>CM062807.1:494283966-495740419 GCA_031772625.1 Pinus tabuliformis | reverse complement strand
AATGGTCTCTATCCCAACCATAGAGGCCTCCAAGATTTAGTCCCAAATAGGCTATGGACTAGTAACTCAAACCAAATACTTTTATCGAGCTCTAGAGAATGTTTGCAACCAATTGTGGGACTATAACTCAACCAAGATTTTCCAAGGCTCTAGAGCATTTTTTCCAACCACTACTAATAACTCAACTGAAGCTAAGGAAACATGATATCTAACCAAAAACATAACAAGGAAATAAGCCCACAGTCACCATGGCTATCCAGCAAATGGAAAGGCTAGGAAATCCACTATCACTCTTGGCCATCCTCCATGCTAATGACAGACCACAACAAAAAATACACATGCATATGCCATGCATGCCAAACCTAGTGAAGGAAACATACATGCAACTCAATACCACAACAATTTAATGTAGATGTTGATCCCGATGCCCTACTACACTTTCCTCCTTTTACCTTGCTTTCTTGATCCAAGAATCCAAGTATGGCACACCCTCCAAGAGTGCTCCAAGAAAACTCTATGTCTCCAAGACTATGAGAGAGGGCTCCAACACTGAACTAACAAAAAGTTACCAACTCATCCTCAGAAGCCTTTTTGTCAATGAGGCCTCTATTTTCTTCATTTTCCATTATTTTCCTTCATTTTCCTCCTCACATGCAACCTGTGATCTTTCACTTCCCTTTTCTCCTAGTTTCCATTATTTTCATAAATAATTGTGCCAAAAATGCCATTTTTCTTTTCCAAAGCCTTAGCCATTTCCATTTCCAATTTCCTTAGCCATAACCAATCACAAGTGATACCCATCACTAGGATTCTACCCAACATTCAGCTTGGAATAAGTGTCCCATCATCCGTGGTTATTATTTTTCCTTTATTTACTTTTATTATATGGAATGTTCACCAAGGTTGTTACACTATCTCCGCAGGTGTTGTGATTGGAGTTACAGAGAATTGTTTATACAGGCTGACAGGAAAGCGTATAGATAATGGAAAGAAGAAGGAGAATAGGATATAGGTTCCAAAGAATCTGGTGCAGACTTTAGAGGAGTAGGTACAGGCTTCAAACAAGAAGGTCCAGATTCCAGAGGCTTAGAAGGAGTCATGTTCTAGAGGGAGTTTGTAGGTTTAAAGGGAGACTTTATAGCCTAAGAAGAGATCATGGTTAAAGGGGAGAACTTGTGCTTCTACATATACCAATAAGGAATTGTGGAAAGAGTGGAAGACATTTTAGGAAAATAAGAAGTAGGATTGTTCCAATGAAAATGAAACTTTTGAGAGAGGTGTAGTCTATACTTCAAGGGTTGTTGCAATTGTGGGTGCTAGGAGTTGGGGGAGCGTTGTGAGTAATGATAGTAATGATGATTGGTTACCTCCCAGTCTTGAAATTAACTACATCGATAAGAGGAAGTATTGATATTTGGTCGCTTGGGAGGTACTCCAAACCCGAGGGTTTGGGGTTTGGAAGTTGGAGAAAAAAGTGCATTTGTTCCTTGGAACAAAAGGTGTGGGCTTTGAACCCAAGCTGGTGGGTGTGGAACTACAAGGAATTTTTATTACTTGAGACATGTAGGTGTTAGAGGACCCTTAGAGGAGAAGGAGGCATAAAAAATCATCGAAATTTAATCTCTAGAAGTGTTGAAAATAAATTTTGAAGCTATTATGTGGGCATGCACAAGAAGAGATCTAGTTGGCCTATCTAGTAGGAGGCCTAATGACAACTTGACGAACCCCAAAGTGCAATTTGTTGGAGCTGTTAGCACTTGAATTTGGCCTCAGGCTGAAAAAGGCAAAATCCAAGGCAACATCAAACCACTTAGCCTCGTAGCTAGCCCTACGGGGCAAGAGAGGGCTCTCTCTAGGTCTATCTCGTCAAAAGGTCTTCAAAGGGCGGAGATGACTTTTAAAAGAAACTGATTTTAGGCTAGTAAATTGATAAAAAGGGCTTTTAATAAAATGATGGGGTTTTCTGGGCTGCATGGGCAAAGTAACAGCTTGAACAGAGAAATGTAATCAAAAACACAGATTATCCCCTGAGGCAAGGTAGGCAAGAAATTTTAACATCAAATTGAGATTAAATTGAATGGCAAGACTGTTGAGGAGTTGACAAGGGCATAGAAGATGAATCCTTGTCAAACAGAAGAAAACATTAAATATGAACAAACTTAAAGGCAGAGCATATAAATCATGAATTCTACCTTAACACTTCATTTGTTCAAATATAAACGATCATGAAATGACATGAACACATAACAGGCTACATATGAAACAAAAGAGGACACAAATGTTAAATCTCATACCACAGGAATCTCAGGGGTCAGAGCTGCATTTTTTAATTAAAATCTCTGTCAAAATTTGTACAATGAAAGCTCTTCTCTCTCTCCTCCACCAGCGCTCAGAACTCTCTCCCTTTCTCTTTTTTCAAATGATTTTTTTTTATAATATTAAATAAACTATTCTAGGAGAAAACAGATCGACCCCCAAAACAGGGGCGATGTTTCACCTGCAGGTACAACAATAGAAAAGAGTGTTTCCTCTATTCTAAAATAAAACAACATTCCTCTAAAAATCCTCTAATGGCCGACACACTGGAGCGCAGATCCCGTTGAATCATTAACTGAAGTCCTTAGTAGGAGATCAGTTCCTATTTTTCTGTTGTGGTCGAGGTCTTCGTGGTGTTTGGTCCTTTACTTTTCACCTTCGCTTTCTGTTTGAAATCTTTAACAATTTCACAATTGTGCATATTATGCCAATTGTATTCGTTGAATGCTCTTATCTGCCTGAAAATACTCATAGAATCTATCAATCTAATGATTCTTCATAAAACTTGGAAATGTCATGTAGTCGTAGCCTACAAATGATTCAATTGTCCTATTCTCCATATCTACCTTCCTAATTGCATGATTCTCAGAGTCTTCGCTGTCTCAAATGGCCCATCCTCAAACCCTGGAGAGGAACCAATACAATCTAAAATGCTTCCATTTGCATTTGCCACAATGATTCGATGGTGATTAGTGTCAGAAACAAATATGCGTTGCCCATCTTCATTTGCAGAAACAGAACCTAGAAATGATAGCAACAACTCTTTCCATATATCACAAAAAAGAGGCTCTTTCACGGGTTTAGACGGGTTCCCCGCCAAACCCAACTCTACACTAGAATCTACCATTGATTGTTGTGCTCCATTTTCGCAAAAGTATTTTCCTTCATATGCATCAATGGCTGGAAGCATTGTGCCAATCTTCGAATCATTTCTACCATAGGCAATTGGATCCTCAAAATCTTTGAATAACAAGTAGAATGCTCCACTTATATCCTTGCTGAAATCCTTAGAAGACAGAAGAACAGGAAATGTGATAAATTCCTTCAAAATAGTCATATTTACTTTAGCAGCAGTGTTTTGAGTAGAAGTGGATGAAAGAGAATGTTGAATACCAAAAACCTTAAGATTTGGAAATCTTTGCTGAATAAATTTCAATTTTTGAATCAAAAGAGAGCACTCATTCTTATGTACAATGTCATTCTGAACAAAAACATTTACAGCTACCATAAAGATACTATCCTTGTCCCAAGTTCCCTTTTTATTGTTCCCTAGGTTCAACCATCGGTGAGAAGGACCTTCGACAGTGTCTAATGTGGACTTCAAGTATGTTAAAACATCTAATACAGGACATATCATGTTTGGTTTATCTGTCATTGTGGAGCATCTGTAATTGAAAACTTTCTTCCATTTCTGAGTACCATTTGCTCTTCTACCATCAGAATATGTCCACAAAATAGATCTAGGGAATAATTTAGATTGTGATCCTTGAATTGAGGGCCCTGCGTGTGTGAGATTCCCATAGCTGAAACCACGAAAATGGATTGAAAAGCGAACGAATTGATATGTTCATCTCGATTGTGGCAGGTGACTTGAGAAGAACCAATATGGCATCACAGACATCGCATATTCTTACTTTCTTCCTTGCTGCATCTTTCCTTCCATTTATCGTAGGCAAAATTTAAAATGATAGAATATACTGCAGAGCTCCCTGTAGCCAGTTTGAAAGTTAAGAATTTGAGTCTGCTTCCTTTGCCTAATTCAATAAATCCACCATAACCCCCTTTATTGGTCATACCCTGTTCTTGGACTTTGAAGAAACTCTGGCATACTTTGAAAAAACAATCAATGTAGCCTGCTTAAACAAATCTCTCGACAATTGTCGGTGAGCACATTTGCAAGTTGAAATCATTGAGCTGCGATAGTAAATCACTCCGCTGCCTTACTGGGAATGGTCTCCTCTTGATCTGGTAGTGTTCTTAATATTTCCTGCACTTATTCTTTATTGTCCACTACTGAAGAATCTCCTGAAGCTCTCCCTCTGAAAATAATGATAGCTATTATTGTGTCTGATGGCATAGACTTCTTATGTCAAAACTAATTAGAAAAGCGCACATATGTGCAGCAAATCCCACATAGGCTATAGAAATATAGGAATATGGCCCTGCGCCCACGAATCACCAATTTCAAATACCCAGGTAGCACCCATGAAACCATTTCCAAAGTCGGCGCTGATAGCCAAGCCCACTTTCAAGTTCAATTGCTTGTAATGTTCTGTTCTTCCCCATTTTACGCAATGCCTCAATGGAAGGACAAGCATCAATTAAACCGGTGTAGCTCTCATTAATCAGAAGAATGATAGTATTATGCCCTTGTTGAAGCATGGTAGACACATCATGTGCTGTGAGCTGCATTTGGAGATAAAACTGAGCTGTAACCTGCGTAAGGATGACTATATCTGGAGATAAAACTGGCTAATTTCTGAACAAAAATGATAATTCCAAGGAATTAAATAGTTCAAAATCTCATACAAGCCTCTCGTACTATGGGTAACTCCGGTCTCAACATTTCTGCATCCTTGATAGCATCAAGGATATAAATATCTTCCAATTCATCCTCTGAGAAGGGTATAGAAGCCTGAGGCCAATGTTGCCAGTCGAAGTGAGGATCCTCCAGACTTTCTGGGAGGCAAAGACCCCGATACATGTGTATTATCAATGGATTTTCCTCCAACTCAGGGATATCTTCTTATTCTTCACAAGAAGATTCTGCATGTCTGTGAGTATTAAGTATCCTATTATCTCATATTTCAAACCTATGTACAGCATTAACAATCATGTATTAAACAAACTTGATGATTTCTTCTTCAAAACAGGGTTTTGAAGAAGAATCAATCTCTCATTGACTGACAAGACGGAGTCTAACATCGGCTCCACTAGGGATGGCAGTTGCCGCTTTTTGGAGGTGCCAAGAACCGCAGAGCTTTGGGAGAGCAGATAGTGCCTCCGTCCATCGGGCAATGGAGTCCATTATTTCAACAAATCGACACAACTGTAGACTCAACTTATTAACTGGAAACTGACTGAATTGATTGAAAGACTACTGACTCAGTAAACTTCAAACTAAACTGTAAATGAAACTCAGAATGAAATTCTGCCATTTTGTTGTTTATTTATTTACAAAATCTACCCTACTATGCCGCAAAAACACTAGATCAGGTAATACTGAAGTGCCAGATCAACCATTCAAGTAAACCTGAGAATGATGCCACTTGAGAATGCTTCCGCGAGGGCACAGATGTAATTGCTGGTAGCCCTTCATGCACGTAATGACCCTGGTCACGGAAAAGACATCCTGATCTATCAATCGAACTGAAAAACGTGTCCATGTATTTTGCCATTGGATCACGGAAGCCGGACTCTGTTGGTTGCCCCAACTCTGCAATACATACCTCCAGCTGCACACTGTCAATGTAAACATCTGTAGGCAATTCTATGATTTCTTGTTTCAATGGAGGAAGGATTTCCAAGAACTTTTTAGGGTCTTGGAAATCATATGACTGGATTTTCTCATCTAAATCTTGAATCTCCTTTTTTATTATTTCAACAATTAACTCACAAAATATAGTTTTGAAACAAGGGAACTTTGGAGATTTCAACCAATGAAGCAAGGCACTGAAAAAATCTTCATCAAATTCAGAATCTGCTAACTCATTTCTTATTTCTTCTACAGCTTCACACAGGGCAGGGTTTGCCACATACCCTACCATTGCATGAAGGGATCAGCAAGCGTTGGAATGTCTGGATCGAATTGGAGTCGCCAGGTGAATGGTTCAGCCTGCATATGTGTCTGACTGCTGTCCACCATCAGCATCAGATCTGCAATTTGATTTCATGTACTGGGACAAGACAATCAACAAGTCAAATGTTCTCCCAGTATGGTCACCAATATGTTAGCGCTTGAATTTGGCCTCAGGCTGAAAAAGACAAAATCCAAGGCAACATCAAACCAGTTAGCCTCGTAGCTAGCCCTACGGGGTAGGAGAGGGCTCTCTCCAGGTCTATCTCGGCAAAAGGTCTTCAAAGGGCGAAGATGACTTTTAAAAGAAACTGATTTTAGGCTAGTAAATTGATAAAAAGGGTTTTTAATAAAATGATGGGGTTTTTCTGGGCTGCATGGGCAAAGTAACAGCTTGAACAGAGAAATGTAATAAAAAACACAGATTATCCCCTGAGGCAAGGTAGGCAAGAAAGTTTAACATCAAATTGAGATTAAATGGAATGGCAAGACTGCTGAGGAGCTGACAAGGGCATAGAAGATGAATCCTTGTCAAACAGAAGAAAACATTAAATATGAACAAACTTAAAGGCAGAGCATATAAATTATGAATTCTACCTTAACACTTCATTTGTTCAAATGGAAACGATCATAAATGACATAACACATAACAAGCTACCAAGGAAATTTAACGATGGAAATGAAGAAAACATGAATCTCACTAATCCCTGATATGCAATATAAAATTGATATAGAAACAAATATAATTAACTCTCTAAATGTTGGCAAACAATAATGTTATATTCTATTCGATCATAAAATTGGAAATTGGTGAATCTAACAATCATGGAAAATAGCCACTGGAACATTATAAAATTTTCCATGCAAGCTACATATGAAACAAAAGAGGACACAAATGTTAAATCTCATACCACAGGAATCTCAGGGTCAGAGCTTCATTTTTTAATGAAAATCTCTGTCAAAATCTATACAATGAAAGCTCTTCTCTCTCTCCTCCACCAGCGCTCAGAACTCTCTCCCTTTCTCTTTTTTCAAATGATTTTTTTTTAATATATTAAATAAACTATTCTAGGAGAAAACAAATCGACCCCCAAAACAGGGGCATTGTTTCAGCTGCAGTTACAACAATAGAAAAGAGCGTTTCCTCTATTCTAAAATAAAACAGCGTTCCTCTAAAAATCCTCTGATGGCCGACACACTGGAGCGCAGATCCCGTTGAATCATTAACTGAAGTCCTTAGTAGGAGATCAGTTCCTATTTTTCTGTTGTGGTCGATGTCTTCGTGGTGTTTGGTCCTTTACTTTTCACCTTCGCTTTCTGTTTGAAATCTTTAACAATTTCACAATTGTGCATATTATGCCAATTGTATTCGTTGAATGCTCTTATCTGCCTGAAAATACTCATAGAATCTCTCAATCTAATGATTCTTCATAAAACTTGGAAATGTCATGTAGTCGTAGCCTACAAATGAGTCAACTGTCCTATTCTCCATATCTGCCTTCCTAATTGCATGATTCTCAGAGTCTTCGCTGTCTCAAATGGCCCATCCTCAAACCCTGGAGAGGAACCAATACAATCTAAAACGCTTCCATTTGCATTTGCCACGATGATTCGATGGTGATTAGTGTCAGAAACAAATATGCGTTGCCCATCTTCATCTGCAGAAACAGAACCTGGAAATGATAGCAGCAACTCTTTCCATATATCACAAACAAGAGGCTCTTTCACGGGTTTAGACGGGTTCTCCGCCAAACCCAACTCTACACTAGAATCTACCATTGATTGCTGTGCTCCATTTTCGCAAAAGTATTTTCTTTCATATGCATCAATGGCTGGAAGCATTGTGCCAATCTTCGAATCATTTCTACCATAGGCAATTGGATCCTCAAAATCTTTGAATAACAAGTAGAATGCTCCACTTATATCCTTGCTGAAATCCTTAGAAGACAGAAGAACAGGAAATGTGATAAATTCCTTCAAAATAGTCATATTTACTTTAGCAGCGTTTTGAGGAGAAGTGGATGAAAGAGAATGTTGAATACCAAAAACCTTAAGATTTGGAAATCTTTGCTGAATAAATTTCAATTTTTGAATCAAAAGAGAGCACTCATTCTTATGTACAATGTCATTCTGAACAAAAACATTTACAGCTACCATAAAGATACTATCCTTGTCCCAAGTTCCCTTTTTATTGTTCCCTAGGTTCAACCATCGGTGAGAAGGACCTTCGATAATGTCTAATGTGGACTTCAAGTATGTTAAAACATCTAATACATGACATATCATGTTTGGTTTATCTGTCATTGTGGAGCATCTGTAATTGAAAACTTTCTTCCATTTCTGAGTACCATTTGCTCTTCTACCATCAGAATATGTCCACAAAATAGATCCAGGGAATAATTTAGATTGTGATCCTTGAATTGAGGGCCCTGCGTGTGTGAGATTCCCATAGCTGAAACCACGAAAATGGATTGAAAGGCGAACGAATTGATATGTTCTTCTCGATTGTGGCAGGCGACTTGAGAAGAACCAACATGACATCACAGACATCGCATCTTCTTACTTTCTTCCTCGCTGCTAGAGCCCTGTTAACGCATCTTTCCTTCCATTTATCGTAGGCAAAGTTTAAAATGATAGAATATACTGCAGAGCTCCCTGTAGCCAGTTTGAAAGTTAAGAATTTGAGTCTGCTTCCTTTGCCTAATTCAATAAATCCACCATAACCCCCTTTATTGGTCATACCCTGTTCTTGGACTTTGAAGAAACTCTGGCATACTTTGAAAAAACAATCAATGTAGCCAGCTTAAACAAATCTCTCGACAATTGTCGGTGAGCACATTTGCAAGTTGAAATCATTGAGCTGCGATAGTAAATCACTCCACTGCCTTACTGGGAATGGTCTCCTCTTGATCTGGTAGTGTTCTTAATATTTCCTGCACTTATTCTTTATTGTCCACTACTGAAGAATCTCCTGAAGCTCGCCCTCTGAAAATAATGATAGCTATTATTGTGTCTGATGGCATAGACTTCTTATGTCAAAACTAATTAGAAAAGCGCACATATGTGCAGCAAATCCCACATAGGCTATAGAAATATAGGAATATGGCGCTACGCCCACGAATCACCAATTTCAAATACCCGGGTAGCACCCATGAAACCATTTCCAAAGTCGGCGCTGATAGCCAAGCCCACTTTCAAGTTCAATTGCTTGTAATGTTCTGTTCTTCCCCATTTTACGCAATGCCTCAATGGAAGGACAAGCATCAATTAAACCGGTGTAGCTCTCATTAATCAGAAGAATGATAGTATTATGCCCTTGTTGAAGCATGGTAGACGCATCATGTGCTGTGAGCTGCATTTGGAGATAAAACTGAGCTGTAACCTGCGTAAGGATGATTATATCTGGAGATAAAACTGGCTAATTTCTAAACAAAAATGATAATTCCAAGGAATTAAATAGTTCAAAATCTCATACAAGCCTCTCGTACTATGGGTAACTCCAGTCTCAACTTTTCTGCATCCTTGGTAGCATAAAGGATATAAATATCTTCCAATTCATCCTCTGAGAAGGGTATAGAAGCCTGAGGCCAATGTTGCCAGTCGAAGTGAGGATCCTGCAGACTTTCTGGGAGGCAAAGACCCCGATACATGTGTATTATCAATGGATTTTCCTCCAACTCAGGGATATCTTCTTATTCTTCCCAAGAAGATTCTCCATGTCTGTGAGTATTAAGTATCCTATTATCTCATATTTCAAACCTATGTACAGCATTAACAATCATGTATTAAACAAACTTGATGATTTCTTCTTCAAAACAGGGTTTTGAAGAAGAATCAATCTCTCATTGACTGACAAGACGGAGTCTAACAGGAGCCACACCTTAAGATATAAATAATAGGTATGTGTGAGGTCATTTCTCACCATCGAAATTGCAAAAAATCATAAGAGACATATTTTGTGGTTCTCGTAGCACTAGGAGGACATGCCTGAGGTCGAAAAGGGTTGTTTAGAAGTCTATTTGTGGGTTTTGGTAGGTTTGGAATACAATAGAGGTAGGATGAGGTAAGTCTAGGGTAGTGGGTGCAAGAAAATAGTGGTTTCCTCCCTATTTTTATAGGTCACAAGCCCTGTAGAAATTATAGAGATAAAACATGCCTATTTTGGGATAATTGGAGTGATCATCAGGCCTATTTACTACAACATATCCAAGGGATTCGTGACGTGGGTTAACATATTGAAGAAGGACACAAGAAATAGTGATTGGAAGGATTATTGTAGGAGTTTGAGTAGGTTGTTGTGGACTACAATCAAGCCATAACTAGGTATCAAACGTAGAATAGTTGCATCAAGTCCAAAAATAGAGGTGTGTTGATGTTTCAAGCCGAATTTTGTTGCTAGTGGATGGTAGTCCTAGGAGAGGCCTGTTCGATTGGACATTTGTGATCTGTTGGATGGAAGCATGAAAGTTCCCAAGTTTGAGCCCTATGTGCAGCACCTTGATGGACAAAGGTGGCTTCCAGGTGTGGCAGATTGGAGGAGCTCAAGGTCTGGCAAAGCAAGAGAAAATTGGATAGCCCATGTTCATTGTTGGATAAGCGACATTTGATGATGATAGGTGGAAACCCTCTTTCCCTATGTTAGTCTTCATTGGAGAAACACATGAAGGCTATAGTGGGAATAAAATCCCCAAAAATATGAGGAGAATTAGTGGGTAGAAGTATCAAAGTATTGTAACCTTGAATTTCATATGAGAAACTAGTGAGCGTCACTACAAGACAAAAGGATATTGGTGAAGGGAAAAAAATGTCACCAAAAGCTCATTGATGATGGTCAAAAGAACCTTTGTCATGAAAAAATGAACGTCACCAAAGGTGGCATCACCAAAGTATAAGTCTTGTGGTGATGTTCAAGGTCCGTCAACAATAATGATATATAATGATAGATAATTATTATCGCCATTTCATGAGCAATGGTGACCGACTTTAGCCTCGGTCACCAAAAAACTGAACGTCACTAAAGATGGAATTGCCAAAAGCATATGTGTTTTGGTGACATTCAAGGTCCGTCACAAATAATCATTATAATGGTGGATAGTGACCATCACCATTTCGTATGAAAAAAAATGATTTATTGTGATGGACATTTCATTGTCTTCATTGCTGATGCATATAATTGGCGATGCTCATTGATCGTCACCATTTCATGTTTTGGTGCAGGTCAAAAACTGTCACAATAAGCTCATTGGTGACATTCAAGGTTTGACATCAGGAATAATGACTATAATGACAGATAGTGACCATCACCATTTCATATCAACAACAATGATTTATGGCGATGGACCTTTCATATCCATTATTATTGATGTGTATATATAGTGGCGTTCATTGGCTGTCACCATTTCATATTATGGTGAGGGTCGAAAAATATCACCATAAACTCATTGGTGATGGTGAAAAGAGTCTTTGTCACCAAACCACCAATCTCCTGCTTGTAAAGAAGGTGCTCTTCCATTGAGCTAGCACCCTTTAAATAATTAGAATTTAAAAAATTAAACCTTGAAACTTTATAAATGGTAAATTATAAAACTTTCAATGAATTATAAAAATTAGAAAATTCTTGGCTTATCTTTTATTAAATAAGAAAAATAGCATTGACGTTGTAGGTCCCTACCTAATAGTAATGGAAGTGATGAAAAGTAGGTAGAGGGAAAAATAGTTACGTATAAAAAACTCAATATGTTCAGTTGAATACTCAACTAGAAGTGAAATTTTGAAGACATTTATAGCCTATAAATGATGTATAACTATCAATTGAACCAGATGTTGTAAAGGAAACATCATAAATGAAATTTCATATGGAATAATAACATTAATGAAGACATATGCAATATGTTACAGTTTGAGTGAAAAAAAAATCTAAATGTTGTTGCTGCTGGGTGACTTTTTATAATTGGGACCTTTGTCATTCCTTTATCACGTAAAAATTCAAATAAAAAAATTAAATTCTTAGATATATGAATGGTATCTAAAATTTTGTGCAAATGTAACATGCATCTCCAAGGACCATGAACCACTAGAAAAAGAAAAAGAAAAAAGATTAGCGAGAGACAATGACTAGGGAAACATGTAATTTATAATTTCACAAGTACGCACTCAAAACATGACAGCAACCAACCAATGAAAAAGTTTGAAACTTATCACAGTAAGAATGTCTCTTTTCAGTAGCGGACAACAAACAATAAGATAGTAATTAATTTAGTTTAAGATAACAAAACATTGGAAGAAAACATTGTGTTCAATTAATTGCTAGGACAAAATGGATTTAATTCTAATGAAGCAGAAGAGTTGATACTAAATTGCAAATAAAAATGACCAGCAACAATGTAAATTTTATTTTTGAACAAAAAATTCCATCACTACCTTCCATGTCCAAACATCTATATTTTGTAATATTTAACAACCTCTTCTGTAGCAAAATCAAGTGAATAGATTTCATAAGTTTGAACTATAAAATCCATAAAACATGGAGTTGATGAATTTTAAAGATGGGGCTGAAATCTAACCCTTGATTCATTTTTATCTCTGCATGTTTGCATCCAGGGAATGGTCCCTTTCTCACTGTGTTGGTGAAGATAAATATAACAAATATAATTTGTTCTTTAGTCTTGCTTCACTTGTATTGCATGTATATAGGGGCATTTGTTTAATTTCCAGTTCAGAGGCATATGGATCAACATATAGGGTATAAGAGTTTAATTGTTCCCTAAGTGTGGATGAAACAAAATTCTTACATGAGGAAACAGTTGTGTTGCCTCTGCCTTTATGACCACCTTTTTCCCCTGTTGTAGGGGTCTTAATCCCCATAACCTTATTTTTCCTTTTTCCCTTCTACTATGTGGAGTGTTTTCTTTCACTATAATTTGAAAACTATTATGATTAGGTTGAACATACTACATAAGACAAGCATGATTACTACATGGCATATTAGTTAATACTTTATTAATAGAACTAGAAGTACCTGTGAACATATCATAATTTAATTTAGAATATTGAGAGAATCACTTTTTCTTGGATTTCTTTTATCCCCCTCTGTTTTAGTTTTCATTGAAGACTTTGGCATGTCCTCATCTCCCTTGGTCATCAATTTCTCTGAGTGTGTTAGTGTTTTATCACCTGCCTATGTTTTGCAAATACCTAAATATGATCCTATGAGGCCCTTTTCTCACTCATAGAATAATTTTTTGTAGTACTTTTACCAACTATTAGTGAACTTGAAGAGAAAATTCATTTCAAAACACAACTTTTTCAGTTGAGAAACATGAAGACACGGGAATACTTTTCATATCTATTGTAGGAGAATGCATATTTCTAGACTTAAACATCTTATCTTGCTAAGGTGTTCGAGGACTTCACTTGGACAAAAAGAAATAGCTTCACCTTCATTCTTCAGTTGCTTCTGTTTATTTGAATTTGACCTGTGACATTATTTATCTAACAAGGAATCATAATCATCATTGGTATTAAATTCATCCAACACAGAATTTGGAGGTCCCACTGACATCTACTTTTTTGTTACCATGCTTGAAAACCATGGAGATCCCTATCGATACTAGGATAAGATGTATGTCTATTGCTCAAGAACAAATTCCTTATTAACCATTGTTACCTGACAAAAACCAAAGAGACAACACAACATCAACGTACACAAAATTCCCTACTGAAATATAATCATAACTTAGCTAAGAAGTCAAAAATATATTCTTAATTAATAAACTTTGTATTTAGAAATCTTGTTTCTTCATATTTAAAAAATATTGTATGTTGTACAACACTTATGTCTATCTATCCAGGAAATTATATCATAACATATGTCATGCAATAGCAATATATGGTACCTAAAGTAAAAATACAAATTTGCTCAAGAAAATAGATTTAGAAAATAGCTTTGAAAACTACGTGTTTGTCATCAAAGATTTAATTAATTTCACAACAAACTAGTTTGAGTTAGAAAATAAAAATCAATCATAGGAAAAGAATTGGGAAATGGCAAGAATTGTTATTCATACAAGTTACAACTAAAGCTTGAGTCACTATTTCCATTGCAGATAACTGAAATTTGGGCAGTGGTCTAACAATTAGAGCTGATCAACAAGGAAGACTCATCAATACCATCATTATTTTCCAAGGTCTATCGTGTCTCTAGATCCAGGTTATTCTGTGCATTCAAGCTGAAGGAGACCTACAAGGCTCACATTTTTCCTAGGGAATAAGGTACTTATCCAAGAACATTAATTTTGGGAAGTAAGAGAAGGGTAATCTATTCTATTATTGGAGGACTACTAGAATCAACTTCCCATGCTTGACCAATTTTATTGATTCTAAGGGTTAAAATATTGTATCATAAATAGAAGCATGACCATTGTGGAAGACTATTGGCAAAGATCAAAATCCTCTTATGGATGGAGGGAACAATTTCTTAATGACCAACAGGGCTATCATGGGGATCTTAAAGAACTAAATGAATTATATTCAAAACTCAAAGAGAATCCAATAAAAATACAAACTATTCTACTGTGTTAGGCCTAAAAACATGAAGGGAAATTCAACCTTAAAGGAGCTTGCAATCTACACATTTCCCTTTTACAGCTCCCAAAAGAAAATATTTGGAAGAAAATATGGAATCTAAAGCTTGGCCAAAAATTACAATCTTCCTCTAGCTCGTAGGTCATCAAAACCCCTTAAGCTATGAAAAAATCAGGAAAATAGGGTTCATTGGTCCCTCGATCCACCATCTCTACAAATCTAAGGAAGAAATATTGTACCATATCATTAATGATTATCAATTTGTATCAGATCTCTAGAATAAGGGGGTGAAACTTTCTAGACATTGGACATAATAAAAGGAAACAAAACCTTAACCATCACTGATTGGATAGATAATTTCTTCAATAATGGAATGGTCAATAGAGCCTAAAATATTCTATTGATATTCATACTCCATGAAAACTAGAAGAAAAGAATCAAAATGATCTTCAAATCCAGATAGAATTCAGTAAGTGAAGTTTGGAAGTCAATTATATCTAGTATCAAGGAATCCATTCTACAATTCATCACCTTAGGACTAGTAAGGTACCACTGAAGAGTCTAGAATTTCAAATATCCTATATGTAAACCCTTAGCAAGAACTAAGAGATGGGGACTTTAGGGAAACCTTCTTCCCCCATTGTAGGGGTCTTAATCCCCATAACTTGGTTTTCCCTTTTTCCCACAACATGCTCCTTGATTGGTGAATTATTTTCTTTCTACAATGTGGAGTGATTTCTTTCACTAGAATTTGAAAACTATTGTGATTAGGTTGAACACGCTGCATAAGATAGTCATGGTAACTACCATGTATATTACTCAATACTTTATTAATAGAACTAGGGGTACCTCGTGAACATATCATATTTGAATTTAGCATACTGAGAGAATCACTTTTCTTGGCTTTCTTTTATCTCCCTTTGTTTTAGTTTTCTTTAGAGACTTTGGCATGTCCTAATCTCCCTAGATCATCAATTTCTCTGATTGTGTTGGTGTTTTATCATCTGCCTATGTTTTGCAAATACCTAAATCTAATTTTTTTGAGGAATCCTGTATTCGACGATTTCTCCAATAGATAGACATCAGATACTGCCTTATATGGGATATGGCAAGTCGATGAGCAAGGAGGCTCCATCGTATTAGGATGATGTACAGGTCAATACGCTTTGTCAGAGCCCCAGGGAAAGATCAAATTTTTTATTTCTCTGAATGAATTGGAGTTTTCGAGAGACCCTTGTACAAGGGTCCTCCATGTTGCATACATTGAGCTCTGGAAGCTCTGGGGCTTGCGCTTCTTAGGTGCAACATATGACCACATGGTGACTCACCCTACCCTAGTGGTGCGCACTTGGACAAGATGATTGCTCTCTTATGGGACATGATGATTCTCTCTCCTATGGACAGGATGATTCACTCTCCTATGAAAAAGATGATTCGCTCTCTTGTGGGTCAAGATGATTCGCTCTCTTGTGGGACAGGATGATTCACTCTCCTGTGTAGCATGATTATTAGTTCTCCTATGAGGTCTAGATAATGTGTTCTCCATGACAATTATGTAGCAGGATGATTAGTTCTCGTGTGAGGCTTGGATTATGTGTTCTCCATGGTGATGGTGTAGTAGGATGATTAGTTCTCCTATGAGGACAAGATTGATTAAGTTCTCCTGTCAAGGCATCCTACCCATTCAGTCTGCAACTCATGGGAAGTACCTCTCATCTGATCAATGAGCATGGAAATGAGGATAGGGACCATAGTAGTACTGATGGATGCATCGTTGTATCTACCATACTCCCCATGCTAGGATGACCTTCATTGATCTAGGATCAATGATACTGGTCTGGGACCAGTGGTAGGAGTTGTACCTACTACGACATTGACTTCGAGTTGGTTGAGACTAGTCTGGGACCAGTGGTACATACTCTGAGACTAACTTAAGGTCAGTAGAAGACTAGTCTGGGACCAGTCGTAGGAGTTGTAGCTACTATGACACTGACTTCGAGTCAGTTGAGACTAGTCTGGGACCAATGGTACATACTCTGAGACTGACTTAGGGTCAGTGGAAGACTGGTTTGGGATCAATGAGAGTGGTACATGCTATGATGCTGACTTCGAGTAGGTTGAGACTAGTCTGGGACCAATGATACACTCTCTGAGACTGATGATACTAGTATGGGACCAATAGTAGGAGTGGTACCCACTAGGACGCTGACTTTGGGTTGGCTGAGACTAGTCTAGGACCAGTGCTACACACTCTGAGACTGACTTCGGGTCAATGGAGAATGTTATGAGACCTTCTTGATCAATTCTTCTTCTTCATGGTTTAGGAGAGCAAGTTGAGCATAGTAGAGCAAAGCTAGCAAAGCCAACAGAGCTGAGCAGGGCACTGATGGAAGAGATAGTACACTTGGACATATGGATCAGCGTATGGAGATCTCCCTAGTTGAGAGGGAGTGTTAAAATTGGAAACTTGGGCCAAACTCCATGTGGGTCAGCTTATTTATGGCAGCTGATATTTTTATTGGATCCCTCTCATCGAGAGGTGTAGGATTGATCTAAAGATCATCTGATTCTGATAAGTATTTATGGAGATATGAATTTATTTTGATTATGGAATTATCATCAAGCCGACCAGCAACTTATATAGGCTCAAGAAGCCCAAACGTCATGTCTATTCATCATCTACATTTTAGTATAAATAGAAGAGGATCTGAAGTAATTTAGACACACTCTTTAGGTAATCTCCTCTCCACATCTAGGATCTTTGGAGAAGGAAAGACACTAAAGAGTATGTTGATGCCCTAGCTGCAAATGATGCCCTAATCCAACGCAGGTCAAGAAAACATCTATCTGATGGCAAATGATTCATTGTTCATCTCTATACACTGTTCAAGAAATTTGATGCATGGTAAAACCCTATACGCTGTTCATGGAAACCTGATACATGGAAAACTATATACATTATATGATGTTCATGGTTATCTATATATATATACACTGGTAATGAGCTGAAATGCCCAGCAATATATGTATGCACAACAAGGTTCTATGCGGACATGAAGAATCATGACTCATATGCAGTCAATGGTGAACGCAATCATGGCAATGCATATATACACTGGGCATGAGAGTCATATCCACGTTGTTCATGAAGACTGATATTCTGTTGTCATAAAAGGAACAACCGTAGTCACATAAGGATCAGTCGCAGTCATCAAGGGTAGCCGCACATAAAGGGTAGCCGTTGTGATGTATGCGGATCTGGCAGCATAGATCAGGCCACCGTGTGGAGTAGATCTGGCAGCGTAGATCAGGGCATAGGGACTCCAGTCACGCAGTTTCATAAAGACTCATTCCAGTTATAAGCAGGTCAATGGAACGCTGTTCAAGATGATGTCAACGGCCCTATAAGCTGGTAAATGGAGACTCATATACGCAGGCAAATCTGCAGTAAATGACAAGGTGCAGTCATAAGAATGCAGCTGTGAGCTATGTATTGGGTCAATAGTAAGTTCAGTTATTATTGTCTTGCTATGACTTGATGTATGAGATCATGATATATGAGCAGCATGATGTATGAGATCATGAGCATCATGATGAATGAGATCATGAGCGTGGGTAGCTTGATGATGGATGAGAACATGGAATATGCAACATGATGATCAGCATGAAGATGAGAACAGCTCAGTCATGTAGATCTAGCACTGTGATGGGGCAACATAGTGTTACATGGTAAGGTGTGGAAAATAGACAAGATGTAGCACTATGATAGGTGAAGGAGTCACCTTAGCGAATCAGTTGAAGCGATATATCTTCAACTGATCTCTGTAGATATCAAAAGTCAAAGTGTTGAATTCTATTGTAAATGTACTATCTATCTCACTTTCTCTGCTGAAATTTGAAGAACATAAAAGAAGAATTGATCAAGGGTTTCCCCACATTGTGGGGTTTGTCCCTGGCTAGCGCCACATCTTGTGTCTCTTGTCTTGGCTTGTCTTCTACGATTTATATTTATGTTCTATCTGATGTTTATCTTAATGCTGATGTGATTGCTAACTATGAAAATTTAAATAAATTTCTCTAGCATAGAACATACCTAAAATTAACATACATGGAACACCACGACTACAGGATATTTTGAAATTAGAAATTGTGAAGAGGCAGGAAAGATACTTGATGAAATGGAGCTGGGAAGGTTGAAACCTGATGTGATAATTTGGAGCATGATGATATCCAAGTATGATTAGAATGGTCACGGAAATAGTGCAGTGAGATATTTTCTAAAATGCAGTTGGCTGGAGTGAAAGCCAATTCAGTCACTATTGCCAGTGCTCTCACTTCTTGTGCAAAATTGGCAGTGCTGCAACAATAAAAAAATGGATGATGCATATGAAGTGTTTGTCAATATGCCAAAGAGGGATCTGATCTCATGGAATGCAATAATTTCTTGTTATGTGCATTGAATGGATATTGTGATGAGGTGTTGGGACTCTTTTATCAACTTCAAAATGATAGGAATCAACAAATGTAATTAGTGCGGTCATTGTGAGATATAATCAATTTGGTCATAGTGTTGAATCCTTGAAACTCTTCAGTTGAATGCAAGTTGCAGAGGTGAATCCTAACTCTATTATCATAGCAATTATTTTTCCTTCATGTGTTGACTTAGTGGCTTTGCAACATGGGTATTGAATGCATGGGCATGAGGAAGATGCCCTAACACTTTTATGAAATAAAAGAAGCAGACATTAAGGTAGGCCATATTAGCTTCATTTCTATTTTATCTGCCTGTAGCCATGTAAGACTAGTAGATTAAGGTTAAAATCATTTAGATTGAATTAGTAGAAAGTTTTTGTTGAATCCTAGAGTGGAGCATCATGTGTGCATGTTTGACCTCATAAGCCACACGGGACACTTCAATGGAGCATATGTGATATTGTAAAACACCTACGCTACGTCTATGGGATGATGTAGTCAATGTGAGAAAGATAATGTTAGATAAGGGAATTAGAAAAAAGGAACATCTCATTTTCACAGACAGTTCTAGCTGCTGCTAACTTAGGATGTTTTCAAATATATCATGGAAACCCTTCGACACTGTTTTGGATTTTCAATGATAATACACCCTCTTCATTTTAATGTTGCCTCTTCGAAACCATGGAGAGGAGAGACATGGAGGAGTTACAACTTTGCATACTTCCTCGAAAACCCTCAAGGTGGCTGGAAATAAATAATGATGATAAGCTCCAAGTGTTGGACAAGTCTTGGTTATGTTGTGAAAGATGAATTCATCAAGCAAGTCCTGGCCAAGTTTGGAACTTTGTTGAGAAGTTTTGGTGAATTTCGAAATTAGCTCAATTTTTTCTACATTTTTTGGTTATATAAAATCAGTGGAGCAAAAAAAAGGCATTTTCAGTGAAACAAGCCAGCCGAATGGAGGCCAAAAGTTGGGTTACTGGTTTGAAAACAAGAATTTCATTGTCAAGCAAATTGGATAGAGGGGTGAGCAAGGGAACATGACAATTTGTTTCCTCGGGATTGCATATTTTTGTGGGCTTGTTTGTCTATATTCAAGGTGGTTTTGTGGTTAGAGAACCCCATAGGAGTTCATGATTTGATCCCGCAACACATTTTGGGAGGCACTATAATTGTTTTTGGTGGGATTCTTTCTTATTGAATTGAGGACTATGTCATGACAAGACTAAGCAAAGAAGGTGATGAATTGTTTGGATGTTATAGGGATTTGATAAGAGGTTGCAAGTATGGGAGATTATGGAAGTGAAAACATGTTTTTAATTGATACTTCAAATGTTACCAAACTTAAAAATCAAGATGGTTATGGTGCAGAAGGACAAAAAAAAACAACAACAAATGGAGACCTTATGCACCTCTAGAAAGTTGTTCTATGCTACCTCACATCTATTGTGGCTATT
Organism: Pinus tabuliformis; assembly: GCA_031772625.1. Taxonomy (NCBI): domain Eukaryota; kingdom Viridiplantae; phylum Streptophyta; class Pinopsida; order Pinales; family Pinaceae; genus Pinus; species Pinus tabuliformis. Next base: position 495,719,794 of record CM062807.1, on the reverse strand, counting down.
GCAAAAATCTCATGTATGCTTTAAAATGGGAGGAACATGATCACAACATTATTTTCTTCATCTATGAATTTCATGTCAAGTAAAATCATCATTTTCTTCTTTTATTTGAGCATTATATGGAAGGCTTCATGTAACTATTTCACAAGGTGCCATAATTTACTTTCAAGAGAAATTTGTTCAATAAGTCCTGATTAATAATTCTTACCGGATCCTATTGCAACTAATACTTGCATATATAATTCCATAAATTCTCCTCCTTCCAAATTGTAAATTGAGTAAGTAGGCTCTCTATATTTTATTTCCAACCAAAGTTTGTGCCTGCCCCTTGGTGCTCTTGACAATGCGTAAATCCATTGTCTAAGTGTTCAGTGTCAATTTCTTGGAGGTATATATGGATCAAAACAATTGGGCATGGATCAATCAATATACTCATATTTAAACGACAGGCTCAATGTTTTCTGGTGGGAACATGGAACATAATAAATCTCATTCATTGGATTGATGGGGCCTTCTCATCTATCGCATATGAATTGATAGGGGCCTTCTTCACTGATTTCTATCTCTTCGGTCGTAACATTGGAAGCTCACGTGCTGTGACCACAAACATAGAAGCGATGTCATAGAAGCCATTTGTTCTGCTTTCATAGAAGTCATTCACAAAAGGTAATTTCTTCACAAAAACCATGTCATTTCCTGCACGAAAACATTCACTACATTACATGGCTGCAATGGTTAACATCACATAGTTCCTTCACCGGGGGTTCATCATCTCTATCTCTCGGTCTAACCAGTGAGTGATTCTATAAGAAAGATATTTGAGATGCTAGTTAGAGCATCTAGAAAGATTCAGGTATTGGAAAGGTGCTTCCACAACTAAAATAAGGTTGAAAGGGATGCTTGATATTCTAGAAGATTTCATGAACTTATTAGAGTTTGTATATTTTTTGAATGGATTTCAGCACTTCAACATTAGAAAAGCAGCATTCAATAAAGAACTTCAGTGGCCCAGATAACGAAAATTTTATTTTTATTATTTCAACTCAAACCGAGGGGGATTGGAGTCAATTTTTCAAGTGCCAATACAATTACTATATATGATCTACATTTTACTTATTTATGAGCTCAATCATGATCTCACAGGATAGGCCAACAAAAAATTGTGATTGTATATTAGTTTACAAGAAAGTGTTCTGTTGAGGAGAGAATATTGTAGCAGTTAGGAGCAAAGATGGATTTGGTGATGAATCTTTGTAAAAATGAAAGTTTAAAGAATTATCTAGATCACAAAGAACATTTTTGTTTGTGGAGACTGCTACAATACCACTAAGTTCATCTCTAGATTTTCAAGTGAAAAATTATTGAGGGATTATGATCTAGTGTAATTACTAATAATGGCAGACCATGTAGAAATGTTGTTTATGATGTGAGAAGAGTTCATTGTACAAAGATCAATGGTTTAAGATTTTTGGTAATACAAGACCCCAACCAAGTTTCATTAGTTTACTCTATTAACCAAACCATGTTTCATAAATCTATGAAGTACATATGACATACTAATAGCTTACTAAGGGCATTTCTACTACCTATTTCTTTGACTCAATGAAAAAGGTCTAGAAAATATAAATATGATAATAGTTCAACGAAGTAGGTGGAGGGACCTCTAAGAAGTGAAGAGTATTTGGGAATAGACACTCATTTATAATAAACAAGATCTAGGATTCCATTCCAAAAAATGGGAAATAATGCTCTGGTAGGTGCAGGAAGACTGCTACCTCTTTGATTTGAGGGCTACATAGTAATCAAGTATGGTTTAGAAACACAACCATACCTCCTCCCTGCATTCCATACAATCAAAAATTTATCACTAAAATTCACCAGGAAAAGAATGGACCATGGTTAGGTCCATTTTGTCAAAAATAAGAGCTCAATAACATTCAAGGTACCACAGGAGGTGGGTCCTTTCATAGTGAAGACAAGGACTGCGTCAATTTCTGTAGATAACATGTTGTCTTCATTAGACCTTTAGAAGGGAATTAGCTTGACATATGATCCTCGTGGTATGATAAGTAGGATCAGGAAATGTTAGGCTATCAATATACAAGTATTAGGAAAATGAAGTTTTGGAAGAAATAGTGAAATTGGATCCTTGGGAATAGGTAGAAAAGGCTTTGCATGCTTATTATTTGAAGCAAACACCCACAAACTCCACCACTGCAGCCTCTAAATGGATAGTGTATTAGAAGATAGGGGAAAAAAGGCCAATCAATGAAGTCACCTAAATTGCTAAGGTAGGGGAAACTAGCGAGAAGGCCAAGCAAGAAGAGTCTTACAAATGACATATCCTCAAAAAAATAGAAAGTTGTCCTCCACTAAATTATTACAAACAAATCCTACTATCTCATGGATTTAGCAAGAGCCTCCTCCTCTTGAACAAAGTGACATATTTTGAGAATATGCTAAAAAAAGAAAAATAAATAAAAGAATCCATCCATCTGCAAAAAGAACTATGTACTAAGGTTGGAAATTAGAGGAAAGACCAAGCCAGACTCGTCACAACCTTGGATGTTAAAAGGGACTTAATTCAATTTTTTGTACTTGAGCCAAAAGTCCCTAAGCCTAATAATGCATATGATTACTCCGCCACAAAAATCATTGTGGATATCAAGAACATCGAAACTGTTTACAAGATGGAGATACATAGGCAGAGTGGAGAGGTAGTGGTCACTGGCCAAAATGTTTGTAAGTATTGATACATCATTTATCTATAATCCTATTGAGTGTGTTAAACAACATATGAAAAATGGTTTACAATATTTCAACAATTAGTATGCTTATTGGAAGTGGAGTTTCCATTTCCAGATATAGATCTCCAACAACAGGAAAGTAATGTGAAGACAACATATACCACCTAGGTACACTACACTGGACCAAAAATTAATAAAATTCAATGCCAAGTTCCAAAAATTGTTAAGTGGTAAGAAATAGAATAGGCAAGAATGCTTTTAGCTACTTGAAATCAATATCATCATGTTCTGTTAGATGAATACTTCCATTACATGATCAATTAGGCAAGAGTTGGCACAGGTATCATTTTTTGTAGAAGTAGATTGCTGAGAGGTTGGACTATTGGAAACTACCAAAAAGTTATAATGCCTGAACCTGGTAATCGTATGGGTGCCAAAATTGTGGACTCCAATAAGTTTAGCTCGTTGAATTTTCCTAGTTGGATAACCATTCAAATAAAATATGTTATTGGCTCTACTGACAGTTTTCTCAGATGCGGATGTACAGGGGAAAATGCTACTTTTCCTAATATATATTTTGTCAAAAATAAGAGCTCAATAACATTCAAGGTACCATAGGAGGTGGTTCCTTTCATAGTGAAGACAAGGACTACCTCAATTTATTTAGATAACATGTTGATTTCATTAGACCTTCAGAAGGGAATTAGCTTGAGGTATGATCCTCATGGGATGATAAGGAGGATGAGAAAATGTTAGACTATTAACATACAAGCATTAGGGAGATGATGTTTTGGAAGAAGCAATGAAATTGGATTCCTGGTAACAACTATAGAAGGATTTGTCTGCTTATTATTTGAAGCAAAAACTTACAACATCCACCACTGCAGCCTTTAGAGGGATAGTGTATCAGAAGATAGGCGACAAAAGGCTAATCAGTGAAGTCACTTCAATTGCTAAGGAAGGGGAAACTAGCGAGAAGGCCAAGCAAGAAGAGTATTATAAATGGCATCTCCCCAAAAAAATAGATCAGTTGTCCTCCACTGCATTAGTACAAACACTGCTTACTACCTCATGGATTCAGCAAGATCCTCCTCCTCTTGAACAAAGTGACATATTTTGAGAATATGCTAAAAAAAGAAAAGAATCCATGCATCTATAGAAAGAACTATGTACTAAGGTCAGAAATCAGAGCAAAGGCCAAGCCAAACTCCTCACAACCTTGGATGTTAAGAGGGACCTAATTCAATTTGTAGTACTTGAACCAAAAGTCCCTAAGCCCAATAATGCATATGATTACTCTGCCACAAAAATCATTGTGGATATCAAGAACATTGGTAGTGTTTACAAGCTGGAGATACATAGGCAGACTGGAGAGGTAGTGGTCATTGGCCAGAATGTTTGTAAGTATTGCTACATCATTTATTTATACTCCTACTGAGTGTGTTAAACAACATATGCAAAATGGTTTACAATATTGCAACAATTGGTATTTCTATTGGAAGTGGAGTTTCCATTTCCAGAGATAGATCTCCAACAACAAGAAAGTAATGTGAAGACGACATATACCACCTGGGTAGACTAGACTCAACCAGAAATTAATAAAATTCAATGCCAAGTTCCAGAAATTGTTAAGTGGTAAGCAATAGAATAGGAAGGAATTATTTTAGCTACTTGAAATAAATATCAGTATGTTGTGTTACATGAACACTTCCATTACATGATAAACTAAGAAAGACTTAGCATAGGTATCAATTTTTGTAGAAGTAGATTGTTGAGAGGTTGGACTATTGGAAATTGTCAAAAAGTTACAGTGCTTGAACCTGGTAATTGTAGAGGTGCCAAAATTGTGAACTCCAATAAATTTAGCTCATTGAATTGTCCTAGTTGGATAACCATTCAAATAAAATATGTCATTGGCTCTACTCACAGTTTTCTTAGATGCACATGTACAGGAGAAAAATGCTACTTTTCCTAATATACATTTTGTCAAAAATAAGATCTCCATAACATTCAAGGTACCACAGGAGGTGGGTCCTTTCATAGTGAAAACAAGGAATACCTCAATTTATGTAGATAACATGTTGAGTTCATTAGACCTTTAGATGAGAATTAGCTTGAGGTATGATCCTCATGGGACGATAAGCAGGATGAGAAGAAGTTAGACTATGAACATACAAGCATTAGGCAGATGAAGTTTTGGAAGAAGCAGTGAAATTGGATTCTTGGGAACAAGTATAGAAGGCTTTGCTTGCTTATTATTTGAAGAAAAATCCTACAACATCTACCAATGCAACCTATAAAGGGATAGTGTATTAGAAGAGAGGGTACAAAAGGCCAATAAGTGAAGTCAATTCAATTTCTAAGGCAAGGGAAGCTAGCGAGAAGATCACGCAAGAAGAGTCTTAGAAATGGCATCTCCCCAGAAAAATAGATTAGTTGTCCTCCACTACATTAGTACAAACATATCCTACTACCTCATGGATTGAGAAAGATCCTCCTCCTCTTGAACAAAGTAACATATTTAGAGAATATGCTAAAAAAGGAAGAAAAAGAAAAGAATCCATGCATCTGCAGAAAGAATTATGTACTAAGTTCATAAATCAGAGCAAAGGTCAAGACAAAATCCTCACAACCTGGGTTGTTAAGAGCGACCTACTTCAATTCGTAGTACTTGAACCAAAATTCCCCAAGCCCAATAATTCATATGATTACTCTGCTACAAAAATAACTGTGGATATCAAGAACATTGGCAGTGTTTGCAAGATGGAGATACATAAGCAGTCTAGAGAGGTAGTGGCCATTAGCAAAAATGTTTGTAAGTACTACTACATCATTTATTTATACTCCTACTAAGTGTGTTAAACAATAGATGCAAAATGGTTTACAGTATTGCAAAAATTGGTATGTATATTGGAAGTGGAGTTTTTGTTTCCAAATATAGATCTCCAACAACAAGAAAGTAATGTGAAGACAACATATACCACCTAGCTAGGCTAGACTGGACCATAAATTAATAAAATTCAATGCCAAGTTCTAGAAATTGTTAAGTGGTAAGTAATAAAATAGGAAGGAATGATTTTATCACAATAAATATCATCATGTTCTGTTAGATGAAGAATTCCATTACATGATCAACTGGGCAAGAGTTGGCATAGGTATCAATTTTTGTAGAAGTATATTGTTGAGAGGTTGGCCTAGTGGAAACTACCAAAAATTTACAATTCTTGAACCTGGTAATTGTAGAGGTGCCAAAATTGTGGACTCCAATCAATTTAACTAATTGAATTGTCCTAGTTGGATAACCATTCAAATAAAATATGTTATTGGATCTACTGATAGTTTGCTCAAATACACATGTACAGGGGCAAAGCGCTAATTTTCCTAATATAGATTTTGTTCATCAAGCCATGAATGAATAATGTTGGAATTGAACTAACCTTATCTGGATGTACACAATGATTGTCATTAAAGATGTCATGGATGATGCTCAATAACTTTCATATGGATACATATGGTGTATGGAAAGTACGGTCTCATAGCATTCTACTACTACTCAACAAAATTTGTACCTTGCCACCATTGTTTCCTGAAGGTAGGATGAAGGTAGCAATGATTTTGAAGAGGGTGCATTTGAATTTGATCTGGTCAAATGCATATGAATATGCTTATTACAGATCAAATAGTTTTGTTAAATGAAATATGAAAATTAATGGATAGACTTATGTCTTTGAAAGACATGAATGCCAACAACGGTGTTCTGGCTTGAGTGTTGTTTAGGGGTTAGTTTTTAAATTTTGGATGCAAATCAATCTCTCAATGTGCAGTCATCACGATCAACAATTATTTTGACCATTCTACCTAAATGTTGGCCACAACTACATACAAAATTTCATAACTTGTTTCATCTACCTAAGATTCCAAGTGGTATTACATATTATAGTTTATTGAAAGGATCAACCACCCACATAAACTTATACCATCAACATTGATTCATCAATCTACAGGTTGCACACAAGGCAAGTTCATGGAAGGTGCTACGACCTAGTTGGAAGCCTATTGAATATCTTGAAGAGGTGGGTAATAGCACCACTAACAACAAAAAATTTGAGCATAAGAAATAAAATATACAAAAAAAAAATGAAAATTATTCCTACTTAACAACTGCATTCATATACTCTCACTCTCTCCAAGACAACCTTGCAATCAACAACACACCCTCAGGTTTTATAATAAGAAAAAGATATAGATATGCCAAATAATGGTAGTAGAAATGTTCGTTGAGAAATGGCAACAAGAAATTCCAGTTTAATTTGCCCTTGAATTAAAATGTGAATTAAATTCGAATTCTATTCTCATAGCAACTTAAAATAGTTAAATTAAGTTTATTAAACTTACTTAACTTAGGAAATTCGAGTTGGAAGTCTTTTGGAAGTCATGTATATGTTCTCCCTACTTTGTAGGAGTCCAGTGTGAGTTAATTGTGAATTGTAGAATAGAAGACTTAATTTCATGAGTTAGTTCAGCTAAATCAGTTCTCAAAGTGATTGAGAGAATTAATAGTTTGTTAACAGTCAATGGTGACACTAATGAACTCCACTAGCGCTACTCTAGCTAAATGAATATTTACTCATAAAAAACTCATGCATGTCATTTCTGAGAAAGACCTAGTTAAGACTAGAGTGCATGGACAGTATATACTATTTGTCTTAGATTTTTCTGAGTTGCATTGATAGTGCATGAATTCAGGAACTGAGCCTTGAGGGATTGCATGGGCTTTAGAGGTTTTATTTCCCTTAGACACAACCTATCATTCATAGAAATTACACATTGGAATAGAGCCTTGGAGATCTTATGAAGAGGCTAAGATTTGGCCTTGATCTTTCTTATGACTTGGAGATTGAATTTACTAAGTGTTGGGATTTTTCTTGAGAACAAGCAGTGCAATTTCATCTTGATTTTCTGGATTAATACAAAACAAATAGTGGGTTTTTGAGTTGTGGCTTTCCTTGGATATTTATTGTGTTATGTGCATTTGATTCTCTTCCTCTATTGATTATTGTTTTCTCGTTGTTTATGGGCTTCCACTGTAAAGAGTAGAAGTAGATCCTTGTCTCTTTCTTTAGCAAATTTCATTAGCTTGTGAATATATAGGATTTTCTACATGGTATTAGAGCTATATTTGTAGACATTTTCGACATGGTATCAGAGCAAGATTTTTTTTTTGGGCTGAGAGTTTGCAGAGAAGATCTGAAAATTTTTGTACAAAATTTCCAGAAACAAATTGCACATCTGGATTCCTTGGGAAAATATACCCAAATTAAGAAAAATTGGCTGAATTGACGTTTGGGTGAGGGAGATATCACGGATTTAAAATCATCTCTCTAGAGGAGATTTCGAAGTTTTGAGTTTCTGGGTTACAAGTGAAAGTCGAATTTGCAATACATACTTCAAGATCAGAAGATGGAGTTCCATGGGTTGAGGCTTGAGTATGCCTTGGAAGGCAGTTCAAATTTCATAGCCTGGAGGGATGGGATGGAGTTTGGCCTAGAGGACAATGGCTTGAAGGAATTTTTTGAACACGAAATTCCTTAGGTAGTAGCTACTGATGAAAAAAACATGGTCGAGCGGAAGAAGTGTGTGGCGAACGAAAGGCGGATAGTCCTTGAGGGAGTTCAAGATCATATTGTCTCAAGTATCCATGGAGAGGAAACCGCGCATGCTATATGAAAAACATTGAAGGACTCGTAATAGAAGGGCGGTGATCAAAGGAAGTTGGCACTAAAGGATAAACTTCATAAAATCAAGATGGAGAAAGGTGAGATGATTCCAAAGTACTTGACCAAGTTCACTCAATATCAGGATGAACTTGGAAGTGTTGGAATCAAGATTGCTAAGGAGGATATGGTGAGCCTTTCTCTTCTTGGAATCCCAAAGAGGTGGCATAGTTATCAGGACTGTGTCAATGGTCGGGAGAAGCTTCCAGATTGGGAACGACTATGGTCAGATTTGATGGAGGATGAGATCAAGAGGAACACCAGGGATGGCTCTTCATCAAAGACTAATGATGAAGAGAAATGTGCCTTAGCAATTAAGGCAAGGAAGGGGAAAGGTAAAATTTCTTGTTCCAAATCAGATTCTTATCATGGAGGTAACAAGAAGGACATGAAAAATGTTAAATTTTTTCATTGTCATAAGATGGGCCACTTTGCAACAAATTGTCCATTGAAGAAGTCCAAGGAGAAGTCTTCAGTAGGAGCGGCGGGTGATGCTTTGACCTCCCAATTTGAATTGGGCTGTTACCTCATTGCATGCATGGTGTCTTCAGTGATGGGAAGCGTATGGTACTTAGACAGTGGAGCTTCTTTCCTCGTGATTGGAGATAAAGATTTATTCATTGAATTGGAGGAGAAAGATCTCAATATGCTTATCGCGATGGGTGATGATGGTAAGTATAGTGTTATTGGTGTGGGCACCATTACTTTATAGAGGGATAATGTGACTCCACTCACCTTGAAGAATTTTATGTGTGTACCTAGACTAACGAAGAACTTGGTATCCATTTCCATGCTTGAGGATAGAGGCTATGATGTGATATTTTCGAAAGGAAAGGCATTCCTTTGATGCATAGTGAGTATCCCTTAAGAGGGAGCTTGAGCTACATGTGGGTCAGGAGCTTTTAGCTTGTAAGGTTGAAGGGCCTTAGATTGAGGCGGGATAGCCACATGAAGAGGTTCAAAGAGTGGATACATCCACTCAAGCAGAGTCTTCAAGAGAGGGAAGAAAGTGGACTAGAGGGGCTAATAGATTGTTGTATGATGCATGGTTGAATGTGGGAGCACACTCTTCTCAGCATAGACAAAGGAGGTCACCAAAGAGGGAAACTAGATACTTGGCACTTAGGGTTCCATGTGTTGTGAAAGAGCCATTTTCATTTGAGGAGGTAGTGTAGTAGTCGGTTTGGGTTAATGCGATGGTGGAGGAGTATGACTCCATAGTTCGAAATAGTGTTTGTGATGTGGTCCTGAGACTGGAGGACAAGTTAGTTGTGAGCTTCTGTTGACTCTACAAGTTAAAGCAAGTTGCAGATGGTAGTGTGAAGAAGCATAAGGCCATATTTGTGGCCTATGGAATTTCATAGGTAGAGGGGATTGATTATGATGAGACATTTGCTCCAGTTGCAAGGTACTTCTCAATTAAATCTAATTTTAGACTATCAACACACATGGGTTGCAAGATCCATTACATGGATGTGAAGATTTCCTTCCTCATTGGCATGATTGAGGAAGAGGTGTACATAAAGCATCGCGAAGGTTTTGAAACCTTGGATCGTGGGTCGCATGTGTTCCGAATCAAGAGAGTGTTGTATGGGCTGAGGGAAGCACCCCGTGCTTGGTACACTAGGATAGATAGCTACTTCACTGGGTTTGGCTTCACGAAGAGTGAAGTGGATGTGAACCTATACCACATAGTGGTGGAAGGTAAGTTGTTGATCATTGTACTTTATGTAGATGATCTCATACTAACAGGTGATGAGAAGCTCATCAAATCTTGCAAGGAGGGCTTTGCAAGAGAGTTTGAGATGAAGAACATGGGGCTCATGCATTACTTTCTTAGCATGGAGGTATGGCACGGAGATGGGGATTTATTTATATCTCAGGGAAAGTATGCCAACGAGATGATCAAGAGATTCCACATGGAGATAAGTAAACCCATGGAGACTCCTCTGACTGGTAACTGGAGGAAGGAGGATGCTACTTTAGGGGAAGTAGTGGAAGTTATTGTTTATAGGCAGCTTGTGGGTTCACTCATGTACTTGGTGAACACATGACCATATATGTGCTATGTAGTTAACTAGCTTAGTCAAGTGATGGTTAGGCCTACCAAGCTATATTGGAAAGTGGAAAAGCATGTATTGAGATACCTCAGAGGCACTACTCAGTTTACGTTATGGTATATACAAAAAAAGGGAGTGAAGCTTCAAGGCTTCACCGATGTAGATTGGGCAGGGAGTCCATCCGACAGGAAGAGCACATCAGGAGGGATCTTTAGTATTGGGTCAGTGGAAGTTTCTTGGTACAATAGGAAAAAATATCAATTGCACTCAGCTTGGCATATGTAGAGTAAATGGTTGCAAGTCAGACAACATGTGAGGCTATATGGATGATGATCTAGATTTAAACAAGAACAAAATAAATTACAGAGATAACCATAAACATAGAGATGCAGTGGAAATAATATTTCATTTCATTAATTTAAAATACTCAAATATGCTTACAAACAGCAATGGAAATAAACCAGCTAGGGCGATGGTAGCTTATCTTTGAGAAGAGATGTGGTAGCTACATTCCTCTGAACTATGTTACAATGAGGCTCAAAGGCCTATTTATTGTTGAGAAATAATGGAAAACCCTTAACATCCCAAAACCTAACCTTAGAAGATGAAACACCAAATTGTGGGCCCCGTTTGGGTAAATTGGTACATCAATTTCCCAGGGTCGTAACTTTGGCATATGATCTCCGTTTGACACGTACAATAGCTCATTAGAAAGATCTATCTGAGCAATAGAAATTTTGGAAGAGAAACATCGGTCCATGGACCCATTTTGCTCCCAGATTTCCAAAAAATCCGTTGTTTAGGGCCTAAAAACAGCTCCAGAAGTTCAGGACTTGAAAACCCGCTAAAAATACTAAATTGTGCTACAATTACAGAAATTGAAAAACTGAAAGAGATAGTTGTGGGGTTCCAAATGGGATAGGTGGGTGGCCACCAACATCCACCTGGATCATTCCTCCCCCCTTAGGAAGAAATGGTCCCCATTGAGTTGAGTTCCTCCATCTGCTGAACTTGTGCTGCAATCTTTGATGTGTCCAGTAATGGTGGGAAGCATGGTCGAGGGTAGTACACATTGAACACTTGGTGAAGGTGAAGGAATGGAGGAATGCTATGCTCCAAAGCATTATTTCCCACAGCCTTAGTAATGGTGTAAGGACCATGTCGGCGTGGTCGAAGCTTCTGATGGGCTCTTGTAAGGCGTTCTTTCTATATATGCAACCAGACTTTGTTGCCCACTTGAAGCTTGTGTGGTACCCCTTTGGGTGTGGAGAAGTTGTTCATGTGTTCTGTCATGACCATATCCCTTTGCTGCTGTTGTTGCTGCATGGAGGAACCCTTCACGAGGGTCAAGGATGTGGTGACGATCTTCCCCTTTCTTTGGGAGTGAACCAGACAGATGAATTTCCTAGTTTGGGAGATGAGCCTACTGCCTTTCTTAGCAGCAATCAAAGAGGTGGCAGTAGGTGGGGCTACCTACACCGTGAGGCCTTGACTCATACACAACATTTCACCTCCACAAGTATTGCTGGCCTAATAGTACATCACAAACATCCAGAGGTGTAACATCACACAATACCTCATCTGTGAAGGGCTTGATGCTGTAGGGAAGGGGGCACTGCTGGCGAACTTTGAGATCTCATCCTTCATGAAGCCACCCAATACTTTACGGCTGCAAGTGTGGTGTAGTTGGTAGTCCCAACTGCTTCACGACCTCTACTGAAATGAGGTTCTTTTGGTTGCCACTATCGACAATGAATTGTAGCGACGAACCCTTCACCCACATCTGTGAGTGGAAAAGACGTTCCCCCTCCTCTAGATCTTCAGGCTCATTTTTTTGGATCTTAGTAGTGGCAACGATGGCACTAGGATCTGCATCAATGATCTACTTCCCTTTTCCATTCCCCTTGTTGGGTTCTGACTCAGGGTCGAAACATGCATCTGATTCGAAAGCCTTCAACTCGGCCACCAACGACTGCTTGGCCCGACACTCACTTGTGTTATGAGTGGGACTCTTTTGGAACTCACACCACTTTCCTATGCCCTTCTTTGACTTTTGGGTGTTGTTCTTTTCTTGCAGCTTCGACGAGTTGTCTTGGGTCACCCCACCTTGGCTTTGTCCTTTGGTCTTCAGATTTGCAGATCCAAAGTCTCGCTTCTTCTGTTTGAACTTTTGCTCGATTTTGACAGCGTATCGGTACGTCATGCTGAGCGAGGAGATGTTCAGGAACTCCATCTCTTCCTGGATGTATCTGTGTAGGCAGCCACAGTATTTGAGTACCAGATGCAGATCAGAATCTTTGATACCCAATTGTGTGTGAAGGGTATGAAAAATGTTGGTGAACTCTAGCACATCTTGGTCCCTTCCCTGTCGCAGCGTGGTCCACTTTATGTATTTGTCCTCATAGCTTTTGACAGGGTAGTACTACTCCTTGATGGCATCTCGGAATGAATCCCAAGTGGGTACGGCTGAAAATAGTGAGCCTGTACTTTCATCCTTCTGCTTGCAGTAGGTTTCCCACTAGTCCTTGACGTGGGGGGCTGCTTTGAGAAGAGCGAAAATAATCTTTTCCCGACTCAAAAATTCATGAATAGAAAAATACACATCTACCAGATTTAACCATTTATCTACAGCATCTGTGTCTATTTGACCCTTGAAGATGGGGATTTCAAAATTATCTTGTACCTTAAACGGTGTGGCGTTTCCAGAGTAGCTGTTGGAAGCCGATGCGTCGCCTCTGGGTAGCCACTGAGGGATCTGCGCAAAGATATCCATCATCACATTCCTTTGTTGCTTGAGGGCTTCTTCGAGCAAGATTTTGATAGGATCTCCTACCCCCTCGTATTTCATTTCTTCCACCATGGGAGGCTGTCAGGATTTGCGAGGCTGGTCTTGCAAAGGTTCGACCAGTTCAAGCCCTAACTCCTTATATCTCAACCTCGTTGAGGAGATGCAAAGAAAAACAGAGAAAAAGCAGACCGCTCTAATACCACTGATCTAGATTTAAACAGGAATGAAATAAATTACAGAGATAACCATAAACATAGAGATGTAGCAGAAATAATACTTCATTTCATTAATTTAAAATACTAAAATATGCTTACAAAAAGTAATGGAAATAAACCAGCTAGGGCGATGGTAGCTTATCTTTGAGAAGAGATGTGGCAGCTACATGCCTATGAATTGTGTTACAATGAGGCTCGAAGGCCTATTTTTTTTAGAAACAATGGAAAACCCTTAACATCCCAAAACCTAACCCTAGAAGATGAAACATCAAATTGTGGGCCCCGTTTGGGTAAATTGGTACATCAATTTCCTGGGGTCGTAACTTTGGCATACGATCTCCGTTTGACACATACAATAGCTCGTTAGAAAGATCTATCCGAGCACTACAACTCTGGGAAGAGCAAGATCAGTCCATGGACCCATGTTGCTCCCATATTTCCCAAAAAAACGTCGTTTAGGGCCTCAAAATGGCTCCGGAAGTTCAGGACTCGAAAAAATACTAAAAATAGTAAATTGTGCTACAATTATGAAAATTGAAAAACTAAAAGAGACAGTTGTGGGGGTCCAAATGGCATAGGTGGGTGGCCACCAACATCCACCTGGATCAGATGAGGAAGATCTTGTTTGGCTTGTTTGGTCAATAGATGGATCCGACAATGATTTCCTGTGATAACCAGAGTTGTATCAAACTCTCTGAAAATCTAGTCTTTCATGATCGGTCAAAGCATATTGATATCTAGTAAAATCATCTCAAAGATTGTGTATTGAGGTGCATCATGTTGTTAGATTACATTCCCATGGAGGAGCAAGATGCTATCATCTTGACAAAGGCATTGTCAAGATGTAAATTCTAGTTTCACAGAGATAGGATTGGGGTAGTTGATAATCCCTTTATTGTTGAGAGGGAGTGTTGAGAAATGGTAACAAGAAATTCTAGTTTAGTTTTTCCTTGAAGTAAACTGTGAATTAAATTCGAATTCTATTTTCATAGCAACTTAAAATAGTTAAATTAAGTTTAATAAACTTACTTAACTTAGGAAATTCAAGTTGGAAGTCTTTTAGAAGTCATGTATATGTTCTCCCTACTTTGTAGGAGTCTAGTGTGAGTTAATTATGAGCTGTAAAATAGAAGACTCAGTTTCATGAGTCATTTCAGTTAAGTTAGTTCTCAAAGTGATTGAGAGAACTAATAGTGAGTTAACAGTCAGTGGTGACACTAATGAACTCCACCAACGCTACTCTAGTAAACTGAATATTTACTCATCATAAACTCATGCATGTCGATTCCGAGAAAGATCCAGTTGAGACTAGAGTGCAGGGACAATGTGCTATTTGTTTTAGATTTTTATGAGTTGCACTCATAGTGCATGCATTCAGGAACTGATCCTTGATGGATTGCGTAGTTTTTAGAGGCTTGATTTCCCTTTAAATACAAGCTATCCTTCATAGGAATTACACATTGGAATAGAGACTTGGAGAGCTTGTGAAGAGACTAAGATTTGGCATTGAGCTTGCTTATGAGTTGGAGATTGAATTTGCTGACTGCTGGAATTGTTCTTGAGAGAAAAAGCATTGTAATTTCATCTTGATTTTGCAGATTAATAAAAAACAAATAGTGGGGTTTTGAGCTATTGATTTCCATCGATATTTATTATGTTATGTGTGTTTGAATCTCTTCCTCTATTGATTATTGTTTGCGCAGTGTTTATGGGCCTTTGTTGTAAAGAGTAGAAGTAGATTCTTGTCTCTTGCTTTAGCAAATTGCATTAGATTTTGAATCTATAGGATTTTCTACAATATTTGCATGGAGCACTTCACTTTCCAATACTCCATATATTACTAAATCGAGGAATATTTCACCACTTAGAGACAGAGGCTTTAGTAGGTCCTTTTCTCTCCGCAGTTAGATCATAAATCCACACCGAAATCTAGTGGGTAATTTATTAGGAAGGTTGTCACTCACATGACCCCATATATATATATATATATATATATATATATATATATATATATATATATATATATATATATATATATATATACAAGGGTATCATCTGTTAGCACTGAAAAGTGGTGGGTTTCATAAATCTCATATATATTTGACAAGCCACTTCATAAACATATTCGACTATCAAAATTGACAAGAGTGATTGTTATGTAATGCCTAGGGTAAAACGACTACCAGTCAAACACTCATGTTGGTTGGAATCATTCTCATATGTGATACACTATTTGTTAATTCAACGTCAATTGTATCATTGGGGGGCGAGAATAGAACATAATAGAATTGTAAAACAGATACAGATTCATTTCAATGGGTAAGTCATTTCAATTTCACAAAATGAATTTGCAAATCAGTCAATCATAAGATCAGAGAAGAGGCTCAATCAACCATTATCAGTAACACTTATCACATTCAATCTGAATTTCTTGAATTTTTAGGGAAAGGAAAAGAATGGAGACTAAAATAAAACTATACCTCCCAGTCAAGCATGGAATCCTAATTGGCTCCCTTTTGGCCTTACTATGTAAACATGCAAGCAACATTGTTGGCACCATTGGCAATGTATGTAAGCATTTATGGTGTATATCAGCTTTCTAAAAATGTAGTTGACAGAAGAAGTAGATGCTTTTTTTTCAACCATTTGTATATTTTGTTTGCTCCCTTTAGTGCATTGACAATTCTAGAATTCTATTGGTTTAATATTCCATAGTGTATTAAGTTCTTAGTAGTTTCAGGATTCACTCTGTTCAAGAAACAAGAGTAGATCATCAAGAATTCTTAAAAGATAGATGCCATCATCAAAACAACAAAACATAGATAGATCATGAATGCATAAAAGATATAAGGAAATTTGTACATCTAACATTCTCAATCTATATATATTCTATTGTCTTCATGATGATGGATCACATGTCTTGATGATGAATCACATATCATCGATCCAAAATGTTGATTTATGTTTTATGAACACAGTGAATGCCAAAAAATTGTCCAATTAAGAATGCATAAGAAATAGAAGGAAATCCATGCATCTACCAAATATGCATTATTGATCTATCTATTTTTTTGTCCTATGATGGAACACATATGTTGTTGGGAAAAGTATCCAATACGGAATGACCCTATCCCACTCTAAGGGTGATAGTTCCTTAGCAACAATCAAAGCAAAGCTATCTGAGATTACTTCTTTATGAGATGTAAAAGAGGGAGAAAGAGATCCACTAACCGATGTCTTTCGCTAATGGTTGATCCAATCTTCTCTCCTTGCTACTTGCCCCCAGCTCCTCGCTCTTTCACTGGCCCAGCTACACCAAGATCCTGCAAAATGGCAAGAGAGGGAAACTACAAGAAGCATACATTCATAATTGATTCAAGGATTAGAATAAATCAAATACACAAGTATAACAACACACCATTGAGACACATGCATATAGAAGAACCTCAAACGCTTTATTAATGGAAGAAGTAAGGTTCAGGAAGTGATACAACCATAAAAGGCCCAATCCAGCATCACCTTCCCAGCAGAAAGAAATCTCCTCTTCACCTCCTTCAAAGCAAATCACCCAATAGTTCTAAACCCAAACCAACACAATTCTTTACATTCACAAGATTCCAGCCTCCCTAGACCTCATGAGAGAGATCTATATATAGGAGTTTTGGAGAAAGGATGAGTCAGCTTGAGGCTGGCATGAAGCTGACTAGTGTCCTCTCTCACTTCAGTTATTCTTCAGTTCTTGAGTCCACTTGGAGGTTCTTGCTTCCACTTGGAGATCTAGAACCTCTTACTCATCACCAGTCGAATTCCCTGATCCAAGTGTCATTTTGGAAGCTTCCTGGGCATTGACACCTTGAGGAATGACTGTGCCACATGTCCAAACTCGCCCAGCGCAGGTAGCCTTCTTTGCAGTTGACATTCAACGCAGGTAGACAGTGGAGTAGTTGACATTCAGCGTAGATGCTCAATGGAGCAGTTGACATGATCCAGAATTGCCTTGTTTTTGAGTGTTTTCAGGTGGAGAACTTTTATTCAGTGCTGTGGTTTGCTGACCTTGTTCCTCTAGGGGTAGGAACAACATGTTTAGGGACTTTGGATCCCTTAGATTATGGACATTTCATGCTTCATGCTGTAAGGCACAAAAATGTCTATAACAGTTGCCCCCTAAAGTATGAGGTCGTTTATCGGGTGAAATGCTTTATCAGGAGGATCCGAAGTTCATTCAATCGCTGAGAGGTGACCTGTAATAAGATACAATACAATACATTATTTTTCATACTGCTTTCATGATCTAGCTGAGGCGGGCATTCCCATGCTTAGCTTTATAAATTCATTTTGGTACATAGAACAGACGATCGTCTGATGGTAGACTGATAATTTTGGTGAAAATTATCATCGTTTGAGTAGGATGATCATCTGCTGCAATGATGTACATGTCAAATGTCTTTATATTTCCTGAATATATATCGCAGCCCGGATGGATGAAACTAGATCCGGGTCTTCAAACTCGTTCGATCTTCACTCTAAGTACAAGTCGATCCATGTGAGAATTGCGCTGAAGTCGAACATGGAAAGACATCGCTTGATTACCGGTCAATGATGTAAACCGTTAACAAGCGCGAGAGGAATCACCGATAATGATGATGACCCTCAAGGTACGGCAGTACAATCCACGTGGTGTGAATAAAGGACTTGGCGTCGAACACCATGCAGAATCTTTCGGTCGAAGGTCATTGATGTATACCTGTCGCCGGAAGTGAGAAACTTGCCATTGAGGCATGCAAGCTTCAAAGTACTGAGGGGGTTGTTCCTAGATCAACTTCTTGGATAATGAGCTGAAGTCGACAAGAAGCGATCCGTCAAAGGAGGGCCTTAATGAATCCCACATCAGTGACACGGAACGGAGCTAATGATTTTAATGGAGGTGAAAACAATCTGTGACATATGATTCAGGGTGGCGGTCATGAATGGATGAAAGATAATGTATGGCAGTGGATGGGACACGGTTGAGTCTTTCTGAACAACATCTCTTGAACATATAACGACACTGATGTGATGGATCGGTAGCATTACCCCAAATGTGGATGGTTTGGCGAGACCATGGTGATGAGACCGGTGAATGAAACAACCCAACCCGATGTGGTACGGAGGAAAAGTGTCATGTTCAAGAGCGACTTGCTACCATTAAAGCTTTGAGGTTCTCCCAATTTTTCCCCAGTCATTTCTGACCAGTACCTCTTTATTTTTGTCAAGCTTGAGGAGATAACATATGCTTGTTCTATAACCTGCCCTTCGGGCAAGCCCATCGCTATGTTTTAACGAGCCTAGCGATAGGGAAACTCGTTCTCGTCTAAAGACAAGTTTGTCGCTATTTAATCATTT
This sequence comes from Pinus tabuliformis, assembly GCA_031772625.1. NCBI lineage: Eukaryota > Viridiplantae > Streptophyta > Pinopsida > Pinales > Pinaceae > Pinus > Pinus tabuliformis. The sequence continues at coordinate 495,700,831 of CM062807.1, read as the reverse complement.
TAACGAGTCTAACGACAAGGAAAACTCGGTCCTTTTCATTTTTAGAGAGTCTGAAAAGGTACAGAAAGTTAACTCCAAAATTCATTTTTCGTCATATAATCCCTTAAGTTCGAAAAAGTATAAAACAATACAGAAGGGATGAGTTTTCGATAACTTTAACGAGCCGAATAAAACAAGCGCTCGACCTTTTTGTGCAATAATCCCTCAGGTCCAAAAAGATTAAAATCTAGAGGAGGGATAGCTCTTCCGGTCCCTTTAACGAGCTGGAAGGCCAAAACTCGGCAATCTTTTCATATTTTACGAGTCAGTTGAAAAGAGCTCAAAGAAGACTCGTCTTTTGAGGAACGAGTGATAAACAGGGATAGCAACTGATTCTAGGTACAGGTTGGAATTTTCCAATCACGGCAGTGTCACAAGGATGGCTAGGTGAAATCACTCTTCGCAGCTGTTCCTCAAAATGGGTAAACAATCATATGGAGGTGAATGATCGGCCAAATGAAAGTGGAGGTGGCAGGTGTAAACACGACCAAGGCTTTTATGGCTGATAAATTTACGATCACAGCGGTTATTTACCAGGATAGGTTCATTTTTTATTTAAAAATGAGCTTAAACTCTGGAGGAAACATTGCTCACTGCTTTTATTTATTTTTTAACGAGCATGAAGACCGCGTTAAAACTGCTCGGATCTTGCGTTTATTTTTTAACGAGCATGGACTTTATGCTAAAACTGCTCGAATTACCAGTCATAAGATAAGAATGTCTCCTGAAAGATTCCATTTTTTATAGAGCTTGCGCCTTACCAAAGCTATGCTCCCTCTCATCCTTTCTTTATGCAAGTTCGGAAACGGCTAATCCTACGAGTTTAAAGGGTTAGACCTACAGGTTTAAAGGGAGGACCTAAAAATTTAAAAAAATAAATAGTCGCCCCTTGCTTGCACTCCAAAAGGTTGCATGCCCCCAGGTATAAAATAAGATTTCAAGGTTGCCCCTCCTCCTTCTCACCTCTGCTTTTCTTTGGGTGTTCACAGCTACTTGTCGTCTTGCTAGTCCAATTTTAACGATACTTGTCTTCTCGTTAATTTTAACGGGTCTATACGATACTTGTCTTCTCGTCAGCCCAACTTTTAACAGATTTTTCGCAAGATCGCAAGAGAACAGCTACTTGCGACAAGAGAGCAGCTACTTGCGACAAGAGAAGAACACTACTCAAAGACAAAACATTTGTGTTATTGAGGGAGGCTTACCTCTTTCTGGTTACCCAAAGATTGTCTCGTTAATCTTTCAAACAAAACACTTCCTCGGCAATGTCTACCGAAATAGACAAGGGTGAATGACTGGTGCCAAACACGTAACTTTGACAAAAGAATCCTATTCTAGAACAACCCCTCTTCCATCCACGGACGGGGTACGGACTAGTCATATTCTCTCGCGGAAATTCTACCTTATACCCAAGGTTTTCTCTGCCCGAAGCAGACCAGGATGCATGCCCCCTGGGTTCCAGTCCCATCTTTCCGAATCACTCGCACTCATCGGGAAGAAGGACTGGGGGTGGAGACATTTCTTGATTAAATAGACCATTCAGGGTTGGTATGTGACTATTTGCGATGCGTGATCCTGGAAATGAAAGTTGGTCTACGAGCTTGACCATTCTTCCTTCGTGTGGAAAACACATTACTCTAAAGAGTGAGGAGACTATTGCTCCCATGCAATATATAGTCTCGTCCAAGGAGTAGGTTATAATCCAAGGGTCCTTGGACGACCATCACGTTCATTTGAACGGCCTTCCCTTTCAATGTAATAGGCACATTGGGGAGGATCCCTAATGGTCGACTGGTTCCTTTATCGAAACCCGAGAGATTTCTTATCTCAGGCAAAAGCGCCGGGGAACCCAGTGCTTTCCAAGCAACAGAGGAAAGGATACTCACAGATGCCCCCTCATCAATGATAGTGCCAGCCATTACCATTCTGTATATTTGGACTATGATTCTGAATGGTATACTGGCTGGCAACCGGGGTCTGCCTAGTTGGTTCCAATCAAAGGACACAACCAGGTTGCTTGGTGGTGGGACCGAATACACGGCCGGATATGACCCTGACGATGTTCCTTCCTGCGATAAAGGAATGGGCGCATTGCCCTGACGCTCGTCAGAGTCTGTGTTGATGAAAAGAATCTGGATGGTGTCATCCTTATTCTCTTCAGTGAGGGTGTCATTTGAAGATGAATCTTCAGTGACGGTGTCATTTGAAGATGAAACTTCTGAAGGGAGAACCGGGTCAACTGCCGTTTCGACCTTTGGACTTTCGTCCGGTCTGGATTCAGTAGGTTCATTTTCAATGACTGACGCTTCAGCTGACCACTTGAGCGGGCCAGCTGTATTCTCAACCAACGAAGGACTTGGCACGAGTTTTTTGTATCCAGGAGGAAGTCTCAACGGTGAAACCGGACGATCTTCCAAAACTCTCTTCGCTTCGTCTAAGAAGGGACAACGGTGGATGGCATGATCGCCTTCACACAGTCTGCAGGGGGATCTTGCTCCCCCTCTTTGTCTTGAACCTTCACTTTCGCTGGTTGACGGTAAGCATTCAACATGGCTATCAGAGGTTGATGCTCCCGAACTGTGCAAACGAGGGGACCAGTCCCTTAGTATCCGGGGAATACAGGGACAATCTCTATGGAAGTGGTCTCCTCTACATATGACACATGGCGATTTAGGCCCGGTCTGTGCTGTGTGTGGATTTTTGTCAGATGTATTTTGCTTGCCCCGAGTCGCCTTAAGCTCCTTCTTCTTCTTCTCTCTCTTCTTCTTCTCCTTCTTCTCCATGGGAGCTTGGCTTTTGCCGGCTCTACCTTGCGAAGATGAAGGATTGGAGGAAGAGTTATAGGAAGTAGAAGGCTGGTGGGTAGCTCTAGACTGATCTAACTGTTGACTCGACTGTTCAGGAACCATGGTGTTCTGAACTACATTGGTTGAGAATAGCAAATTGGCAGGCCAATTGTCAGTCCTGGAAGCGACAATGTGGCCATGTGGGGCGCACCAACTTCTCCCCAAGAGGAGAAAGGACTAGGATTCCCATCATGGGGAATTCCTTGGTTGGGGCGTTCCATATTCTCAACCTACAGATCAACGCAGGAATAGGAGGTGATTATGTTCCGTTTAAAATAAATTTTATAACGACGCTTTAGACACAACTTGCTTTTTCACTTTTTAAGAGTCGAGAAAAAGCTAAAGATGACTCTAGTCCTCTTCGATGTTTTAACGAGCCCGAAGTGACAAATGCTCGGGTGGACTTTTTCAGTTATAGAGTTTGAAAAAGGCCAAAAGAAACTGCTCTGGAGATCTAGGCAGAGGGTGTGCCAAACTTTTCGCAAAACCACAGAATACGTTTTACGGTACGGGTGGTCGATCTTCGTGAATGATGTGTTCACTGCATTGCGATCAGTAGGGCGGTCGACACGGCTTCCTATGGATAAAGGCTTTGTTCCTATAGGGGTCTCCCAATATATACGCGACGGTACGTGGGAGCACAAGTCCGTATTGATACTTATCGCTTCACCGTGGAGGAATCACCCAACCACTCAACGGTAAGATATCACGTTTAACGACGTCGGAACATGTCTCTAGCTTAGACCTCTATGTGTTTGCGTTATGTTTCAAAGCGTTGTTATGTAAATTCAATTTATTTTAGGTTGATCTTGTTTAGCAGTTTGCCTTTATGGATCACCACGAGATGTATGGTACAACTTCCTAAATGCAGTCTAAGATGATAAGCAAGCTTTTCAATCTTTCAACTTATGAAAATCTTAACTACTGAGGGAAAAGAAAGACATCATCTTTTCACACAGATCATAGAGCACACACTAATGCACTTTATCCTAAATCGACATGCAAACTGTCAAAATGCACATGCACAATGCAGGTATTTCTTTTCTCTTTCTTAATGTTGGTGTACTACAAAAAGAAAGCTGTTGTATAACTTTGAATTCAATTTCAAGTGAAAGCAAACAAGCTTTTGTCTAAAATCAAAAGACACCTTAAGATTTACTTGTTTCAACACTAGAAATACATAAATTCAAACCATATGACGAAAGCAAAAGCTCAATCAGCTATGAACAGCAAACAAACTAACTCTTAAGATCAGAACGACACTTATCACAGGTCTAGATCTAAGAGGCCACAGCAAGACTAGTTCACTTTCGTTATGGGAAACTGCAAATGATGTAAGAAATACACAAAGAACAAATACAGTTTCTTTATACAACCGAGGCGGAATAGTGGCAAAGAAAGGTGGTTTCAGATAGGTACATTGACTGATAGCAGGCTGCAAAAACATGGATGAAAACAGGGCAACAGAAAGCAGAGAACCCCAGCTGCACAAGGCCACACTGGTTCAACGCAGGTAGAACACTGTCAGTTTGACATTCAGCGCAGGTAGCCCCTTCGGGACCTGCGATGAAATGCAGACTGCCTTCACAGTGCCTGCAATGAAGAGAGAAATTCTCGTTTCTCTTGGTTTTCGGGTTACAGATTGCTAAAAAATCAACAGTTTTTGGCCAAATCAAAGCTATCAATCAAGTACACACTAAAGGATGAAAAAGAGGATGAAAAGCTATCACTAAGAGCTGTTCAGAGTCCTTGTGGATCAGCTCTTCAAATCATAAACATGCCCAGAAACTGAGCTAGAGTAGCTGCCCTCTACTTCGCATTTGAAAGATCCAAATGCAGTTCGATTCGGTACTCCCTGTGTTTAGGAAATGAATAGAAAAAACACAAACAACCAACAAGATACGGTCCCCAGCGGAGTCGCCAATTTGTTGTTGGAAAAGTATCCAATACGGAATGACCCTATCCCACTCTAAGGGTGATAGTTCCTTGGCAACAATCAAAGCAAAGCTATCTGAGATTACTTCTTTATGAGATGTAAAAGAGGGGAGAAAGAGATCCACTAACCGATGTCTTTCGCTAATGGTTGATCCAATCTTCTCTCCTTGCTACTTGCCCCCAGCTCCTTGCTCTTTCACTGGCCCAGCTACACCAAGATCCTGCAAAATGGCAAGAGAGGGAAACTACAAGAAGCATACATTCATAATTGATTCAAGGATTAGAATAAATCAAATACACAAGTATAACAACACACCATTGAGACACATGCATATAGAAGAACCTCAAATGCTTTATTAATGGAAGAAGTAAGGTTCAGGAAGTGATACAACCATAAAAGGCCCAATCCAGCATCACCTTCCCAGCAGAAAGAAATCTCCTCTTCACCTCCTTCAAAGAAAATCACCCAATAGTTCTAAACTCAAACCAACAGCAATTCTTTACATTCACAAGATTCCAGCCTCCCTAGACCTCATGAGAGAGATCTATATATAGGAGTTTTGGAGAAAGGATGAGTCAGCTTGAGGCTGGCATGAAGCTGACTAGTGTCCTCTCTCACTTTAGTTATTCTTCAGTTCTTGAGTCCACTTGGAGGTTCTTGCTTCCACTTGGAGATCTAGAACCTCTTACTCATCACCAGTCGAATTCCCTGATCCAAGTGTCATTTTGGAAGCTTCCTGGGCATTGACACCTTGAGGAATGACTGTGCCACATGTCCAAACTCGCCCAGCGCAGGTAGCCTTCTTTGCAGTTGACATTCAACGCAGGTAGACAGTGGAGCAGTTGACATTCAGCGCAGATGCTCAGTGGAGCAGTTGACATGATCCAAAATTGCCTTGTTTTTTAGTGTTTTCAGGTGGAGAACTTTTATTCAGTGCTGTGGTTTGCTGACCTTGTTCCTCTAGGGGTAGGAACAACATGTTTAGGGACTTTGGATCCCTTAGATTATGGACATTTCATGCTTCATGCTGTAAGGCACAAAAATGTCTATAACAACATACCACGTTGATTCATATTTTTTTGAACAAAGTGAATCCTAAAACTACTAACAACTCAACAATTAATTGACATGTAAACCTCAAGTCCATTTAAACAGTCTTAAAAATATTCAAGTGAATACAAAAAAATTATGGATGTCCCGGTTCTAGAAATTGTTGTCATTGTGTCTTCACTAGTAGATTCAAAACATTTTATCCTATTAGCTTGACGAGGATGCAAATATTGAATTCTAACTCATAGAAATAATGTTGTCTTTTATAGGAAAATATTTTAGGGTAGTTGCTTATTGGTAAGCATTTTTTGGTCAAGAAATTTTGTAAGGTAGTCTAAGCCATAATTTTGGAGCTTTAACTCTTTATTTTGTTTCAGGCTGTTGCTTTAGCTACAAGTGTATTTAAATATTGCTTCTTGTAGTAGGCTCCCAAACCTTATATTTATCTGAGATGATTCAAAGACACTTCCTTAGTACTCCAACCTTTTTGTCTTCCATCAAAAAGTTGGGAAGATTAAGAAGAGAGTTCACCCTTATAACACCATAAAGATGAAAAAATCCTTAACAAAATTATACATATAATAGAGCCAAAAAATATAGTAGAAGGAAAATATAGGAAAAAGGTCCTCACAACCGCCTGGCGCATTAAGCATATGGCTAATATTGGTGTCAAATACATGGATAATAATAGATCTATGGCACGATGCCTCCAAGAAAAGAGATCACGGGGCCATATCTTCTTACCATCCTTGAACCTAGTGTAGAAGAATTGCTACCTTTTCTTATTATCAGTATAGTTCATGGAAAGAGATGCTCATCACCATGTCTCTCCCCCTCCCTACCACATTCAACAAACTTGGATGTTATAAGAGGAACAAGGTTCCTAACTTCTCCCCCATTAGATAACATAGTCCAATCCTTTTAGGATACTTTCCATAGGATATTTTCAGTCTCAACATTGGCATGTTTGTGATGGTGGGTAGGGATAATGAGTACTCTCTGATCCTACGGTGCTACTCCTAAACATCTGTAGTCCTAGCTGCTTTCTGAAGGACCCTTTGTGGTGCAACATCATTGCAGTGTACTTCCTTTAAATGTACTAACTACTTCACTATTTAGAGTTTTCTCACCCTCCCTTTTTAGGTTTATTATTTTAGTTTCCTACTTTTTCAGGTTCACCCCCTTTTTATCTTGATGTATATTGTTTCCTCCTTTAACTTGGGTTTTAGACTATTTTTAAGATGCTTTAGCCACACTTTCTTCCTCTTCAAACATTTCTCAAAATATTTTTCATTAAAACTTATTTTCATACAAAACGTCTCTAAGTTGTTTCATCTACCTGATATGCCAAGTGGTATTACATCTTACAGTTTGTTAAAAGGATCAGATGCCCACAAAAACTTCTACCATGAACAGTGATTCATGAATCTACATGCTACACACAAGGCAAGTTCATGGAAGGTGATACGACCTGGTTGGAAGCCTGTTGAATATTTTGAAGAGGTGGTTAATAGCACCACTAACAACATAAATTTTGAGCATAAGAAATAACATATATAAACAACAACAAAATGAAAATGATTCCTACTTAATCAACACACCCTCAAGCTTATAATCAGAAGAATATATAGACATTCCAAAGAATGGTAGCAACAATATTTGCATGGAGCACTTCACTTTTCGATACTCCATATATTACTACATCCAGGAAGATTTCACCACTTAGACAGAGACTTTAGTGGGTCCCTTTATATTTGAAGCTAGATCATAAATTTGCACCCATGTCCATCAAGAAACTTATTAGGAAGGTTTTTACTCACATAACCCCATTAATATATATATATATATATATATATATATATATATATATATATATATATATAACAAAAATATCACGGATATCATCCACTAGTCTTGAAAACGGATGGGTTTCACAAATCTAATATATATTTGACAAGTCACGTCACAAACCTATTCAACTATTAGAATTGACAAGAGTGATTGTTATGTAATGCCTAGGGTAAAACAACTACCAGTCAAACATTCATGTTGGCTGGAATCATTCTCATCTGTGATACGAGATTTGTTAATTCAACATCAATTTACCATTGGGAGGTGAGAATAGAATTGTAAAATAGATACAGATTCATGGAATCCTGATTAGGTCCCTTTTGACATTGTTGCATAAACATGCAAGCAACATTGCTGACACCATTGGAAATGTATGGAAGCATTTCTTGTTTATATCAACTTTCTAAAAATGTAGTTGACAGAAGAGGTAGCTTCTTTGTTTTTCAACCATTTGTATATTTTGCTTCCTCCCTTTAGTGCATTGACAACTCTAGAATTCTATTGGTTTAGGATTTCATAGTGTGTTAAGTTTTTGATAGTTTCGGGATTCACTCTATTCAAGAAACAAGTGTAGATCATCAATAATTCCTAAAATATAAATGCCATCATCAAAACAACAAAACATAGACAGATCATGAATGCATAAAAGATATAAGGCAATTTGTACATCTAGCATTCTCGATCTATATATCTTCTGCTACCTTGATGATGATGGATCACATGTCTTGAGATGAATCACATATCATGGATCCAAAATGTTGATTTATGTTTTATGGACACAAAGAATGCCGAAAAATAGACCGATCAAGAATGCATAAGAGATAGAAGGAAATCCATGCATCTACCAAATATGCATTATTAATCTATCTATCTTTTGTTGTCCTCATGATGGAAAACATACCACGTTGATTCATGTTTTTCTAAACAAAGTGAATCCCAAGACTACTAACAACTTGAGAATTAATTGACATGTATACGTCAATTTCATTTAAACAGTCTCAAAAATATTCAAGTGAATACAAAAACTTTCTGGTTGTCCCGGTCCTAGAAATTGTTGTTGCTCTATCTTGACTAGTAGATTCACAATATGTTTTCCTACTAGCTTGATGAGGATGCAAATACTGAATTCTAACTCATAGAAATAGTGTTTTCTTTTATAAGAAAAACGTTTATGGTAGTTTCTTATTGGTAGGCCTTTTTTGGTTAGGAAATTTTGTCACCCAATCTAAGCCATAATTGTGGAGCTTCAACTCTTTCTTTTGTTTCAGGTTATCACTTTAGCTATAGGTGTATCTAAATACTGCTTCTTGTAGTAGGTTCCCAAACCCGATATTTATCTGAGAGGATTCAAAGCCACTTCCTCAGTACTCCAACCTTTGTCTCCCATCAAAAACCTGGGAAGATTAAGAACAGAGTTCACCCTTATAATAGCATGTTCGTGCCCTTCCACCTCCTGCCGTGGACAAAACCAACCAAATGTACTAGATCAGACTAGCCACAACATGGTTGTACCCTTCCTCCTCCTGCCCTGAACAAACCCAACCAAATGTACCAGATCGAACATGCCACAGCATGGTCACACCCTTTCTCCTCTTGCCCTAGACAAGCGCTTCAATGCGAGGGAAATGAAGAAATTTGATATTTTGATATGAAATGCATGTGTTTTTCAAGGCGCGTTTTATAGATTGGTCATAAAATCATGAAGCGCAGATCAACTTAGGGGTGAGTTGGAAGGCATGGTGGAGGTACTAAGTTTAAGCATAGAGAAAACGTTAACGAAATTTGAAAAAATATAAATTTGTAGTAGAAGTAAATATGTAGAAGGTTGAATATGTAGATCGATGGAAGGTTAAGTACATAAGGTTAAGGAGTTATGTGCACTTCTGTATTTCTCTAAAAGAAAGGGATTCTTTTCTATGTTATTTGTGTGTTGAGTGTCTTATAGTTGGTAGAGTCTATATTATAATTTTGAGTTTTTCGAAGTCATTATAGTTTCTTGTATATGTATGGTCTGTAAGTTACTAAAATAGATTAAATAATAGGGATAAGTTGTAAGATGGATTGCATTTGTTATCAACTTTTGGTGTTAACTCTACATTAGAGTTATGTAAGATCATGTATGTTATTAGTATAATGAATTATTATTCTACTATGTGTTTATATTTATACTATATTTGGGTGATCTATGCTTGTTTTTTATTCATCTAAATGATATTAGTTATAGTGGTTCAAATGGATGCTAATAATATCATAACAAATGTGATCCCCACTAAAATGTTTAACATGTTGCACTTTATTAATGAAAATTAATGTGTGTCTCAAGTGATACCTTCTTGCCCCTATAAGATGGAATACATTAGGACATTAGACAACAATAAGCCATATTTAGAAACATTTCATTAATCTTTAATCTATCATAGGGGAAACATACAATAATGGGAAATAATTGTCTAAAATCCTTGAAATATGGTAGATCAATTAATTTAGGGTTTAATGACCGAAGGGGTAGGGTTTAACCTACAAAATGCCTTCAAGTGACTTCAATTTTTTTAATCTTCACCCTAAATTTTCCCTAAGCTTATTCAGGGATGTTAATTATTCTTGGAAGTGGGTTGGGAAAGGTAGAAGGTGACATTAGGAAGAGGTGCTTGAGGAAAAAAAGTTATTTTATTGGCTCTTGGGAAAAATGGAAAAGAAATGTTACTTTTAGGACTTTGTTTGGCTAGATTAATGTACAATTTCTAGCTCAGGAGAGATGAATTTGTTAGTACGTCATGGTGGTAATTTAAGTAGTTAAAGACTAATCAAGAAATGTTTAAGTGCATATAGGAGGATATGGTGTACTTAGCCATATTGGGGTACTAAGCTCCCAATACTAAGCTTTAAATTTTATTTTGGGATGGGGGTGGTGTTGCAAGCCAAAGACCTTACAATTAATGACATTGTTGGGTGGAGTATATTTCTTGAGTGCATCTTCAAGGAGTTTAAAACATATTCCCTAATTGAGATAAATCCTTTCTTAGAGGGCAATGCATATTTGAAGGTGTCCATGATAGGAATGAAAATCAAACCTTTTGTGCGATTTCCCCCCACTATATACCATACATACAACAAAAATGTTAATCCACCCTAGTGTAGGAGAGAAGCCTACAATTGCTATAAGGGGATGAACAAATCAGTTTCAGGCAAAGGGATACTTTGGGCTGGGCATAACAGTATTTTTACAATGACATGGTTGGGTTCCCAAGTCATCAAAAAAGTAAGGTTATCTATAAGGGCATGATAACTAGGGAGTGAAAAGGTCTGTTAGGGAATTCCATAAAGTTCTAACACATGCTAGACAGTTCCAAGGCATGTTATGAACGACAAGACATGCCAAGAGCTAAGGCATGCCAAGATGAGCTAGGAGCCAGGGTGTGGCACCAAAACATATAAGGGAGTGTTAGGGAGTCTTACGGGGCATTTTAAATGTATGGAAATGAATGAATAAGAGTGTATGATAGAGAGCGTTAGCAAGTTATAGGTGTACTAAGAGGGGAGTGACAAGGTATGCTAGGTATTTTCAAGGTATCCTAGAGTGCTAGGGAAATGTGCCTAGACATGCTAAGTGCCAAGGTGTGCGAATGTGTGCCAAAGAAACACAAGGGAGCACTAGGTAAAAATGCATAGAAATGAATTAATAAGAGTGTGACATGGAGTGTTAGAGAGTTCCATGTGTGTTGAGGAGGGAGCGAAAAGGTATGTTAGGAAATGTTGAGGTGTGATAATGTGTCAGGGTGGCATGCCAAAAGGGTCACCAAAGTGTGTCAAGGAGTGCTAGGGAAACACAAGGGATCACTAGGTCAAATACATGGGAATGAATGAATAAGAGTGTGTGATAGGGAGTGCTAGTGAGTTCTATGTGTTCTTAGGAGAGAGTGACAAGGCATACTAGGTAGTGTCAAGTAATGCTAAAGTGCTAGTGCAACATGCCAATATGTATGAGGTGCTAGGGTGTGGCAATGTATACTAGGGAGTGTTCGAGAGTGTCAAGGAAACATAAGGGAGCATAAGATCAAAATGCATGGAAATAAATGAATAAGAGTGTGTGATAGGGGGTGTTAGCATGTTCTAGGTGTATTAAGGTGGGAGTGACAAGGATATATGCTAAGCAGTGCTAGGGCATGCTAGAGTGCCAAGGCATGTTAGGGAGTGTTAGGGTGTGCTAGGGAGTGTCAAAGAATGCCAAGAATGCAGGGGATGCTAATTACATGTGCCACATAGTACCAAGGGATTCTAAGGCATGTTAGGTGCTATGGCATGTCAAGATGTAAACTATGTTACTTAGTTGTTTTATGGCCATGGTTGGATGCGAGCCTTATCTTGGTAACTTGTTAAGTGGGATGAGTTGAGATTGGACATGAGTAGCCTAAGATGAGTTATAAGAAGTTATTAGGTGACAATGCATAGTATAGTTGTAGTATTTGTAACTTTGTGAAGTTTTTGAGTCTAGCCAAGAATTGGTTTGATTCCTAAGTCACAAAAAAAGTAAGGACAATTGTGAGGGCATGATAATTAGGGATTGTCAGCGAATGACAACTAAAGAGTGCCAAGGTGTGTCAGGAAATTCCAAGAAGTGCTAATACATTCTAAATAGTTCAAAGGATTGTTAGGAATTCCAAGGCATGTTAAGTGTTAAGGCATGCCAAGGTATGCTAGGTGCCAGGGTGTGCTAACTCATGCCAGGGAGTGTTAAGGAGTGCCAGGGAAACACAAGGGAGCATTAGTTTCAAATGCATGGAAATGAATGAATAAGAGTGTGTGACGGGGAGTGTTAATGAGTTCTAGGTGTTCTAAGGAAGGGAGTGACAAGATATGCTAGGTATTTCCAAGGAATGTTAGATTTCCAAGACAAAATTCCAAGATGTGTCAAGTGACAGTGTGTGCTAATGCATGCCACAAAGTGTTAGGGAGTTCCAGGAGAACACAAGGGATCACTAGGAAAAAATGCATGGAAATGAACGAATAAGAGTGTGTGACAAGGAGTGTCAGTGATTTCTAGGTGTGATAAGGGGGTCGTGACAAGGTATGTTAGGTATTGCCAAGGAATGTTAGAGTGCTAGGGCGACATGCCAAGATGTTCTAAGTGCCAAGGTGTGCCAATGCATGCTAGGGACTGTTAGGGAGTGCAACAGAAACATAACGGAGAAATAGTTCAAAATGCATGGAAATGAATGAATAAGAGTGTGTGATAGGGAGTGTTAGCGAGTTCCAAGTGTGCTAAGGAGGGAGTGATAAAGTTATATGCTAGGCAGTGCCAATGCATGCAAAAGTGTCAACGCATGTCAGGGAGTGGTACAATGTGCTAGGGAGTGATAAAGTATGCTAAGGAGGGAGTGATAAGGTATGTTAGGTAGTGTAGAGGCATGTTATAGGCCAGGGAAACATGTGAAGCTGTGTCAGGTGCTAAGGTGTGCCAATGCATGCCAAGGAGTGTTATGGACTGCTATTGAAAAATGAGGAAGCACTAGTTTCAAATGCATGGAAATCATTGAATAAGAGTGTGTGACAAGGAGTGTCAGTGAGTTCTAGGTGTGATAAGGAGGGAGTGACAAGGTATATTAGGTAGTTCTGAGGAATTATAGAGTGCTAGAGTGACATTCCAATATGTGTCAAGTGCCAAGGTGTGCCAATGCATGCTAGGGAGTATTAGGGAGTGCAAAGGAAACACAAGGGATAACTAGTTCAAAATTCATGGAAATGAATGAATAAGAGTGTGTAATAGGGAGTTTCAATGGGTTCCAAATGTGTTAACGAGGGAGTGAAATTTTTTTATGCTAGGTAGTGCCAAGGCATGCAAGAGTGTCAAGGCATGTCAAGGAGTGGTACAATGTGCGAGGGAGTGCTAAAGCATGTCAAGGAATGTAGGGTATCCCAGAACATGCCACATAGTTCTAAGGGATTGTTAGACATACCAGATGTTATGGCATATCAAGATGTAAACCATGTTTCTTAGTTTTTTTATGGTTATGGTTGGACATGAACCTTGACCTGGTAACTTGTTAAGTGGGATGAGTTCAGATTGGACATCAGTAGACTAAGATGAGTTATAGGCCATTCTTAGGTGAACAAGGAATAGTATAGTTATATTAACTGTAACTTGGTCAAGATGTTGTAGTCAAGGTAGGACTTGTTTGGTTTGCAAGTCTTAAAAAAAATAAGGGTAGTTATGAGGGCATGACAACTAAGGAGTGCCAGGGCATGCAAAGGAATGAAAAGGTGTGCTAACACATTTTAGACAATGTCAATGCATGTCGAGGAGTGTTGGGGAGTGTCAGGGAATCACAAGGGAGAGCTACGTCAAAGTGCATGGAAACAAATGAATATGAGTGTCTTCCAGGGAGTGTTAGTGAATTCCAGGTGTCCCAAGGATGAAGTGTGTTAGGATAATTTCAAAATAGGACTTGCAAGAGGTAAGAATACAATTACAATAAGGGGATGGAAAAATAAATTTTAGACAAAGGTAGAATTTTGGGCTAGGGACAACACTATTATTTCAATGACTTGGTTGGGTTCCCAAGTACGAAAAACGGTAAGGCTATTTATGAGGGCATGAAAACTAGGGCATTCCAAGGTGTGTAAGGAGTGCCAGGAAGTGCTAGAACATGCTAAAATTTCCAAGGCATGTTAGGCATGCCAAGATATACCAAGTTCTAAGGCATGCCAAGATGTGTCAGGTGCTAGGCTGTGGAGCCAACGCATGCTAGGGAGTGCCAAGGAAACACAAGGGATGACTAGTTTCTTTTTCATGGAAATGAATGAATAAAAGTGTGTGATAGGGAGTGTTAGCAAGTTATGTGTGTGCTAAGGAGGGAGTTACAAGGTATGCTAGGTAGTGCCAGGGAATGATAGAGTGCTAGGAAATCCTTGTCGAGATGCGCCAAGTGCCAGAGTGTGCCAATGTGTACCAAGAAGTGTTAAGGAGCGATAGGGAAAGAAAACGGAACACTAGGTCACAATGCATACAAATGAATGAATAAGAGCGTGTGATAGGGAGTGTCAGTGAGTTCCAAGTGTGCTAAGGAGGAGTGACAAGGCATTCTTGGTAGTGCTAAGGAATGCTAGAGTGATAGGGTTTCATGCGACCAAGATTTGCCAATGCATGAAAGGAAGTGTTAGCTGAGAGCATTAGGGAAACACAAGGGAGGACTACGTCAAAATGCATGAAAATAAGAAAATAAGAGTTTGTGATTGGAAGTGTTAGTGAGTTCAAGGTCTGTTAAGGAGGGACTGACAAGGTATGCTAGGTAGTGTTAAGGCATGCTAGAGGCCAAGGAAACATTCCAAGATATCCTAGGTTCTAGAGTGTACCAACATGTGTCAAGGAGTGTTAAGGAGTGCTAGGTAAACACAAGGGAGCACAAGGTCAAAATGCATGGAAATTATTGAATAAGAGTTTGTAACCAGGAGTGTCAACAAGTTCTAGGTGTGATAAGGATGGAGTGACAAGGTATGATAGGTAGTGCTAGGTAGTGTTAGAGTGCTAAGTCAACATGTCAAGATGTGTTAGGTGCTAGGGGTGTGCCAATGCGTGCTAGGGAGTGTTAGGGAGTGTTAGGGAAACATAAGGAAGCACCAGGTCAAAATTCATGGAAATGAATGAATAAGAGTGTGTGACAGCGAGTGTAAATGAGTTCGAGCTATGTTAAGGAGCGAGTTACAAGGTTATATGCTAGGTAGTGCCAAGGTATGTTAAATTGCCAAGGCACATCAGGAAGTGATAGGCTATGCTAGGGAATGTCAAATAATTCCGAGGAATGTAGTGGATGCTAACACATGCCACATAGTGCTAAGAAATTCTAAGACATGTCAAGTGCTATGGCATGTCATGATGTGAACTGCGTTTCTTAGTTTTTTTATGGGCACGATTGGATGTGATGAGCCTTGTCTTGGTAACTTGTTAAGTGGAATGAGTTTGGATTATACATGAGTAGCCTAAGATGAGTTACATGTAGTTCTTAGGTGAACTATGAATATGTTAAATTTCCATGGCACGTGAGAATCTGTGTTTGGTATTAGAATATTTTATGCAAACACACCCAAGTGCCACAACACATGTACTTTGCACAACGAAATCTACACACATCAAGGAATTATTTAGTTCACATGACAATTTTTAACTTTTTCAAACCCTTGTTCATTATATTATAGTCTATAATCGAACATAATAGAGCTCCCGTACCAGGGATCATGGCCCTTTACAATCACATTGATACAAGGAATACAACTAGGGCTTGGTATTAGTCCTTTGACCACCAATCTACCTTGAGCAACACAAAGCTTAACCTACTTATTCATGGTGGCCACACACAACCATTTTGATCCACGTGTCTAGAACACATCTGATAATTCCTCTTGCTTCCCATTCTGCAACTCCTCAATCTTCCTCTATCAATAAGCTCAAGTCCTTTATGTTACTAAACTCAACTCAACAAAATTTTCCCTCTAACTACATCCTTTTTCCTTTGTGGTCTGCAACACTTAGGGTCTTCAACCAATTGTTCACAACTCTTTTTGTGAACAACTCTTTGGTATACCCATTTTTTTCTATAATGTTGCTCCAAGATGACAAGTCTAGGTCTATGAATATCGCCCTTATTCTCACTGACTCAATCCTCTACAATACAACGAACTAGGGCTAGTTGGATATCACACTTGACTACTACTTTAGTCCTTAAAAGTACGCACTTACTTAGGCCCAACAAACCTACCCTTATACCAGTCTTGTTGTCCTTCCTAAGTACAAGACTTAGGGCTCTTCTTTTACAGTCACCTAACAACCCTCCAAATGTACTAGGACCACCATCAATTTTCCCAATCACAATCAATTCTTTGACCGATCTAGGGCCCACAACACTACCCTCATATAGGTCTCTTCAAATCTACCACCTAATAGTGATTCAAGTCTTCTCAAAATCACTATTCTTCTATACCAATTTATTTATTTTCGAATCTATGAACAAATCTGAACTACTCCTCTTATCATCCTTATAACAATCTATAGATGACTGAACTAGGGTCACAAATCATCCACTAATAGTCCATTGACTAATTTTTTATAGGCTGCTTCAGATCTCTATCCAAAACTCTATGGACAATCCACCAAAATCAACTCATCTTCATGTCAATCCATTCCTCATATGGAACATTTCTTTTGTTCAATTTTATACTCAATTTCCACCCTCCTTTGGATCTTATATCTCCACATATACTTTTGTAAACCATCTTTCAGATATGTGGTCTATATTACAAAGATAATCCTCTCTCTAAGGGTCATGACCCCTCTTCTTCTATGCAGATTTGTCACAACCTTAAGGGCATACCTTAGGGACTGAACATGCTAGGAAACCACCCTAACTAGGGAATTATACTTATATTCTAATTTCTTTATAACAAGGCCTATCCACCCATAGAAAAAACAACAACTCTTGCCTCCATAAGGGACTCAACCTAGATCATATGGATCCATAGGTTATGGGAATTTTTTATACTAAATCTTGACCTGAAATTTAGATCTCTACAACCCTCAAAATACAATTACCTCAGTCAAGATTACACCTACACCTACTTGTGTTCTAGACTTAAATTCTAGTGCAGGCCCTCCTCCATTTGTGTTGGTCTTTATCACAGGCCTTGCAACATACTAACCACCACAAGACATGGTCTCAACCCTCTTTGCTATTTCAGAGTTTGATGTGACCTTCACAGGAAAACACCACTGAAATCACATTCCCAAATTCTCATAAGCTACCTCTCTTCAGCTCAATCTACTAGAAGAGAATGAACAATATGCCATCATACTTCTTAGCTCAAACCCATTGAGGTATGCGACATTCTTGTGAACCCTCACATGACGATCTTGCTCTTGGTGGATGATGATGGCATCCCTTTATTAGCCCTTACTCAACTCTCTAACTCGACGTACTTTAGGAATACATCTCTCTTAACCTCATTGATCAAATGAGCTCCTTCTCACTTGATGTTCTTGCCTTCATATTAATAACTACTTAAATAGGTTTTCCTAGCTAAGCCTCTTAGGAACCCTCTAGATCTTATGAGTTTTATCAATTTGGACCTTAGGAAATGATAATTTTCCTTTTTTATTTTCTTTTAGATTTTAAACCCCATCTTGGGTCCAAAACCCTTTCACTTGGGTCCCTTTCCCACAAATCCTTTTCTGACAAAACTCACACAAACCCATCTCACTGGGCTTGTGGAGTACCTCCCAATCTACACAATTCAACAACATAGTGTAGTTGCAGTAATTGTAACTTGTTCAAACTCTTGTAGTTAAGCAAGGACTTGGTTGGCTTCCCATGTTGCAAATTAAGTAAGGGTGGTTGTGAGGGCATGACAGCTATAAAGGGCCAGGGAATGGCAATTAATGAAAAGGAATGCTAACACATGTTAGATAGTATCAATGGATGCTAAGGAGTGTTAGGGAGTGTTAAGGAATCACAAAGGAGAACCAGGTCAAAATGCATGGAAATGAACAAATGAGAGTGTGTGCCAGGGAGTGTCAGTGTTTCAAGTGTGTCAAATACTAAGTGTGTTAGGAGAAGTTCATAATAGGATTTGCAAGAGGTAAGCCTATGGTTGTGATAAGGAGCTTGACATAGCAATTTTAGACGAAAGGAGACGTTGCGCTAGGCACAACATTGTTTTTCCTTTAGCTATTATTTTTATATGACATGTGGCACATTTTAGCCAAATGCTCATGTTTTATACTATTTTAGAAAATTTCATATTATACATTATTATGTATACGTTTTGGGGTACTCGACTTGTGTCAAATTATATCATGCATGTCTTGTGCATCTTGTGGTTCTTGCAAACTATTAGTTAATGCTCTATTGTATAAATGAACTAGACATACATGTGAAATATTGTTTGTGTAAGCTATGTTGCTTAGTTGTTTTATGGCCACAGCTAGATGTGATCGTCATCCTGGTAATTTCTTAAGTGGGACAAGTTGAGCTTAGACATGAGTCACTTAATATTAGTTATAGGTATTTCTTTTGTCAACAAGGCATAATGTACTTGTATTAGGTGCAATTGGTCAAGTTACTATAGCCAAAGAAAACCAATGTCACATTAACTGCTAGTTATGATGGTGTGAGGCTAGTTGTGAGGTTGTGAGTGCCAAGGCATGCTAGGGAATGCTAACATGTGCTAGCACTACAACAAATCCATATGATTATTGTACCTTTTTACCTCTTTTTTTGCATATAGAGCCCATTTTTGGTGCTATTTGCATCCATTTATCAAATATGGTGCAAAACTTGACAAAAAATTTGCATCGAGTTTTGCACCAAATCTTACACCAAGTTTAGCACCAGGTATTGCAATAGGTTTTGCACTAGGTTCTGCACCAAATTTTAGGCCATGTTTTGAATCATCCTGTTAGCCTCCTATTACAATAGGTTTCATATTTCATGATTGACAGTGGAAGTGCCAAAAATGTTCATCTTTTCCATGCTGCAAAAGTTCCATTTTTGAAGGATTTCACAGTTAAGGGAAGGCCAAATAGCTTAATCTTGGCTTCCCTAGGTTTAAATTTCTTGTTTTAGAGATAGAGAATAAAGATCTGTCCAAACTATTTAATCTTGGCAGATTATTAGATAGGTAGAGAAGCAAGGGTGCTCAACAGCTTAATTTGAGCCCTGGAAGGTATAAGGATCGATTTAGATAGGAGGATAGCAAAAAGAAAAGTTGAAAAGTTGGGTTTGCTAGTTCAAGTGCACCCAAACCAGAAAGAAGACAAAATGCTAGGTAAGTAGGCCGGGTAGGTAGTTCTGAGGTGGCAGAATGATAAATTGTGATCCATTTCAAGTTTTCAAGTGATTAAATCTATTCAGATCACAAGTGCAAGGCAATTTTCCCCTTGGAGCAGCTCAATTGAGGCATGTCTAACTTCCCCTTCTTCCTTTCCCCCAAATCATTCACTAAATTCCCCTAAAGATGTTAAGATCTGCTTAATATCTCTAAAATTCATCATATTCCATAACATTTTCCTAAGAAAAGATCTGCTTTACTTAGGAGTGCTTATATTTCTTCTACAAGTTCTATTTCCCCTTTTTTTTAAGCCTAATATTTCTAAACTTAGCACTTTCTTCACCAGTTTCATATTAAATTCTAACATTATTATGTAAATCCCCATCTATTTCCCCTTCCCCTACTAAGAATATGCTAAAATCCCCATTATTTACATATCCCCTCCTCTAGTTGAAATATAACCATAAGTATTGCTCGGGAATTACTAAGTTTGCCTGAAACTTAGTAAGAATCCTCATTTTTCTCATCTAGCCCTCTTTCCATGCTTCGGACCCCTTCCAATGCATTAAAAATCCTTCAAAGGCATTCAAAACCCCCTTCGAGTTCATAAAACCCCTCTCCGATCAGGGAATCTCCCTCCGATCGCATAAACCCTCCTCCGATTGATTTCCCCCCCCCTCCGACGCGATATTGCTGTCGGAGGTAGTAGCAGTGTTGGCCCCATATATATATGCCCCCATTCCTCTTGCTCCGATCCGATATCGCTATCGCATCCGAAGCGATATCGCTATCGGGAGCCATTCCTATCACATTTTCCATGTATCCCGCATATATATATATATATATATATATATATATATATATATATATATATATATATATATATATATATATATATATCTGTGTGTGTGTGTGTGTGTGTGTGTGTATTTTATCGTTAAAACCCACTTTATTGTTATAACCTAAGTTTTTCATAAATCTTAAGTTTTATCGCAAAACCCACACTTTCCATGTATCGCAAGCCTCATTGCGTTTTTCGCTATTTCAGCGATCGCATATATATAAAGCCCCGCCACCATGTCCCCGCCGATAGTCATATCCCCGAATAAAACAAGCGCTCGACCTTTTTGTGCAATAATCCCTCAGGTCCAAAAAGATTAAAATCTAGAGGAGGTATAGCTCTTCCGGTCCCTTTAACGAGCTGGAGGGCCAAAACTCGGCAATCTTTTCATATTTTACGAGTCAGTTGAAAAGAGCTCAAAGAAGACTCGTCTTTTGAGGAACGAGTGATAAACAGGGATAGCAACTGATTCTAGATACAGCTTGGAATTTTCCAATCACGGCAGTGTCACAAGGATGGCTAGGTGAAATCACTCTTCGCAGCTGTTCCTCAAAATGGGTAAACAATCATATGGAGGTGAACGATCGGCCAAATGAAAGTGGAGGTGGCAGGTGTAAACACGACCAAGGCTTTTATGGCTGATAAATTTACGATCACAGCGGTTATTTACCGGGATAGGTTCATTTTTTATTTAAAAATGAGCTTAAACTCTGGAGGAAACATTGCTCACTGCTTTTATTTATTTTTTAACGAGCATGAAGACCGCGTTAAAACTGCTCGGATCTTGCGTTTATTTTTTAACGAGCATGAACTTTATGCTAAAACTGCTCGAATTACCAGTCATAAGATAAGAATGTCTCCTGAAAGATTCCATTTTTTATAGAGCTTGCGCCTTACCAAAGCTATGCTCCCTCTCATCCTTTCTTTATGCAAGTTCGGAAACGGCTAATCCTACAAGTTTAAAGGGTTAGACCTACAGGTTTAAAGGGAGGACCTAAAAATTTAAAAAAATAAATAGTCGCCCCTTGCTTGCACTCCAAAAGGTTTAATGCCCCCAGGTATAAAATAAAATTTCAAGGCTGCCCCTCCTCCTTCCCACCACTGCTTTTCTTTGGGTGTTCACAGCTACTTGTCGTCTTGCTAGTCCAATTTTAACGATACTTGTCTTCTCGTTAATTTTAACGGGTCTATACGATACTTGTCTTCTCGTCAGCCCAACTTCTAACAGATTTTTCGCAAGATCGCAAGAGAACAGCTACTTGCGACAAGAGAGCAGCTACTTGCGACAAGAGAAGAACACTACTCAAAGACAAAACATTTGTGTTATTGAGGGAGTCTTACCTCTTTCTGGTTACCCAAAGATTGTCTCGTTAATCTTTCAAACAAAACACTTCCTCGACAATGTCTACCGAAATAGACAAGGGTGAATGACTGGTGCCAAACACGTAACTTTGACAAAAGAATCCTATTCTAGAACAACCCCTCTTCCATCCACGGATGGGGTATGGACTAGTCATATTCTCTCGCGGAAATTCTACCTTATACCCAAGGTTTTCTCTGCCCGAAGCAGACCAGGATGCATGCCCCCTGGGTTCCAGTCCCATCTTTCCGAATCACTTGCACTCATCGGGAAGAAGGACTGGAGGTGGAGGCATTTCTTGATTAAATAGACCATTCAGGGTTGGTATGTGACTATTTGTGATGCGTGATCCTGGAAATGAAAGTTGGTCTACGAGCTTGACCATTCTTCCTTCGTGTGGAAAACACATTACTCTAAAGAGTGAGGAGACTATTACTCCCATACAATATATATAGTCTCGTCCAAGGAGTAGGTTATAATCCAAGGGTCCTTGGACGACTATCACGTTCATTTGAACAGCCTTCCCTTTCAATGTAATAGGCACATTGGGGATGATCCCTAATGGTCGACTGGTTCCTTTATCGAAACCCGAGAGATTTCTTATCTCAGGCAAAAGCGCCGGGGAACCCAGTGCTTTCCAAGCAACAGAGGAAAGGATACTCACAGATGCCCCCTCATCAATGATAGTGCCAGCCATTACCATTCTGTATATTTGGACTATGATTCTGAATGGTATACTGGCTGGCAACCGGGGTCTGCCTAGTTGGTTCCAATCAAAGGACACAACCAGGTTGCTTGGTGGTGGGACCGAATACACGGCCGGATATGACCCTGACGATGTTCCTTCCTGCGATAAAGGAATGGGCGCATTGCCCTGACGCTCGTCAGAGTCTATGTTGATGAAACGAATCTGGATGGTTTCATCCTTATTCTCTTCAGTGAGGGTGTCATGTGAAGATGAATCTTCAGTGACGGTGTCATTTGAAGATGAAACTTCTGAAGGGAGAACCGGGTCAACTGCCATTTCGACCTTTGGACTTTCGTCCGGTCTGGATTCAGTAGGTTCATTTTCAATGACTGACGCTTCAGCTGACCACTTGAGCGGGCTAGCTGTATTCTCAACCAACGAAGGACTTGGCACGAGTTTTTTGTATCCAGGAGGAAGTCTCAACGGTGAAACCGGACGATCTTCCAAAACTCTCTTCGCTTCGTCTAAGAAGGGACAACGGTGGATGGCGTGATCGCCTTCACACAGTCTGCAGGGGGATCTTGCTCCCCCTCTTTGTCTTGAACCTTCACTTTCGCTGGTTGACGGTAAGCATTCAACATGGCTATCAGAGGTTGATGCTCCCGAACTGTGCAAACGAGGGGACCAGTCCCTTAGTATCCGGGGAATACAGGGACAATCTCTATGGAAGTGGTCTCCTCTACATATGACACATGGCGATTTAGGCCCGGTCTGTGCTGTGTGTGGATTTTTGTCAGATGTATTTTGCTTGCCCCGAGTCGCCTTAAGCTCCTTCTTCTTCTTCTCTCTCTTCTTCTTCTCCTTCTTCTCCATGGGAGCTTGGCTTTTGCCGGCTCTACCTTGCGAAGATGAAGGATTGGAGGAAGAGTTATAGGAAGTAGAAGGCTGGTGGGCAGCTCTAGACTGATCTAACTGTTGACTCGACTGTTCAGGAACCATGGTGTTCTGAACTACATTGGTTGAGAATAGCCAAATTGGCAGGCCAATTGTCAGTCCTGGAAGCGACAATGTGGCCATGTGGGGCGCACCAGCTTCTCCCCAAGAGGAGAAAGGAGTAGGATTCCCATCATGGGGAATTCCTTGGTTGGGGCGTTCCATATTCTCAACCTACAGATCAACGCAGGAATAGGAGGTGATTATGTTCCGTTTAAAATAAATTTTATAACGACGCTTTAGACACAACTTGCTTTTTCACTTTTTAAGAGTCGAGAAAAAGCTAAAGATGACTCTAGTCCTCTTCGATGTTTTAACGAGCCCGAAGTGACAAATTCTCAGGTGGACTTTCTCAGTTATAGAGTTTGAAAAAGGCCAAAAGAAACTGCTCTGGAGATCTAGGCAGAGGGTGTGCCAAACTTTTCGCAAAACCACAGAATACGTTTTACGGTACGGGTGGTCGATCTTCGTGAATGATGTGTTCACTGCATTGCGATCAGTAGGGCGGTCGACACGGCTTCCTATGGATAAAGGCTTTGTTCCTATAGGGGTCTCCCAATATATACGCGACGGTACATGGGAGTACAAGTCCGTATTGATACTTATCGCTTCACCGTGGAGGAATCACCCAACCACTCAACGGTAAGATATCACGTTTAACGACGTCGGAACATGTCTCTAGCTTAGACCTCTATGTGTTTGCGTTATGTTTCAAAGCGTTGTTATGTAAATTCAATTTATTTTAGGTTGATCTTGTTTAGCAGTTTGCCTTTATGGATCACCACGAGATGTATGGTACAACTTCCTAAATGCAGTCTAAGATGATAAGCAAGCTTTTCAATCTTTCAACTTATGAAAATCTTAACTACTGAGGGAAAAGAAAGACATCATCTTTTCACACAGATCATAGAGCACACACTAATGCACTTTATCCTAAATCGACATGCAAACTGTCAAAATGCACATGCACAATGCAGGTATTTCTTTTCTCTTTCTTAATGTTGGTGTACTACAAGAAGAAAGCTGTTGTATAACTTTGAATTCAATTTCAAGTGAAAGCAAACAAGCTTTTGTCTAAAATCAAAAGACACCTTAAGATTTACTTGTTTCAACGCTAGAAATACATAAATTCAAACCATATGACGAAAGCAAAAGCTCAATCAGCTATGAACAGCAAACAAACTAACTCTTAAGATCAGAACGACACTTATCACAGGTCTAGATCTAAGAGGCCACAGCAAGACTAGTTCACTTTCGTTATGGGAAACTGCAAATGATGTAAGAAATACACAAAGAACAAATACAGTTTCTTTATACAACCGAGGCGGAATAGTGGCAAAGAAAGGTGGTTTCAGATAGGTACATTGACTGATAGCGGGCTGCAAAAACAGGGATGAAAACAGGGCAACAGAAAGCAGAGAACCCCAGCTGCACAAGGCCACACTGGTTCAACGCAGGTAGAACACTGTCAGTTTGACATTCAGCGCAGGTAGCCCCTTCGGGACCTGCGATGAAATGCAGACTGCCTTCACAGTGCCTGCAATGAAGAGAGAAATTCTCGTTTCTCTTGGTTTTCGGGTTACAGATTGCTAAAAAATCAACAGTTTTTGGCCAAATCAAAGCTATCAATCAAGTACACACTAAAGGATGAAAAAGAGGATGAAAAGCTATCACTAAGAGCTATTCAGAGTCCTTGTGGATCAGCTCTTCAAATCATAAACATGCCCAGAAACTGAGCTAGAGTAGCTGCCCTCTACTTCGCATTTGAAAGATCCAAATGCAGTTCGATTCGGTACTCCCTGTGTTTAGGAAATGAATAGAAAAAACACAAACAACCAACAAGATACGGTCCCCAGCGGAGTCGCCAATTTGTTGTTGGGAAAAGTATCCAATACGGAATGACCCTATCCCACTCTAAGGGTGATAGTTCCTTGGCAACAATCAAAGCAAAGCTATCTGAGATTACTTCTTTATGAGATGTAAAAGAGGGGAGAAAGAGATCCACTAACCGATGTCTTTCGCTAAAGGTTGATCTAATCTTCTCTCCTTGCTACTTGCCCCCAGCTCCTTGCTCTTTCACTGGCCCAGCTACACCAAGATCCTGCAAAATGGCAAGAGAGGGAAACTACAAGAAGCATACATTCATAATTGATTCAAGGATTAGAATAAATCAAATACACAAGTATAACAACACACCATTGAGACACATGCATATAGAAGAACCTCAAACGCTTTATTAATGGAAGAAGTAAGGTTCAGGAAGTGATACAACCATAAAAGGCCCAATCCAGCATCACCTTCCCAGCAGAAAGAAATCTCCTCTTCACCTCCTTCAAAGAAAATCACCCAATAGTTCTAAACCCAAACCAACAGCAATTCTTTACATTCACAAGATTCCAGCCTCCCTAGACCTCATGAGAGAGATCTATATATAGGAGTTTTGGAGAAAGGATGAGTCAGCTTGAGGCTGGCATGAAGCTGACTAGTGTCCTCTCTCACTTTAGTTATTCTTCAGTTCTTGAGTCCACTTGGAGGTTCTTGCTTCCACTTGGAGATCTAGAACCGCTTACTCATCACCAGTCGAATTCCCTGATCCAAGTGTCATTTTGGAAGCTTCCTGGGCATTGACACCTTGAGGAATGACTATGCCACATGTCCAAACTCGCCCAGCGCAGGTAGCCTTCTTTGCAGTTGACATTCAACGCAGGTAGACAGTGGAGCAGTTGACATTCAGCGCAGATGCTCAGTGGAGCAGTTGACATGATCCAGAATTGCCTTGTTTTTGAGTGTTTTCAGGTGGAGAACTTTTATTCAGTGCTGTGGTTTGCTGACCTTGTTCCTCTAGGGGTAGGAACAACATGTTTAGGGACTTTGGATCCCTTAGATTATGGACATTTCATGCTTCATGCTGTAAGGCACAAAAATGTCTATAACAACATACCACGTTGATTCATATTTTTTTGAACAAAGTGAATCCTAAAACTACTAACAACTCAACAATTAATTGACATGTAAACCTCAAGTCCATTTAAACAGTCTTAAAAATATTCAAGTGAATACAAAAACATTATGGATGTCCCGGTTCTAGAAATTGTTGTCATTGTGTCTTCACTAGTAGATTCAAAACATTTTATCCTATTAGCTTGACGAGGATGCAAATATTGAATTCTAACTCATAGAAATAATGTTGTCTTTTATAGGAAAATATTTTAGGGTAGTTGCTTATTGGTAAGCATTTTTTGGTCAAGAAATTTTGTAAGGTAGTCTAAGCCATAATTTTGGAGCTTTAACTCTTTATTTTGTTTCAGGCTGTTGCTTTAGCTACAAGTGTATTTAAATATTGCTTCTTGTAGTAGGCTCCCAAACCTTATATTTATCTGAGATGATTCAAAGACACTTCCTTAGTACTCCAACCTTTTTGTCTTCCATCAAAAAGTTGGGAAGATTAAGAAGAGAGTTCACCCTTATAACACCATAAAGATGAAAAAATCCTTAACAAAATTATACATATAATAGAGCCAAAAAATATAGTAGAAGGAAAATATAGGAAAAAGGTCCTCACAACCGCCTGGCGCATTAAGCATATGGCTAATATTGGTGTCAAATACATGGATAATAATAGATCTATGGCACGATGCCTCCAAGAAAAGAGATCACGGGGCCATATCTTCTTACCATCCTTGAACCTAGTGTAGAGGAATTGCTACCTTTTCTTATTATCAGTATAGTTCATGGAAAGAGATGCTCATCACCATGTCTCTCCCCCTCCCTACCACATTCAACAAACTTGGATGTTATAAGAGGAACAAGGTTCCTAACTTCTCCCCCATTAGATAACATAGTCCAATCCTTTTAGGATACTTTCCATAGGATATTTTCAGTCTCAACATTGGCATGTTTGTGATGGTGGGTAGGGATAATGAGTACTCTCTGATCCTACGGTGCTACTCCTAAACATCTGTAGTCCTAGCTGCTTTCTGAAGGACCCTTTGTGGTGCAACATCATTGCAGTGTACTTCCTTTAAATGTACTAACTACTTCACTATTTAGAGTTTTCTCACCCTCCCTTTTTAGGTTTATTATTTTAGTTTCCTACTTTTTCAGGTTCATCCCCTTTTTATCTTGATGTATATTGTTTCCTCCTTTAACTTGGGTTTTAGACTATTTTTAAGATGCTTTAGCCACACTTTCTTCCTCTTCAAACATTTCTCAAAATATTTTTCATTAAAACTTATTTTCATACAAAACGTCTCTAAGTTGTTTCATCTACCTGATATGCCAAGTGGTATTACATCTTACAGTTTGTTAAAAGGATCAGATGCCCACAAAAACTTCTACCATGAACAGTGATTCATGAATCTACATGCTACACACAAGGCAAGTTCATGGAAGGTGATACGACCTGGTTGGAAGCCTGTTGAATATTTTGAAGAGGTGGTTAATAGCACCACTAACAACATAAATTTTGAGCATAAGAAATAACATATATAAACAACAACAAAATGAAAATGATTCCTACTTAATCAACACACCCTCAAGCTTATAATCAGAAAAATATATAGACATTCCAAAGAATGGTAGCAACAATATTTGCATGGAGCACTTCACTTTTCGATACTCCATATATTACTACATCCAGGAAGATTTCACCACTTAGACAGAGACTTTAGTGGGTCCCTTTATATTTGAAGCTAGATCATAAATTTGCACCCATGTCCATCAAGAAACTTATTAGGAAGGTTTTTACTCACATAACCCCATTAATATATATATATATATATATATATATATATATATATATATATATATATATATATATATATAACAAAAATATCACGGATATCATCCACTAGTCTTGAAAACGGATGGGTTTCACAAATCTAATATATATTTGACAAGTCACGTCACAAACCTATTCAACTATTAGAATTGACAAGAGTGATTGTTATGTAATGCCTAGGGTAAAACAACTACCAGTCAAACATTCATGTTGGCTGGAATCATTCTCATCTGTGATACGAGATTTGTTAATTCAACATCAATTTACCATTGGGGGGTGAGAATAGAATTGTAAAATAGATACAGATTCATGGAATCCTGATTAGGTCCCTTTTGACATTGTTGCATAAACATGCAAGCAACATTGCTGACACCATTGGAAATGTATGGAAGCATTTCTTGTTTATATCAACTTTCTAAAAATGTAGTTGACAGAAGAAGTAGCTTCTTTGTTTTTCAACCATTTGTATATTTTGCTTCCTCCCTTTAGTGCATTGACAACTCTAGAATTCTATTGGTTTAGGATTTCATAGTGTGTTAAGTTTTTGATAGTTTCGGGATTCACTCTATTCAAGAAACAAGTGTAGATCATCAATAATTCCTAAAATATAAATGCCATCATCAAAACAACAAAACATAGACAGATCATGAATGCATAAAAGATAGAAGGCAATTTGTACATCTAGCATTCTCGATCTATATATCTTCTGCTACCTTGATGATGATGGATCACATGTCTTGAGATGAATCACATATCATGGATCCAAAATGTTGATTTATGTTTTATGAACACAGTGAATCCCTAAACATAGACCGATCAAGAATGCATAAGAGATAGAAGGAAATCCATGCATCTACCAAATATGCATTATTGATCTATCTATCTTTTGTTGTCCTCATGATGGAACACATACCACGTTGATTCATGTTTTTTTCAACAAAGTGAATCCCAAAACTACTAACAACTCTAGAATTAATAGACATGTACACCTCAAGTCCATTTAAATAGTCTGAAAAATATTCAAGTGAATACAAAAACTTTCTGGTTGTCCCGGTCCTAGAAATTGTTGTTGCTCTATCTTGACTAGTAGATTCGAAACATGTTATCCTACTAGCTTGATGAGGATGCAAATACTGAATTCTAACTCATAGAAATAGTGTTGTCTTTTATAAGAAAAACGTTTATGGTAGTTTCTTATTGGTAGGCCTTTTTTGGTTAGGAAATTTTGTCACCCAATCTAAGCCATAATTGTGGAGCTTCAACTCTTTCTTTTGTTTCAGGTTATCACTTTAGCTATAGGTGTATCTAAATACTGCTTCTTGTAGTAGGTTCCCAAACCCGATATTTATCTGAGAGGATTCAAAGCCACTTCCTCAGTACTCCAACCTTTGTCTCCCATCAAAAACCTGGGAAGATTAAGAAGAGAGTTCACCCTTATAATAGCATGTTCGTGCCCTTCCACCTCCTGCCGTGGACAAAACCAACCAAATGTACTAGATCAGACTAGCCACAACATGGTTGTACCCTTCCTCCTCCTGCCCTGAACAAACCCAACCAAATGTACCAGATCGAACATGCCACAGCATGGTCACACCCTTTCTCCTCTTGCCCTAGACAAGCGCTTCAATGCGAGGGAAATGAAGAAATTTGATATTTTGATATGAAATGCATGTGTTTTTCAAGGCGCGTTTTATAGATTGGTCATAAAATCATGAAGCGCAGATCAACTTAGGGGTGAGTTGGAAGGCATGGTGGAGGTACTAAGTTTTAGCATAGAGAAAACGTTAACGAAATTTGAAAAAATATAAATTTGTAGTAGAAGTAAATATGTAGAAGGTTGAATATGTAGATCGATGGAAGGTTAAGTACATAAGGTTAAGGAGTTATGTGCACTTCTGTATTTCTCTAAAAGAAAGGGATTCTTTTCTATGTTATTTGTGTGTTGAGTGTCTTATAGTTGGTAGAGTCTATATTATAATTTTGAGTTTTTCGAAGTCATTATAGTTTCTTGTATATGTATGGTCTGTAAGTTACTAAAATAGATTAAATAATAGGGATAAGTTGTAAGATGGATTGCATTTGTTATCAACTTTTGGTGTTAACTCTACATTAGAGTTATGTAAGATCATGTATGTTATTAGTATAATGAATTATTATTCTACTATGTGTTTATATTTATACTATATTTGGGTGATCTATGCTTGTTTTTTATTCATCTAAATGATATTAGTTATAGTGGTTCAAATGGATGCTAATAATATCATAACAAATGTGATCCCCACTAAAATGTTTAACATGTTGCACTTTATTAATGAAAATTAATGTGTGTCTCAAGTGATACCTTCTTGCCCCTATAAGATGGAATACATTAGGACATTAGACAACAATAAGCCATATTTAGAAACATTTCATTAATCTTTAATCTATCATAGGGGAAACATACAATAATGGGAAATAATTGTCTAAAATCCTTGAAATATGGTAGATCAATTAATTTAGGGTTTAATGACCGAAGGGGTAGGGTTTAACCTACAAAATGCCTTCAAGTGACTTCAATTTTTTTAATCTTCACCCTAAATTTTCCTAAGCTTATTCAGGGATGTTAATTATTCTTGGAAGTGGGTTGGGAAAGGTAGAAGGTGACATTAGGAAGAGGTGCTTGAGGAAAAAAAGTTATTTTATTGGCTCTTGGGAAAAATGGAAAAGAAATGTTACTTTTAGGACTTTGTTTGGCTAGATTAATGTACAATTTCTAGCTCAGGAGAGATGAATTTGTTAGTACGTCATGGTGGTAATTTAAGTAGTTAAAGACTAATCAAGAAATGTTTAAGTGCATATAGGAGGATATGGTGTACTTAGCCATATTGGGGTACTAAGCTCCCAATACTAAGCTTTAAATTTTATTTTGGGATGGGGGTGGTGTTGCAAGCCAAAGACCTTACAATTAATGACATTGTTGGGTGGAGTATATTTCTTGAGTGCATCTTCAAGGAGTTTAAAACATATTCCCTAATTGAGATAAATCCTTTCTTAGAGGGCAATGCATATTTGAAGGTGTCCATGATAGGAATGAAAATCAAACCTTTTGTGCGATTTCCCCCACTATATACCATACATACAACAAAAATGTTAATCCACCCTAGTGTAGGAGAGAAGCCTACAATTGCTATAAGGGGATGAACAAATCAGTTTCAGGCAAAGGGATACTTTGGGCTGGGCATAACAGTATTTTTACAATGACATGGTTGGGTTCCCAAGTCATCAAAAAAGTAAGGTTATCTATAAGGGCATGATAACTAGGGAGTGAAAAGGTCTGTTAGGGAATTCCATAAAGTTCTAACACATGCTAGACAGTTCCAAGGCATGTTATGAACGACAAGACATGCCAAGAGCTAAGGCATGCCAAGATGAGCTAGGAGCCAGGGTGTGGCACCAAAACATATAAGGGAGTGTTAGGGAGTCTTACGGGGCATTTTAAATGTATGGAAATGAATGAATAAGAGTGTATGATAGAGAGCGTTAGCAAGTTATAGGTGTACTAAGAGGGGAGTGACAAGGTATGCTAGGTATTTTCAAGGTATCCTAGAGTGCTAGGGAAATGTGCCTAGACATGCTAAGTGCCAAGGTGTGCGAATGTGTGCCAAAGAAACACAAGGGAGCACTAGGTAAAAATGCATAGAAATGAATTAATAAGAGTGTGACATGGAGTGTTAGAGAGTTCCATGTGTGTTGAGGAGGGAGCGAAAAGGTATGTTAGGAAATGTTGAGGTGTGATAATGTGTCAGGGTGGCATGCCAAAAGGGTCACCAAAGTGTGTCAAGGAGTGCTAGGGAAACACAAGGGATCACTAGGTCAAATACATGGGAATGAATGAATAAGAGTGTGTGATAGGGAGTGCTAGTGAGTTCTATGTGTTCTTAGGAGAGAGTGACAAGGCATACTAGGTAGTGTCAAGTAATGCTAAAGTGCTAGTGCAACATGCCAATATGTATGAGGTGCTAGGGTGTGGCAATGTATACTAGGGAGTGTTTGAGAGTGTCAAGGAAACATAAGGGAGCATAAGATCAAAATGCATGGAAATAAATGAATAAGAGTGTGTGATAGGGGGTGTTAGCATGTTCTAGGTGTATTAAGGTGGGAGTGACAAGGATATATGCTAAGCAGTGCTAGGGCATGCTAGAGTGCCAAGGCATGTTAGGGAGTGTTAGGGTGTGCTAGGGAGTGTCAAAGAATGCCAAGAATGCAGGGGATGCTAATTACATGTGCCACATAGTACCAAGGGATTCTAAGGCATGTTAGGTGCTATGGCATGTCAAGATGTAAACTATGTTACTTAGTTGTTTTATGGCCATGGTTGGATGCGAGCCTTATCTTGGTAACTTGTTAAGTGGGATGAGTTGAGATTGGACATGAGTAGCCTAAGATGAGTTATAAGAAGTTATTAGGTGACAATGCATAGTATAGTTGTAGTATTTGTAACTTTGTGAAGTTTTTGAGTCTAGCCAAGAATTGGTTTGATTCCTAAGTCACAAAAAAAGTAAGGACAATTGTGAGGGCATGATAATTAGGGATTGTCAGCGAATGACAACTAAAGAGTGCCAAGGTGTGTCAGGAAATTCCAAGAAGTGCTAATACATTCTAAATAGTTCAAAGGATTGTTAGGAATTCCAAGGCATGTTAAGTGTTAAGGCATGCCAAGGTATGCTAGGTGCCAGGGTGTGCTAACTCATGCCAGGGAGTGTTAAGGAGTGCCAGGGAAACACAAGGGAGCATTAGTTTCAAATGCATGGAAATGAATGAATAAGAGTGTGTGACGGGGAGTGTTAATGAGTTCTAGGTGTTCTAAGGAAGGGAGTGACAAGATATGCTAGGTATTTCCAAGGAATGTTAGATTTCCAAGACAAAATTCCAAGATGTGTCAAGTGACAGTGTGTGCTAATGCATGCCACAAAGTGTTAGGGAGTTCCAGGAGAACACAAGGGATCACTAGGAAAAAATGCATGGAAATGAACGAATAAGAGTGTGTGACAAGGAGTGTCAGTGATTTCTAGGTGTGATAAGGGGGTCGTGACAAGGTATGTTAGGTATTGCCAAGGAATGTTAGAGTGCTAGGGCGACATGCCAAGATGTTCTAAGTGCCAAGGTGTGCCAATGCATGCTAGGGACTGTTAGGGAGTGCAACAGAAACATAACGGAGAAATAGTTCAAAATGCATGGAAATGAATGAATAAGAGTGTGTGATAGGGAGTGTTAGCGAGTTCCAAGTGTGCTAAGGAGGGAGTGATAAAGTTATATGCTAGGCAGTGCCAATGCATGCAAAAGTGTCAACGCATGTCAGGGAGTGGTACAATGTGCTAGGGAGTGATAAAGTATGCTAAGGAGGGAGTGATAAGGTATGTTAGGTAGTGTAGAGGCATGTTATAGGCAAGGGAAACATGTGAAGCTGTGTCAGGTGCTAAGGTGTGCCAATGCATGCCAAGGAGTGTTATGGACTGCTATTGAAAAATGAGGAAGCACTAGTTTCAAATGCATGGAAATCATTGAATAAGAGTGTGTGACAAGGAGTGTCAGTGAGTTCTAGGTGTGATAAGGAGGGAGTGACAAGGTATATTAGGTAGTTCTGAGGAATTATAGAGTGCTAGAGTGACATTCCAATATGTGTCAAGTGCCAAGGTGTGCCAATGCATGCTAGGGAGTATTAGGGAGTGCAAAGGAAACACAAGGGATAACTAGTTCAAAATTCATGGAAATGAATGAATAAGAGTGTGTAATAGGGAGTTTCAATGGGTTCCAAATGTGTTAACGAGGGAGTGAAATTTTTTTATGCTAGGCAGTGCCAAGGCATGCAAGAGTGTCAAGGCATGTCAAGGAGTGGTACAATGTGCGAGGGAGTGCTAAAGCATGTCAAGGAATGTAGGGTATCCCAGAACATGCCACATAGTTCTAAGGGATTGTTAGACATACCAGATGTTATGGCATATCAAGATGTAAACCATGTTTCTTAGTTTTTTTATGGTTATGGTTGGACATGAACCTTGACCTGGTAACTTGTTAAGTGGGATGAGTTCAGATTGGACATCAGTAGACTAAGATGAGTTATAGGCCATTCTTAGGTGAACAAGGAATAGTATAGTTATATTAACTGTAACTTGGTCAAGATGTTGTAGTCGAGGTAGGACTTGTTTGGTTTGCAAGTCTTAAAAAAAATAAGGGTAGTTATGAGGGCATGACAACTAAGGAGTGCCAGGGCATGCAAAGGAATGAAAAGGTGTGCTAATACATTTTAGACAATGTCAATGCATGTCGAGGAGTGTTGGGGAGTGTCAGGGAATCACAAGGGAGAGCTACGTCAAAGTGCATGGAAACAAATGAATATGAGTGTCTTCCAGGGAGTGTTAGTGAATTCCAGGTGTCCCAAGGATGAAGTGTGTTAGGATAATTTGAAAATAGGACTTGCAAGAGGTAAGAATACAATTACAATAAGGGGATGGAAAAATAAATTTTAGACAAAGGTAGAATTTTGGGCTAGGGACAACACTATTTTTTCAATGACTTGGTTGGGTTCCCAAGTATGAAAAACGGTAAGGCTATTTATGAGGGCATGAAAACTAGGGCATTCCAAGGTGTGTAAGGAGTGCCAGGAAGTGCTAGAAAATGCTAAAATTTCCAAGGCATGTTAGGCATGCCAAGATATACCAAGTTCTAAGGCATGCCAAGATGTGTCAGGTGCTAGGCTGTGGAGCCAACGCATGCTAGGGAGTGCCAAGGAAACACAAGGGATGACTAGTTTCTTTTTCATGGAAATGAATGAATAAAAGTGTGTGATAGGGAGTGTTAGCAAGTTATGTGTGTGCTAAGGAGGGAGTTACAAGGTATGCTAGGTAGTGCCAGGGAATGATAGAGTGCTAGGAAATCCTTGTTGAGATGCGCCAAGTGCCAGAGTGTGCCAATGTGTACCAAGAAGTGTTAAGGAGTGATAGGGAAAGAAAACGGAACACTAGGTCACAATGCATACAAATGAATGAATAAGAGCGTGTGATAGGGAGTGTCAGTGAGTTCCAAGTGTGCTAAGGAGGAGTGACAAGGCATTCTTGGTAGTGCTAAGGAATGCTAGAGTGATAGGGTTTCATGCGACCAAGATTTGCCAATGCATGAAAGGAAGTGTTAGCTGAGAGCATTAGGGAAACACAAGGGAGGACTACGTCAAAATGCATGAAAATAAGAAAATAAGAGTTTGTGATTGGAAGTGTTAGTGAGTTCAAGGTCTGTTAAGGAGGGACTGACAAGGTATGCTAGGTAGTGTTAAGGCATGCTAGAGGCCAAGGAAACATTCCAAGATATCCTAGGTTCTAGAGTGTACCAACATGTGTCAAGGAGTGTTAAGGAGTGCTAGGTAAACACAAGGGAGCACAAGGTCAAAATGCATGGAAATTATTGAATAAGAGTTTGTAACCAGGAGTGTCAACAAGTTCTAGGTGTGATAAGGATGGAGTGACAAGGTATGATAGGTAGTGCTAGGTAGTGTTAGAGTGCTAAGTCAACATGTCAAGATGTGTTAGGTGCTAGGGGTGTGCCAATGCGTGCTAGGGAGTGTTAGGGAGTGTTAGGGAAACATAAGGAAGCACCAGGTCAAAATTCATGGAAATGAATGAATAAGAGTGTGTGACAGTGAGTGTAAATGAGTTCGAGCTATGTTAAGGAGCGAGTTACAAGGTTATATGCTAGGTAGTGCCAAGGTATGTTAAATTGCCAAGGCACATCAGGAAGTGATAGGCTATGCTAGGGAATGTCAAATAATTCCGAGGAATGTAGTGGATGCTAACACATGCCACATAGTGCTAAGAAATTCTAAGACATGTCAAGTTCTATGGCATGTCATGATGTGAACTGCGTTTCTTAGTTTTTTTATGGGCATGATTGGATGTGATGAGCCTTGTCTTGGTAACTTGTTAAGTGGAATGAGTTTGGATTATACATGAGTAGCCTAAGATGAGTTACATGTAGTTCTTAGGTGAACTATGAATATGTTAAATTTCCATGGCACGTGAGAATCTGTGTTTGGTATTAGAATATTTTATGCAAACACACCCAAGTGCCACAACACATGTACTTTGCACAACGAAATCTACACACATCAAGGAATTATTTAGTGCACATGACAATTTTTAACTTTTTCAAACCCTTGTTCATTATATTATAGTCTATAATCGAACATAATAGAGCTCCCGTACCAGGGATCATGGCCCTTTACAATCACATTGATACAAGGAATACAACTAGGGCTTGGTATTAGTCCTTTGACCACCAATCTACCTTGAGCAACACAAAGCTTGACCTACTTATTGATGGTGGCCACACACAACCATTTTGATCCACGTGTCTAGAACACATCTGATAATTCCTCTTGCTTCCCATTCTGCAACTCCTCAATCTTCCTCTATCAATAAACTCAAGTCCTTTATGTTACTAAACTCAACTCAACAAAATTTTCCCTCTAACTACATCCTTTTTCCTTTGAGGTCTGCAACACTTAGGGTCTTCAACCAATTGTTCACAACTCTTTTTGTGAACAACTCTTTGGTATACCCATTTTTTTCTATAATGTTGCTCCAAGATGACAAGTCTAGGTCTATGGATATCGCCCTTATTCTCACTGACTCAATCCTCTACAATACAACGAACTAGGGCTAGTTGGATAGCACACTTGACTACTACTTTAGTCCTTAAAAGTACGCACTTACTTAGGCCCAACAAACCTACCCTTATACCAGTCTTGTTGTCCTTCCTAAGTACAAGACTTAGGGCTCTTCTTTTATAGTCACCTAACAACCCTCCAAATGTACTAGGACCACCATCAATTTTCCCAATCACAATCAATTCTTTGACCGATCTAGGGCCCACAACACTACCCTCATATAGGTCTCTTCAAATCTACCACCTAATAGTGATTCAAGTCTTCTCAAAATCACTATTCTTCTATACCAATTTATTTATTTTCGAATCTATGAACAAATCTGAACTACTCCTCTTATCATCCTTATAACAATCTATAGATGACTTAAGTAGGGTCACAAATCATCCACTAATAGTCCATTGACTAATTTTTTATAGGCTGCTTCAGATCTCTATCTAAAACTCTATGGACAATCCACCAAAATCAACTCATCTTCATGTCAATCCATTCCTCATATGGAACATTTCTTTTGTTCAATTTTATACTCAATTTCCACCCTCCTTTGGATCTTATATCTCCACACATACTTTTGTAAACCATCTTTCAGATATGTGGTCTATATTACAAAGATAATCCTCTCTCTAAGGGTCATGACCCCTCTTCTTCTATGCAGATTTGTCACAACCTTAAGGACATACCTTAGGGACTGAACATGCTAGGAAACCACCCTAACTAGGGAATTATACTTATATTCTAATTTCTTTATAACAAGGCCTATCCACCCATAGAAAAAACAACAACTCTTGCCTCCATAAGGGACTCAACCTAGATCATATGGATCCATAGGTTATGGGAATTTTTTATACTAAATCTTGACCTGAAATTTAGATCTCTACAACCCTCAAAATACAATTACCTCAGTCAAGATTACACCTACACCTACTTGTGTTCTAGACCTAAATTCTAGTGCAGGCCCTCCTCCATTTGTGTTGGTCTTTATCACAGGCCTTGCAACATACTAACCACCACAAGACATGGTCTCAACCCTCTCTGCTATTTCAGAGTTTGATGTGACCTTCACAGGAAAACACCACTGAAATCACATTCCCAAATTCTCATAAGCTACCTCTCTTCGGCTCAATCTACTAGAAGAGAATGAACAATATGCCATCATACTTCTTAGCTCAAACCCATTGAGGTATGCGACATTCTTGTGAACCCTCACATGACGATCTTGCTCTTGGTGGATGATGATGGCATCCCTTTAGTAGCCCTTACTCAACTCTCTAACTCGACGTACTTTAGGAATACATCTCTCTTAACCTCATTGATCAAATGAGCTCCTTCTCACTTGATGTTCTTGCCTTCATATTAATAACTACTTAAATAGGTTTTCCTAGCTAAGCCTCTTAGGAACCCTCTAGATCTTATGAGTTTTATCAATTTGGACCTTAGGAAATGATAATTTTCCTTTTTTATTTTCTTTTAGATTTTAAACCCCATCTTGGGTCCAAAACCCTTTCACTTGGGTCCCTTTCCCACAAATCCTTTTCTGACAAAACTCACACAAACCCATCTCACTGGGCTTGTGGAGTACCTCCCAATCTACACAATTCAACAACATAGTGTAGT
Organism: Pinus tabuliformis; assembly: GCA_031772625.1. Taxonomy (NCBI): domain Eukaryota; kingdom Viridiplantae; phylum Streptophyta; class Pinopsida; order Pinales; family Pinaceae; genus Pinus; species Pinus tabuliformis. The sequence goes on along the minus strand of CM062807.1, from coordinate 495,662,327 downwards.
TGTAGTAATTGTAACTTGTTCAAACTCTTGTAGTTAAGCAAGGACTTGGTTGGCTTCCCATGTTGCAAATTAAGTAAGGGTGGTTGTGAGGGCATGACAGCTATAGAGGGCCAGGGAATGGCAATTAATGAAAAGGAATGCTAACACATGTTAGATAGTATCAATGGATGCTAAGGAGTGTTAGGGAGTGTTAAGGAATCACAAAGGAGAACCAGGTCAAAATGCATGGAAATGAACAAATGAGAGTGTGTGCCAGGGAGTGTCAGTGTTTCAAGTGTGTCAAAGACTAAGTGTGTTAGGAGAAGTTCATAATAGGATTTGCAAGAGGTAAGCCTATGGTTGTGATAAGGAGCTTGACATAGCAATTTTAGACGAAAGGAGATGTTGCGCTAGGCACAACATTGTTTTTCCTTTAGCTATTATTTTTATATGACATGTGGCACATTTTAGCCAAATGCTCATGTTTTATACTATTTTAGAAAATTTCATATTATACATTATTATGTATACGTTTTGGGGTACTCGACTTGTGTCAAATTATATCATGCATGTCTTGTGCATCTTGTGGTTCTTGCAAACTATTAGTTAATGCTCTATTGTATATATGAACTAGACATACATGTGAAATATTGTTTGTGTAAGCTATGTTGCTTAGTTGTTTTATGGCCACAGCTAGATGCGATCGTCATCCTGGTAATTTCTTAAGTGGGACAAGTTGAGCTTAGACATGAGTCACTTAATATTAGTTATAGGTATTTCTTTTGTCAACAAGGCATAATGTACTTGTATTAGGTGCAATTGGTCAAGTTACTATAGCCAAAGAAAACCAATGTCACATTAACTGCTAGTTATGATGGTGTGAGGCTAGTTGTGAGGTTGTGAGTGCCAAGGCATGCTAGGGAATGCTAACATGTGCTAGCACTACAACAAATCCATATGATTATTGTACCTTTTTACCTCTTTTTTTGCATATAGAGCCCATTTTTGGTGCTATTTGCATCCATTTATCAAATATGGTGCAAAACTTGACAAAAAATTTGCATCGAGTTTTGCACCAAATCTTACACCAAGTTTAGCACCAGGTATTGCAATAGGTTTTGCACTAGGTTTTGCACCAAATTTTAGGCCATGTTTTGAATCATCCTGTTAGCCTCCTATTACAATAGGTTTCATATTTCATGATTGACAGTGGAAGTGCCAAAAATGTTCATCTTTTCCATGCTGCAAAAGTTCCATTTTTGAAGGATTTCACAGTTAAGGGAAGGCCAAATAGCTTAATCTTGGCTTCCCTAGGTTTAAATTTCTTGTTTTAGAGATAGAGAATAAAGATCTGTCCAAACTGTTTAATCTTGGCAGATTATTAGATAGGTAGAGAAGCAAGGGTGCTCAACAGCTTAATTTGAGCCCTGGAAGGTATAAGGATCGATTTAGATAGGAGGATAGCAAAAACAAAAGTTGAAAAGTTGGGTTTGCTAGTTCAAGTGCACCCAAACCAAAAAGAAGACAAAATGCTAGGTAAGTAGGCCGGGTAGGTAGTTCTGAGGTGGCAGAATGATAAATTGTGATCCATTTCAAGTTTTCAAGTGATTAAATCTATTCAGATCACAAGTGCAAGGCAATTTTTCCCTTGGAGCAGCTCAAGTGAGGCATGTCTAACTTCCCCTTCTTCCTTTCCCCCAAATCATTCACTAAATTCCCCTAAAGATGTTAAGATCTGCTTAATATCTCTAAAATTCATCATATTCCATAACATTTTCCTAAGAAAAGATCTGCTTTACTTAGGAGTGCTTATATTTCTTCTACAAGTTCTATTTCCCCTTTTTTTTAAGCCTAATATTTCTAAACTTAGCACTTTCTTCACCAGTTTCATATTAAATTCTAACATTATTATGTAAATCCCCATCTATTTCCCCTTCCCCTACTAAGAATATGCTAAAATCCCCATTATTTACATATCCCCTCCTCTGGTTGAAATATAACCATAAGTATTGCTTGGGAATTACTAAGTTTGCCTGAAACTTAGTAAGAATCCTCATTTTTCTCATCTAGCCCTCTTTCCATGCTTCGGACCCCTTCCAATGCATTAAAAATCCTTCAAAGGCATTCAAAACCCCCTTCGAGTTCATAAAACCCCTCTCCGATCAGGGAATCTCCCTCCGATCGCATAAACCCTCCTCCGATTGATTTCCCCCCCCTCCGACGCGATATTGCTGTCGAAGGTAGTAGCAGTGTTGGCCCCATATATATATGCCCCCATTCCTCTTGCTCCGATCCGATATCGCTATCGCATCCGAAGCGATATCGCTATCGGGAGCCATTCCTATCACATTTTCCATGTATCCCGCATATATATATATATATATATATATATATATATATATATATATATATATATATGTGTGTGTGTGTGTGTGTGTGTGTGTGTGTATTTTATCGTTAAAACCCACTTTATTGTTATAACCTAAGTTTTTCATAAATCTTAAGTTTTATCGCAAAACCCACACTTTCCATGTATCGCAAGCCTCATTGCGTTTTTCGCTATTTCAGCGATCGCATATATATAAAGCCCCGCCACCATGTCCCCGCCGATAGTGATATCCCCGACTTCATCGCAGCCGCCCATTCGGGCCCTCAGATCAACAGTCCTCATTAAGTCTTGGCCCCATATAGAGCTTCGATATTCCGGAGTCGAAATGTTATAAAGTGCAACATATAAAAGTGTCGGGTTCGCAAGGGATTGGCACTGTACGCTCCATAACCGGAGCCGAAATACTATAAAGAATAGTTTCAAGGGAATATCAGGTCCGCTGACCCATTTTCATTATAAATCTGCCGATAAGGGACCGCCGATGGGCCGGACCCGATATCCATAAAGAGGGAGCCTATAGTGCGTCGGGTCCGCGGGGTTCATCGCATTTCAGAGGCATTGTGGTTTGGAGATCCGCCGATTGCGATATTGCGAATTGATCGCAGTCGTTGGATCTGCCCTCGCTAGATCCAACGGCCCAGATTAATTCCTCTCTACAGTGATTGCTTCTGTCCCATTTTTCATGAATTTCACGTATAAAGTGGTCTTTTTGCTTTATAAAGGAAAAGGGGGTTTTTCTTCATGTTTTTCAATCTGCGCCCGCACGCGCTCTAGTTCATGGAAAGCTGGTCATTTCTCAGCCATTATTTGATCGCTCCAGCCCAGATCAGCTCCAAAAGACAGAATCTTAGCCTCAGTAGGCCTTTAGCATCCATTCCTCCTTTATTATGCAGCATTTCTATGTTTTTGTTGATATTTTGATTAGCAAGCGCCGATACAGTTCCAAAGCCCACAAAGGTGCCACAACACCTATTTTTGCCATAAAGAGATGAAAAAAGGGCGATTTGACAGTTAAAGGTTATTAGTGGAGAGAAAAGGCCCCGATTTAGTATTAAAGTGTATCAGAGTTGCGGCAAAGGGTATCAGTTAAAGAAGATCATTGGAGAATTAAAGCCACATCAAAGGAACATTAAAGAGCCTCTAGCAAAGTCAATGAGTATCAGTGGAGAATTTTAAAGCCATTAAGGCTCACCAAATCAAAGTTAATGCACATAAGGCCACCTAAGGGCAATGCTGCAGAAACAAAAGCACAGTTATGGCCAAATGAACAACACAGAGCTCAAAGGACATCATATTTACTCATTTTTGAGGCAGCTGCCCCAGCGCAACAGTTAGATAGATCTTTTGTGCATTTATTTCAAGCATATGTTAGGTTAAAGACACTTATTGCATCAGATCTGCCTCAGATCTGATTCTTGTAGATATTTTGCTTATTTAAACCACCCTGTGCATTGTTTAAAGGGTCGGTTGGTTGATTTCCTCTTTCGAGACTTGCGTTGTATATGTTGAGAGCTTTTATAATCAAAGAATGCTGGAATGCTTGTTTCTAAACTGATGGTTGTGGATTTGATGGCTTAAAGAGTATGCTACAGAATTTTGGTGTTTCTACATGACTCAATAAGTCCTTCTTGTCTCTATTTTCAGTTTATATGTGTTTATGCCACCCTTGTTTCACCATCTAAATAGCAAGAAAGAAGAATAGCTTAGAATTTGCTTAGCAGCACTCTATGCTCAATTCCTATCATTTCTTTATGTTTTCATCCGAATTAATGATGAATATGCATACTTAATTGATCATGTTTAAGCTATTTCTCTCATTTCTGAATGTTGTCTAGGAATTCTTCATTGCTCCTATTTAGCCTTCATCCACTTTCCCTCTTTGGCTGGATGAGCGATCCTTAATCGCCTCTCATCCCCTAACCTCCATTTCATCCTTGTTCCAGCATTTAAAATTTTTCCATGTGTAGCTATCCTGCTCTGTATTCCCCTCATCTGCCAAAGAAAACAAACCCTTCAGTTCACATTCATTGACTCCATGCCCAATGGTCTGAACTTCTCACACTTTACATGCCAACTCTGTCTGAAACATCATCCATCCATCCCACCAAACTTAAAACAAAACCCATGTACACCATAACTAGCCTAAAATCCTATCAAAACAAAGCTAAATTATAAAGAGAGAGCCCTCTCCGATTGCAGGTAGGCTAGAACCTGCAATCCAAAGATTGGTTTGTGGTTACCTCGGCCGTATTCCCTTAGGAGTCAAAGGGAACAACCTGAGTGATAACACATCCTTTGCACCAGGTTTTGTTCCAAGTTTTGCATCAAGTTTGGCACCTTATTTTGTTTGACATACTTTTTCATCCTCATTTGCATCCACTTTTTCACCTACACTTGCATCAACTTTTGCATCCTTTTTTAAATCATTTTTGCATCCATTTTTGCATCCCCTTTGCGCCAAGTTTTAAATCGAGGTTTGTGTCTAGTTTGGCATATGAATTTTCATCTGCTTTTGTTGCATCCACTTTTCCATCTTGTTTTGCATCCATATTTACATCCTCTTTTGCATCTATGATTGTGGCCACTATTCCATCTAATATTTTTGTGCCACAATTGGCACCTAGTTTGGAACCTCCTTTTGCACCCACTTCTGATTATAATTTTGCATCCACGTTTGCATCCTCATTTGTGTCTAGGTTTTCATCAACATTTACATATATTTTTGCATCCCTTTTTGTATCCACTCTTGGATCAGGATTTGCATCTAGTTTTGTGTCTCGTTTTGCATCTACTTCTATTGCGTCCACTTTTGCATACAATTTTGCATCCACTGTTGCACCCATTTTAAAGTCTAGTTTTTGCATCCCTTTTTACATCTTCATTTCCATCATAGTTTGATTCTTCTTTTGCATCTATCATTACATCCACTTTTGTTGTGCCACAATTTGCACCATATTTTGCACTTACTATTGTACCCACATTTTCTTCCAATTTTGCATCCATGTTCACAACCTCTATTGCATCAAATATTGCATCTCTTTTGGCATCAGGTTTATGCATTGGGTTTTGCATCTCGTTTTGTATCTACTATTGCATCTGCTTCCATTGTATCCATTTTTTTCATCGAATTTTGTTTCACTTGTTGCATCAATGTTTTCTTCCACTTTTACATCCCTTTTTGCATATTATTTTGAATATTTTTTTGTCTATTGTTACATCCACTTTTGTTGCACCATATCTTGCACCTATTGTTGCAACCACATTTGCTTTCACTTTTGCATCCACATTTGCACCCTCTTTTGTGTTCAAGTTTGCATCGAATATCATGTATGTTTTTTCATCCCCTATTGCATCCAATTTTGTTGCATCCATTTTTGCATCTAATTTTGTGTCCACTGTTGTGCCCATGTTTGTGTCCATGTTTACATCCCTTTCTTCATCTTATTTTACATCTGTGTTTGTCTCTTTTCTTCATCTAAGTTTGTGTCCTTTTCTATGTCCGTTGTTGCATCCACGTTTGTTTCACCACAATTTGTGCCATGTTTTACACCTACCATTGGACCCATGTTTTCTTCCACTTTTACATTCATGTTTGCATCCAAGTTTTCATTGACAATTGCATCTGCTTTTTCGTCCACTTTTGTGTTAGGTTTTGCATGTTGTTTTGCATTTAATTATGTTGCATCCACTTTTCGTCCACTTTTACTTCTATTGTTGCCCCCATTTTTGTGTTCACTTTTGCATCCCTTTTCCAACACTCTTTATATTTTCTACATTGATGATATTCCTTATGGCATTGACAATTATGAAAAATTGATGACAATGTCAACAATCTTGACAATGATGAAAATGAAGATGACAGCGATGACATGAATTGTGATTATGATGATAAAGACAATAATGGTTACAATGACAATGCTGATGATGGCAATGATTATGATGATGACGATGCTAATGACCTTGGTGAATCTTCCCAATTTTTTAATGTTTTCATTGTCATAACCATAAGCATTATCTTTGGTGTCATCATCCTTGTCATCATAATCATTAATATAATTTTCATCTAGGTCATCATCAAAAATAATAATGGCATGAATGATGATGATATCCATGATGAGGATGACAACAATGATGATAGAAATTACATTAATGAAGATGATGAGGATGATAAAAATGAAAATGACAATGATAATGGTGGCGATGATGATCGTCATTGATCACCTCTCAAAAATAGAGTTGTTATTTCTCTGGCATATATCATACGTGTCCTAAACAACCAATTTCTAGCACTGATCACATTTTTTGGGTTGATGATATTTCTTACAACACCTATAATTATGAACAATTGCAAACAATGTCCATAATGATGATGATGATGATGATGATGATGATGATGATGATGATGAGCATGAATCTTTATTATGATGATAATTTAATGATGGCAATAATGATGACAATGATGACGGTGATGATGATGATAATGAAGATGATGAAAATGATTATGACAATGAGAATGACCTTACAGTCTTATGGATTCGTTAACAATTACTAGTTTCAATACCATCTCCTAGATATGTATTACTATCATACTTTTTACATTTTCTATCTCTCTTGAGGTATATTACTATAATGGTGTTGTCAACACTAGAAAGATATGTTGTTGTAATGGTGGTTCTAATGTTAGCACCAGAAAAGTTTTTGTTAAATTTTGGTTTAAAAAATTTGATTTATGCAGTTTTTTTGACAATCTATGTAAAAAAGTAAATAACAAAAATTATTTTGATTGTAGTCCCATTGATTTTCATGGATTCACTAGTTTGAAGACCATCTTCTACATACATATTATTATTAAACTTTTTGCATTATATCCATCTTATATCTTGTTGTAATGGCAGTAGTAGCACTAGAAAAATATATTGTTGTAATGGTGATGTTAATATTATCACTAAAAAAATCATTAAATTTGGGTTTAAAAAACGTTGATAATTTTTATTTTATTTTTTATTTTTATTTTTATTTTTTGGGATTTTTTTTTTAAATTCTATTTTTATGCAGTAATATTTTTTTGTTAAATTTTGGTAGTAACTAGTTTTTGGTCGAATCATATGTATTAACCATGTTCTTTGTACTACAAGTATAATTGTTAGGACAAAATTCAGTTTTCAAATAAGTTGCAAAAAGCATATAAATGGAAGAATAGTGATGCCAACTATTTGTAATTTCGAACTCTTCCAGATATCATGTGTGAAAATATTTAACATTTTTAGAAACAATGGATTAGAGGTGAGTGTGTAATTGTACATAATGTTTGGATGATACATCAAAACAAAGTTGGTTTCATTGCTGTGCTTAGGATCTACTATGGATAAGAAACCATAGGTTTTGGAAGTATGAAAATAATTAATTTGGTTTACCTTTGATAACCAATGAATTTTTTTTTCCTTTTCCTCGTAAAACCAAGGAAGATATGGCAATAATCCTCATTATAAAAGAACTTATTGTTGAAGATTTATAATTGGTTGCAAAATTTCAACAACTGGGTGTATAAGTTTTTAGTTGCTATTAGGGAAACAATGTTGTTATAGGTTTTAGTAGACAGAGATCATTCTTGTTATTTGATTCACTTTGATGATGGCCTCTTCTGACCAATATATGAGGTTGTGAATTTGTTGATATTTTTTATATTACCAAGTAGAGATAGTTGTTTATAGGAATTTTGTAAAACCTGAAGTATTGAAAAATGGTTTTTCAGTGTTAAGCATGTTTAAGTCAAATTGGGTTGCAAAACTTAAGGAGAAAGAAAAAAAAAGTTAGTAGTTGTGAACTGCTATGGCCATTAAATGATTCCCAACCATGTTCTTTGTTCTACAAGTCTAACTCTCAAGACAAAATTAATAATTTTGTTCATTTACAACGAGCATATAAGTATAATAATATCAACCATGGAAACTATTTGTATCGTCAATTAACTATTCAATATATCATGTGTGAAAATCTTTAACATTTTAAAAATCAATGAAAATGAGAGCTGAACTTGTAAATATATAGAATTCTTGGATGATACATCCAAGACAAAGTTGCCTTCATCAATGTGTTCAAGATCTACCTTGGAATAGAAACCATATGTTTTGGAAGTGTGCAAAAAAATAATCTGATCTACCTTTAAAGATAGTCTATGTATGGTAGCCTTTTATGACCAATGAATTTTTTTCTCATCATCATCATCATCATCATATATATATATATATATATATATATATATATATATATATATATATATATATATATATATATATATATATATATATATATATATATATATATATATATATATATATATATATATATATATATATATATATATATATATATATATATATATATATATATATGAAAACAAGGAAGATATGATGATAACCCTCATCAAAAAATGACCTATGATAGTGGTGGTGATGGTGAATATGATGACGATGAAAATGGCAATGAGGATGATGATTGAATGATGATAACGATGAAAACAATACAATGATAGGGACCCTATGCCATAAGGGATTCCCTAAATGGGGAAAATATTCCCTGCATGTGGGAAAGTTATTATTGATTATAAAAATGAAGAAACTCATTAGACAATTTGAATTCACCTTCATTACTCATCCAAAAATCCTTAATAATTCGAATTTTTATTGTAGTGTAGTTTAATATATTTGTGTTAATTAATTCCATAAATTCAACTTAACAAGTTATATTTGTCTATATGCACAATATGTGACAATTTATACACACATAAATTATTTTCATTTTGTCTCGGTCATAACTTCATATCACTTCTAACCATTTTCAACTAATATATGAAACTAACCATAGTAACTCTTATCTAGCTAATTGAGCTTGTTACCTCCAACCAACAAACCATATTAACTAACATACATTTGAATGACATTAATTGCATCAAGTAATGAGTATACCTATAAGAATATTCAAAACACTAATTTAGGTTATGAGTTCTAAACATGGTAATTAAATGACTATTACAACCAAAGAACAATGAATCATTTCAAAATGGGACATAATAATTGTCGTTATTTAAATATGAATTACATACCCTGTAAATTATCTACAAGTCTTCATTTATGTTATCATCTGCATCTATGTCTTCCAATGCTTCCTTGTCAATGCTCATATGTTTTTACGGGCAATTAATATTACTCTTCCTAAACCATTATGCTAAATTCATATTGTGATCATCCTCATCTTCACCTTCATCATATTCTATATCAATAAAAGTTGTTTCTAGATCAAAAATATCAATGTTACTAGATCTATTAATTTGATCTTCATTTTGTATATCATCAATATTGCCTTCTTATATAAGACCATTTGCCTTTGGAAATTGTTGGTTTTCATGGTGAATTGCCTCATCTAATTTATCATTTTGTGAAAATACACCTGTAGCCGCACTTCTCCATACTACTAAAGGAATGTTGTCACCATCATCTAGTTCACAGTCTTCTGGTTGAACATCATCATCTTGAACATCATCATTGATGCCAATTAGTTCTATGTTCCCTGATTCTTGAACTATATTTGGTTGGTCATAATTACTTTTCTCTGTATTGATTGACACATCTTTGAATACATGCCCTAATCTTGGATCATAATGAACGACAAATATTCATTTTTTATCCAAAATATCTTCATAGAAAAAAACCTACATGTGAAGAAGATAAATATATTAGATCTCCAGTGGTATCAAATTTTATTATCAATGAGAATGTATATATCCACAATAAAAAATGAATTAAAAAATTACATAAGAACATTATTTCTTATATTTATTATATTGTTTTAGTAAAAAAATACCTGCTCACAATTAATTGGTAAAACATAAGGCTCCTTATCATGTGGTAGGTATTTTGATGAATCTATAGAAAAAAATCCGCTATGGATATCATGTTTTCGTGTCCTGTTAAATACTTCATACCATTTACATTTAAAAATACTACATTTGAAATAGCAGTAATCTAACTCAACATTTTCTTTTATTTTTCCAACGTATTGAAGATTCCCTTCAATAACATTTTTATATTTTGAACTTGCTTGACTTGATTTCTTGAAATCAACCATGACCTCACAATCGAAGGATCATCTTTTCACATCTACTCTTTCTACACGATAATGATGACCGTATGCCCACATCATAAGATACTTCCTTTCTTGTGACAAGCCATTTACTTGAGTGAAAATAAATATGATTGTACATAGTTAAATAGTTAACAGTGTGATTAATGTATTCAAGCAACATTTTGTAATAATTCAAAATTTACCTTTTTTCACATCCTCTTCATAGGTCAATCTCATCTTCTCTTATGTTTGCATCTATTCCTTCCTCATCTATTCGGTTTTGAATTTGTTTAGAAACCCACTCTATTGTGCATTATTTTCCCCATTGATCGAAAATATTAGTGGGAAGTGGGGTATTCCTTGGGTTTGATATCTTAAATTGTTTCCTTTCTTCTAACATTTCTTTCCTTTTTATATCATATATACCAATCCATTTATTCATGAATTCCATTTCGTAGAGGACAAACTTGTTGAGCACAACACTTTCATCAACACCTATTAAAAATCAACATGTATAATTGAAACTTTAAATACTATTCTTTCAATTCGGGAAGCCCAAAATTATTTAGTAAATGATTCTAAAATAACTATAATAATGAATATTTTACATACCAATTACTTCTTGAACACCATTATTTTGAGGCTTTTCTCCATCTATAATATCAGATGCATGTTCTTGATCCCAAAATTGTGCACCATCTTCAAAATCTTTACCAAGGAATTAACTAGGAAGAAAAATGCTTCATTTAGTACATACTCTTCAGCCATGCAACCCTCTGGATCTTCCTTTTTATAGACATATATTTCTATGGTTTTCATGTATCTCTCAAAGAAAAACATCCATCTCGTTGAAACAATACCTACCATTTCAATGTCATCAACTAGATGTATAAGTAAATGGACCTGTAGGTCCATGAGACTTGTAGGGAGCTCCTTTTCAAATACACATACAATTTCTGTGATTTCTTTCTTCCATCTTGGCACTTCAGACTCACGGATCTCCTTAGAGGTCACCCACCTAATTAGATATTGTCATTAAGTTAGTATGAATTTTTAGTGACATTTAGAATGATATATAATATATCATTGTACCATATAGAGGAACATTTCATACCACGTAAAACCTTGTAAATATCAAGTGACCACATAACTGGTAAAGACTGACAATCGACATATGGGATTCCTCAAGTGAGTTCTAAGGCACGAATCCCCTCTTATTGCTAGTGGCATGATATGCTATCAAACCAAATTATTATAGTTCATTAGTATTGATTTATCATAATATATCAAAATAATTTTTAGTATGTAAATGATAAGAATAAAAATTAATTGATGTTAATACCTTCATAAAATTGTGATAATCATGTGTTTTGAATCTTGTGATATGTCCTTCTACTATAAAAGCTTTATTCAATGATGATCCATATCCAGTGGGTGTTCTTATTCAACAAGTCACCTATTTTAGTTGATCTAACTCTTTCCTTTTTTGTATCCATGGAACTTCTGCATATGATTCATTTTCCTTACTTGGCCACAAATGTCTTCTATCAAATTTGGTATGTGAAAGAGAAATATCCTTCCTTGATGATAATGTGTCTTTATCTTTGCTAAATATATGTGGAAAAATAGAATCAGGGACATTTTTGGGAACATGAATAGGATCTAATAAATGAGATATTAATAGATCCTTCTAGTAAGGGAGATCATGAAATATGGATTTCCTTTTCATTCCTTTTGGCATTTCAACCATAACTTGTTCTGGTTCCTCAATTGAATGATCATGAAGAAAAAAATGGTTCCAAGATTTTGATTTAGCATCTCCATACATTTTAAGCCAATCAGCTGGACCCATAACCTTGGGAGGAGATTTATTTTCAAATTTCCATCAAATTGATTCTTTAGGCAGTTTGTAAAATTATGGCCAGGTGGTAGAAAAACCCTATTGTTTGCATAAATAACTTTGTGTATATCTTTAGAATATCACCCCTCAAATTATTCTGCACATCTTGGACATGCAAAAATCCCTTTTGTCTGTAGCCCTATAACCAATAACTAGATTACATAAGAAAACAATAATATTGTAATACTTATATAAAACTTGAATTGAAAATAAAATAGGATGTACTACGAATATGAAAATTATTTGATCTCTTACCGGAACAAACACCAAGTCCTAGGAAATCATGAATTGTCCAACATAGTATGCCATAAAAAATGAAGGACCTATTTGATGGAGGACGTGCTATGTCATATATTCTTATGCCTTTCCATAACAATTGCATCTCATCAACAAAAGGTGCAATGTAAACATCCATTTTTTCACTTGATGTTTTCTTGGAACGATGAGAGTTAGCGTAAGGTGTTCCTCTCTAACACTCATCCATGGGGGACTATTGTACACTATCAGTCCAACTAGCCAAACACTATAACTTGAGCTTAGGAAAGAGAAAGGGAACACTCCATCCATTGCAAGACCTAACCTAATACTGCGAGGTTCATTGCTTTGGATTCCATACGAATTCACATGAATCCATCTTTATTGTTGTTCTTTTCATGCCAATCCATCGATTGTGCAAGAGATTTACAACGAAACATCTGTTGTAGTCTAAGAATAACTGGAATATGTCGTAAAACCTTATTTGGAACTGTAGAACCTTGTACATCTGTACGATATCATTTCTCTTTGCAAACAAGGAATTCTTCATTGTCTTCATATTCATCTCTATATAAGATGCAATCATTTTTACATGCATGAATTTTCTTATATTCAATCCCCAACTTGACTGACAATTGACACGCTTCTCTACAAGTTGATGGCAACACATTATCTTCAAGGAATATTTTATCCTTTAGAGCCCTGTAAGTTTTTTTTCTGAACCCACATTTTAGAAGTGTCATTTATAATGTTGTTTATATACCATAATGTAAAGTCCACCTAAAATTAAATTAAATGAAGTTAGTACTTATATTCTAATTGAGGACACAAATTGACAGTGCAAAATTAGAAAAATAATTCAAATTACTCTAGTAAGGTAGTGAAGCTCTTGTCTAAGCAGCCAAATAATGACTTGATTTCCAATAATATTAATGTGCATGAAAGCTTGGATGTTCTACTTGCACCCGATTTGAACACCACTGTCTTTGTTGCTTGCTTAATTGATTCATTTATGTTGATATCATCATAATTATGTTGGTGGTAATTTCCCTCTATATCAACATCATCATTATTATGCATAGGATCATCACCCTCATTATTGTTTCCATCCCCAAAGAAACTTGTGAGCATTTCGTTCAATCCTTCTTCATGCATTACATTTCCATCAACATCTCTACTCTGAGTGGTGGATGGCATTTCATCAGTGTATGCTAATTTCATCAATTCCTCAAATTTTTCACGTGGTAGTACTCTGTTCAATGCTTCTCTTCTTCTCCCAGTATGGTTTAAATGATGAATTGGATCATCTCGTTGAATTCTTAATGGTCTAGTTGGATCTTGATTATTAGTAGGTGTATCATCAACATCATTTACCTATAATTAAGTGCAACCATCATTTAATGTTAGATAGCAATTACTGTATAAAACATGGATCCATTTCAAATATATACACAATAAATTACTTAACAAAACAATATTATACATATATAAAATAAATTAAAAATATTATTTTTGAACACATAGTTTTAAAAACAAGCCACATCAATTTCATATTCTTAGATTTTATACCTTAGGAACATCCAAAAACAACAATTGTCTGAAAGTATTCATCCATGCATGTAGTATCATCATGACCAACCTCTTGTTCATTGTGTTGATTTTCTATTGCATTTACAAACTCCATTGTCATATCCTCTTCCACCCATTTCTTTTTACGTGATTTAATTGTACGGCGTAGGCCACGTCCATATGCAGGTATTTGTATTGGTCTATCAAAATCATTAAACTCCTCATTTGTTCTGATTCCATTACCAACCTAAAATAATTGCTATATGCATTATTTTTTCCAAGGTTAGAGATTAGACTATATATTGTACTTATATTATCCATTAATTTCTAGCTGAACTTATTTATAACACCCACAAAGTATAACAATTGTATCAAAGTATTCATTCCATGTATTATCGTCAAGACTAACCTCTTGTTCATTGCCACCAATTTCTATTGTATTTGTAGACTCAATTTTCGTATCTTCTTCCACCCACTTTCTCATGTGATGTGCTTTAACAGTATGGGGTCCAACCTTGTGTACATATTTTGGTTGTTTATAGTAAAAGGGTTCAACTTTGTATTTGTTGCAAACACATTTTCCACCTAAAATAATCAACGACATGCATTATTTCTTTTCAAGTTTGAATAATAAACTATATAAATTAGTAGGTTTAGGGAAAAAAAGGATCGGAAACTAAATTTCATTATATTATATTTCATAAATTAATGTAATATTTAAGTACCTGATGCCCGAAATCATGTTGTGTGCATTCGTTGGAAATAAATTCATTTGTTTCGATGGCCTCTCCTACCACCTGCAATACACAACAATGATAGAAATTTTTATTAAAGTCATCTATGGAATTGATATAGTCTTATTTCTTGTTGCATTATTTTAACCATTCTAATTTTCATGTTAGCTATTTTCATTTTCAATTATGAAATTCTCCACCATTGTTGTGACACTCTTATGATAGTGATTGAACCCGAGTTGAAGACTTAACTTTTCATGCATATCTCCGCTTCTGATTATTAGGGTCATACTTATTGAATTTTGGATACTAGTTTTTAACGTGGATATCAAGTTGTTTATCTATTTGAATGTACATTAGGAACATAGCGGTACTAGACTCTCATGAAATTGTTTGAATCCTATGGATATTTCAATATTTACTGAACATTAGATGTTGCACATATTATAATACCATGCCATACATGTGAAGCATATTTAATATATTTTAGATGATCTAAATTACACCTTTGCATTAATATTAATACACAAATGATATTTTTTTCTTATTGGAGAAAAAAAACTATGGCATTTCCCACCTAAGTCAATAATGACTAAAATAATTATTGCATTAATAAATAAATCCTAAATTGATTCCTAAGTGATCTAGTCCTCCCAAAGGGACAAGAGTAAAGTATAAATGGTACAACTATGGGCACTACAATGTAAACAACACATATTCAAACCTTTACAGGGGTAGAGCCTCTATGCACACTGTGCATGAGGGAAGTTGTTTGATATATTATAGTTGGTTTCCCTTCATCACCAAAGCGGATTAGATTATGAGTGGATTGGCAAAGAAACCCGTATTTGTTCCTTTCAGTTTTTGGGAAATCTCAAGTTTAACTAGTGCTAGTAGATAGTTTCAAAGATGTTTGCTAGGGTTTTTCAACAAGGTCACTAGATCCCAATGCAACATAGATACTTCAGATTTGTTGAAAAGTAAAACCCTCACATAGCACCGAATACATCATGAATGACTACCTAGAGAACTTAGACCAAATTAATCGTGGAATTAAAAACTACAACCAAATTAATCATGAAAGTAAAAACTACAATTGAAAAAAAAACATACACTTGGTAATATACTAGAATTCATCCTCGCCCAATCCAAAGTTTATGAATAATATGTTAAATCTTTAATGAAACTCATGAAAGATAGTAAGCATTTTTATCGATATAGGAGTGCATGAACTTGCTTAATGTGTAGTTGTTAATAGGAGATGATGAATATCCAATGTTGATGAATAATGTGTTACATCTTTGATGAAACTCATGAAAGATAATAAGCATGTTTATCGATATAGGAGTCCATGAACTTGCTTAATGTGTAGTTGTTAATTGGAGATGATGAATATGTATATATATTATTTATGTATTTACAAGGGATTATTGTAATTTCAAGAAATAAATATACATGGCCAATAAATAGGTTTTTTTTTTTTCTTTCCTTAACTATGTTGGAACCTATGGCCCTCAATCCCATGTTCAATTTGCTAACCATAGATCATTCGCTCAGGAAAAAAGGTGGAACCTATGGCCCTAACTCACATCTTTGATGAACTTATCATAGATCATTCGCTCGAGAAAACCCCAATTTCAAATAGGAAAAAAGGCGGAAGGAGGGGACATGGGAGGATAACCAAAAAACGTCGTGGGAATGATAAATGGCCAGCACTGGAAACTATGGCTTTGGCTCCCATATTCAATATGCTTACCATAAATCATTCGCTCTGGGAAAACCCCAATTTGGAATAGGAAAAAGGTGGAAGGAGGGGACTTGGGTGGATAACTAGAAACAGAAAAAGACACAGTGGGAATGGAAAAGGGACAACAATACCAGATCATCCATAGATTCAAGCTATCGGTGGTAGGAGAGATGGAAAGTGTACGGGTTGGGGAGGCAACGAGACAAATCTGCATGGCTTAGAAAGATGCATCATAGAGGTTACTTGATCCATTTGAAATTAACCTCACCAAATTTGACATTGTCCATGTTGTTTATACACATTATGTGAAAAACTAATGGAATCCCCCTAAACTTTTCATACGTAGAGTTATTTTTTAGTATTTTTAATGAATGGATTATTTTAAGCCCTAACTTTCTATTGTTGGTTAGCATTATTTTTTCCTAGGGCAGAGGAACTGCAAACATTTTGTTAGCTAGCCACTTCTAGCAGAAGAAATTTATGATTATCTGAGAAAGTTATTGTATCCATTAACATTGGAAAATACCTTGGAACCTTTTGCCTCCCATTAGACATAGTTGCCGATTGGATCTTTAGGGTTCTTAATTGAACTAAGGGTGGAGGATCATACTCTAGAACCCCTCAGCATCTAACATTGAAGGCCTGGAGTGGAGGCCTAATATGTTTTCTCTTGCTGAATAATCAGTTTTGGTGTTCTCTGGATTCCCAACATAGGGTGGAGGTACTAAAGCTGAAATTTTCTGGGTGGAGAAATTCTCTAGAAACCTTGAAAGGTGGAGAAAATCTTTGGAACCATTGAATCAGAAGAGGGTGGAGATTTCTTTATCTCTAGAATCCCTTCAATGTCTGATGGGTGAAGAAAGACTTCCTTTAGAATCCTAGTATAAGCATACATATATAGGCAGGGTGGGTGTCGAAATGACCTCTAGAATGCCTAGCCAGGTCATAAGCTAGGGGGTGACAACTACTTTCCTCGCAGATTATCAATGGTTGGGAGGAGAACTAGGGATCTTATGTCAATGCCAATTTGGATTACTTAGAGTTAGAAACCTAAAAACAAAGTTAATTATGGTGGTATTGCATGTATGTCCTTTATGGTCTAAAGGATTCTAAAACTGTACATTTATGCACTAGTTACCAGTTGTACATTTGCATGATGGATAACAAACAGTCATGGTATAGATGTGCTGGGGTATTTACCTAGTAGTAGCTTCATTGACTTGGAGCTCTCCTACATGTAATTTAATAACATGTATTTTCTTTAGTGACTGGAATTGTATATACACAGTCAAAATAAAAGAGAATTATACTGAATTAGCTACTGTGATTTCATAGCAAGAAAGAACTCATGGAGGCATGCCATTCCTACTGTAAAGTTATCCACCAATATTGTGTAACTGAAACTGCTACTAAAAATTGCGTAAAATTCTTGTGTTTGTTATAATGTATTGCTATGATTGTCTATGTCCTAGCAAATGTTGTTCCACTTTAACATTCTAAAAATATAATATGCGTTGTTTTATTACCAGATACTACTACAAAATTATGGAGTGAAACCTAATATGTTGTATTGAATAACCATGATTTGGGAACAGAGATAAATGTGGCAGTGCATCTTAACCGTAGGCAGGACAAGAGTTTACTCATAGATGGGTATGACGTCATGAATGTTGTTACTCAAGTATTGTCATTACCTTTGAAATATCTCAATATAGGGTTTGATGCGACATGAACTAAAATGTGAAACCCTATTCCATTATTAGGAAAGATGCAATGATACAATGGTGTGTACTGTGGTTATGAAACTTTGCTGAGCCAGTTATATATGTTGGAATCCATTATAAGCGCTTTTGTAGCATGTGCTAGTAATCCTACAATATACTTAGTCGATGAAGAGACAAACATTGTATCATTCTACAACACCAGTGACATAGACTAACAATTTGATAAGGTACTTGGAAGGTGACAAAGTCTCATGGCCCTATTAATGCCTTTTTTTTCACGTTTATTTCATGTTTATAACCTCATGAAGGGATACCATTTCATTGGTATGTTTAGAAATGAATTTTTGAGTCTATTCTACAGTCTTTGAATGTCAGGCCTAAGTTTGCAATGTCCTTACAATTTGGACCTTTTTCTTAGCTGTTTTTGAACTAAGGAGTTAAGTTTGAGAACTAGTTGTTGCAGTGTCCTGGCTAGTTTGCACTGACTGGTTGAAACCTAGTTCAATTACAACTAATTGTCCTTTCTTTCTTAATGTTAAAATTGGAAACTAGGGCCAAACTCCATTTGGGTCACCTTATTTACAACAACTGATATTTTTCTTGGATTCCTCTCTTCGAGAGGTGTAGGATTGATCTAAAGATCATCCAATTTCAACATGTATTTATGGAGATATGAATTTATTTGTATTATTAACAATTTATCAAGGTTGGCCAGCCAACAAATTACCCCCAGCTCAACCTCAACGTTGCATTCAAATAGAGGAGAGCTCAAGTCATTTCAGGAACACATCACTCATGATCTCTCTCTCCACTTGTTTGGGTTTGTCCTCTCACAACGAGGACGTGGTGGAAAGAAAGGCCACAAAGGTTCCCAAGCCACAATCATCTAAGGGAGAGCCCTAGCCGTAGTTAAAGAAGAGAGCCCTAGCTGCAAATCTAGCTGCAGGCTTGAAGGAGAAGAGGCCATGCCCTAGCCGCAGTCTAATAAGACTCCTATACATAGCAAAAGGAGCCCTCCATCCACAGTCAAGTGGAGTCCTATCCACTGTCAAGAGGAGCTCCAATATGCCACCCTAATCCGCTGTCAAAAGGACCTAGCCGCTATCAAAAGGAAGGTCCTAAACTGCAGAGAAGAAGAGCCCTTATCCACAACAAAGAGAGGCCTAATCCATGGTAAGGAGGAGGCCTATTCTGTAGCAAAGAGAGTCCTAACCCATAGCAATGAAAGAGCCTTAACATGCCTAAAAAGGATAGTGTATAAATTTGGTTTGTAGGTGATAATATGGTGATAGAAGCCATCTAAGACATGCCTTCAGGACTATATGCAAGGTTGGCCAACCACAGTCATAAACTGAAGGAATGCATTAAAGAGATCTACCCTATAAATTAGCGTATGTATATAGTTTAATGCTTGAAAGTGCTGACAACAAAGTCAAGTTCTTGTAGGATAATATATTGTTGCATTGATGGTGTTTCGACACTGGTTGATGAAGGATCGTAGGCCTAACTTGCTGTTGGGCTGGCCCCAGGCCATAGCTAGCTGCAAAGGCTATTCTAAGGGTTACCAAACTAGACTTGGACAACGTTGTAGTGGTGAAGTCTCTCCTTGGTACACCGTAGAATTAAAAGGCCTGATTTATTGACTGTGTGGAGAATGAGGACTGAGGGTTGGTGTCCTATCTCATGAAGCAGTGACATCTAGTGAAACAAGAAGACATCAGAGTTTTGGGAGATGTATTGGGTCAAGGTTTGACCATGTTTGGGTCAGTTTAATGAACATCCTATTGGTGCCATATGAATGATCTTCAAAGGAAGATTTTGTCTTGTTTGACCAACATTGACTTCTCTGGTCAAGACTTTACTGTTGTTGTCATAAAATATCTGTTTTTTATATTTGTACTATCTTTATCTCTCTATTGAAATATTGAAGAATATAAGAAGAATTCATCAAATGTTTCCTGACATTGGCTTTTGTCCCTGGCTGGTGCCACATCTTGTGTCCTCTTGTCTTGGCTTGTCTTCTACTATTTATGTTTATGTTCTATCTGCATTTTACTATCATGCTGATGTGATTGCTAATCTAGATATTGATATTGGGCTAATAAGAAAATTGAAGTAAATTTCTCTTAAGCATAGAACATACCAAAAAATTGACACATAATCATGAGATGCCTTGTAATTGCATCATGGGAATGGATAAGCTTGAAATCTGTCTGCAAAACATGAAATTTGGACTTTGTTTCAGTTAAAAGGAAAGAAAACTAGTCTAGCATTATAAGTTCAAATAAGACCTTTGAGGATGTGACACATACATTCTATAAAATTTTGGAATGTATCAATTATTCAACAGTGATTACAACAACCATTACATCCTGTGAAGTTCAAGTCTGCTTACATTGATGTTGTATATAAAATTCATAAGAACGAGACAGATAGTATCACATCAACATCCATTTTAGCAATCACATCAACATGATAGTAAAATACAGATAGAACATAAAAAATAATAGTTGAAGACTAGCCAAGATGAGAGGAAACAAGATATGGCACCATCCAGGGACAAACCCCAATGTGGGGAAACCCTTGATCAATTTTTCTTATAATTCTTCAAAATTTTAGCAAAGAGAGAGAGTACAATGTATAATATTCACTTTTCCAATTACAGTGAAAAATCTGATTAGTCAAACAACAGAAACAAAAAGCCATAACCCAAAAGTCAACACTGATCAACAAGGAAGATTTGTTCCTCAATTCAGCTTGGTTAAACCCAATCATCTTTGGACTTCACCAGCAAGTCTAATAAACTAAAAAGAGTCTGAAAAAGTCTTGTCAAACCTATTCAACAAAGGTCAACATTGCAACCAGCCCTAGCACAGTCAACATTGGTCAAACATGAGGTCAGATTTCCTCAGATTTTGTGCTCAGAACTACAGCCTGCTCAAACACAATTCCTCCACCCGAAAAAAAACCTAAAATAGGTGAACTCCTGTTCAATGTAGTAAAAAACAACCTCTGCAATTTCGATCAAATCTAGTCAATGGATGGATCATAAAACCCTTCCTTTCCTTCACACATGTGGAGAGAAACTTTTGATTTTCATACCCAATCAATGAAGGAGAGAGAAGATGTGGAGCAAAGAAATGCTACTTCCCTTTAGGGGTTGGAAACACCTAATAGGGTTGACCTTTAACCACCCCTACATAGGGAGAAAACACCATTACAAGATCAGGGTCCTAATTTTGGAAGGGGATCCTTGTTTGAAGTACTAAATTTCCCATAGCATTCAAGTTTGGCTCACTTAGATGTATTAATGATCTAGGTCCCTGATGACTAGTTTATTTCACTAGAATCCTCGTTGCTCTTGTCAGGTGGACCAGTAGCCCAGGTCTTGGGCACCTGCTCCACAAGTACCCAAGCCCTTCAGAGAAATATATTGGCATAAACAGGTGAAGCATTGAGACTCTTGGGCCTCCTAGCAGCATCATTAGATAGCACATGTCCCAAAGCACCTCCAACACCCAGGACATTGGCTGACTTTGTCCCAAATTTGATGATTCTTCATGATGCCACAACTAGACCTAGCATGCCCCCATGCCAACCTTGATAGTGATTGAGGGGCAGCAATTGATTCAAAGCTAAAATGAGGATAATCTCACCATGAGAGACTGGGGAGGGCTTGTTGCACCAAATAAGCCCTTAACGCTAGAGTGAAGGAGGCCACGTTTTACGGTTGGAGACCCATAGAGCCCACTTTGTCGTGTCCCAACTAGATCTTGGGTCTCCACAGGGGGCAATGAGGTGCATTTGAGGGCCAACCATCAAATCATGGGCTTCACATGCTTCTACACCACCTTGGACACCTCATCACCATTGGACATGACATTTGGAGCACTAACGTTGGATGACTCAGCCTTAGAGAGCTTACAGTTCACACATGGGGCTAATTGTTGGCATTGTTGTGTTGGCATTGATGTCAACAATGAGTTACTAATACAATAGAGGCTTGGAGATATTTTCCTAACAATGGTTGATTAAGGTGCAAGTCAATCTTGAATTGATCAACAATGCAATCATGATTTACACAGGGTAAACCTATCGAAATTGTGTAGTAATCATTGTTTACATTGGCTCATTCTCTACACTTTGTGTAAATTACGCAATTTCTCTATTACACGCCCATGCAGATGTTGCCAAGCACTAAAAACAAATTTTCCCCTATCCAGTGCCTCAAAAACCTTGGCTTCTACATTAGTATTCTCTTGTGGTTTTGATGTTGTGTTGATTCCCATCAATTTTTCCATTGATTTTCCCCATGGTATCTCCTATCAGACCAGAGCAATGTATATATAAACCAACTCTGAATGACACAAAATGAAGCACTAATTTCTTTGGCACAATGTGTTCTAAAGTTTGGTGAATGGAGGAAATCGATCTAGGCATAATTTTAGCATCAACTTTGCACATAGAATTAGTATGATGGCAACGATATCCATTGATCTAGTAAGTTATAAATATGCCTTAATGCCATTTTCATGAATTGGTGTAATAAACTTGTGAAATTGCAGAAAAGTTCTTCTTGTAACCTATTGACAACTTATTTATTCAAAAGTTTTAACCTATTGATATTAATTTCTCTTGGGATTATGACCTTATTCATAATCCCTAAGATGGCCATTGAACCCCCATGGCAGTTGATGATTGAGTTCTAAGAAAATTCCAAACCAATGCCTAAAGCCAGCCATTTTGCCATGTTTTTGGAGTTGATTCAATCTTCCAAGAAAACTTAGTTACCAGTCATCCTCCTTGTTAGATAATGAAACTCTTCCACCTTTCTCCACCTGTTACCTCTGGCTTCCCCAAGATATGTTTCTTCACCTTACTAAGTATTCAATTATCTGTCCAAATCTTAGTGATTTGGCCTAGGTGTGCAAAATGTTGTAGGGTTCTAATACCATTTGGCCTTCCTCATTGAGAACTGGCAACCCAATCTGAACTAGGCATTGGTATAACCTTTTAAATAGGACACATAAAAGATGTCATGTATTATAAGTTATGAAACTTATGAAACTCGAAATCTACTCAATTCTACATTTTGTATCCAAATATGAAACTTATTGTAAGGAGGCCATCTAACTTATGAAACTCTTCACTTAAAATAAATAAACATTTTATATATTTACTCAAGTCATGTAGATGCCTGTTTGACCTCCTGAAATGTTTTATACTCCACATAGCTGATAGTATAGAATCAGTGAAACTGGCTTTCATAGATGACATGAAAATATATTGTAAAACAAAATAACAATACAATATATCTACAATGCCTCTCCACATAAGAAATTTCAAACTAACATGCAACTTAAATTGAACTTGGACCATAATACAAACTAGAATGAGAAATATCTACCTTCATATTTGGCAAATTACTAATCTGCTGAAGTGTGGTGTTATGTTTTCTATGTTTCCAGAGGATCAATATGCGTTCGTTGTTGTATTTTATAATATAGATAAGACATACAGAAACATGTTGAAGGCCAGTTGTTTGGTCCCAATTATTTTCTGGAATCATTTTAGTCAATGCCAAGGATTAGAAACAAACATAAACAAAATGATACTCTAGGGATTTTCCTTTTACTCATGCAACCCCATTTTGCTTCAAGAGTTGTTCATGCCTCATTTGGAGATGCTGAAATGGAAGTTTAAATGAAGGTTTTTCTAGGAGGTAAGCCCCGGTGAGAGAGATATTCTAAAGCAAAATGGTGAAATGATATTACCCAGCAAAGACATGATTTTATTACTATCATCCAAATCATAGTGAGAAATTGCATAATTAGGCAAATCTACACAAGTTTCATAAGTTTCATATATTTGGATACAATAAGTTTCAATAACTTAGACCTCTCCTTGGTTGTTCTTTACTCCTACCTCCTACTTCTTCCCCTCTACCCTTGTAGAAGATACCATGTCTTGAAAATACAAACTTATTTTATAATGTTGCATTGGGAAAAAGGACACTGGATCATAGTACTTATTACCAACTCAGTGAAAGTGCTGAAGTGGCCAACCTTCTATTTAATAGAAACGTGCTTGGTTTTAATAAGAAGAGAATAGACTCAATTCTACATTTTGTATCCAAATATGAAACTTACTGTAAGGAGGTCATCTAACTTATGAAACTCTTCACTTACAATAAATAAAATACTTTATATATTTATTCGAGTCATGTAGATGCGTGTCTGACCTCCTCAAATGTTTTATCCTCCACATATCTGATAGTATAGAATTAGTGAAACTGGCCTTTAGAGATGACATGACAATATATTCTGAAACAAAAGAATAGTACAACAGATCTACGGTGCCTCTCCACATAAGAAATTTCAAACGAACATGCTACTTAAGTTGAACTTGGACCATAATGCAAACTACGATGAAAAATATCTACCTTTATATTTGGAAAATTACTAATATGATGAAGTGTGGTGTTATGTTTTCTATGTTTCCAGAAGATCAATATGCATTCATTGTTGTATTTTAAAATCTAGATAAGCCATACAAAAACATGTTGAAGGCCAGTTATTTGGTCCCAATTCTCTTCTAGAATCATTTCAGACAGTGCCAAGGATTAGAAATAGACAAAAACAAATGATACTCTAGGGATTTTACGTTTACTCATGCAACCCCATTTTGCTTCAAGAGTTGTTCATGCCTCATTTGGAGATGCTGAAATTGAAGTTTAACTGAAGGTTTTTCTAGGAGGTAAGCCCTCATGAGAGACAGATTCTGAAGCAAAATGGTTAAATGATCTTACCCAACAAAGACATGCTTTTATTACTATCATCCAAATCATAGCAAGAAATTGCAGAATTAGGCAAATCTACACAATTTTCATAAGTTTCATAAGTTTTATATATTTGGATACAATAAGTTTCAATAACTTAGACCTCTTCTTGGTTGTTCTTTACTCCTACCTCCTACTTCTTCCCCTCTTCCCTTGTAGAAGACATCAGGTCTTGACAATACAAAATTATTTTATAATATTGCACTAGGAAAAAAGGACATTGGATCATAGTACTGATTACCGGCTTAGTGAAGGTGTTGAAGTGGCCAGCCTTCTATTTAATAGAAACATGCTTGGATTTAATAATAAGAGAATAGACTCAATTCTACATTTTGTATCCAAATATGAAACTTATTGTAAGGAGGCCATCTAACTTATGAAAATATTCACTTACAATAAATAAAATACTTTATATATTTATTCAAGTCATGTAGATGCCTGTTTGACATCCTGAAACTTTTTATCCTCCACATGTTCGATAGTATAAAATTAGTGAAACTGGCCTTCAGAGATGACATGACAATATATTGTAAAACAAAAGAACAATACAATAGATTTACAATGCCTCTCCGCATAACAAATTTCAAACTGACATGCTACTTAAATTGCACTTGGAACATAATGCAAACTATGATGAAAAATATCTGCCTTCATATTTGGTAAATTACTAATCTACTAAAGTGTGGTGTTATGTTTTCTATGTTTCTAGAACATCAATATGCATTCTTTGTTGTATTTTAGAATCTAGATAAGCCATATAGAAACATTTTGAAGGCCAGATACTTGGTCCCACTTATTTTTTGGAATCATTTCATTTAGTGCCAAGGATTAGAAATAGACAGAAACGAAATAATACTAAAGGGCTTTTACTTTTACTCATGCAAGCCTAGTTTGCTTCAAGAGTTGTTCATTCCTCATTTGGAGATGCTAAAATTGAAGTTTAAATAAAGGGATTTCTAGGAGGTAAGCCCTCGCGAGAGAGAGATTCTGAAGAAAAATTGTTAAATGATCTTACCCAAAAAAGACATGCTTTTATTACTATCATCCAAATCATAGCGAGAAATTGCAGAACTAGGAAAATCTACAAAGGTTTCATATATGTCATAAGCTGTATATATTTGGATACAATAAGTTTCAATAAGTTAGGCCTCCCATTGGTTGTTATTTACTCCTACCTCCTAATTCTTCCCCTCTACCTCTGTAGAAGACATCAGGTCTTGACAATA
This sequence comes from Pinus tabuliformis, assembly GCA_031772625.1. NCBI lineage: Eukaryota > Viridiplantae > Streptophyta > Pinopsida > Pinales > Pinaceae > Pinus > Pinus tabuliformis. The sequence continues at coordinate 495,635,845 of CM062807.1, read as the reverse complement.
CAATATTATTTTATAATATTGCACTAGGAAGAAAAGACATCGGATCATAGTACTGATTACCAACTTAGTGAAGGTGATGAAGTGGCTAGCCTTCTATTTAATAGAATCATGCTTCGATTTCATAAGAAGAGAATAGTTTCCAATGAAGCCAATTACTATCAACTATTAATGGCAGTTTGGGTTGTAAATGTATTTTAGTCTTATTTCCTAACAAAGTTCTAGATATTTAATTCCTTTCTTAATTTGAGAAAATGTTTAACTTTATTTTGTGCAGGAATGAATGTTGACGAAAATAAATCAACTCTGCAACAAGGGGAGGGAGAATATCCTTCAAATGCAATTTCTGGTAGATGTTTAGGAACTTTTGCAAGTGCACTAGGGCAATCAATTTTTGTGGAAAGTGGAAGTGGTGTATCAAGAGGTAGTGATGAAGCAATTGAAACACCTCCAAAAACAATCATATGGCAAGGGTACAAAGTTTAGACATTCATCAGTAGGACTTAGTTCTTCATAGACTGCAGGGTGAATCTCATGCATTACTCTATGTTGCTGGTTTCTTCGGGTTGTGTATTTGTCATGTTTGAGATAGAGCATTAGTGATTGGTTTTACCTTTGCACTTGAACATCACAAACAAGAGAAAAGAGTTCCTAGAGTCAATGGTGGGGAGAAGGGTGGGAGGGGACTCTGATAGTTCAACATGAAAGGTGTATCATCATAATTCGCCTATTCTCTTTCTTTTTCTGACTGAAATTTTCTTTTGGTACATGTTGATGGATGGACATATTTATGTTGCTGGAGGTAATGGAATTGATATAAATCGATAGTAGATTTGTATGTGTTTGTTCCTGTAATGGAAGTCATGGGGCACAGAGGGAGGTAAAATTCAAGCTAGGTGTGGACCTCTCCAACCATGGAGAGAATGTGGGTAGCTAATACGTGTGGAGTTCTATTCAATCCCTATGGTTGGTTAGCTCAAACAAAATCTTGATCCACTGGCAGATAATGTTTCTGTTTGTTATACATGGTGTCCTTACGGCATGCTTGTAATTATATTTGTATTAAACATTGGTGTCGGGGGTTTGTTTCACTTACTGTCGATTGTTTAACTGTGTCCAGTCAGTCAAAAGGTTGAGAGCAAGTGTCAGACCACATATAATGAGGTAACAAGATGACCATAGAGACTGCTTATTATTTAGGAATCATTCCTTGTTTATTTTCTAAGTATGACTCCCATTTTTTTTCTCATCATCTTATCTTAATTAAATATTGAAATTCTTATATGTAGCATTTTTGAGTAAGCACTACATAAGGCATCTCTGAAAATTTTTACCATTGCGTATAAAATGCTAAACTGCAGTAATGATTGACACATAGTACAATCAATGGGAATTATTACATCCCCAGATCTCTGAAATTGGATAATATGACTGAATCAATGGTGATATAGCTAGGTAAGTAAAATGAATACTGGTTCAAGTGAAATTTCTAGAAATGATATGCTGAGAATGCCCCCTACGCACATGCTCTAGCAGGCAGTAGGAATGGATTCAATGAACTAGTGGCATGTGGAAACTGTTAAACAAGACTCATCTCTGAGAGGAATAGTGAACATGGATTCTTAAGGGAAAAAAGGCTCTTGAACAAGAAAACTTTGCGCAGTGAAAGGTGGTTAGGACATGCTCACAAAATAGTACTATGAATGAGGGAGAGGTATTAAATTTATTTACTCTATTTGGACTTGAAAGAAATATCTAATCTATGAAAACTGTGGATCCTTGTAAGTAGTTCAATTTGTCAGTATTGTGCGTCCTTTTCTCTCAATTGAAAATACTTCATGCTTAGATTGTTGATATCATATGCTTGATTTGTTTGTAGCCCTTTTGTAGTAAGCAATTGTTTCTTTTGCATGATGTTCTGAATTCAAATTCACAAATGAATTTAAGAGAAAAACTGGGAGGAGGAGATCCTAAAGTCTTTTCTCAAAGCTAGATGCAAAAAGTGATGCAAAACTTGGTGCAAAAACAAATGCAAAAGTGGACGTAAAAAATGGCTCTAAATTGTATGTACCATTAGACACAAAATAAGATGCAAAGGTGGACACAACACATGATACAACATAAGATGCAAATATAAATTCAAATTTGGATGCTCAAAATGATGTAACGTTGGATCCAAGAAATGGTGTTAAAAACAATGCAAAATTGGATGCAACAAATGACACAAAATATGGTGCAAAATGGGATGGGAAAAATGGAGACAAATCAAACGTAAAAGTGGACATAAAAAATGGGCACACAAATGGATGCAAAATTTGGTGCTAAATTAAATTCAACACATGGTGCAATGATAGGCACCAAATCTGGTGCAAAATAGGTACAAAATTAGAATAAAACCCTAGTATAAGACTAGATGGAAAACCTGGCATAAGACTAGATACAAAAACTGACACAAAATGGATGCAGAAGAAGACATTAAATTGGATGCAAAGTATGGTGTAAACTTGATGCAAATGATGGCACAAAAATGGAACCAAAGAATGACACAAAAAAGGAAGCAAAAGACGATGAAAAATAGATGCAAAAAATGACACAAAACTGGAAGCAAAATCTATCATAAAATAAGATGCAAATCTTGGTACAAAATTTGGCGCAAAAAATGATGCATAGTTTGGTGTAAAAAATGATGCAAAATCTAGCATGAAAAAGGATGCAATATCAAGCGCAAAAAGGATGCTTTAAAAATTGTACAATAGAGCCAGATCTAGTGCTAGGTTGTTCATCACAATTATAAAAAAAATGCACAAAAATCTAGCACTAAATCTGGCGCAAATCGTTGGTTTTGTTGTAGTGTAAATAGTGCGAAAGCATGTCAAATATGCTAAGATGTGCCCAGTGATAAGGCATTCCAAGATGTGAAAGGGTGTCAGAATATGTGCTATGGACCGTCAAGGAAACAAAGAGGAGAAACAATTTAAACTACAAGGAAATGAACACATAAGAGGGTTAATAAGTCATCAATTTACCTTTTCCAAATGGGCCATGCTAGGCACACCAACACTAGGTGCCAATAGGTGCCAAATGTTACTGCATTATAAGTGCCAAATATTTCTTTGTCACTTCTCATCTACTTTCCAATAGTTTATCTCAAATAAATTTAATATTAAACCATGCCAAAGTATTCAAATGCATCTCAATGAATTCTATACATGCTAAGACTTGCCAAGCACCAACATGTGCCAAGTTCCAATGTGCATTAGGGAGTGATACACATGTTATGAAATAGAAGGGAATGTCGAAGAGTGCTAAGGTGTGCCAGAGAGTGTTAATGCATGATGAGGAGTGTTAGGGAGTACTAGGGAAACATAAGGGAGAAGTAGGTCAAAATGCATGGAAGAGAATGAATATGAGGGTGTATTAGGGAGTGTCAATGAGTGCTAGCTGGCATGCTAGGGAGTGAGTGACAAGGTATTCTAAGCATTGGTAAGGCATGCTAGGGAATATCATATCATGTCAAGAAACAATTTTCTAGGGAGTTCTAGTGTGTGTTAACATGTGCCAAATAGTGCTAAGGCATGCCAATACCAAATAGATGATAAGGCATGCTAGGATGTGCAGGGTGTCCGGGTATGCCAATATGTGTCAAGGGGTGTTGAGGAAACATAAGGAAGAACTGAGCTAAAATGAAAGGAAATGAATATATAAGAGAGTTAATAAGTCAAGACTTTATATTTTTCAAAAGGGGCATGCTAGGCACACTAATAATATGTTCTAATACATGCCAAGTGCTAATGTAGGTTAATCAACACAAAAGTGTTTCAGGGCATGCTAGGGACTATAGGGCATTCCAACACATGCTAGGAGAGTGTTATGCTATGATAGAGCCCGCCAACATGTGCTTGGGTGTCCTAGGCATGGCAAGATTTTATGGGTACAAAGATATTCCAAGACATGTGAGTTTCCAGGGAATGTTAGCGTGGGACAAAACATGTTAAGATGTGCCAAGAGTGTTGAGGAGTGCTAGGTCTCTCTCATTAATAGAATTCAAAAATCTTGATTATGTATTAAATAATATAGTTCCTACACACACTAGTGGAACTTTATCTAAAGGGAATTCGTTAGGTAACAAACCTAAGATGAATCATGCGTTGACTCATAGGAAAATTATATTCTCATTACTCCAGGGAAATGATACACACTAATTACTTCTTAACAAATTGATCGACTCTACTAACTATGGCCTTGGAAACATAGTGAAAAATACTCCAAAACAATGGTATTAAATCATTATATTTTGACAAAAAATATAGTAGAATTTACATCGCGTCATTCAAAACTCATTGGAATGATCAATGATGATGAACAATTTTTGACCATCACCAAAAGTAACCAAAAGCATCATTGGTGAGGGACAATAAAATATCGTCACTAGAAGTGTCACCAAAGAGAGAATTAGTGATGGCCATTTAACAACCCTCATCAAAAGTGTCACTAAAAATGGCTTTGGTGACAAACCTTAAAGGACCATCATTATATTCACTTACAACAACATTTTTTAAGGACCATCACCATATGTGACATTGGTGATGAACCTTAAAGGTCTGTCATAGGCATGACCCTCACCAATGACTTTTTTTGTTGTAGCATGTGAAAACCCTAAAGGATTTGGTGCATCAATAGAGGTAGGTGCTACAAAATGGAAATGAAGGACTTGAAGTGCACATGATATGACGAAATAGTTGTGAGTGTGCACTACATCAACTAGATTGTCATTGTATCATATATTCTGTATTCTTGTAATAGTGGATATTTGAGGGCCATTATCCTTGGTATAAGAGCCCTAGACTATTGTATTATTTATTTGGATTAATATAACGAAGTTGGGTTATTATACATATTTTGTAAAACTATGTATATTTTGTGCACTAGTACAATATTCTTGTATATTATTTCATTGTGTGAAGTAGAATTGTTGTGATACTTGGTTTGGTAGTGTTAGATATTTAAGATTCTATCCTAGACATTAGTATCACAGAAAAACAACATGGCATCAAAGGTACTTTGAAGGACCAATGAGTCAAAGTGTGCATGAAAAAGTATTACTTAAGAGGGATTTTGTCACATTGTTGGTGAAGGGATCACTACATCCTTGGCCTCCTCCTCAGGCTATACCTCTTCTTTGATGGATTCTTTTAACTCATTTGACCTGGAGTGGGCTAGCCGTAGAGATTTATTTTTCTCTTCTAGTCTCCTCCTATCTTCTTCTACTTTGTCAGCTCTTTTCTCAGAAGCATAGAGTTTTCCCTCAAGCTATGAAAATTTCCTACTCTTCCTTCCCACATTTATTTCGGTCACAATCATGAAAGAAATTTTGGTTGAAGTGATCATCTCAGGAATCATATTTGTATCTAGGACAATCTCATTTTCTGTGGAAATAGACAGTGGTTCTGCAAGGTTCCTAGAATAGTATTTCCTTCTTTCTTATATAATTTTATAGTTGGCATGGTTAAAAGTGAGTCTAGTGAAGTCTAGAACCTCTTCCTTTACCTCATATCGAATGGATATTTCTTTGAGTGGCATGTTTCAACCAGTGATGAGGGTGGATGGCAAAATATCTAATGGAGGAAGATCAACCTGCATATTAGACTCTTGGTTTTGTTGTTGTTGTCGGATATTGAGCTCAACTTTCTTATCAAACCACCTCTTGATATGACTCTGGTTAAGTGAAATTTTTTATTTTGTTCTTTCCTTTCTTTCTGTACCTTTTGAAGGGTGTCTATCCTACAAATAAGAATGGCTTGCCCTAGGATTCAAAGTTGAAGGGTGGGTAAGTAGATTTTTTTCAGGTAGGATGGCTTTTTTCCATACACCAATAAGTAAGGAGATGTATTCAAAGAAGATTTTGGCGTGAATTGGTCATCCAATAAGGAATCCAACAAAGTGGAGTTTCAATTCCTTTGTTTAGAGAAAATGGTATTTTTGATGATGCAAATGAGGTTCTTCTTTGTAGATTCACCAATAAAATTTCGTTATGGGTAATAATTAGCTGAATGTTTCAATATGATTCCATTTTCCAATGCAAAATCATATTATATTAACGACGAAAAATATATTGCATTGTCAAAAACAAGTGAAGTCGGAATGCTGAACGTGGAGATGATGTTTTGTTTAAGGAAATTGATGACTTCTTAATCATTCACCTATTTGAGTGGAACTTTTTCTGTCCATTGCATAAAGTATTATGTGGCAGTGAAAACATAATGTTGTTTCTTTGGCGAGTATGGAAAAATTAGACCAATCACATATAATACCCATTGTTTAAATGCTTCTTCCAATGTAATAGCTTGCAACATGGCAGTTGATCTCTTTCCTTTTTTAACACACCTTTGACAGACCAGACACTTGCGGGCATAGTCATTAGAATATTTGAATAATGTGGCCAATAAAAACTAGCCCGCATAACCTTGTGTGTAATTGTGATACCCACAAAATGTCTAGAAACTATTTTGTTGTGGATATCATGCAATACCTTTTCTGAATCATGCACCTCCAAGAACTTGAGGAAAACTCCTTTATGGTGCTTTTTGAAAAGAATCTTATGCACCAACTTATAAGATAATGCTTTAATTCCGAGTTCTCTCTTCTTTCATGAAGATAAGTGAGAGGGAAAGGTTCCATACTCATGAAAATGGTGCACATTTGTATACCAAGAGTTTGTGATGGTACTGGGGGAAGATTGCTCAACATTATACATTTTGATTTCATTCCCCCAACCAGACAAATCTTCTTCTTTCACATCTATTGCTTCTACTACTAGTCAACATAGTCCATGGCCCTTCATTGTATGAACTGGCTTGAATTCTAATTCATATTCCTGTAAACTAGTCATCCAGTTCGTTTTTCTATCACCCAACTCTTGTTGAACAAACAGTGATCTGACTACTAGGTGAGGCACAAAGATAATGCAATGGTTCTTTAAGGGATAGGGTCAGAAGTGCTTCACCACCTTATAAACTTCATATGCCTATTTACCAATGGTGGGAAAGTTTACTTCAGTTCCTTGAAGGCTAGTGCTCATGAAAGATATCGACCACTCATTATTCTATTCATCCTTTTGAGTAAGTACTACAAAAAGAGAAGTATCAAAAGTGAAGCTGTAGAGAAGAAAATCTTTGCTGAAATATGGGTTGTACAAAGTAGGTGCATGAGTAATAGCCTAATTGATATGAGAGTACGTGTCATTTTCATTCTTATCCAATTTGTATATCACATCCTTCTTCACCATCTCCTGCATAGGTTTAACAATATCAACATAATCAGAGATGAATTTGTAGAGAAAATTGATCTTTCCCAGGAAGGACTACATAAATTTATTGTTCACTAGGAAGGGAATCTACCTAATTTGTTTGACCCTTTATGGGTCTATTTTAATCCCACTTTTTTCAATAATCTAGCCAAACATGCTCTCATTGGGATTAAGGGATATCCCATATTTCTCACTTCACTCGAAAATTTTCTTCAAATGGCAGAAGTGGCCATATCTCTTCTTGGAAAATACCATGACATCATCAAGATAGACCACTATGCTCTTGCTGATGAGTCCATAGAATGTGATGTCCATGGTGTGTTCAAATTTCACACTGACATTGACCGACCCAAATGGAATTCTTCTAAATGAAAATGTGCCCCACTTCCTGCATAATGTAGTTTTGAGTCTATCAGGCTCTGAGACAAGAACCTCATTGTAACCTGAATATTCATCTAACAAAGAAAAAATCTCTATCCCCAATACTATCTGCAATATCTGATCCATAGAGTGTATAGGGTAGTTATCCTTGTCTGAGGCCTAATTCAAGTTACAAAAATCTACACAAAAGAAGATTTCGCTGAACTTCTTTCTTACTGGGACCAAATTTGATACCCAAGTAGAGTGTTGCACTTTATACATGATCTGAGCATCCAAAAACCTCCTTAACTCCTTTTGAATCATAGGCTCAAGCATTGGGTGTACATTTCACATATTCTGTTGGAAAGGCTTGGCCCATTCTTTGATTGGAATAACATGTTCGACTATTCATGTGTCATAAGTTTTGACCTCGTCATATGTCCAAAAAAAAACATCTCGGTACTACTTGAATAAGTGGATGAAAGCTTGTCGCTCTTATGGTGTACAAAAATTACTGAGATTAGCAAAATTTAGATTTTTTTCTATTCCAACATTTATTTGCTCGTGCGACAATGTTGAGCGATGTGTTTTTGCATTAACAAGCCCTTTGAAGCAATTTTGCATGTCATACATCTTTTCCATTGATATCATGCCTTTTGGCATGGGATTCTCTTTGTTCAAATGAGATGCATCCTACAACGCTCTCTCATGCTCGTCTTTATTGACAGTTACATCCTTGAATACATCAACATTAGCCATAAAGTGCAGTATCTGTTGGTCATCATTAAAAATGCATAAGTTAGTTATATGGTCAGGGACAAATGGATTATAAAGAATCTCTACAGAAAAACCATCCCTAAGCAGTGATAACATAGTAACAACGTTTGTTAATGCATCTGCATTTGTGTTATGCATTCTAGGAAGAAAAATAATATTGAAAGCTTGGAAATGAGAAATCAAACAACATACCTCTTGTTGATAACATTTTAGATGAGGTGACATAGAGTATATAGTATCATGTACCAGTTGTTCAAAAATTTCTAAGTCACCTAATTATTTTAGGACTACAACATTGAGGTCAATGGCTCTTTGCAAACCCAAGATGAGTGCTTCATATTCTGTAGTGTTATTGGTGCACTCCAATTCCAAGTGGTTGGAGATCAGATTTTTCCTTTGTCATGGGTCTATTAAAACACAACCAGCTATGGAGCCCTCCCGTGTCTTAAATATTTCAAAATATATTTTCCAAACATCGTATGTACAAGGACTATGTACTGCACTACTACTACTATTATTACTACTAACTATACAAATTTTAGTTTCTCTAGTTGGACTAGGAAGGAGATCCAACTATATGTCAGGTGGGACTAGGGATGACTGAGCAAGATAACACCCCAGATTAGTTTCTAAGTAGAAATTTCCAAATATAAGATCCACAAAAGCCACTAACACATTTTTACCTTCAAAGGCAGTAACTATGTGTTTCATATATGGTTTTTAGTTCACCTTGATCTGATTTTTCCTTCCCTTGTACAAAATACATAAGTGTAACTAGTCCATAGCAAAATACCCATGTAACTTGCTCAACCAGTCTCTTCTCAACAATACACCATATGCTTCCAGAATGTTGACAATTACTATATTTATACATTGGTGAACTCGTTGGTGAGATGATAAGTGAATAAGAACATTTATGAGTTCACCAATCACATGGATAAGAGTCGTGTCTAGTTGAATGATCTATGCATCTATTTTATCCCACTTTGCATTGATTTTCTTTGATACAAATAAAGGAATTACATTTATAGCTGCACTGGAATCAACTAAGAATTTGTTCATATTATAATTAAAAATTTCAAACGTTAACAAAAATGGAGGGAAGATTATTCTTGCATATAACATTGAAGCGTTAAGTATAGATTCAAGGGAACCAGAGGACCTACTAGATCCCTTCTGTGAAGAAGCACCGTTACATGAGGTGGACTATTCGAGTGCGTAGAAAAGCAATTCCCACTAACTCGTGAGATTTTTCAGTAAGAAGAGAGAAATAATCCCACGAGCTTTCTTTATCTCATCAACTATGTTATAATCCAGTGCAGGCGATGTTGCCGAAGTGTCTGGTAGAGTTTCTTTATCTTCTACATATTGAATGATGGGATTACTTTTCATTGTAGCAGTATTGTCAGACTTTCTCTTAGTGTTATGGGATGAGTTGATTGGCAGTGTGATCTTCCTTAGAAAATCCTCTTTCAATTTATGCTTCATCAACTCTTGTGCAGAGGTAAACCCTTGGCTTCTCAAGTTATTGAGTGTTCTTCTATTGATTTAGGGCCTCAATCAATGGTTGTTCTTCAACATTCTTCTTCTCAGCAATGAAAACACCACTAAATGTATTCACTGCATGTTTGACATTTGAAGTTTCTCCAGCAACAAAATTCTCTTCCTTCTCTTTCATCAGTTCAGTCTGGTGATCTGAATGTACTGTATCAATCAAATGCACAAAAATATCATTCATGTTGTGGATCCATTGCAGGCATGTTTTTTCTGAATGATATTATTAGTGAAATAAAAAATAATCATCCATGCCCATACTCTGCACATTCAACACAAAATTTGCTATTTTCACAAAATTCATTGGCTAGTTATTGTTTCCAGAGATAGAAACCCTTATCATAAAGTTGAACTTAGGAGGCTTGCTGCTCATAGTTGTCTTGCTTGATATTTGTTTCAATTCTTCCAACTCATTTGATAGAGACTTGATAATGTGGGTCAAGCTCTCAAGAGTAGTTTATTATTTCTCCTTGGCATTACTTAGGGAGGCTTGATACCTTTTACTCATGTTTTTGGAGTTCTTTTTTGGTTCATCATCTGTGATGACTCCAATCATACACAAGTCCTTTTCAACTATGATCACCTCTTGGCAATTTTCAGTCAGTGTCTATTTTGTAGTTATTTTGTGAAATGTGCAATGCTTGTTGGTAAGTTAGATGTGTAATAATCAATGGTGATGGACTCATGAGCTTTTTTTTCTACTGAAAATATATTCAAGATATGGTTAAACCTCTGATTCAAATCTTTCACTTTCTCTTTCTGCTCCATCTTAAGATGTCCCAACTCTCTTAAAAGCATGTTGGGAGTTTGATCATCGACAAATTTCTCAAGAAACAGTTTTTGAAAACCCCTCCAATGCTGGATTGAGTTCAGAGGAAGGCTTTTATGCCATATAATTTCTCTATCATCTAAGCTACATAGAAAAATTCTACATGTAACATCATATTGACGTACCTCAAGCATTTGTAGATGCAAGTAGAAGTTGTCCAGGAGGTCCTCTACCTTCACTGCTTTTCCAAGGTCATACTTTTTTAATAGCTTCTCCAGGTTCCTCAACATCTTATGTAACAAACCCAACAGTACAAGTGGGCACTAATTCATCGAGTCGATATATTTTCCTCCCATATCTTGGTCAATGTTTTCCTCTGCTTCGTTAGAATATGATGGATCTTCTTCTTCTTCTTCATCATCATTTAGCCTTCATAAAGTATTGTCCAAGATTACAATATTGTCATCATCACCACCACTAAAATATGGAGGTTTCTCTCGTTTCTCTTCATTTTCTTCAGTATCTACCAAATCTTTAAGGGTTGTAAGAACCAAATATTCAACTGTTGAAACCACTATCCCAATAGGGGTGGTCACATTCTTCTTTAGGGAATATGGAAGATTATGTACTTTGGGTATCAATCGAATAACTCTTTCAAACTTATAGGTGATAGGGAGGATGGCCCAGATCTATTCTTAAGATATTTGGTAAGTCTGTTTGGGACTGGGTTGAGAAGAATCACCAACTTGAGGAATATGATCTGAGGAGGTGCTGGGAATATTGGTACCCCAACCGGAAGAAGTAAGATTTGGGTGGGTGAGGTTATTAGCCATAAAAATGTGGCTTCCCTCCTTCTAGCACCAGAAATGTTGATAGTGTTGGACCTGCCAACATTCAAGGGGTGTCCCTAATATGTGGTCCTAATTAGATCTCACACTATTTGGGATAGGAGCCCCATCTAGAATATGGCCCAGTTGTCGGTTTCTTAAATATTTTCCTTGGCTCTAATTGTCAGCAAGAGAGAGAACTACAAATGTGCATTCGAAAATAAAGTCAGTGTGCTTAGTGAGTGCTTGGTTGTAAGTGTGTCAAGGTTCTTCTTTCACACAAATGAAAGAAAACATAAACTAGAAACATACATAGAATAGTCTTAGAAATATTCATAATCCATGCATGAGGAATGTGTTGGCCATGAGGTTTCTGATATTAAGTAAAATTTCCAAGGAACTTGTATACAACGAACACCACTAGCTCCAATAGTGAAGTGTTGGAAACACTCCTTGCTCCCCAAAAGAACTAGCTTTTCTCTCTAATTCCTTGCAGGAGGAGCCAAGGTGAAATTTTCTTTTCTCATACAATGAAGGTGTATATATAACCAATGAGGTGATGTTTCACCTTCCTTTTGACTCTTTGACTACCCTCATGAATTTTTGACTTCCTATGACTTTTCGACTTTACATGACTCTTCATATCGTGAATATGTCCTTTGGACTTCCATTTTTCAATACATTTTGAATAATTAATTACATAATCCACAATAATGATGTGGCATATGACAACTCATGAACTGACATTAAATGACACTACTGAAATGGACTACTTGATGACATGGAAATGTCAAGCGACTTCTACTACTACTTGCTACATGTGTTCTTTGAGGATGCTCTTCGATCCACCTCCTTATGGCTTGGAGGTACAAAGTCTTCAGTGATATCAATTCCTTGGTTGTGATCACAAACTCGTATCCCTTTTATTTTTCTTCATTGATAAAATTACATAATCATCTACATAGGTGTATTTCAACATCTTTATATTCTCCATCTCCTTCTTCATTATCGTATCATGGTATGATAGAGTACCCATATTCACAATTCACTCATGACAAGATGAAATTAGTCTGATAAACCCCTAGTCTAAGATGGTACATTTCAATCCATTAACAAAGCTAGAATTGAGTGGAAGGATGGGAGAGAGGCTTAGTGACTGCACAATTGTGAATCTCAGGTAGTCAAGGGTGGAGCTTGAGCCTTGAGACTACGCAATGTAGAGTTTAGGCCAGACTGATGAAGGAAACTTTGAAGTCTGGTAGGTCGATGTGCCAGCGTGAGGGGATGGTGCTACACAACATTTTGCCACTGTCCCTCTACTCCCCATTCCATGATCCTGGAGGACCTCTATAGTGAACCTTACATACTATCCCATCATGAAGAAACTCCCATTATGTCCCTCTTCATAAGCAGAACAATTCCCTCTTGCATCATTTCCCAAGAATCTTCCTTTTATCCTAGTTTACAAGACCAAGGCTAACGACCCATTCCCTCCTCGCGCTAACTTCCAGAATTTGAAACCAGCCCTAGCATCATACGGCAAAACTGAGCCATTTCTTAGTCACGTCCATCCTCTTTTGGCAATTTTTTTAAATATGGAGTCAAAGCTTCTAGGTCTAGAAGCTTCATAACAGAAGTTTGGTAAATGGTTGGGTTGGATGGAGCCGAGGAAGTCAGTTTGGGCTCCTTTCCCCTATTAAGATGGAACTAACCCAAGAGATAAGGCCTTCTCCAATGATAAGAGGAACCATCTCCCCTCCATCCAAGCTATATAAAGCCCTTCTTTTCCAAGCTAAATTGGTCTTAGTATTTTTGGAGCTTGAATAACCAGTAAGATATCATAGCTTATAGCCTTCTAGTTTATGTTTGTGAAGGGATAATAGTGTGTTTGGTTTGGTTTGAGACTAAAGGGATGACGCCTTAAAACTTCCATTGTTAGGGCTATCCATGAGATGCTAGCAGAGGTGTGGGAACCTAAATACGTTGAAGGAAACCTGCAACATCAAGGAATTGGTTGTAATCTCTTTCTGAACTTATATGAATACAACTATTGATTGATTTCCTACATTAAGTGTTATCTTGCAATTGATGGCTTAATATTCCTTAACCTTTTAAGTAGGATGAAGACAATTTGTATGATATCATGTTTGTTGTTGTTGTTTGTTTGTGTGTTTCGAGTATTCAAAGGAAGGAAACGAAAGATAGCAGGAGTAAGGAAGCATGATCATCACCAAGCGGAATAGAGTTCTAAGAGCTAGGCCCTCTTATTTGATTCTAGCCTAAGGATGTTTTCACTAGATTGTTTGTTTGTGGCTAGACACGCTCTCTCAGGGTAGAGGAATTGTCTTTGTCTGCATCAAGAATTTACTTACACCATAAATTAGCGACTCCACTGGGGAGCCAATCTTCTTGTTTGATTGATTTTCATTTCATGGTTTGTGTGAACTTTTGTAGTATCATCCTTTCCCTTTAGTTTTCTCTGCTTTGCCTAGTTTACTACTTTGAGTGTGAAATTTATAGTGGCAGATCCGATTTTGGGCTTTGAAAATTTTTATTTTTTTCTTGAAATCCTCGATCAACACATTTTATTTACTGACAGTCACACCGAACAATGTGATTTTCTCTTAAACAATCGTGTCGTACCTCCTTGTGGCACTTGTTGTCAGTTCGGTGATCACGTCGATTCCTATAGGTGAAGATAAGGGTTTCTCCTAAATCATAACTAGTGTGTCTTGCCCTCATAATTTCTGCTTCTTAGCCTATTTGAAGGTATATACACACTAGTCCACTCTCTGATGTGTTAATTCTAGCCCTCCGTGAAGTTCTTTTCTATTTTTTCTTTGAATCCATCGATCAGCGCTAGTTGTATCCTGGACAGTCGCGCCGATCAGTCCTATCAGCGTTAGTTGTAGTCTGGCCAGTCATGTTGGTCATGAAGATCAGTGCTAGTTGTAATCTAGCCAGTCATGTCGGTATTTGAGTTAAGAAAAAAATCAAAATTTCTCCCATTCTAGTGCTAGTGTGTATTGACCCTCAGACTCCCTTCTTCCACCCAAAAGCAACTAGGATGCTTCTGTTTACTGGTTTTGATTGATTGATTGGCTTGAAGTTTCATCACTTGATTTTTTGAGTTTTTTGGATGGTTTCTAATACCCTAGGGCATATAGGTCAATTACCGTTCATTTATTTGTTTACTCATTATATCAAGTTTTTTATTTGTTGCTTCATTTAATCCATCTTTCAGTGACAGCATGTTCATTGCTTAATTTTCAATCGAATGAGTGAAAGAGTCTCGTTTGTTCTCTTATTTCGAGTGTCTCTTTTCTCTTTTCAAGCATAGATTACATTGCTTGGTTTTTTCAATTGAAGCATTTATGTTTTGGTTTGTTTGATTTGGGGAAGAAGTTTCTTTTAAGTTTTAGTTATCATTCTTTCGATTTGATCGATGCTTTTTTGTTCGAAATTGTGAAATTTTCACTAAAAGTGCGTTATGTCAAAGATTCATTTTCAATTTATGAAAAGAAGAGCATCATTCTAGTTTACTAAAGTGAAAATATTGCATTAGTAGTGTCATTAAGAAGCTAGAATTGCATCATCATAAGCATTGGAAATGCAATCAAACTCCTTTTGTTGTTAAGGGAAGATTAAGTGCATTTAGGACATGTATTAGTGAAATACTTCATTCTTTGATTATTGCATTCATGGTGTGCTCTCTATCCCTCAATTAATGTTAACTTTCATTGGAGAAATATTTATTTTTTCATATAGCTGCATATGGGAGTTTTCAGATGACAGCGGTAGGGCCTTGTAATTGAAACCTAATTCAAGATCAACCGTTAAAACTTATTGAATTAACCTAAGGAAACATTGAAACTTAACGCTCATTTTTAGTGGTCTCAGCTAGATACGTGTTTCAGTGTCTTTAAACCTAGAAGTTGTTCTTTTCTTCAAAATTAGACAACACTAGTATGTACTTGTGCTCCCCGTATTGTCGTGTATATAAAGGGAGACCCCACTAGGTTTGCAATACTTTATCTGTAGGAAGCCGAATCTGCCACCTTTTAAGCATGATACATTGAACATAGCATTTGAGGAGACTGCTTGCCCGTAGTTCTCGGTTCACTGGAAGGTATTCTCTAGTTCACGGTTACCTCGTAATCCTTTTGCCTAGATTATCCAGAGCAATTATTTTGGTCATTTTCACTCTTTAAATTTGAAATATCATCGAGCACTAGTCCTTTTGAGCTCGTTAACTATGAAAGTGACTAGAGTCACCTTTCGCCCTTTTCTCAACTCTTAAAATATGAAAAGGCAAAGTTTTGTTTTAGTTTCTTAAAATTAAATACCCATGAAATATTCCTAGTTAAAGTTATCTTCCTTAGTGATTCTTCAGGGTTAATTCCAATGGAAACATTTCTAGAGTCTACCAGTCAAGGATTCTCCTCTGATGGGAATCCTGGTCCTTTTACTTCTTTTGGAAATGTTGGAATTCCTTATATGGCCACGTTGTCCCTCCCTGGGCTAACCATTGGTTTACCTATCTAGTTATCTTTAACATTGATAGTCCCGAGTGTCCCAACTCTTGCCCAGCCATCTCCTTCATTTGAACCACATCATGTTGATTATAAGGTTGACCTTTCACCTTCTTCACCTATTTCTTTGCCTTCCTCTTCTACTTCGCCTAGTGAAAGTTTGAAATCCAGTAACTACGAGGCTAAGAAGAGGACGAAGAAGACGAAGAATAAGAAGTCATATAAGCAAGAGGCCAACCATGCAGCTGTTAATCCAAATGCACCTCCCATAGACAAACCTTCCAAACCTCCACAAAAGGTTAGATTCTCTTGCAAGCTATGTAAGGGTGACCATCTCCTTCGAGACTATCCCAGTATTCCCAGAGTGTTAAAGGTATGCTCTCAAGACTTGAATTGACCATCCTCGTCGACCTCTGGGGATCATGTCGATGTCACACCATCAATTAATGATGATAAAAAGAAGGGAAATATTAGATTCCCCTGCAGGTTATGTGAAGGGAAGCATCTTCTTCACCTTTGTCCTCTTATGGATAAATCTTCCAAAGTTTTGGAAAACATTACAGCTCCTCAACCCCAACTTCCTGTTGGTTATTAGAGGCTTTCTTCCAACCCTCTCCTAGTTGGTAAAGAGATTGACTTGGATTCATCTCTTTCCCATTCTTCTCTTCTTGAGCATGACTCTCTTATGTATGTTCCTAACCAACCACTGGTCGAACAAAGTGTTGAATTGGCTCCACCTTCACTTACTCGCTCTATTCCCGAAGAGAGTAGTGATCATACTGCTCATGTTCTTCTCATCTCCTCTGATTCTCATGAATCGAAGAGTGACCATCCTGTCTCGGTTGTTCAAGAGAGTCCTTCTCCTATTCCTATACAACATGGGGGAAATCATATGATGCCCCCACCAAGTAGATACGTCATTGCTTTTGATTGGAATCAATTGACTGCATTCTGCCTCCCATCTTATGTGCCTTTATAGATCATAGTACAAGCCTATAATATGGTATTACATGACACTGTATTAGATGAGGGTGTGTTTGTTAGCATCATTTCTTCTACTACTTGGTAAGCTTTGGGTTCCCCACAGCTTGTGCCTGTCACCCATAATCTATTGGCTTTCAACAGAGGGACCAGTTAGCCCTTAGGCATCCTTCCGAAGTTCCCTATTACTTTGGGAGGAAAGGCCATTTGTATAGAAATGATGGTAGTCCAAAGTTCCTTAGATTTAAATATTATCCTTGGAAGCGATTCTGTTTATGTCATGGGAGCCTTCGCTTATTCACTTTTCTGTGTGATTTGTTTTCCACACGAAGGGAGAATAGTGACCATTGATCAATTGCCATTCATTGGTCACTAGGTGCCTCCTATGCAACCATCGTCCCCTATTGGTCCTTGTTTGCAAGCAATACCCTCCCCACAATAGGTCAATTATGTGGCTACATGTTCTGTCTCCACATCTGTTGATGATCACATAGATGGTATAGTACATTATGTACTGGGGCATTGGAACCCGATCTGTCTTTAGGACCAGTTGACATGTATTCTTCCCAGAGCATGGTTCTCCTGTCTAATGAGGAACCCTTGGCAGCCATGTTCTTGTATGGTCCTGTTGTGTTGTACAACAACCCCCCATTTCATAAGATCTTTATTTCCAAAACTATAATATGAAATGGGTCCCTTTTAGATTAAATTGGTATCAACTTATCATTTCTCAAAAGGATCGAAAAGAAATAAAAACATTATAATCCTTTTGAGAAAACACATAATCGGTATTATAATAGAAAAGATCACTTTATCGCAATAACAAAGGATGCATAACAAAAAGACCCATTGGTTTTCCCCGATGCAACAAGCATGAATAACTATCAGATATCGGGAAGGCAAGCGATCATAACAAAAGGCCCCTCTCTTTGCTCTGATGCGATATCACTATCGTCGATCGGGGAATGTAGCATGCATCCATCTAAAAGCCCTCGTTTAAAATCTCCTAAAGCAAATTGGCAATATCGCTATCGGTGATCGGGGATTCTGAAAGGACACCAATATAACAACTTAAGCATTCCCCCTATCGCCCATTGCGATAAAGCTAGGCGCAGCTTTTAAAAAGGATTGATAAGACCGGGATATATTATGGTTAATTAGTATTAAAGGCCTTTCTCTTCTCAATAGTGATTCACTTACCAACCGCCAAAACATCAAAGCCACGCTTAAATGAATTATTCAGCCAATAAACGATATGATGAGCATTTAAAGGATTGACAGGTTTAAACAACTATTTAATGGAACAATAAGGCCAAAATCTCTTCAGAGATTGTATTCGCGGCTACCTTAAGTTAATCCTCCATTATTCATTGATTAATATACCTCATTCACATTTTGTTTGCGCCACCTATTCTTCGCATTACGTTCAATTTATCTCCTGTGCAGAGCTCCTCCGAAGTAGCAAATTCAGGCCAAATGGGGAAGAAGTCTAAGAAATCTGGAACAACTTCAGCTTCCGCAGTAACAGGACAACACATTGCTAATCCGGTACCAAGCAAAAAGGGATTAATCTTGGACACCACATGTCTAGGTCTCGGTAAAACTACTTGGCTGAGCATCTATAATCTGATTGAGGTCGAAGAGCCTCAGGTAACAACAGTACAAGCCACAGCAGACCCGACCCGGAAGTCTGATGCAACTCTAAAGGATTTGTTCGACTCTTACTTGCATCGGATAGCAGCCTGAGAGCAAATTCTTCCATATACAGATCTGGTAAGATGGGAAATTGAGGAAATCCAATTACAAACAGAACATTGTGCACTATGGATGGGAGAGTGTTCGGCTCGTTTCAACCCGATGATTTGAGACAAATGTACGATTTGCCCGCACCGGAGAAGAAGTACAACAAAGCATTTCTAGAGAAGTTCAGAGATGAAAATGACATTGAATCAACACCTATACAGGATTGGAGACAAAACCCAGTGAAACACAAGCATGAGTCTTCAGGTAAGTACTCTGTCGATTCTTTGTGCTCTCCTTATTGTTATGCTGGAGTAATGATGTGTAGGATTTGGGGGTTGCATGATTCCTCAAAAATCACTATAGAGATGGTACCTTTAATGGAAGCAGCATGCAATAGTGAAATAATGGATTGGGGGAATATACTGTCTGATAAGTTAGCAACAGCTGTTCTGGAATCTAGAAACAAATCCCGCGTTACTGAAAGGTTCATTCCTCCATTTTACTATAGTGCCTACATCTTAGATACGCTCTGTTTTAATTCCGAATTTCCTGTGTTGGGGTGGAGATGGACTCCACAAGACCCCATGCCCATTCATATCTACCATCAGAAGTTGTGGAAAGCCCACTATAAACACCACCTATATCAAGTTTGCAATGGATTTATGTTACCCATTCACTATGCAATTTTTGACAAACCTACTCCTAAAATTTCCTCACAAGAAGAGATTGACTTGACAGCCATAGGAATATGGTTCGGAGAAGAAAAATTTACATACATAAGAGTTTTCGGCAGTAATTCCAGGCCTCATGTCCTCCCCTTGTATACACCTGACAAACTATTCGCTCGAGAGATAGCATATCAGCTTACATCCGAATGAGTCACACAGACTCTAAGGAATAAAAAGAAGCGGGTTTGGCCTCCTTTTCCTCTAAGGTGTGGCATTTATGCTCTGCATGACTACAAACATGCAGAGAAAGAAGCAGAAAATATTAATACACTGAATCTCGCCACTCTTCCTAACAGGCGATTTGATCCAAACAAAGTCACTTATAATGCACTTGAACAGGCAAAACTCACCAAATTTGAACATAAAGCAGATGAGTTTGATGACCTGTTCTCCTCCGCCGAGTCATTATTTCAGGTTCAAACGCTAGCCAAATGAGATATCACGACGACGGGTTAGTCGAATTTAACAGACTTAGAGAGCAAAGCTTGCAAACTTTGCCTCTAGATTTGTTAGCAACGGCCCCGATGACACAGTCAAGCGAGCCTGAACAGCGACTTACCAATGAACCTCCTGCTACATCATAAATTGCTGGAGAAATCCAAACAAGAGAGCAGGAGGAACTCCAGAGGAAAGAACAGGAGGAAGTGTAGAGGAAAGAACAAGAGGAAGTGCAGAGGAAAGAGCGGAAAGAAGCGCAGAGGAAAGAGCAGGAGCAGAGCAGCACGGACGTGAATGTAGATGCCCAGATTGACCCAAAATTGCTCCAGGAATGGCAGCAATTCGATTCAATCATAAGCAATCTAGAAAGCTCAAAAGAAGCTGATACATCCAAAGCGGCTGATACACAGGATACAGCATCAAAAGAGGTTCCAAGTGGAACCAGCGGCCTACCCCCTACTACAGACATATAAATAATTCCCAAAGATCCTTCGGATCAAATCATTTTTCAAGTGGAGGATATACCTCCATTAGATGTCTTTTACAGCCCAAAGAATAGGGCCGTAGTAAAACGACAGTGGAAAAGGAGAAGGATTGATCAGCCTTCCCTGTTCCCTGAACAAACAGTGACATCTAACGTGGTTTGGAAGGAGGAGTTTGATCCTTCTGATGACCTAACAAAATTGTCCCAATATGTTGGAGCCTATTCGGCGGCCACCATGGACAAGGCATCAGAAGTGAGTAATCTGTTAAAAGAAAAGGACCAAGCAATCGCTTCGCTACAAGAACAGCTATTGGAGGCACAGCAGAAAGCAGAACAATTAGAACAACAATTGTCCACGCAACAACAAATAAATAATCAATTGAATAAGCAGTTGCATGAAGAGAAACAAAGGATCGATTCAAGTGCAATTCAAAAGCAGAAAGAGCTATCGAAAGCATTGGCAAAATTGAAAGCAATGAATGAACAGATGGTGAAGATGAAAGATGAGCAAATTACTCAGTTATTAGGTCAAATAGAGAAGTTCAAGAATCTTCCGCAGCCTTCCGAGTTCAGAGCAGAAGCACTACAGATTAATAAGGCATTGGTAACACAAATAAGATTATTATGTCAGAAAATTGCTCAAGCAGAACCCCTGTGTGACATAACAACATCAATAATCGATAAATCAGTTGATGCTAGAACAAACTTGTAGCAGGCCGATGAGACCTTGACAAATTTTCTTGATTGGCAGAACACTGATGAGGGATAGGCAGCTAATTTGCAAAAAAGCTTAGAATCCCATAAAGAGATCCTATTTATGGAATGACAATCCCAGTTAATGAAGGCAGAGAGAGCAGTTTCTAGATGCAAATTAACCACAAGTAATTTGGTTGAATTAATTAATGATACTCTCTATTTATCTAATATGATCTCTCAATGTACACCAGGTAAATTACTATCGGCTAAAACATTGGAGCAATCATGTTATCAAGAGTTGGATAAGAATGGGAGATTGATCGCAGGTATTAACAGTTTAACTTGGGACGCCTATTGGTTGTTCCTAGTAAAACCATACAGCCAGAGAGTCGCCCTCAAGTGCCTAACAGATTCAATCGGGTCTATCATTCCCGATATACAAGATGCCACCTATGTTGCTCAACTCAATTCTCGTCTCAGCCGCCCTCAAGAAGTGGAACCAATGCTAGCGATATGACAACTCAGGTCAAAAGGCAAACAACCAGAGTGATGAATCATGCTGCTGACTGCCAGATTGCTATGGGAAAGATATTCTAGATCAAGTTGTACCAATTAAGTAGCATTTTAATTTTATAGTTTGTTAGTTTTAATCAAGTATTTATAGACCCTTTCAATGCATTGTAAAGGGTCGTAAGTTTTTGTATATGACTTAAACCTGAAGTTGCACTATTGTACTTCAGGTATATTTTTTATAAAGACTGGGCCAATTATTCCAATTTTTGATAACGAAGCTTTTATGTGGATGTGCACTACTGCCTTTATTTAAAAGTATTTCTAAGTTGGAAGAAGGAATTCAATTGCGATTGATGTTGGGAATGATTTGCAGCTCATATGGTACTATTATCTATGTCTGAATTCATTCTTTTTATGTGAATAGTTATTTGATCACTCTTGCTATTATTGAATATATGCATGTTTTTTTAACAGCATTCTTTATACTTTCCACTATTGGATGTTTACAACATGCTTTTCTTTTAATCGTACATGTATCAGCAATATAAAAGGATAAGTGTAACAATGTTTTATTAATTACTTTATTCAACTATTTGAACAAAGCAATTGTTATGTGAATAAATGTCTATGTTTATTGAGTAGAGTCATCTATATGCCTTTCGATGAACAAAGATCATCAAGTGTTGCACTTAAAAGAATAGAAGCTTCCTGGGATAGAATAGTCATTTGTATTTTTGCTTTTTAGATTAAGTCATCCATTTATTATCATTTATTAGAAAACAAATCACTCATCCATCCCCTTTTTATTCATTACTAGGAAACTGGTCCCATTATATCCAGTCGGAACCACCATCCCAAACAGAAAAGGATTTGTATTAAGGTCCGGACCGGGTGGTTATCCCCCGATGTTGATGCAAAGATTTTCGGGGCATCAACATTTTTGGCGCTAAAGGAGGGCTTGAGCTATGAATGGCGAGAAAATCCAAATCTACAGACCATTCTAAGAGTAAATCTCCCTCCACATCACCTCGTACTTCCCAATTGCATCCTGGTTCTCTAGTATCCAAACAAGAAGAAGAGGAACCAACTACCACTGCTCAAACCCACAATACTCCAGAACAATTAAGTCCTAAGTCCCCTAAAGTTCAGTTACTCATCCATAAACCTCAAGGCTTCTCGATATCACCACAGAAATCTGAGGTATCTCAAAGCAGTGAGACTTCGCAATTCAATCTACCTCATCCTATCACTAGACATCAAAGCGGAAAGCTCGGTATTGAACCTATTGAGCTGCCCTTACCTAAAACGAAAAGGGCAAAGAAGAACACTGAAGGATCTGACAGTGAAGCATTTTCATCCACATCCTCCATCTCATCTTCCCCAGTGCAAAGTCAACCATCCACTCCCTCATTACATATTGTTGTTCATCAGGGATTAGAAACTTCAACATCCCAACCGGCTCAATCCTCAATATCAATTCCCTCCCAAACATCTGGAATTTCATCAGCAATCTCATTCACTACTGGTATTTCAATGGCAAATCCATGGAATAAACCTGGTGCGGTCAATATGCCTGCACCATTACATGCATTGCCTGATGTTCCTAAAAAATGGCTACCCAAGTTTAACCCAGATGATGGAATACAAGGTAAGGAACATATTAATAACTTCATGTTATCAGTTAATTTGAAAGGAGTAACAGAGGAAGATGTTGTCGTTAGGATTTTCCCTTATACTTTGCAAGGATCAACAGGATCTTGGTATTTTTCCTTACCCTCTGGATCCATTACCTGTTGGAACACTTGCCAAGAACAATTTCTCACTAAGTATGGTGATGATAGATCTTTAGCCACATTAATCAATGATCTCTCTAATCTTAGGATAGAGCATAGGGAACTGATAAAGGAATTCAATGCACGATTCAATAAACTCTTGAATAAGATCCGAACAACCTCCAAACCAAGTGAGAAAATCAGAAGTGAATGGTATATAACTTCCCTACCTGCCAATATAGCTATCTTCGTAGACAGGGCCGGAAAACCAACTTTAGCTGAAAACATGAAAAAAGCACTTGTTGTGGAGAAACGTATTAATGCTCTAGAAAAGAAAGATGCTCTTGAGGATAGAAAATCCAAAAAAGTTTCTTTTAAAGATGACTCAAAGAAGAAAACCCCTAAAGATCCATATGATATGGAGGGTCTGTGAAAGGTCCTCAAGACTTTGTCAAATGAAATGGTTGAAATAAAAAAACAAGTAGCAGAAACCTCAACAAAAAGGCCCTTTAGAAATTTCAAGAAAACCAAATCGAAACCACCAAATGTTATATCTAATGTAGATTCAAATCCTGAAGAAGAAGAAGAAGAAGAAGATGAAACAATTTCACCAACTGATGAAGAAGAGGAAGTTGTTAAATGCCATGGAATGTGGGACTTCATATTACCTAACTCCGATACAGAAAATGAACAAGAGGCTTTTCCTGTGACTACTAAGAGTAAATGTGCCCCTGAACCTGTCCAGGCAAGTTCAAAGAAAAGAAGTGCAGGTGCTACTACTACAAAGGAAAAGGTATCCACAAAGAAGCCACCTGCAACAGTACTGCAAAACCAACCTTCATCCTGAAATATACCTTCAACATCTAAAACGTTGGTAGTATCGGATTCAATGGATTACAATATTGTTGATGATATGAAGAAGACTAAGGCAAATATTACCATGTTTGAACTTAGCAAATTAAAACATCAGCAGAAATTTCTTCTCAAGGAATTGAATGTCGTTCCTTCTTCACCTCTTCCTAGTGCTAAAGCTGCAAATGATTCAGGTCAACCACCTTCGGGTAGGGTTGAAGCTACTGATACGATTCTGATCGGAGATAGATCAAATTCCCATACCCCTCCTTTCCTCTTAACCTACGAGATTTATAATCTAAATCTACACAATTGTTTGATTGACTCAGGGGCATCCACTAATATAATGCCAACTTCGCTTTGCTCCAAACTGGACATTGAGCCCCAAAAGTCCGCAATTCACATTGTGCAGTTAGATAGAACCAAAGTCCAGGTTTTAGGGGAAATTAACTCTGTAACTATCAGGTTATGGCTGATCCATGAGTAGTTCAAAGAATTAATATCTTAATCGCTGATATGCCTGAGTTTTATGGTTTAATCTTGAGTAGGGATTGGTCTGAGAAGCTCCATGGGTATATTTCTACCGATTGGTCCAATATGTGGCTACCCTACAAGGGAAAGCCAAATCAAATAAAAATCAATCGGGAAAAACATATGACCCATACTGTTACAAAATTTGAACAGGAGAATCAAACAATAGCGTTTAATAACAACATCTTGGGGAATTATTCATCTGAATCATTCTTTGGCAACTTCACCGCCCAACCATCTCCTTTCTCAGTAAACAATTTCACATCTCAGATCGAAAATTATTCACAAACAGATAGATCAAGATGTTTTAACGATACTGAGGAAACTGTAAATAAAATTGTTGATAATTCTTTATTTTGGTCACTATATTTCAATGGGTCTAAGTCAAGCGAAGGCTAGGAGCAGGATGTATTTTGGTTAGCCCTCAGGGAGAAAAAATGATGCTGTCCTGTAGGTTGGAATTTCAATGCACGAATAATACAGCTGAGTACGAAGCCTTAGTTCAAGGACTATACAAAGCTATTGGCCTCAAGGTTCAATATTTGAAAGTGTTTGGTAAGTCAGAAATTGTTATTAAACAGGTAAGAAATACAATTCATTGTCTTTCTAGCCATCTCAAACATTATCAGTCGCTGGTACAAGAACTCACCTCTCAATTTTTAGCATTCAATATTTCTTCCATCCCTAGGTCTCAGAATGCAGCAGTTGACTTGCTAGCCAATGTTGCTTCCAAACTCCTACCTTCCGAAGATTATAGCCCAGACAGATTTTCAGTAGAGTTACTTTTTAGACCATCGATTCCTGACAATGTCACTAGTTGGAGAGTGTTCAATCACGATGAAGACATCTTACATTTTTTGACTTCCGACAAGTCCTACGATGATCAGATCATTGAGGAAAGCGAGCATGATCTTCAGATGAAAGAAAAACACGAGGAAAACTCAATACTAAAGCCTGTGGTTAAGCTTGAGGATCTTTACGATATTAAAGACAGGTTTAAACCAGTCATCAATACATAGCTCCAAAGTTCCACCTTAAGATTTGAATTGATAAAGCTTGGTACTGAGCAAAACCCTCAAAACATTAATTTGGGATTAGATCTTTCTGTGGAAGAAAGGATAGCATTCATTAGATTATTAAGGAAAAATAAACATGTCCTCGCTTGGAAATATGATGATCTAAAAACATACGATGCATCTATCATCCAGCATACCATTCCAAAGCTTTCCGAAAAAAAACCAGTTCAACAAAAGTTGAGGAAAATTCATCCGAACTTAGAGAGTCAAGTAAAATCAGAACTCAATAAACTCTTGAAAGCTAAGATTATTTTTCCCGTTCGGCACTCAAACTGGGTTTCCAATATGGTGCCTGTTAGGAAGAAAAATGGCGATATCAGGATTTGTATAGATTTCAGAAATCTGAACAAGGCAAGCCAAAAAGATAATTTCCCATTACCTACTATGGAGCAGATACTCCATTCAGTAGCAGGTTCTGAGTTAATGTCCTTTTTAGATGGTTTCTCAGGATATAACCAAATTTTGGTCCATCTTGATGACAGACTCAAAACTACCTTCAGAACAAAATGGGGAACTTACGCTTATCAGAAAATGCCTTTTGGACTTATTAATGCAGGAGCCATGTTCCAAAGAGTGATGGATATAGCTTTCAAAGGATTGATCAACAAAACAATAGTCATCTATTTATATGATATTTCTGTATTTTCCAAGAAAAAATCCAATCATTTGCATGACTTAAATCAAATCTTTGAACGCTGTAGAAGGTATGGTATCTCACTCAATCCAAAAAAGTCCTTCTTTGCTCTTAATCAAGGAAAGCTCTTGGGCTTTATCATTTCCAAAGATGGTATTTATATTTATCCAGATAGGATTAAAGAAATCTCTGAAATTTCTTTTCCTCACAATAAAAAATCCATGCAGTCATTTTTAGGTCAAATTAATTTTGTCAAGAGATTTGTTCCCGATTTTTCCCACATCATCTTACCATTACAAACTATGATTAAGAAAAATTCAGTGTTTAGATGAGGATCTGTAGAAAAGGAAGCATTTGATTCAATCAAACAATCAATAATCAATGCCCCCGCTTTGAACACTCCTAATTTTTCTAATCATTTCACATTGTATACTATCGCATCCGATTCATCTTATGCAGTAGTACTCACTCAGATTAATGATCACAACTTGGAAGCACCGATTTCATTTTATAGTTCAAATCTGCAGGGTACTGAACTGAATTATTCCGAAGTTGAAAAACAAGCCTTTGCTGTGTATAAAGCTGTCAAACATTACAGACCCTTCCTTTTAAAAGCCCATACAAAAGTTATAGTTCCTTTTCCTGCGGTGAGGCAATTACTAATCCAAAGGGAATTAGGTGAAGAAAGGGCAAACTAAGTTACAACACTTCAACAATATGACTTGGAAATCAAGCCAGCAAAGACTATTAGAGGCCAAGGTTTTTGCAGGTTATTAGCAGGAGCATCCAACATTCAAGAACCAGGTGATACAAAACATATTGAAGAAATCAACCAGATAAGTATTACTGATTATGAATCACAATATGCAGACTTGATCTTTTATTTAAAAAATGGATATGCACCTCCTAACCTGTCTTATAAAAACAAAAGGGCCATTAGATTAAAAGCAAAAAACTTCACAATCATTGATGATGTACTTTTTAGGCAAAATTATGATTCAATTTTATTAAGATGCCTAGAAAAACCTGAAGCACAAAAGGTTTTGCAGGAATTACATGATGGACCAGCAGGAGGACATTTTGGAGCTGACACAACAGCCCACAAAATCATTCATGCTGGATACTATTGGCCCACCTTGTTCAAAGATGCTCATGAATATGTAATGAAATGCCGAAGTTGTCAAACTTCCAGTGGAAGACAAAGAAAGCCAGCTTTCCCTTTGCAACCAGTCAACATTGAACAACCATTTGAGCAATGGGGATTGGACATCATTGGAGAAATCACTCCATATTCATCCAAATAGCATAAGTATATCCTTACTGCCACTGATTACTTTACTAAGTGGGTTGAAGTGATTCCTTTAAAGACAACAAATTCTGAGGCAATTATGGAATTCATAGATCAATTCATCATTACCATGTTTGGTGTCCCAAATGCTCTTGTTTTCGATAATGCATCTTATTTCTCTAGAAATGCTATGTTTGAGTTCGCTATTAAAAGAGGGTTTAAACTGAAATATTCTACAAATTACTATCCCCAGGGTAATGGTTTAGCAGAATCTACCAATAAAATCTAGTTAAAATTATTAAGCGAACTATTGAACAGAATCATAAAAACTGGCACAAATCTTTGATATTCGCACTATGGGCTGATAGAATAACGCAAAAGGCTTCCATAGGTACTTCTCCATTCAACCTAGTATATGGGAAAGAAGCTGTGCTACCAACCAATCTTGTGCTTCCTTCTCTAGCCCTAGTTCAGTTTATTGAAGAAAACCCCTCCTCTTCTATTCAACTTAGACATGATCAAATCTTAAAATTAGAGGAAGAAAGAGAAAAGGCCAAAATTACTCATGCAAAACATCAGCAAATTATCAAGTCATCTTTTGATTCAACTTCATCCAATTCAAAACAGTTGCAGGTTGGTGATATAGTTCTGAAATGGGACAAAGCCCATGAAGATAAAGGAAAACACACCAAGTTCCAGAAAATGTGGCTTGGACCATTTCAGATCTGTGAGAAGATAGGCCATTCAACATTCATATTACAAGATTTATCAGGTAAGAGAGATTCTCTTCCTGTTAATGGCCTCATCTTAAAGAAATTCTTCAATTGAGGAGGTAACCCCTTCTCCCTTTTTAGTTCAGTATAATTTGTAGTTTGTAGGAACATTAGGAAATAAAGTTGTAAGGTATCTTCCATTGGCATTTGCTATATTGAAAAGTTGCTCAAAGAAGTAGTTTTGATATTTACTTTTAAAATAGAAGCCTTAAACAAAAGGGACAATTTCTAGGAAATTAGGTATATTCACATTTTGAAACCCCATTTCATTTTTTGTGGAATCTTCTCAAGAATTAGAAGTTTTGTTTAGATAATCTTCGGCAAAATCACATAAACCATCTTTTTTCGACGCGTTTCGAACCAACCAGTGTGGTTCATCGTCAGGACAAGTTGAAGAACCAATCCGGCTTAGCTGATTAAATAGAGTGTGCAGAGACTCCAACGGCTATATTGCCAACGGCTAATTTTGACCTAATGATCCTAGTCAAACCCCTAATTTAATTATTAACATTCCTATAAATAGCTAAAACAGGTAAATAAAGGAATTCATTTGTTAATTTAAATAAATGTATATGTATATCTAAAATTAAATATAATTCAGTATTGTTAGCTCATATATTAAGATAATTCATTTGATAATTTGAGTATATCCAAAATTGAATAATATAATATCCATATTTACTATTTAAATATAATGGTCATTAATAAATTATATCTCGTATAATAGTTCAAATTTATTAAATAATCTATAATTATTATTATTCTAACATTATTTAAATACAAATAAATGGTATTAAATTACTATTACTCTTAGAATTTAGTTACATTAGGTAATTTTGTGTTCATTTAATAATAATTATTTAATGGTCCATTGGTAAGTTAGATCTATTTGTTCTAACCTCTCAACACTATCCGTGGCTCCCTCAGGTCTGTGAAAGACCCGATTGACCCTAAGGACATGAAGGCATCTATGTCATTCCCTGTTCCTGTGGGACCCATTATATTGGTGAGACTGGTCGCTCTATCAATCAACGGATTAGCGAGCATTCGGCTGACTTGAGACATGGTAGGACCAAGTCCTCAGCCCTGGCTGAGCATGAGGGGAAGACTATGCATCATGTATGTATAGAGGAGGCTCAAGTCATTGCCAAAGTTGCGCAGTTTCACCATCGCAAATTTAGAGAGGCCCTGGAGATTGAGAAAAGGCCGATCAATCTTAATAGGGATGATGGCTGGAAGATTAGCAGTTGTTGGGTCCCAGCCTTATCTTCCTAGCCTCCTCATTCCCCTTTTGTTAGGTCTTAGGGTTTCTGTCTTCCCTCTCCTTAAGTTTCGTTTTTGGCGGTTTAGTCCTACTATTATGGAGTGTTTGATTTATTAATAAGTTATTATTTAATTTCGGGCTAATTATTGTATTAACCTTATCCCGTTTATGATACTATTGGGTATATTATAATTAGATTAGATCTTTTGTGTCCATAATTTCAATTAGTTATGCATTTATATTTAGTTCTACTATACCTTTAGAATTAAAATTCCCTTTATCTAATATCTAAAAAAACCCTTTTTAGACCTTATAAGTAATAATATATTTACCTAATGACATAATTAACTTTAATAATTTTATTGGAATAACAGATTATTGAATAAATATTGATTATTTAATGAATATAAATTAATAATTTAATTATAAGAGGAGATATAATAACCATTAGGATATATAAGAAAGTATTATAAATAAATATATGATATACCAAGAATATGAGTTAGACTGGACTTTAACAACCCTCAATTATGGTATTTACCTAATGCAACTAAATTCTAAGAATAATAATACTATTTGTTTGTTATTAAGGAAATATAGTTTATTTAATAAACATGTATTATTGTATATAACTTATTATGTTAATTTCGAATGGTCCATTATATTTAAATAATAAATAAGAATGATTTATTTTAAAGAACAAATAGATCTAACTTACCAATGGACCATTAAATAATTATTATTAAATGAACACAAAATTACCTAATGTAACTAAATTCTAAGAGTAATAGTAATTTAATACCATTTATTTGTATTTAAATAATGTTAGAATAATAATAATTATAGATTATTTAATAAATTTGAAATATTATACGAGATATAATTTATTAATGACCATTATATTTAAATAGTAAATATGGATATTATATTATTTTTTGGATATACTCAAATTATCAAATGAATTATCTTAATATATGAGCTAACAATACTGAATTATATTTAATTTTAGATATACATATACATTTATTTAAATTAACAAATGAATTCCTTTATTTACCTGTTTTAGCTATTTATAGGAATGTTAATAATTAAATTAGGGGTTTGACTAGGATCATTAGGTCAAAATTAGCCATTGGCAATATAGCCGTTGGAGTCTCTGCACACTCTATTTAATTAGCTAAGCCGGATTGGTTCTTCAACTTGTCCTGACGATGAACCACACTGGTTGGTTCGAAACGCGTCGACAAAAGATGGTTTATGTGATTTTGCCGAAGATTATCTAAACAATGTTATGGATCACAGAAGTCTAAATTCCTTAATTAGAAGTATTGTAAATCATTTTATGGTTTTCAAATTTGCCACAAAAAAGGTTATCAATATCAAAACAGAGACTAATTCAATCTTAGCATCTTCAGCTCTTACCCTATCATCCATTTTCTTTTAAGGAAAAAATTGTCCATCCCATTCATCAAAGTTTATGATTACTCAGAGTGTAATTCTAAAATATTTGATATAAAAGATAAGGGGTCTTATTACAAGCCTGCTTACCATGATCATTGGGAAATAGTTTAACCGACATTACCAAAACTGCATACCAAAACAGGGTAATGGCTTATAATCATAAGACAAGGGGTCTCATCACGAGCCAGCTTGTTCGGTTAGATTACTACCAGTGAATGGCATTGTCAAACAGCTGGCCACCAAACCAGGACAATGGCTTTTTATCTTACAAAATAATAGAAAAGAAAAAAGATATAAAAAATATGGAAGCATGTTTCGAATTCATTCTTTTAATCATACTCTGAAATGAATGGGATAATGGACAGTCAAATGGTTAAAAGGTATCCCTGTCGAAACTATGAACGTTTGCTGGCAACAGAGGTTCTACCTATGACAAAGGAGTCAATTAAAAAGGCTGAGTTGGAAAGGTTTTCTGCTTTATCATTATCAACCAATAGAGGCCAATTTAAAACTTAGTATGTATCTAATTTTAACGAGAGAAGAAATTAGCAAAAATAGCTCTTATTTTATTCAGAATGTATGTATACCTAGTTATATTAGAATTTTCGTCTTTGATAAGATTCCTATTCAAAGAAAGTCTAAGTATTTCAATATTTCTCAGAGATAACTGTTTCTCCCAGCAAATCGCCAATTGTTGTGCTGTACAACAACCCCCCACTTCATAAGATCTTTATTTCCAAAACTATAATATGAAATGGGTCCCTTTTAGATTAAATTGGTATCAACTTATCATTTCTCAAAAGTTTCAAAAAGAAATAAAACATTATAAACCTTTTGAGAAAACACATAATCGGTCTTATAATAAAAAATGAATAATCCTTTATTGTTGCGATAAAGCGATCGCAAGATCGCATATCGCAATAAAAAAGGATGCATAGCAAAAAGACCCGTTGGTTTTCCCCGATGCGACAAGTGCGAATAACTATCGGATATCGGGAAGGCAAGTGATCATAACAAAAGGCCCCTCTCTTTGCTCCGATGCGATATCGCTATTGGCGATCAGGGAATGTAGCCTGCATCCATCTAAAAGCCCTCGTTTAAAAACTCCCGATGCGAATTGGTGATATCGCTATCGATGATCGGGGATTCCGAAAGGACACCAATATAACAACTTAAGCATTCCCCGATCGCCGATTATGATAAAGCTAGGCGCAGCTTTCAAAAAGGATTGATAAGACCGGGATATATTATGGTTAATTAGTATGAAAGGCCTTTCTCTTACCGATAGTGATTCACGTACGCCCAACCACCAAAACATCAAAGCCACGCTTAAATGAATTATTCGGCCAATAAACGATATGATGAGCATTTAAAGGATTGACAGGTTTAAACGGCTATTTAATGGAACAATAAGGCCAAAATCTCTTTAGAGATTGTATCTGCGGCTACCTTAAGTTAATCCTCCATTATTCACTGATTAATATACCTCATTCATATTTCGTTTGTGCCACCTATTCTCCGCATTACGTTCAGTTTATCTCCTGTGCAGAGCTCCTCCGAAGCAGCAAGTTCAGGCCAAATGGGGAAGAGTCTAAGAAATCTGGAACAACTTCAGCTTCCGCAGTAGCAGGACAACACATTGCTGATCTGGGACCAAGCAAAAAGGGATTAATCTCGGACACCACATGTCTGGGTCTCGGTAAAACTACTTGGCTGAGCATCTATAATCTGATTGAGGCCGAAGAGCCTCAGGTAACAACAGTAAAAGCCATAGCAAACCCGACCCGGAAGTTTGATGCAACTCTAAAGGATTTGGCTGACTCTTACCTGCATCAGATAGCGGCCCGAGAGAAAATTCTTCCATAGACAAATGTGGTAAGATGGGAAATTGAAGAAATCCCAATTACAAACAGAACATTGTGCACTATCGACGGGAGAGTGTTCGGCTCGTTTCAACCCGATGATTTGAGACAAATGTACCATTTGCCCGCACCGAAGAAGAAGTACAACAAAGCATTTTTGGAGAAGTTCAGAGATGAAAATGACATTGAATCAGCACCTATACGGGATTGTCCAGACAAAACCCAGCGAAACACAAGCATGAGTCTTCGGGTAAGTACTTTGTTGATTCTTTGTGCTCTCCTTATTGTTATGCCGGAGTAATGATGTGTAGGATTTGTGGGTTGCATGATTCATCAAACTTCACTATAGAGGTGGTACCTTTAATGGAAGCATCATGCAATAGCGAAATAATGGATTGGGGGAATATACTGTCTGATAAGTTAGCAACAGTTGTTCTGGAATTTAGAAACAAATCCCGCGTTACTGAAAGGTTCATTCCTCCATTTTACTATAGTTCCTACATCTTAGATACTCTCTGTTTTAATCCTGAATTTCCTGTGCTGAAGTGGAGATGGACTCCACAAGACCCCATGCCCATTCATATCTACCATCAGAAGTTGTGGAAAGCCCACTATAAACACCACCTATATCAAGTTTGCAATGGATTTATGTTACCCATTCACTATGCAATTTTTGACAAACCTGCTCCTAAAATTTCCTCACAAGCAGAGATTGACTTGACAGCCATAGGAAGATGGTTCGGAGAAGAAAAATTTACATATGTAAGAGTTGTTGGCAGTAATGCCAGACCTTATGTCCTCCCCTTGTATACACCTAACAAACTATTGGCTCGAGAGATAGCATATCAGCTTACATCCGAAGGAGTCACACAAACTCTAAGGAATAAAAAGAAGTAGGTTTGGCCTCCTTTTCCTCTAAGGTTGGCATTTACGCTCTGCATGACTACAAACATGCAAAGAAAGAAGCAGAAAATATTAATACACTGAATCTCGCCACTCTTCCTAACAGGCGATTCGATCCAAACAAAGTCACCTATAATGCACATGAACAGGCAAAACTCACCAAATTTGAACATAAAGAAGATGAGTTTGATGACCTGTTCTCCTCCGCCAAGTCATTATTTTAGGTTCAAAAGCTAGCCAGAATGAGATATCACGACGACGGGTTAGTCGAGTTTAACAAACTTAGAGAGCAGAGGTTGCAAACTCTGCCTCTAGATTTGTTAGCAACGGCCCCGATGACACAGTCAAGCGAGCCTGAACAATGACTTACCAATGAACCTCCTGCTACATCAGAAATTGCTGGAGAAATCCAAACAAGGGAGCAGGAGAAACTCTAGAGGAAAGAACAGGAGGAAGTCCATAGGAAAGAACAGGAGGAAGTGCAGAGGAAAGAGTGGGAAGAAGTGCAGAGGAAAGCGCAGGAGCAGAGCGGCACAGACGTCAATGTAGATGCCCAGATTGACCCAAAATTGCTCCAGGAATGGCAGCAATTCGATTCAATCATAAGCAATCTAGAAAGCTCAAAAGAAGTTGATACATCCAAAGCGGCTGATACACAATATATAGCATCAAAAGAGGTTCCAAGTGGAACCAGCGGCGTACCCCCTACTATAGACATAGAAATAATTCCAAAAGATCCTTCGGATCAAATCATTTTGCAAGTGGGGGATATACCTCCATTAGATGTCTTTACAGCCCAAAGCACAGGGCCGTAGTAAAACGACAGCGGAAAAGGAGAAGGATTGATCAACCTTCCCTATTCCCTGAACAAACAGTGACAGCTAACGTGGTTTGGAAGGAGGAGTTTGATCCTTCTGATGACCTAACAAAATTGTCCCAATATGCTGGAGCTTATTCGGCGGTGTTATAGACATTTTTGTGCCTTACAGCTCTAAGCATGAAATGTCCATAATCCAAGGGATCCAAAGTACCTAAAAGCGTTGTTCCTACCCCTAGAGGAACAAGGTCAACAAATGACAGCTTCTCCCAGAAGTTCTCCACCAAAAACTACTCAGAACTAGTCAAATCAGGATCAATTCAGATGCTCCACTAGCTGGCTGCGTTGCAAAGCACCCAAATACACTGGCTAGGTGCACTGCAACGCACTTGAATGCACTACCCAGGTGCATTGAGCGGGAAATGACAAGTGGCAGAGTCATTCAACGAGGTGGAGAGACAATGGAAGCTTCCAGAATCTTCTCCAATGACACTTGCCTCACTGAGTTCGACCAAGGATGAGTAAGAGGCTCTCAGTCTCCAAGTGGAAGCAAGAACTGACAGAGAGAAGCCACAAGTCAAAACATAAGCTGACTCATCCTCTCTGCTTACATCTATATATGGATACCTCATCCCAGAGATCCGGAGGCTGGAATTTTGTACTTTGCAGAGAATTGTTGTTGGTTTTGAGATTGAGATTAGTGCATTGGGTGATTTATGCTTTGTTGGAGGTGAGGAAGGGATTCCTTTGCTGGGAGGTAGATGCTGGATCGGGACTCACTTGGTTGTATCTCCTCCTGGATCTTCTTGTTATATCAATAAAACTATTTGAGTTTCTCCTACATGCTTGTGTACCAATGATGTTTTGTTATATTTGCATGTTTAGCTTAAATCTGATCCTAAGCTAGTTATGAATGTAAATCTATGTCTTTGTGTAGTTTTCCTCTTCTGTGATCTTGCAGGAACTTGGTGAAGCTGGCAAGCGAGGGAGTAGGTAGCTGGAAGCTGTCAAAGAGGAGAGCGATTGGATCAACAAACTAGCGCAAGACACAGGTTAGTTAATCCTTCCTCTTCGTTTACATCTCATAAAGAAGAATACGAAAGTAGTTTTCCTTGTTTGTTGCTAAGGCACTGTCACACCTTAGAGTGGGATAGGGGCGTTCTGAGTAGATACTTTTCCCAACAACAAAATGGCGACTCCGCTGGGGATCGTGTCTAGTTAGTTTGTTTGTGTTTCTTTTGTTGTTTGCTTCATAAACACAGAAGTAGCAATCGAACTGCATTTTCCATTATCAAATGCAAAGTAGTTGCTACTTCAAATCCACTCACTGGATTTGTTTATGATTTGAACAGCTGATCCACAAATTCTCTAATTACCCTTTGTGATAGCTCTTAGTCCTCCTTTAAATCATCCCTCTAATTGTACCTTACTGATTGCTTTTACTCGGCCAAAAACCATAGATTAAACTGCAAACCGTGACCCAGAACTCGGATAGAAGTCTCGTTTCTGCCCCAGCGCAGGCTCTGTGAAGAGGTTCTACATTTCAAGGCAGGTCCTGAGAGGGCTACCTGCGCTGCAATTCAGTTTCTCTGTGCAACAGGTGCACTGATCAGCCCTTGCCCTGTGCAGCTGAGGTTCTTTGCTCCATTTTGCTCAGTTTGTATCTCTGATTTTTGCAGCCTGTTATCAGTGTGTGTACCTGTCTGAAAACCCCTTTTCTCTGCCTTAATTCTGCCTCCTTTGTACAAAAAGACTATATATGTTCTTTGTGTATTTGTTACATCATTTACAGTTTTCCATTGAAAAGTAAAATAGTCATACTGTCGTCCTTAGATTTAGATCTGTCGTAAGTGTCGATTTTGATCTTAGGAGAAAGTTTCTTTGCTGTTGACAGTTGATTATACTATTACTTTTACTTTTGGTTTGAATTTGTCTCTTTCTAGTGTCAAAACGAGTGTTTATTTCAAAATCATAAAGTGTCGTAATCTTCTCTACCTTTTTGATTTCGAAAAAGAAGCTTGTTTGTGTTTTTCACTTGAAAGCAAATTCAGATTTGTACATCAACTTTCTTTTTAGGCATCAATATTAAGAAAGTGAAAACAAATACATGTGTTTGTGCATTTGCATATTGATAGTTTGTATGGTTTGATTTAGGAAAAGTGCATTTACAGTGTGCTCTTTGCTCTTTGAGAAAAGATTGTGTCTTTCTTTTCCCCTTGTAGCTAGGATTTTCATTGTTGAAAAGAGATAAAAGCTTGCTTATCATCTTTAGATTGCATTTAGGAATTACATCTACATCTCGTGGTGATCCAAAAAGGCAAACTTCTAAGAAAGATCAACTTAAAATAAATTGAATGAATCTAACAACGCATTGGAACTTAACGCACAACATAGAGGTCTAGGCTAGAGACGTGTTCCGGCATCGTAAAGCCTGGTAACTGTTGTCCTCACTGATGGTTGGGTGATTCCTCCACTGTGAGACGATAAGTGCCAGTACGGATTGTGCTCCCACGTACCGTCGAGTATATATTGGGAGACCCCTATAGGCTTAAAACCTTTTATCCATAGGAAGCCGTGTCGGCCGCCCTACTGATCACAATGCACCGAACACAGCATTCGGGAAGATTGACTGCCGTACCGTAAAACATATTCTGCAGTTTTGTGATTGGTTTGGCACACCCTCTACCTAGATCTCCAGAGCAGTCCCTTTCGTTCCTTTTCAGACTCCTTAACGGAAAAGGTCCATCTGAGCACTTGTCACTTCAGGCTCATTAAAAATCGAAGGAGACTAGAGTCATCTTTTGTTTTTTCTCGACTCTTTAAAATTGAAAAAACAAGTTGTGTCCAAGCGTCGTAAAATTTATTTTAAACGGAATATTCACACCCTTTTCCTACGTTGATCTTAGGTTGAGAAAATGGGGTCTACCAACCAAGGAATTCCCCTTGGTGGAAATCCTAGTCCCTTCTCCTCTTGGGGAGATGTTGGTGCACCCCATATGGCCACATTGTCGCTTCCAGGACTGATAATTGGCTTGCCAGTCTGGCTCTTCTCAACCAATGTCGTTCAAAACAACACTATTCCTGAACAATCGAATCAGCAGTTAGACCAGTCCAGAGTTAGCCACCAACCTTCTACTTCCTCTAATTCTTCCTCTCCTCCTTCCTCTTCGCTTGATGGGGCTGGCAAAGCCAAAAGTCAAGTTCCTAAGGAGAAGAAGGAAAAGAAGAAGAAAGAGAAGAAGAAGAAGGATCCAAAAGCGAATGGGGGCAAACAAGTGTCGTCTAACGAAAATCCACACACTGCACTGACCAGGCCTAAATCACCATGTGTCATTTGCAAGGGAGACCACTTTCACAGAGATTGTCCCTGCATCCCTCGGATACTAAGGGACTGGTCTCCCCGTTTGCACAATCCGGTGGCGTCAACCTCTGATAGCCATGTTGAAAGCACACTGTCAACTAGCGAAAGTGAAGTCCCAGGACAAAAAGGGAGAGCTAGATCTCCCTGTAAACTGTGGGAAGGTGATCACGCCATCCACCGTTGTCCCTTCTTAGACGAAGCTAAAAGAGTTTTGGATGATCGTCCGGTTTCACCGTTACGACTTCCTCCTGGATATAAAAAACTCTTGCTGAGTCCTTCGTTAGTTGAGAATCCAGCTGGCCCGCTCAAATGGTCAGCTGAAGCACCTGTCATTGAAGATGAACCAGCTGAATCCATACCCGACGAAAGTCAAAAGGTCGAGGCGGCAGTTGACCCGGTCTTGCCTTCAGAGGTTTTATCTTCGAATGACACAGTCACTGAAGAGAACAAGGATGACACCGTCCAAATTCTCTTCATCAACACAGACTCCGACGAACACGGGGGCAACCTACCCATTCCTTTATCGCAGGAAGGAAGTTCGTCAGAGCCATACCCGGCCGTCTACTCGGTCCCACCTCCAAGCAACCTAGTTGTCTCCTTCGACTGGAATCAACTAGGCAGACCCCATTTACCAACAAGCATACCATTCAGAATTATCGTCCAAATATATAGAATGGTCATGGCTGGTACCATCATAGATGAGGGGGCTTCTGTGAGTATCCTTTCCTCTACTGCTTGGAAAGCGCTTGGTTCGCCATCGCTTTTGCCTGAGATGAGAAATCTGACGGGCTTTGATAAAGGAACCAGTCGACCTTTAGGGATCCTCCCCAATGTGCCCATAACATTGAAAGGGAAGACAATTCAAATGAACGTAATGGTCATTCAAGGACCCTTGGATTATAACCTACTCCTTGGACGAGACTATATTTATTGCATGGGAGCCATCATCTCCTCACTCTTTAGAGTAATGTGTTTTCCGCACGAAGGAAGAGTGGTCAAGCTCGTGGACCAACTTTCATTTCCCGGATCACGCATCGCAAATATTCATATACCATCCCTAAATGGTCTCTTCATGCAAGAAATGTCTCAACCCACGGTCCGTCCTCCCGATGAGCGCGAGTAATTCGGAGGGATATGACTGGAACCCAGGAAGCATGCGTCCTGGTCTGCTTCGGCAGGAAAACTTCGGGTATAGGGTAGGTTTCCGCGGGAGAATATGACTAGTCTGTACCCTGTATGTCAGTGGAAGAGGGGTTATTCTAGAAAAGGATTCT
Organism: Pinus tabuliformis; assembly: GCA_031772625.1. Taxonomy (NCBI): domain Eukaryota; kingdom Viridiplantae; phylum Streptophyta; class Pinopsida; order Pinales; family Pinaceae; genus Pinus; species Pinus tabuliformis. Next base: position 495,596,272 of record CM062807.1, on the reverse strand, counting down.
CTTGTCAAAGTTATGTGAGTGGCGCTCGTCTCTGCTCACCTTTGTTTATTTCGGTAGACATCGCCGAGGAAGTGTTTCATTTGTAACGCGAATGAGACAATCTTTGGTAACCTGAAAGAGGTAGGCCTTTCCTGATAGAACAAATGTTTTGTCTGCAAATTGAGGGGTAACCTTGAAATCATATTTTATACCTGGGGGCATGCAAACCTTTTGGAGTGCAAGCAAGGGGCGGCTATTTATTTTTTAAATTTTTAGGTCCTCCCTTTAAACCCGTAGGCTAACCCTTTAAACTCGTAGGATTAGTCGTTTCCTAACTTGCATAACGAAAGGATGCGGGGCAAAGCTTTGTAAGGCGCAAGCTCCATAAAAAATGGCATCTTATATGAGACATTCTTATCATATGACTGGATTATCGAGCAGTTTTAGCGCATAGTTCATGCTCATTAAAAAATAAACATAAGACCGAGCAAGTGTTTCAATCCGCGTTTAAGCTCGTTAAAAAATGAACTATCCTCCGGTAAATAACCATCGTGAATGTAACATTATCAGCCATTAAAGCCTTGGTCGTGTTTGCACCGTCACCTCCACTTTTCCATTGGCCGATCATTCACCTCCATTTGATTGTTTACCCATTTTGAGGAACAGCTGCGAAGAGTGATTTCACTAGCCATCTTTGTGACACTGTCGTGCTTGGAAAATTCCATCCCTTACCTGGAATCAACTGCTACCCATTTTATCACTCGTTCCTCAAAAGACGAGTCTTCTTTAAGCTCTTTTCATTTGACTCGTAAAACATGAAAAGATTGCCGAGTTTTGGCCTTCCAGCTCGTTAAAGCGACCGGAAGTGCTATCCCTCCTCTAGATTTTAATCTTTTTGGACCTGAGGGATTATTGCACAAAAAGATCGAGCGCTTGTTTTGTTCGGCTCATTAAAACTATCGAAAATTCATCCCTTCTGTATTGTTTTATACTTTCTCGGACTTAAGGGATTAGATGACGAAAAAGGAATTCCGGAGTTAACTTTACGTACCTTTTCAAACTCTCTAAAAATGAAAAGGACCGAGTTATCTTTGTCATTAAACTCGTTAAAAACATTAATAGTGACAAACTTGTCTTTAGACGAGAACGAGTTTCACTATCGCTAGGCTCATTAAAACATAGCGATGGGTTTGCCCGAAGGGAAAATTATAGAACAAGCATATGTTATCCTCCTCAAGCTTGACAAAAATAAAGAGGTACTGGTCAGCAATGACTGGGGAAAAATTGGGAAGAAACTCAAAGAATCTTTGTTGGTAGCAAGTCGCTCTTGAACATGACACTTCCACTCCGTGCCTGAGTCGGGTTGGGTTGTTTCATTCACCGGTCACATCACCATGGTCTCGCCATACCATCCACATTTGGGGTAAATGCTACCGATCCATCACATAAGTGTCGCCGACATGTTCAAGAGAAGTCATCCAGAGAAGTCACCCGTGTCCCATCCACTACCATACATTATACTTCATTCTTTCATGACCGCCACCCTGAACCATATATCATCAGATCGTTTTCACCTCCATCAAAAATCATTTGCTCCATTCCGTGTCATTGATGTGGGATTCATTAAGGCCCTCCTTTGACGGATCGCTTCTTGTCGACATCAGCTCATTATCCAAGCAGTTGATCTAGGAACACCCCATTCAGTACTTTGAAGCTTGCATGCCTCAATGGCAAGTTTCTCACTTCCGGCGACAGGTATACATCAATGACCTTCGACCGAAAGATTTTGCATGGTGTTCGACGCCAAGTCCTTTATTCACACCACGTGAATTTTACTGCGGTACCTTGAGGGTCATCATCCTTATCGGTGATTCCTCTCGCACTTGTTAACAGTTTACATCATTGACTGGTAATCAAGCGATGTCTTTCCATGTTCGACTTCAAAACATTTTTCACATGGATCGACTTGTACTTCGAGTGAAGATCGGACGAGATTGAAGACCTCGGATCTAGTCTCATCCATCCGGGCTGCGATATATATTCAGGAAAAATAAAGACATTGACATGTACAGCATTGCAGCACAGATAATCATCCTACCAAAAGGATGATGACTTCATCAAAATCATCAGTCTACCATCAGACAATTGTCTGTCCTGTATACATAAAAATGAATTTATAAAGCTGAGCATGGGAATGCCCGCCTCAGCTAGATCATGAAAGCAGTATGAAAAATAATGTATTGTATTGTATCTTATTACAGGTCTCCTCCTAGCATTGAATGAACTTCGGATCCTCCTAATAAAGCATTTCACCCGATAAACGACCTCATACTTTAGGGGGCAACTGTTATAGACATTTTTTTGCCTTACAGCTCTAAGCATGAAATGTCCATAATCCAAGGGATCCAAAGTCCCTAAAAGCATTGTTCCTACCCCTATAGGAACAAGGTCAACCAATGACAGCTTCTCCCAGAAGTTCTCCACCAAAAACTACTCAGAACTAGTCAAATCAGGATCAATTTAGATGCTCCACTAGCTGGCTGCGTTGCAAAGCACCCAAATACACTGGCTAGGTGCATTGCAACACACTTAAATGCACTACCCAGGTGCGTTGAGCGGGAAATGACAAGTGGCAGAGTCATTCAACGAGGTGGAGAGACAATGGAAGCTTCCAGAATCTTCTCCAATGACACTTGCCTCACTGAGTTCGACCAAGGATCAGTAAGAGGCTCTCAGTCTCCAAGTGGAAGCAAGAACTGACAAAGAGAAGCCACAAGTCAAAACATAAGCTAACTCATCCTCTCTGCTTACATCTATATATGGATCCCTCATCCCAGAGATCCGGAGGCTGGAATTTTGTACTTTGCAGAGAATTGTTGTTGGTTTTGAGATTGAGATTAGTGCATTGGGTGATTTATGCTTTGTTGGAGGTGAGGAAGGGATTCCTTTGCTGGGAGGTAGATGCTGGATTGGGACTCACTTGGTTGTATCTCCTCCTGGATCTTCTTGTTATATCAATAAAACTATTTGAGTTTCTCCTACATGCTTGTGTACCAATGATGTTTTGTTATATTTGCATGTTTAGCTTAAATCTGATCCTAAGCTAGTTATGAATGTAAATCTATGTCTTTGTGTAGTTTTCCTCTTCTGTGATCTTGCAGGAACTTGGTGAAGCTGGGCAAGTGAGGGAGCAGGTAGCTGGAAGCTGTCAAAGAGGAGAGCGATTGGATCAACAAACTAGCGCAAGACACAGGTTAGTTAATCCTTCCTCTTCATTTACATCTCATAAAGAAGAATACGAAAGTAGTTTTCCTTGTTTGTTGCTAAGGCACTGTCACACCTTAGAGTGGGATAGGGGCGTTCTGAGTAGATACTTTTCCCAACAACAGGCGGCCACCATGGACAAGGCATCAGAAGTGAGTAATCTATTAAAAGAAAACGACCAAGTAATCGCTTCGCTACAAGCACAACTATCGGAGGAACAACAGAAATCAGAACAATTAGAACAACAATTGTCCACGCAGCAGCAAATAAATAATCAATTGAATAAGCAGTTGCATGAAGAGAAACAAAGGATCAATTCAAGTGCAATTCAAAAGAAGAAAGATCTATCAGAAGCGTTGGCAAAATTGAAAGCAATGAATGAATAGATGGTGAAGACGAAAGATGAGAAAATTGCTCAATTATCAAGTCAAATAGAGAAGTTCAAGAATATTCCACAGCCTTCCGAGTTTAGAGAAGAAGCACTACAGATTAATAAGGCATTGGTAACACAAATAAGATTATTATGTCAGAAAATTGCTCAAGCGGAACCCCTGTGTGACATAACAGCATCAATAATCAATAAATCAGTCGATGCTAGAACAGACTTGGAGCAGGCCGATGAGACCTTGACAAATTTTCTTGATTGGCAGGACACTGATGAGAGACAGGCGGCTAATTTGCCAAAAATATTAGAATCCCATAAAGAAATCCTATTTATGGAATGGCAATCCTAGTTAATGAAGGCAGAGAGAGCAGTTTCTAGATGCAAATTAACCACAAGTAATTTGGTTGAATCAATTAATGATACTCTCTATTTATCTAATATGATCTCTCAATGTGCACCAAGTAAATTACTATTGGCTAAAACATTGGCGCAATCATGTTATCAAGAGCTGGAGAAGAATGGGAGATTGATCACAGGTATTAAAAGTTTAACTTGGGACACCTATTGGTTGTTCCTAGTAAAACCATACAGCCAGAGAGACACCCTCAAGTTCCTAACAGATGCAATCGGGTGTATCATTCCTGATATACAAGATGCCACCTATGCTGCTCAACTCAATTCTCGTCTCAGCCGCCCTCAAGAAGTGGAACCAATGCTAGCGATATGCCAACTCAGACTGAAAGGCAAATAGCCAGAGTGATGAATCATGCTGCCGACTGCCAGATTGCTATGGGAAAGATATTCCAGATCAAGTTGTACCAATTAAGTAACATTTTAATTTTATAGTTAGTTAGTTTTAATCAAGTATTTATAGACCCTTTCAGTGCATTGTAAAGGGTTGTAAGTTTTTGTATATGACTTAAACCTGAAGTTGCACTACTGTACTTCAGGTATATTTTTATAAATACTGAGCCAATTATTCCAATTTTTGATAATGAAGCTTTTATGTGGATGTGCACTACTGCCTTTATTTAAAATTATTTCTGAGTCGGAAGAAGGAATTCGAATTGCGATTGATGTTGCGAATGATTTGCAGCTCATATGGTACTATTATCTATGTCTGAATTCATTCCTTTTATGTGAATTGTTATTTGATCACTCTTGCTATTATTGAATATATGCATGTGTTTTTAACAGCATTCTTTATACTTTCCACTATTGGATGTTTACAACATGCTTTTCTTTTAATCATACATGTATCAATAATATAAAAGGATAAGTGTAACAATGTTTTATTAATTACTTTGTTCAACTATTTGAACAAAGCAATTATTATGTGAATAAATGTCTATGTTTATTGAGTAGAGTCATCTATATGCCTATCGATGAACAGAGATCATCAAGCGTTGCACTTAAAAGAATAGAAGCTTCTTGGGATAGAATAGTCATTTGTATTTTCGCTTTTTAGATTAAGTCATCCATTTATTATCATTTATTAGAAAACCAATCACTCATCCATCCCCTTTTTATTCATTAATGGGAAACTGGTCCCATTATATCCAGTCGGAGCCACCATCCCAAATGGAAAAGGAGTTGTATTAAGGTCTGGACTGGGTGGTTATCCCTGATGTTGACGAAACGATTTTCAGGGCATCAATAGGTCCATGAATAGATGTCAGAGCATCATTCCTTGTCTTGTATTAAGATCATTAAAAAAATGAAACAAGGGGTTGGAGCATAGTCCCTTGTCTTGTGTCAAGCTCATTAAAAAATGAAACAAGGGGCTGGAGCATAGTTCCTTGTCATTTGTCAATCTCGTTAAAAAATGAAACAAAGTGTCAAAGCATAGTTCCTTGTCTTGTGTCAAACTCATTAAAAAATGAATCAAGGAGTCCGAGGACAGTTTATTCCTATATCAATCTTGTTAAAAAATGAAACATATGTCCGAGTATAGTTCTTTTACTATGTCAACATCATTAAAAAAATGAAACAACTCCAACTCGCTTTTCCAAATCGAGTCTTTGATCAAGATCTCATAAAATCCTAGTCGAGTCTTTCCTGCATCTCAAAAGTGAACCTTCATTCCATCTACCTCGCTGAGTGAAATGAAGCTTAGGGGGAATGTACCTTGAATTGATTCATTATGCTAGGGGCATGCAAACTTATCTCAAGCATAGTTTGTCTTTGTTTCAAGCTTGTGTAAAAAAAATGAAACCAAACCCAAGCATAGGTTTTTGATTTCAAGCTTGTGTAAACATGAAACTGAATTCAAGAAAAGTTCCCCATGATTCAAGCTTGTGTAAAAAGGAACCCATGCCCTATTTACATCTCGTGATTTCCATTTATATCAGTTAATTTCTGCTAGATAAGCCTTGCTTGTTTCATTCCATTCACCACAATCTCTTTGGCCGATCTTATGCTTTCACTTGGTTGTTTTTCCTTTCCTAAGGAACTGCAACAATGAGTGGTTTTGCTAGCTAGCCTCTTGACCTTTCAGTGTTTTGAGTAGTTCCCCCTTAACCAAAACCTGTTTCTATCCTTTATACCACTCATTCCTCCAGGACAAGTCACCTTTAAGCTCTTTTCTGACTTGTAAAAAATTGAAAAGATCGCCAAGTATTTTTCCCTTTTTGACTTGTTAAAGAGAGTAAAATGGGGATCCACTTTCAAGCTCTTTTTAGACTGTTTAAACATGAAAATATTATTGATCTCTTGTTGTTTTAAACTCGTTAAAGGCTACGAAACATCATTTACATAGTATAATTTTACTGCTTTTTCAGGCTGGGATAAATTATTTATGAAAAAGGTACTCCTTGACTAAAATGGTCAAGTGGTTCTCTCAAGTATTGTTTTCTACCTTTTCAAGCTCAAGAGACACAGATATATGAAAAGGGACCATGTCGAGTTTTTCTTCCTGTGTCTTTTTCAAACACTCTAAACATGAAAAAAATATCAAGGTACACCTTTTTCGGACTTGCTAAACCATCAAATGACATCGGATTCATCACCATGACGAACACGGGCTTCTCCTTCCTAGGGTTCATTAATCTACCAGGTCAGATTCATCCCAAGGATGGACTTATAGTGCAAGCACATGACATCCCCTTCAAGCTTGTGATAAAAAATAATTGGGGCACCTACCAAAAGTGGTGGGGGGGAATGGGAAATTCTATCAGTTATGTCACCAGCTCACTCTTGAACATGACACTTTCTGCTTCATGTCGGGTTGGGATATCCTTACTTCATCATTGGCCTTCCTGTGTTGGGCTATTCATTTTTTCCTTCCATTTTATCTCTACCACGTCATCATGACCTCCAATCCTATGGATCCAAAAGCTGCCAAACTCCAAAGTCATGTCACCGATATGTTCAAGAGTTGTCCTTCTATAGTTACACTCATTCTTGATTCTTTGTATCATCTGAAATCATTGCATCCCTTTGTCTCATGTCAATGATGTGGGATACATCATGGCCTTCCTTCAACACAGTCACTTCCTGTCAACTTCAACTCATTATCCAGGAAGCTAGCTGAGAGACTCCCTTCTAGTACCTTAGAGCTTACATGCCTTAATGGCAAGTTCTTCGCACTTTATGACAAGTTCACATCATTGGCTTTCGATCGGGTGATTTCATGGGTGTTCAACTTCAGTTCCTTTATTCACATTCTGTGGATTGTTCTAGTAGTACCTTGAGAGTCATTCTCATTATTGGTGGTTCCTCTCACACTTGTTAACAGTTCACATCATTAATCATAATCAATAGAATTTCTAGCATGTTCAACTTCAGTACATTTATTCACATGTTAGAATGCGTATTTTGATCGGGTCGTGTTGGAGTGCAAGACCCTAGGCTCAGATTACAAAAGTCTAGGTTACAAGGTGATGTGACATGGTCATGTTGATATACATGCCTCTTTCAGATGGATGGTTGTGACCATACCATGAGTTGTCATATGTGATCCTTCTCATTATTACATGACTGTGACCATACCTTGGTTTCAATATGATCCTTCTTATTGGATGGTTGTGCCCATGCCTTGAATCGATTTACATGATCATTCTCTAGATGGTTGCATCCATACCATGATTCATGTATCATTTGTTATATTTTTAGTGATGTACATGTATCTATTCTTGGTTGCAGTTTTTCCAAGGACGGACTCGGGTTCCCCGCATCTATTTGTAAAGCATTTCACCCCACTCAATTTTGGCCTTCACGCTTTAGGGGGCATCTGTTACACAAAATTTTGTCACTTTCCCTATACTCCCTATTCAATGATCCTGGAGGACCTCTACAATGAACCCTACGTATTTTCCCATCATAAAGAAACTCCTATTATGTCCCTCTTCATGAGCAAAACAATTCCCTTTTGCATCATTTCCCAAGAATCTTCCTTTTACCCTAGTTTACAAGACTGGCGCTAATGACCCATTCACTCTTCATGTTGATTTGCAAAGTATGAAGCTAGTCCTAGTGCCGTATGACACAACTAAGCTATTTCTTATTCACACTGATCCTCTTTTGGCAATTTTTTTTAAATATGGAGTCGAAGCTTCTAGGTCTAGAAGCTTCGTAACAAAAGTCTTGTAAATGGTTGTGCTAAATGGAGCTGAGGAAGTCAGTTTGGGCTCCTTTCCCCTATTAATATGGAACAAACCCAAGAGATAAAGCCTTCTCCCATGAGAAGAGTAATCATCTCCCCTCCATCCAAGCTATATAAACCCATCCTTTTCCAAGCTACATCGGTCTTAATATTTTTGGAGCTTGACTAACCAGCAAGATATCATAGCTTTTAGCCTTCTGGATTATGTTTGTGAAGGGAGAATAGTGTGTTTGGTTTGGTTTGAGACTAAAGGGATGAAGCCTTAAAACTTCCATTGTTGGGGCTATCCATGAGATGCTAGCAGAGGTGTGGGTACCCGGATACATCGGAGGAAACCTGCAACATCAAGGCATTGCTTGTAATATCTTTCTGAACTTATATGAATACAACTATTGATTGATTTCCTACATTAATTTTTATCTTATAATTGATGGCTTAAGATTCGTTGACCTTTAAAGTAGGCTAAATACAATTTGTATGCTATCAAATTTGTTGTTGTTGTTTGTTTGTTTGTTTTAGGTATTCAAAGGAATGAAATGAAAGATAGCTGGAGTAAGGAAGTAGGATCATCACCAAGAGGAATAACATTATAAGAGGTAGGCCCTCTTATTTAATTCTAGCCTAAGGAAGTTTTTACTAGATTGCTTGTTTGTGGCTAGACTCGCTCTCTCGGGCTAGAGGAATTATCTTTGTCTGCATTGAGAATTTACCTACACCATAGATGGACAATGGTTCAACCTATTTCTCAATTCTAGAAGGAAAAGGAGGTTGGGTAACTATGCAATTGCACACCTTAGGAGCTCAAGGGTTGAGATTGAACTCAAAAACTACGCAATGTGCAATTGAGGCCAGGCTGGCAAGCTAGATTGTGCAATTATGGGGGCCAAGACCTGGTCTTGAGCACTGGAACTGCCTAGTGCATAGTCTTGGGAGGTAGGAAATACGCATTACGCATTGTTAAGGGGAAATGCACAGTTGGGGAAGACCAGAAGAGGCTAAGTTTCTCGGAAATTTCTGAAAATTGGCTAAGTGTGGGATTAGTGAACTGATGTGATTAGTGACATGAATTGACCGTGACCACACATTTAGAACACTTGAAGACACAGAAAGATAGATCGATCATGACACATGAACCACACATTTCCCTCAGTGTGACAACTTTGCTATGACTTATGATAAGTGAGAAACCAAAGACACACTTTGAAATGACCGTGATGACACTTTTGCAACCGTGCTTAAAACTTTTGGAAGGAGTCTGACAAATGTTTACATGGTTATATCTACTCATTCACACAAATATAACCACTTGAAACCACGAAAACAAGCTTATACATGTTATGTGATAGCTAACATGCAAAAAGGAGGCATTTTTTGTTTCTTGCAAAAGGTACCAAAACATTTAAAAAAACACATGGAATATACTTTAATGTTTGCGATGAGAAAATGTAAGCCCAAGGTAGGCTTTGAAATTTGGTGCAGAGAAAAATTTTGGAGGCTGTTGTAGCAGCGACAACACTTTTGAACAAGATATTACATGAAAAGCTGATAAGTTTGAGTTGGTTGGTCACTAGGAATGCCAACAAAAACCAAAATAAGAAGACAAGCCAACTTGATATTGAAAATATAAAATACAGAAATTGGCATTTTGGTATTTGAGGCAAGGAATAATCATGGGATTTTTTGAAGGTATTTTCTTCCCTTTTTCTTGTAAATATCAATCCATCCCAACACGTTGTTAGGAAAAGATGGCATGGAGAAAATGGATAAATTTCCTTGATGCATTTCCATTTTTGAAGTGTATGTAACATTAATTGTTTTCTTATCATTATTTAGGTGATTTGATTCAAGATGAAATTTGTTCCTGCTCATGTACAAATTCAATACCATGGTTGTATCTCTTTCCTCTCCATTCGAGGGATCTGGAAGTGATATGGAGATGATGGAAGAGGGGAAGGGACCCTAGAGTTTGAGGGATTAGATTGTGCCACATGGGGAGACTCAGAGGCTGAAGGACTAGATTTTGTTGTAGAAGATTTTTGTTGTTGCATGTTATCTTTCTTGTGAGTTGAGGGAATATTCTTAAAGATGAAAATCCCCCAAAAGGAAGGTTGTGACTGAAGGATTTAGGGTTTCCATTGTGTATTGCATGTTATTGAAGTATTTTACCATATATTTGAAATATTAATTTTTAATTTATTTTCAGATGTGGAATCCACAAACTTATGCATATACAACATTCAATAAATAAATTTAAACAAAATCCATTCAATTATTCAAAAATTGAAAAAATAATTCACATGATTATTCCTTAACACACATCAATTAGATAATTTCATATGATTTTTTTCCTATGTGGTTCATGGTCCCTAGAGATCATTTAGCACAACATCCACTGAATAATTACACTAGGTGGATCTACCTAAAGAGATCACTCCTTTCTAGGTCAAGCACAGAGCCTAACCTTGAGACTGTCAAGAGAATTGAACATGTGACCTATCAATGTTGAAATGTGTCGCTTGGAAGGTACTCTCACAATCCCTGGGGTACTAGGTTTGTGACGATTTGACCCACAAATATGTGTTTTTGTGGGTAATGTACCCAGTTAGTGGGTTTTGTACACAATGTTGTGGGTGAAAGGCCAAGAGAAAATGTTAGTTTATTATAATTATTATGAGGGAACTTCATTGGTGTTGAATAAGCCCAAATATTGATGATTAGAAATGTATAAATACAATAGGCCTAGGAGAGGTCTAAACACAACAAGATAGAAACATAATCTAAAGAAGAATAATGAGTAAGGGAGCCACAAACCAAAAGAAGGGATGGGTTGGAAAATATTCAAGGTATGATTTATCCTTTGTCTGAAATAAGTTGATTTAAATAGGAGACTAGTGCGAGTCTTTTAGTTCAGCACAGACAAAATTTGAGGTATGATTCTATTGGAAATTCAGCTGACTTTTTCCCTAGAAAGAAGATTCATCCCTATGGATTGTTTTGTGACCTAAATAAGGCTTTGTCCAATATGAGAGTTGAAGGAAAATGATACTATAAGTATATGCATAATCAAAGTTTGTGCAATGTTAAAAAATGACGATCAAGACCCTAGATGAGGTTGACCTTCCTTACAAATCATTGTGTTGAGGACCGAGCTCCTTAGGAAGAGCACAAAAGTGTTCTATGGTCTCTCTTTGACGTAAAAGGAGTATGAATTATCCTTAGGATTGCACAGTGCCAAGTGGATTGATGAGCCTCATAAATGGGTAGTTATATGGGCTCATTTTACCTCCTAACCTAGTCAAATCAACCATTCTCTTAACTTATTGTATGATTTTCTGATTATATTTATGCTTATAGAGTGAGTTGAGTTAGTTATGATGCCATGTGGTCTAACATGTATTTAATGCAGATTATTGATGGATTTCGAGGTCAAAGTCAAGGATACAATGGTCAAATCACAGCAATAACTTGAAGTAGATAGAGGAGAGGACTTATAGGAGGGAACCCCCCTCATTTATTACTACTCACTATGAATTCCCCTTCATTCAACTCGGAGTACAAGTAGCCGAATCATGCACTAGAATGCAGCCGAGTAAGTAGAAGATGATTGAGAGTTATCTCGAGTTTTGGGAGCCTAGCCTCCCTGATTTTAAGGAAGTTGTTGGTAGCTTCAGATGTATAAATATAGAGGCCTAGGGCCTCACTAGGTTTGGTTTTTTCTTATGTAAACTCTGCTCAAATTTCGAGCTTATTATTTTGTAACAGTTTCATGTAATCTTGCTACTTTTTGATAATGAAGATGGAATCATTTTTGAGCTAGCACCGAGTTACCTCAGAGGGCTGAAGCTCTTGGGTTAGGGCCCAATCCGAGAATCCAAGCTTCTATTTACTTGTATTTGTGGGCTTTACTTCAGTTTGAAGATTAATTTGTTGTTAGATGTATTTCTTTTATGGTTAAGAATAGGTTGCTTTTGATGATTTAGTAGTTTGCTTCCATTTGTGCTTTCTGTAGCAGGTTAAGCAAAGATCAGAAATGATTCAAAAGGCTATAAAGAGTGCCTTGGCCTCTCTTCCTCCCTCTGGGACCATGATTTGAGGCAAAGACTCTCTTGTTTCCCCAAAAACACAGATTTTCCTCATTTCATAGGACTTCTAGTGTTTTCAGCTCTTTAGTAGGTTAATAGTCCAGTTTTTCTTTGATTTAGATCTCCTTTATCATGTTCATTTCTTGATTTGAAATAGTCCTCTTTCATGCTTTCCTTTCCTACAACATTTCTCATCACTTCCTTTCATTGATCATAGTTTAGACCATTTTAATGCAAAACTCTGTTTTTCCTAAATGCACTCATTTCATTTGTTGCTTGGTTTTCTTGGTTGACTATCAGTTCCTTTGCAGCAGATCTCTTCCAAAAGTATGCCAACTTATTAGAAATCACATCCTCCATTTGATCTATCCCCTACAAGTCTCCTAATCCTCACCTCAATTCTGCCCTAGTTTCCTTCATTTTCTTCATAGAACTTCTTCCTCTCTCCTTGAGCAAACCCAATCATATTTCTCTCTTCCAGTGATTCTTGGTAGACCTTAGGTGCCCTAACACCTCATTCCAACAACCATCCACCTTTTCCACCCACTCTCACACCCTCAAAATTGCAGAAATTTCTCTCGGCCTCCTCTTGTAGCCTCCTACAATTTCCCTGTTTTCCCCTTGTAGTTTCCCTGTGTCCTCCTGTAGTTTTTGTTGTAGGCTTTCTTTGGAAGGCTGAGTTTGGGAAAAGCCTCCAGAAGGCCACCTAGGACCTCCTAGGACCCATCCACACCATCTTACGTCCTCCAAAGCCACAAAACCGCCCTTTAACACCACCTATTCGATGCCACACTCGCACACAATAAACTAGATGCATGTCAAATTCACATAAAAACACATAAAAATCCAAAAATATGTTTTTTGCTTATTTACTTCCAGAAATAACATGGTTAGATTTTGTTTAATTTCTTGATAGGTAATGGCATTTATTTCGTGGTTTTCATAGTGTTTTTGGCAAAAGTAGAATTAGCTTGCTAATTAGGGTTTACTAGGTCTTGCTTTACATTACAGTCTTTTTCCTTTCTGCAATAAGAATAGCTTCTGTAGAGTAATATTTCTTTCTTTCATCACACATAAAGCTTCTTATGAGATCTATAGAATTTAGCTTGAGTTCCTAGTGATCTTGCATCGGCTGACCAAGTAACAACCTACAGTGAGAACTAGTACTTGTGCATACAGCACCGATGCTTCCAAGTTTGTTACGAACTACCGGGTTGATAAAAGTAAAGTTGGCAGCCTAGGAGTTGTAGCATTCTTGCTACAATACTGGCACTCGCCATTTTTTGGCATTGATGCCGGGGAAGCGTCAGAGTATTCTGTGATTACTGCTTTCTTCTATTTCTTCTTGCAACATTCTGCTAATAGTTTATTTCAACAAAAGTAGACTAGTCATTTCTTTTCTTTTAGTTCTGCATTTCCTTGCTTTCCCTTCCAATTCTGTAAATTCCATTTCAGCAAAAGTAGACTAGTCATTTCATTTCTTTCAGTTATGCATTTCCTTGCTTTCCTTTTCAATTCTTCAAATTTCCATTCAACAAGTTCATTTCAGCTAGTTTCAATTTCTTTTGTCCAATCAAAATCTTAGTTTCTGCAGGTATTATCAGTGTGGGGAAAAAGAAAAAAACCAACCAAAATTTTTTCCTTTCATGCGTCGTAGGAATAAAGATAACTCAGGAAAATTTCTGGCCAACACCACTACTTCTTCATATAGCCAACCTTCTCTCTTCTTCGGTGGTTGTGATCAAGAAGAAGGCTTAGGTGAACAGCTAGACATATTTGAAGAACCTATAGGGGAAGAAGAAGAAAACATTCCTCTAGATCCAATGGATGAAAACAGAAATTCTAGGGGGAATGGAGAGAGAATAGAGGGTACCTTTCCCATTTCGGAGACCAATGGGGACACCAAAATGAAGAATATAATCCCTTCAGCCCTACCTCATTTCCATGGTCTAACTACAGAAGATCCTGACACCTTCTTGTTCGAGTTTGTTGTCAGCTGTCAAACTTATGACTATGTAGAAGACGAGAAAAAGTTGAAATTGTTCCCTTCTACTCTCAAGGATGCAGCACTGCGTTGGTTCATGGGATTACCTGGAAATAGCATCACAACTTGGGCTCAGATGCAACAGGCCTTTAACAACAAGTATCGAGACTATTGTAGGTCAAAAGATGCTAAAGAAGAAATCTTCTGAATGACCATGGTAATTGATGAGTCCGTGGAAGACTATGAAGAGAGGTTCCAACTCAATTACAAAAGGGTCGGGTGTACACTTGACCCTGAGTCTCTGAATTTGGTCCTACTCAGGGGAATTCGAGAAGACCTTCTAGACACCCTCCATCTACTGGCCAGGGGATACATATGCTAACTATCCTATGAGGACATAAAGACTATTTTTAGAAACCATTCTAGAGTAGTTAGAAAGAAAGGTAGGGGTAGTCAACCCATAGCCAATACCTCCTCTTCCAATTCATCCATTAAAGGTGAAATCGGAAACATGTTGGAAGATTTCAAGAGTGAGATGTTGCAGACTCTTGCCATGCAAATGGATACATTACATATCAAAAGAAAACAAGAGGAAGTGGAGAGGGCTTAGGCCATTTTTTTCCCTAGATGCACCAGGAGGCATCTAGGAATGAATTCCCATTGAACTCTATAGAGGCTTGTTTAGTGTGTGAAGAAAATCATTCTATAGACAAGTGCCCTTCCTTGCGTGGACTTAAAGCTGTATACCAAGGGGCTGAAGGAGTCACTAAATAGATCTATTACATAAACTAAAGGAGGCTTCATGGACCTAGACCATATCAACAGGGGATGTAAGGGACATCTCAAGCATAGTACAACCCCAACGAAGTCACCTCCATACTTTCATGGGGCCCCCCTACTCATCCTTCCTAGTCCATGCCTCCTCCTTGGTCCTTCACATCTCAATATCATGCCCAACCAACCACCCATTCATTTCAATCCTATGCTCAGCCGCAACCTCCATGGAATGCACCTCATTAGGGGTGGAGGCCCCAATACAACTCTCTACCCGCTCTTTTGCCTCCACCACCTGCCCAACCACAACCGTTACCTTCTACTCCACTAAGGCAACCCCAAATGCCTGCCCAGCCAAATCCGAACCCGAACAATAGATAGGCTCAACAAGTGTATAGTGGGGAACCATCATGCCCAACTTATGGTGTGGAGATTTAAGAAATTAACTTGCGATTTGGGAAAGTTCTCCCAGATAGCTAGCCTCCACCCAAGGAGGTTGAGGAAGATAAAGAGGAAAGCAAATCCACCCTTTCCTAAGAGACTATATATGACAATCCAGCATATCCCAGAAGAGACTGAACTCCTGGGAGAATTGAAACATTTATGTGTGAAGATACCACTTCTCCAAGCCATAAAAGATGTTCTTATATACAATAGGTTGATCAAAGAGAAGTGCTTTAGGCATACAGGAAGGCGCAAGAGAGGTGCCCCAACCATCAATGTCATAGGACAACTGTCTGACCTGATGTTGGGGCAGATAATCTATCCAAAATATCTGGACCCTGGAAGCTTAGTAGCTGATGTCCACATGAATGGAACAATGGTCCCACATACCTTGATTGATCTAGGAGCTGCCATTAATGTGATGAAAAAGGACACAAAGCTCAAACTTTACCTCCAGGTCTCCTTGACGAAGACCACGACAGTGCTGCAGCTAGCAGACCGCTCCACAGTGATCCCTAAGGGGATTGTGGAAGATGTGATGGTCTCCATTGATTCTTGGGAGTACCCTATTGATTTCTTAGTTCTCCAGCCAAAGGCAAAGCTCATTGGGTATCCTCTCATTCTGGGAAGACCCTGTTTGGCTATAGTCGATGCCTACATCAACTACCGAGCTGGGAACATGACCATAAAGAATGGGCACATGTCCAAGTAGTTAACCTTATATCCTCCTGCCCAAACCCTAATAGAACATGATCTACCTATCTGGTTGGAGGAGGAGGATGAGGATGAAGTTTATTCTGCACCACTTTGTGCATTAGGAATCACAATGGGGGGAAAACTACAAGATGAGGATGATATGGTTGAAAATTTGATTCAGAATCCACCTCCCAGTTTATCACCATTAGTAGACATAGTAAGAGAAACCCAAAACAACCCCTCAACTGATCTCTGTGTGGACGACCCTACTTCTCCCCATGTCAAAAATGTAGAGTTCGACCCAAAAAGAACATTGAAGGTCAATCCATCCCTATCTACTTCCCAGGAGAAGAAGCTATGCAACCTACTGAGAAAACATCTAGATGCCTTTGCCTAGAGTTATGAGGAGATGAAGGTAGTCCACCCTTCAGTATGTACTCATCATATATACATCAAGGAAGATTGCAAGATAGTTAGGCAGCCTCAAAGGATGATGAACCCAACACTTAAAGATGTTGATAAGGAAGAACTACAGAAATTGTTGGATGCAGGATTCATCTATCCCATTTCTAACAGTGGATGGGTCTCTCCTTTGGTGCTAATGCCAAAGAAAAATGGTAAGTGGAGAATTTGTGTCGACTATCAAGAATTGAAAAAAGCCACTAAAAAGGACCACTTTACTTTACCTTTCATAGATCAAGTGTTAGACAGTCCGGTAGGGAAAAAAAATTTCTCCTTCCTAGATGGGTTTATTGGGTAAAATCAGATTGAAATCAGCCCGGAAGACCAAGATAAGACCACTTTCACTTGTCCTTGGGGTACCTTTGCATACCGGGTCCTTCCTTTTGGTTTGTGGAATGCTCTAGCCACTTTCCAAAGAGCGGTATTGAGGATATTTTCTGAACTAGTTCATTATGCAGTAGAAATATACATGGATGATTTTACTCTTTGTGGCTTTAACTTGCAGGAAATTTTATCTAACCTAGGAAAAGTTCTAGATAAGTGTATTGAGATGAACTTGTCCCTCAGTCTGGAAAATTGTGAATTCTTGATCACTGAAGGGACTGTGCTAGGTCATGCAATATCTCAACAAGGACTGCAGGTGGACCCCAACAAAATTTCCATCATCCAAAGGGTCTCACCTCCTCAAAAGGTGAGAGATGTCAGAAGTTTCATAGTCTTAGCTGGATATTACAGGAGATTCATTAAAGACTTCAGCAAGATAGCCTCTCATTTGTTTGGCCTCTTAGGCAAAGATGTTGAGTTCATATGGTCGAAAAAATGTCAAGAAGCCCTAGATACCTTGAAGAGCAAGCTAGTGACTACCCCAATTCTCAAAGGCCAAAACGGGGCCCTACCTCTTCACATTCACACAGATGCCTCGAACAAAGCAATAGGAGAAGCCTTAGGACAAATTGATGAAAAGTTACCTTATGCCATGTACTTTATAAGAAAAAACTTGTCAAAGGTAGATTTAAACTACATAGTGACCGAGAAGGAACCCCTAGCTATCGTGCATTCCTTAAACAAATTCATACATTATATCACAGGCTATCAAACCTTTGTGCACACTGGTCATACTACAATTAGATATTTAATGAACAAACTAGATGTAAATGCTCTCATTATTAGATGGTTACTTTTACTGTAGCAGTTTGATTTGACCATTATTGATAAGCCTGGTAAAGAGAATGTTGTTGCTGACTTTTTTTCTAGAGTAAATTTGCCTGTAGGTGAAGAAGGAATGGTGGATGAGAAAATGCCATATGAACACCTATTTTCTATATCAGTACTCTCTCCATGGTTTGCTGATATAGCAAACTACTTGGTTTTAGCACAGTTCCCACCACACTTGTCCTCAAAAGAAGAGCAGGATAGTAAGGAAAAGCATCCCTTACACCTGGATTGGAGGCAATCTCCTCAAACTAGGCCCAAATCAGATCTTGAGAAGATGTGTTAGGGAGGAGGAAGTCTTAGAAATCCTCCTGACCTGTCATGACAGGCCTTGTGGAGGTCATTTTGCAGCAAAAAGAACCGCCTTCAAGATATTGCAAGCAGGCTACTATTGGCCCACTCTTCATTAGGATGTGAGGAGATACACGAGCCAGTGTGATTGGTGTCAGAGGATGGGGAAACACACTCCAAAGGATGAAATGCCCATGCAACCTTAAGTGACCTTTGAGCCATTTGAGTAGTGGGGCATGGACTTTGTGAGACCTATCAACCCCCCTTCAAAGCAAAAGTGGTGCATCATTGTGTGCACCAACTACCTGACAAAGTGGGTAGAGACAAAATAAATTAAAGCAGCGAGAAAGGAAAAAGTAGTTGAGTTTTTGAGAGAAAACATATTTTACAAGTTCGCGTATTAGAGAGAGTTGGGCATAGACCAAGGTACTCAGTTCACTTCCAGCATGATTGAAGACCTGCTCACACATCATAAGATCAATCATAGGACTTCCACCCCTTACCATCCATAAGCCAATGGGTAAGTGGAGGTCACTAACAGAGCATTGGAAGGGATCCTAACCAAGGTAGTGAGCAACAATAGAAAAGACTGGGCAGACATATTAGTTGAGGCCACTTGGGCCTATAACACAACATGGGAGAACACCACCTGGTTCACACCCTATGAACTGGTCTATGGGAAGAAGGCCTTAATGTCAATAGAGTTTGAATTTAATACCTTAAAAATGGCAGCTCAGCTGGACCTAGACCTCAGCCATGCACAAAAGGAGAGGTTACTTCAGCTCAATGGATTGGATGAATATAGATTGCAAGCCCTTCTCCACACAGAGGTAGTTCAACTTTAGAGAATGATATGGCATGACAAAAATATCAAGGAGAAGCAATTACAAGAGGGATATTGGGCACTACTCTATGATTCAAGATACAAAGATTTCAAAGGCAAGCTGAGGAAAAGATGGCTGGGACCTTACACTGTGGAGAAATGAAATGACAAGGGTTCAGTTCTGATCAAAACCATTGATGATGAAGCCGTCCCCATGCTTGTCAATGGACATCGGTTGAAATCCTACAAGAAACCCCTCTCTAAGAGAAATTTTATTGAATATTTGAATAAAACAATTATGGTAGTGGAGCATGTCTTAGCTTCCACTTCACCCACTCACTGAAGAAAAAATAAATAAAAAAATAAGGACTCAAGTGAAAACCTCCATGAGGCACTTGAGTCCCATCGTTGGGTTGAAAACCTCTTCTGAGGTGGCCCAGTGATGTCAAAAAAAAAAAAAGGAAAAAGAATAAGATCCCTGGGTGAAAACCTCCCTTGGAGGTGCCCAGGGCAGGAAATTAAAGTGAAAACCTCTCTGAGGCACCCTAGTTGTTTTCAAAACAAATAAATGAATTTTTATTGCATTGCAGGTTTGCAGGAGGACTACAGGGAGTAGAAGAAGGTGCTAAGGGGACCCTTACATTCATACCAACACCCATCTCATCTTCTCCACACATTCCTCCATCATTTTTGGCATCTCTTTCAACCCACTGTGCCTTTTTCTTACAAAACTGTGTTTTTCTTTTTCTACAGGAGGCTCCTGTAAGAATTATAGAGAGCCAGAAGTGTCTACAGAAGGTAGTTTGAGGGACAAAAAAAGCTTCATGAGGAACCTATAATCCCTCCTACCATATTCAAACCTCCTTGCCATCATTTCCAAGCTTGCATCACACCCCAAGCATCTTTATTTTTTTCCTGTCCAAGAAAAAACACAGAAAAACAGTTTCTAGGTTTTGAAAAAAAAAGAGAGGAAATGGCACCAATAACCTTACCTGAAGCTTACCTACCATCCCTCCATCATTCATGACACCTCTGGCATTACTCTTGAGCTCCAAGCGTAGGGAAAAGCTGAAGTTTTCAGGGGAGAAGTAGCTACAGAAGCTCCTATAGGAATTACTATAGCAGCTGGTCCCATTGAAGTCCAACACCAGCAGCAAGAGAGTGCACACATGAAGGTTGGAAAGGCACATGCAGCTCAACTCCAGCAAAGAAGAACTTGCACAAGCTCACAACCACACTTCAGAAAGTAGAGACAACATGCATAAAGGGAAATGCAGGCATGCAGTAGAGAAAGCCACAACACCTCATAGCAAGTACACTCGGATCACAGGTAAGTAACTAAGTCACTTCTTTATTTGCATTTGTGTAATTAGAGATCATACGAAGGCAATGATATGGTTAAGATTGAATGAGGGAAAGGTGGCCAGTTAACTTGGCCACCTTCATTTAGTTGACTCCACTTATCCGAGATGTCACCCACACATGCGCACAGTCAACTCAAGCATAAGATGCCAAGGACATGTAGTGGGAGGAAGTGTGAACTCTGATGCAATAATGAGGGATGATTACAAGAAGAGGCCATGATGACAAAGAAGGTGGGGACCAATGGTATGAATATGGCCAATGAACACCTTGCCAACTCAACACTCATAACCGAAAATATCCATAAAGGGTAATGAGCACTCCTCCTCGTGCATTCTCACCACCTTTTCTTCATTCTCTCCTTGTAACTCAGCCACAACAGTCTTCTTGTGACCCCACAACCTCGTAACCTCCCATATCCTTACTCTCATCATTGTCTATAGGAGCAACTACAAGAAATCTACAAGAGCACCTACAGGAAATCTATAGGAGGGACAACAGGCTTCTACAGGAGGGGCAGTGAGTCATTTTGAAGGGAGAAAACATGATTTTTAGCACGAATTTTAGTCTGGAGAGGTAGGGTTCATGCATGCCCCTATTGAATATCAATATATGAAAGAAGTGGTCTTAATTTGAGGATGAAATAAGTCTTTAGGAGGGTAGAAAATACATAAAAAAATTCTGTTTATTTAAAAAAAAAAAAAAACACAACCTCCTCTGTTTTTTATTTTTCTCAAAATTCTTTGTCTCCACCTCCATATTTGGGTTTTGAAAAAGTATAGGCAGTATGACGGGAGGTTTTATGAGAAAGGAGCCCACTAACTCCACTAGGCTCCATGCACATCCTCAAGTGGTGGAAATATTCACAAGGGCAAACTGGATGAATTTCTTTGAGAAATTTAGAGGGTTTGATGATGAAATTGCCCAAGAATTTGCTCTCTCTCTAGTCCCTCACATAAGAACACATGCCACTGTAATCATTAGAGGCCTCTCCATCGAAATAATCCCTGAATTCATCAGTACGGTCACTACCCTTCCTCTTGGGCTGCCTTGGAGTAAAGATGAGAAACCAATTGGCCAGGCTGCGAAGAAGAAATTTTTCAAAAATAATGAAACCATTGTTGAACATAAAAATGGAATTAGAAGGGATAGTATACCATATCCCTGGGATGAGGTTAGCTACCAAATAATCAAATACATCTCTTGTGAGGGGAGACACAACATTTTCTATGGATATCATTTCAGAATCCTCCATGACTTGAGGTATGGCATGGATACTCCAGCACCTCAAAAGCTCAGTATCCCTTACTTTCTCCTTTACTCCCTCATTGACTCCAACACCAAGGTAGAAGCAAGAACTTTAGGGTAGTTAGCTCACCATGGCTTAATCAAAATCCTAGTAGAGGAAGCCCTCCATACCTTTACACTCCCTATAGCATGGGAAGTTTTCCGAAATATGACAGTTGAGGATGACATAAAATCATTAACCGATGATGTCTATTTTACTGAAAGTGAGGAGGAAGAACAACAAGCAGGAGAAGATGAAGCCAGTGGTGACATAGCATAGCAAGAAAGGAAGGAGGAAGGAAAAGAAACAGAGGAGGGAAAAGTTGAGGAGACAGGAAAAGAGATAGAAGAAGGAGAAAAAGAGGCAAAGAAAGTAGAGCAAGGAGAAGAGTCCCATGAGACTTTGGAAAGAGAGGTAGTAGCTTCCCTCACTACCCTCAGTACACCAGTCAAGCCAAAGCAGAATAGAAAAAGACATACCTCCATGTATTTCAGGGCAAGGAAGAGCACAAGAATTAAAATAGGCAAACCTTAGCCTTCTTCAAAAGTTCCCATTACCATTGAGGATTCACCATCTACCAAGGTGAAATAATCTCCTTCCAAGACACCTATAACGTATGAAAGGGGGACTCCAAGATCTTCTACATGGAAGGGAAAGGCAATACTACAGACCTAAAACCAGACCTACATGAGGCTGAAACAATCCTACAGGAGACACTATCCAAGCTACAAGAGACCCAAAAGCTTGAGGAAAGGATAGGAGGATAGCCAGAGGTGAAAGAGGAAGCACAAGGGTTACAAGAACCTGACCCCCAGCCTAGTTTGGCCTCCTATTACAATCTAGTTGAGGGAGGTAGGATAATCCCACAGAAATTTTCAATTCCATTGTTTTTTGAATTGGAGAAAGAAAGAGTGAGAACACATAGGTGGATGCAGATATCCAAATCCAAAGGATTTGAGGATGTTGGCCATATGGAAAACAAAAGCAGGGAAATGGGCAGAGAATTGAGTGCTCTCAGAGACAGAGAAGCCATCACAAGAAGCCACAATGAAAATGAGAATGAAATCCTAAGGAGGCAGCTGCAAGAGAAAGAGACTCAGCTGGCATACATGGCCAGCTTGTCCATGGAAGAATTACAATGCAGAACACCAGTGAAATCTTATGGCCTCTCTCTGAAGGATCAATGGCTTCAATTCCAAATAAAGACTTTAGCACAAAGAGGCACAATGCCTTTCCAAGATTATTCATGGATTTGTGTGACCAAAGCACCTCAGAGGATAAGGCAAAGATGGTAGAGTTCTACCTACACAACATGGCCCTCACAAACATGAATGTGTGGGACCCCAATGCCAAGCTAGGGGACCTGCAATTAATGGCCATGGCCTCATGGATGAACCAGAAGAATTGAGGAAAACAGAAATGAAAAGATTGATAATAAAAGAGAAGAATGATCCATTAATGATAAGAGCTAAGCAATCAGATCCTATGGCACTCATTCGCACACATAACTTGCTTGCCAATGACCCTTAGATTGCCCCTAGATATCTATCCAATTAGGCACAAGCAATTGCACACTTTGAAGATATGCAAAGGCTACTTGGGGATGACTATGTACATGCCTGCATGGGGAGATGGAACACCCTACCCCACAACTTGGAGATCAGAGAATACCATTCCCCAATGAGGTTGAGGGAGGCATTGAAAAGAGTGCTAATGTACAAGCACTCCATGCAAAGGCTGAAGATCAACTGGATTGGCCTGAAATTGAGTCCTCCACTCCTATTAGGCATGGTTGAAGGTAGGAGAGAAGAGGAAGAGAAGGATCAATGGAAGGACATAGACAAAACAACATGATTTTATGACCA
The DNA here is from genome assembly GCA_031772625.1 of Pinus tabuliformis. Lineage (NCBI taxonomy): Eukaryota > Viridiplantae > Streptophyta > Pinopsida > Pinales > Pinaceae > Pinus > Pinus tabuliformis. Next base: position 495,572,758 of record CM062807.1, on the reverse strand, counting down.
ACATGAGCAGACCACATTAGAAGCCTAGGATCCTAGGGAGGCCACCAAGGCCATAAATGACGAGGAGATTGACTAAGTTGCTCAGAGGATGAGCAACACCTTTAGTGGGGTGTCATGATGAGCCTCATAAATGGGTAATTATATGGGCTCACTTTGCCTTCTAACCTAGTCAAATCAACCATTATCTTAGCTTATTGTATGATTTTATGATTATATTTATGCTTATAGAGTGAGTTGATTTAGTTATGATGCCATGTGGTCTAACATGTATTTAATGCAAATTATTTATGGATTTCGAGGTAAAATTCAAGGATCCAGTGGTCAAATGGTAGCAATAACTCGAAGTAGATAGAGGAGAGGACTTATAGGAGGGAAACCCCCTCATTTATTACTCCTCACTTCAAATTCCCCTTCATTAAGCTCGAAGTGCAAGCAACCGAATCATGCACTAGAAGGCAGCCGAGCAAGTAGAGGATGATTGCGATCTATCTCAAGTTTTCGGAGCCAAGCCTCCCTAATTTTAAGGAAGTTGTTGGTAGCTTCAGATGTATAAGTAGAGAGGCCTACAACCTCACTAGGGTCGGATTTTTCTTATGTAAACTCTGCTCAAATTTCGAGCTTATTATTTTCTGATAGTTTCATGTAATCTTGCTACTTTTTGATAATGAACATGGAATCCTTTTAGAGCTAGCACTTAGTTACCTCAGAGGGCTAAATCACCTAGGTTAGGGCCCAATCCAAGCAACCAAGCTTCTCTTTACTTTTATTTGTATGCTTTACTTTAGTTTATAGATTAATTTGTTGTTATATGTATTTCTTTTATGGTTAAGATTAGGTTGCTTTTGATGATTTAGTAGTTTGCTTCCATTTGTGCTTTCTGTAGCAGGTTAAGTAGCGATTAGAAAAGATTCAAAAGGCTAGAAATAGTGCCTTGGCCTCTTTTCCTCCCTTGAGGACCATGATCTAAGGCAAAGACTCTCTTGTTGCTCCAAAAACATAGATTTTCCTCATTTCATAGGACTTCTAGTGTTTGCAGCTCTTTAGTAAGTTAATACTCCAGTTTTGCTTTACTTCAGATCTCCTTTATCATGTTCATTTCATGATTTGCAATAGTCATCTTTCATGCTTTCCTTTCCTACAACATTTCTGAGCACTTCTTTTCATAGATCATAGTTTAGACCATTTTAATGCAAAACTCTGTTTCTCCTAAATGCACTCATGTCATTTGTTGCTTGATTTTCTTAGTTGACTGTCAGTTCCTTTGCAGCAGATCTCTTCCAGTAGTAGGCTAGCTTATCAGCAATCACATCCTCCACCTAATCCATGCCCTATAGGTCTCCTAAACCTCACCTCAATTCTGCCCTAGTTTCCTTCTTTTTTTTCATAGAACTTCTTCCTCTATCCTTGAGCAAACCCAATCATCTTTCTCTCTCCTGGTGATTCATGGTAGACCTTAGGTGCCCTAACACCTCATTCCAACCTTCATTCTCCTTTTCCACCCACTCTCACACCCTCAAAATTGCGTAAATTTCTCTCGGCCTCCTCCTGTAGGCCTCTTGTACTTTCCTTGTTTTCCTCCAATAGTTTCCCTGTGTCCTCCTGTAGTTTTTCCTATAGGCTTTCTTTGGAAGGCTGAGTTTGGGAAAAGCCTCCATAAGGCCACCTAAGACCTCCTACAAACCATCCACACCATCTTACATCCTCCCAAGCTCCAAAACCACCGTTTATCTCCACCTGTTCAATGCCACACTCACACACAATAAATTAGATGCATGTCAAATTCACATAAAAACACATACAAATCCAAAAATATGTTTTTTGCTTATTTACTTCTAGAAATAGCATAGTTAGATGTTGTTTACCTTCTTGAGTAGGTAATGGCATTTCTTTCATGGTTTTCATAGTGGTTTTGGCAAAAGTAGAATTAGCTTGCTAACTAGGGTTTACTAGGTCTTGCTTTACATTACAGTCTTTTTCCTTTCTACAATTAGAATAGCTTATGTAGAGTAATATTTCTTTCTTTCATCCCAAATAGAGCTTCTTCTGAGATCTATAGAAGCTAGCTTGAGCTCCTAGTGATGTTGTGTCGGCTGACCAAGTGACAACTTGCATGGAGAACTAGTACTTGTGCATACAGCACCAATGCTTCCAAGTTTGTTACAAACTACCGGGTTGATAAAAGTAAAGTTGGAAGCCCAGGAGTTGCAACATTCTTGCTGCAATACTAGCACTCACTATGGATTTCTACAGGAACATGGTTTGGGAATTTGGACTGTCTATTGAAAAGTTTTCTCGAGGAGATTTTTTATGGAGTGTTGTGGTGAAGGTTTGTCCTATAAGGAAGTATTGGAAAACCTATTGAGTAGTCTAAGAACAATCACATGGATTAAGCAATGGATTGTGAGAGGTTCAGCTGGATGAAGTCTTTATTTGTATTGATAATTGGTGTGACAAGTCATTGCAAGAAGGAAATTTGAAAGGCCCTATGTTTAGTGAGTTCAAGAGGAAAGTCATTGATGTGAGTGATGCTAGTATAATTCGCTAAGTACATTGATTCATGAGGAGTTCATTAAAGGCTACGAGGGTTTTTTTTTTATGCCCTAAGTACAATGTTTGATGTGTCAAATCATTGTTCAGAGGGTTATGGCATAAGACCCTAAGTTCATTCATCTAAGTAGAAACTAGAGGCCTAATAGAGGGTAGAAATTGAATACCCTAAGAGAAGGCATCCTTTGGAGAAACAAAGGACTATTAGAGGGAAGAATATGTTCAATCATTCTAGAAGCAGCTAGAAGGTTGATAGAAGGTGTTTTGATGAGCTAAATATGAAAGTGGATCTATTGTTGTAGAGGACCTTCTGAGAAACAAAAGAGGTGGTAGAGGACTTGCCAAGTGTTCAAGGTACATGGACTGAAAGGGCTGAGTCAAGATCTCCTTCGGCAAGTAAGTAAAGTGTGTCTTGTTCAATGGCATTTTGATAGTCATAAGTTGTTGACATCAAGCCCTAGCATCTTCCTTGTATCAGGGATAATTATAAGGGTCATGACCCTTGGTATAGGAGCCCTATGTTTTGTGTATTAAATATTGCAATATAAAAAAATTTGGGTTGAAAACAAGTTCTCTTGTGTACTAAATTGATTCATTGTTGTAAATTTTCTATTGTGTAAAGTGCTTGTGTTGTGGAATTTTGGTTTGTTTGTGATTTTGTTCTAGACGTAAACCAAATTATGAAGTGTTGAGGAAAAATCAAAACTCAATATAAATGTTGCTTTAATGATGGGGACTTTACAAGTTGAGCTAATGCTTGGGGCTAACATTTTTATATGTTTTGTTTTTAAATAATTAAATTTCTTTTTTTAATTTTTTAATTATGGTTAGTAATGCATTATATTGATTTGGTTAAATACTAGAATCAAATTTTCCATTTACCATTGTAATATCAAGAACATATTCAATAGCCTACAAACTAGATATACTAATAACTTATAATTTAAAAAGGATTTAAATGTTCCTAGACACACTAGCAAAAAGACCCACTCCAAAGATGCTTATCCTTATAAACTTATCACAATGATTCAACATGTTCCTTTGCATATATTGAACATAGATGGATAAAAAAAATAATTTAATGACATAAGAATTCTATATTCATTGAAATGTCAATACTTTTAGTCTCACTTGAAATCTAGTCATTAATCCCTTTCTCTCATTAGAGGACCAGTCTGCTACCCGAATGATAAATCCATGGCCAAACTATGACAAAAATCCATTGTTTGTGATTTCCTTGAGAACTTTACTACCTTAGAACATGGTGCAAAGATTATAATAAATATCTCAATCCTTCACAAACATATTCTCTTGGATGAGTCATAGTCCTATCATGGAACGAATGGAAACCCCATTTTAATTGAATATGAAGTATACATTTATATCAGTGTCTAAATTTGGAAATTTCTTGATTAGATATGGGCATTTCATTCCACTGGTAAGAAATGTGTCCCTTATCTATGAAGAAATTGATTGGAATAATATTTGGCACACATCTTCCATCGTGATTTTTTTTTCCCTTTCATATGTTAACTCATTGGAAACAAGGGAGAACCTAGCTAATACATTGGTCATAAGTCCCTCAAAATTTAATTAATGTTGTGTAAATGAAGAGTCCTCCATTCACCATTTTTTAATACAACTTCAGCATTAATGTTTGGAGGGAATCTAAAAGTAGATTGAATACAATTTCACCATTAATGTATGGAGAGAAGCTATAAACTATCATATCCTCATATATCTCAAGCCAACTTCAAAGGACTCCATGGTTTTCTTCATTTCCATGGGGCCTCCAAGGAATTCCTATTGTCAAAGTGAATGGGAATATATTCCTAAAACATCCTTGGCTAGGCCAAAATAATAATATTTTCAACAATATAATGTAATTCCCAGAATGTATTGTCCATACCTATATAAACCTAATTGGTGAAATGATAACCTCCCAATTCCTTGATAACTAGGGAAAAAAGCCTTAAGAAAAAATAAAAGTATATTTCTTAAGGAATAGGGCATGCAAGTTACAATTGTAGAAGATTAATAATATCAACATCAAGTGCATGTGTATAATATTAAAAAATAATTCCCTTCTTAAGTGGAGTCTTGGAAGGGAATCATAGCTTGTCTAGCTCAAAGAGAATTATTCTATCTCTTGTTTGGATAATATACACAAAGTCAGCATCGAGAGTTAGTATACCCACAAATATTGAATATGTATCTTTAGCTCTTATCAACAAAGTTATTGTACCTAAAATAGGTTACCTTGAATGAAGTAATAATTCTCGGTGATTATTAGATTGCAATCTTGATTTTTGCAGTTGTTAAGATCCTTCAAGTTTTAGAAGGAGAAAAAACACTGATAGAGTGAAAACGACCCTGAAGGAAATCACATGGCTTGCAATTTAGGGAAAAAATGTTGTCCTTGGGAAATTAAACTATAAGGAAGAATATGGAAAACTTACGAAGTGAATTAATTTATGAAAAAACCTTATTCTTTTTGGCCAAAATTGAGTTCCAAATTTGACAAGATTTTGCATGGAGGCATAATTCTACCTTGATTAAATAAAATTTTTCTTATTTGTCCATTTTATGACTAAGTTAATGAGAAGTCAAACTGAGATTTTAATTTAAAAATTCTCCACATAGTGTAGCAATTTTTAGAAGTTATAATTTTATTTTATTAGAACTTTCAACATAAAATTTGTTTTTGGAAATTTGGATAGTTTAACACCTTTTAGATGGTTGAATTTTTTAAAAATGAATAAATCAAGGGGAAAATTTACCTAATCAGCAAAAATGGAATTACAAAAAAAATTTAATTTATCCAATTATTACTTCAATCCTCCCAATAAAATCCAAACATTGAACTTTCAAAACAAATAATAGATAAAGGTGAAACAATGAAATCTAGATAGCCATGAAATCCCTACTAAAATTGGTTTTTCAACAAATTAATGGATGCAAAAAAACCTAGCCATCCAAATAGATTACAAACTCATTAAATTTAATAATAAGTATGGCTTTAAGTCAATCGATCCATGCTCAATTCAATGATAATGTAGATTGCATAATAGATCTAGAAATGAGATTCAGGGTCTCAACTTTTAATTTGTGCTCTTTGATATCTTTGTTTATTCATATTTTAAGATTTACCCTCTACCCTTTAGTAGAATATATTATCTTTGAAGAAGCCTCCTTTCAAAGAAAATTTGAGGAGACTATCTCCTAGCAACAAAAAGTTTCTAGTAAGGTTTTCGTACATGTAATCACTATGGAGTATATTGTTTATATGGTAATCCCTATAGAGCATAGTGTTTTGTACAATCATAATAGTATGGAATTAGAAAATATTAGTTTTTGGACAAGCTACTTCTTGTCCCTTGGGAGTGAAGGGAATGAATCAAATGAGTTTGACTTGGAACTAGGATATAATCTCATAAAGATGTCTCTCTTAAAGCATTCAAACTAGGGCTTATTTTTCTAAGTTCTTAAAAAAATAGTTTTTGATACTTTACTCTCCTTCAAATGTGAGTCATATTGTATTCAACACAAGGCTTATTTTTATAAGTTTGGAAAATGTAGTGGTTGATATTTTACTTTCCCACACAAGTGATTCATACTATATTCAACATAAGGTTTCTTTTTTCTTGATCAGTTTTGTGAAAATATAGTTCCATAGATAACTCAATGTAATCAACATATATATTTTTTGGTTAAGCTTTGGAAAAGTATAATTGTGAATACTTTATTCCATTTCTAGGTCACTTATATGGTATTTGATATAGAGTTACTTTTATACTTTGTTTTTTTCTTAATTAATTTTCTCTGGATTAGAATTTGTCAAAATAAAAAATTTGAGTTGTTAAATATATAATTATTTTATTTAATATGTTTTTCGGATTGTTAAATCCATTTGTATATTTCAAACCATAACTTAACTAAAAATTACAATCTCACCAAGAATTGTATTACTAAATTTCAATGGAAAAAAACCAAAATATAGAACATTTAAACTCTAAATATTTTTAATACAAGCTAGAAAAATATCTTTGTCAATACTCTATCTTCCTCTGAAAGTCACTCACTCATATTGTGATCATATAAGACTTATTTTTCTCAAACATTCTGGAAAAGAAAATTGTTGTTAACAAGTGAGCATTTGTTGAAATTATAAATTTGAGTTGTAAAACTATGTAGTTCTTTATTTTCAGATGTTCTTTTAGAGCACTAATTTAATCCCGTTGTATATTCAAAAATACAATTTAAACAATAAAAAATTATAATCTCACCAAGAATTGTATTCGTAATGTTTAACCAAAAATCTAAATCATAAAACATTTAAACTCTACTTATTTTTAATATAACTGGAAAAGATATCATTATTAATACTTTATCGTCCCTCATATATCATGTATTCTTAGTATGATCATATAAGCATTATTTTTCTCAAAACATTTGGAAAACAAATTTTTGTCTATACTTTTCACAACATTTCTTTATAAATTTTTGAAAAAGAAACACAAATTAATCTGCTATGGAATACCAGCATGCAAGTGGTAGCTATGACTAAATAATATTTTTACATTTACATAATAATTTCATAAAAGAATTTCCAAATCACTAATAACTACAATTTTTAGTCATTCCACAATAATAATGTAAGAAAATATAAAAGAAATTGTTAAGCATAAAGGTACCATGACACCACGCATGAGTGAAATGCATAGGTTGTACTTTCATCTTGAGAACATCACGATTCCTTTGAAGTTTTCATCTTCGAATCTTAAAGGACTCGGCCTGTAGAACGTACATTTATGCTTTAAAACATTCTCTCATTCATGGAAAATTACCTCTCTTATATGATAAACCAAGAGTCTCCCTCTGCTACCAATGCACAACACATTTCCTCCTCCAAATAAAGAGATAGTGTTATAGGATTCCCTATCAAATGGCATAGTAATGGTTTTAACCCATGTGTGGTTGGTTTCCCTTAGATGTCCAACTTCCATAACTCTAATCTCTAGGAATTATACACATTTACACTTATTACGCAGGTTTGTTCTTCAAGCTACGCCATCTATCCTTGGAAGCTAGATAAAAGAACATTTGGAAACAAAAAAAAGTATTCACTTAGACATGCCACATTTTTCATTATGTAATAAGTAAATGGAATTGTTAAGTACTATAGAAGACAGGCACCAGTTGAAGAAATGGGAATGAAGAAATAACTCATTTTGTGGGATATCATACAAGGTGGAAAACAGGAGCCTCACAATAATAATGAATTGAAATACTTACAAATTAGTTGCAACATTGCCAATTCTTTGAGGGACAACCCTTTTAACGATTGTGTTGTAAAAAAAGGGGAAATTTATCAAATATATTGTAGGTAGTGATATTTCCTCAATGACTATTCTCACACCTATTATCGGCACCAAAAGAACAACTTGTAACGCAAAACTCGCCATCTTTACATGTTATGCAATATTACAACAAAAAATATTATCTCATTAATATAATAATAAAAATAATAATATATTGTGTAGATTATCTTCCAGATACATCGCATTAGGTTTCTTTTTCACGTTGACATATTATTTGAAAGATTGTTCTCAATTTTTCTTCACATATATATAGATGAGATGCTTAGCGGACAGATAATTAGAGTTTAAATTTATTTATTTATTTACTTTATCTTTTTATTTTTTATTTTTATTTTTTTATTTTTTTATTTTTATTTATTTTTATTTTTATTTTTATTTTTATTTATTTTATTTATTTATTTTTATTTTTATTTTTATATATCTAATGCGGAAGTCTCGCATGGTCTTGGAAGGATATATGAACTCGCATTCTGGGCAGTCAAACATTATATATGAACTCGCATATATATATGAACTCGCATACCAACAGTGATCACCGAATGCGGAAGTCTCGCATGGTCTTGGCATATAAACAGTCTCGGGTTATATAAACAGCGGCTATATATAAAGTCTCGGGTTATATAAACAGTCTCGCGGATATAAATACGGGTTTCTTGGCATATAAACAGTGATCACCCAATGCGGAAGTCTCGCATGGTCTTGGCATATAAACAGTCTCGGGTTATATAAACAGCGGCTATATATAAAGTCTCGGGTTATATAAACAGTCTCGCGGATATAAATACGGGTTTCCGATATAAAGACTCGGTTCGGTTCCAATACAGTGTAGTTCGGTTCCAAGGGTTCGATATATACAGTCCCGGGTTATATAAACAATCTCGCGGATATAAATACGGGTTCCGATATAAAGTCTCGGGTTCGATATAAATACAGCGGATATATATACAGCTTCTTAATGGATATATGAACTCGCATTCTGGGCAGTCAAACATTATATATGAACTCGCATATGGGTATGACTGTATATGACTCTAAATGGATTTCTGCTTCTTAATGGATATATGAACTCGCATTCTGGACATTCTGAACTCGGTTCTGGGCATTCTGAACTCGCATTCTATGGCAGATTATATATGAACTCGCATATATATATGAACTCGCATATATATCCAGTACTTTGAACTCGCATATATATCCAGCACTTTGAACTCGCATATATATCCAGCTTTTGAATCCATCCAGCATTTTTAACTCGCATTCTATCATTCTAATCCTCGCTCCGGTTCCGGACATTCTAATCCTTGCATATTTTCATATTTGAACGCTAGGGATTTGAGGCTTCGGTTCTGAGGCATATATCTCTTCGGTGCCCTCATATTTGAATGCAAGGCTCTGTTCCGAGGCATTATACTAGCATATTAGAACTGTGTGAGCATATCTGAACCCTGTGAGCATATTTGAATGCAAGGCTCTGTTCCGAGGCATTATACTAGCATATTAGAACTCTGTGAGCATATCTGAACCCTGTGAGCATATATTCTGAGGCATTCTCTCATATTTGAACGAAAGTGATTTGAGGCTCCGATTCTGAGGCTCGCAGTCAAACATTATATATATCTCCGATATACCTTCCGCACTCCTCGCTCTGGTTCTGAACTCACATATCTTTGGTCTGCGGGCTACGGTGGACACGGACGATCTGCAGTCAGGTTTGCTAGTTCCAGGTGCACACATTCCTTACCTCTTTCTTTTCTAATACATATTTGCTCATATAATGTCAAGTATGAATATTTCACCACAGTTACCAAATATTACCAAGGGCAGACCTAGCAAAGTTACTCTATAAGGTCTCTATGAGTATATAGAGTCTTTATAGAAACGTAGAGAAGAAAGAGAAGCCAAGTTACAAAAAGAGTTAGAAGCCGTGCTGGAAAATAAATTTGCATCTCTTGAAAACACTATCCAAAAACAAATAGAAAATAAAATAGAACTACTGGAGAATAAAATGGAGGCAATGGAGACTAGATTGCATGTTATAGAAAAACAAACCAAGATACTAACCAACCATCCCAGCAAGGAGATGCTGATACCTTTGTTGTTGGGAAAAGTATCCAATACGGAATGACCCTATCCCACTCTAAGGGTGATAGTACCTCAGCAACAACTGAATACAAAGCTATTCAAGATTACTTCTTTATGAGATGTAAGAGAGAGGAGAAAGGGATCCACTAACCGTTGTCTTCCGCTAATGGTTGATCCATTCTTCCCTCTTTGTCGCTTGCTCCCAGCTCCTTGCTCTTTTACTGGCCCAGCTACACAAAGATCCTGCAAAAGCACAAGAAAGGGAAACTACAAGAAGCATACATCCATAATTGATTCAAGGATTAGAATAAATCAAATATACAAGCATCAATACGCCACAAAGACACATGCATATAGAAGAACCTCAAATACTTTATTAATGGGAGAAGTAAAGTTCTAAGAGTGTTACAACCATAATAGGCCCAATCCAGCAACACCTCCCAGCAGAAAGAAATCTCCTCTTCACCTCCTTCAAAGCAATCACCCAATAGTTCTATACTCAAACCAACAGCACTTCCTTACTTGCACAAAATTCCCGCCTCCATAGACCTCATGAGAGAGCTCTATATATAGAAGTTTTAGAGAAAGGATGAGTCAGCTTGAGACTGACATGAAGCTGACTAGTGTCCTCTCCCACTTCAGTTATACTTCAGTTCTTGAGTCCACTTAGAGTTTCTTGCTTCCACTTGGAAATCTAGATCCTCTTACTCATCACAAGGCGAATTCCCTGATCCAAGTGTCATTTTGGAAGCTTCCTGGGCATTTGACACCTTGCAAAATGACTGTGCCACTTGGCCAATCTCGCCCAGCGCAGGTAGCCTTCATTGCTTTTGACATTCAGCGCAGGTACAGAGTGGAGCAGTTGACATTCAGCGCAGATGCTCAGTGGAGCAGCTGACATGATCCAGAAATAGCTTGCTTTTGAGTGTTTTCAGGTGGAGAACTGATTTTTAGTGTTGTGGTTTGCTGACCTTGTTCCTCTAGGGGTAGGAACAACATGTTTAGGGACTTTGGATCCCTTAGATTATTGACATTTCATGCTTCATGCTGTTAGGCACAAAAATGTCTATAACAGTTGCCCCCTAAAGTATGAGGTCGTTTATCGGGTGAAATGCTTTATCAGGAGGATCCGAAGTTCATTCAATTGCTGAGAGGTGCCCTGTAATAAAATACAATACAATACATTATTTTTCATTCTGCTTTCATGATCTAGCTGAGGCGGGCATTCCCATGTTCAGCTTTATAAATTCATTTTGGTACATAGAACAGACGATCGTCTGGTGGTAGACTGATAATTCTCTGCTGAAATTATCATCCTTTGAGTAGGATGATCATCTGCTGCAATGATGTACATAACAAATGTCTTTATATCCTGAATATATATCGCAGCCTGGATGGATGAAACTAGATCCGGGGTCTTCAAACTCGTTCGATCTTCACTCTAAGTACAAGTCGATCCATGTGAGAATTGCGCTGAAGTCGAACATGGAAAGACATCGCTTGATTACCGGTCGATAATGTAAACCGTTAACAAGCACGAGAGGAATCACCAATAATGACAATGACCCTCAAGGTACTGCAGTACAATTCACGTGGTGTGAATAAAGGACTTGGCGTTGAACACCACGCAAAATCTTCTGGTCGAAGGTCATTGATGTATACCTATCGCCGGAAGTGAGAAACTTGCCATTGAGGCATGCAAGCTTCAAAGTACTGGGGGGGTTGTTCCTAGATCAACTTCTTGGATAATGAGCTGAAGTCGACAAGAAGCGATCCGTCAAAGGAGGGCCTTAATGAATCCCACATCAATGACACGGAACGGAGCTAATGATTTTAGTGGAGGCGAAAACAATCTGTGAAATATGATTCAGGGTGGCGATCATGGGTGGATGAAGGATAATGTATGGAAGTGGATGGGACACGATTGACTCTTTCTGAACAACATCTCTTGAACATATAACGACACTGATGTGATGGATCGGTAGCATTACCCCAAATGTGGATGGTTTGGCGAGGACCATGGTGATGAGACCGGTGAATGAAACAACCCAACCCGATGTGATACGGAGGACAAAGTGTCATGTTCAAGAGCGACTTGCTACCATTAAAGCTTTGAGGTTCTCCCAATTTTTCCCCAGTCATTTCTGACCAGTACCTCTTTATTTTTGTCAAGCTTGAGGAGGATAACATATGCTTGTTCTATAACCTGCCCTTCGGGCAAGCCCATCGCTATGTTTTAACAAGCTTAGCAATAGGGAAACTCGTTCTCGTCTAAAGACAAGTTTGTCGCTATTTAATCATTTTAACGAGTCTAACGACAAGGAAAACTCGATCCTTTTCATTTTTAGAGAGTCTGAAAAGGTACAGAAAGTTAACTCCAAAATTCCTTTTTCGTCATCTAATCCCTTAAGTCCGAAAAAGTATAAAACAATACAGAAGGGATGAGTTTTCGATAATTTTAACGAGCTGAATAAAACAAGCGCTCGACCTTTTTGTGCAATAATCCCTCAGGTCCAAAAAGATTAAAATCTAGAGGAGGGATAGCTCTTTCGGTCACTTTAACGAGCTGGAAGGCCAAAACTCGGCAAACTTTTCATATTTTACGAGTCAGGAGAAAAGAGCTCAAAGAAGACTCGTCTTTTGAGGAACGAGTGATAAATAGGGATAGCAGCTGATTCCAGGTACAGGTTGGAATTTTCCAATCACGGCAGTGTCACAAGGATGGCTAAGTGAAATCACTCTTCGCAGCTGTTCCTCAAAATGGGTAAACAATCATATGGAGGTGAACGATTGGCCAACTGGAATGGAGGTGGCAGGTGCAAAACACGACCAAGGCTTTTATGGCTAATAAATTTACGATCACAATGGTTATTTACCAGGGTATGTTCATTTTTTAATGAGCTTGAATGCTCAATCTTATGTTTATTTTTTAACGAGCATGAACTATGTGCTAAAACTGCTCGGATCTTGCGTTTATTTTTTAACGAGCATGAACTTTATGCTAAAACTACTCGATGATAAGTTTGCATGCCCCCAGCATAACAACGCAAATCGAGGTACATGCCCCCCAAGCTTCATTGCATTCAACTTGGTGGTTGGAATGAAGGTTTACCTTTGAGATTTGGAAACTTGGGGGATTGTTTTCATTTTTTAATGAGGTTGACATAGTAAATGAACTATCCTCATGACTCCTTGTTCCATTTTTTAACGAGGTTTACACGAGATAAGAACCGTCCTCGGAGCCCACTGTATTTACAGTATTTCTATTAGGGCGATGATCCATGCTGACAATATGTTTAGGTATCTTCCGAATCCATTAGATATAGAAGATTCCATATTGTAGGTTTCCACTGTGGCCACTTCCGTCATATTACTTGCAGGCGGTAGGGCAAAAGTACCCATTAAGGCAGGGTCTTTTAGGAGGCCTACTCCAATATTTTGAAGCGAATGATTGCTTCCATGGATCATTGGAATGCTTCCCGCAACTTGTGAACTATCGGGGAGGAAAGTTTGTTGGTCGACGACTATAATTCCTCCATGAAAGGGGAATGCAATCTTCCTGAAGTAGGTTGACACAACTACAGCCATGGCATATATCCATGGCCTTCCCAGTAGGATGTTGTAATCGAGGTTTCCATCAATTACTTTAACATCAATTCCTATTGTTTTGCCCCCTAGTTCAACTCGCAAGTTACTTAAAATCCTGTATGGAGTGTATGATCATCCATCAAATGCTTTTAACGTCATTAACGATCTCGACAAGGGTGGTGAGCCTAAATTCTTCCAGCAACTCATCGACATAATACACGTAGATGCCCCCTCATCAATAATTGTTCGATGAACAGTTTTGTTGAGGGCTTTCACTTGAATAAGGAAAGCTAGTTGAGCTGGTAACTGAGGTTCATATCCTTTATGATCAAAGGCCACAAGATTGGAATCCCTTGGGCCAATCCCACCTATTGCTGATAATAAAGCTTGCTCTTGGGAGGGGCAATTTTGTGGTACCTCAAGTGTCGACATAGTGGACGGCGATTGGGCCAGGTCCTCTACTATATTATAATTCTGTGCTCCTTTGGCACGAGGATTAAATGTCGATTTGTGTACTACTCCCTTTGGTGACTTTATCATTGGTTCAGGAATGATGGGTGGCACAACTTCGGTCAAAGTTGTCGTCGAACTACTAGGTTGCTCATTAGCCTTGTTATTCGACAGCCTTGGATTCCCGTAATCTTCATTCCTTGTCAAAGCATCATTCTGTTGCTTTGAGGTAGACAACATAAGCACTTGGGATTGGGAAGCATTTTGATTAGCAACCAGATTTTGACCTGGATTAGGAAACGGATCAGTCAATACTGCTGGGGTTTTTGACCTCTTAAAGAGTTTCTTAACTTCAGCTATATGTGGACAATCTTTCGTCCAATGATCCTCATCGCATATATGACACCCTGCTGGGGGTTTCCTTTTTCTCCCTTTCTTTTTCTTCTTGCCCCCTGGTTGCTTCAGTTGTTTGCCCTTGTCGATCGACATGGCATTTACTCCTGAGGCAAAAAGTTCTTCATTTGCATTTTGACTATAAATTTTGTGCTTGCCAATCACGCCATCGCCGGCGTGAGAGTCATTGTTTGATTTAGGAGGAGGAGGAATTGAGAATTCCGGTCTAGGGGCGTCAGGTATTTTGTCGTAGAGCGTGCCGGACTGAGTATAGACCAAGTCTAGATATTGCGCACGAGCGATAACCTGCTCTTCCGTTACGACCCCCCCCTTTGCCACATCTTCCGTGATGGCAGGAAGTAATGACTTGATAAACCATTCAGCTAATAGCTGACGGGGAACGTATGTTTTTACCATCCTACGACAACGTCGCCACTCATGTATATGATCAGATATGTGGGTGGCAGTCGTCTATTTGAAGTTGGTAAGGAGTTCTGTTCCCGTTTCATACCTTATCGGTAATTGAAAATGGGTTAAAAAGGTTGTGGCTAAGGTACTGAAGTTGTCGAACGAAGCTCTAGGCAATTCAATGTACCATTTTGCCACTGGACCCGTTAACGTCCTCTGAAAGAGGCGAAGTCTTATCGAATCATCATTCAGGGTGTTCGATGAACACCATAGATGGAATGTTATCACATGATTCGACGGATCTTCACCCGGATTTCCATTAAATTTAGGAATATCTGACGGAAGTTTATGCGGAATTGCTGGCCACCAAGGGGCATAAGCAATTGGATCATTTGTCAGTCGGTTTAGATCTGGTAATTCTAGAGTTGCTACAAAGGGCAACTGTTGGTTCAGGTTAGGCGAAGCATATCGAGGATAAGATGGTATCGCCTGAGCAATGGGTCTTTGCAGACCAGCATAATGCTGGCAACTTTGACAAGGTTGATGGGCATAACCATTATAGCATGGTTGCCCATTACTTACAAAGACTTGTTGCTCAGGTCCTTGATATGATTGTTGGAATGGCGGTTGTTGAGATTGAACCAGCTCTGGTTGTTGGACCATTTGCTGTTGACCAATACTGGATGATTGACCAAGATGAGGAGTCACAGTACTTGTTTGAGCCTGAGTCGCTCCAGATAAGGAGGCACTACCCTGAGATTGTGATTGAGTCGTTGAGAGAAGAGGCTGTTGTATTGAAACCTGAGAAACTTGGGGTTGACATACAACAGGTAGTGCTTGTACTAGCGACGCATTCACCATAGCAGGTGTGGTGGGAATATCCGACACAGGGTGTACTGGTTGCATTGAATATACAACCCCTGGTTGTCGAGGCAGTATTGGTACCCAACGGCTGGATGTAATTCCAGTTTGACCTGAACTTTGTTGTAAACTCCCATATGGTTGTTCTCTAGGAGGGAACAATGAAAGAGCATACTGCCCTCCATACGGTGGAAATCCAGTACTTAAAGGGTAAATTGGCCTTTGAAGACACATTTGTTGTTGGGAAAAGTATCCAATACGGAATGACCCTATCCCACTCTAAGGGTGATAGTACCTCAGCAACAACTGAATACAAAGCTATTCAAGATTACTTCTTTATGAGATGTAAGAGAGAGGAGAAAGGGATCCACTAACCGTTGTCTTCCGC
Organism: Pinus tabuliformis; assembly: GCA_031772625.1. NCBI lineage: Eukaryota > Viridiplantae > Streptophyta > Pinopsida > Pinales > Pinaceae > Pinus > Pinus tabuliformis. The sequence goes on along the minus strand of CM062807.1, from coordinate 495,556,660 downwards.
TAATGGTTGATCCAGTCTTCCCTCTTTGCCGCTTGCTCCCAGCTCCTTGCTCTTTCACTGGCCCAGCTACACAAAGATCCTGCAAAAGCACAAGAAAGGGAAACTACAAGAAGCATACATCCATAATTGATTCAAGGATTAGAATAAATCAGATATACAAGCATCAATACGCCACAAAGACACATGCATATAGAAGAACCTCAAATACTTTATTAATGGGAGAAGTAAAATCCTGAGAGTGTTACAACCACAATAGGCCCAATCCAACAACACCTCCCAGCAGAAAGAAATCTCCTCTTCACCTCCTTCAAAGCAATCACCCAATATTTCTATACTCAAACCAACAGCACTTCCTTGCACAAAATTCCCGCCTCCATAGACCTCATGAGAGAGCTCTATATATAGAAGTTTTAGAGAAAGGATGAGTCAGCTTGAGACTGACATGAAGCTGACTAGTGTCCTCTCCCACTTCAGTTATACTTCAGTTCTTGAGTCCACTTGGAGTTTCTTGCTTCCACTTGGAAATCTAGATCCTCTTACTCATCACAAGGCGAATTCCCTGATCCAAGTGTCATTTTTGAAGCTTCCTGGGCGTTTGACACCTTGCAGAATGATTGTGCCACTTGGCCAATCTCGCCCAGTGCAGGTAGCCTTCATTGCTTTTGACATTCAGCGCAGGTACAGAGTGGAGCAGTTGACATTCAGCGCAGATGCTCAGTGGAGCAGCTGACATGATCCAGAAATAGCTTGCTTTTGAGTGTTTTGAGGTGGAGAACTGATTTTTAGTGCTGTGGTTTGCTGACCTTGTTCCTCTAGGGGTAGGAACAACATGTTTAGGGACTTTGGATCCCTTAGATTATTGACATTTCATGCTTCATGCTGTTAGGCACAAAAATGTCTATAACAACCTTAGAGGGTCTTAAAATGAAAGACATGATTAAAGAATTAGAAGAAAAAGTTAACAGCCACCTCACCCTAAATAGTGCGGTAGATAAGTTAGATATTAAACCAATTAAAGACGAAATGAAAAAATTAATAGAATTAGACCACGAACGTAACAAAAGGACCTTAAACCTTATAATCTTCGGTTTAAAAGAGGAAGAAGATGAGGATACTTTAGCCTTAGTCCAGACAGAATTACATAATAGATTACAAATTGAAATAGTGTGTCTCACAGAAGCAACAAGGTTGGGGAAATTAACCGAGAATAAAGGAAGATTAATCCGCATAAAGGTGAGCTCTACTGACCATAAGCACAACATACTTAGTAAAACCTCAAGTCTGAAAGGAACGGGAATATTCATAAATGAAGATCTCATTCCAGAAGATCAAGCAGAATTAAGAAAGGAGGTTCAAAAGGTAAAAGAAGCTAGAAAGGAAGGAAAATGGGCAATAATCAGAAATAGAAAAACCTTTATTCGAGACAAAAACCAAAAAGATAGTAATCAATAGCAATTAAACATGCTCCGGATCCTTTCTTGGAACTGTCGGGGCTTCCCATGGAACAAAGGCCCCAAGCTAAGTTGGATCTCAAATGATGTTGATATTATTTTGCTTGTTGAAACTTGGGAGCACGAAGAATCTAAGGTCCCTAACATAGATGGCTTCACGCTATGGTCTACGTGGAACAAGCGATCCTCTCGTAGAGGAATTGGGGGAATAGCTTGTTACATTAAGAAGAACATCTCCCCCTATGTTAGGATTTATAAAAACGACCATCACAACCAATTTAGTTGGATAGAGATCAGAGACATTAATAATAAAAAGTCCTACATAGCAATATGTTATTTCCCCCCCTTTAATTCTAACTTCTATAAGAAGAAGAATCTAGATAAAACTAACCCTTACAATAGTTTAGAGAACGATATTTCTAGCCTAAGGAATGAGGGTAATATCCTTTTAATAGGTGACTTCAATGCTCGAACTTCAAACAAGCAAGCTATTATTTTAAGCAATCGTTCCAACCCTAATCCTCTTTGGTTAGACGAAGACCCTACCCTGGCTAGTAGATACAAAAGGAGCTCTGAAGACCTCAGGGAAAATTTGTTTGGGTCAGAGCTAATCAAGCTCTGTAGTGCTCAGGATCTCATAATTTGCAACGGTCTAAAAAAGTGGCCCAATTCCAGCAAGATGACCTGCATCCATGGACTTGGTAGCAGCGTGGTAGACTACGTTATTTCTGATCTTTCATTATACAACGAAATGATAAACTTTGACATCTTCAACGACCACGAGCCTGACTCCGATCATAGGCCTTTACTTATAACCCTCAATTTTGTCATGCATAGAGTTCCCATAGAAAATAATACTTACAACCAAAAGAACTTAATATTTGATAAAAATAAAAAGGACCTCTTTCTAAATGAATTAAAAACTAATTTGCCTCCTTTATCCAGTATAGAAAACATATAAGACCTATATCATAATTTTACTACAACCCTCTCATATTCTATTAAAAAGTTCTCAATTGAAGTCTCAAATAATAAAAGAAATAGCAAAACCAATCCTTGGTATGACAAAGATTGTAAAAATGCGAGGAGAGCAATTAAGGAAGCTGTTGATGATTCTCTTAAAATGGACAAGATAAGAATATACAAAGCCCTAATTAAAAGGAAAAAGAGGCAGTACATTCATCAAAGACAGGAGAATCTCTTACACCTCTCTAAGGTCGCTCCTAAGAAATTTTGGAGGCAGATTCTGACTAGGAAGACTAAGAATAATAATAAAATTTCTCTTCACGATTGGAATTCTTATCTTAAAAAGCTTTATGAATCTCCTAATGTCATGGATAATTTGGAAACCCTGCTCACAACGAAATAAGTCTTCTCTTTAGAAGACATTAAGTTTGGGGTTAATCGCCTCGCGAATGGGAAAGCTAAGGACATTGAAGGTTACCAGGCAGAAATCTTAAAAATTGGAGGCCCTGTCCTCATCCCCCACATCCACAAGCTTTTCAACCAAGCTGTTAAGCAAGGGTTCCCTAAGCCTTGGACTGAGAGCCTCATTATCCCTATTTTTAAAAGTGGAGATACAAATAACCCCTCTAATTATCGGACAATTATGATCAGCCCTCTCTTAGCCAAGTTGTACGGTAGTATTCTGGAAAAAAAGTTAAGCATATGGCTTGAAAGTGAAGGTAAGCGGGCTAAAGGCCAAGCGGGTTTCAGAAGGCATCACTCAACAACAGACCACCTTGTTACGCTTAGGATCATTGCAGAGGAATTATCTTTATTAGGTTTATGTTTATATTCATTTCTTTAGGGTTATATTAATTATGTTTTTTAATTAATTTTATTATTTTAATTTTAATTATTTATTTGTTTTTAATTATTTTCATTGTATTTATTTCAATTAATTAGTTATTAACTTTAATTGTTTTAATTGTCATATTAATTTTAATTGTTATTATTTTAATTATCTTTGTTTTAATTATTTATTTATTTTTAATTATTTTCATTGTATTTATTTTAGTTAATTAATTATTAATTTTAATTGTTATAATTGTTATATTAATTTTATTTAATTATTGATTTTAATTGTTATAATTATATTTAATTCTTTAATTATTTTCATTGTATTTTGTTTAGTTAATTAATTATTAGTTTTAATTGTTCTACTTATTAATTTTAATTGTTATTAATTGTTATCTTGATTTTATTTAATTATTATAATTATATTTATTACAATTTATTTATTATTTATTTATTTTCAAATTTTAACTTTTGTTTTAATGAATAATTATCGTTATTTTATTAGGGTTATTTATGTTTTATTGTAATAGTTTTTTTTTTTTAATTTGTATTAATTTTAATCATATTCATTTTTAATTATGTGTCATGATTATTTGTTAGGGTTTATTGCCTATTTTCCTAGGTTGTGGAGTTTTTATAGTTAAGATATCAATTGATGTTTATTTCTTGTGATTTTGTTAATTTTTTTATTTATTTATAAGGAAGTGTATTATTTAATTATAATGGATTAGATCTTTCATGTATGTTCTAGGTTAATTGGAGGATTATAGTTAGGTGTAGATTTAGATGATAGGATTGGAATCCAGTTTTCGCTTATAGTCCATCTGTCATCTCTATTAAGGTTATTGGGGTGTGTGCTAATTTCTATGGCTTCCCTGAATTTCCTTATGAAGTAGTGATCACTTTTGGCTAGGATACGGGTATCTTCAATACAGATTTGGTGCTTAGTTTTATTAGAATGTTGAGCTAGAGCTGAGGATTTGGATAGATTGTGTTTAATGTCAGCTGAGTGTTCCTGGATTGTTGTGTTAAAGGATCTCCCCATCTCCCCTACATAGGGTTTGCCGCAAGAGCAGGGAATTAAGTAGACCCCTTTATGGCATTTTGGACCGATTTTGTCTTTGACTGGATTAAGGCAGTTACGGATAGTGTTTAAGGGTTTGAAAGTGGTTAGAATTCCATTATTTTTCAGGATGCGGGAGATCTTGTCTATAGTTCCTAGTATGTAACGGAGGTTGACTTTACCTATTATATTATCAAAGTTTTTATTTTTGTTTGGTTGAGTGTTTTCCTTATTTATGGCTTTGATGGCTTGACGTTTGTTATAACCATTTTTTAGGAAAACCTCAATAAGCTGTTCTATTTCTTTTTCTATGTGTTCCTTGTCAGAGATTCTAAGGGCTCTGGTTGCTAATGTGTTGAGGACTCCTAGTTTGTGGGTAGGGTGATGGTGTGAGGAGGCATGTAGATATTGTTCTGTGTGAGTCTTTTTTCTATAAACCTGGTGAGATATAGAGCCATCATCATTCCTAGTGATGAGGATATCAAGGAAGGGGAGGCTTTTGTTGACCTTAACTTCCATAGTGAATTTTATGGAAGGGGATAAGTTGTTTCTAGGTTGTTTGAAGGTTTCTAGGGTTTCTCTTCCATGAGGCCATATGATGAATGTGTCATCCACATATCTTTTCCATAATTTAGGTTTTAGGGGGGAAGTCATCAGAGCTTTGTTTTCAAAGTCTTCCATAAATAAGTTGGCAATGATAGGGGACAGAGGCGACCCTATAGCAACTCCACATGTCTGCTCATAAATATCTTCTTTGAAGCTGAAGAAAGTTGATCTTAGGCAAACCTCTATGAGCTTTGATGTGTCTGGACCTGTCAGTTTGTAGATGACCTCCATGGCATCATTAAGGTAGTGATATCAAATTGGTGTATTAGTGATCTAGGTGTATTTTGGTGGCCACCTGCCTATTCCACTTGGACCCCCACCACTGTCTCTTTCAGTTTTTCAGTTTCCTTAATTATAGCACAGTTTACTATTTTTGCGAGTTTTTCAGATCTTGAACTCCCGTAGCCATTTTGAGGCCCTAAAGAATGTTTTTTGGGAAAACTAGGGCTAACATGGGAAATTAATTGATGTCAGCTACTTGAAAGTTGTATTCCTCATATATATATTTCTAATGAGGTATTTTGCATGTCAAACGGAGATCGTATACCAAAGTTATGACCCCGGGAAGTTGATGTACCAATTTACCCGAACAGAGCCCATGATTTTGGTGCTTCATATCCTAGGGTTAGTTTTCTAGATGTTTAGGGTTTTCCATTATTTCTCAATAATAAGTAGGCCTTCGAGCCTCATTGTAACACAATTCAGAAACATGTATCTACCACATCTCTTCTCAAATATAAGCTACCATCGCCCAAGCTGGTCTTATTTCAATTCTGTTTGTAAGCATGTTTTAGTATTTGAGGTTAATGAAATGAAGTGTTATTTTTTGCTGCATCTCTATATTTATGGTTATATCTGTAATTTCGGATCAATGGTATGAGAGTGGTCTTCTCTTTCTCTATTTTTATTTGCATGTCCCCAACAAGTTTACGATATAAGGAATTAGGGCTTGAACTGGTCGAACCTTTGCAAGTCCAACCTCACAAATCTCGATGGTATCCCATGGAGTAATAGAAGAAAGACAAGGGGGCAAGATATCCTTTCAAAATGAAAATTTGAAGAAGCCTTTGACTGACCGACAAACTCGATGATGGACAACCTTTCCCAAATCCTTCAGTGTCTACTGAAGGGCAACACATCTTCTTCCAACAACTACTCTAGAAGTGCCACACACATTAAGGTACAAGTTAACTTTGACATAACCATATTTTAGTGTCAAATAGATGGGGACACCATAGATAAATGGTTAAATATACTAGAAGGATATTTTTCTGTTCATGATTTTTCTAGTCGGAAAAAGATTACTTTTTCATTTTAAAGTCGCCCCCCACGTCAAGGACTGGTGGGAAACCTACTATGAGAAGAAGGATGAAGATATGGGCACCACCAAGATCCAAAAGATTGAGCTTCAAGATGTAGAAGAGGGGGAACACCTATTCTACTCACAGATGTCGGTGAAGGGTTCTTCATTGCATCTCATTGTTGATAATGGGAGCCAAAAGAACCTCATTTCAGCAGAGGTCCTGAAGCAACTAGGCCTACCAACTACATCACTTCTATGACCATACACCATCGGGTGGCTTCACCAAGGACGAGATCTCTACATCAGCCAGAAGTGTCGCAGTCACTACAACATCAAGCCCTTCATGGACAAGGTACTATATGATGTCGATACTCTTGAATTTTATGATGCATTATTAGGACAACCATACTTCTAGAAGTGGCATTTTGTATATGAGTCTATACCTCACTCTGTTATTATTTTTTTAGGCAGTAAGTTATACACGATAACGAAGGTAACCTTGCCTACCACAATCTCTTTGGTCTCTACTAAGAAATGCAGTAAGATCATCTCCTAGACTAGGAAATTTGTTTTCTTTTTTATTTTCTCTCAAAGTATGGTGAAGATCATAGCCACATTCATGGCCCCTAGGAAGGGTTCCTCCATCCAGCAGAAGTATGTGGATATGGTCGTGGAAGAATACAAGGGCATCTTCTCCTCACCTATAGGGGTAGCCTTGCAGTATCAAGTCAAGAATTTGATCAATATGAATCCTAGATAACCTCTACCCAACGGGCTGATATATCGTTAGTCCATTTTGGAAAATGAAGAGATCAAGCCGTAAATCCAAGAACTACTACAGAAATGGCACATCTGACCAATTTCCTCCCCTTTTGGGAGCCTGATTATACTTGTATAGAGAAATATGGGAGCTAAAGGCTTTGGATTGATTATCGGACACTAAAAAAAATCACCGTCAAGAATAGGTATCCAATGTCATGGATTGATGACCTTCTGGACCAACTTAAGAGGGCCAAGTGTTTTAGCAAGATCGATATCAAGTCTGGTTATCACCAAGTTCCAATAGATCCCACATATGTATGGAAGACCACCTTCAAATCAAAGGAAGTATTTTTTGAATGGTCGGTTATTCCCTTCGAGTTTAGAAATTACCCTACTAATTTTATGAGGCTAATGGATGACATCTTGCGACCCTTCACCAACTCATTCATACATTTTTATCTAAACGACATCCTCATCTTCTGCAAGACTTGGGAAGAACACTTGCAACACATTTATCAATTCCTTCAAATCCTTCGGAAGCACAAACTATGTACCAACTTGGAGAAATGCACCTTTAGCATGAGCCAGGTCCAATATTTGGGTTACATCATATATGAGTATGTCATGCATGTGGATCTGACTAAGATCCAAGTCATTTGGGATCGGCCAGCCCCGACCACTCTAATGGAGCTCTGCAGCTTTTTGGGCCTTGAAAATGTTTATCAGAGGATTATGATAGGATTCTGCCATATCACTTGGCCTTTGAGTCAGATTAGTAAGGGGAAAAAGAAAATTTTTCCTGGTCTGAGTCCCAACAGAAGGCATTCATTTACTTGAAGCACCGACTCTTCTCTATACTAGTGCTCACACTACCAGACTTGCAACAACCATTTGAAATCGAAATAGACACCTCAGACTATGCATTAGGTCCCTATAATACTAGCGATTCCCCCATTACTATTGTCATTGTAGCCCTTATTGTTATTATTGTGCCCCATAGAAGCCCACTATTATCATTTTTGTGCCCATATATTATTATTGTTATGTCGGCTTTGATTATATTGTGACCCCTTAGACTCCTGCATATGGAAAAGAGGTTTTTTCATTTGTATCATTGAAGAATTTTTCATTTGTGCAATGTAAAGTAGTTTTCCCCCTCGAAGAGGATAATTTTGAAGTCGTTGATCTATATTTTCTTCTATTTTGTGAGCTGGTTGCATAACATTTGGTATCAGAGCTTTGGATTCTAGGGTTTCGCTGCTCCAAACAGGTCATCATGGAATTTTCGCTATAACTTTTGTTCTATGATGTTTCACAAGATTAAATTAAAACTTATTTGAGACAAAATCTCGATGAACCTTGGGTCCGAATTTCAGATAATTTCTCACTATATGTTCAGATATATGAGTAGAGGAAGTTAGGGTTTTTGCAAGCTCTCGAATTACATCCCAAATAGGTGACCATGGGAAAATCATCGTAAATTTCTCCCTGAGCATCAGATTGAAATTTTGTAGGATGTTATAGAAATATGACAAACTGTAGTTTTATGTGTATCATTTTTAGGTCTAAAGGTTGAAACAGTGACACGTGGAAGGTCGTATAAGTTCACTCTATTGAATGAGTATATAATTAGGTCATCGTAGGATATTTGACATAACTCTTTCATGAAGAATACAATATTGATCAAACTAGTTTGGCTAGAAAGACGAATCATAGGGCTACCGTAGGATGCAATTTCAGACATTGAAGATTCTTAATTACAAAGATACAACAAATTCAATATCGAGATCCTACAAAGCGAAAAAAGGTGTGTAGTTTTTTTAAAAACATTTCATATGTTTGGTTTGAAAAATTAGTTTGAATTAATTTGAAGGGCATATTGAGGCATAATTATCATTAATTGATTCCCTAAAGAAAGAAAATGGAAACACCTAGTAAGCAACCTGAAATATCTACCATGACTCGTGAAGAAGAGGAAGAAATGCAACATGATATATCAAAATTACGAGACCAAGTGCAACAATTTTCACTCTCACAAAAAGTAACAAAAGCTAAGATGGATGGTTTAAAGAAAGGCATGGAAGCTAATATGAATGGCGTGAAAGCTAATATGGATGGCTTGGAAGCTAAGATGAATGGCGTGGAAGCTAATATGGATGGCATGGAAGCTAATATGGATGGCATGGAAGCTAAGATGAATGTCATGGAAGCTAAGATGGATGGTATAGAAGAAAAACTTAAGGCAACATGGAATATTTGAAGATAGATTTGACAAAATTGCTACAAGAAATGCTTACTAATGGTGAAATGGTAGTAAAGGAAACTCATGATGATAACAAAATAAATGTTAATCATGATTTCTTAGACTCTAACATTGGATTGAAGACCCACCATGTTTCAAAGGTTGATATGATCCAGTTTGATGGCAAGGATCCTGTAACTAGCATAATATATATGGAGAAATATTTCAGTCTCCATAATGTGAAAAACACACAAAAGAAATTGCAACTTTATATTTGGAACCAAATCAGTTTGTATGGTATCGTTGGATTTTCTCTCGTAAAAAAAATTGTCACCTGGGAAATTTTTATGGAAGAAATGATAGCACATTATGAGGATACAAAAGAAACACCTTTTTTAGCCAATTGATAAATCTCAAACAAAAGGGTTCAATGATGGAGCACATTGAGGACTTCCAAACATTGAATATAAGGGTAAAAGATATTCCATAGGAGCGTAGGATTGATGTGTTCATAGGGACTTTAAAGGATAACATCCAACATGAGGTTCACCTTTCGAAACTTGATTCATTGGAGAAGGCATTCAGGTTGGCAAGAAAAACGGAAAGCAAAATTATGGAAATAAGGAAGCCTACCACTCACAACTATAAAGATGAAAGTGTTGTTGCTTCTAGCCTTCCACAACCTACAAGGTTGACAACACAACAATTGGAAGAAAAAAAGAGAAAAAGGGCCCTTTTACAGTTGTGATAAAAAATACACTAAAGGTCATAAGTGTGCTCAGAAGAAATTATTTTACATATATTGTGAATAGGAGGAAGAAAAGGAACAAGAAATGTCAAAAGAAGAGGATATACACCAAGAACAAACCCTATAGAAATAAGAAACTAATTTGATGATATCTTGAAACGCAATTTCTAGAATTACCACTCCTCATTGAACTATCATGATAGAAGGACATATCAAGAAGAAACGGTAATAGTGTTGATTGATTCGGGAAGTACCCATAATTTTATTCATTGTAAGTATCCAAGGAATTGACTTGCTTCCTATATCTAGCACCAGAGTGTCAAGTGATGGTTGCAAGTGGAGGAACCATAAATTGCTCTGGAAAGCTCCACAATATCAAGCTATCCATGGGAGAATATGTATTGAATAACCCAATTCTTTCCATTCCAATGGGTGGTTCTAATCCTATACTAGGAGTCTAATGGCTACAATCTTTGGGTATGATAGCTTTTAATTTTCAATAACTTTTCTTGAAATTTTTTTCGGAATGAAAGGAAGATGAATTAAGGGGTATCATAGGGAAACTAGGAAAGATAATTAGCTCTAAAGGAATGAAAAAGATTCTAAAGAAAGAACAATGAGGCTTAATTGCACAATTATGTTTGCTAGAGGTTCCCACATCAAAATCATCTATTTATCAATATCTCCTAGAAGTCTTGCAAAACCATTCCAAGGTATTTGAGACTCCCAAAGGCCTCCCACCTATTTGTTATCATGATCATGCTATTCATTTGATTCTAGGAAGTGTTCCTCCAAACATCAGGACTTACAGATATCCCTATGTCAAAAAGAGTGAAATTGAACGTATGGTTGCAAAAAATGTTAGAGGCTAGTATAATTCAACCTAGTCAAAGTTCTTTCTCTTCTCTAGTAGTATTGGTGCACACGAAGGATGGATCATGGTGCATGTGTCCGGATTATAGGGAGCTGAACAAGCTCACTATTAAATATGAAATTCCCATTCATGTCATTAATGATTTATTGGATAAATTTCATGGATCAATTTACTTCACCACGTTGGATATTTGTTCAGGATATCACGAAATCAGAATGAAGACTGAATACATTTCGAAAACAACATTTAGAAATCATGAGGATCATTATGAATTTTTGGTCATGCCTTTTGGCCTTACCAATGAACCTTCTACATTTCAAGATTTGATGAATTCCATTTTCAAACCCTTCCTTAGAAAGTTTGTGTTAGTATCTTTTGATGATATACTAATCTACAACAAGTCTTGGAAGGATCATGTTCAACATGTTGAGAGGGTGCTCAAACTATTGGAGGAGAAAAAATTATATGAAAAAAGATCCAAATGTTTCTTTGGAGTATAAGAGGTGGAATATTTGGGTCATATTGTATCTCATGAAGGTGTTAAGATAGACCCTAGAAAAATTAAAGCCATTAAGAAATGGAAAATCCCCACATCCATAAAGCATCTACAGGGATTTCTCAAGTTCATAGGGTATTATTGCAAGTTTGTTAAGAATTATGGGGGAATAACAATACCTATAGCAACATTATCGAGGAAAGATGCATTTTCATGGACTCCAGAAGCAATGAAGGAATTTTAACATCTTAAAGAGGCAATGTGCCAAGCACCAATCTTAGCTACACTGGACTTCACAAAAACCTTTATTATGGAATGTGGTGCCTCACGAAATGGAGTTGGTGTTGTTTTAATGCAATAAGAAAGACCCATTTCTTTCGAAATTCATCCAATCAAAGGAAAGTATTTACGAAAAGCTATTTATGACAAGGAAATGTTGGAAATACTACATGCACTTAAGAAATGGTGACCCTATCTAATGGGAAGAAACATCAAGGTAAAAACAGATCATGATAGTCTTAAATACCTTTTAGAAAAAATATTATCTTCAGAAGAGCAGCAAAAATGGGTCACAAAGTGTTTAGTCAATTTAGTGTCCTAAATTGCTTTGCATAAATTATCAACCAAGGCTCATAAGCTGATGAAGTCTAGTGTACTATATGTGCTAGCTAACCCTTCTTACTTCATTGTTTTGTGTTTTATATTGTTTTGGGGGTTTTTGTTCTTTGATTCCTAATGATGTACAATTTGAACTATGAGAAACTAAATCTAAATTTACTAAAGGTGAACCAAGAGCTTAAAAATAATCAAAATCTAAGTTAAAAGAAGGAAAAACAGAGCATCTGTCTTATCTTCTCATCTAATGCTAATTCATGAATAATTCTTAAAACTAGAAGGTAAAGTTGTAAGTCATGTTGGAATAAATACAAAGAATGAAATTAACTGAAGTACTTCCAAATACTCTAACCTTCAATTTTGAAATATAACCTCCTTGAGATGGAATTCAAGCAACTTTTGTACTTCATGATCTAGAAAAAACTAAATAAAAAAATGCAGAAGGTAACTGATTGGTTTCAACCCTTATGTAAAGTGAATTCTCAACCATTTAGTTTAGGATGGATATTAGCTTGAAATGGTGGCTAGAAACATTCATTAAAATAGTGCATTGACAACCTGAACTAAGAAATAAATAACAAAAACAATGAGTAAGCTATTCAACAGTGCATCCTCATTACTTCCAATCTTACTCTATTTAGAAACAAAGTCGTTTCCTTTATGAAATGGATTTGGGAAACAAGACTGCACAATTGAATTCTAACATTATGCTACTGATTAAAACTAAAAGAAATCAAACTACAAGAAATCCTAAGTTATAAACATTGCTAGAAGTAAATGAGGAATTTAAAACTTAACAGAAAGAAGAAAACAAATGAAAAGAAAACCTCATTCATCGCAGGGGCCCTCTCCAACTAACGAGGTTGAGCAGCTAACTTAATTCAAAATTCTTCTTCAAATGATCATCGGTCAACACACGACTTTGTATTATAAAACAAGAAGAAAACGCCAAAATTATAGAGCTGATAAGTTTAAACTTAATACATCAAAAACTTTGAACTCCCTCAGGTTCTATTCAACTGGTATTTAAAAGAAATTATTCATAATTGTCTTTTGAGGAAAATTAGCTACAGGTGATCTACACGTATTAAACCAGTCTACATAAATTTTTGATTAGCTACAGGTGACTTGAATTCGAACAAGGTGGTTACACAGAACCATTGACACAGGTGTCTGATCCGTGTTAATGCTTCAACATATCTGTTAGATTTATTAATTAACCATGAAAGGGTAGACAAAGAGTCCTATTGCTTCCGGGTTTCATACATTTGACTCCACCTTTGACTGTGGTCTTGAGCTGGCTTTTTTATTGATCTGGGCTGGGTGACTGGGATAGGATCCATGTTGAGACATTCTAGAGATTCCCATGTGGCTGGTTTCTTTGTTTGACACTTGTAACCTATTCAACCATGGAAGTATCTATGGAACACACAGTTAGCTGCAGAATAGGTTGTGTTCCATAGCTAATTTGCAAAAACTTATTTCAAATAGAAAAAACATAAAATTATAACATTTCAATCATTTAATGTGTTCCTTGAGACAAAATCTATCATTTATCAATGATGGGGATTTGTATTTTATGGAAAAAAAGAGAAAGAAGTGAGAAAAGTTGTCAAGGAGAGATTAATTCTGAGGTCCAACATGCCCCCACTGTAAAATCATTGCATGTCCCCATGCAATTTTGCCAAAAATGTGAACTCTTCTTTCCTATCGCATCTGCTCAGATACCTCTGCTAGTACATCTAACTTTCTTCTCTTGCTCCTCTTCGAAGTGACTACCATCCTGGGTTTCTTCATGAGAAGTATGTATTTAAGGTTGATGACTGTTTTGTTCAAGTTTCTATTCTTCCTCTTCAACTTCCTATTCTTGTTGTACCATAGCCCTAGGTGTAGTATTATATTATCATGAATGGCTTTATCCAATTTGATTTGTTACTTCAGGGTTTAATTTTCTTTCTTGATATGCCTGTTCAATATCTCTAACTCATAGATTTCCTGTTTGAGAGAGTGAGTCAGAGGTTCTTGTGCATTGACAAGTTATTCTGGATTGGCTGAGGATCCTAGATCCATTGAGGCACTTTCTTTTCTAGTGATTCTATGTAATCATAAATTTGTTGATGTGCTGGGTCTATGCCTGGGGATCCTCTACTAGGGCTGCCTTCAAAATATTGTTTAGGAGAGTTTTGAGGATTGTATGTAAATGGAACATTATCAGGAGATGGTATTGGGGTTTCTTCTTCTAGATTTATGAACTCTGTTCCCTTTGATGATACCTTCTTTACCATACCTCGGATTCTAGAGCTCCTTCTAAGTTGTAGTGGGTTTATGTTCTCCTCCTTTGTACTCTTTTTTTCCTTTCCTATCTTTTCCTTCCTCTTGATTTTTTTCCTAATCTCTGTCAATTTTTCAGAGATTAGTTGTTCATCATCTTGCTGTAATGAAGATTCAGGTTTTTTCTCAGTAATTCCACTAGATTTATTTTTTAGCTTTCCTTTTTGCTTGATCTCCTCCCTGATCTCTATCTTAGAGACTGGCTCTTCATCATTTTTCTGTGTGGAGGACTCAGGTTTGCTTTGAATGGTCATACTAGTCTTTTTCCTCTTACTTCTTCTAATATTACCCTCTTTAGGTGACTCTGGTGCCTCTTGGAAATAGTTTCTTATGAAGAAGTTTTCCCAAGTATCTCCTATTCTTTTCAGACGAAACTCAACCAGTACTTTCACCAACCCATGATGGTACATAGTTGTGTTTATGAATTCTATTTTCTTCTATACATTTGAAGCCATCCTCCTTAGACTATTTATAAGGAATAAAGGGAGGTTGATGTTTCAATTTTCTAGAAAGTTCATCAATAAACATATATGATAAACATACATGCATCTAAATCTTCCCTCACACGTAATAAATTTTTGTAATATCAAAAGCATGCTTCTCCACTTATTTTTAAGTGCTGAAATAGGAATTCCTTTTCTAAACATAGTGACATCCATATCTGGGTTCCTGAGGATTACCTTCCATGATTCACGGTTAAATTCTTTGTTTCTGAACCATCTCTCACCAAGTCTTGGTAGTTCTTTATCCTTTGCTATGTGAGATTCTATTACTGCAAACTTAATGTCTCCAATCTCTACTTCTATACCATCGAATGATATAGAAAAACATTTTATGATCTCCTTGTGATATCCATCAAAATTTTCAATGAAATTGAGCCATCCAGCCTTCTGCAGCATCTCCTTGAGTTGTGGGTACCCTTCCATAAACTTTTCCCCTACAGGCTCTACCCTAACAATGAGTCCCATGGTCTTTGTTTCATAGAATTTTCTAAACTTTAGAATTACTCTACTGGTCTATGAAATGGACTGAAGCGGGTATGGTGAAAAATAACTATGGGTTTGCATGGAATAAGTAGATGGTGAGGGTTTAGAGAGACGTGAATACGTTGGTCACATCATAGTTTTGACCATTAATAGATGGAGTTATTAGAGAACATTTAAGTACAGAGTATGGAGAACGTAGCAGAGGTGTGGTATGATGAAATCATTATAGACCGTTTGGTATCAAATGTGGAAGATGTGGCGAAGATGTGGTATCATGAAGTGGCAATCAAATCAGATGGTGACTTGTTAAGGAGACATATGATCATCCATATTATACATGACTTATGTTTGTAACTTGTTGTTTGAAATAAATTTCGCATTTTACCTTTAGAACTTAACCTTTTGCTTGATAATTCTTTTGGTGTTGATTTGAGCTTGGTTGATCTCCAAAACTTGACTCTTTAATTTCCCTACATTCATGATTTATTTGTGAGTTGTACAATTTTGCCAGAGCTGATAAGTAAGTTGTAGTTGTAGAATTAGATTAGCTGTGGAATCGAATCAGCTGCAAAATGTGAAAATAAGGAAAAGTGAAATATGGCTTACGGAATATGAATGTAAAAATAAAATGGAAATGAGTTATGATAGTGAGATGGAATGAGATGTAAGATAAAATGAAAAATAGGGTGAAATGGGGTAAAAATGTAAAAAGATAAAATGTAAATGAAATATGACAGTGAGATGAAGTGGAACTGTAAAAGAAAATGAAGACAGAATGAGATCGAATGAGATGATGAATTTTCAAACTCTAAACTATAAATGAATGTAGCCTTTTTTCACTACTTATTACAGAAAGGAAATGAAAAATATAGGGTGTCAGAAATCTCTAATTTTTACCCTGTATTTTCTATATAAGCAAGCCAATCAATGATTGGTTTTCAACCTCATACAATTTTTTTTAATTATTATTATTATTATTACACACACACACACACACACACACACACACACATATATATTAAGAGTCATTTCTTAAGAAAAATAAAAACTAAGTTAGTGGAGAAGAAGAATTCTTCTTCACTAGCTTCATTTCAGAGTTATTCTGGAAAATCTTAATGAAATCCTCTCTTGAAATTGATTTTTGATATATCTTCAACCGATAACCATTCACACGAAGAGGTATTTTGCTTCCATCTATCATCCTTATCTTAACTGCTCCATTATTAAAGACTTATTTAATCTCATATGGCCGAAGCCAATGAGTTTGAAACTTCCCTTGAAAATCTTTGAACTTTGAATCGAACAATAGTGCCCAATCTCCTGCTTGAAAATTCTTCTCCTTAATATATTTATCATGCCATTTAGCCCTCTGATATTGGACTATACTGGTTCTTTGGACTGCATCTCGCCTGATTTCATCAAGTTCATTGAGTTTCTCCAATCTATGTTTCTATGCCTTTGATAAATCTAGTCCCAATTAGACTACCATCTTGAAGATTTTGATTTGAAACTCTATAGGGAACAGGGCTTGTTTCCCATAAACAAGTTCATAGGGTGTATGTCCCGTTGTGTTCCACCATCTAGTTTTATAGGCCCATAAGGCTTCAAGAAGCCTTTTTGCCCAATCTCTTCTATGTAGATGCACAATCTTAGTGACAATTCCTTCAATCACCTTATTTGTAGATTCAACTTGACCATTTGCTTATGGATGATAGGGAGTAGATTTCCTATTTTTGATCTTGTAATCTTCCACAATACCCTTCACCATTTTAGATGTAAATTGAGATCCCTGATCTGTCACAATTTCTTTTGGAACACCAAAACAAGTGAAGATGTCCTCAAAAGTAAAATTAACTACCTATTTTTCATTAGCAAAAGGTAATGCTTTCGCCTCTACCCATTTAGTGACATAATTAGTGCATACCAATATATACATATTTTTATTAGATGAAGGATTAATTGGCCCAACAAAATCTAAGGCCCATTTTTCAAAAGGTTTAATGAGTACCTGAATTTGTAGTGGCATTTCATTTGAAGGCGTAGGTTTACCTACCCTCTAACAGTTGTCACACCTCCTGACATATTCTTTGGCGTCTTTGAAGATGGATGGCCAATAATATCCTAAAGAAAGGATTTTATAGGCTGTCCTCTTGTCAGCAAAGTGTCCACCACATGTCTCATCATGACATGCCTTAAGAATCTCAGGCATTTCATCTTCCCTAACACATCTTTTGATCATAAGATCTAGGCCTATTTTATACAATTCATTAGTGATCCATGAATATCTTGCACTTATCTGAATGATTTTTCCTTTTTCTCTAGGAAACAAATGTGAAGGAAATTTCCCTGTGACTTAGTAATTAGCAATATCTACGAACCAAGGAGTTTGTGTAGTCACTGCAAAAAGATATTCATCAGGAAACTTATCTTCAACCAGAGTGTCATCTTTGATATTGAATTCTGGACATGAAATCAACAACTGTGTTTTGTTTTCCAAGTCTATATAACACAATAATATTGAATTCTTGCAAGAGTAAAAGCCATCTTGTAACTCTGCCATTAGTAATAGGTTTATTCATTAAGTATCTATTTGCAGAGTGATCTGTATGAACAAAGGTTTCATAGCCTATTATATAATATCTAAAATTGTTGATTGCATGAACAAGAGCTAAAATTTCCTTTTTAGTCACAGTATAATTCAACTCAGTGGAAGTCAAATTCTTACTTTTATAGTAGGTGGCATAGGGAATCAAGTGTTTTTGTCCTAATACAGCTCCTAGAGCTGTATCTAAAGCATCTGTTGAAATGTTAAAAGGTAGTTTCCAATTTGGACCTCTCAAGATGGGTGCTTTAGAAATTTTTGTTTTTAAGGTCTCAATTGCTAACTGGCAATCAGGATTCCAATTGAATTCGCAATCCTTGGTGAGTAATTTGAAGAGTGGGGATGCTATTTTAGTGAAATTTTCTATAAATCATCTATAGTATCCTGTAAATCGTAGAAAACTTCAAACATCCTGTTGGAAATTTGGAATTGATAGTTTAGAGATGACTTCAACTTTAGATCTATCAACTTTAATCCCATCTCCTGAAATGTGATGCCCTAAAACAATACTTTTTGTAAACATCATAAAACATTTTTCATGGCTTAGTGAAAGCTTTGCTTCCTTACATATTTTAAGAAATTTTTCCAAATTTTCCAAAGCTTCTTCAAATGTATTCCCATAGACTGTAAAATCATCCATATATACCTCTACACAATCATGTATTAGATCAGAAAAAATTCCTAGTACTACTCTTTGGAATGTTGCAGGTGCATTACATAACCCAAAAGGAAGTACTTGGTAAGCATAGGTTCCCCATGGACAAGTAAATGTCCTTTTATCTTGATCTTCAGGTGCCACCTGAATCTGATTATAACCACTAAAACCATCAAAGAATGAGAAATACTTCTTACATGCTAATGTATCTAACACTTGATTTATAAATGGCAAAGGAAAATGATCTTTAAGGGTAGCTTTATTCAATTCTCGGTAATCAATGCACACCCTCCATTTACCATTCTTTTTAGGCACAGTCACTAAAGGGGAAACCCATTGGTTGTCTGAAATTGGGTAAACGAAGCTTATATTCAATAGTTTTTGTAGCTCTTCTTTCTCAATTTCCCTAAGATTTGGATTCATCCTTCTCTGAGGTTGTCTGATAGGTCTACAATTTTCCTCAAAGTAGATGTGATATATACAATTCTTAGGACTAATTCCTTTCATGTCAGTAGATTCCCATGCATATACAGCAGAATGTTTTTGTAATGTCTTGATTAGCTTTTCTTGTTGTAATTTCTCCAAGTTATTGATTATGTTCAATGTTCTCCCTGGAAAGATTTCAATTGTAGAGCTACTAAATTCTTCCATCGAATAAAGAGACATTTACCTAGATGAAAAATATTCAATACTAGATTTTTCTTGAAATTGATCATGTTCATATTCTGGAGATGATTCAAAATTTTCCATTGTATTTAAGATTTGACTATCTTCACTAATATCTGAAATAGTAAATAGAGGCTGAATGTCATTTTCATCATCAATCCATTCTTTGTCATCTATGTCTGTGATTGTTCTTGCTAGAGGATATAGAGTGAATTTCCTTGTTGAATTCCCACCAGAAATGTATATATCACTAGATCTATAGCTAATGAAGGCATCAGCTGTGGCCAACCAAGGTCTTCCTAATATGAGTGGATGTCCTCCTAGATTGTTGTTGGGGGTGAAGATCATAAAATCAACAAGATATTCCCAAGAATGTAAGGATACTGAAATATCTTCTAACACTCCATCTAGTTTGATTGCAATTCTGTTTGCTAATTGTAGTAATGTAGATGTGTAAAGAGTATTAGGAAGCTTGAGTTGTTCCATTGTTTGTTTGATCATGATGTTTATTGCTGCCCCTAAATCAATCAATGCATTTGGAATTTCAACTCCATTGATATGTGTTTTCACAATTGGACTTCCTGGATCTACATATTTTTGTATGGCAATTTTTCCCATCATTATATCTGTTATTTTTCCTACTAGGTGAACTCTTTTTGTTTCTTTTGCTTTTCTTCCTGGTTTCTTTATGCTCAACTCCTTTATTGTTTTATCTAGGATTGGAATCTCCTTAATGGCTTGTAACAAAGGAATTTTGATACAGACATTTTTTTAATTCATCTATAAAATCATAATTAGGCAACATGATCTGCTTTTCTACTCCTTTATCAACTTGTAATATTTCAGGAAAAGGAGGTGCAGAAGTAGATAATGGCTGCTCAATGATAGGAGTTGAGTTCACATGTTCTTTCTATTTTTCATTTTCAGTATTTTGGTTTTGGAGAGATGTTCCCTCAAAACTTTTACTGGGTTGTAGAGAATCTTCTTCAGAATTATATTGTTCTTGAATAACTACAGAAGGAATTTCCTTTTCTAATACCCTACCAGATCTTAGCTGAACATCATTGAGATCTAGAGGAGTGATCATATAAGTTGGAAATTGTTTTCCTTCCACCATGTAAGTATTCTGAGGATTTTTATTGTTGGGTTTGGTAATGGTTGGGTAGGTAGCTAGTTTGGTCTCTGCTGAAATGGCAGTAAGAGTTGAGGATTTTGGTTTTGTTGTGGAAATGGTAATGAAAGTTGAGGGTTCTGATTTTGAAGTTGAGGGTTCTGATTTTGAAGTTGTGGCTACTGATTTTGTTGTGGAATGTATGAGGGAGGATAATTCTGATATGATGGAGGATATTGATAATATTGAGAAAATCTCCCATAAGGATTTTGTATTCCTTGTGCGCAAGGTTGAGATTGAGATTGAGGTTGAGGCCAAGGTTTCTGCCAAGAATTCCAATTTCGTGGGGGCTGAAGATAAATTTGATTGTTAAATCCCTGATTTTGTGGCCCCTGCCAAGGTTTTCTAGATACAAAGAGAAGAGGTTTTACTGAATTTGGAACTGTTTCTTCTTGAAAAATAGCATTCAAACCTGGAATCAAAGGATAACATTTGGTCTCATGATTCTTTGAGAAAATCATGCAAGTCTCTATAATTTTTACATCCAAAGGGAGCATGTTTTTTTCTACATTTTGGAAAAAAAATAGCTAAAGCATCGGCCTCAGTTTTCTGCTTGTTTTTCAACTTAAGGGTATCTATTTGCTCACTAAGACTGCCTAGAATATCTATTTTAATTCATCAAGCATATTACCAATTTATGCCCTACAGACTGATCTAGTTGCAAATTTATTTACTCTAACAAGAGAAGGATCTCTTGGACCTTTCCCAGTTTTGGATTTCCCTCTTGAGAGATGAACACATAATTCTCCTATGTCATTTAATGGCAATTGAGAGCTATCTCCCTTCCCCGTCATGTTAAGGATATCTATCCACTCACTTCTAATGGATTTTTAATAAAAGAGCTTTTAAGGTATCTTCATCTAAATTGTCCATCTTTGCTCTTTTCAAATTATAGTTGAATTCTGAATCAAATCCTCTAAATTTTCATCCTCTTTTTGCATCATTTTGAACACTTCATCTTTGTGATTGGTAGGCATGAAATAATCCAAATACCTATCAAAAAACAATTTTTTCATGTCATTCCATGTTCTAATGGACTGAGTGAATAACCCCATGAACCAATTCAAAGCAGCTCCTTTCAGTTTTGAAGGGAACAACTTAAGTTTTTTAGAGTCTTCTAGAGAATCATAGGTTCTGCACAAGACTTTAAACTCAAATAAAAATGTTTCAAGATCCTCACCTCTTAACCCATGGAAATATGGGAGGACAGAAGGTGAGATATTCTTCATTGTGGCATTTGTTTCTTCATCCACTATAGGGAATCCAAAAGAATTATCTATTTCCTCTACCTCCTCCATTATTTCCTCTACCTCTTCCTCTACCCCATCCTGCAAACAATGTGAATTCTCCATCCTCTCCTTCTTTTGCCATTATAGTTCCTTCAGAGTCAGTATAAGGTTCAACTTGCAAGGTTACTTTGTCTTCCTCTAGATCTTCTATTAATGGGATATGGGAGAGAGGTTCTACTTCTTCTTCTTCACCAGGTATTCCTAATTCTTCAACTAAAATGTGCTCCACTATGGAGGTGAAAAAGGCTACTCCTGTTGTTGGAGACCCAAGATTTTTCTCCTCTAGGACTGCCTTGGTAGATGTAGTAGGAGATTCTCTTGATTGGATTTATGCCCCTGGAATTTCAGGAATTTTATGGCTAGGAGTATGAGCTTGAGGTGGAGGTTTATCTCTTCTTGTTCTTGGTGGAGTAGGTGGTGTTGTAGGAATTGAACTCCTGCCTCTAGCTATAAGTCTACCCCTAGAGTCTCTTTCTCTATGCATATAATTTTTTTTTTGAATGTAAGAAATAAGGTTACGTAGTTACACTTCCCCGGAAATGGCGCCAAAATGTTTAGTCAGTTTAGTGTCCTAAATTGCTTTGCATAAATTATCAAATAAGGCTTGGAAGCTGATGAAGTGAAGTGCATTGTATGTGCTAGTTAACCTTTCTTACTTTGTTGTTTTGGATTTTATATTGTTTTGGGGGTTTCTGTTCTTTGATTCCTAATGATGTACAATTTG
The DNA here is from genome assembly GCA_031772625.1 of Pinus tabuliformis. Classification (NCBI taxonomy): domain Eukaryota; kingdom Viridiplantae; phylum Streptophyta; class Pinopsida; order Pinales; family Pinaceae; genus Pinus; species Pinus tabuliformis. The sequence continues at coordinate 495,534,276 of CM062807.1, read as the reverse complement.
AACTATGAGAAACTAAATCCAAATTTCCTAAAGGTGAACCAAGAGCTTAAAACTAGTCAAAATCTAAGTTAAAAGAAGGAAAAACAAAGCATTTGTCCTATCTTCTCATCTAATCCTAATTCATGAATAATTCTTAAGACTATAAGGTAAAGTTGTAAGTCATGTTGGAATAAATATAGAGAATGAAATTAACTAAAGTACTTCTAGTTACTCTAACCTTCAATTTTGAAAGATAATCTCCTTGAGATGGAATTCAAGCAACTTTTGTACTTCATGATCTAGAGAAAACTAAATAAAAACATACAGAATGTAACTGATTGGTTTCAACCCTTATGTAGAGTGAATGCTCAACCATTTAGTTTAGGATGGATATCAGGTTGAAATGGTGACCAAAAAAATTCATTAATACAGTGCATTGACAACTTGAACTAAGAAATAAATTAAAAAAACAGTGAGTAAGCTAATCAATAGTGCATCCTCATTACTTTCAATATTACTCTGTTTAGAAACAAAGTCATTTCCTTTATTAAATGGAATAGGGAAACAAGACTGCACAATTGAATTCTAACATTATGCTAATGATTAAAACTAAAAGAAATCAAACTACAAGAATCCTAAGTTATAAACACTGCTAAAAGTAAATGAGGAATTTAAAACTTAACCGAATGAAGAAAACAAATGAAAAGAAAACCTCCTTCAGTGCAGGGGCCCTCTGCAACTAACTAGGTTGAGCTGCTAACTTAATTCAAAATGCTCCTTCAAATGATCATCAGTCAACACATGGCTTTGTATTATAAAACATGAACAAAATTCCAAAATTAGAGAGCTGATAAGTTTAAACTTAATACATCAAAAACTTCGAACTCCCTCTAGTTTTGTTCAACTGGTATTTAAAAGAAAATATTCATAAGTGTCTTTTGAGGAAAATTAGCTACAGGTGATCTACATGTATTACAACCAGTCTTTGTAAATGTTTGATCAGCTACGGGTGACTTGAATTTGAACAAGGTGGTTGCACAAAACCATTGACACAGGTGGTTGATCCAAGTTAATGCTTCAATAGATCTATTGTATTTATTAATTAACCACGAAAGGGTAGACAAAGAGTCGTATTGCTTCCGGGTTTCATACGTTTGACTCCACCTTTGACTGTGGTCTTGAGCTAGCTTTTTTATCGATCTGGGCTGGGTGACTAGGATAGTATCCATGTCGGGACAATTCTAGAGATGCCCATGTGGCCGGTTTCTTCGTTTGACACCTGTAAATTGTTCAACCATGGAAGTAGCTACAGAACACATAGTTAGCTGCAGAATAGGCTGTTTTCGATAGCTAATTTTCAAAAACTTATTTCAAATAGCAAAGACATAAAAGTATAACATGTCAATCATTTAATGTCCTCCTTGAGACAAAATCTATCATTTATCAATGATGGGGATCTGTCTTTTATGGAAAAAAATAGAAAGAAGTGAGAAAATTTGTCAAGGAGAGAGTAATTCTGAGGTCCAACACAAAGATGTTGGGTTATGACTTTGAAATCAACTAAAAAATTGGAAAGAAAAATGTTGTGGCAGATGCATTCTCAAGAAAGGATGAGGATGTGGAAGCAATTCTTTGTGCCATTTCTATTATCCAACTAGATTGGATAAACAAACCAAAGGATGAATAGTAGAATGACGAAGAAGTGTGGGCACTCATTCAAAAGCGACAATAAGATCCCAGTACATCTTATGCATTTAGCTAGAAAAATGATTCCTTATGGTACAAATATCACTTATACCTATGTAAGAATTCCCAACTCAAACAAAAGATTCCTATGGAATTGCACACCACTCCCTTGGGAGGGCACTTAGGATTTTTAAGAACTTACCACAGGGTTAAGAAGGATTTTTTTGGGATGGCCTTAAATTTGATATTCAAAAGTTTGTGGCAGAATGTTTGGTTTGCCAACAAAATAAACTTGAAACAATTAAGAGCCCATGTCTATTACAACCTTTATCCATTCTAAGTCAACGTTGGGAGGAGGTTTCAATGGATTTTATCACAGGTTTACCCAAGTCCGAAGGAAAGAGTGTCATCATGGTGGTAGTTGACATGCTTACCAATTTTGTGCATTATCTCATCCATTTAAAGAAAGTATAGTTTCTACTGCATTTATGGAAACAATTCAAAAGTTACATGGAAACCCGAAGATTATTGTAAGTGACAGAGATCCCATTTCCACTAGAATTTTTTGTCATAATTATTTTCTTGTCTTGGTACTCAATTATCTCATAGTTCATCTTATCATTGTCAATCTAATGGGAAAAATAAGATAGTAAACAAATGTTTGGAAGGATATCTTCGTTTATTTATATCTGATAAATAGACACAGTGGGTCAAATGGTTTCCTCTAGTTGAATGGTGGTATACCACTTACTTCCATTCTACAGCAAAATGACCCCATTTATGGCACTTTATTGATATCATCCACCATACATCACATCACATTTAAGAGAAAATTCTAAGGTTCAAGCAGTGGAAGATCACATTGAGCATCAACAACAAGTTCTCCAACTCTTAAAGGATAACCTCACTTTGGCGCAGAATAGAATGAAATAATAGGTAGATCAATAGCGCAACAAAAGAATTTTGTTGTAGGTGACTGAGTATTTCTATGGCTACAACCATATAAATAAATGTCCCTGAAGCAAGCTAAGAAGGATAAGAAATTATCACCAATGTATCATGGTCCGTACAAGGTGTTGCAAAAGATTAGTACTATGGCATGCAAATTGGAGCTTCCTGCAACTTCCTAACTGCACCCAATTTTCCATGTTTCATGCTTAAAGAAGGTTATAGATGACAAGCTCCCAGTTTAAACAATATTGCCAGAACTTGATGAGTGATGAGCCTCATCATTGAGTAACTATATGGGCCTCAATTCACCTCCTAGCTTAGTCAAATCAACTATTCTCACAACTTATTGCATACTTTTGATTATATTTTGTTTATGAGATGAGTTAGAGTTGGATATTTTTCTTTGTGGTCTAATGTGCATTTAATGCAGGATTAAAGGATAAAAACAAGGAATTTTGGCAAAGACTTTGGTCAAAAATAGAATGGGACAATGGAGAGGAATTATAGGAGGTAAATCCTCCTCATTTACTACCCCTCCATTCAAATATTCCCCCATCAACTCGGAGTGCAAACAACCAAATCATGAGGACTAGGAGGAAATCGAGAAAGTGAAAGTCAAAGCACCATTTTATCTCAAGTTTGGGAGCCGAGCCTCCCTAATTTTAAGGAATTCATTATAGGCTTCAGATGTAGAAGTAGAGAGGCCTAGGACCTTAGTAGGATTTGGATTTTTTATTGTAAAACTCTACTCTGCTTTTGAGTTGCAAGACTCGTGACATTTTTTGATGTAATCCATGGTTTTGATAATAAGAATGAGTTTGGTTTTGAGCCAGCACTGAGTTAACATAGAGGGATGAAGCTCTTGGGTTAGCACCCAACCCTAGCAACTAAGGATCCTATTTATTATACATGTATTCTAGCATAGATTTGTGGTTTAATCATTCGTTTCCTTAAGTAGTTGCATTTCAATTACAACAATGTAGGGTAGATTGGTTGTGTTTTAATTTGCTTCCATTTGTGCCTTATTTCAATTAGCAGGTTCACAAGGAGAAAATGATCACCATAAGGTTGTTAGTAGGTGTCTTGGCCTCACCTCTTCCCTCATGGACTATGACTTGAGGAAGAGACCCTTCAGCAACCCCAAAAACATAGATTTCTAGTTCTTGCATGAGCTTTGGAGTTTGTCGTCTTCATTCAGTACTTGGTTCATTTCATCATCGTCTTTTCCCATCACTCTCTTGCAACAGCCAACATGTGACTTGATGTCATCCATCCATTTATTCACTTAATCTTCGTGATAATATCTCCACCACTCATCTTCTGTTAATCTTGTTTCTTGATGTGATCCATCCATATATTCACTTAATCTCCGCAATAAGATCTCTGCCACTTATCTTTCATTAATCCTGTTTGTTGATCGATCCATCCATCTATTCACTTAATCTCATGCGATAATGTCTCCTCTACTCATATTTTGTTAGTCTTGTTCGTTGATTCCACTGATCCAACAATTCCTATGCGTTGTTGCTTCATTACGTCTCCCTTACACTGATTTCGATCTTCGATTGCTCTTCCGGTTGACTCCTTCCTGAAATTTGTTTTGCATATCATTTAAATGCTGCCACTCCTGATCTTTGATTTGGTTATTCAATCAAACTCCAACACTGTCTGATCATTGCAAACACCAAAAAAACCAAAAAAAAAAGTGAAAACAGATTTAGTTTAGTTTCCTTGCTTACACATTAGTATGGTTTGATTCTCCTTACTTCTGTAACTTAGATAAAAGCATTAGGTTAGCGTTGATTTAGCAATTCTGCTTAGCATAGTTATTTAAATGGTTAATTAGGATATGGTGTGATTTAGCATTACATGTTGTTCTCTTTATTAGTGTAGTAGAGTAGCTCTCTTAGAATAGATTTTATCTTCTTCCATCAAAGAATTAAGCTTCTTTTGACTCTATAGAAGTCTAGCTTGGAACCCATGGTGTCTCTCGTCAGATGAATAGTGACAACAGGAAGAACCTTCACTTTTACTTGTTCATATAGTGCTTTCACCTCCAAGTTTGTATGAACCTCGGGTTGATAAGTAAAGCTGGTAACCTAGGAGTTGTAGCATCCTTGCTGCACTTTTTGGCGCCAATCACTTTTTTGCACCATTGCCGAGGAGGTGTCTGAGTAGAATGTGATTACTTCTCTCTTTTCTTCTATTTATAGTCTTCTTTCTTTTCTTCTATTTCTAGTCTTCAGTTTTACACCATTAGTTTATTTCTGCAAAAGTATTCTAGTAGCTTCCTTTCTTTTAGTTTTCATTATCATCTTTCCTTTCCATTCTGCAAGTAGAGTTCCAATTCAGCAAGTAGTTTTTTTTATGTCAGTAGTTTTCATTCAATCAACAATTTCATTTCTCCAAAGTACTTTCGAGATTAAAAAAAATTCTTATAAAAGCCAACCCAAAAACATTTCCTTTCATACCTTGTAGGAATAGGGAAGATTTAGGGAAATTCTTGCCAAATACCCCCACTGCATCCAACATCCAACCTTCTCTCTTCTTTGGTGGCTGTGAACTGGAGGAAACTTTAGGGCAGAAACCCAACATATTTGAAGAACCTACAGGGAAATAAGAAGAAGAAGAACCCATTCCTACTGAAACAATGGCTAAAAATTGAAATGAAAGAGGGAATACAGAGAGAGTTTAGGGTGCCTTCCCCATCAGGGAAACCAATGGGGACACCAAGATGAAGAATATAAGCCCCTCTTCCCTACCTCATTTCCATGGCCTAACCATAGAGGACCCAAACACTTTCCTATTTGAGTTTATTGTTATATGTCGAGTCCATGACTATGCAGATGATGAGAAAAAGTTAAAACTGTTTCCATCTACCCTCAAGGATGCAAAATTGCACTGGTTCATGGGTTTACCTAGAGATAGCATCACAACTTGGGATAGGACGAATCCTTAGAAGACTAAGAAGAAAGATTCCAACTCAGTTACAAAAGGGCTAGGTGCACACTTGACCTCGAGTCACTAAAGTTGGTCCTGCTCAGAGGAGTAAGGGAAGATCTTTTGGATACCTTACATTTGTTAGTAGGAGGATATATCTACCAATTACCCTATGAGGATATCAAGAATTTCTTTAGAAACCATTCTAGGGAAGCCGGGAAAGAGGGTAGGAGTAGTCAACCTATGGCCAGTACATCATCTTCCAACACATCCATCAAGGGTGAAATTGGAAATATGTTGGAAGATTTCAAAAGTGAGACGTTGTAAACCCTTGCCTTGTAATTGGACACCATGAACATCAAAAGGAAGAAAGAGGAAGCTCAGAGAGCCTTGGCCATATTTTTTCCTAGATGTAGTAGGAGGCATCCTAGGAATGCATGTCCATTGAACTGTATTGAAATTTTCTCAGTCTGTGAAGAAAACCACTCCATGGACAATCGCCCTTCTTTACCCAGACTTAAAGTTGTATATCAAGTAGCTGAAGGGGTCACGGAGCAACTTTTCTACATCAACCAAAGGAGACCTCCTAGGCCTAGACCATACTAGCAGGGTATGCAAGGGTCATCCCATGCATATTACAACCCCAACCAAACCACAACTATACCTTCTTGGGTACCCCCTGCTCATCTTTCCTAGTCTACACCCCCTCCTTGGTCATATGCATCTTAGTATCATTCCCAGTGAACCAACCAGTCATTTCAACCTTACGTTCAACCACAACCTCAATGGAATACCCCACTCAAGGGGTGGAGGCCCCAACACAAAAATTCTCTCACTCTATTGCCTCCACCACCTATCCAACCACAACTTCTACACTCTACTCCACCCAATAAACCCTAGATGCTTTCCCAGCCAAATCTGAACCCGAGCAATAGGCGAGCTCAACAAGTATACAATGGAGAGACATCATACCTAGATTACATTTTAGAAATCCAGAAGATCAACCTAAGATCTGGGATAATTCTCCCGGATAACCAACCTCCCTCTCCACATAGGAAGGTTGAGGAAGAAAGAGAGGAAAGAAACTTTAAAGTAAATCCACCCTTTCCTGAGAGATTATCCTGACCACTCCAGCCCACCCTAGAAGAAACTGAACTTTTGGGAGAATTGAAAAATATATGTGTAAAGATCCCCCTTCTCTAGGCAATAAAAGATGTTCTCATTTACAATAGTTGATTAAGGAGAAATGCTTCAAGCATCCACGAATAAGAAAAAGGGATGCCCCTACCATTAATGTCATTGGGAAGTTGTCTGACTTAATGTTGGGGCAGGTAATATGTCAAAAATATTTGGACCCTGGAAGCCCTAAAATAAATGTGCACATCAATGGCACCATCATTCCACACACTCTGACCGATCTTGCGACTTCCATTAATGGGATGACCAAGGACACCATGCTTAAGCTCAACCTCCAAGGGTCATTGAGGAAGACCACTACAGTTCTACAACTTGCAGACCGTTCCATAGTCACCCTTGAGGGAGTTGTGGAGGATGTGATTGTCTCCATTGACTCCTGGGAGTACCCTGCAGATTTTCTAGTTCTCCAGCCTAAGGCTAAGCTTACTGGTTACCCTCTCATCCTTGGGAGGGTATGGCTGGCCATAGTCGATTCTTACATTAGCTACAAAGCTAGGAATATGACCATCAAGAATGGGCATATGTCGAAACAGTTAGTCCTATACCCTCTTGCTCAACCTTCTCTAGAACATGATTTACCTTTATGGTTGGAGGAGTGTATAAACATTTTTGTGCCTTACATCATTGAGCATGAAATGTCCATAATCTAAGGGATCCAAAGTCCCTAAGCATGTTGTTCCTACCCCTAGAAGAACAAGGCTAACAAACCACAGCAATTCACAGAAGTTCTCCACCAGAAACTGCTCAAAAACAAGTCAATTCAGGATCATTTCAGTGGTTACACTAGCTGTTTGCGCTGAATGTCAAAGCCAACACTGGATACCTGCGTTGAATGTCAACTGGAACACTGGCTACCTGCACTGAACGAGAGTGGACAAGTGGCAGGCTCATTTCTCAAGGTGTCAAAACCCAGGAAGCTTCCAAAATGACACTTGCCTCAGGGAATTCGACTGTTGATGAGTAAGAGGTTCCAAATCTCCAAGTGGAAGCAAGAACCTCCAAGTGGACTCAAGAACTGATAGAGGGAGAGGACACTAGTCAGATCTCAAGCTGACTCATCCTCTCTCCAAACATCTATATATGGATCTCTCCTCCATGAGATCTGGAGGCTGGAATTTTGTTATTGCAAAGAATTGTTGTTGGTTTGAGACTGGAATCATTGGGTGCTTAATGCTTTGAAGGGGCTGAAGATAGGAATTCCATTTTCTGGGAAGGAGATGCTGGATTGGAGCCCTCTGGGTTGTATCTCTTCCTGAACCTTGTTATTCATCAATAAAGCTATCTTGGTTTCTCCTATATGCTGATGTATTTTGATGTATGAATGTATTAGTGTATTTGGTTTATTTCTAATCCTAAACTAGTTATGAATGTGAACATCTGTCTTTGTGTAGTGTTCTTCTCTTGTCTCAAGTAGCTGTTCTCTTGTCGCAAGTAGCTGTTCTCTTGTGATCTTGCAGGAAGTTGTAGCTAGATAAGCAAGAAGGCAAGTAGCTGTGAACACCCAAAGAGAAGGGAGATTGGATCGAGGGACAAACGGAAGACACCGGTAAGTCTATTGATCTCTCTTCTTTCACATTTCATAAAGGAAGAAACCAATATAGTTGTATTCATTTGTTGCTAAGGCACTGTCACACCTTAGGTGGATAGGATCGTCCTGCATAGGCATTTTTCCCCACAACAAATTGGCGACTCCGCTGGGGAAAATTTGTTTAGTCATTTTATTTGTGTTTCTATCATTGTTTGCATCATAGACTTGATAGCAACAATCGAACTGCATTTTTCCCGGATGCAAAGTAGAAAGTTGCTGCTTTTATCCAGTTGTTGGACTTGTCTATGATCTGAACAATGGATTCACAAATGATTTGATGATCCTTGTGATAGATCTTAGTAGCTTTCAAAGCATCCCTTTGATTACACCTTGCTTGTTGCTTTTATTTGGCCTAAAACAGTGAATTAAATAGCAATCTGTGACCCAGAACCTGAGGGAAACGAGAGTTTCTCCTTCAGCGCAGACCCAGTGAAGGGATTCTGCATTTCAACGCAGGTCCCGTGAAGGATACCTGCGCTGAATGTCAAAACCCCTGTGTTGAACCTGCGCTGAACCAGTTTGCTCTTGTGCAACTGGGGTTCCCTGCTCTGTTTTGCCTTGTTTTGATCTCTGATTTTTGTGGCCTGTAACCAGCATAGGTACCAGTCTAAAAACCCCTTTTCTCTGCTTAAATTCCGCCTCCTTTTGTACAAAAAGACTGTGAGTGTTTTTATGTGTTTGTGGCATCATTTACAGTTTTCCTTTGCATGAGTAAAATAGTCATCCTGTAGCCTTTGATTTAGATCTGATTGATTGTGATCTTAGAAGAGAGTTCATTGGCTGTTTGCAGAGTGATTATACATTTACTTTTGCTTATTGGTTTGAATTTGTCTCTTTTAAGTGTCGAAACAAGTCTTTATTTCGAAAATCGTTAAGTGTTGTAATCTCTTCTATCTTCTCTGATTTCGAAAAAGTAAACTTGTTTGTATTGATCGTTTAAAAGCAAATTCAAAGTTGTACAAAAAGCTTTCTTTGTAGGCATCAATACTAAGAAAGCGGAAAACAAACACCTGCATTGTGCATTTTGCATTTGATAGTTTGCATGTTGGATTTAGGAAAAGTGCATTAGAGTGTGCTGATTGCTCTTTGAGAAAAGATGGTGTCTTTCTTTTCCCTTAGTAGCTAGGATTTTCAAAGTTGAAAAGATATAAAGCTTGCTTATCATCTTTAGACTGCATTTAGGAATTTGTATCATACATCTCGTGGTGAACCTTGAAAGGCAAACTTTAAAAAGATCAACCTAAAATAAATTGAATGAACTTAACAACGCTTTGTAACATAACGCACAACATAGAGGTCTAGGCTAGAGACGTGCTCCGGCGTCGTTAAGCCTGGTGGCTGTCGATCTCGTGGAAGGTGGGTGATTCCTCCTGAGGGACGATAGCGCCAGTACGGATTGTGCTCCCACGTACCGTCGTGTATATATTGGGAGACCCCTATAGGCATAAAACCTTTATCCTTAGGAAGCCGTGTCGGCCGCCCTACTGATTGCAATGCACTGAACACAACATTCAGGCAAATCGACCGCCCGTACCCTAAAAAGTATTCTGCGGTTTTGCGAAAAGTTTGGCACACCCTCTCCCTAGAACTCCAGAGCAGTTCCTTTTGGCCTTTTTCAGACTCTATAACAGAAAAAGTCCATCCGAGCATTTGTCACTTCGGGCTCGTTAAAACATCGAAGGAGACTAGAGTCATCTTTAGCTTTTTCTCGACTCTTTAAAACTGAAAAAGCAAGTTGTGTCTAAAGCGTCGTTAAAATTTATTTTAAACGGAACAATCACCCTTTATTCCTGCGTTGATCTTTAGGTTGAAAAATGGAGCACACCAACCAAGGAATTCCCCTTGGTGGAAATCCTAGTCCCTTCTCCTCTTGGGGAGATGTTGGTGCGCCCCACATGGCCACATTGTCGCTTCCAGGACTGACAATTGGCCTGCCAGTTTGGCTCTTTTCAACCAATGTCGTTCAGAACACCACCATTCCTGAACAGTCGAGTCAACAGTTAGACCAGACTAGAGTTGCCCACCAGCCTTCTACTTCATCTTCCTCTCCTCCTTCTTCTTCGCTTGACGGAACTGGTAAAACAAAAAACCAGGTTCCTAAGGAGAAGAAGGAAAAGAAGAAGAAAGAGAAGAAGAAGAAGGAGCCAAAGGCGACTGGGGCCAAACAAGTGTCGTCTGACAAAAATCCACACACAGCACTGACAAGGCCTAAATCGCCATGTGTCATATGCAAGGGAGACCACTTCCATAGAGATTGTCCCTGTATCCCTCGAATACTAAGGGACTGGTCTCCCCGTTTCCACAATTCGGTAGCATCAACCTCTGATAGTCATGTTGACTGCTCACCGTCAACTAGTGAAAGTGAAGTCACAGGACAGAGAGGGAAATCTAGATTTCCCTGCAAACTGTGTGAAGGCGATCACGCCATCCACCGTTGTCCCTTCTTAGACGAGGCTAAAAGAGTTCTGGAAGATCGCCCGATTTTACGAGCGCAACTTCCTCCTGGATATCAAAAACTCCTGCCAAGTCCTTCACTAGTTGAGAACCCGGCTGACCTGCCCAGATGGTCAGCCGAAGCACCTATCATTGAAGATGAACCCTCTGGATCCATGCCTGACGAAAGTCAACAGGTTGATACGGCAGTTGACCTGGTTTTGCCTTCAGAGGCTCTATCTTCGAATGATACCATCACAGAGGAGAATAAAGACGACACCGTCCAAATTCTCTTCATCAACACTGACTCTGATGAACAAGGGGGCAATGCCCCATTCCTTTATCGCAGGAAGGAAGTTCGTAAGAGCGATATCCGGCCGTTTATTCGGTCCCACCACCAAGCAACCTGGTTGTGTCCTTTGACTGGAACCAACTAGGCAGACCCTGGTTGCCAGCAACCATACCATTCAGAATTATCATTCAAATATACAGAATGGTAATGGCTGGCACTATCATTGATGAGGGGGCATCTGTGAGTATCCTTTCCTCTATTGCTTGGAAAGCGCTTGGTTCGCCAGCGCTGTTACCTGAAATGAGAAATCTATCAGGTTTTGATAAAGGAACCAGTCGACCTTTAGGGATCCTCCCCAATGTGCCTATAACATTGAAAGGGAAGACCGTTCAAATGAACGTGATGGTCATTCAAGGACCCTTGGATTATAACCTACTCCTTGGACGAGACTATATATATTGCATGAGAGCTATAGTCTCCTCACTCTTTAGAGTAATGTGTTTTCCGCATGAAGGAAGAATGGTCAAGCTCGTGGACCAACTTTCATTTCCCGGATCACGCATCGCAAATAGTCATATACCATCCCAAAATGGTCTATTCATGCAAGAAGTGTCTCAACCCACGGTCCGTCCTCCTGATGAGCACGAGTAATCTAGGAGGATATGACTGGAACCCAGGGGGCATGCGTCCTGGTCTGCTTCGGCAGGGAAACTTTAGGTATAGAGTAGGTTTCCGCGGGAGAATATGACTAGTCTATACCCCGTCCGTAGAGGAAGAGGGGTTATTCTAGAATAAGATTCTTTTGTCAAAGTTATGTGAGAGGGTGGGTATCGTCACTCACCTTTGTTTATTTCGGTAGACATTGCCGAGGAAGTGTTTTGTTTGAAAGATTAACGAGACAATCTTTGGGTAACCTGAAAGAGGTAGGCCTCTCCCAGTGAAACGAAAGTTTTGACGGAAATGAAGTAGAGGTAACTTTGAAATCGTACTTTATACCTCGGGGCATGCAAACCTTTTGGAGTGCAAGCAAAGAGCGGTTATTTATCTGTTTTTTGGGTTAGCTGTTTCCTAACTTGCATAAAGAAAGGATGCTGAGCAAAGCTTTAGTAAGGCGCAAGCTCTATAAAAAATGGAATCTTACATGAGACATTCTTATCATATGACTGGGTATTCGAGCAGTTTTAGCATAAAGTTCATGCTCGTTAAAAAATAAACGCAAGATCCGAGCAGTTTTAGCGCATAGTTCATGCTCGTTAAAAAATAAACATAAGATCGAGCAAATGTTTCCACCCGCGTTTAAGCTCGTTAAAAAATGAACTATCCCGGTAAATAACAACTGTGAATGTAATATCATCAGCCGTTAAAGCCTTGGTCGTGTTTGCACCGTCACCTCCACTTTTCATTTGGCCGATCGTTCACCTCCATATGATTATTTACCCATTTTGAGGAACAGCTGCGAAGAGTGATTTCACCTAGCCATCCTTGTGACACTGCTGTGATTGGAAAATTCCAACCTGTACCTGGAATCAGCTGCTATCCCTGTTTATCACTCGTTCCTCAAAAGACGAGTCTTCTTTAAGCTCTTTTCAACTGACTCGTAAAATATGAAAAGATTGCCGAGTTTTGGCCTTCCAGCTCGTTAAAACGACTGGAATAGCTATCCCTCCTCTAGATTTTAATCTTTTTGGACCTGAGGGATTATTGCACAAAAAGATCGAGCGCTTGTTTTGTTCGGCTCGTTAAAACTATCGAAAACTCATCCCTTCTGTATTGTTTTATACTTTTTCGGACTTAACGGATTAGATGACGAAAAAGGAATTTGGAGTTGACTTTATGTACCTTTTCAGACTCTCTAAAAATGAAAAGGACCGAGTTATCCTTGTCGTTAGAATCGTTAAAATCATTAAATAGCGACAAACTTGTCTTTAGACGAGAACGAGTTTCACTATCACTAGGCTCGTTAAAACATAGCGATGGGCTTGCCCGAAGGGCAGGTTATAGAACAAGCATATGTTATCCTCCTCAAGCTTGACAAAAATAAAGAGGTACTGGTCAGCAATGACTGGGGAAAATTGGGAGAAACTAAAGAAAACTTTGATGGTAGCAAGTCGCTCTTGAACATGACACTTTTCCTCCGTACCACAATCGGGTTGGGTTGTTTCATTCACCGGTCTCATCCATGGTCTCGCCATACCATCCATATTTGGGGTAATGCTAGCAATCCATCGCATCAGTGTCGCCATATGTTCAAGAGAAGTCGTTCAGAAAAGTCAACCGTGTCCCATCCACTGCCATACATTATCCTTCATCCTTTCATGACCGCCACCCTGAATCATATGTCACAGATCGTTTTCACCTCCATTAAAATCATTAGCTCCGTTCTGTGTCACTGATGTGGGATTCATCAAGGCCCTCCTTTGACGGATCGCTTCTTGTCGACATCAGCTCATTATCCAAGAAGTTGATCTAGGAACAACCCCTTCAGTACTTTGAAGCTTGCATGCCACAATGGCAAGTTTCTCACTTCCGGCGACAGGTATACATTAATGACCTTCGACCGAAAGATTTTGCGTGGTGTTCGACGCCAAGTCCTTTATTCACACCACGTGAATTGTACTGCAGTACCTTGAGGGTCATTATCATTATCGGTGATTCCTCTCGCGCTTGTTAACGGTTTACATCATTGACCGGTAATCAAGCGATGTCTTTCCATGTTCGACTTCAGAACATTTCTCACATGGATCGACTTGTACTTAGAGTGAAGATCGAACGAGTTTGAAGACCCGGATCTAGTTTCATCCATCCGGGCTGCGATATATATTCAGGAAAGATAAAGACATTGACATGTACATCATTGCAACAGATAATCATCCTACTCAAAGGATGATAATTTCATCAAAATTATCAGTCTACCATCAGACGATTGTCTGTTCTATGTACAGAAAAATGAATTTATAAAGCTGAGCATGGGAATGCCCGCCTCAGCTAGATCATGAAAGCAGTATGAAAAATAATGTATTGTATTGTATCTTATTACAGGTCTCCTCCCAGCATTGGATGAACTTCGGATCCCCTGATAAAGCATTTCGCCCGATAAACAGCCTCATACTTTAGGGGGCAACTGTTATAGACATTTTTGTGCCTTACAGCATTGAGCATGAAATGTCCATAATCTAAGGGATCCAAAGTCCCTAAACATGTTGTTCCTACCCCTAGAGGAACAAGGCTAACAAACCACAGCAATTCACAGAAGTTCTCCACCAGAAACTGCTCAAAAACAAGTCAATTCAGGATCATTTCAGTGGCTACACTAGCTGTTTGCGCTGAATGTCAAAGCCAACACTGGATACCTGCGTTGAATGTCAACTGGAACACTGGCTACCTGTGCTAAACGAGAGTGGACAAGTGGCAGGTTCATTTCTCAAGGTGTCAAAACCCAGGAAGCTTCCAAAATGACACTTGCCTCAGGGAATTCGACTGGTGATGAGTAAGAGGTTCCAAATCTCCAAGTGGAAGCAAGAACCTCCAAGTGGACTCAAGAACTGACAGAGGGAGAGGACACTAGTCAGATCTCAAGCTGACTCATCCTCTCTCCAAACATCTATATATGGATCTCTCCTCCATGAGATCTGGAGGTTGGAATTTTGTTATTGCAAAGCATTGCTGTTGGTTTGAGACTGGAATCATTGGGTGCTTAATGCTTTGAAGGGGCTGAAGATAGGAATTCCATTTGCTGGGAAGGAGATGCTGGATTGGAGCCCTCTGGGTTGTATCTCTTCCTGAACCTTGTTATTCATCAATAAAGCTATCTTGGTTTCTCCTATATGCTGATGTATTTTGATGTATGAATGTATTAGTGTATTTGGTTTATTTCTAATCCTAAACTAGTTATGAATGTGAACATTTGTCTTTGTGTAGTGTTCTTCTCTTGTCTCAAGTAGCTGTTCTCTTGTCGCAAGTAGCTGTTCTCTTGTGATCTTGCAGGAAGTTGTAGCTGGATAAGCAAGAAGGCAAGTAGCTGTGAACACTCAAAGAGAAGGGAGATTGGATCGAGGGACAAACGGAAGACACCGGTAAGTCTATTGATCTCTCTTCTTTCACATTTCATAAAGGAAGAAACTAGTATAGCTGTATTCGTTTGTTGCTAAGGCACTGTCACACCTTAGGTGGATAGGATCATCCTGCATAGGCATTTTTCCCCACAACAAGGAGGAGGAAGAAGATGAGGTTTATTCAGCCCGACTTTAGGCTTTGGAAGCAACCATAGGAGGAGGACAATAAGATGAGGATGAATTAATTGAACACCTGCTCCAAAGTCTAACTCCTAGTTCGGTACCATTAGAAGAAGAAGTAAGGGAAACCTAGAAAAATCATCCAATTGACTTATACTTGGCCGATTCCAACCCACTCCATGTCAAAACCATAGAATTTGACCTAGAGAAAACTTTGAAAATTAATCCATCTCTTTCTGCTCTTGAAGAGGAAAAGCTATGGAACATGTTGAGAGAAAACCTAGAAGCCTTCGCTTCGAGTTACAAGGAAATGAAGGGATTACACCCCTCAGTGTGTACTCACCACATATACATCAAAGAAGGTTGCAAGCCGGTCTGGAATCCATCAAGGAGGAGGAATCTAGCTCTTAAAGATATAGTCAAAGAAGAACTCCAAAAACTGTTAGATGAAAGGTTCATTTGCCCTATCTCTGACAGTGAGTGGGTCTCTGCTTTAGTGTTAGTTCCTAAGAAAAATGGTAAGTGGAGGATTTGTGTCGATTACATGGAGTTGAACAAAGCCACAAAGAAGGATCATTTTCCCCTACCCTTCATTGACCAAGTGCTAGATGGCCTAGTAGGGAAGAAGTTTTTTTCTTTCCTAGATGGATTCAGTGGGTACAGCCAAATCTTCCGAGAAGACCAGGATAAGACCACATTCACCTATCCTTGGGGTACTTTTTCCTATAGGGTGCTTCCTTTTGGCCTATGCAATGGTTCTGCCACTTTCCAGAGAGTCGTCTTGAGTATTTTTTCCAAATTATTACATGATGTGGTGGAAATTTATATGGATGATTTTACACCTTATGGTTGTGATTTTCAGGAAGCCCTGACTAACCTAGGCAAAGTATTGCACAAATGCATTGAAATGAACCTATCTCTAAGTCCGGAAAAATTTGAATTCTTAATGACTGAAGGGACCATGCTAGGTCATTCAATATCTCAGCAAGGACTGCAGGTGGACCTGAACAAAATAGAAATCATCCAAAGGGTCCCACCTCTACAAAAGAACAGGGATGTCAGGAGATTCTTAGGGTTACTGGATACTACCAAAGGTTCATAAAGGACTTCAACAAGTTGGCCTCTCCTTTGTTTTGGTTGTTGGCCAAATATTTTGAGTTTATAAGGTCAAAAGATGTCAAAAGGCCTTAGACATTTTAAAGGGTAAGTTAACCACTGCACCAATTCTTCGAGGCCCAAACTGGGCCCTCCCTTTTCATATTCATGCTAATGCCTTAGGAGCAGCCTTAGGTCAGGTAGAGGAGAAATTTCCCTATGCCATCTACTTTATCTGTAAGAACTTGTCAAAGCGTAAGCCAAATTATACTATGACCGAAAAGGAACTCTTGGTTTTTGTGCATTCATTAAAAAAATTTAGGCATTACATTACAGGCTACCAAACATTTATGCATACTGACCATGCTGAAATCAAATATTTAATGAACAAACTAGATGTGAATGCTAGAATTATAAGATGGTTGTTTTTATTATAGTAGTTTGATCTAACTATTGTTGATAAGCCTGGTAAGGAAAATGTTGTTCCAGACTTTCTATCTAGGATGAATCTGGCTGCAGGTGAAGAAGGAATGGTGGAGGACCAGTTACTGGACGATAATTTATTTATTTATTTATTTTTTTTTTTACTTTCAGTTCTTTCCCCATGGTTTGCTAATATAGAAAATTATTTGGTATCAACATAGTTCCCACCAAACGTTCCCTCCAAGGAAAAGAGCAAGATAGTCAAGAAAAGTGCCTCCTTCACCTGGATTGGGGGCAATATTTTCAAACTTATCCTAGATCAAATCCGGGGAAGGTGTGTGAGGGAAGAGGAAGTTTTTGACATCCTTCTGACCTATCATGATGGGTCTTGTGGAGGTCACTTTGTAGAACAGAGGACAACATTCAAAGTGTTACAAGCGGGATATTAATGGCCCACTCTTCATAAAGATGTGAAGAAGTACATTAGTGAGTGTGATCGGTTCAAGAGGATGGGAAAGCCTACTCCAAGAGATGAAATTCCCCTACAATGTCAAGTGACTTTTGAGTCATTTGACAAGTGGGGCATGGACTTCATTGGGCCTATCAACCCTCCTTCAAAGAAAAAATAGTACATTATTGTGTGCACTGATTATTTGACTAATGGGATGAAACCAAGGTGATTAAGGTAGCAACGGAAGAGAAGGTGGATGAGTTCCTAAGGGAGAATGTATTCTACAAATTTGGGTACCCTAGAGAGCTAGTCACAAACCAAGGCAGCCAGTTTACATCCAACATGATTAAAGAACTGCTTAACCATCATAAAATCAAGCATAGGACCTCCACTCCTTATCATCCACAAGCTAATGGGCAAGTGGAGGTGACCCATAGGGAACTGGAGAGTGTCTTAACCAAGGTAGTAAGTAGCAGTAAGAAGTATTCGATAGAGAGACTAGTTGAGTCTACCTGGGCCTATAATACAACATGGAAGACCACCACTCGATTTCCACCCTATGAGTTGGTCTATGGGAAAAAGGATTTGTTGTCCATTGAGTTTGAATATAACACATTGAGGATGGAAACCCAACTAGATTTGGATCTTAGTCATGCATAGAAGGAAAGGTTGTTCCATTTGAATGGCTTGGATGAATTAATAATGTAGGCCCTCCTACATACAGAGATAGTTCAACTTTAGAGGAAGATCTGGCATGATAAACATATTAAGGAGAAGTAATTTCAAGAGGGCGATTGGGCATTTTTATATGATTATAGGTATAAAGACTTCAACGGCAAGCTAAGGACAAGATGGCTTGGACCTTATGTGGTGGAGAGTTGCCATGGTAATGGTGTAGGTTTTAACCTCGTACAGAAATTGCCTACATACGAATTCTAAAACACATAAAATAAACAATGCGAGAGCATAACACATAAAACACATATACATGGAGATTTTCCCTTGGATCCAAAAACCAGGACTACCAGCTTAATTTTTCATTATGTTCCTTCCAATGTTATAATACATATTTATACACGCCGAAGCATCTAATACCATGGACCGAAAACCATCACGTCTAAAAACCATGGACCAAAAACCATCGCTTCCAAAAACATGTGCGAAAATCATGCACAAAACCATAGGTGGGTCTGCCCAACCTAACATAGGTTCCAAAACCAAAATTTTATGGGCGCTACCCCGGATCCCATTGAGTGGGGTTACCTACATGCCTCAAACCCCCTGTGACCCCCCCACTACACAATCGGTGCAATGAAGGGGGGCTCCGTCCCCCCTCTAACCCCCAGTTAACTACGTGGGCTAGTTGTGGAAAGAATATAACACAACCCAACATTCTCCCACTTGTTGTTTTCTTTCCATAGGGGGCCACAAGAGAGATTAGTCATTTATCCAGCCCTGCAATGCCCATTGTTTCCCTACACCAAGAGAACTTCTCAGAGCTCACAGCTTTTTCCAATGCATGTGCAGTATTCTTCAAAGTGTCCACCTTTAACAACAACACCATTTTGTATTATATCATATCCCTTACAAAGTGATACTGAACATCAATTTGCTTTGTCTTTGAATGATATGTAGGGTCATTTGCCAAGAAAATTTCACTTTGGCTATCACAGTCTATCCTTATAGCTCCCTGTACTAACCCCATACTTGAACACAATCTCTACAACCAAATTGCTTCCTTTCTTGCATGAGTGGTGGCCATGTATTCTACTTCTATAGCTAATAGTGCCACTACATATTGTTTCTTACTCATCCAACTGACTGCACCTCCAAATAGGTTAAACACATACCCACTTGTAGATCTTCTCTGATCTAGATCTCCAGCCTAGTCTGCATCAACAAAGCCACGAATATCCAACACTCTGTCTAATCCTAGTCTTCCTTGGTAGCACAAAGCATAATCACTAGTACCACGCAAATACCTGAAAACCCACTTCACTGCTATCCAACGCTCCTTTCCTGGTTTTGACATAAACCTACTCAATACTCCCACTTCATGTGCAATGTATGGTCTAATACATACCATTGCATACATCAGGCTACCGACTGCACTTGCATATGGAACATAGGACATGTCCTCTTCCTCTTCGTGTGTAATGGGACACTGTTCAACAAATAAATTTACACCTACAGGAATAGGAACCTTCACCGGTTTACTATCCTGCACATTAAACCTCTGCAATATTGTATCGACATACTTCCTCTGGTTTAACCAGAGCTTCGTCTTTTCCTAGTCTCTTTTAATTTCCATGGCCAAAATATAGTTTGTAGAACCAAGATCTTTCATGTCAAATTTGGAGGACAATTGAGTCTTCAAATCCTAGATAATTTCTTTGTCATTTCCAACCAGCAACATATCATCCACATACAAGACCAGATAAATAACACGGTCACCAATTAATTTAAAATACACACATTGATTTGCCTTGCATACTAGTTCTTTCTTACCCTTAACCACAAAACCTTCAGGTTGCTTCATGTAGATCTCCTCTTCCAGATCCCCATGAAGAAATATTGTCTTCACATCCATCTGTTCTACCTCAAAATCAAAAGAACAGCAACAGATAATAGTAATCTAATAGAAGTTACCTTGGCAACAGGAGAACAAATATCACCAAAATCAATTCCCGACACCTGGGAATAACTTTTTGCTACCAACCGAGCTTTGTATTTCTCCACCTTTGCTTTTGCATTTGTCTTCTTCTTGAACATCCATTTGCTACTAATGGGTTTCCTTCTAGCCAGCAACTCCACCAGATCCCAAGCCTAATTTTTGTGCAAAGATGCCATTTCATCAACCATGGCCTCTTTCAGATTTTTCCATCCTCTGAATCTACTGCTTCCTTCACAATTCTGGGATCATCATCAGTAATATATAAAGAAAAATTTGAACAAAAAGAAGATGGAATATAACTTTCCAGCTGCCTTCTTTCTTGAACTGATCTTCTCACACCCGGAGTTTGTGGCTCTTCATCTTGTGATTCCTCCTCTAATGTAGAGTGTTATTCTTCCTCCTTTAGCTCAAACTCTATCTTCTCAGGTTCCTTTGGTTGGAATTCATGTTTAATAACATATTTCACCTCTCTGAACACCACATCTTGACTATACATAACCTTCCTTGTTACTGGGTTCTAAAGCTTATAACCCTTTAAACCATCCTTATACCTAATAAAGATGCACTTTTCAGATTTACTATCCAACTTTGTTCTTTTCTCCTTTGGAACATGTACATATGCATCACATCCAAATACCCTCAGATGTGAAAGAGAGGGTTTATTACTAGTCCATACCTCTTGTGGAGTCTTATCCCCCAATGCTGATGAAGGTGACCTGTTGACCAGGTAACATGCAGTCTCCACCACCTCTGCGCAAAATTATTGTTCTAACCCAGCACCATTGAGCATGCTTCTTTCCCTTTCGATCAACTTCTTGTTCATTCTTTCTACAACTCCATTTTGCTGACGTATATATGGAGTAGTCTTCTGCCATGCTATACAACAATTCTTACAAAATTCTTCAAATTCCTTACTGCAAAACTCTCCACCATTATTTGTCCTCAGCACCTTTATCCTCTTCTCTGTCTGGTTTTCCACCAGTGCCTTGAATTCTTTAAACTTGTCAAAGACTTCAAATTTCTTCTTAAGGAAATATATCCATGTATTCCTTGAGAAGTCATCTATAAATGATACATAGTACATAGACTTACCCAGTGATGGAACCTTGACAGGTCCAAACACATCACTATGCACAAGCTCTAATATACGTTTCGCCCTCTTACCACCAGAGGGGAAACTCCCCCAATTCTGCTTCCCATATACACAATTTTCACAGAAATCAAAATCCAAAGAGCTATTACTTATACCTTCTACCATACCTTTACCATGAAGAATTCGAAGGCCCTTCTCTCCAATATGTCCAAGCCTTTGATGCCACAGCATGGTCTTCTCTCCAGAGACCACCAGATTTTCTGCTCCACTGTCAGAAGGCATAGAACTGTTGCACCCATCAACAAACGCAGTACCTTGTAGCTTGTACAGAGTTCCAATTCGAACTCCCCGCATCAATACCAGTGCTCCCCAAACCATCTTGCAGGTATCCTTCTCGAACACTATTTTTACACCTTCATCATCAAATTTTCTTACAGAAGTTAGATTTCTAGCCAATGCAGGAATATATAGAACACCCGGAAGTGTTCTAACCCTTCCACCTTGCAACTTCTACTTTACTTTTCTGCAACCAATGATTCTAGCCTTCCTATCATCCCCTAAGAATACATCACCACCATCGTATTTCTCATACTCGCAAAACCACTCTCTATGGGAAGTGAAGTGAAAGGATGCACATGAGTCAATCAACCATGCCTCATGATCTACATGTGTACTTGAAGAAGCCAAGTACACATCCCCACCTTCATCTGAGGTGGCTTTTGCCTCTGCATATGGAGCATCATTAGATCCCTTTCCTTTATCAGGAGCTTTAGATTTACAGTACCTTTTGTAGTGCCCTTCCTTTCCGCATTTCCAGCACACCACCTTTACAAGTTTTCCTAGAGATTTAGATCTCCCACTCGATGACTTATTTTTGTTTTTGTTCTGGGACTATCCTTATACAGACAAGGCATCACCATTCTAGCTCTCCATATTTTTCTGTCTCATCTCCTCTGTTAGCAAGGATGAGATTATTTCATCAAGCTGCAAGGCAGTTGCATTGCTACCTATTGCAATAACAAGACTATCCCACGAATCTGGTAGAGAACACAACAAATTGATGCACTTATCTTCATCTAAAATTTTAATATCAGCAGATGCTAACTAACTTACCATAACATTAAATGCATTCAGATGCTCTGTCACCGAGTCTCCATCTCCATCTTTCATCCTCAGGTTATACAGCTTTTTCCACAGGAACGGCTTCTTCA
The DNA here is from genome assembly GCA_031772625.1 of Pinus tabuliformis. Taxonomy (NCBI): domain Eukaryota; kingdom Viridiplantae; phylum Streptophyta; class Pinopsida; order Pinales; family Pinaceae; genus Pinus; species Pinus tabuliformis. The sequence continues at coordinate 495,512,031 of CM062807.1, read as the reverse complement.
CGAGAGACTTAGATTGGTACAAGGTCCCTAACTTGTCTCAAAAAGCCTTCGCCGTATCTTCCCCTGATACATTCAACAATATTGAATCTGAGACACATAATCATATTGTGCTATTTACCTTCCGATCCAACTTCTTCCATTCTTCATCGAACACTCCCGTTGGTTTAGTACCTGGATCTACTATAATCCACTGATCTTTATCCACCAACAAATCCTCCATCTTTAGTTTCCACAACTCAAAACTCTGACCATTAAGTTTCTCGATCTCTATCTTTCCACTGCTTGCCATCTTCTTTCACCACCATAATTGATCTCGTAGATCTCCCACTGAAGAGGGTCTACCACAGGCTCGAGTGAAACCCCTCAACAACAAAGGTGTCCCCTTGAAGCCAAAACAACTCCGATACCAAATGTCGGTTTTAACCTTGTACAATAATTAGCTGCATATGAATTCTAAAACACATAAAATAAACAATGTGAGAGCATAACACATAAAACACATATACACAGAGATTTTCCCCTGGATCCAAAAACCGAGACTACCAACTTGATTTCTCATTATGTTCCTTCCAATGTTATAATACATATTTATACATGCTGAAGCATCCAATACCATGGACCAAAAACCATTGTGTCTAAAACCATGGACCGAAAACCATCACGTCCAAAAACATGTGTGAAAATCATGCACAAAACCATAGGTGGGTCCGCCCAACCTAACGTAGGTTCCAAAACCAAAATTTTCTGGGGTGCTGCCCCGGACCCCATAGAGTGGGGTTACCTACACACCTCAAACCCCCTGTGACCCATCAGTGCAACGAAAGGGGGGCTTTGGCCCTCCTCTAACCCCCAGTTAACTACGTGGGCTAGTCATGGAAAGGATATAACACAACCCAATAAATGGTTTAGTGCAAATAAAAAATATAGATGAAGAAGCCATTCCATTGCTTGTTAATGAACACTGATTGAAAATGTACAAGAGGCCTTTATCAAAGCAAGAGTTCATTGACAATATTAATAAAACAGTGATGATGGTGGAGCAAGTTCCAGCTCCTCCCTCATCAAGTCACTAAAAAAAAGAGAGAAAATAATAAGGACTCAGGTGAAAACCTCCATGAGGCGCTTGAGTCCCATCCTTGGGTTGAAAACCTCGTGAGGTGGCCCAAAGATGAGAAAAAATAGAAAGATGAATAAAAATATCCCTGGGTTAAAACCTTCCTTAAGGTGGCCAGGACAAACATCTAGGGTGAAAACCTCTCTAAGGCAACCTAGGTGTTTTTCAAAAAAATAAAAATAAAATAAAAAAGAGAGAAAAAGATATAATTGTTATTTGCAGGTGGGCGAGAAAGATAGTCAAGGAGAAAAAAGAAGATCCAAAGGGAACCCTGCCTCACACCTATCCATCTCCTTCACTCCTTACCATGCATCCCTCCATCATTTCTATCGTTTTCCACTCCACTAATTCAATTTATGCATAGACTGTATTTTCTACAAGATCCCCTATATTCCTACAAGATTCCCTCAAAACCTACAGGATGATCTATTAGAAAATTATATATTATAGAGCAATGGAGCACATAAAATATTGCAGAAATATAAACATAGAAAATGCATAAAACAAGAGAGACATAGATATACATGGTTCACCGAGTTTGGGCTACATCCATGGAGAAACAGCCAGTTCTTCTTTTTATATTATCCAGTAAACTGAAGAGATACAACCTACAACAGATCCGCTGTAACTCCCTCTTCACTCTCAATCTCCTCTCTCTTCCTCACTGAGAATATAGATCTACATAAACGCAGTACAATTCCCTCGTATATAGTCAGGGGTTTCCTTCTAGGGAAAGAAACCCTAAATTAAACATAACTCCTACCCTCAGATCATCCACCTAATGAACGACCCAGATTGACTAGAAATTACTATACTTTTACAAGAGAAGTCCCCCCCGCATAGAGGGGTGTACAATCTTCCTGGGGTATACATCCGGTTGAAACCTTTGAATACAGAAGATAATCAGGCTCCACACCCAACATGATCCTGTAGGAATTACAGTGGCCCAGAAAACATACAGGAAGAAATTCAAGGGCACATGGTAGGTTTTTTAGTTCCCTAAAATTCATTCTAGACATGATCTAACCCCTCACCTCATCCATTACCATCATCCTTGCACTCACCATTCAAAACAAAAGGAGATCAGTTTTTGCCAGTTATGAAAAAAAGGAAAAATAGAGGAGAGTAAGATCATTACCTGAATGTCCCATGTTGCACACACACTCCTAATCCCTCTGTCCATTCATTGCACCATTCTCATAGCCCTAGCCAACAACATGATTAAGAAATTCTGAGGGAGAAGTAGCCACAGGACATCCTGTAGTAGCCTATCCCACAAAATTTCAATCATCAGCTACAGGTCTTCATTGGGCTGATCCAGGAGCTCCACAGTAGTAGTAGCATCAGAACTTTAAGCACATACACCTGCAAAATCCAAGAAACCATCAGTAGACAGTAGGATGAGAAAGAAGAATGACCATGCAAGAAATAAACAACACAGCACCTCTGATCTTTGACAACTACAACATGGCATCGAGACCATAGGTAAGTATCCCACTCACTCACTCATATGCATCATTTGATCAAAAGTTGTAAGGGTTATGAGATAGTTGGTTTATAAGTGAAAAGGTGGCTAGTTAACTTGGCCGCCTTCATTCAGTTATCACATACAAAACGGGGTGTCCTTTCACACGTGGTTGTTGTCAACTCAAAGATAGAGTAGGAGTAGGACAAGAAGTGGTTAACTACGGATCTACGAGGTGGGAGCTGATTACAAGGAGTGGGAATGATGAGGTGGTAGTGGGGACCAATGGTCCAAAAATGGCAATGTACCACTGCTGCGAGCGCACCACCTCACCCTGAAAACCCATAAAGGGAAACAAAACATCATTTTCATGCATTCATGCATTCCACCTCCTCGAAACTCCCGCACTCAAGTCACTCTCATAACTCTAGCCACCCAACAGAAGCAAGGATCCATCATTCTACAAGAGAATTTCTACAGGAGCATGCACAGGAATTCCTACAGGAGCAGTATACAAGATACACAGAGGTAGTCTATAGGATAGGCAGAGAGGGGTTAAAGAGGGAATATCACAAGAATTGTCCACTGCCACCACTCTAAAAGGATAGGATCTAAAAATTTGCCCCCAATTACAAGCAAATGAACTGTAAATGCTCTAAAAGCGAGTGGATATAACAATTGTGGGAGGTGAATTACATACACAGGAAACTCTGTTTTCTCCTGAATTTAAAATTCTTGTGTCAAACCTCTCATCTCCTCCTCAAGCCTTACAAGAAATATGACATGAGGGTTTAATAGGAGAGAACTCACAAACACTGTGAGGATACAAAAACACCCCCAAGTGCTTGAAATCTTTATAAGACAATAATGGATGGGGTTTTTCGAAATATTGATAGGGTATGATGATGAGGTGGCTCAAGAATTTGCTCATTCCCTCACTCCATACAGCAGAATCCATGCCACTGTTATAGTTAGAAGGCTCACTATAGATCTCACACCAGAACTCATCATTAGGGTCACTACACTTACCCTAGGAATTCCATTGAGGAAAGAAGAAAAAGCAGCCAGTCGGGTGGCAAAAATGAAATTCTTTTTAGAAGTTGAAGAACCCACAAAGGATAAAAATGGAGTAAGGAGGGACAGTTTGCCATATCCATGGAGTGAGGTAGGCTACCATCTCATCAAATATATCTCATGTGAGGGTAGATACAGTGTTTTTTATGGATACCACTTTAGGATCCTTGAAGAATTAAAATTTGGAGTAGAGACAACAGTTCACCAAAGACTCGGCATACCCTATTTCTTGATACAATCACTCATAAACTCCAGAAGCAAAGTAAAGGAAGGGAATTCCCAAAAATTGGCTCACCATGGGTTGATCAGGATCCTCATTGAGGATGCCCTCCAAAACCTCATAATCCCTATAACATGGTCAGTATTCAGAGACTTTCCAGCAAAGGATGACATCAAAACCCTCACTTATGATGTTAGTCCTTCTGTAAATGAGGAGGAGGCAAAATAGGAAGAAGAAGATACAAATTTAGATAAATATAAGATAGTTGAAGAAGAAGAAGCTGACATGGAGGAACATGATGAAGCAAAAGAAGAAGTGGGAGAAGAGAAGGAGGATGATGTTGAAATAGAGGAAACTAAGGAAGAAAATGGAGATATGAAAGAACAACAAGAGGAAGAAGATAATAAAAATATATAGGAAGAAGGCATAGAAATAGAAGGGGAAAAACAGCAAGGAGGAGTCACCTAGGGTGTCTCCAGAGGCCCTTGAGAGGGAGGCAGTAGATGCCCTCACTGCTCTCAGCACCCCAGTCAAGCAAAAAGGGAAAAGAAGGAGGCAAACCCCTCTATATTTCAAAACAAGAAATAGCACGAGAATCAAATAAGGGAAGCCACAAATATAAAAAAAAAATCCCTATTGAGATTGAATATTCCCCTACACCAAGAGACAAAATGCCTTCCCCTAAGTCACCAATCACTGATATAAGGAGGCCTAGTACCAGATCAACTTCCTTAAAGGGTAAGGCCATCCTATAGGATCCACAACAAAAACTATAGGAAGCACAGAAATTAGAAAGCAAGGTATGGGAGTAGCAAGAGACAAAAGAGGAAGACCCTGAAACAAAGGAACCAAGTCCCTAACCTAACCTGGACTCCTACTGCTGGTTTACTGAAGGAGGTAGGGTGATACCTCAAAAATTTGCCATCCCATTGTTTTCGAACTTGAGAAGGAGAGGGCCAGAACCCACAGATGGATGAAAATCTCCAAGTCAAAAGGGGTGGAAGACATTGGGCACATGGAAGAGAAGCTCAAGGAAATGGGCAAAGAGCTAAGTGGCTTAAGGGATAGAGAAGCATAATGAGAGATCAACTTGAGAGGGAAAATGCATGGCTGAAAGGACAACTATAGGAAAGGGAAAACCAACCAGCATGTATGGAAAGCCTCTCCTTCGAGGCCATCTAGTGTAGGATGCTAGCTAAATCCTATGCTCTTTACCTTAGAGAGAAATGGCTGCAATTTCAGATTAGAAAACTAGCACAAAGGGGCACCATGCCATTTCAGGACTATAGGAATTTTATTGATCTTTGTGATCAAAGTAAACTAGAGGATAGGGCCAAAATGGCTGAGTTTTACTTGCACAACATGGCCCCAACAGACATGAATGTTTGGGATCCTAATGCCAAGTTAGGAGATCTACAATTAATGGCTTTGGCATCATGAATGAACCATGAGGAATTAAGGGTTGCAGAGATGAAGATAATATTGGCCAGAGAGAAAAATGAACCTCTTTTCATTAGAGCTGGACAATCAAATCCCATGGACCTAATCAACACCCATAATCTAATTATAAATGATCCTCAGCTCGCACCTAGATATCTTGCTGCCCAAGAGCAAGAAATTTCACATTTTCAGGATATTTTTAGGCTAGTAGGAGATGATAGTATACATGCATGCTTAAGGATATGGAACACACTACCACACAGCTTGAATATCAGAGAATATCACTCCCCTCAAAGGTTGAGAGAGTCACTCAACAGGACACCTATGTATAAGAAATCAATGCAAAGGTTGAAGGTCAATTGGATAGGCCTAAAACTTAGTCCACCAGTACTCCTAGGAATGCTAGAAGGGAGAAAAGGAGAAGAGGAAAAGAGGTTGTAGAAAGAAGTAGAAGGAAAGCAGGCTTCCATGAACAAGAAGAAGAGACCACAGCAGAGGCATGGGATGTCAGAGAGGCTACCAGAGCCATGAAGGACATGGACATTGACTAAGTTGCTCAGAGGATGAGAAACACTTTTAGTAGGGGATGATGATGAGCCTCATCATTGGGTAATTATATGCACCTTAATTCACCACCTAGATTAGTCACACCAACTATTCTCACAACTTATTGCGTACTTTTGATTAAATTTTGTTTATGAGATGAGTTAGAGTTGGATATTTTTCTTTATGGTCTAATGTGCATTCAATGCAGGATTAAAGGATAAAAGCAAGGAATTTTGGCGAAGACCTTGGTAAAAAATCGAATGGGACAAGGGAGAGGAATTATAGGAGGAAAATTCTCCTCATTTACTACCCCTCCATTCGAATATTCCTCCATCAGCTTGGAGTGCAAACAGTCAAAGCATGAGGACTAGAAGGCAGCCGAGCAAGTGAAAGTCAAAGCACCAATTTATCTAGAGTTTGGGAGCCGAGCTTCCCTAATTTTAAGGAAGTCATTGAAGACTTCAGATGTATAAGTAGAGAGGCCTAGGACCTCAGTAGGATTCATATTTTTTATTCTAAAACTCTACTCTATTTTTGAGCTGCAATACTTGTGACATTTTTGATGTAATCCATGGTTTTGATAATAAGAATGAGTTTTGTTTTGAGCAAGTATTGAGTTAACTCAAAGGGCTGAAGCTCTTGGGTTAGGGCCCAACCCTACCAGCCAAGGCTCCTATTTATTGTACAAGTATGCTAGCATATATTCATGGTTTAATCATTCATTTGCTTAAGTAGTTGCATTTCCATTACAACAGTGTAGCGTAGATTGGTTGTGTTTCAGTTTGCTTCCATTTATGAATTCTTTCAATTAGCAGGTTAGCAAGGAGGAAAAGATCACCATAAGGTTGTCAGCAAGTGTCTTGGCCTCACCTCCTCCCTCTAGGACCATGACTTGAGGGAGAGACCCTCCAGGAACCCCAAAAACAAAGATTTCCAATTATTGCATGAGCTTTGGAGTTTGTTGTCTTGATTCAGTACTTAGTTCATGTCATCATCGTATTTTCCCATCACTCTCCCACAACAGTTGACACGTGAGTTGATGTGATCCATCCATCTATCCACTTAATCTCTGCGATAATATGTTCGTTTCTCATCTTCTGTTAATCATGTTCATTGATGTGATCCATCCATCTATTCACTTAATCTCCGTGATAAGATCTTCACCACTCATCTTTCATTAATCATGTTCATTGATCAATCCATCCATCTATTCACTTAATCTCCTGTGATAAGATCTCCATCGATTATCTTCTAGTAGTCCTATTCGTTGATCTGACTGATCCAACGATTCCTATGCACTGCTGCTTCATTACGTGTCCCTTCCACTGATTTCAATCTTCAATTGCTCTTTTTCTTGACTGCTTCCTAAATTTTGTTTTGCATATAATTTAAACGATGCCACTTATGAGCTTTGATTTGGTTATTCAATCAGACTCCAACATTGTCCGATCATCGCAAACACCAAAAAAAAAAGTGAAAACAAATTTAGTTTAGTTTCCTTGCTTACACATTAGTGTGGTTTGATGCTCTTTACTTCTATAAGTTAGATAGCAACATTAGGTTAGCGTTGATTTAACAATTCTACTTAGCATAGTTGTTTAAGTGGTTAATTAGGATATGGTGTGATTTAGCATTACATGTTTTTTTCTTTATTATTGCAGTAGAGTAGCTCTCTTAGAATAGGTTTGCTCTTCTTCCATCAAATAATTAAGTTTCTTCTGACTCTATATAAGTCTGGCTTGGAACCCCTCGAGTCTCTTTCCAGATGAAAAGTAACAACAGGTAGGACCTTCACTTTTACTTTTGCATATAGCACTGTCACCTCCAAGTTTGTACAAACCCTAGGTTGATAAGTAAAGATGGTAGCCCAAGAGTTGCAACATCCATGCTGCAATACTGGCGCTCATCAATGAGGAAGGAAAAATCATATTGGAACCTAAAGAAGTCACAGAAACAAGAAATTGACAGCTATGAATCGATCAATATCGAAGTATCTCATCAAGTGGAAGAACTTGTGGGAGCATGAGAATTTTATACAAAATAATCCATAACCACTCAAGCGTTGAAGACAACACTTTTTTCAAGGAGAGGGGCATGTTAGGTCCCTATAATACTAGTGATTCCCCCATTACTATTGTCTTTATAACCCTTATTGTTATTGTTGTGACCCTATTTTCCCCATATTGTTATTATTATGCCCCATACAAGCCCACTATTGTTATTGTTGTGCCCGTATATTATTATTGTTATGTTGGATTTAATTATATTGTGACCTATTAGACTCCTATATATATAAAGGAGGTTTTTTCATTTGTATCATCCAATTATTGTTCATTTGTGTAATATAAAGTAGATTTCCCCCTCAAAGAAGCTGATTTTGAAGTCGTTGACCTATCTTTTCTTCTATTTTGTGAGCTAGTTTCATAACACTATGCTATTAGTGCATTCCTCACCCAACACGGGCATCCAGTGGCCTATCATAGCTAGACACTTTCTAATACAATTTGGAAGTACTCCACCTATGATAAAGAGATGTATTCCATAGTGTAGGCTTGTTGGTAATGGAAGCATTACATTCTAAGGAAGGAAATGGTCCTCCACAACGATCACTAACCTCTTCAATTTATACAGACACAAGGGAAGTTGCAGAACGATCGCCATCAGAAGTGGTCTACATATTTGCAACAATTCCACTTGAACATTAAATACAAGAAAGGTAGGATCGATAATGTCATAGACTGCCTCAGCCAACCCCTAGTTGCAGCACTGACTACTATTCTCAACTCTTATGGCCACAAGACCTCTTGGTGCCCACAACTATACAAAAATGATCCAAAGTTCACCTCCACATAATGGACGTTAGTATATGGAAAGGAAGTTCCTGATTTCCACCTCCAAGTGCTACCTAGGCCACCTTTATGTTACCTCAAGCGAGCGTGCCAAGCTGATTTGGGAGGTGCACTACAGTCAGGTCACAGGAAACATTGGTGTGGAGAAAACTGTGGTTGTACTACAAAATTAATTTTATTGTCCCAAACTCCAACTGGATGTTGGGAAATATATCAGATCCTACACTGCCTGTGTTATCGCCAAGCCAACCATCAAGAAACAAGGAATGTACACTCCTCTGCTTACTCCCAGCCAGCTATGGGAATCCATCTCCATGGACTATATGTATGGCCTCCCTTCTACCAAGCATGGTAATGACTATTTATTTGTGGTCATGGATGTATTTTATATGATGGATATATTGGTGGCATACAAGAAGAGTATCACAGGGGAGGAAACTGCCAAACTCTTCTTTAAACAAGTATGGGTACATTTTGGGATCCTGCAAACCATTATATTATATCGAGATAGTAGGTTCCTAAGCACATTCTGGACAAGCCTCTGGACACTATTGGACACCAAGGTCACCAAGTGGACTACCTTCCATCCCCAGACGGATGGCCAAACGAGGTCATCAATAGGATGATAGTGCCCATACTCTACATGTACAACACCAAGCATCCCCAAACTTGGGATGAGATTTTTTTCTATGTTCAACACAGTTATAGTAGAGCCCTCCGTAGATCGATTGGTCGCAGTCCCTTTCATATGGGTCTAGGATTTCAACCATTGTGTCTAATTGATGTTACCATGCCTGATGCAACTAAATAGACATAATCCACACATGTATTTCCCGAGGTTGATAAAGTGACCAAATCTATTGAACACATCCAAAAAATCTGCTAGCAAGCACACAACATATTGGATAGGTAAAATTTCAAGTACAAGAAACAACGTGATCAACATGGGGTTCCACACAAGTTTCAGGTGGGTGACAATGTTTGGTTACATTTGCAAAAAAACACCTTACTGAAGCCCATAAAAAGCTCATACCACCCTAATATTTTCCTTACACCATTACCAAGGTTGTGGGAGACAATGCTTTTGAGCTCATCATTCCCCCATTCCTTGGCCTACACCCAGTGTTCAATGTGGACCACCTTCGACCATACTTCCCACCATTACTAGACACATTAAACATAACAGAACTACTCACACAAACAGATTTAAACCAATACTACATGGAACAGGCCACAACTAATCATATTATGGACACATAGGTCAAGAACACTTTCCAACAGAAGATCAAACTATATCAGGTTGTCAATGCTGGCCAACTCTTGCACCAAGGAAAGTGGCTCACTAGGGACCAAGTTCAACAAAAGTTTCCCCATCTCCTGGAGGCACTCAACACATTGGGGACGATTTCTTCCTAACAGAGGAGGAATGATCCAGGTGGATGTTGGTGGCCACCTGCCTATTCCACTTGGAACCCCACCAATATCTCTTTTAGTTTTTTTTGTTTCCATAATTGTACAACAGTTTATTATTTTTGGCAGTTTTTCGGGTCCTGAACTTCTGGAGCTGTTTTGAGGCCTTAAACGACATTTTTTTGGGAAAACTAGGGCCAACATCAATTGTTGTCTATTTTTGGCCACTCAAAAGTTTTATTCCTCAGATAGAACTTTCTAACAAGGTATTGTGCGTGTCAAACAAAGATAGTATGCCAAAGTTACACCCTGGGAAGTTGATGTACCAAATTACCCAAACAGTGCCCATAGTTTTGGTGCTTCATCTCCTAGGGTTAGATTTTTGTATGTTTAGGGTTTTCCATTGTTTCTCAATAATAAATAGGCCTTCAAGCCTCATTGTAACATAGGTCAGAGGCATGTAGATGCCACATCTCTTCTCAGAGATAACCTACCATCGCCTGAGCTAGCCTTATTTCCATTTTGTTTGTAAGCATATTTTAGTATTTGACATTAGTGAAATGAACTGTTATTTTTGCTGCATCTCTGTATTTATGGTTATATTTGTAGTTTTTTGTGTTTCTATTTAAGTTTGTATCAACGAAATCTTCTTGTTCTTGATTCATTTCTGCTTGGTAATTTGACCCACAAACAAGGGATCTATCTCCAAGAGAATACTTGATTACTAAAATTTACAAAGATGTACATGTTTTATCCCTTACTATATTCCCTCTCAACCTGAACTTGTGACGTTTGATGAACAAGCACATATTATTAGCCCTTGAAATTAAATTGCAGATTCCAAGAATATTATGGAGTTCCACAAAAGGTGAAGTTTGTCAAATTCCAAAATATTTCCAAATATACAATCAAATAAAGATGATTGTTTTTAACCATTAGGCCTAGAATGACTTTCTTTGACATGAAAAATAAGCTAAACAAAATTGTGTGAGAGGAGATGGGAGAGAATTTACTAGTGAATTAAAGGAATTGAAAACTCTTTTCTCAGTCATCATTTTGTATCATTATTTATTTGTTTATATCACATTGCAATACATCATATTTATACTTCGAGATTTACTCTATAATTTGAATAATTCAAAAATGTTCTATAATAAAAAATAAAAATAAAAATACGAAACAGACACACTCATGTACCTGAAAAAAGCAAACAGGCTAATTTATAGATTGAACATACTAAATTTGAAATATTTACATTCATATAAAAAATAAGAATGCAGTCATTGTTATTCATTGGAAATATATTTAGCATGGAATGATTTTTGGGAATAGGTAGATTCATATTTATAAAACTACAGATATTCTTTAATTATGGTATTCATGAAATATCAAGTTCATAATCATTGATTGCATCTCCCCTACAAATCAAATTGACTCAAACACTATATAGGGACAACGCCTTCATGTAATCACTAAAATAAAATTTAGATAAGGCAAGAAAACTTAATTAAAGTTGATTGACTAAATTGACCCTTCTAATGGGCTTGGAGAGTGACGATATAAATTCACTCAAACACTAGGGACATGTTGAAGCCTCGAAAATCATTGCTTCAACATGGTGGAAAACCACCCAGTTCAGACCTTGGTTGGTAGCTCCTTTTCCATTTGGTGTAGTGGCTCCGACTAGGGATGATGGGACCAGTTTCCCAATCTAATTTATGACAATGCTAATGGGTTGATATGTGATATTTTGGAGTAACGTTTAAGCTAAAAGCAATCTACTCTAAACTAATAATCACATGCATTTATCCTAACTTAAAAACAATCTAATTATGATTATAACTAGGAATAAATTTGAAGTATGCGATCTACAATAATGTCCAAAAGAAATTGGTAATAAAGATAATTCAATTGCAATAAGAAATGAAATCGTTTAACAATAATTGTTCTGTATAAAAAGTTAGCCGAAATGATTGTGAAAGATATATTGCATAAGAATTATTCATGTATTCAACATAAAATTTAGGCCATCATCATACAGAAGTGCAATAAATGCTAACCAAGATTCAAACTTTCATACATAAACAATTTGAAGAGAAATTATTGCTTGATACATAAGTAAAAGAGAATTACGAGATAAAATTACCATTTGTAATAAGTCCTACTGTTATAGACATATTTGGGCACATCAACCCCAAGCTTATATGTCGATAAACTAGGACTCATTCAACCCCTAAAAGAGTTGTTTCATAACGTAAAAGAACATAATCATCTGAATACATCATTCCCCAAAAGTTCCATCCGAGAAACCATCCAGAAATTGCCTAAACTGAACCATACTAACTGCTCCACTAGCAAAGTGCGATGCATACTGACTGCTCCACTACCAGGGTGTGATGCATACTATTTAGGCCTTCTATATGGTGCGATGTGCGAGGATGTACAAATGTCTGAGACAGTTTTCTAAGTGGATGCTCATGCAATATTCTAGAAACTTCTCTTGTGCCACTTGCCTCTCTAAATTCGCCCAAGGATGAGTAAGGGATATAAACTTCAATTATCCCCACTCTTATGGAACCAAATGTAACAAGTGGAATGACACTAATCAAACCCCATGGAAGACTCACACCCTTGCAAACATCTATAAATGGATCCCTCATCCAAGAGATCTAGAGGCTGGAATGTTGTGAATTGCAAGTAAGTGCTGATAGTTTATAATTAAGGAAAGAGCATTGTATTGTTGGAGTGATCTTGCTATTTCATGAGGTGAAGAAGGATTGAAGCTAGGAGGATGATGCTGGATCAGACAACTGGGTTGTAATTCTCCCTTCTATTAATAAAGTTCTTCAAGTTTTCTTCCATATGATTGTGCAATTTTGAATGTTATCATTTGTGAATGCTATCATTTGTTCATTATATATCTGATTCTATAATGTTCATGTTGTAATAGATCACGATGCTTTCACGGTTCTTTGTTGTTGTACATGTGCAGGTACTCTCCAAGCGTGTTAAGTATGGGGAGGAGTTTCAGGTTCTATCAAAGGGGAGAGAGATCAAGCAAGGGATCAAGCAAAAGTTCCAGGTTGGTTCTATTATCTTTCTCTTATCTGTTACGTCTGGTGATTTGCTTGCTTGTTATCAAATGTTGCATAAATCTAAGGAATTCTCTACCCAATATCCCCAACTACACGCACCTCCTTAGCCGTGTGAGGTCTACCACCCAAGTACAATGACAAATCCTTCTTACGGTGATCCTTGCCACAATTCCAACACTAGAATGCTTCTTCTCCACTACCTTTATTCTACTGCTCTCCAAGTTTATATCTATGCCTCTTCTCTACTACATCAAACTTCTTCTAAGGAGCCACATTTTGTTTCTCACTTGCATCCTAAGGTCTTGACTCCTTCAAAGGCCACTTTCCTTTGGTTTTGTGATTGCCTTTCTAGTCACACTTAGGCTTAGTCTTGCACTTCGACTTCTCATAACAATGCTTCAACTTCCCATTGAATTCCTCCAATGACCGAGGATCATCATACTCAATATGATCCTCAAATGTTAATGGAAGTCCACTGATGAATATTTGAACCATTCTCTTCTTGTCATTAAGATAATGAACATACCTTAACAACTCCATAAATTTAGTCGTGTATTGTTCATCTGTCATAGACTTGGTCTTCAATTTGTATACCTCCTTAGCCTTACCTTCATAGTATCTCTCTAATAATTTCTTCTTCCAAAAGAGTCTTTTGAACTCATGCCAACTCAACTCATTTGTCCCGATGCCTCTAACATGCTTCACATTATCCCACCAAATATCTTTCTTTCCCTTCAGACTGAAAATAACTATCATAGCTTTCATGTTCTCGCTATAATCATGCATCTTGAAAAAAATCTTCATCCCAAACAACCATGCTTATACATCTTTTTCTTCCTTAAACTCTCCATAGAATGTAGGAGGCTTGGATTTTTTGAACTCATCTATAAAGTACCCCCCCCTCACTCCTCCTGTAAGGATGTTAGTGATGATGACCATGATGACTCTCTAATCCAGAACTAGAATAAAACCCATAACCATTACCTCTCTTATAAGGTGTATCCAATAATCTGCCACCGTTGATTGTGTCGTCCTTGTTCAACTTGTGCCCTCCATGAGACCTCTTACCATATGCCCCATTATTCCTTTCCTCCTATACATAACTAATATGTTCTTGTTCTTGTCTCTGCAAATCTTCTCGAATATGAAGGGTCACTACATTGATCTTAACTTACTTTTCCTAAGCCCTGGCAAGCCTTTCCTATGAGTGAATTATCATGTCATTATCTACCTTGCAAATTCTGATTTCTGCCTTTATAATTCTCAGTGTATTTGCTATGTTAGGAGAATACTCTTCCCCATGCTGCTCAGTTGATCTATTAGGAAAGTCACGTGAAATGTAATCCACCATTCTACTTGTCAGCTCTGATATTCTTCTTCCTACAAACATACCATGTCAGATAAACCAAATATAAACATAACCAACACAACTTAGTGATGTTCAAGGGAGTTTATCACATCTTCAAAATTATTCCAAATTAGCACAATACACACACACACACACACATAATGAAACCAACATTTCAACCTATCTACATCATGCACTGCAACGCTGACTAGATACATGACAACCATAGCCACTACAATGCATGCATACAACTAACATGCATGCATAACAATCACATCCTTCCCATCTTGTCCAAGTGTTGAACCTAGAAGCTTTGATACTAATTTGTAACGTTCCACCCCACATTTAACCACTTTTACAAGAACTCCGGGTAAATGAAAAGAGAAGTGGAACTATGACATGACCCAACCTCCTAGTTCTATTCAAGGAAGTAGGGCCCACAAACTGGCAACCTACAGGGACTACAGAACACCTAGCACCCCAGATGATCAATCCTTGAGCTGGAATCTTGTTTCAGTTACCTACACCTATAACTACACCCTTTACACTACCTACATGCAGTTGTGAGCTTCCAACTACACTTAGAAGCCTTAATCCATGTAGTTATGACACCAGATCCTCATTTTTCTACCTGCAGTATTGATATCTTAGCCACTTTTCTGGGCTAACCTCAAGACCACTGCCCAAGACTTCCTGTAACTTTTCAAAATCATATTTCTCATAACAACAATCATAATCATTCAAACTTTAATCCAGAAATTGAACTAGATGAACTAGAACATACTAGACATTTTCTTAAACACATGGAAAACATGTAAGCTACAGGTCATGTATTCATATCTAAGTGTAAGTCTTTGTACTTTAGTTGAAAATACATGAGAAGGTCTAATGGTCTCTCATGTAGTTGCAACAACACTTGTTAGGCTATACATTCATAAACCTTTTATTAACTTATCAAAGAATCATAAGATCTACAACCAAATCACATCATAAGCCATGCTTATAACCAAAATATTAACCAATGACAAAACAACCATTGAATAAACATAATAACAAGCACAAGTGTTGATAATATCACAATATGAAAATAACTCTTATTATCATATGAAAAATCCAACGAAGTCAAGGAACTCCACGTATCATCTAACCATAGATTGAGCTGAACCAAATAGTTCTTTCAGTCAATCACCTTCGTTCTATATTCCAAGCATGAGGGTGGGATCTCATGGGATAAACTAATTCATAAACAACCAAGGGAATCCAAAGGTTAAACCACCTCCATCCTCAAACTACCACAATCTCGCCAAAACTAGTCAAGAGATCACAAACCAAAAGAAGCTTGGATGCCTCAAAATTTCTTCATGATACCTTGCGGAATTTTCCTGTCTACACCCACCTATCAAGGGCTTCCCAAATAAAACCATCTCCACCACGAACCCTTGGGAATTTTCCTCAACCACCTCACCTGGTTCCAAAATTTTTTGAAATCAAAACTTAACCAAGAAATGAATCCCATCACACCATGGATATCTAGGAAATGGCAAGGCAAGGTTGAAACCACTACCAAACCTAGAAAAACCCATGCCAGTGACAACAAATGAACCAAATACATAAATTCATAAACCATTCATTCACATGACAGCTAGGAAATCATACATGCAACTTGTTAGCTGCAAAATCCTCTTGTTGAAGCTATTGATCTAGCATTTTCCTTTCTTTCCTTTGCTTTCCTTGCTTGTCCTTGCTCAGTCCTTTTCCTTCCTTTGCTTGCTTTCTTTCTTTCTCCTCTTGGTGCTCTTCTCCCTCTTTGAAACTAATTAAAAATCCAAATTGAAAAAAATCTATGAAGTGATCCTCAAAATCTCTTTTATCATTAAGGCCTCTATTATTTTCATTTTGCTTCATTTTCCTCTAGTTCCCCCCTCACACAAATCTGTGTCTCTTCACTTTCTTTTTATCATATTTTCCTTTATTTTCTTAAATAAAATTCCAATTAATGGCTCTTTGCCTTTTCCAATGATTTTTCCAATTTTCGTAGCCATTAATAAACCAAAAGTGGTGCCCACTATAGTGATTTTCCCAACATTCATATTATAATACTTGTCACATAACCTTGGAATTATTTTTCCTTTATTAACCTTTATTATATGAACTTTGACCTAGGGATGTTAAAAGACTTCATCAATTCCATTCAGAAAACCAAACACCCAATTCTTGATGGAAATGACATCATGGTTAACTTTTATGTCGTCTACCAATTTACCAAAACCCTATCGTAGAATCCATTGAGCTCATTTACAAAATAATTGACTCTAAAACCCTCAACCTCATCAAAATTTTCTTGACCACCACTTTCTTTAATTTTAATGGAGTCTGCTATGAGAAAACTGAAGCCAAAACCATGGGTTCCTCCCTTTCACTGGTTGTGCCAATATTTTTACAGAGCACTCTGAAACCTTAGCCCTTAAATTCTTCCACTTAAAACCTATGTTTTGGAAGTTCTTTCTAGATGATATCTTTGTTATTTGGTCCCATGGTATGCTAGAACTTTGAAACTTCCTTTCCTATTTAATCAAATTCCTCCCCACTTCCAATTATTTATGGACCTTGAATCCAAACAATCCCTCCCTTTCTTTACATCCTTGTCTCTCGCCATCTTGATTACCCACCAAGCCTATTGTAAGAAGACTAATACCGATAGGTACTTCCATTCTAACTCTCACCATCATCATGCTCAAAAAGTTGTTGTACTTAAAACCCTTGTTACTCGTGCCATTCATATTTAACCCTCTCAATCATTTTCCAATGAAAAATCCCATTTCACCAAAGACATTAAAGCTAATGGTTACTCCTTGTCCTAGATCAAAAAAGCATTCCATTCTTCTCTCTAGCTTAATCTTAAAATCCTTCCCATCAATCCACCCTTAGCCAAAGCCTTTTCATCAATCCCCAACTATTTGTACCTTGTGGGCACTATAGATTGTGAGGTATACCACCTTAGTATAGTGACCAATCCTTCTTACGGTGATCCTTGCCACAAATTCAACACTAAAACAGTTCTCTGCCACTACCTATATTCTGCTATTCTCAAAGATGAGATCAATGTCCTTTCTCTACTGCATCAAACTTCTTGTAGGGAGCCACATATTCTTTCTCTTTTTCATCCTAAGGGATTTCCCACTTCAAAGATCACTTTGCTTCGGTTTTTTCATTACCTTTCCAGTCACACATAGGCTCAGCCTTGCACTTTGACTGCTAATAACAGTGCTTCAACTTCCCATTGACTTCCTCCAATGACTGAGGCTCATCATACTCAAATCAATCCTTGAATTCTAATGGAATCACACTGATGAATATTTGAACCTTTCTCTTCTCATCCTTAAGATTAGGCACATACCTTAACAACTCCAGAAATTTAGTCATTTACTCTTCATCTGTCATAGACCCAATCTTTATTTCGTAGAACTCCTTAACCTTACCGTCATAGTATCTCTCTGACATATACTTCTTCCTAAAGATACTTCTAAACTCATGCCAACTCAACTCATTTATTTTGATGCCTTTGACATGCTTCACGTCTTCCCACCAAATATTTTCCTTTGCCTTGAGAATGAAAATAGTTATCATGGCTTTCATGTTCTCTGTATAATCATGTATCTTGAAAAAGGAATTCATCGTAAGCAACTATGCTTCTTCATCTTCCCCTTTATTCAAATCTCCATCGAATGTAGGACACTTTACTTTCTTGAACTCATCTAGAAAGTACCCGCTCTCACTCATATTTTAAGGATGATAGTGATGATGACCATGATGCCTCTCTGATCGAGAGCTAGAATAAAACCCATAACCACTACCTCTCCTTTCAGGGGTATCCAACAGGTTTCCACCTCTGATTGTGTCATCTATGTTTGACCTGTGCCCTCCATGAGATCTTCTACCATATGCACCATTAGTCCTTTCCTCCTATCCATAACTAATCCATGGTTGTCCTTGTCTCTGCAAATCTAATAAAATCTAAAGGATCACTACATCGACCTCGGCTTGCTTTTCATGAGCCCTGGCAAGCCCTTCCTGTGAGTGAATTATCCTATCATTATCTACCTTGTAACTTCTGATTTATGCCTTTTGAATTCTCAAGGTATCTGCTATGTCAGGATAATACTCTTCCCCATGTTGCTCAATTGATCTATAAGGATAGTCACGCGAGCAATATTCCACCATTCCGTTTTTAATTTGTGATCTTCTTCCTCCTACAAACATACCATTTTAGATAAACCAAATATAAACATAAACAAAATACCTCAGTAAATTTCATGGGATGTAATCTCATTTGCACAATCATTCCATATTAGCACGACACACACAGACACACACACATAATGACACCAACATGTCCACCTATTGACATCATGCACTGTAACACTGACTAGAAACATGACAACCATAGCCACTACAATGCATGAATAACAATCACATCCTACCCATCTTGTCCAAGTGTTGAACCTAGAAGCTATTACCAATCTGTAATGTGCCACCGAACATTTACCCACTTTTACAAGAACTCTAGGTAAATGAAAAGAGAAGTGCCACTAGGACATGACCTGGTTCCTAGTTCTTGTTAAGGAAATAGGGCCTACAAACTAACCACAAAATAACATCCTGCAGGGACTACAGATCACTCAAGAGATGAAGAAACACCCCAGGTGGTCAATCCCTAAGTTCAAACCTTGTTTCAGTGACCTAGACCTATAACTGCACCCTTGACACTACTTGCATGTCATTGTGAGCTTCCAACCACACTCACAAGCCTTTCTCCATGTGATTATGACCCTAGATCCTCAATTTTGTGCCTACAATCTTGAGCTATAAGCCACTTTTCTAGGCTAGCCTCTAGACCACTGCCCAAAAATTCCTACAAATTTTCAAAATCATATTTCTCATAACAACAACGTTAATAATTCAAACATGAATCCAGAACTTGACCTAGATTGACTAGAACATACTGGACATTTTTTGAAACACATGGAAAACATGTAAGCTACATGTCATGAATTAATATATGAGTGTAAGTATTTATAATTTAGTTTAAAATCCCCGAGAAGGTCTAATTCCCTCTGAAGTAGCAACAACAACACTTGTTATCCTATGCATTCATAAACCATTTATTAACTTGTCAAATCATCGTAAGAGCCACAACCATATCACATCATAAACCATTCTTATAACCAACATATAACCATAATATTAACAATGATAGAACAACCATCGAATCAACATAATAACAAGCACAAATTCTCATAAATCACAATAGGAAAATACCTCTTATTAACATATGAAAAAGTCACCATGTGAGGTATTTCCACGTACCATCTGACCATGTATTGAGCTAAACCAAATATTTATTTCATCTAATCACCCCCGTGCCATATTCAAAGCATGAATGTGGGATATCATGGGATAAACGAATTCTTAAAAAACCAAGGCAATCTACAGGTTAAACCACCTCCACCCTCAAACTACCACAATCTTTCAAAAACTAGTTAGGAGATCACAAACCAAAACAAGCTTGGATGCCTAAGAATTTCTTTGCTATACCTTTAGATAATTTCCCATCTCCAACCACCTATCAAGGGCTTCCTAGAGAAAACTATCTCCACCCCTAACCCTTGGGAATTTCCTAATGATGAGCCACCAAATTGGGTAACCTATTGGGCTCATTTTGCCTAATTATCCTTGTTCAGTCCTCGTTCAATCCTCCATTTTTCATAGCTTATGCATTATTTTTTAGTATTTTTATGTCATGTGTACGAATAAGGGTGACCCACTCTTCCTAGGTGGCTAACACGTGCTTATTTCAGGTTTTTTTGACACATGTTGGAGCAAAACCAATCAATCATGGGCTAGAAGACAGCCAAGCTTGAGGTGAGGATTCGTAGGGGGGTTGTCTATGACATTAAGTAGCCCTTCCTCGGGATCTTCACCCCCAAACTCCGAGCTCACAGGCCACCAAAACCGGATCTTGAAGGCAGCCAAGCAGATTTTGGAAAAGGGATTGTCTACTAACAGTTGGACAGCCAAGTCCCCCAGATTTAGGAGGCATGCTAGGGCCCTCATGGTGTATAAATGATAAGGCCTCAGCCTTTGTAAGGGAATTTTTGAAACCATTGCATATTTTTTCACTACAGTGCTATCAGCTTTAGCTCATTTTCTTGTAGCCATTTTCGCATAACTCTTGATTGATGACTATTTTTTGATAATGATAAGCAGTCCTATTTCATATCAACTCTGAGTTTTCAATCCTTAATGTACTGTTTTCATTTGCAGAAGTTGGTTATGTGTTCAGATCTCTGAAATGTTTCATTGCATAGTTGATATACATGGTTCTCTCTCAAATAAATCTATTGTTCATTCACTTTGTTGTTAGTTAGATTAGATTAGCTAGGACTTTGATTACTTGCAAGACTTTGTTGACTCAGTTGAATGTATACGGTGCAGAGCATCTCTACCACTCTTTCAACCACCTAAGCTTCATCAAAGCCATCTGCTCCATCTCCTAGCTAAGTTCCTTGTTTCACATCTGTCCTCTTGCCCACACAACCCTACCTTTTTGTGCAATCATTGTTTCAGCCTTCTTTGAGCCAATTTAGCCATCTACACCTTCTCACCACTCCATCCACCAGTCCCTGGGCCACTTCAGACCCCTATCCTACCTCCATATCCATTCATGCATCTCCCCTCACTCACCCATCCTCCAAAATCCAATTTTTAAACATCGTGTAGAAATTTCTGAAAATCCTGTAGAAATTCCTGAACATCCTGTAGAACCCCTGCAGACTTCCTGTAGAAGCTCACAAATGAGGTTTCTTGATAGCCAAACTTTGTGAAACTCTCTGGAAGGGTGTTAGGGACTCCTTAGATCCTCTCTGAACCTTCCCGACCTCTTCCAAGCATTTCTCCTCCTTGATCCACCCCTGCACAGTCAAAGAACAGTGAAAGCATATGCATGATGAAACTGACGACTTAATAAAAAAATACAAAAAGACGTTTTCTTCAGATAGAGGTAGTCTAGCCACATGTATTTTACCTTCATAGAAGTAATGACATCTCTTTCAGTAGTTTGCATTCTCTCCTTTGCATCAGTAGGAGTAGCTGGTAGAATTAGGGTTTGCATTTTCCTTCAGTTTTTCAATCTCTTTTCGCAAATAGATTAGCTTCCTTCAAGTTAGCTTTCATCCATCAATTAAAAAGCTTCTTCTAAGAGCTCATAGAAGTTGGCTTAAGCTCCTAGCGGACTTGTGCCAGCTGACCAAGTGACAGCTGCGACAAGAGCTAGTACTTGTGCATACAGCACCGTCGCTTCCAAGTTTGTTACGAACTACCGAGTTGATAAAAGTAAAGATGGGAGTCCCAAGAGTTGCAGCATTATTGCTGCAATACTGGAGCCCACCACCTAACACCACCTCACCTAGTTCCAAAATTTTTGGAATCCAAAGGTCAACCAAGAAATGAATCCCAACACACTATGGCTATCTAAGAAATGGTAAGGCAAGGCTGAAACAAGTGTTAAACCTCAAAAAACCCATGCCAATGACAACAAATGAACCAAATACACAAATGCATAAATTGTGCATTCACACGTAAGCTAGGAAATCACGCATGCAACCTGTTACCTACAAAATCCTCCTGTTGAAGCTATCGATCCAACCTTCTCCTTGCTTGTACTTGCTCAGTCCTTTTCCTTCCTTTGCTTTCTTTCTCCTCTTGATGCTCTTCTCTCTCTCTGAAACTAATTCCCAAGCCAAATTGACAAGAAGTTATTAAGTGATCCTCTTAAGTTCTTTTATAATTGAGACCTCTATTATCTTCATTTTCCTTAATTTTTCCTCTAATTTCCTTCATGTAAATCTATGTCTCTTCACCTTCCTTTTCTCCTATTTTCCTTTATTTTCATAAATAAAATGCCAATTAATTCCTCTTTTCCTTTTTCAATGCATTTTCAAATTTCCTCAGCCATAAATAAACTGAAAGTGATGCCCACTATAGTGTTTTTTCCAACAATCAGCTTGGAATACGTGTCCCATGACTTTGGTCTTATCTTTCCTTTATTAACCTTTATTATATGAACTTTAACCTGGAGCTGTTAAAAGACTTCATCAATTTCATTGAGAAAACCATCAATCTCATCAAAATTTTCCTAACCACCACTTTCTTCATTTTTAATGGAGTATGCTATGAGAAAACTAAGCGTAAAAGCATGGGTTCCTCCCTGTCCCTTATTTTTGCCAACATTTTCATAGTGCACTATGAAACCTGAGCCCTTAAAAGCTTCCACTTAAAACCTATGTTTTGGAATCTCTTTGCTGATGATATCTTTGTTATTTGGTCTCATGGTATGCTAGAACTCTGAACCTTCCTTTCCCATCTTAAACACATTCCCCCCCACTTCCAATTCACTATGGAGCTTGAATCGAAAAAATCCAACCCTTTCTTAAAATCCTTGTCTCTTTCCATCATGATTACCCACCAAGTCTATTGTAAGAAGACTCATACCAATAGGTACTTCTGTTCTAACTCTCACCATCATTCTACTAAAAAATATGATGTACTTAAAACCCTTGTTACTTGTGCCATTGATATTTCCCCCTTTCAATCATTTTCCAATGAAGAATCCCATCTCACCAAAGCCCTTAAAGCTAATGGCTACTCCTTGTCCTATCTCAAAAAAATCATTTCATTCTTCTCTCCACTTTAATCTTAAAATCCTTCCCAACAATCCACCCTTAGCCAAAGTTCCACTTCCCTATATTTAGGGAATTACCAATCATATTTCCAAAATCCTTTCTAAAAGGAACATCAAAACCTTGTTCAAACCCCATAAAACCATTAGCAAGCTCTTTAGGTTGGCAAAAGACAAGAATCATCCTATGCTTGGCCTCAAAGTCTATGAGATCACTTTCTCCAGTGGAATGTCTTACATAGGAAAAATTGGAAGATCATTCGAAGCCTGGCTTAAAGAGCATATGAATGTAAACTACCATAATTGAATCACTAAATCCATTATTTATAAACACTCCCACAATACTAATCATTTAATTTGTTTTGTGAAATCCAAAGACTTCACCTCTATGTCTTTCCACTCAAACCACATCGTTAGGGAATCTCTAGAAATTGAAAAGCACCCTAATAACTTTAAATAAAGAATGTTATAGGCCATATTATCACATCTGATCAGTGAGCCTCCTAATGGGATCAATCAACATCCTATTCTCCCTTGTCACCATCTTACACAAAGATGTAAGCATGTTCCCTTCATACCCAAGAGTTTAGCCATAAACTACTTCATTTGAGCCAGATTACCAACGCTCCTTGCTAGCCTACTAAGGTGCGTTCACCAGTAGGTTCCTCCACTATGGCATGTATTGGTCACCAGTAGGTTGCGCCCCTTTGCACTTGCGTTGGTTCTATAAATTTGGGAGATTGATCAGGATTTCAGAAGCTTTCCCTTCTAGGAGTTTCCAAAAGTTGTTTCAACTACTTACCTTGGATAAAACATTCAGATCTTATCCTTCCCTACTTTGGATTTTTCACCACTTATCCTTTGATCCTATCCCTCCATCAAAGGTATATGTCTTACCCTAGATTGGTAATTAGATAAGAACTCCCAACTTACCCTACTTCTCTATATATTCTGAGCCTTCTATGTGGTTAGGGGTTAAATTTTGGAGAGTGATTATGCCCTTATGCTGTTGTAGTGAGTGGTTATTATCTCATGCATTTAGGGTGATTAGAGGTGCATATTGTGACAGGGAAAGGACAAGTCAACAACTTGGAGGAGATCTTCTACAAGATCAACTACTACTTATGGTTGTAATCTCCTTCCATTTATATTAGTGAAAATATTTTATTGTTTTCCTATATGTGATGTTTTTATTTCAATTATTTCGATACGATGTTGATCTATTGAATGAATTACTTAGATGATACTACATAGATGTCGTAGTTTCTTGGCTTGTGTTATCTTACTGTGTAGGTTTCAATTTCTTCATTCAGCGCTGGGATTAGAGCTTTTTCATCTATTTAGTTTAAGAAAAAGAATTGTGTTCCACATCCCTCTATTTTTCTACATTAGCCACTGACCTAGGGGAGATACTTTTGTTCACAATCGTAAATCTCGTATAACAGAGAAGATCGATATCAATTGATCCATTATTGGAAACCCATTATCTCTTTTTTGTCCTCTAATTATAATCCTCCTAACTCTGATGATAGGCCTAATAATTCTCAGTTACCGTCCCCCTTCACCATTCACTTTGTCCTCTTCATTACCTTATTCCCAACCCCTTGTTTTTGCCTATTGTCTTCGCTCTACCCTCACCCCCGTTTTTGTTAATCATTATATATATATATATATATATATATATATATATATATATATATATATATGATATAGATATAGATATAGATATATATCGTATGTTAATTATCTAATTTTAATTTTAATTCTATTTCTAATCCTTCATAACTTTTAATCTAATTTAATCATATTTTTATATTAGTTTAATCGAATCTTTCATGGCCTTGTCTACTTGTTATTTTTTGGAGTTTCTAGATAGAATCTCGCGAAAACAATTATGGTCAATTCTTTATTTGTATCTATTAAATTGGTTTTATGATTGCATATATGAATTTAGCACCCTAAAAAACATGTGCACTTATATTATGAAGAGTTCACCCCTCAAACTTGTGATTCCAATGAATCCATGTGCACAAAATATGCCAGAAAACATTCCAAAAACCTAACAAATAGCCTATGCTATCTTTTAATTCTAATTTATTAAAATTTAATATTAATTTAATAATTTAAAATAAATATTTTACCCTATCCTCTCTAATATTAAAATAGATCTGACCAAATTTATTATTTTATTAATTTGGCCCATCAATCCATTTATTATATTTTTCTAATTCTTCTAACTTAATATAATATTAATACTAATTTAATAATTTAAAATAAATATTTTTCCATTTCCACTTAAATATTAAAATAAATTTGAACAAATTCATTATTTTATTACTTTATTAATTTCATCTTTCATCCCATTTATTATATTTTTCTAATTCTTTTGAATTAATATATTCTATTTAACCATAACCTTTCCCCAACATCCAAGGAAAATTGGGTAGTCTTTAGAGCTATTTTTTGGAAGTGTTTTAGGTGGATTTTCTGGTCTAATTTCTCTAAAATCGAGTAGGAATTCATTGAAAACAAAAGTTTGATGGGTAACTCCTACAAAATGGAAGTGCCCTAGGGGTTTTTCAGGATGTTGAATCATTTATACATTCAAAAAACTGGTTTAAATAACACAAATAAAGATTTCACCACAAATCTTCCAGTCACATTTCGGCACCGGAAACTCCAAAAAGTCACACTAAAGACAACTCCAAGAAAACAAAAATATTAATAACAAATTATTAATTATTAATAGATATCAAATAAACAAAATTCACATCCTCATATTTTATCTCTATCCTAATGGTCTTATTTTATCTTTATTCTAACGGTCATATTTTATCACTGTCTTCTCTAGTTTTGTAACTGTCATATTCTATCTCTATCCGTTGTTTAGATATTGACAACATACATCTATTTATATAGTAAACACAATAACAACGAAACAACCATTAAGGCCACTATTCCCGAAAACAAAGAGCACATTGCATATTTTTGTAATTCTTCTAATTTAATATAATTTTAATACTAATTTAATAATTTAAAATATATATTTTACCATTTTCCACTTTAGTATTAAAATAAATTTGACCAAATTCCTTATTTTATTGATTTGGTCATTCATCCCATTTATTATATTTTTCTATTTCTTTTAATTGATATATTCTATTTATTCTATTTTAACCGTAACCTTTATTATATTCCATTTGATTAAAAACAAATTATTAATTATTGGTAGATATCAAATCAACAATGTTCACATCCTCTCTATTTTCCTAAGGGTCATATTTTATCTCTGTCCTAACAGTCATATTTTACCTTTATTCTAATTGTCATACTTTATCATTGTCCTCTCTACTTTTGTAACAATTATATTCTATCTCTATCCCTTCTTTAGATATTTACAATATACATTGATTTATATAGTAAACACAATAACAACCAAACAACCATTAAGGCCACTATTCTAGAAAATAGAGAGCACATTGCATAATTTTGTAATTCTTCTAATTTAATAATTTAAAATAAATATTTTACAATTTTCCACTTTAGTATTAAAATAAATTTGACCAAATTCATTATTTTATTAATTTGGTGATTCATCCCATTTATTATATTTTTCTAACTTTTTTAATTAATATATTCTATTTATTCTATTTGAACCATAACCTTTATTATATTCCATTTTATTAAAAACTAATTATTAATTATTGATAGATGTCAAACCAACAACGTTCACATCCTCTCTATTTTCCTAAAGGTCATATTTTATCTGTGTCCTAACGGGCATATTTTATCTTTATTCTAAAGGTCATATTTTGTCACTGTCCTCTCTACTTTTGTAATGGTTATATTCTATCTCTATTCCTTGTTTAGATATTGACAATATACATTTATTTATATAGTAAACACGATAACAACCAAACAACCATTAAGGCCACTATTCCCGAAAACAAAGATCACATTGCATATTTTTCTATTTCTTCTAATTTAATATAATTTTAATACTAATTTAATAATTTAAAATAAATATTTTACCATTTCCACTTTATTATTAAAATAAATTTGACCAAATTCATTATTTTATTAATTTGGTCATTCATCCCATTTATTATATTTTTTGATTTTTTTAATTAACATATTCTATTTATTTTATTTTAACCATACCCTTTATTATATTCTATTTTATTTAAAACAAATTATTAATTATTAATTATTGATAGATATCAAATCAACAACGTTCACATACTCCCTATTTTCCTAACGGTCATATTTTATCGTTATTCTAACGGTCATATTTTATCACTATCCTCTCTACTTTTGTAACGGTTATATTCTATCTCTATCCCTTGTTTACATATTGACAATACACATCTATTTATCTAGTAAACACATTTGCAACCGAACAACCTTTAAGGCCACTATTCCCAAAAACAAGGAGCAGTACATTGCATATTTTTCTAATTCTTCTAATTTAATATAATTTTAATACTAAGTTAATAATTTAAAATAAATATTTTACCATTTTCCACTTTAGTATTAAAATAAATTTGGCCAAATTCATTATTTTATTAATTTGGTCATTCATCCCATTTATTATATTTTTTCGGATTTTTTATTCTATTTATCATATTTTAACCATAGCCTTTATTATATTCCATTTTATTAAAAACAAATTATTAATTATTAATTATTGATAGATATCAAATCAACAACATTCACATCCTCTCTATTTTTAACGGTCATATTTTATTATTATCCTCTCTCTACTTTCCTAATGGACATATTCTATCTCTATCCTCTATATATTCTTCTATCTATATTCTTTTTGTTCCTGAACATATTCTTCCTGTACTTTCCTAAAAGACATGTTCTATCTTTATCCTCTATATATTCTTCTATCTATGTTCTTGTTGTTCGTGAAAATGGGTGAAGTGTTCACCAAAAACATTGATATTGAGAATATATATCTACATATAGGGTAAGCACAATGACAATCAAACAACCATTAAAACCACTATTCCTAGACTTCCACTAAGACAAAAGCACATTGCAAGTTTAATTTCTTAGTGACTCATACTGTTTGTGTCCAAGCCTATTGGAAGGGTGGATCGAATTAATAAACTTTAAGCAAAATTACTTACTTTCTCTAAATTTAACTATAGTTGCTACATGAAAACAATATTGTCACTTAATAATGTTTAAGTCAATCTATTTTGATGCGAAAATACTATTAGTCATAGTTAAACTTGATGTTTCAAATAATGCTATAATTAATTAAAGCATATCCCAAAGTTTCTAAATATGAACTTATTTATTCCCAAAAAGCATTACATATTAAATATCATTCTAGTGATTAACCATGAATTAGTCTTATTTTGATATGTTTTTAAATATTTTAAATTCCCCAAATTTCTAAATATGAACCTATTTATTTCCAAAAAGCATTACATATTAAATATCATTCTAGTGATTAACCATGGCTTAGTTTTTTTTTAATATGATTTTAAATCTTTTAAATTCAGTATGACTGGGTCTTATGATGGTAAATATTTTAAATTAGGTATGTTTAATCTATAAATTAGGGTTTTTTTTTATTGTTTTTCTTTTAAATAGCATACCCGTCTTATGTTTATTTTTTTCTGTTTAATCTTGCTTTAGGAGTGAGCAGTTTTTGTATGCACGGGTGAATTCCTTTCCTTCTAATTTTCTCTTGCTTTTCGAGTGAGCAGTCACTGTAATGCACGGGTGAATTCCTTTCCTTCTAATTTTCTCTCACACAATTTTTTTTGTTGTTAAGTTTATTTTTAGTTTCTTTCGCACAATTTCGTTGTTAAATTTATTTTTCATGTAAAAGGAAGTGGGAAGTGGGTTTAAGCGCAATAGCTGAGAACTGGACTCTCATATGACATATTATTATTATATTTATGAGTTACAATTTTTTTCTGTTTTCCCCTGTGTTACAGGATGTTCCCGCTAGTGCAGGCGATGCATGCGAGAATAGTAAGCGGCACAGGATCAACACTACTATTCTGTTTGATAAATTGTCGTTGAACCTGCAACTGCTATTGCTGAAAGGGATGTCCCTTAAGGAATTGGCCAGGCTGAAAATGGTTTGCAAATACTTCCATTCATTGTTCTGGTCAAACCCCTGTCTTGCCACCTTGTATGAGCCCCCTGAAACCAAGTTTTTCCTTCATTCCCATCTCATCGACGACTCGTGCCCATCACTGGGCAATTCCCTTTTCTTCTTACACGATGAAAAACGGGGCACGTCCAGGTGGATACCTCCTTTCCGCAGACCAGCGTCAGCGTTGTTGTACCTGGCTTCCAATGATGGATTCCTGTGCTTCGCGGCGGAGGTTGACGGGGAACCCAAACCCGTTCGCCCCACAATAATTGTCTACAATCCCACGTCACCCAACCTCTGCAATGTTCTGACGGTGCCGGAGGAAATGTCAAACGTTCTACAGAATTGCTTGATCGGGATCGCCTTTGTGAGAAATCTGGGCGCATGCAAGATGGTGCTAAGTGGGACTGGGCCTAGTTCTAACGGGATGACGTGGACGTTTGTCTACGATGCAAAGGCTGACACGTGGACAAAACTACCAGACCTGGATGACATGTTCACTTCACATATGAAGGAACCCTTTGTGCTGAATGGCCTTTTCTATTGGTTGGTGTGGTCATACAAACAGCAAGCTGAAATGGTGATGTGGTTAGGCATTGAAAATGACAAGTGGGAGGAGCCTCTTTTGTTGAATGAGCGCTGCTACAAGCCGATATGCATGGCGGAGGTTGATGAACAACCGTGGGTAATCAGTGTAAATGCTCAGAATTCTCAGAAATTAGAGTTGTGGAAATTGGACATCAACCACAGATGGGTATGGGTTAGAACCATTACGGCAACATTTCATCCGGAACCCTCTAACAATATCTCTGCTGCATCTGGACAAAGAAACGTGCTGTGCATTGGCAGTAACCGGAGATTCTGGACTTATCATATAAGAGAAAAGGTTTGGAGATTTGTGGGTCTTTTCCATAAAGATATCTGGAAATGCAGGGATTTTACAAGCCCAGCCTTTTAAGATTTCAAGGAGACAAACTGCTCCAAGGGAATGGTCATTTCCTCAAATCTGAAAGTGTGACCGGTCAAATATTTCCCTCCTCCTTGCTGCCCTAGTACCTGTGAGCGCCCCGAATTCCTTTAAATTTACTTACATTGTTATCATTGTTATCGTAACAATTACTTAGATCTAAAACTTTTCTTCCCTATCACTCTAAATTTCTTTTAAATTTACTTAAATGGTATTGTAGAACAACCACTGAAAATTATGGTGGTGATTGGTGTTTTGGAAATATTGTTCAATCTCAGCTACTGCTTGCTTGCATGTGTCTCAACCAAAGATTAATACATTTGTTTGCCTTTTTAAAAACAGATAAAAAAAAATGGTATTTTAACACCAACAAAAGACCTGTTATCTTTCTTTTAACAATTTCTTTTAAATTTGCTATCGTGAAACCACTGGAAATTACG
This sequence comes from Pinus tabuliformis, assembly GCA_031772625.1. Classification (NCBI taxonomy): domain Eukaryota; kingdom Viridiplantae; phylum Streptophyta; class Pinopsida; order Pinales; family Pinaceae; genus Pinus; species Pinus tabuliformis. Next base: position 495,481,202 of record CM062807.1, on the reverse strand, counting down.
GTGACTGTTTATTTGGAAATGTTTGCAAGCATTCACAAGGTTGATTACTGTGAGTTATCTCTGGAACTGTTATCTTTCTTTTAACAATTTCTTTTAAATTTTCTATCGTGAAACCACTGGAAATTACGGTGACTGGTTATTTGAAAATGTTTGCAAGCATTCACAATGTTGATTACTGTGAGTTATCTCTGGAACTATATTTTGCCAAAACATATCAAGAAAAAGAAACCCTATCCTGAAATCACTTCTGTGGGAAAGTAAAGAATCAACCTCTACATTTTCCAAAACTTAAAAAAATAAGTGAAGTATCAACCACTACATTTTCCAAAACATATAAAAATAAGCCTTCTCTTGAGTACAAGAGTACAATATTGAGGGATTACAATATCAACAATATACTTTATAGGGATTACACTATGCTCCTTAAGTTTTCACTATTTTTCTATATAGTTTTATTTCATAAGAACAACATATGCTTCTCATTGTTTATAAATGATAGTACCAATAAGATTTGAAAATTTTGACCGTGTACTATGAGATTCCAATAATCAGTATTAACTATGACCATGTGATGACAATTATAGGCACAATTTATACATGATGAACACCTTGATGATCAACAAGACTCTTGATGATCAACAAGACTGTGTAGATTGTTTCCAATGCCAAAATCACATAAAATTAGTATGAAATTCTCAATATGGTTTTGTTCATAATCAATGATTATTTTCTTTATATGCATGGTACCTTCATGCTTTTGAAACTGGTAACTCTGAAGTTTTAATTTTCAAAAAAAAAGTTATATTCTTCACGTACCCTGAACAACTTCTTGTGCCAATCTTGCAATGTCATACAGTTACAGAGAAAAAATCAATCGAACACGTCAAATATTCTTTGTGCAGGGGGTTTCCTTCTTGCCAAAAATCTGCTACAAAATAACTTGTGCCAATCTTTTTTAGTGCCAATCTTTTTTATGTCTATGAGTTCACTTTCAACTTAGCAACTATTTTTCCCACTCAATCTACAAAATAAGGGTTGAAAGAACCAGGAAAATATCCTAAATAGCAATCAATTTGAGACAATTGTCAGCAGTGAGCCTAATTGGACTCGTTCGGAAGAAAACCTATGTTTTCATTTTAACCAAGAAAATATCCTAAATAGCAATCAATTTGAGACAATTGTCAGCAGTGAGCCTAATTGGACTCGTTCAGAAGAAAACCTATGTTTTCATTTTTTAAAATTTAATTGTTGTTTGCCCATAAAAAGCAACGAAAAATAGTGGTTTTTTTAGATTCCAATTTTTTTAAAACTTAGTTGAATTCAATCTTTTCTAGAAGATATGTTGCCTAAATCCTTACCTGTTACCTCGACTGGAAGTTGGCTCGTTTCCTTTTATCTTTGACAGGTGTTTGCTTACCAAGACCCTGCAATATATTCTCAAGAATTCTGAAGTGGAATGTTGATTTGAACCACTGGTTGATACCCAAGAAGAAATTTCTGAATTGAAATGTCAAATTCTTGACTAATATGAAAATTCTTGGTCACTGAAAATAAAGAGCAATTCGAACTTGTAATGCCAAATTTCTGAGTTGAGACATTACCTCTATTTTTGATGTTTGTGGAGAGAAGACTTTGTTTTAATGCTTTGAAAACACCTTTCTGGAAAATACCTTGTATTTTCAATACTTCATTAATCATTTTTTTAAATAATCTTCCTCAGAAATCAATTTTTTAAATAATCTTCCTAGGAAATCATTTTTTTAAAATAATCATCCTCAGAAATAGAATGCCTGAGATTTACTCATATTGGAGAAACCTAAATTCTGAAAATGATTCATTAACTTTCTTCTTTTTCAAAAATCAAAATCGATTTCTTCCTTGTCTTCTTAGCACTTGAAATTGATTTTCTGGAAATAACTACCCACTCTGCCTTCTTGAAAATCGATTTTCTAGAAATGATCATTTCACTCTGCCTTGAAATCGATTTTCTGAGAATGAAAAAAAATTCTCTATTCCTTTAAACTATGAAAAACTCTGTCTTTCAAGAATTCAAATTCCTAAACTAACCACTGGATGCTCTATTTGTTTGAAAATCGAATTTTGGGAATGAACAAGATTTCATTATCTGAGAAATTAAATTCACCATTGCATGCATCTATTTTCTTGGAAATCGACCTTTTAAAAAAACATTCTACATGTCTCTCTTATTTGGACATTTCTTTTTAATACCACCACCACTCACTGCATATTTAAAGGAAATCTATTTTTATTTTAATACCCTTTCTAAGAAATTGAAATTTGGAGCTGGAGAAATCAAATACTTGAGAATGCTCAAATTAACCACTGCATGCACTCATTCATTCACTGCCTTTTGAGAAATCGATTCTTGGAAAATAGAAATGAAAATCAACTTACAAGGTAATCACAATTCTACTCAGCTGCATAATCCTTCTCAAAAATCGAAATCTGAAAAATAAAAATGAACCTAAAGGTCTTGGGAAATCACAATTCATCTATGCTCTTAGCATTTCCGTTCAATGCCCCTTCAAAAAGAAAATTTTGGAAGAAAATGTTTTTTGGGTGTTCTCCAGTAGTTACCATTAGTTTTGGATTTGTTGCTGAGTTTAATTAATGCAACTGGAGTTTTATGTGTAGCAACCTTACACCTGGAGCTTGAATGCAGATCTTTGATGCCACTACGCAACTGAAACTCAGACTGCCACTAATGTTTCCTAGCTCAGAGTATATCAAGTTGTTAGCTAAGTTTTTACACTATTAGTTATTTAAATGCGAATCATAGACTTTGGATATATAAAAAAGTGAACTAATTGCATTTCATTTCTAGACAAACTCAACTGGTTGTCTTCAGCGTTTTAGTTGGTGGATTTAAGCATAGAGTTTCTTTAATAAAACACAACATTTTTTTTACTTGGTCAAATTTTTCTGCATTAAAAACCTATGCATACCTTATTTTTGTTTTTGTTTCCAATTCAATTTCCTATCTGAACTTTGTAACACTGTGTTTCTCCTTCATTTCTCTTTCTTCTTCTCGGTTGTATCACTAGCTTCCTTCTACCCTTTTTTTTTATCTGAACCTTCGTTGCCTCCCTTGAAAGATTAGAGAGAGCACACAATGCTCTGATACCAATTGAAAGAACTTATCAGAGTACAACATAGCACAGCTACCGCTGTTCAATTAAAACATAAGACCACAAATCAATTTACAGCAGGTCAAAGCAGCTACAGCGGCATTACAACTACTCAGCATAGTCCTGACTCTGCATCACCACAACAAACTACTACTACTACAAGAACATGCAGCTACAACTACTTTACAACTCGAACTGTGCATCCAAACTATCTGCATCTTACTTTTATCTCTCATTTACATTTATACAATAATTGAGTCGGTTATTGTCCCTTCAATTCGAAAGGGTTATGGCGGTGATGCCTATTAGGAGTTGAAAGGTCATGGCAGTGGTGCCCTTTCAAACATGAGTAGGTCATGGTGGTGATGGGGAGGCAGTGTTTGGTAAGGCAGTGTCAAGGCGTAATTATTTCCAACACTCCCCCTTAATTACAGCTGACAATTTAACCATGACTTAACAAAAATTATACATGCCTTCTAGTCTAAGCCTTAGCTAGGCTTACAATGATTCAAAAACTTTGACATCAACTCTCACGCTGAATTTCTTTTTCCTTTCATCTTTGTCTTTTTGGCGTGGGTTCCAAATTTTAGTTTCTTCATTTGTTGTTGCAGCTCTACCAAAACATAGAAAACCATTTTAGGGTGTCCATGGATATCTTCTACTTCTTCAAATTTGTTTTTGTATGGGGACTGCTGCCACATGTCATCTTCTATAGCTTTCTCTACATCATCAATCTTATGATTATCAATTTGCTGCAACATAAGTTCATAATATAATTTTATCTCTTCAAGGCTCCAATACATGAAAATTTCATTTTCATTTTTAATGTCATCTATATTGTCTTCAATATTCATAGCTGCAATTTCTATGCAAGCATCATCAATACATGGTTTTTCTAGCCATGCTTCAAGTCACTTTAATTCTTCTTCATGTTTTGTTGCTTCATCTCAATTGCTTCTAACACCTGCACACACAAAATCATTTTTAAGTTTATATGAAAAAAGATTTTGAGAGCCATATTGGTTCTGTTCATTATTCTCTAGACTGAGAGATTTATCCTCTTCTTCCTTCTTTAACTTTGTGGATGTCTCGTAATCTTGAGTCTCCACCTTTGCTTTTGCAAATAGGTTTTCTTCCACTTGGTTTTCAGACACAAGTGGGTTTCTCTCACCAAATAATAGTATATCAATAAGATGTTTATGTTGCATCATCTGCAACCACCCGTCATGAGTTAATTGTTCTTCATTAAATTAAACATCAACGATTTCAATTGCTGGATCCACTAAACCAGATGCTTCTCCATTGGCAACATTATCTATGCCAAAATCAGCATCTGTTGATAACACACCATCAACATTGTGATCCACTTTCAAGTGAGATTCACAAAATCCTTCATCTCTCTATAGATTCACTCCTACAGATCCATCTTCATTCTCATATTCAAGAATTACTAGAACAGGCTGAACAACACTACTTTCTTTCACTTGATTACTCCCCCTTGCAGCAAATTCTGTTTCGAGGATATTCCATGTTTAAGTTTTGGTGGGAAGGATGATGCTTTCAAGTAAAGAGGTAGGGATAGCATGAAAGTTCTAGAACCATTGGGCGTGGAATCAAGGAGTGGGACTGCTGGTGCGTTTTCTTGGTCACAAGAGGGAATATGGAGCAAGCTAGTTGCACATGAAACAATGATTCAAGCTTAAAGGATGGAATGAGGGCTAAGGAATGAGAGGCAGTTAAGAATCTCTCGTTCAGCTTAACAGAGGGAAGGTGAATGAGCTCTATCTAGGAGCAGTGAAGAATCCCTAGATAACTATCAAACATGAGTGAATTAGGGGAAATATGACCACAGGGAATTCATATTCATTACTAATTCAGATGAAAACATAAAGAAACAGCAGAAATTGAGCATAGCGGGTATTTAAACCAATTCTAAACTATTCATTCTTTCTGCTATTTTAGATGGTACATCAATGGAAAACAAAGGTAAGAAACACTTATTGAGTCATGTTGCATCACAAGAATTCCACATTCAATTCTTCAAAACATTAATACACAACACACAGTCATTTCTCCAAGCTTTTCAGCTGTCTTTGATTAAGTAAAACATCAGGTATACAGAGCGAGTCTCTCTTGGAGCTATCCAACCCTCAACCCTAATGAATTCGGGTCATTTATATAGGGAAAATAGCTAACAATATTCATTATAGCAGATCTTAAACAGATCTGAGGGAAATGAATCTTTTAATCTAATCTTGTCGTGGAATAAATGCAAGAAGATATCTAAGTTCCGCGCTAGGCAGCTATCTTAAAAACATGATTTGAAATCTGTCCTTATGGCTCTGTGTGTTTCATTCAGCCATAATTGTGCTTTGGGCTTTGATCCCTTACTCTTGAGTGGTTTTGATGTGTATTAACTGTGATCTAAAAGCCTTTAAATGGCTGTACCACTTTCTTTGACTTTGCTTGGGGGCTTTTAATGTTCGCCTGCTTCAATCTGATACTCTTTGCCGCTTCACTGATACTCTTTAATTTAATCAAGGCTTCATCTTTCCTCTGATACTCTTTGCTGCTTAAATCGGGCCATTTTCTCTCCCTCGGCGTGTTTGAAACTGTCAAATCGCCTCTTTTCTGCCCGTTCAAGGCAAGAATGGCTGCTGCAAATGATTTCCGTGGCTTCTGGAATGCTACTGGTGCTGGCCGATTTGAATAGGAATCATAAATGAAGAAATCCTGTTAAAATTGCGAATTTTCGGGCCTCTTGGAAGCCAAACGATATGAGGCTTTCCATTTTGGTCATTTTTTCTTAGCGATGTGCGATTAGCGCTAAGCGCTAATCGCGCATCAAAAAATGCTTCAGATTTTCATTCCGGGCTCTCTTTGCTACGATTTGCGCCCTTCGCGCCTTCCTTTAGTGATGACGTCGGCATGACATCAGTATGACGTCAGCAGGGGGTCCCAGTGCAGTAGTGACGTGGCAGGGTGATGTGGATTAACTCGGAGATCGGCAATCAGCCGGGACAGGGGGCAATGGATTTTATATATGTGATGCGATGGGAGCGATCGCCGATTTCGGAAAGGCGACATGGCATGCGGCATAACGATAATGGGAAGTATTGTGGAAATGAAAGGATCACGATGCGATATGCTTTCGGATGCGATAGCAATATTGCATCGGCGGACGAGAGGGGGCGTATGTATCTAGGTAAAAAACCTTGCGACTGCCGATCGCGAAAATGCATCGGCGAAGAGATATCGGGAGAGTATAAAGGGGTGGGTCGATGAATGTTGCGACCTCCGACAACGATATCGCGTCGGAGGAGAGGAGGACTCATCGGAGGAGGGTTAATGTGATCAAAAGGGCCTTTTAAAGCTTTGGAAGGGTTCTTGATGCATCAGAATGAGTCCGATGGCATTTGAAAGGGGTTTTTGTGTTTTGGAAGGAGTCCTAACACCTTAGGAAGATGGTTTTTCGAGCGAAATGAGGGTTCTTCCTAAGTTTCAAGTAAACTTAGTAATTCCCAAGCGATACTTATGGTTATATTTCAAGCAGAGGAAGGGATAAGTATATAGGGGAATTATTAACATAGCGTTAGTCGGGGGAGGGGAGATAGATAGGGAGTTACATAATAAAGTTAGTAGTTAATATGAAATGTGATGAGAGAGCGCTAAGTATGTGAATCTTAGGATATTAAGGGGAAATGACTCATATAAGAAATATAAGCTTCCTTAAGCAAAGCAGATCTTTACTTAGGCAATGATATGGCAAATGATGAAACTTAAGAGATATCAAGCAGATCTTGACCTCTTTGGGGAGGTTAGTAAATGATTTGGGGAATAAGAAGAAGGGGGAGTTAGTCATGTCTCGCTTGAAGTCCTCCAAGGGAAAATTGCCTTGCATTGGTGATCTAAAGAGGTATAACACTTGAAAGCATGAAATGGATCATAAGCCATGATTCTGCAACCACCAAACTACCTACCCGGCCTACTTGCCTAACACTTTCTCTTCTTTTGGTTTTGGTGCACTTGAACTAGCATACCCAGCTTTTCATTCTTTTATTCTTGCTATCCTCCTATCTACATCTACACTTATTTCATCCAGGGGCTCAGATTAAGCAGTTGAGCTCCTTTGTTTCTCTACCTATCTACAAATCTGCCAAGATTAAACTGTTTGGACAGATTTTCATTCTCTATATTCTACAATAGGAAATTGAAACCTAGGGAGACCAAGATTAAGCTGTTTGGCCCTCCCTTAACTGAAAAGACTCATAAAAAATGGAACAACTCATCAAAATGGAACATAGCAGTGGCATTTAGACTAGCACACTCTCATGGGAAATTCTCTGGCCTCTGTAGCAAATATCGAACATTGCAACATGCAAAGTATGACATATTTGGCATGTAAAAATGTCGATCATGAAAGATGAATACCTGCTGCAGCAGGAGGCTAACAGTGGCTCCACTTGGTGATGGCTTTTCCTTGTGAAAAGCCAAGAACAGTAGGTCAGACTGCCTTGATCTTCTATTGTTGCTGTAGGACTGAGACTTTCTTTGTGCTGACTGTTAAATGTATGGGACTTTGACGTATGATAAACACTTTCCCTCAACTGAATCACTGCAAATATGAAGCACTGCCTGCTTTCTTTTGCGTGCTTGATATTACATACACTTTTGCTTGAGAACTGCCTTTTGAAATAAACACAAAAGGGAACAAACTGGAACAACTACTCTTAATTTTGTTTTTGAACAGGCTGTAGATGTAACACTAAAAACGCTCCTCTGTTTTGATACTATTGACTGAAGAGCTGGAAACCTGAATTCAACATTTTTAATTGAATTCGCTGTTATAAACAACAGCGCTGCCCCTTTACCATTGAGTACATTTAAAATATATCTAAACCTGCCTTGCGCACCCTTTGAAGTAACTTGATAACTGGGATCAAATTTGAGGTGCTTCTCTTTGAAATTAACTTCAAACGAATAGAGGCTTCGAATGTTGCGCTCCTTTGGCTCTTTTCTTCAGAACTGCGCTCTTTTTCCAAAATCAACACAAAGATAGAGCTTTGAAATGGAGGACTTGCACTAATCGGTCTCCATACTATGCTGTGTGGCTACTAGCAATCAAATTGCTTATGAAAAATAAAAGGAAAGCTATGATATATACAAACACTAATGTACAGATATATACAAGGGCACCGTTGTAGAAATTTTTGTTTTCCCACCCCGGTTTTCAGTTTCACCTTATTTTTCCCTTTCCCATAACCATACATTTAACAAGCTGAAAAAATAAATATTGCTGAAAACACAAATTCTGGAAATTTTACAGAATGCTAGAAATTGCAGAAATAAAAATCAACAGTAATAAACAGCCATTAAAACACATTTAAACACTGAGATTTTTGGTCAACTTGACCCTGGAAAAACCCCCTACAACTCTTGGGGAAAACCAGTTCGAGAGCTCTTCTTTATTTCTGAAAAATGTTTTTTTTTTTTTTTTTTTTTTTTTTTTTTTTTTTTTCAGTGAGAAATATTCAGCAAAAAAATCAGCAAGAAAATTTACAACTTATCTCTTTTCCCATGCCTCACAGCAAACTGGAAATTATAGCAAACAGGACAATAATAAATGTTGTACGGCCTCCTCGATTTTCGTGCCCACTTTTAGCATTAAATGATGCTGTACGGCCAACATTAAATGCGTTGTACGAACTGCAATAAATGCGTTGTACGGCCCTCATTTTGCATGCAGAAAAATCAGCAAACTGCTCCTCGATTTTTGTGCAAACCACTCCTCGAAAATCGTGCCAAAATCTGCCTTTCACTGTGTGCTGAACCAACTGTACAAATCTGCTCAACTTCTGCCTTGGAATATGTGCCAAGCTGCTGTCTCCTTCTCCTTACTGCTCAGAAATATCTCTTGCTCTCTTGTTCTCCTTCTCCCAATCTACTCATGAAAGAATGAATGACCTTTTCTTCTTTTTCCTCCTTTAATTTAACCCCAAGTGACTTTTGGGTGATCCAAGTGACTTTTGGGTAATCCCTAAATCCAATGGCTGAAATAGATTGAGATCTAAGGCTGAGATTAAATGCTCATTTAAATCTCACTTTTTATTTTTTAATTCACCCCACTTTAATAAAGACCCACTTAGTCATATATTTCCAAAGTCACTTTTCCTTTCTAATTTTTCATTGACTTTATAGAAGTCACTTTAAAATTAGACTTAGTAACTTTATCACTTAAAGTCACTTTTAAATTAGATTTAAATTTATAAAAATTATAAAGTTACTTTAGGAGAAAAATTAAATTCTTTTGGACACTTTTTCCTAGGCCAAAGATCAAAGCCTAAGGGAACCACCTGTCCTCCGGTACCAAATTTCAACACTCCCTCTTACCGAGGAAGGTATTCCTCACCACACCCATCCTGTCTCTGAAGTAGACATGCTTGCCCCGTGGTAAGGCTTTGGTAAGAATATCTGCAACCTGCTCATCAATGGAAATATACTCAAGCTTCACAGCTCCTTTCTGAACATAGTCTCTGATGAAATGATATCTGATCCCGATATGCTTTGACCTGTCATGAAATACTGGATTCTCCGTGAGTTTAATGCAACTCTGATTATCACAGTAAATCACTGAAGGTCTCAACGGCTGACCAAATAAGCCAAACAACATCTTGTGAAGCCAGATAGCCTCACAACTAGCTAGACTGGCTGCCATATACTCTGCTTCCGCTGAAGTCAGTGCTACTGACTGCTGCTTCCGGCTGAACCATGACACTACTGTTGAACCCTACCCAAAACAGCACCCTGAAGTGCTCTTCCTATCAGAAGCACAACCTGCCCAATCAGATTCAGTGTATCCTGCCAATCTCACTCCATCTCCCTGCCTGTAGTCCAGACCATAATCCACAGTCCCCTGCAAGTACTGCAAAATGTGTTTTGCAGCCACCCAGTGAACCTTCCTAGGCTCACACATAAACTGACTCATCGTGTTGACTGCAAAACAGATATCTGGTCTAGTGTTGACCAAATACATCAAGGAACCAATCAGCTGCCTGTACAATGTGGGATCCACCAACTCGGAATCCGAAGCATGAAGCTTCTTCCAGTTGGTGATCATCAGTGTCGACATGGGTCTACAATCCTCCATGTGGAATCTGCTAAGGATGTCCACAATATACTTCCCCTGCCCCAGGAAGAAATGCCCCTCGTCCTGCCACACCTCCAAGCCCAAAAAGTAATGAATCAAGCCGATGTCCTTCATCTCAAACTCTGTCGCAAGATCTCTCTTGCAGTGCTCTATGAGTCTCTCTACACCTGTAATGACAAAGTCATCCACATACAGCACCAGAATGAGAGGCTCCTCACCAATCACAATAAAGTAAAGGTTCGGATCTGCCTCACACTTTGTGAAACCCATCCCCTGCAAGTATGTATCTATCCTGGAGTACCAAGCTCTGGGAGCTTGCTTCAGGCCATAAAGGGCCTTCTTCAGTCTGCACACATGGGACTCTTTCCCATGCACCTCAAAGCCCTGTGGCTGCTCAATGTACACCTCCTCCTGTATGAAGCCATTGAGAAATGCAGTCTTCACATCCATTTGGTGGATCTTCCAACCCATCTCTGCTGCTATCGATATAATGGAGCGGATCGAAGTATATCGAGCCACGGGAGCGAAGGTCTCCTCATAATCAACTCCCTCTACCTGAGAGAACCCTCTAGCCACAAACCTTGCTTTGAATTTCTCAATGCTGCCATCTGCAACATGATTTACCTTGTAAAGCCATATGGAAGTAACCACAGATTTGCCCTCAGGCCTCGGCACCACCTCCCAAACATCATTCTTCATGATAGAAGAATACTCCTCTTGCATGGCCTCTCTCCAGACCTGCTGGCTAGCTGCCTCCTCATAGCTAGAAGGCTCAGAGTCAAGGATGTTGGTAACCATCACCATATAGCTACAAAACCTCTCAGGTGGTCTACTCTCTCTGACCGGCCTCTTCAGCTCAGCAATAGATGTGGCATCTCTCAAGGTGTCCTGAAGCCACTTGGGCTTCCTCTTCCCTGAGCGCACTTCTCCCACCGGAGAATGAAACTCCTCCTCCTCATTACCATCAGTAGTTTGAACTCCTGATTGTCTGTCTGCTGTCCTCATGCCTGCACCTGAACCTGTAGAAGCTGAGGTACTGTGTGAACAGTCCATCAATGGACTCCCTAGTGAACTGCTCTGTGAACTGCTCTACATGCTGCCCGGAGCACCACCCCTCTGGCTCAGCGAGCCACTGTTCACTGACGGACCTGACATCCTCATAGATGTACCTCCTGATCCTCCTAATCCTCCTGATCCCTGCCCACTGGATCCCTGCGACTGACTCAACTGCTGCTGAGGGTCTGGCTGATCCAGATACTCTAACTCCCGTGACCTCCTTAAGGCCCTGTCCTCCTCGAACTTCACATCCCGTCTGACAACAACTCTCCTCTGTGCAGGAATGTAAATCCGAAAGGCCTTTGAGGTCTCATTGTAGCCCACAAAGATACCCTTCTCTACAGTGGGCTCTAGTTTGGTCTTCTTCTCCTTGGGTATATAGGAATATGTAATGCATCCAAAGATATGTAGATGACCAATATCAGGCTTCTTCCCAGAGAAAGCCTCCTCTGGAGTCATGTGCCCCAAGGCACAATGTGGACTCCTGTTCTGCAAGTAAACAGCTGTGTTGTAGGCCTCTGCCCATAAGAACAATGGCAACCCCTGATCATGTAACATGGCTTTGGCAACCCCTATGATGGATCTGTTCTTCCTCTCCGCAACCCCGTTCTGCTGGGGGTTGTAAGGAACAGTGAACTCCCTCCTAATTCCTGCCTCTACACAATAATCAACAAACTCTCCAAGGGTGTACTCTCCTCCATTGTCCGACCTTAGGGACTTGATCTTCCGACCTGTCTGTGTCTCCACAAGAGCTCCGAACTCTCGAAACCGGTTGAAGACCTCACTCTTGGTCTTCATGATATAAATCCAGGTCCTCTTGGAGTGATCATCAATGAATAAAACGTAGTACTCATATCCACTCAAGGAAACATAAGACATCTGACCGCTCACATTAGAATGAATCAAATCAAGTATCCCAGTCGCTCTGCTGTCACTGCTGGGAAAAGGGGATTTGGCAAACTTGCCCATTGCACAACCTCTGCAAGTATCAAAGTGATCAGTACTGAAATTTGGCACACCTGTAGTGATCTCCTGCAATGTCCTCAAGGCTCCATGATACATATGTCCCATCCTGCGGTGCCAAATCTCACACAGCTCAGAACTGCTAGCTCTGCTGTCGGTACTACTGCTCAATGCCAAAAGGGGTTGGAATGCAAACTTGTACACCTTTGCATGGCGTACACCTATCACTCTAGTTGAATCAGCTGGAGTGCCCTGGGATACATCAACACCTGTCTTCCCCTGAATAGTACCTCATATCCTCTGTCCTCCAAAGCTGAGACGGATATGAGGTTCTTCCTCATCCCTGGCACATAAAGAACATCTGACACTTTCAAGGGAGGTTTGGACTCCCTCTAAAATGTCAGTGTCCCCACTCCGACTGCTCTAACAACTCCGTCATCACCGAGTACTACATCTATGTCAGTGCCACTCTCTGAAAGCTCTGAGAAGTACTCATGGACTCTTGTCATGTGATGTGAAACCCCACTGTCCACATACCAGATACCTGAAGATGCTCCGCTAATCGAGGGAAACGCATGCTCCCTCTGAACCTGTGTGGCAGGTGATCCTGCACTAGAGGACTCACACGTAGTGAACGCAAACTCCCAGTCGAAATGACCTGCAAAGTCCTCAATCTCTGCTGAAGCTGTCACGTCCTGGTTCTTCCCCTTCTTCTTCTTCTTCTCTGGACATACAACTGCACAGTGTCCCATCTTTTGACAATTCCAACACTTCACCTTGGAATAGTCCTTCTGTGTGTTCCCCTGTTTACCTTTACCTTTGCCTTTGCCCCCACCACTGCTTGTGGAAGCCTGCTTCTTCCTTTTGCCTTTCTTGCCTCCTGCCACTAGTGCTACATCCTCATCCTGCTCAATTGGCTTGGCTGCCCTAAGCTGACCTATCCTGATCTCTGTCTGAATGCAATCATCCCAAAACCTCTCCCATGTGGGAAGGGTCTCACGTGCACAAACCCCATCAGCAAAGTTCAACCATGAACGGGGGAGGCCATTCACTGCAATCCGCACCAAATCAGTGGTTGGAATGGCCTCTCCAATCGTTGCCAACTCGTCTCTCACATTAGTAATATTTGTGAGATATCCAGCTGCACTATCATTACCCATCTTAATGTTCTTCAACTTCTCCTTCAGGACCATCTTCCAGTTCTCATTGGTACTCTGGTAGAGATTGGACAATGTTGTCCACATCTCATGGGCATTGCTCTTTCCTCTCACATGAGGAATGCAATGGTTTTTGATTCCGTCTAGAATCAGCCTCTTACCCTTGTTATTTTTATTATAAGCTGTCAACTGAATAGCATCAGTAGGCACAACAACAGGGTTCTGTGTGGTATGCACCATGATATCCCAGACTTCTGCCTCCTCAAGGATACTTTGCATTCTCTCCTTCCAAACGCTGTAATTTGTATGCCCATCCAGCCTATCCTCCACCCTCAATCCCAATGACATCCTGTTGTCTTAAAACTGAAAAATAGCACTGTTGTAGTAAAGATAAAACTGTTGTTTATGAAAAACTTAGCTTGCTGGAATTTTCTGAGTGAAAAATCAGCAGCTGTAATTTTCCTTTTGCTGTCTCAAACTGCCCTTCAGCACTCAAGCTCTGATACCATGTAGAAATTTCTGTTTTCCCACCCCGGTTTTCAGTTTCACCTTATTTCTCCTATGTACTTGAATTTCCTTTCCCATAACCATACATTTAACAAGCTGAAAAAATAAATATTGCTGAAAACACAAATTCTGGAAATTTTACAGAATGTTGGAAATTGCAGAAATAAAAATCAGCAGTAATAAACAGCCATTAAAACACATTTAAACACTGATATTTTTGGTCAACTTGACCCTGGTAAAACCCCCTACAACTCTTGGGGAAAACCAGTTCGAGAGCTCTTCTTTATTTCTGAAAATGCCTTTTTTTTTTCAGTGAGAAATATTCAGCAAACAAATTTACAACTCATCTCTTTTCCCATGCCTCACAGCAAACTGGAAATTATAGCAAACAGGACAGCAATAAATGTTGTACGGCCTCCTCGATTTTCGTGCCCACTTTCAGCATTAAATGATGCTGTACGACCAACATTAAATGCGTTGTACGAACGACAATAAATGCGTTGTACGACCCTCGTTTTGCATGCAGAAAAATCAACAAATTGCTCCTCGATTTTGTGCAAACCACTCCTCGAAAATCATGCCAAAATCTGCCTTTCATTGTGTGCTGAACCAGCTATACAAATCTGCTCAACTGTTGCCTTGGAATGTGTGCCAAGCTACTGTCTCCTTCTCCTCCCTGCTCAGAAATCTCTCTTGCTCTCTTGCTTTCCTTCTCCCAATCTGCTCATGAAAGAATGAATGACCTTTTCCTCCTTTTCCTCCTTTAATCTAACCCCAAGTGACTTTTGGGTGATCCAAGTGACTTTTGGGTGATCCCTAAATCCAATGGCTGAAATAGATTGAGATCTAAGGCTGAGATTAAATGCTCATTTAAATCTCACTTTTTATTTTTTAATTCACCCCACTTTAATAAAGACCCACTTAGTCATTTATTTCCAAAGTCACTTTTCTTTTCTAATTTTTCATTGACTTTATAGAAGTCACTTTAAAATTAGACTTAGTAACTTTATTACTTAAAGTCACTTTAAAATTAGATTTAATTTTATAAAAATTATAAAGTTACTTTAGGAGAAAAATTAAATTCTTTTGGACACTTTTCCCTAGGCCAAAGATCAAAGCCTAAGGGAACCACCTGTCCTCCGGTACCAAATTTCAACAACCATATCCCTTAAAAGGGGTCTCGATAATGTTTCAACATTCGGCCATTTACGGGGCCGTCTTCCATTGTGCTGTTATCTATAGTTTTGAGAAAATGCGTGTTATTGCCTTGCACAACACTGATAACAAATGGGCCTTTCCAAAGAAAATCAAATTTTGCATGCTTTCCATTGTCTTCTCTTCGTGAGTCCTACCTCAACACTTTATCTCCAATATAGAAATCCTCAGCTTTAGTCCTTTTTTCAAATGCTTTCTTTAGCCTTTCTTGCACAATTTGAGCTCTGCCATACACATGATCTCTGGTTTGCTGAAGATAAATGGTCTGGTTAATTCTTCTTTGAACATCGTTTGGTTCAGCTTGGATCTCTTGTAACAGCTTGATGATAGGAATACCTGAGGAAGATGGAAATCTTTCCTCCATGCCATATACCAGCTCATAAGGGCTCATCCCAATGGATTTCTTTGTTGAAATCTGTCTGCCCATAGGGCATTTGTGAGCCTCCTATGCCAGTTCTTCTTGTTTTCTTCTAAGATCTTCTTGATAATATTGATCAGACTCTTGTTGGATGATTCGGCCAGGCCATTACCTTGAGGATAATAGGTTGTGGAGTGGCCCAAGGTGATGTGAAATTTGTGGCAAAAATTGATCATCTTTTTGGATTTGAAAGCAGCAACGTTGTCAGTGATGATCTTCTCAAGGCAGCCAAATCTGGAAAGGATATTGCATTCAAGGAATTGGATAATTTTGGATTCATTGGCTTGCCTACATGGGATGGCCTCAATCCACTTGGTGAAATAGTCGGTGGCTGTTAAAATCCACTTATGTTGGCCTGAGGAAGAGGGATGGATTTCTCCAATGAAGTCGAGACCCCATTGTTGAAAAGGCTTTTCGGTTGAAATGGGCTTAAGAGGCAAAGGCAACAGCTTCCTTTTGCCCTCAAAGATTTGGCATTTATGGCACGAGGTAGTAAACTTCCTTACATCTGCAAACAAGGAGGGCCAATAGAAACCAACCCTTAGAATTTTATCAGCAGTGGATTTCCAATATAGATGTCCTCCACAGTCCCGTGCATGGAATTCTTTCATGACATTGTTAGTTTCATTCATGGTTAAACAATTGAGCAATATGCCTTCATGATTTTTCCAAAATAATGCAGCGTCTATGACACAAAACTTTGAAGCCTTCATCTTTAAAAATCTTTTCTTGGTTCTAGACAATCCTGGGGGAGCAAACAAGTTTAACAATACAAAGCATATATCAGCATACCATGGAGATTGCAAAAAGGTTTCACTGATCTGTGGAGTCGCCAGCTCATGTTCATTGTCTAGTTGGTTAATGTCTAAGGCTTGAAAGTTTGTTTCAGACATCAGTTTGGCTAAACCTTGTCCCTTTATGAGCTTGGTTGGTTTTATTTCATTGTCATACTCCAGAATACTAGCAATCCAGTTGCCTCTTTTGCCCTCTAATCCCTCTTGGGTTAATATGTCTTTTACAACGGCATTTGGGACATAGGCAATCACATGTGAATATAAAATGTAGACTCGGAAATCTTTGATTTCTTTAACAAGGGCATAGGCCTGCTTCTCCATGATTTGATACTTCAAGGGAGCATCTCTTAAAGCTCGGCTAAAAAATGCAATTGGCTTTTCAACTCCTTGATCATCCTTTTGCAAAAGGACAACATCTATGGTGTGCTCAGATGCAAAAGAAAAAATGATAAAATCTTTGTTAAATTGAGGCCTGGTGAGGACAGGGGCTTCGGTTAAGGCAGCTTTGATACTCTCAAAGGCTTGCTTGGTTTGAAGAGACCATTTTACCTTGGCATCCTTTTTTAACATGTTGCTTAACAGTCTTATCAGCTCGGCTAGATTTGGGATAAATCTCCTTAGGAAATTGATCTTTCCTAGGAATGCTTGCAATTCTTTTATATTTCTTAGATATGGGATTTGCAAAATGGCTTGGATCCTTTCAGGATCTATTCTAATCCCATCTTTTGAGATGATATGGCCTAGTAGTTTACCTTCTTCAACGCCAAAGAGAGACTTTTTGGGGTTCAAGGAAATGTCGTATTTCCTACATGTCATGAATATTTGCCTCAAATGTTTTAGGTACTCTTGATTAGATTTGGAAAAAGGGGTTAAGTCATCGAGGTAGACAACTAGGAAATCATGTATTTCCTTGACAAATGCAATATCCATTGCCCTTTGAAAAGTAGCACCAACGTTTTTAAGTCCGAAAGGCATCTTCACATATTTAAATGTTCCCCATGGTGTGGTAAAGGCTGTCTTGTCTTGGTCTTCCGGGTGAACTAGTATTTGATTGAAACCTGAAAAGCCATCTAGTAAAGAGATTCTAGATGACCCCATTACTCTTTGTAGGATGTGGTCCATTTTTGGCAATGGGTAGTGGTCTTTTAGGGATAATTGGTTTAAATTTCTTAGATCTACACATATCCTAATCTCACCTGTCTTCTTCCTTGTGGGAACAAGATTGAATACCCATTCAGAAAATCTGATGGGTGCTATGATGCCTGCTTCAAGCATCCTTTTCACTTCCTTTTCAATCAAAGGGAGAAGCATAGGATTGATTCTCCTCAGTTTTTGTTTGAAGGGTTTTTGATTTGGTTTTAAGGGAATGGTGTGTTGGATCACTGAGGTGTCATAGGACTTCAAGTCCTCATAACTCCAAGCAAATACATCCTGGAATTCTTTGAACAAATCAACATATTTGGGCTTTTGATTAGTTGGCAAAGATTGAGATAGTTTGATCATTTTAGGCTTCTCTGCTGTCCCAATGTTATGTTTTTCTATAGCAGCGTTTAAGGGTTGCATTTTTGGCTTTTTGGGAACATCATTTGCATCAAACATATCTTCTAACGGAGTGAGGCCAGCAGGAAAGAAATTATCTTTTAGATCAACGATTTCGGCCTCTGTTTCGGCTATTTCCTCCAAATGTATCTGTTTTAGCTCTTCTATGTTTGCATTGTCAAAAACAGTTGGGTTTAGGATTTGTTTGGCTGTTACTGTTGTTACAGCCTGTTGATTTTCATTTGTTTGCTGTTGTTCATCCATCATAGCATCCATGTCAATGTTAGTATTTGAAAACTCATCCTCCAGAGTAAGGAAATTGTTAATTTGTTCACCGCTTTCAAACACTTGCCAATCTTTAACATTATTTGGGATAGCAGGCCTATGTTTTATCTCGGCAGTGAAATGATGATTTGGCTCAAAGGGAAGCTTGCATGTACTAGCAAAAGTGGCTAGACTGTGTGCGTGAATGTTATGATCTCTTGAGATCTTGGCAAGCGTGGGTTCTGTGAATGTATTAAGTATATTAGTGGCAGCAATCCTATAGGCCCTCATTCTATTGTCATTAGTAACAAATTTTCCTTTCATTTGTTGGATTACTATGTCAGAGTCACCTAGAATGGACACTTTGGTAGCTCCTAAAGCTCTGAGCAGCTTAAGGCCTAAGAGGAGTGCCTCATACTCGGCCGTGTTGTTGGTGCATTTGAAATTCAATCTATATGCATGACCTTGTGCATGATTGTTATGTGTGTTGTGAATCCATATTCCAGCCCCTGCTCCTAACTTGTTTACTGAACCATCAAACTCTAAATACCATGTGATTTCTTGCTTGTGGTTAGTATTGAGAGTTTCAGTCATTTTAGGATTGGGTGGACCTGAGTCTCGTGTTTGGCGAGGTTTTTCTTGTGTGCTGGTTGCATTGGCTATTGTGACAGTCTTATGGGTATGTGCAACTGATTCTTCATTGATGCGTGCTTGTTGTTCTAAAGCCAAAGGCTTGAAATCAGTTAAAGGGCGGCTATCATTATTAAACAAAATAAATGAATCCATATCAGTATGGATCGAGTAGATGGGGAAGTTTTATGGCTCATCCTCGATACTCACCATATATTTCATGAGTGTTTCTCTATATAGTCTTTTTGGTTGCCCAAAGACTGATATAGTAGCGTAAGAGAGGTCTAATTGAAGTGATCCTTGGGGTTTTGCTCCCCAAGATCTTGATAGGAGCATGCCATACTTCGGTGGAATGTCAGCAACCACCACATCCATGAGGATTGTCTTGTTAGGATATTGGACTAAGGAGACACACAAGTCTTTGATTAGACCTAAACACTTGACTTGACTTGAGTCAAAGGAGAATAAATCTTTGTATGGCCTGGTTACGTCAAGGTTTAGTCTTTCCATTACCGCTTTGGGCATAATATTGTGTGATGCACCTGAGTCAAACATTGCATTATGTAAAATTTTATCATGGATATGCAAACTGATATAAAATGGCAAAACTGCTCCATTGACTATTTTTCCATTGACTTCTGGGCCAAAGAGTAGCTCTGGGGTATCATCTAAAACATTTACATCATCCTTAACCTCTGGCATTTGTAACGATATTTGTATTTTCTGCCTATAAACATCATGCTTGGCGAGCTCTGAGAGGGGGATGGATATCTTAAGTTTTCCAATCTCTGCGTCTAAATTAAATGGCTTTTCCAGTGGAGTCTTGGTGTTGATGATGGAAGATTTCTCTTTTTTATTGGAATTATCAGCGATTTGCTCTCGTTTGCCAGTGTCATGGAGAGTGATCGCTTGCATTTTTTCAGTTATGGGCAGGCTTTTTGGAACGCTGTGCATGTCTTCCTTTGAGGAAAAAGGCACGATAGGCTATTTTTTAGAAGGTTGTTCGATAGTTATATCATCTATGGTTACGTGCTATGGGTTTGGGACAAATTGTTCAATGTGTTCTCTTATAACGGCCTTGCCTTTGATTTTGTCGGGCTGTTGTTTTTCCTTTGGTTTGAAGGGCTTGGGCACATCGATCATTCTGGTTCTTAGCTTATATTGCTTGTTTAGCTCATAAACGGCTAGGTCATAGGCTTGTTCAAAGTCGAAAGATTCTTGGGTTTGAGTTTGGCATTGATGCATGTTATCGTTATTTTGGTCTTCTTTAGTTAAGAAGACATGTTGCTTGTTCTTCAAACCTATTAGGTTTATGTGAGTGTCTTCCATGGGCTCATTAGCTGTTGATGTCTCAGCGTAATTTTCTTGGAAAGGAGGCCTTATTTCACGGGCCGGGTGTTGGGCTAATTTATTGACTAAATTAACACAAGTATTTAATTATCAATGCGGGTTTGTAAACTTGGAGGCAAATCCACTGTATATGGACATCAGTTATAATCAAGTTTAGAAGATAAAATTTGAAGAATTAAGGAAGTACATATTACAAATATAAACCTATTTTAACAATTTCTACTTCATTTATGTAATATATGAGGGAAGAGGCTCCTAACTTAGGAGAACCAGGTTGTCCTTCCCTACAATACTACTTTCATGAAGATAAATCTAAGAGCACTAATTAACAATGGTTTATGATGCAGAAGATGTAGAAGAAGATGCTCCTAACTAAGGAGGTCCAGATTGTCCTTCTTCATTATCCTACTATATCACAATCACCATTGCTTCAAACCAGAAATGCAGAAATAATTTCAAATGAGAAATGGAGAATGAAATTCAGTTTTAGTTCAAGATCAAATAGAAGGAAAATTTAACTTAAATTCCTTTGTGTCGCTTCATATGTAGATTAGAATTAAACCAATATTCATTCAGTAATCATCACACATCTAAATACATTTGAAACAAGAACTAATCTATGAAAACTATGAAAATTGAACCAAGAAGTGTACTTAGCTTGGTGTGGGGGCCCTCCACCCTTGCCTTGCATACTTTAAGAAATCTCAGCTACAGAAACTTTAGTAAATCAACCAAGCATGAACAACAAATTGGAATGAAACAAGTTCTTCAAATTAGCTCCCAACTCTAATTATACAAAAGTTACATACAAATTGCATTACAAAAGCCATCAAAGTCTTGGCTTTAAATAGAGGTTTAATGAAACAAACTGATATATATTATCTCTAACACTCATATCTACTCATATCCACCTATCTAAGTCGAACTCATCCAATTCATCCCAAGAAATATGGTCAATCCCATAAAATCTCAAAACTGCCCTATTTCCTAGGGATTTTCTGGTGACTAGTCATGTTTGACCAGCCTTCACCGGACCTAATAAAGCTTGTTCTGGCTGAAAAAAGTGGAGTTAGCTTATTCCTAGTTCCCAAGATGTCCATCCATGCATCAAACTCGAGCCCAGGTGTCCTGCAAACATGTCATCCACCTAGCTATTACGGGAATTTCTGATTCAGTCCAAAATTGCACTTGAAACTCAATTTTCATAAAAACTTCTAGAAATTGCAAAATTAAAATTAAACACCTAAATATGCATAAAATACATCAAAATTAGATGGATGTGATGGAAAATGGATGGAAAATATAAGGATTAAGTAGGTTTCCCTAAGCAAAAATAGACCAAAACTAAGGGCCAACATCTCCCCCTTATTAATCTTCAAGCATGTCCTCATGCTTGTTTCTTCCTTTTGATCTTTTACTTCTATATGCTGACTGGCTTGCTGATGTACCTGTGGCTCTGACCCTCGAAGATGAAGCTTTCTCTTGAGCTACCTGTAAAAGGATATCTATGCTTTCATGTACTTCTTCTCTTTTCTTGTGGATGACATTCTTTACCAATATATCATTCTGGATGAGCAGCTTCAGACAACAAATAAAACTTGAATTTTGCAATACATTCTGACACAGGATTCATGTCCCTCTCAAATCAAAAATTTTACTCAAAGGATCCAATATCCAGTTTCCCTTACATCTCATTAAAAGAAGCAATTTTTTTTTTTATGTCTAGGCATTCACTTTCAATTCAGCCACTCATTTACCCATGTAATCTGCAAAATAGGGGTTGAAAGAACCATGAAAATATCCCAAACAGAAATGAATTTGAAAAAAAATGCTCGCATGGAGCCTAATTAGGCTCGTTTTGAAGAAAACCCATGCTTTCGTTTTTCAAATTTCATTCTAGTTTGCTTTAGGAAAACAACGAAAAATAATAGCTTCTTAGCATTTTCGAATTTTTTAGAAGATATGGTCCCTGATTCCTTATCTGTTACCTCCACTAGCAGTTGACTCGTTTCCTTCTATCTTTGACTGCACATGTGTTTGCTGCTTCTTGAGAAATCAAAATCTTAGAGGAAATTGATTTTTTTCTTTACCAACAATCCATCTCTAGCAATGAAATCAATTTTTCTTTGCCTTAAATTTTTGTATTCTGTCTTCTACTGTAAAAAGGAGTCTATTGCTCTGATAAAAACAAAAAAATAAATTTTCTCTTTGTATACAAAGATCTTGAAAACATTTTGAACATGTTTTCATTGCTTCTTAACTCAAAATCCCCTCTCTGGTTCGAATTTTTTTCACTGTGCACATAGATGAAATGGATTTGCCCAAACCATACATGGATGAAACGCATTTTACCCACTATAAATTTTGTTCTCGGTATAAATCAATCTTCAGCATTGTATATAACTATGACCCTTCATCATTCAATGACCAATATAAAACATTGCATTGTTTATACAATCGTCATATGTCATTTCATTGCTCCATGACCTATATACACCACTGCACTATTTAATTTAATCAAAATATGATAATCAATATAAATTTGGCTTTGCGTTAGCAAATATGAACACAAATCTTTAAACATCAGCCCACACTTTGTTTTTAAAGACCCATTCCTTCACGTATCGAAGCTGAAACTTGCCTGTTTGATCATAGAAATGCATGTACAGGTGTAGTTTAGGCTCAACGAACTACATGTTTTCAAGATTTCACTCAAACTTTTTATTCATTACTTCAGCATGCAGTCAACCCATAATAAACATTTTATTTCATGGAGAACCGGGATCTGTCAAATGATTTATTTTGATTTTTTTCACCTTACAGCTAACAACGCATTCCCCGTGCCTTATTTGTGCAAGAAAACTCACTGGTTGTGATGAACTATCGTGATTCCTCTGCAACGTGGCCCAATTACTGCGTTTTCCATTGTTAAACTGCATTTAAACACCCTATGGCTTTGCTGATGGAAGAGTCTCAATGAATGACAGTCGTGACACTGGTAAATGCA
Source organism: Pinus tabuliformis (assembly GCA_031772625.1). Lineage (NCBI taxonomy): Eukaryota > Viridiplantae > Streptophyta > Pinopsida > Pinales > Pinaceae > Pinus > Pinus tabuliformis. The sequence continues at coordinate 495,458,006 of CM062807.1, read as the reverse complement.
TTATCTTATAACTGATGTTTTTATTAAAATATCCCGAGATTTCCTCAAAAATATTAATGAAAACGAAATAAGCATGAGGAATTTCTGGGAAATGGTTGTGGCAGCGTGTATCTCAAAATCTACAGGTGGCCAGCGTGTATCTATTGTGATAAATCCTTAACTGAAGTTTTAGCTCACAATGCAATGCCTAACACGAGTATTTTTCCTTGAAATCTGCTAACAACTGGAGGCAATCTCTTACCTTCTTTCACGGGATTTCTGGAGTCTGGTGGAGCGTTGCTAACATTGAGAGAATTACGCTCTCCTATCTCTTTGAACCAATGCATTATTCTTCTCATAGCGTGCTTATATATTCTACGTTGCTGCTTCTGTCAAAACGTTTCACTTCTTTCAGCCATATGCTAATGGCATCTACTGTTTTCCTGAGCCTCTCAACGGCTGTGATGGCAGCAAATTTATGATTCTGAGCTGCAACAGTGGCAGAGCTGTTAATACACAGAGGGTTCTGAGCATCAAACGTTTTTCTTCTCTGTTAACACGCACAGGGTCTTTCTGCCTGTTCAAAACGTTTTGACCTTTTCACTGTTTTGTCCATTATGCCGTGTATAGTCTCCATTTGACTGCTGAATAGGACCGTTTATACTGTGTTGTTTTTATTATTTGCATTCATCTTTGAAGCCATCCTTCTATTCTATCAAAAAAAATGCGTTTAGCAACCAGCAAAATATTTCTGAGAGGAGCATAGGATTTGTTCTCAATTGCTTGACTGTTTTCAAATCTTATTGGCTAATTGTCGGTTCTTTTGACCAGTCTCACCTTATCGTTTCATTGATATGCCGTGACTGTCTCCATCGTATTTCAATGTATTACCACTGGCTTACCATAACAATCTTACACCATCGTATTATCACATTGCCAATAGTATTATTTTTTATGCGTCATACTATGAAATCATATTATATTGCCATATGATCGCAAGCCTGCCTACCTTATACCTCTATGCGCATGTTTGATTTTTCTTACCCTTTACCATATGCTTGATATCATTGCATAGTTCCATAAGGTTTGCCATCATATTATATTCAATTTGCCATTATAACTTCACCTTATTGCATCAAATCATTTCAATTTTGTTTGTTTGATATTCCATATGTATTGCAATGATTTCCTTAATTTTAAAATGACCATTTTTAGGTCATGTTTAAAATTGTTTCCATAGGGTTAATGCTTGCTTTGTTTGTGCAGGTTCAACCTATTAAATTCTCACTTTGATCCTTTTTGCTTAGAGGAAAAATACTTAGGGTTATGGTTTTGAAATGAATATGGAATATATGAAGGGAATGTAGAATATAAGGATAATGGCATATTAGGGTTATGGAATGAAAAATATGTACATATGTACATTGGATAAGGTATAGGGTAAATGGAGTAGGATGGACATAGGCTAATGGGTATAGAATGAGGAAAATGTGATGAATATAAAATATGCATTCAGGTATTAACTCAATTTTAACAACGTCTAAAAGTTTCTACAAAAATTTATATTTGCAAGAAAAAAATTGTGCACTTACGATACTTGTACTTCCCTGTAGTATTGGATGAATGTTGTTGTTCTTTAACAATATTGGATGAAGTTGTCTTGATCAAATATCATAGATAGATAGAGCTTATTTATGCTTTCTATTCTAGCATCCTTCATTGATTCTAGTCCATTGATTGCTGATGTCGTGTCAGGTCCCTCTGCAATTGATTCATGATAGCTCAGGTCCCCTCTGTCATGTACATTTTGATACAATATATACATGTTTTTGCTAACATTTCAGATCCTTCTGCAATTGATTTCAAAAATATTTCAGGTCCCAACTGCCAACAATACAAGTTCCGTCATCAATTCAGCTGCACAACTAAGTTTATTTTTGTGAATCTTCCCCCCTTGCTGATGGTAAGACTTGTCCTCAAGTCTTATTTATTTTGGAGGATGATTCTTGCAAACTTAAATTGAAGAAATGGTAAAATAAAATAGAGAATTCATATTGGCCAAGCAAGTTGGTTTTCCAATATGAATTCGAGTTTGTATTGTGCCACTTTCGTGGATTTTCACAACCAAACTCCTTTATTATTTTTGACTTTTTTTTTTTTTTTTTTTGAATGGAGGTGGGGTGTAATGGAGTAGGGAAGTATGAAAGCTTATGAAAATAGGTTATATTGAAGTCATGATGTAGTAGTAAGTTTGGACTTCAACATGCTTGGTCATGGAGCTTAACATACAGTATGGATGATGAACAATATGAATTCAAATCATGAACAAATGATGATGATCAAAATATGAATTCAATATGAAAGGCTTCTTTGAAGATTGATGTGACTTGACATGGTACTGAACTTGACTTCTTCTTCTAATGATTGTCTTCATGTCTTTTTGTCTTTGATCTCGATCATGTTGTAGGGTTTGTTGGTGTTGTTGGTCAACATCTAAGAGCAAGCTTCAAGAATTTGAGTTCCATTGAATGAACTCAACATCAGGTGTATCTTCACTTTTCTTTGACTTGAACATTTGTATTCATATTCTGGAATATGAATTTGACTTTGAAAATTACTTCATCCATGGAGTTCACTCCTTCATTCTTCCTATGACCTGCAAAAACATAGCACCTGCCTGCAATACAACATTAGATGATGGAGGAAGAGAGGTGTACAATCTATCTTCTTCCAATATATATGTAAATCATTACAAGCATTTCTTAGAAAACAAGTCCAAAGATTATATACAAACAAATTGCATTTATTTACCCCTTTGAGGAATGGTGGCCAGCCTAGACCTCCTAACGGTATTTTGTTTACAAAATATTCGTTTTATATCCAATTAGAGTGATTCCAAAGCCAAGTTGAAGTGAATTCATATGGCTACCTCCAGTACAAACATGTTTTCAAAATTGTTTAAAATGATATGGTAAATATTATAAGGAGTGTCATGTTTGAAAGAGCTGCTTGTTAATTTTTATCTAGACCAACAATCACTATCTGAAGCGTAACTTCTTTGATAAAGATCAGATAAATGTGATTCCATTTGGATATTAAAGTATATTCATTTTTTTATTTCCAGTAGAAACAGGTTTTAAAAATTCTTAGGCCTGATATCACAAAATTGGTGATGAACAGACCTAGGAGGCAGAGTTTTATTATATTGTTTTGAAGACATGCAGTCACTAAATGTGGCATAACTTTTTCATCTCATATCCAAATGGGATGATTCAAATTGTGTCTTAAACTAGACTTGAATATATATCTCTCATATAAACAGGTTTTGAAATGAAGATTATTTGATATTTCAAATATGCCAATGAACAGCAAGACCTAGAATTGTCACCTTGCAGATTTTTCGACAAGAAGTCAGTATTTCAAGAATAACTTTTTCATATGATACCTGATTGAAGTGATTCAAATTGATTTGGAAACTAGATTCCAAGGGCTATCTTCCCTATGAATTTCAGATAAAAATGTTTCAATTAGACACTTCAAATAGAGGCTATACTAACTCTGTCCTCAACATTTCACTTCAGACCTAGTTTTGATTTTGATCACATTTTTATTTGTGATATAAATTGAGAACTTCAAAATGGATTCGAAAACTAGATTTCAAGAGATATGTAAAAAAACAACATGATTTCAAAATGATCCTATATGGTTACCCAAAATAGGCTTGTTCTTACTGCATTTTGCCATGTAGTCCTTCCAAATGAATATTGAACAATGATTTGAAGAAATTGTTTGAATCAAATTTATTATGGAAGTCTTATTGTGAATTCATTCTACTTGTTTATTTATTCTATTCTATCCTATTCTATTTTAGAAAATAATTCATTCTCTCAAGTATAAGAGAATTTCTAGTGCATCCATTTTCGTAACAAGATCATAAGTAAACTCATATCCAAATTTGAAAAATATACTTTAATGTATGTTTGGACATGAAAATTTATCTGATCATAAAGATTTGATGAGAAAGAATGCTGAATAATGGAATAGTGTTGTAGCCTATTCTTTAACATCATTTTTAGATCTTGCCTTGCAAAATGGATTTGGTAGTTTTTTTTTTTTTTTTTTTTTTTTTTTTTTTTTTTTTTTTTTTTTTTTGTTGGGGGGTTTTGTTTTGGAAACCTAATTTTAGGATCTCTATCTCTAGGCATAAAGAAACATAACTAAGAGAAATGTATACTAGCTAAAATTTTTAGTGTTTTTGTTTATCTTCTATTTAAATATGCCGATAATTACCTCCCGGTAACGGCACCAAAATGTTGGGCTAATTTATTGACTAAATTAACACAAGTATTTAATTATCAATCCGGGTTTGTAAAACTTGGAGGCAAATCCACTGTATATGGACATCAGATATAATCAAGTTTAGAAGATAAAATTTGAAGAATTAAGGAAGTACATATTACAAATATAAACCTATTTTAACAATTTCTACTTCATTTATGTAATATATGAGGGAAGAGGCTCCTAACTTAGGAGAACCAGGTTGTCCTTCCCTACAATACTACTTTCATGAAGATAAATCTAAGAGCACTAATTAACAATGGTTTATGATGCAGAAGATGTAGAAGAAGATGCTCATAACTAAGGAGGTCCAGATTGTCCTTCTTCATTATCCTACTATATCACAATCACCATTGCTTCAAACCAGAAATGCAGAAATAATTTCAAATGAGAAATGGAGAATGAAATTCAGTTTTAGTTCAAGATCAAATAGAAGGAAAATTTAACTTAAATTCCTTTGTGTCGCTTCATATGTAGATTAGAATTAAACCAATATTCATTCAGCAATCATCACACATCTAAATACATTTGAAACAAGAACTAATCTATGAAAACTATGAAAATTGAACCAAGAAGTGTACTTAGCTTGGTGTGGGGGCCCTCAACCCTTGCCTTGCACACTTGAAGAAATCTCAGCTACAACAACTTTAGTAAATCAACCAAGCATGAACAACAAATTGGAATGAAACAAGTTCTTCAAATTAGCTCCCAACTCCAATTATACAAAAGTTACATACAAATTCCATTACAAAAGCCATCAAAGTCTTGGCTTTAAATAGAGGTTTAATGAAACAAACTGATCTATATTATCTCTAACACTCATATCTACTCATATCCACCTATCTAAGTCGAACTCATCCAATTCATCCCAAGAAATATGGTCAATCCCATAAAATCTCAAAACTGCCCTATTTCCTAGGGATTTTCTGGTGACTAGTCATGTTTGACCAGCCTTCACCGGGCCTAATAAAGCTTGTTCTGGCCGAACAAAGTGGAGTTAGCTTAGTCCTAGTTCCCAAGCTGTCCATCCATGCATCAAACTCGAGCCCAAGTGTCCTACAAACATGTCATCACATAGCTATTACGGGAATTTCTGATTCAGTCCAAAATTGCACTTGAAACTCATTTTTCATAAAAACTTCTAGAAATTGCAAAATTAAAATTAAACACCTGAATATGCATAAAATACATCAAAATTAGATGGATTTGATGGAAAATGGATGGAAAATATAAGGATTAAGTAGGTTTCCCTAAGCAAAAATAGACCAAAACTAAGGGCCAAAACTGGGCTCGCCCTTCCGGCATTTGGGTTTTGATTCCTTCTAAAGTTCAAGTTCCTAACAGCGTTGGTTTGCTGCCCGTCCCAAGATGATTTTTTCTCAACATTGTCCACTTTGCCTACTAGCCTATGCATGCCACTGATAAGGGCATTCAGCTTTTGGTATATGGCTGAGGGTTCTTCCTTAAAGGTTGTTCTTCTCTCTGTTCTGGCTCTGACTTTTGGCAATTAAATTTGCCTCCATAGTGACAGCCACGTTTTTCATTTCGGCAAGGCTGTTAGGGGCTCTTTCTTTTAGCTGGTAGGCCATAGCTGGGTCGAAACCATCAGGGAATTTATACAAAGCAAGGTCAGGTGGAGGTCTTAAGTTCTGTGGTATTGCATTGTAGACATTATTGAATCTTGCACAATAGTCCAAAACAGTCTCTTGAGGGCCTCTTTTAATTGTATCGTATTCGGCTAGTATGTGCAAGGGGTCTTTCTTTTTCTCCCATCTATTGATAAATGACTGGTACAAGGCTTCTGGGTCTGCTATGGAATTAGCTGGGAGTGCTCTAAACCAAGTCCTGACATCGCCTGTCAATGTTTGGACAAAAATCTTCATTCTCATCCCATCATCATCAATTTCATAGCTTTCAAAGTAATCCTGCATTTTCTTTGTATGCTGAAGGGCTGTGCAGGCATTCGTGCCATCAAAATAAGTTATTTTAGTCTGGTAATCCTGAGGCATAGCCCTGAGGTTCGCAGGCAGCTGTAGGGGTGCATATCTATTAGCCATATTCACAGGTATAAGTGGAGTAATAGGGATAAATGGAACAACTGGAACAACTGGGATAATAGGAGTAGTAGTGGTAGTGTGTGTAGTGAACGAAGGTGTGGAAAATGTGCTTGAACAAGGGGAACTAGGAGTTGAACGAAATAAAACTTTGACATGGGTGGGAACAACGCTTGGCCGAACTATCTCAGGACTAGAATCAGCAAAATCTTCTTTTCGCTCTAATTTCCTGAGGTTTCTTGGGATTAAATTCAGATTTTCAAAAACAGCTGGTGGATTTGGGTCTGGGTTTGCCCTGGTATTATGTACTTTCTTCTTAGGAACCAGCTTCTAACTTGTTTTTTGGAGATTTTTCTAAGAAAGTGGGTTAGTTGGAGGTCAGATTCTTTCCCAGTGGAGCTTTCCAACTTGATTTGTGAAATTATCTGAAGAAGTCCCCAGTGGAGTCGCCATTATGTTATCACTCAGGTTGTCCTTAAAGCTCCTTAAAGGATACGGCCGAGGTAACCACAAATCAATCTTTGGACTGTAGGTGGTAGCCCACCAGCAGTCACAGAGGGCTCTCTCTTTAGGATTTAGCTTTGTTGATGATGATTTTAGGCTAGTTATTGAGTTCAAGGGGTTTTGTTTAAGTTTTGGTGGGAAGGATGATGCTTTCAAGTAAAGAGGCAGGGATAGCATGAAAGTTTTAGAACCATTAGGCGTGGAGTCAAGGAGTGGGACTGCTGGTGCGTTTTCTTGGTCACAAGAGGGAATATGGAGCAAGCTAGCTGCACATGAAACAATGATTCAAGCTTAAAGGATGGAATGAGGGCTAAGGAATGAGAGGCAGTTAAGAATCTCTCGTTTAGCTTAACAAAGGGAAGGTGAATGAGCTCTATCTAGGAGCAGTGAAGAATCCCTAGATAACTGTCAAACATGAGTGAATTAGGGGAAATATGAGCCACAGGGAATTCATATTCATTACTAATTCAGATGAAAACATAAAGAAACAACAGAAATTGAGCGTAGAGGGCATTTAAACCAATTCTAAACTATTCATTCTTTCTGCTATTTTAGATGGTACATCAATGGCAAAAAAAGGTAAGACACACTTATTGAGTCATGTTGCAGCACAAGAATTCCACATTCAATTCTTCAAAACATTAATACACAGCACACAATCATTCCTCCAATATTTTTAGCTGTCTTTGATTAAGTAAAACATCAGGTATGCAGAGCGAGTCTCTCTTGGAGCTATCCAACCCCCAACCCTAATGAATTCGGGTCATTTATATAGGGAAAATATCTAACAATATTCATTATAGCAGATCTTAAACAGATCTGAGGGAAATGAGTCTTTTAATCTAATCTTGTCATGGAATAAATGCAAGAAGATATCTAAGTTCTGCGCTGGGCAGCTGTCTTAAAAATATGATTTGAAATATGTCCTTATGGCTCTGTGTGTTTCATTCATCCATAACTGTGCTTTGGGCTTTGATCCCCTACTCTTGAGTGGTTTTGATGTGTATTAACTGTGATCTGAAAGCCTTTAAATGGCTGTACCGCTTTCTGTGACTTTGCTTGGGGGCTTTTAATGTTCGCCCGCTTCGATCTGATACTCTTTGCTGCTTCACTGATACTCTTTAATTTAATCAAGGCTTCATCTTTCCTCTGATACTCCTTGCTACTTAAATCGGGCTATTTTCTCTCCCTCGACGTGTTTGAAACTGTCAAATCGCCTCTTTTCTGCCCTTTCAAGGCAAGAATGGCTACTGCAAATGATTTCCGTGGCTTCTGCAATGCTACTGGCGCTGGCCGATTTGAATAGGAATCATAAATGAAGAAATCCTGTTAAAATTGTGAATTTTCGGGCCTCTTGGGAGCTGAACGATATGAGGCTTTCCATTTTGGTCATTTTTTCTTAGCGATGCGCGATTAGCGCTAAGCGCTAATCGCGCATAGAAAACTGCCTCAGATTTTCATTCCGGGCTCTCTTTGCTACGATTTGCGCCCTTCGCGCCTTCCTTTAGTGATGACGTCGGCATGACGTCAATATGACATCAGCAGGGGGTCCCAGTACGGTAGTGATGTGGCAGGGTGATGTGGATTAACTCAGAGATTAGCAATCGGCCGGGATAGGGGGAAATGGCTTTTATATATGTGATGTGATGGGAGCGATCGCCGATTTCGGAAAGGCGACATGGCATGCGGTACAGCGATAATGGGAAGTATTGCGGAAATGAAAGGATCACGATGTGATATGCTTTCAGATGCGATAGCAATATCGCATCGACGGACGAGAGGGGGCATCTGTATCTAGGTAAAAAACCTTGCGACTGCCGATCGCGAAAACGCATTGGTAGAGTATAAAGGGTCGGGTCGATGAATGTTGCGACCTTCGACAACGATATTGCGTCGGAGGAGAGGAAGACTCATCGGAGGAGGGTTAATGTGATCAAAAGGGCCTTTTAAAGCTTTGGAAGGGTTCTTGATGCATCGGAATGAGTCCGATGGCATTTGAAAGGGGTTTTTGTGTTTTGGAAGGAGTCCCAACACCTTAGGAATATGGTTTTTCGAGCGAAATGAGGGTTCTTTCTAAGTTTCAAGTAAACTTAGTAATTCCCAAGCGATACTTATGGTTATATTTCAACCAGAGGAAGGGATAAGTATATAGGGGAATTATTAACATAGCATTAGTCCGGGGAGGGGAGATAGATAGGGAGTTACATAATAAAGTTAGCGGTTAATATGAAATGTGATGAGAGAGCGCTAAGTATGCGAATCTTAGGCTGTTAAGGGGAAAATGACTCGTATAAGAAATATAAGCTTCCTTAAGCAAAGCAGATCTTTACTTAGGCAATGATATGGAAAATGATGAAACTTAAGAGATATCAAGCAGATCATGACCTCTTTGGGGAGGTTAGTAAATGATTTGGGGAATAAGAAGAAGGGGGAGTTAGTCATGTCTCGCTTGAAGTCCTCCAAGGGAAAATTGCCTTGCATTGGTGATATGAAAAGGTATAACACTTGAGAACATGAAATGGATCATAAGCCATGATTATGCAACCACCAAACTACCTACCCGACCTACTTGCCTAACACTTTCTCTTCTTTTGGTTTGGGTGCACTTGAACTAGCATACCCAGCTTTTCATTCTTTTCATCTTGTTGTCGTCTTATCTACATCTACACTTATTTCATCCAGGGGCTCAGATTAAGCAGTTGAGCTCCTTTGTTTCTCTACCTATCTATAAATCTGCCAAGATTAAACTGTTTGGATACATTTTCATTCTCTATATTCTACAACAGGAAATTGAAACCTAGGGAGACCAAGATTAAGTTGTTTGGCCCTCCCTTAACTGAAAAGACTCATAAAAAATGGAACAACTCATCAAAATGGAACATAGCAGTGGCATTTAGACTAGCACACTCTCATGGGCGATTCTCTGGCCTCTGTAGCAAATATGGAACGTTGCAACATGCAAAGTATGACATATTTGGCATGTAAAAATATCGATCATGAAAGATGAATACCTGCTGCAGTAGGAGGCTAACACCACACTCTTTAGTTCAATGATTTCTGAAACTAGGATTTTTGAAACTGCTAGCTAACTCCACAAATGCTGACCGCTCCACAGGGAATTTGTTGCACTCAATAGTACATACATCTTTGCTATCTCTCTCTGGAAAAACTTCGATGCTGATGCTGGCAGCTTCACAGATGGGTTGAACACTACAAATTCAACGCTCTTTACCTCGTTGTTAGCTTATTATCTCTAGTTGCATTCTTCTTCACAACACAACATTTCAGAAATCAACCTTCAAAACTATGTTAGACAAAATTCCAATGCCAAAGTAAATAGAATTTTATTCAAAATTTCTTCCTTCATATGGTTGTTGCCAAACTATATTACCAGGCCATTTGGAATTCCATATAAAATAATTCCATTGTTGTTCATTTTAAGAAGATAGCCAGCTTGAGGTCCAACGCTTCAACAACACAAACTAAAGTCAACTTTAGACTTAACTTTAGTAGTAAACAAACTGGGACTGAAGGTTACAACCATATTGGACTTGAGACACCAATTGCAACAGGTTCTCCAACTTCTAGCAGTTCAACATTCCATGCTTTAATGTGTAAAATAAAAAAATCATGAAACTGAATAAATTATTCTTGACAATTCTTCTCGATATGGACGGCTCACAGATTTATCAACTGACTACACCACAAGAAATGAGCTCCTTTAGTAAGGTACAATTTTCACCAAAACACTATGATGCTCGAAAAAATTCACCCAAAACACTATGATACAAAACTTTGATGACTTTTACAAAAGCCCAAAAACTCTTCAAATAAAAATTCAAAGGTTAAATCTATGTTCAAACCTTCAACTTTCTGCCTCTAAGGGTATGACCCTCTCCCTCTGATTCTGGCTCTGAAAAATAATTTGACATCAAGTTCATTCCATCTCATTGGCGGCTTTATCTTCATGCAATATTCTCTCAACAATAAGTACCGGGCTGCAAACTTCATGCGGGCGGTAGTTGTTCACATAGCAATCACCGTCTTTCTCTGCAAATGCAAATGGTTCCTTCAACGATTCTCTACTAGTCTGGCTTTGATACCAAATGAAAGGACTAGACACCACTTCAATTACTTCTTGCTCTGATACCAGATGAAAGATTGGGCAGAGCACACAATGCTCTGATACCAATTGAAAGAACTTATTAGAGTACAATACAACACAGCTACTGCTGTTCAATTAAAACATAAGACCACAAATCAATTTATACTAGGTTAAAGCAGCTACAACTGCATTACAACTACTCGGACTATGCGTCCTGACTTTGCATCACCACAACAAACTACTACTGCTATAAGAACATGCAGCTACATCTGTGTTACAACTCGGACTGTGCATCCAAACTATTTGCATCTTCATTCTATCACTCATTTACATTTATACAAAAATTAAGTCGGTTATTGTCCCTTCAATTCGAAAGGGTTATGGCGGTGACACCTATTAGGAGTTGAAAGGTCATGGCGGTGGTTCTCTTTCAAACCTGAGAAGGTCATGGCAGTGATGGGGAGGAGGTGTTCGGTGAGGCGGTGTCAAGGCGTAATTATTTCCAACATCCCTAAGCTTCTGCGTTGGCAATTTGGTGCTGTGGTGCTTGTAGGTGTAACTTCGTTTGAATTTGTTGTAGCTCCTTTATAAAAATTGATTTTTTATAATTACATTTGGTATATAAGTAACATATGTCTTGTACATTTTTTTTAAAATTTTATAATTGATTTTTATAACAATGAGTATTAGTAAAGGACAAGATTCCCTTTGTATCAAGTTTTTTTTATTCCATTTGTATGATTTTTTTACAAACTTCATTATGATTGCATGCTAAAATGAGTCTTTTATGATGTATCATTCGTTTTGTCTTTCTAGTGATTTTAGTGATCCTTTCAAAGTCATTTTGGAATGATATATCACATCCCCATGTCTTCTACTTTTTCATGTTGTAATACATATGTTATTTTAGTGATTATTCTTGAAGTGGCTTTTGAAATGACCATTTCAAGGTCATTTCAACCAAAAGAAAATACCATAATTCATCATGATTTCATAGTCCTTCATGCATTATAGCTTATGATTTCAATCATATCTTGTTGCTATTTGTGTCACACTAACCATGCTTGATATGACTTCTTTTTGCATAAGATATTTGTAGGCAAAGAGGCTAATCCTTCTTGTTTTGTAGGCAATTTTCTATGAGGCAGAAAATTTTTGACCCAAAAAGGAGATGTGGCCAAAACGTTTGGTTCAAAATTACAAATGACGCGATTGATGATGAGATGAATGAATGTATACAATGTAGGGTGATGTAGTATAATATAGGATGATATATACATGGATAGGGGTACTTCATATTCAAGTTTAAACTAGTTTATCAATCTTAGAAAAAATTTCAAAATCGAAGGCATTAAGAATAATTTAAACTTACAATACTTTACTTTCACTTGATAGCTCATTCTCAATGATTTTCTTCTGTTGATGATGACGATAACTCTTTTCTCAACACTTGACCTTTTGCTAATGATGATGATACCTTGATCTGTTGGATTATAGATGCTTGTAGCTACTTTTCAGGTCCCTTTTATGTTGATTTTAAGATGAATAATTAGGTCCCTTCTGCAATAACATATGACATTGATCTTGTTTAGGTCCCTTACTAATAAATATTGATTATGATGTCTCAGATCCCTTCTGCAATACAACTGCTTGACATTAAACCAGTTGCATAGTTTGTTGATTTATTATGAATCTTCCCCCTTGCTATCTTGAGACTTGTCCTCAAGTCTTTGAATTTTGTAGGATGATTCTGCAAAATGAAATTGAAAAACATAAAAGAGAATTCATATTGGCCAAACAAGTTGGTTTTCCGATATGAATTCGAGTTTGTATTGTGCCAGTATCGTGGATTCTCACAATCAAACTCCTTTATTATTTTTGGTCCTTTTTTCTTTTCTGGATGGAGGTGGAGTATAATGGTGTAGGGAAGTATGGAAATCTTATGAAAGTAATATAGGTTTAAATCATGATCTAGACTCAATAGATAAATAGATAATAGATGAGGACTTCATTATGGTAGATCTGAATGATTGTGAAGTTTAACATAAAATATGGTAGATGAATGAAATCATGAACAATACGGCTTATGAAAGGCCTCATAGGCAATGGACGTGACTTTTCATGGTACAAAAACTTGACTTCTTCTTCTCATGATTAGCTTCATGCATTTTTCCTCGATCTTGATTCATGTTGTAGGGTTGTTGGTGTTATTGGTCAGCGACTGAAAGCAAGATTCAAGAGTTTTGAGTTTCTTTCAATGAACTCAAAATCAAGTGAATTCCACTTTATTTTGACTTGGATATTTTCATTTCATATTCATATATATGATTTTTAAATATTGACTTTGAAAATTCCTTCATCCATGGAGTTCACTCCTTAATTCCTCTTATGACCCACAAAAACATAGTATTTTCCTGCAATACAATATTAGATGATGGAGGAAGAGAGGTGTAAAGTCTCTCTTATTCCAAGAAATATCTAAAATAATTACAATAATTTCTTAAAAACAATTCCAAAGATGATATGCAAAGAAAATTGATTCGTTTACCCCTTGAGGAATGGTTGCCAACCTAGACCTCCTGGCGGGATTTTATTCAAAAATCTTTGTTTTATGTCCAATTAGAGTGATTTCAAAGCCAAGTTAAAATGAATTCATTTGAATACTTCGAGTATGAACAAGTTTTTAAAATTATTTGAAATAATATGCTAAAAATGATGAGGAGTACTATGTTTGATAGAGTTTCTTGTAAATGTTTTACTAGAGCAATAATCACTATTTGGAGTGTAAATTTTCCGTTAAAGATCATATCAATGTCATTAGACTTGGAGATTAAAATAGATTCATTTTTTTCTATCTAGTAAAAACATGTTTTTAAAATTCTTAGTTCTGATATCCCAAAATTGTTGACTAGGAGCCAAAGTTTTACTATGCTGATTTGAAGACTTACAGTCACTAAATGTGGGATAACCTTTTTATTTGACCTCCAAATGGGATGATTCAAATTTTATATTGATATAAACTTGAATATATATCTCCCACATAAACATTTTTTTGAAAATAATATTATTTGATATGTTAAATATTCCAATGAATAGTCAAGGCCTACAATTGTCACCATGCAGATTTTTCAACAAGCAGTTAGTATTTTGAGCATAACTTTTTCATATGATATCGGATTGAGGTGATTAAAATTTATTTGGAAACTATATTCCAAGGGATATATTCCCCATAAATATCATGTTAAAATGTTTCCATTAGACCCCTCAAATCAAAGTTGTACTAACTCTATCCTCAAAATTTCACTTTAGACCTAGTTTTTATTTTGATCATATTTGTTTATTTGTGAACCAAATTGAAAATTTCAAAATGGATTTAAAAACTATATTTTAAGAGATAAATTTTTAAAAACATGGTTTGAAAATAACCTACATTTTTCCATGAAATCCTTCCAAATGAATATTAAACAACGATTTGAAGAATTTATTCATAAGAGTTTGAACCAAAAGTCGTATTATGAACTCGTTCTACCTATTTATTTATTTATTCTATTCTATCCTACTTTATTGTATAAAACATAAGTCATTCTCTCGAGTATAAGAGAATTTTCAATGCATCCATTTGCGTAACAAGTTCATAAGTAGACTCATATCCAAGTTTGAAAAATTAACCTTAATGAATGCTTGGACATGAAAAATTAGTTGATCATAAATATTTGATGCTAAAGAAGGTTGAAAAATGGAGTGGTCTTGTGACCTAATGACCAGTTGAAACCAAGTTTTGAAATGATATTTGTTTGTTTGGTTCTCCTTAATTGTCATATCACAAATTTCTTCTTGTGGAATGTGTTCAAAATCTTGAATGCACAAGGAATCATATGCTAGATATTCTTGAATTTCTAGATCTATTTTTTGAACTTCATTGCATGTGATCCATAACTCATTAATCTCCTTACAAAGATAAATAGAAGAAGCTTCTAGGTTCTCTTCTTGTAGATCCTCTTCATGGATGCTTTGTTCCTCTTCTATCTTTTGAAATGAATATTCATCCCTAGTGACCATTCTAAATTGTGGACAAGGGTTTAAGAAGATCTTTGTGGTGGCATACCCTCCTCTAAATGACTTATTTAACATCATGTTTTGTAGATCTTTGTTTCGCAAATGGATTTTGTAGTTAGTGAGTTTTTGTTATTTGGTTGGGGGTTTTGTTTTGGGGATCTACCTTCTAATTTCTATATCTAAGCATGAATAACCATAAGGAAAAATGTTTTTGCTTTTGTGTTTTGTTTAAAGCTTCCTATTTTGACTAAATCTGAATGTGCTTCCTCAACAACGGTGACAAAAATGTTAGGTCAATTTACTAAGTAAACTAACACGGGTGTTTTACTTATTAATTCGGGTTTGTAGACTTGGAAGCATGTCCAAAGTATATGAATTTCAGGTGAAGACAATTGAGGAAGGAAAGACTACAAGATTAAAGGAAGTTTATATTACAAATATATTCTAAGTTTTAAATGACTAAAAAAATTCTGGTTCAAGATGCAACAAATAAGAGAACAGGTTCCTAACTTAGAAGGTCCTCGTTGTTCTTCCTCACAATATTGTCCCCAAGAAGAGAAACTAAAGATCACTGGTTTGTAATGTGTAGATAGAAGGAGAAGAGGCCTAACTTATGAGGTCCTAATTTTCCTTCCTCACAGTTCTAATCCAATAACATTACCATTGCATTAAATAAAAAATAGAATTCAAGAAATAATATAGGAAATGAAAAAAGGATGATTTTAGTTATGATTCATAACTTGATAGAAAGAGAATCTAACTTAATCCTTGTTTGTCCTTTCATATGAAAATTTGACTTTAAATTAACATCATTCAAAAATCACACAAAAAACGTCACACATCAAAATAACTGAATCATAAATTTGAAATTTGAAATACTAAAATTAAAGTTATGCTAATTTAATCAAAGTGTATTAAGCTTGGTATGGGGGCCCTCCAACCTTGCCTTGTACACCTAAGGAACTCTCAACTGTAGCTAAATTATGAAAATATCCACATCATGAACAACAAATAGAAATGGAGAAAGTATTCTTCAAATTATCAAAAAGCCTCCAATAGCTTGAATACAAATTACATATGTGAATGCTTCATAAACTCAGTTTAAATAAGAAAATCATCAACAAACTTTGCTACAATGGCTCTAATAGTCTTATCTATCCTAATCGATCCATTCTAGTCAAACTATTCAATTATGGTTCACAAAATTAGGAAAAATCCAAAAACAATAATATTCTTCCCCTTTTTAATAGGGATTTTTGGATGATAGGTCAGGTTTGACCAGCGTGGAACAGGCCTGTGTTTGCTTAGTTTGACCGAACCAATAGGTGTTCCTTCATCCGTGGTTCCAAAGCTTTTCAAATATGTCCTCATATTTCACCCAGGTGTCCTGCACATATGACTTTAACAGAGCTATTACGAGAATTTTTAATGTAGTCCAAATTTACTCTTAAAACCCAATTTTTACAAAAAATTATAAAAATTGAAAACTTAATTTAGTTACATGAATACAAAAAATAAGAGTAAAATGAAGCATATGTAAGTGAATTAGGATGGAACATGGTGGTAAATGAATCAATTTAGGATAGGAAAAAATGACCAAATTTGAGGGCCAACAGTTACATGTTGATGACATGTTTGATGAAATTCCTATCATGGCTAGAAGGGGTCTGATTAAAGTCTTGTTTAACTTATTTCTTTTGCATCATTATTTCCTTATTCTTTTATCGATCTTAAGACATCATTCCATTATGGGAAGTGACCTAGGATATGGGCTTGAAAAAGTGGCTCAAATCTCGGGGTTGTTGTCATAACACTGGAAAATTGGGTCTCTGGATGCTCGCAGGCAAGCCCGTGAGAGCAACTTTGGGTTTTTGGACACTGTCATGCCTATAGCATGAGATCGATTGAGGCTTAAGATATCTACTGTAGTAGTGGGACCTAGGGACAATATGTTTAAGTGGATGACATGTCTCCTGAGGTTTCCGTTGCTGATATGGATAGGTTGATTGATGTGTTTTGTCAATTTCACTTCCTTAAGGTCACATAGGAGGTTGAATCCAATCATAGTAGCCTCTTGTCACATGTTTACCCTAGTTGTCTTATTACCTGGATATATGTGTGAGGAGGGTGTTACAGAGTGGTATTAGAGCGTGGTTGCACTCTCCTTGGGTGAATGTGTTGATCATGCATGCATGTTAGTTGCATGTGTGTCTCTTAAACTTGCATTCCATGTGCTTGTTTCATTACATCATGTTGATCATGGTTGTAGTAAGGTTGTCACGAGGAACCTTATGTTGATTTTGTGGAATGCATCGTGAAAAGTATATGAATGGTTACATGTTATATGTAGCTTGATTACATCTTTTCATGTTAGGTTACATTCTTGTATGTTTGATTACTTGTATCAGTCTTATAGGTTGGTTACAAGAATTGATCGCTTATGCTCCACTACATGTGTTCGTACATATGTGTAGTTGATTAGGCATTGCTTATGCATGTTGATAGTTTCATGTGGCAATGTGTACAATGGATTAATGGTTGTTTTCATGCATGAGGTCATAGCATGTATTGTTGATATGGCTTTGCATTGATGACAGGACTCTAGCTAGAATGATGTGTGTATGGTTTGGTCCTCATGTGTTATATTTCTATATGTAGTTGTCATGCATGAATGGTCTTGGTTATAGTTATGCATGAATAGTATGTCAAACATGCCTTGTCAATTCATGGTATTCAATTTAGGTCATCGGGGTGATACTCGTATGTTATGATGCCAATTTGTTGGTTGAGATAGAGAAGGAGATGCATATCATCATAATGAGGTTGCAACATTGGACTTTGGGGTGAGAGAAGATCGTCATATAGGTATTGTATGTTTGGCATGCAGGTATGTAAGTCAAGGATTGTTATATGCATTAGGTTTATATACATTAGTTTTATGTACATGTCTTTTGATGTTATGTCTACATACATGATAGATGGTAGCTGATTAGTATAGTCATATGCATATGTGTCGCATAGTCATGAATAATAGGAACCTGTGCTTATATGCATTGCTACTATTGGTTTAGGTTTGATAACTTGATGATTATGTTATATGTTGTTGTTGAGTATGTTATAGGTTAACTTATTCTTGTTATATGATAGTTAGCTTAACGATTAGGTTACATGTTGTTGATGAGCATGATATATAACTTATTGTGTTATATGTTATTAACTTGATGATTAGAGTTATTTCATTGAGGTCTTGATGTTATAATTTGGATTGATCATATGCGTGATGGTTATGTTCATTTCATTGAATATTTTGATGTTATAAGTATTGTGTTAACCTGGTTTGACCTATGTAGATGGTTATGGTTGCGACATTCAGGTATGAGTCGACTTATTGTGTTGCATTATGTTGTACTAATCTAGATCAATTGTATGTATGTGATTTCTATGAATAAATGCTCATTGTGTATGAGTTATGCTGTAAACAAGTTAGCTAGTGACTATTTTGGGTATCATGATCTTATTTATGTTTGAGTTAATATCTCGTGAAGTTATATCATGCTAACTAGTGCTATGAAACTAGCTCACAAAATAGAAAAAAAGATAGATCAATGACTTCAAAATAAGCCTCTTCGAGGGGTTAACCTCCTTTACATTACGCAAATGAAAAATTCTTGGATGATCCAAATGACAAGACCTCCTTTCTATATATAGGAGTCTAAGGGGCCACAATATAATCAGAGCCAACATAATAATAATAATGTAAGGGCACAATAATAACAATAGTGGGCTTCTATGGGGCACATTAATAACAATATGGAGACAACATGGGCACAACAATAGCAATAAGGGCCTACAATGACAATAATAATAAGGGAATACAATAGTATTCTAGGGACTTAACATGTCCCTCTCCTTCAAAAACGTGCAGTCCTCAATGCTTGAGTAGTTTAGGATGTTTCTATATAAAATTCTCATCCTCCCATGTGGAATGTTCAGCGCATAAGTTATTCCACTTGATGAGATACTCTGAAATGTATTGATTTTGTAGTTTTTGAGTTCTTGTTTCAGTGACTACTTCAAGTTCCAATATGATTTTTCCTTCCTCGTTAAGTTCTGGCAATATTGTTTGAACTAGGAGCTTGTCACCTATAACCTTCTTTAAGCATGAAACATGGAAGTACCAATTTGTATGCCATAGTACCAATCTTTTGCAACACCTTGTACGTACCATAATAGTTTGGTGATAATTTATTATCCTTCTTAGCTTGCTTGAGGGACATTTTTTTGTATGGTTGTAGTCGTAGTAATAACTAGTGACCTACATCAAAACTTGTTTCCCTGCAATGTTGATCTAACTATTGTTTCATTTTATTCTGCCCCAAAGTCAGGTTATCCTTTAAGATTTGGAGAACATCTTTTTGATGTTCAATGTGATCTTCCACTACTTGAACCTTAGAATTTTCTCTTAAATCTGATGTGATCGACAGTGGATGATATCCATAAAGTGCCATAAATGGGGTCATTTTTGCTGCAGTATGGAAGGAAGTGCTATACCACCATTCAGCCAGAGGCAACCATTCGACCCATTGTGTCTATTTATCATATACAAAGCAATGAAGATATCCTTCCAGAAAAAATTTCACTATCTCATTTTGCCCATTAGATTGAGGATCATAAGATGAGTTACAAGGTACCAATTACAAAGACAAGAAAATAATTATGTCCAAAAATTTCCAGTGAAAATAGGATCTCTGTCGCTTACAATAATCTTTGGGTTTCCATGTAGCTTTTGAATTTCTTCCATAAATGCAGTAGTGTTAAAATTGGAAACCAGGGAAAAACTTCACGTGGGTCATCTTATTCATGGCTAATAATATTTTTATTAGATTCCTCTCGTCGAGAGGTGTAGGATTGATATAAATATCATCCAATTCCGATAATTATTCATGGAGATATGAATTTATTTTGATTATGGAATTATTATTAAGCCGACCTACAACTCATGTAGGCTCAGAAGCCCAACAGTCGCATCTATTCACCCACCAACGTTGTGTATAAATATAAGAGGACTTTTCCTCATTTAGACTCACTCATCTCATCACATCTCTCTCTCTCTACTGCGCAGATATGAGTCTCTTCTCTACTGCGCTGAAATGGGTCTCTCTCTCTCACACATGTGAAGCCGGAAGCTGTTGAATTTGAAGCTGCAACTGCAGAAGTAAAGATTGACTTGCATGGCCTAGAAGATCTCCTCTTTTGAACTGTGTTGTAGGTTCATATGAACCTCCTTTGAAAGCCGCAACTTTTGGTGGTGGAATGAATTCAATCCAACGAACGGTTTGCAAGATATCGACTGCCCTAGTTTGAAGCCGGAAACTGCTGAAACTGAAGCTGCAACTGCAGAAGTAAAGATTGACTTGCGTGGCCTAGAAGATCTCCTCATCTGAACTGCACTGTAGGTTCATCTGAACCTCCTCTGGAAGCTGAAACTTTTGGTGGTGGAATGAAGTCAATCCGACTGTCGGTTTGTGAGATATGGTCTGCCCTAGTTTGATAATGAAGCCGCTAATGCTGATGCTACTGATCTAGGGTTTACTACTGCTGATATGAATCAGATTTATTGTACTATTTCTCTCTGCTGAATTATTGAAGATAAAAGAAGATTTGATCAAAAGGTTTCCCCACATATTGTGGGGTTTGTCCCTGGCTAGCCGCCACATCTTGTGTCTCTTGTCTTGGCTTGTTTTCTGTCGATCGTTTAATGTTCTATCTGCACTTTACTTTATGTACATGTGATTGCTAATCGGTGGAATATAATAAGAAAAAGAAGTAAACTGTTATAAGCATAGAACATACCATAACTTAACATGGTATCAGATCTGAGGTGAAGACAAAGCCCAAGCAAGAGCAAGAGCAATCATTGAAGAGAAGATTGGCAAGGCTATCCTAAAAGAACTATGGGGTCCTCAACACTCTTTCCTGCCGAAGACAAGCTCCGTGAGAAAGCTGACTATCACGGATGGAAGATGTCTATCGATCTAACCATTGAATATGAAGGAGTGTTGGACCATGTAGGAGGCAATATTGTTGAACCTTCATCAAATGCATCTGTTGCTGCCTGGAACAAATGGAAAAATGGAGAAGTCAAAACAAAGAAGATCATCCGAGACTCTATCGACAAGCGCTTGGTGGCCTACATCTCTGATCTAGACACCTCCAAGGAAATCTACGACAGACTGGTGAGTTTATTTAAAGTTAATGATGCAAATCAAGTTTTGTTTCTTAGAAATAAGTTGAGGGAAATCAAGAAGGGTTAAGATGAAAGTATGCAAGCATACTTCTTAAGAATCATCGAGATCAAGAACGATCTCCTATCTATTGGGGAAACCATTACTGACAGAGAAATGGCACTCACAACTCTCGGAGGATTACCATCTGAATGGTATGTGTTCAGGACTACTCTTCTGAACAATAATGTAATTCCTAGTTTCAAGGAATTAATGGCTAGATGCATTCAAGAACAAACAAGGGTAGAAGAGCAGGAAATTCCCTTGCCTAAAGGTCCTCCTGCTGCTTTTTCTTCTCATGCTAAGAAAAGAAATAATTCTGTGTCTAAATTGAAAAGAAAGGCTGTATTTAAGGGTGGAAGAAAAGGACGATGTTTCATTTGCAATAAAGCAGGTCACTATGCAAGGGAATGCCCTGATAGAAAGGACTCTCACCGTGACGATGATCAAAATACCTCTCATGGTAATAAAAGGAATGGAAAATTCAACAACAAAGGAAAAAGGAATGCGGGAAATCAAGGAAGAGGGCAACCATTCAAGAAGGCTAGAAATTTCAGGTATGAATCTAACACTGTTGACGATAAGCAGGCTGAATATTATCTACCAGCTGCTCTATCTACCTCCTCTCCTTCGGACTCAATGGGAATTTGGCTCATTGATAGTGGTGCCTCAAGACACTTCATTGGTTATAAAGAAGTACTCTATAATCTGGTAGAGAAAGAAACTAACCTGGAAATTGTCCTTGGAGATGACATGAAATACCCAGTGAAAGGTGTAGGCAATGTTTCTCTTAAACTAAATCAAGGTAATACGATTCACTTACAAGATGTATTATATGTACCTGATCTCAAAAAGAACCTGGTATCCATCTTGGCAATGGAAGACAAAGGCTATAAAGTAACCTTCTGCGATGGTAAGGTACGCATATGGAAAAATAATGTTAAAGATGCTTTCACTCTTGGGTTTCGAGTTGATTCTTTATATCAAGTCAGTGGAAGTCCGCTAGGTGTCATGTCTTGTGACACAACGCTTCAGTCCGAACTTTGGCATCGCAGGTTTTCCCACCTTCATTACAAAGCTCTACCCGATGTAAGATAGATGGTAACAGGGATGCCTGAATTCCAAGTAGAGAAAGAAGGTGTATGTCTGGCATGTGCCGAAGGAAAGCTCAAAAGGGGACGATTCCCTTCAAGTCAAAGCAAGACCTCCGATGGATTACAGTTGGTTCAATTAGGCATATCTGAGGCTGGCATTAAGAAGGAGACTACTACACCACATACTCTTGAGCAGAATGGTGTGGCAGGAAGGAAGAACCACACGATGATGGAAGTTGTCTGCGCCATGCTACATGAACAAATACTTCCAAAGTTTCTATGGGCTGAAACTACAATCACCGTCATATATGTACAAAATTGATGCCCTCATCAAGCATTGGGTTCCTAGACTCCTGAAGAAAAATTCACCGGTAAGAAACCTGATGTTTCTCATTTTAAAATTTTTGGAAGCCCTGTATACTTTCATGTGCCGAAAGAGAAAAGAAATAAATTGGGAGCATCTGGAAAGAAGGGAATTTTCATGGGCTATGGTGAAAATACTAAAGGCTATAGAATCTATGTAGCCGGTCAAAGGGAAGTCATAATTAGTCATCATGTCACCTTTGACGAAGATATGGCTCTCAGCAAGGTAATCAATCTTCTGACTTTGAGGAGCTCTCAAGAAGCCGACACCAGGGAACCGAAAGAAAAGGATGATGAATCAATGCCTGATGTAGAAGAACCCATGGATCCGATTGATGCTCCTCCATATGAGCCTTCCTCTTCTAGGAAGAGCCTTCATGGCTTAAGGGGTTACTTGATGATGTTGAAGGACATGCTGCACCCCGAGGAACCTTTCGTGAAAGTAAGAAACCTAATAGGTATCAAGGATACCTAACCATCATGAGCACGATCATACAAAATGAGCCTTCGTCATTCTCAGATGCCGTCAAGCATCAAGTATGGAAGGATGCTATGACCGAAGAATATGAGTCTATCATAGAGAATGATGTTTGGGAAGTAGTTCCCAGACCCCAAGACAAGACTGTTGTTACTTCCAAATGGCTTTACAAGATAAAGCATGCAGCAGATGGAAGCACGGAAAAGTATAAGGCTCGTTTTGTTGCTCGAGGTTTCTCCCAAAAGGAAGGTATAGACTATGATGAGATATTTGCACCTGTTGCCAGATATACGACCATCCGCTCGATCGTAGCCCTTGCCGCTTCACAAGGATGGAACCTACATCAGATGGATGTCAAGACTGTGTTCTTGCATGGCTCGATCAAAGAAGAGGTCTACGTGGAGCAACCCGAAGGATTTGAGATTTGTGATCGAAAATCTCATGTATGCAGGTTGTATGGGCTGAAGCAAGCACCCCGAGCATGGTATGAGAGGATCGATAGGTACTTGATGAAGCTGGGATTCACTAGGAGTGAAGCCGATCCTAACCTTTACTTTAAGGTTGAAGATGACAAGCCTCTCATACTGGTGTTGTATGTGGATGACCTCTTTCTAACAGGTGCAGACCCTCTCATTCACAAATGTAAGAGGGAGATGGCTTTTGAATTTGAATTGAAGGACCAAGGACTTGAAGTGTGGCAGAAGCCAAGGGAAATTTTCCTATCTCAAGGAAAATATGTGGTAAATATATTGGAAAGATTCGGTATGATGGACTGCAAGCCTGTGACTACCTCGAGGATCTTAACTTTTAGAAGTTATATGGTAGTGATGTCGGACCAGACTTGGGAAATGCCTCTGAGTTTCAAAAACTCATTCACATTGATGTTCTTGGTGAACCTCCATCTGAACATATGTTTTGCAGTTAGCATTGTGAGATCATATTTGGTTGAGCCTCACTGGATTGATGCCAAGAATCTTCTGAGATGTCTTCAGGACACAATCTCTCATGGATTAAGATACACTGCCGGAGATGTGAGACTACTTGGATATACTGATGTTGATTGGGTAGGCAGTGTGGTGGACTGTAAGAGCACTTCCGGGTACTATTTCACCTTGGGATCTTCTTCGATATCCTGGATGAGCAGGAAGCAGAAGTCGGTAGCTTTGAGCACCACCGAAGCAGGATATATTGTTGCTAGCATAACCTCGTGTGAGGCAGTCTGGTTGCGAAAGCTCTTCAGTGAGCTGTTTGGATTTACACTGGATACCACTGTGATTCTCTGTAACAACCAGAGGTGGGATTCGATTATTGAGGAATCCCGTATTCGTTAATTGCTCTAGCAGATAGACATCATCTAGGATATGGTAAGTTGATGAGCAAGGAAGCTCCATCACATTAAGATGATGTACAGGTTGATACACCTTGTCAAAGCCCCGAGGAAAGATCTAATCTGTGATTTTCCAAAACGACTTGGAGTCGGCAAGAAACCTTTGTACAAGGGTCCTACATGTTGCATACATTGAGCTCTGGGAGCTCTAAGGGCTTGCGGTTCCTACTGGAGCAACATATGACCACAGGGTGACTCACCCTCCCCTGGTGGTGCACACTGGAACAAGATGATTTGCTCTCTTGTGGGACAAGATGATTCGCTCTCTTGTGGAACAGGATGATTCGCTCTCCTGTGTAGCAGGATGATTAGTTCTCCGGTGAGGCCTGGATTGATGTGTTCTCCATGGCAGCCTGGATTGATGTGTTCTCCACGACGATTGTAGCAGGATTGATGTGTTCTCCTATGAGGCCTGGATTGATGTGTTCTCCATGGCAATTGTAGCAGGATTGATGTGTTCTCCTGTGAGGACAGGATTGATTAGTTCTCCTGTCGAGGAATCCTACCCATGCAGTCTGGGACTCATGTGAAGTACCTCTCATCTGATCAATGAGCAGGGAAATGAAGTTAGGGACCATAGTAGTACCGATGGACGCATCGTTGTAAGTACCATACTCCCTACGCTAGGATGACCTTCATTGATATGGGATCAATGATACTGGTCTGGGACCAGTGGTAGGAGTTGTACCATATTATGACGCTGACTTCGGGTCGGTTGAGACTGGTCTGGGATCAGTGGTACATACTCTAAGACTGACTTTGAGTCAGTGCAGGATGATATTGGTCTGGGACCATTGGAGTTGTACTCACTATGACGCTGAATTTGGGTTGGTTGAGACTGGTCTGGGACCAGTGGTACATACTCTGAGACTGACTTTGAGTCAGTATGATACATCCTCGATCATTTCTTCTTCTTCATAATTCAGACAAACGCAGAGCAGAACAGAACAATGCAAGAGCAGAGCAGAACAGAGAAAAACAGTACAGATCAATGCAGGCAGAATAAGACAAAGCAGAATAGGCAGAATAGAGCAGAGCAGGGCAAGGGTTAGGCTGTACAGGGCAGTGCATTTGACGGATGAATAGTAACAACCGATAGACAGATTGCATATGAAGTTCTCCATGGTTGAGAGGGAGTATTAAAATTGGCAACCAGGGCAAAACTTCATGTCGGTCATCTTATTCATGCCCAATAATATTTTTATTAGATTCCTCTCATCGAGAGGTGTAGGATTGATATAAATATCATCCAATTCCGATAAGTATTCATGGAGATATGAATTTATTTTGATTATGGAATTATTATCAAGCCGACCTACAACTCATGTAGTCTCAGAAGCCCAACAG
Source organism: Pinus tabuliformis (assembly GCA_031772625.1). Lineage (NCBI taxonomy): Eukaryota > Viridiplantae > Streptophyta > Pinopsida > Pinales > Pinaceae > Pinus > Pinus tabuliformis. The sequence goes on along the minus strand of CM062807.1, from coordinate 495,432,017 downwards.
TCGCATCTATTCACCCACCAACGTTGTGTATAAATATAAGAGGACTTTTCCTCATTTAGACTCACTCATCTCATCACATCTCCCTCTCTCTACTGCGCAGATATGAGTCTCTTCTCTACTGCGCTGAAATGGGTCTCTCTCTCTCACACATGTGAAGCCGGAAGCTGTTGAATTTGAAGCTGCAACTGCAGAAGTAAAGATTGACTTGCATGGCCTAGAAGATCTCCTCTTTGGAGCTATGCTATAGGTTCATCTGAACCTCCTTTGAAAGCCGCAACTTTTGGTGGTGGAATGAAGTCAATCCGACGAAAGGTTTGCAAGATATCGACTGCCCTAGTTTGAAGCCGGAAACTGCTGAAACTGAAGCTGCAACTGCAGAAGTAAAGATTGACTTGCATGGCCTAGAAGATCTCCTCATCTGAACTACACTATAGGTTTATCTAAACCTCCTCTGGAAGCCGAAACTTTTGGTGGTGGAATGAAGTCAATCCAACTGTCGGTTTGTGAGATATGGTCTGCCCTAGTTTGATAATGAAGCCGCTAATGCTGATGCTACTGATCTAGGGTTTACTACTGCTGATATGAATCAGATTTATTGTACTATTTCTCTCTGCTGAATTATTGAAGATAAAAGAAGATTTGATCAAAGGGTTTCCCCACACATTGTGGGGTTTGTCCCTGGCTAGCCGCCACATCTTGTGTCTCTTGTCTTGGCTTGTTTTCTGTCGATCATTTAATGTTCTATCTGCACTTTACTTAATGTACATGTGATTGCTAATCGATGGAATATAATAAGAAAAAGAAGTAAACTGTTATAAGCTGTTGAAGCCCCGAAAATCAGGTCGACAACAAGGGGGATACCCACCCGGTCTGGACCTTGGTTGGCAGCTCCTTATCCGTTTGGTATAGCGGGTCCGACTGGGGATAATGGGACCAGTTTCCCAATTTAAGGGTGTGTGTGTGTGCAGAGTTGGATGATGCTGATCTAAGAGTACTTAAAGCTAATTTAATTCAAACTTTTAAACTAACTCTATGCTATTGTAATCTAATGAGAAACAACAGATCTAATCTACGCTAACCCGGGGTGTATTTCTTCTATTATGCGATTTAAAGAGATTTCAAACAATAACTGGTAATAAAGATCATTCAGCTATCATAAGAATAGAAATCAATTAAGATAAACCACTTTGCATAAAAAGTTAGGCAAAACAGTTGTGAACAACATATCGCATAATAAGTTATTCATATATCAAACATAAATGAATGACTCCACCGTACAAAAGTGCCAAATGGTAACTCACACATTCATGCAATAACATATAAACAACTAAAAACTGTATATCACTTTAAGAATATAAACAAAAACGGTCAAGAGATAAAAGTACCATTTATGACTGGTTCCACTCATAAGCTTCAAGCAACAATGATTTATCTCTACTTGTTCTAACATCTACTAAGAGTACAAAAGTGCAACATCAGTAGCAGACATCAAATGCAAACATTAATAAATCTCGATCCATCCATTCATCAAACCCTCCTCTGAGGGTACAGAAGTACATGTTCTGAGGACAAGTTTTTGACAAATTTCTGGACCCTTCTCCTAATGCCTGAGAAGGGTTTAAATACTGCTAACTAATTAACTTAATTACATAAATTTAGGATACGGTTTTAAATGACCGCCCTTCTGCTAAAGCAAAAATATTTCTAAAAATTGCATCTAATTCCTAACCATTTCTATATTTTCTCCTTAGTGCTGCAAGCATGCAACATTCACCTGGGAAGAGTCGGCTGGTCACCTTCTGCTTTTGTTTGAGCTATGAAAATAGAAATAACAAGCGCTGGCACCACTTTCTGGTAAACTAGAAGATACTTTCGAGAATCTTCCTCTGGCTGGGTGTATTCACTGCGTGTATACTTGGTAATAACCCAAATTTCTCTCAAACTGATTCTGCTTTTGCTATTTTGGTTTCTGGCCTTGCGAATGACTGAACAAGTTAGGGACTTTGCTCTCTGAACAATTTTCTGCATCGAAAACTGCCTCCATTCTTTGTTCCGGGCTTTTCTGGTGCGTTTTCCTTCTTTAGCGCCTTTTTTTCTTTTTGATTTACCGGGCATAAGCTTCAGGATCTTTTGTAAACATGTTGCTTTTGTGTGCTTTTGACTCTGGGCGTTGGATGACCTATTGACATCAGCATCTGTTGAGTGATACTCTGGAATCTGTGGTCCTGTTGCATGCGGCATCCGTTTATGAAGGGATCTCTTCTCTGTTCTCTGAGCATTGACGCTTTCCCCTTTTCCTTAGATGTTTCCTGCACATTGCTTCATGTTATTTCCTGTCTTACAGTTTACGCAAAGGAAAAGAGTAATGATAAGAAAGATTGACATGAAAGCTTTAAGCTCTTATGAATGCATAAAATCATGACACCCATAGCGAACTGACTCTTCGAAAAACACAAAAATGTCCTTCTTGAATACTTTGACATACATTCATTAATTTCTTTTAAGGCGCGCGCCCAATTTTGGTTTACGGACAGCTTTCCTTGAATACTGCGCCGAGGAAAATTTGCGATGGGTGATTTCTGCGACTCGCATCGCAGCATCACGGATCGCGACGTCAAGATGTGTCATCGCAGAAATTCATGATCGCATTTATCGCAAATCGCATTTATCGCAGATCGCAGCATCACAGATCGCAGCATCGCAGATCGCAGATCGCGCTTAGTCATTCAATCATTGTGTGCTGCTTACGCGATGTTGCGATATGCGACGTCGCATATCGGCCGTCGGAGATTTCTTAAGATCTTTCATTTTAAGAGTGCTTCATAATGTATGCGATGCGATGAATTTCGCATCGCTTCTTCGCAGTTTATTATGCTCATAAGAACATGTTTTATTCTCTTCTCGCGATGTGATACAGTTTTAAGGAGTTGAATACAAAAATTTTCATAAAATGTTTTTTTTGGACTTTTTATTAAGGGTCCCCATTTGCTTGGTGTTATTGCTAATACCAAACAAAGAGGGGGGTTGTTGGTGGCCACAACATAAGCATAGAACATACCATAACTTAACAAGTAGCAACTATACTGGCTTTAAATGGATGAGATAATGCACAAAAGTGTGCATACTTGGTAAGTCTATCAATGACCACCATGATGACACTCTTTCCTTTGGAATTGGGTAAACCTGTGATAAAATCCATTGAAACCTCTGCCCAATTTGGACTTGGAATGGATAAAGGTTGTAATAGACGTGGGGTCTTAATTGTCTCAACTTTATTTCATTGGAAAACCAAACATTCTGCCACAAACTTTTTATTGGCATTATGATACAAGTGTTGTCCTTGATGGCAACTCACTCAGAAGATTGGTACAGGTGATGGCAACTTAATCAGAGGACAGATCTTAGTACAGCAGGCCAAGAAAGTTCATACACGCAGGTTCATTAAGCCCAAGTCGCGTATACAAGCAGGTTCACTATATACCAAGTCGCGTATACGCAGGTTCGCTATATACCAAGTCGCGTGTACACGCAGGTTGGCTTCAGTAAAAGAGCGTGTATGTGGAAAACTTATCTTTGGTCCGTGGCGGTTATTCCTTGGAAGTTGTGCCTATAGTTTTGGACCATGGTGTCTCGACGGACGTGTTGATCCCTAGTTTTGAAGCTGATGGTATTGTGTTACTATGGTTTTGGACCGTGGTATTGTAAAGGGCCTAAGGCTATATAAGGAGAAGATTATTAGGCAAGTGGATGCATGCATTGTGTGTCTGACGAAGTGAGGAGATCTGGTACTACTGTTTATCTGTTCGGGACGCTTGGCAAGGGTCGGATCTGACAGCGAAGGCATAAGTAATTATTTCTAGATCTGCACGCGGGTTGCCTTTGGAGAAAGTGCGTATACACGCGGTTTTGGTATAGTGAAGTAGCGTATGCATAATAAGATTTGATATTTCAGGTTGCTGTTGATTCTAGTGGTTGTTGCAGAGTTCTGGGCTCTGGTTTGGGTTTTGTGTTCTTGATGACAGGGTTTCAGTGATTCAGTATTGGGTTGTTTAATGAATTATGATGCAAGTATAAGTTGATGATTTTATTGCAGTAATGTTTGTTTTGTACTCTTGGATCCAGTATGAAAATTGATGAAACGTGGTCCCTGAAGGAAAGAAGGTTGTAGGGTCAGCACCTACGTACTAGTGAATGGATCGGCTAGTACAAGAGCTGAGGGGGTTGTAGCTCCCTTCCAGAAGTAGTTGGAAAACGAGAGAGGGTTGTAGCCCTCTGCAGGTTGTAGCCTGCGTACTGGTAAAGGACTGCACCAGTACATTGTAAAAGAAGTTTCTTATTAAAGAAGAAAGAGACGAATTATAGCAGGTGGTTTTCACCCACATTGGGTTTCCACCTTATATCATGGTGTTCATGTGTGTGGCTCTTGTGTGATGTTCTGTTCTGTTATACTGCACCTGTTTACTGTTAATATGCTTAATAATGTTATGATGCATTTACTGAAGATTAAGCTAACTGAATTATAAGATCTCTAGATATACGCTAGTTGCATTAGACACAGTAGCGTGTACACGCGGGTTCACTTAATTGAAGTAGCGTATATGTTTCTGAGTATGAAATTGGAAATGTTTTACTGATCTGATAATACTGATTCACCCCCCCCTCTCAGTATTATTTCCAACAATTGGTATCAGAGCAGGTCCTTCAGAGGAAGCTTGATCGCTTGAAGGAAAAGATCCATCAGAATGGCTAATCCAGAAAGAGAGGCACACATCAGGCCACCAGTCTTTGACGGGAACAATTTTACTCACTGGAAGATAAGAACCACTGCATATCTACAATCACTTGGAGCAAAATTTGGGGAATCGTAGAAGGAGGATACAAATTCCCATCAGCAACTCCTACAGATCCAGCAGAGAAAAAGCAATATGAGCTCAATGCCAAAGTTGTTACTGTCCTATTGAGTAGTTTGACACAATCTGAATTTTTGAAGATCATGCATTTCAAATCAGCTAAGGAAATATGGGACAAAATCGTCACAAGCTACGAAGGAGTAAAAAGAGCAAAGCTTCAAACTCTCAGAATCCGGTATGAAACTCTTAAGATGCATAGTAATGAAAGCATAGCTAATTATTTCCTGCGTATGGATGAGATTGTGAATTGTATGAGGGATCTGGGTGAAGAATTTGAGGAAGTTGTCTTAGTTGAAAAGGTTTTGAGATCTCTGTCTGCTAAATTTGATTCTAAAGTATCTGCCATAGAAGAAAAGGAGAATGTGCAGAAAATCACCATGTCACAGCTTCACGGGATCTTAACTGCTTTTGAAATGTGACAAGAGGTACCACCAGAAGCCGCATTCGAAGTGTCAGAGGAAGAAGATGAGGTAAATTTTGTCAAGAATCTTGAACGGGGAACGGGACGGTTCAAAGGTAAGCTACCTTTCAAATGTTTTCTATGTGGTAGAGTTGGTCACTATGCTGCTAGATGCCCTCATAACAAAGGAAAGATATCTCAAGAAGATGGTAGAAGCTATTATACCCATATTACAAGTTCATTCAATGATAGTGAAGATATTAGAAGTCTCATGGCACATGAAAAGAAGAATGCTTCATCCAATAATAGCAAAGATATTAAAAGTCTCATGGCACATGAAAAGAAGAATGCAGAAACTGAAGAAGTTACCAAATTAAATGAACAATTGGAGATAGTAACTAGGGTAAGGGAGCAATTGTAGGATGTAGTAAAGGATCAGAGCATAACTATTCAAAGGCTTGAATCAAAGATCCTCTCTCTAAAAGAAGATCTTAAAAAATCAAGAGAACAGAATAGAGAAGCTCTTGAAGATCAAGAACATGAAGTGATCAAACTAAAGCGACAAGTGGAAGAAGGAAGAAAAGCTGAAGAAGACCTAAGGAATCAGTATCTGAAAAAGGAAGAACAACATCAAGTTGAGGTAAATATCTTGAAAGGTAAACTAGAAGAAAAGGATAAGCTTTTACGATTTCAAGATAGTCCTAAACTCTTGGATGATATTCTTAATAGCCAAAGGTCTCCTGCTATCAAAACTGGTCTTGGTTTTCATGAATATGTTGAAGGTGAATCTAGTTCACAAGGTGAGGCAAGAAATTCTAAGGAGAAATCTGAAATGCTCAACAAGGAACAACCAAGGAAAGAAATTCCTCAAGGAAGATCCTTTAATCCTAACTATGGACGTGATAGACGATTATCTCCTCCACTGAATAATGTTGAATGTCATGTATGTCATAATCTTGGACATGTTGCTGCCAGATGTAGAAGTAGAATGGTTCAAGACCATTACAAAAGATCATTGCATCCCAGGTATTTCAGAGGATATTTCTTTGCCTGCAATGCATATGGACACAAAGTAATTGATTGTGATAGAAGGAACATGAAATATGTAAGATGTTATACATGCAAAAAATATGGACATAAAGCAAGGGAATGCAGGAGCAGATTTCAAAATTCAAAACAAGAGGACCATACATCATCACAGTTCCAGGAATTGAAGAAGACAGAGACAGAAAAGTGTGGCATAACTCAGTCATCTGACATAACAGACACAGGGGAATCTGAAAGTGATGAATTTCAGTATTCCTTGCATACGCTGATATAATGAAGACAAGTCGCGTATATACGCGAGTTACAGGCTGCAAAGTCGCGTATATGAAGAAAGGGCAGCAGAACAGACCCAGGTTCAGTCATGGTTGGCTCAGGCTCAGGGGGAGCAAAACAGACTCAGGAAATGGTTGGCTCACACTCACGGGGAGCATATACTTCAAATAATTCATTGTTGGCATTATGGTTATAAGTTGCTGATGAAACTAAATGATACATCTTGTTGTTTGATCAAAGGAATAGTATTGCAGACTGATGCTTATGGTACAGATATGAATGGCTGGTCTTAGAGCCTGCATCTGCTCAGGGGGAGCATGGATAGATTGGTACACTTTGGCATAAACAATGGGGGAGCCAAATCAGAAACTTCAGCATGTACTCAGGGAGAGTATGGACAGCAGAAGGTATACCAAAGAAGAGAATATCTTGGTCCGCCCTTTGCCCTTGATGTCAAAGGGGGAGAGTGACTTGGTGTGGTGGTTGCCATCAAGTCCAAAGGGGGAGATTGTTGGCATTATGATACAAGTGTTGTCCTTGATGGCAACTCACTCAGAAGATTGGTACAGGTGATGGCAACTTAATCAGAGGACAGATCTTAGTACAACAAGCCAAGAAAGTTCATACACGCAGGTTCATTAAGCTCAAGTCGCATATACAAGCAGGTTCACTATATACCAAGTCGCGTATACGCAGGTTCGCTATATACCAAGTCGCGTGTACACGCAGGTTGGCTTCAGTAAAAGAGCGTGTATGTGGAAAACTTATCTTTGGTCCTTGGCGGTTATTCCTTGGAAGTTGTGCCTATAGTTTTGGACCATGGTGTCTCGACGGACGTGTTGATCCCTAGTTTTGAAGCTGATGGTATTGTGTTACTATGGTTTTGGATCGTGGTATTGTAAAGGGCCTAAGGCTATATAAGGAGAAGATCATTAGGCAAGTGGATGCATGCATTGTGTGTCTGACGAAGTGAGGAGATCTGGTACTACTGTTTATCAGTTCGGGACGCTTGGCAAGGGTCGGATCTAACAGCGAAGGCATAAGTAATTATTTCTAGATCTGCACGCGGGTTGCCGTTGGAGAAAGCGCGTATACACGCGGTTTTGGTACAGTGAAGTAGCGTATGCATAATAAGATTTGATATTTCAGGTTGCTGTTGATTATAGTGGTTGTTGCAGAGTTCTGGGCTCTGGTTTGGGTTCTGTGTTCTTGATGACAGGGTTTCAGTGATTCAGTATTGGGTTGTTTAATGAATTATGATGCAAGTATAAGTTGATGATTGTATTGCAGTAATGTTTGTTTTGTACTCTTGGATCCAGTCTGAAAATTGATGAAACGTGGTCCCTGAAGGAAAGAAGGTTGTAGGGTCAGCACCTACGTACTAGTGAATGGATCGGCTAGTACAAGAGCTGAGGGGGTTGTAGCTCCCTTCCAGAAGTAGTTGGAAAACGAGAGAGGGTTGTAGCCCTCTGCAGGTTGTAGCCTGTGTACTGTTAAAGGACTGCACCAGTACATTGTAAAAGAAGTTTCTTATTAAAGAAGAAAGAGACAAATTGCAGCAGGTGGTTTTCACCCACATTGGGTTTCCACCTTATATCATGGTGTTCATGTGTGTGGCTCTTGTGTGATGTTCTGTTCTGTTATACTGCACCTGTTTACTGTTAATATGCTTAATAATGTTCTGATGCATTTACTGAAGATTAAGCTAACTGAATTATAAGATCTCTAGATATACGCTAGTTGCATTAGACACAGTAGCGTGTACACGCGGGTTCATTTAATTGAAGTAGCGCATATGTTTCTGAGTATGAAATTGGAAAGGTTTTACTGATCTGATAATACTGATTCACCCCCCCCCCCCCCCCCCCCCCTCTCAGTATTATTTCCAACACTTTTGATTGTCACATTTAAGGCCATTCCAAAAAAAATCCTTCTCAACCCTGTGGTAAGTTTTTAAAAATACTGAATTCCCTCCTAAGAGACAGTTGTGCAATTATAGAATAATATTTTGTTTGATTTGGGAATTCTTACAGAGGTATAAGCGATATTTGTACCATAATGAATCATTTTTCCAGTTAAATGTATCAGATGTTATGGGATCTTGTTGCAACTTTTGAATGAGTTCCCACACTTCTTCGCCATTCTTCCATTCATCCCTTGCTTCATTTATCCAATTTGGTTGGATAATAGAAATGGCACAAAGCAATGCTTCCACATTCTCATCCTTCCTTGAGAGTGCATTTGCAACAAAATTTTTATTCACTTTTTTATAGATGATTTCAAAGTCATAACCCAACATCTTTGTGACCCACTTTTGCTGCTCTTCTAAAGACAATCTTTGTTCTAAAAAGTATTTAAGACAATCATGATCCATTTTCACCTTGAAGTGTCCTCCCATTAGGTAAGGTTTCCATTTCTTAAGTGCATTTAGTATTGCCAACATTTCCTTCTCATAAATAGCTTTGTGTAAATACTTTCTTTTGATTAGACGACTTTTAAAAGCAATGGGTATTTCTTCTTGCATTAAAACAACACCAATTCCGTTTCTTGAGGCATCACATTCCATAATAAGGTTTTTGTGCAGTTTAGTGTACCTAAGACCGGCGCTTGGCACATTGCTTAGTTAAGATGTTCAAAGGCTTTCGTTACTTCTGGAGTCCAAGAGAATGCATCTTTCTTCATTAATGCTATTAGAGGTGTTGTTATTCTCCCATAACTCTTAACAAACTTGTGATAATACCCTATCAACCCAATAAGCCCTCGCATATGCTTTATGGATGTGTGGATTTTCCATTCCTTAATGGCTTTAATTTTGCTAAGGTCTACCTTAACAAATTCATGAGATACAATATGACCCAAATATTCCACCTCTTGTACTCCAAGGAAACATTTGGAAGTTTTTGCATATAATTGTTTCTCCTCCAATTGTTTGAGCACTCTATCAACATGTTGAACATGATCCTTCCAAGACTTGTTGTAGATTACTATATCATGAAAAAATACTAACACAAATTTTCTAAGGGTTTGAAATTCGAATTCATCAAACCTTGAAATGTAGAAGGTGCATTGGTAAGGAAAAAAGGCATAAACAAAAATTCATAATGACCCTCTTGAGTTCTAAATGCTATTTTTAGAATGTCTTCAATCTTCATTCTCAATTGATGATATCCTAAACAAAGGTCCAACTTGGTGAAGTAAATTTCTCCATGCAATTCATCCAATAATTCATCAATGATGGGAACGGGAAATTTATCTTTAATAGTGAGCTTGTTGAGCTCACTATAATCTAGACTCATGCGCCATGATCCATCCTTCTTGTGCACCAATACTACTGGAGTAGAGAAAGAACTTTGACTAGGTTGAATTATACTAGCCTCTAGCATTTCTGCAACCATACGTTCAATTTCATTCTTTTAGGCATAGGGATATCTGTAATGCCTCATGCTTCGAGGAACACTTCCGGGAATCAAATGAATAGCTTAATCATGATCACGAATAGGTGGGAGGTCTTTGGGAGTCTCAAATACCTTGGAATGATTGTCCAAGACTTTTTGGAGATATGGAGAAATAGATTATTTCGATGTGGGAACCTCTAGCAAACATAATTGTGCAATTACACCACATTGTTATTTCTTTAGAAGATTTCATGCCGTTAGAGATGATTACCTTTCCTGGTTTCCCCGTGATACCCCTTAATTCAACTTCCTTTCCTTCTATTTTTTTTTCAAGAAAAGTTCTTGAAAATTAGAAGCTATCATACCCAAAGATTGTAGCCATTGGACTCCTAGTACAACATCAACACCACACATTGGAATGGAAAGGATTGGAATATTCAACACATATTCTCCTATGGATGGAAACAATTGGACTATTCAACACATATTATCCTATGGATAGCTTGATATTATGGCACTTTCCATAGAAATATATTGTTCCTCCATTATGAGTTTCCTCTACTACCTTTTCGCCATTAAGAAGCATTTCTTGTAGCAACTTTTCCAAACCTCCTTTCAAACCATTGATGTATTTCTTAAAATATTTAATGTTTACTTCTAAACAATCCATATTAGCTTCCATATCATCCACCTTAGATTCCACTCCATTCATCTTATCTTTCATGCCTAAGTTCTTTAAATCATCCATCTTAGCTTTTGTTACTTTTTGTGAGAGTGAAATTTATTGCGCTTGGTCTTGTAATTTTGATATATCATGTTGCATTTCCTCCTTTTCTTCATGAGTCATGCTAGAGACTTCAGTTTTCTTACTAGGTGTTTCCATTTTATTTCTTTGGTGCATCAATTAATGATAACTATGCTTCACTATTCCCTTTCAATTCCTTCAAACTATTTTTCAAAAAAAACCTTATGAAAATTTTTAAAAAGACTACACACCTTTATTTTTATTTTTAGGAGCTTGATATGGAATCTAATGTATCTTTAAAATTTTGTATCTCCAAGGTCTGAAATTACAAACTATGATAGCCTTCTGAGTCCTCTTTCCAACGCCACCACTCTGATCAAAATTGGATTCTCCAAGAAATATTTATACCGAATCTCCCAAGATGACCTAATTATACACTTTTCAATATAGGGAAGTTGTATGAAGTGCCACATGTAATTGTTTCAACCTTTAGACCTGAAAACAATGCACCAAAAACTAGGGTGTGTCCTTTTTCTCTACCTTCTTATGAAATGAAAATCTGATACTCAGAGAGAACGTTATCACGATTTTACGAAGGTCACCTATTTGGGATGTAATTTAGGATCCTACAAAAAAACCTAACTTCCTTGGATCATATCTCTGAAAATATAGGGAGACAAGCTCTGAAATTCGGACTCGAGGGTCATCAAGATTTCGAATTAAATATGTTTTCTTTTAGCTTCTAAAATTTTGTTTAAAATTTTTTTTAGTGGAAATACCATGATGATTTGATTGGAGCAGCAAAATGTAGAATCCAAAGCTCTGATACCAAATGTTATGAAACCAGCTCACAAAATAGAAGAAAAGATATATCAATGACTTCAAAATAAACATCTTTGATGGGACAACCTCCTTTACATTACACAAATGAAAAATTCTTGGATGATACAAATGACAATACCTCCTTTCTATATAGAGGAGTCTAAGGTGTCACAATATAATCAGAGCTGACATAACAATAATAATGTAAGGGCACAAAAATAATAATAGTGGGCTTCTAAGGGGCACAATAATAACAATATGGGGACAACATGGGTACAAAAATAACAATAAGGGGATACAATTACAATAATAACAAGGAAATGAACTAGTATTATACGGCCTTAACAACTAGCTTGATTATGCAGAGAAGATAGACTCCCCTAAGATATAGTAAGGTACAAGTTTTCTTATGTTGTATATTTGGTGCTTGACTGTTTGATTATGAAGTCTAGTTATTTTGTTTAACATGGTATGTTGCAAGTTGGTTGAATGTTTGATGAATTGCATAATATGAGTATGTGTTCAAATGATTTTGTTTTAAGATTATTGTACTAACACATATATGTTGAGACAATTAATATGTACTTGAGTATAGTAGGTGATAGTTGTAGAATTTTGTCGAAGGACTATGAATTGACTATGGATTATGACATGATTGTTAGTCTTGGTAAAAGTTGATTTTAAATTGTTATATATGATTGCTTTTATATTTAGAACGTGACACTGACATCTATGAGAAAGTTGCAAGAAAACATGCTTGTTATTAGCATGACAAGGTAACAATTGATGTTCTTATATAACTAACAGTTGGGTGATGTGACAATGCAAAGTAAGCCTCAATTGCAACCAAGTAAAAAGTAAAATGAAGGAATTGTACAAGAATTCCTTTGGCTAGGTTTTGAAACCCTAATTTCAAATGAATGAGTGCTTTGCATACAGGAAGTCTTCTTGACCTTCATATTGTCTGACATTATGTGGCTACATGTTATATTCATGAATATGTACTTGACAGGTATATTAGCTAGTCTTTAGTTATAGGTGTATCTGTCAAAGGATTGGAGTCCCTTGAGAGATGGCATGGACTTGCTCAGCTACAAGGAAATGTGTTTGGCACAACAAGATAAGGTATCTGATGTATTGTTATATTTATTTATGCACTGATAGTTATGTGTTTATGGCAGTATGATGTAGGGGATTGCATGGCAAAGAAATTGCCATGAAATTTTGAAGAATGCTCTAGTTGAGATTTCATTGGGAACCATGGGGATTGAGTCATGATGTCTGTGGTTAGTCTTGTGCTTTTGGTATTTTTTGATTTCTATGCCTAATTTAGAATTTTGCATGTGTGTGGTGCATAGATATGCCACTTTATTGTGGTGTCATATTGTTATTGGTTTTCATGGTTTTGCTTCTTGTTTGTTTCTTGGTATTTTATTTTATGTTTTGAATCTTGGGAATTGGTTGGGAAAGAGGAAATTTCATGGAGCTCAGACAGATCTATGTGGTACCCAACAGGTAATGTAAGACTTAGATGAAGCTCTGTGCCCGAGTAAGTGCAGTGGAAGGTAAAACTATGACATTTAGTTGGACTGGATGGGTTCATTGTGGTAAATGGATGGTGGCAATAAAGTCATAAGAAACACAACCAAAAAGGTAAAGTAAATAGATCTGAGGTATAATTTTCCTTGGCTATGTTGGGAATGACTATTCTTAATGTTGTGTATGTGTTGCATGAATAAAGGAAGTTCTCTTAACCCTTGACCTTGGTATTTGGTAATTATGTTGTGATCATGATTATGCTGATGTTTATATATGTATACGTGTAGGTGTGTATGCATGTCATGTTTAACAAGGTCATCATGGATCATGACTATTAATGCTAAGATTTATGTTTGTGTATATATATATATATATATATATAGATATATATATATCTATATATATATATATATATATATATATATATATATATATATATAGATATAGATATATATATAGATATAGATAGATATATGTATGTATGTATGTATGTATACATATTGTTGTCTTACAACATCATGGTTGTTTATGCTAATGTTTACGTATATGTATGTATGTATCCATGTATCTATGTCACTATCTGACCGATCATCAAAAATCATTCTTGTGGTAGAATGGTTTCTTATGTAGACAAATGGCGTGAAGAAGTTCCTAGCTATGAGGAATCAAGTGGGAAGAGTAGTCATGAAAAATATATGAGGTCAGTATCATGTCAATATGAATTTAAATTGTATGCTTATATTATGCCTATGTTTACATTATGGACAGGTTATACCGAGGTTTACAGTAGTGAAATGAAAGTAGTGTGGTCTGCAACAAGATGGCATAAGCATGGATAAGATAGTCGAAGCAAGGTTTCTTGGTAAAGACAATGTGGTTTTGAATGTGTGGTGTTATTTTTGTGCATATGTTGCATACGTTATGTTATGTAGATGTAGTGTTGTGTATAGATGGTTCCACGTAGATGTTGGATATGTAGTGCTATGTATACAGGATGCTATATACATGTTGGATATGCAATGCTATGTACATGTGGTGTTGTGGGAATATTGCACATGGGGCACTATGTACATATGTCGTTGTGCGTATGATTGTACAAGTGGTGTTGTGTACATGTTGTGCAAGTGGCACTTTATTCAGGTTGTGTTGTGTACATGTCATGCATTTGGCGATGTTTAAATATGGTGTCGCATACAGGTCGTGCGTGTGGTACTATGTACATGTGGTATTGTGTACACATTGTATAGTGGTGCAGTGTACATTTGGCGTTATGTACACATTATGCAATTCGCGACATGCACATGTGATGTTGTGCACACATTGTGTAGGTGGTCCTTTGTACATATGGTACTGGTGTATGTGTGGTATTGTGTGCATGTCATACATGCTATGTTGAAGGCATGCGGTAATAGGTGCATGTATTGCATGGTGTTGTATGTCATGCACGATTGTATGTATGTGATGTACATTGCATGTGCACATGGGTTAGGAGAAGGAATTAGGTTTTTTTCTAGTGTGGTGACCAATCCAAAGTGCGTACAAAATAAAGACAAAGGTAGAAGCTAAGGATTGATGAAAGGATAAGCATGATCATTTTATTTCAGTTTTATTATGCATGTGGTTTATGACTATGGTATATGATGATTATGTGATCTATGATTCTGGTTTATGATGGTTACATGTGATTTATGATGGTTATCTTTTGAGCTAACCAGATATGATATGTTTATGCATGATGTTTTGATAAAAAAGATGGTTTGTCTTATTGTGCCAGGAAGAAAACATAATTACAAGTGTACTTTATTGACAAGCTACCAATACAGTATGATGTGAATTTCTTTCAATTTATTTTAAATCTAATGGAAGTTATGTGCTTGGTACAGGAATCATGGACATGCATAGTTGGGTGGTTGAAATCGGCTACAAGAATTAGCAGTAGCAGTGAAAGGAATTGGAACTGTTGGAAATAATACTGAGAGGGGGGTGAATCAGTATTATTAGATTAATAATTTTATTTCACAAACAAATTTATATACGCTACTTCAGTGAAGTGAACTAATGTGTACGTGCAACTATGATTAGAGAAACCAACTTATACCCAGAGAACTTGTGATTTAGACAATTTATCATGTGTTCATCTTTAACCAGTTCATCAATAACTTATTAAATAGTGCAGTACAACAGATTAAACCATCACACATAAGCAACACACATGAACACCAAGATTTAAGGTGGAAACCCAATGTGGGTGAAAACCACCTGCTGCTGTCATCTCTGTCTTATTTTAATAATAAGAAAATATGTTTACAATATTGTACTATCCTAGACTCATACTAGTATGCAGACACCCACCTGCAGAAGGCTACAACCTTCTCTCGGTTTCCAGCTTCTACTAGAAGGGAGCTGCAACCCCCTAGCTCTTGTACTAGCCAATTTGTTTACTAGTACGTAGGCACTGACCTACAGAAGGCTACAACCTTCTCCTTTCTTC
Source organism: Pinus tabuliformis (assembly GCA_031772625.1). Classification (NCBI taxonomy): domain Eukaryota; kingdom Viridiplantae; phylum Streptophyta; class Pinopsida; order Pinales; family Pinaceae; genus Pinus; species Pinus tabuliformis. The sequence continues at coordinate 495,416,395 of CM062807.1, read as the reverse complement.
TAGGGACCACGTTTCTTAAATTTTCAGACTAGATACTCCTGGAACACAACAGCACAATCTAAAGGCCACGTTTCATCCAATTTTCATACTACGCCCATCAAAAACTCTTTAACTGCATCAACCAACATTTAATTAATCTGAACAATCAAATCATTGACACCAGAACACTGTGCTGAACCCAGAAACCTGCATCATCATTCAGAACCAGCTGTAACCTCAAAAATCATATATCAGGATGTATATGCTACTTTGCTGAACCCAACCTACGTGTATACGCTACTTCCATTAATCAAGTCTACGTATACCTTCAAAACTATTGAAAACATAAAATTTCGAAATCAAGTCTGTAGCAACCAACAATAACCTGAACAACTACTGTCAACTTATAGAGCTTTACATAGGGAACAACATAGATCACTTCTTCTCACTTATACAATCTATCAATCAATACCAGCCTCCTTATGCATTCAATTTGACATTCAAATATAAGAAGACTTCATTGATAGATAGCAGTAAAACAACAAAATTGATTAGATAGATCAATAAGATTTTAAAAAGAAGATTTTATTTTCTGTATGCTATTTTGAAGAGTAGAACCTGTGTGTACACGTGCTTTTGAAGAGGCGAATCAGCATACAGATCTGCAAATATTAACTCATAACTTTTCTACACTTCAGAACTTCAGACAAACCCAAATCATGACATTTAAAGAATAAAAAAGGTGTATACAGTTAGATCTAGCCCAACCAATATCATATAATCCAATAATAAGTCATTTTAGGTCTCATGATTCTGATCCAACATTGAATTCAAGTTGCACAAATTATTTCAGATCAAATCACAAACACATCGCCTGTAACAGAAAATATACTTTAGATAGAAGTATTCCTTAGAAACCCATACACTTTCACACTTGGCCTTACGATATTCTCCCCCTTGTATAGCTTTAGGCCCTTTGTCAATACCTTGGACCAAAACCACTTAGGACCAATACCTTGGACCAAATACCTAGGGTCAATACCACAGACCAAATACCTAAGTTCAATACCACGGACCAAATACCTCCGACCAATACCCTGGTTTTCCAACATGTATGCGCTTTTCTTCCTGTGTTAGTGTGTGTATACGTATACGCTCTTTTTGTTCCGTGGACTAGCATGTATACATTTTTTTGGCTAAGTGGACCTGCGTATACTTCTTAAATTTTATTTCATCAACCTTTTCCTTTACCTTATTTGTTATGATCAGTAGACCTTAGTTCCATCTTTCTATTCTTCTCTACCACTACCCTATTACCTCTAAATATACCTTTTGTACTGTTAGTTTCCTTTTACCAAAACAGAATTGACATGTGAGTGAGTTGCCATCAAGGAAAACACTTGTATCATAATGCCAACAATCTCCCCTTTTCGACTTGATGGCAACCATGATGGTGTTGATTACTACAAGCTATAGAAACTATTAGAGATAACATGCTAACACCAAAATACTCTCCCCCTTTGAGATCAAGGGAAAAGGGGGGAGCAAGCAGCTGTCCATGCTCCCCCTGAGTACATGCTGAGTCTACAAAGATATGATTAAAAGGAATAACATGACTCTATAACTCAACTAAGTGAGTGTGACCTCCTTATGACCAATGACTCATACATACATCAATCACCCAACCAAGTGGGGATATACTAATTGTTTATACATGATAGAAATATAATAAATATTACATCATCCATCCCATGCAAAGTAGGGATACAAATTACATCATTTGTCCAATATGTCTAATTCAAATGTATGAGAAGTCATATCACACCCTAGACCTTTACATGACTTAAGCAAGAAATGGTATAAATATTTGAAGCCATAGCTAGACTTAGAAACCATAATGCCAACAATGCAAAATGTGTGTGAAGGGTAATGCTCCCCTGAACTTGTGGTACCTATGCAATGTCAACAAGTCATTCATCAAGGAATCTTTGTCAGTTAGATAAAAATCAATGAACAAGGCATATCATCAAACTGTAATCATCAACATCAAACAGAGCACTCATAGCAGAGTCTGACCCACTATTTTTTTGTTAGAAAAACATATATGCTTCTTTAGCCACAGAAACCCGCATGTATACATGACTACACTTCATGAAACTTGCATATAATAACCTTCCTCTGAAAAACTGGATTTAACAGCAGGATGATGCAGCAATTACTCCCAGCTTTTGTTTAATATATTCAAATGTTTCTCTGGCAATGGTTTAGTGAATATATCAGCAACCTGTTCTTTGGAGGGAACATACTCCAATTTAACCTTTTTTTCAAGCACTTGTTCTCCTAGAAAATAGTACATGATGGGTATGTGCTTGGTCTTGGAGTGCATGACTGGGATTTTTTTGAAAGTTTGCATTATCCAAAGTAGTTGTGTGAAATAAGATGCAACAACCACATATTCTACTTCAGCTAGAGATAAAGCAATTAAACTTTGTTTCTCGCTGAACCACAACGCTAACCGGGAACCCATATAGAATGCACCACCACTAGTTCTCTTTCGATCATCAACACTTCCTTCCCAATCTGCATCTATATATGCATGAAGAGTAAGGTATGTATGTTTAGGATACCATAGTCCGAAGTCCTGAGTTCCTTGAAGATATTTGAAAATTATTTTGACTGCCTGGAGATGTGAATCCTTTGGATTTTCTTGGAACCTTCCAACAATTCCTACTGCATGCATGATGTCTGGCCTGGTACCTATTAGATAAATAAGATTTCCAATGATAGATCTATAAGTTGGTTGGTTTACTGCTGGTGATTCATCATTAAACCTGAGACTGCATCCTGTTACCATTGGAGTACATACTAGTTTATATTCTTCCATTCCATACTTCTTCAAGATCTGCTTGAGATATTTGGTTTGTGAAAGAAAGATACCATCTTTTGTTTGCTGAACTTGTAGACCAAGAAAATAAGTAATTTCACCAATTAAGGAAATTTCAAATTCTTGCTGCATTACAGAAGCAAAATTCTGACTCATGGATTCTTTATTACTACCAAAAATGATATCATCAACATAAACAACAATAATTAGAAATTTATAATTTTTAATCTTTGTGTATAAATTGCTATCTACAGAAACTTTTGTAAAGCCTTGTTGTTGTAGATATTTGTCAAGGCAGTAATACCAAGCCCTTGGAGCTTGTTTAAGACCGTAGAGAGCCTTTTTGAGCTTGCATATGAGTTTTGCATCATTTCCAAGAATGAATCCTTCTGGTTGTTCAATATAAACTTCTTCTAAATCTCCATTAAGGAAGGTTGATTTTACATCCATTTGATATACTTTGAATTTCCGAAAACTAGAAAGAGTAAGAAACATCTTTATGGCTTCACGTCTGGCAACAAATGGAAAAGTTTCTTCAAAATCTATACCTTCTTGTTGAGAATACCCTTTACAAACAAGTTTGGCATTGTTTCTAATGACTTCTCCATTTTCATTCAGCTTGTTCTTAAATATCAATTTTGTTCTGATAATATTTTTATCATGAGGTCTAGGAACTAATTTCCAAGTATCATTCTTTTCAATTTTCTCAAGTTCTTCATCCATGGCCTTGACCCAAAATTCATATTTGCATGCTTCATTTACATTTTGAGGTTTGGTGGAGGATAGTAATGCCAGATAACTTGAAGTCCCTGTAAGAGTTCTTCTTGTCTATACACCAACCCCCTTTTCTCCTAGAATTTGAGTTTCTGGATGGTTATTTTGAACATACCTGGATGGAGTCCTTTCCCTATCTGTTGTATCATCTTATGATGCTTCATTTGTTTCTTCTTCAATATCATTTTGATTTGAAGTGGGAAAGCATTCCCCATATTCCTCATTGTTATATTCCTCTGTTGATTTCATCTGTTCCAGATTTCTGCACACTTCATCAACTACAACATCAATGCTTTGAACCATTTTTCGAAGTCTTTTATTATAACATTTTTATCCTTTACTTCTGGAAGAATAACCAAGAAGATTATCTTCATCTGCTCTGGGTTCAAACTTAGCAAGTTTTTCATCAGTCCTTTTGATAAAAAATTTGCTTCCAAAAACTTTAAAGTGTATTACAGTAGGAGGCTTACCATACCAAAGTTCATGTGGAGTTTTATTTCTATTTACCTGAACATTCACTTTGTTGACCATATTCATGTCAACAAATGCAGCTTCACCCCAAAAGGTTACAGGAGTTCCAGATTCATCTAGCATAGCTCGAACCATTTCTTGAACTGTTCTATTCATCCTTTCTACCACACCATTTTTCTAAGGAGTTCTTGCAGTGGAGAATTGCCTTTTTATTCCATGTTCTTCACAAAAGTCAAAGAATTCATCTGATATGAATTCTACCCCTCGATCAGATCTGACACATTTAATTTTTCGATCTGATTCATTTTCAACGAAAGCTTTGAAGGCTTTAAACTTTTCAAATGCTTCATATTTATGCTTTAGAAGACCTATCCAACACATTTTGGAAAAATCATCAATAAACAAGGTAAATTATTCTTCTCCACGAGGTGACCTTTTCCTTGTTCGTCCACATAAATTAGTATGGATGAGTTCAAGAGGCTTACTTGCTAACCCTTCCTTTTCAATGAAGTGAACTCTAGTTTGCCTACCGATTTGACATGGTTTGCATATGGTATTTTCTGGGATGCTGATATTTGGAAGATCATGAACTGCCTTGAGCCTGCATGCTTTTCTTATTTGAGAAAAGCTTAGATGTCCCAATATTCTATGCCACAACCAGTTTTAACCTGTTTTTCCTAGATACCAATGTTGCTTTCCTCCTTTGAGTATGTATAAGCTACTTGGAGTTCTTGTACCTTTGATCACAGTCTTTCCTGTATCAAGCTCACGAACGACACATCCGTTTGACCGAAACACCACTTCATTTCCTTGATCCCACATTTGACTGACTCTCAACAGGTTATGATTTAAACCATCTACATACATAAAATTTCCATCTTTAACCTTTTCTTTCAAGAAAACAAAACCTTTACGTTTAATGAAAATTGGAGTGTCATTTCCAAATGAGACATTCTTTTCCTTTTCTAAAGCATTATATGAATGAAATATCTCTTTATCACCTATCATGTGTTTGGAGCATCCACTATCAATGTACCACTGATTTTCTTGTCCTTATACATATAAAGTTATGCCACATATTTCTGATTGAGATTCCTTCCTTCTCCATATCTTGAGATTAAATGGTGTTTTCTCCTTTTGAAGTGTTGGATAAAATTTGCTCCTGCATTCAGATTCTTCATGACCAAAGTTATTACAAATTGAGCATTCTATTTCATTTTCAGGAGGAGAAAAGTTATTATAGGAACTCTTCTTGATTCTTGTTACATTCCTTTGATTTCGTGCTTCTCTAGTCATGATGGTTTTGTAAGCAACACATTAAGCAACCTTGTGCCCAAAGTTATGACATGAAAACATTGCCCATTAAAGAAGTTTCTGTGATCATAGAATCTTTTGACATTGTTTACCTGTTGGTTGTGGCTTCTACTAATATTCATCCTTGGAGTGAATTGAGTATGATTTACCCGATGAGTGGTTTTAGGCATTTGCTTACGATTAACATATTGTTCACTAGTATTTGTTGCATCAAGATAGCTTCTTGTGGAGGTTGAAGGCTTCTGTGATTGAGATGATTCTTCAGTATATCCAAGACCTATCTTTATCAGAGGAGAACCCTGAACCTCGATAATTTCATTTAAAGTTTTTGATCCTTTAGCAAATCTAAGATTGAGAGATTTTTTCTTCTCAAGATCTTTTCTTAGACCCATAATTTCACATTCTATATTTTCATTGTGTTTTTCTCTTTCAACAAGTTGGTGTGCCAAAGTATCTATGATCATGTTCTTTTCTTATAAACAGACTCTGTGTTTAGTGATTTCTTCAAGAAAGTATTCCTCTTCTAATGCATCCAAAAAATCACCATTTTCATAAGCCATGAGTAGCCTATAATCTTGTTTAGTTTCATATTCATTACTATTAGATAAACCATCACTATCTTCATGTGTATAGTAACTCCTCCTATTCACTACCTGTTTTCTATTTCCTTTTGCATATTCCTTCCCTTTTTCATATTTATCTTTATGAGGACATTTGGCAGCATAGTGACTGAATTTACCACAAGAAAATCATTTGAAAGGTATCTTACCTCTGAACCTTCCAGAACCTCGTTAAAGCTTCTTGACAAAATTTACCTCATCTTCTTCTTCTAAAATGTGTCATGATTCATTGTGCTCTTCCTTTTCTTTTCCCTTTGTTGATGCTTTAAATGCAACTTCTCTCATATCTGATGAGCTTCCTTTTCTCATTTCAATAGCAGTTAGGATTCCATGAAGTTGAGTCACAGTGACAGTTTGAAGATCCTATTTTTCTTCTATGGCAAACATTTTTGACTCAAATTTAGCAGAAAAAGATCTCAAAATTTTCTCAACTAAAATAAATTCCTTTATCTCTTCACCCAGATTCTTCATACAATTAACAATCTCATCTATACGTAAAAAGTAACTAGCTATACTCTCATCATTATGCATCTTAAGAGTTTCATACTGAATTCTGAGACTTTGAAGCTTAACACGTTTTACCTGAGAGTCTCCTTCATAGGTCTGAATGATTTTGTCCCATATTTCTTTGGCTATCTTGGGTTGCATGACCTTGACAAATTCTGATTCTGACAGACTTCCTAATAATGTATTGACAGCTTTGACAATGGTTTCGTATAACTTCTTACCTGCAGAGTCTGTAGGAATTGTTGCTGGAAATTGATATCCTCCTTCGACAATTTCCTGAACATCAGCTCCAAGCGATTGTAGATAGGCTCTGGTTCTTAATTTCCAATATACTAAGTTGCTCCTATTGAATATTGGTGGTCTGATGGATCCCATGCCTTCATGATTATTCATCTTGAAAGATCTACCTTCAAGCGATCAAGCTTCTTTTGAAGGACCTGCTCTGATACCAATTGTTGGAAATAATACTGAGAGGGAGGTGAATCAGTATTATCAGATTAATAATTTTGTTTCCCAAACATATTTATATACACTACTTCAGTGAAGTGAACTAGCGTGTACATGCAACTGTGATTAGAGAAACGAGTGTATACCCAGAGAAATTTTGATTTAGACAATTTATCAACAAACCGAGATCACGACATTTAAAGAGTAAAACAGGTGTACACAGTCAGATCTAGCCCAACCAATATGAAATCATCCAATAATAAGTCATTTCAAGTCTCATTATCTTGATCCAACATTGAATTCAAGTTGCACAAGGTATTTCAGATCAAATCACAAACACAGCCCCTGTAACATAAAATATAGTTTAGATAGAAGTATTCCTTAGAAACCTATACACTTGCACACTTGGCCTTATGATCTTCTCCTCCTTATATAGCTTTAGGCCCTTTGTCAATACCTTGGACCAAAACCACTTAGGACCAATACCTTGGACCAAATACCTAGGGTCAATACCATGAACCAAATACCTTGGACCGAATACCGAGGGTCAATACCATGGACCAAATACCTCGGACCAAAACCTTGGTCTTCCAACATGTACACATTTTTCTTCTTGTGGGAGTGAGTGTATACGTATACACTCTTTTTGTTCTATGGACCAGTGTCTATATGATGTTTTGACTAAGTGGACCTGCGTATACTTCTTAAATTGCTTTTCATTAGCCTTTTCCTTTACCTTCTTTATTCTGATTAGTAGACCTTAGTTCCATCTTCCAGTTCTTCTATACCACTGCCCTGTTACCTCTGAATATACTTGTTGTATTGTGAGTTTCCTTTTACCAAAACTAAATTGACATGTGAGTGAGTTGCCATCAAGGACAACACTTGTATCATAGTGCTAGTAGGAACATGCAGTAGTATGTTGGTAGAGTACTTCAGGAGTAGGGTCATTGTGGGAAACTGGTACCCAATAGTGTTCATTGATTTCCATGAGCATGCTATGACTAGTATGATGGTTTTTAGGTAGGTATATGCCCTGGTTGTTTGATCTCCGAATGCGAGAAAGCCTTGGAAAGGGATGGATCGCTCGGGATACGGGATTTCAGGGAACTTTGAAGGTGAGTGACTGCGTAGAAGGAGGTGACCAGATTTCCTAAGGGACTATGTTCAAGAGAAGAGAAGGTAACAAATATATTGGTTTTGGTCATTAGCATTTCTAAATGGAATCATATACACATTGGGAGTGTGGCTTGGGACAACAAGTTGGTAACTATTTGCTCAGAGGAAAAGTGGCACAGGATTATAGTGTTGGACATTTGATGCAACTTTGACTATGGCAGTGGATTTTGAACTTCTTGGGAAGGAGGTGAATCCTAGTATTACCTTGAGGGTGGCGGTGTCATCCTTTGGATTCCCTTGTTGACTGATATGGGCATTGTATTCTCTTATTTGTTGGTTTAGCGCATATGTGTATATGTGGCTATTGTAAATACTATAATGAGTTGTGTTATAAAGCTCCAGTATGTGACATGGTTATTATCTAGTCATATTGTCACGATGTTTTTATTTTGAACTGGTCATTCATTGTAAATACTGCAATGAGATATGTTATGAAGATCCATGGGCAGTATGTTCTACTTTCAACAGTTTTGTTGGTTATAGGTATTTTTGAACACCGAGGACAATGTTCCCCCATTGGGTAGGGTTCTATAACCACCCTGGTGAAAATTCCATGTAAAAATATATAAGACCACATATGATGGGACACTTATTCCAAGATGAATGTTGTGCAAGACATCCTACGGGGTGTTCATTTGGTTTATTATGGCTAAGGAAATTGGCAAAGGCAATGGCTAAGGCTTTGGAGAGGCATGAGGCATTTATTTCCATTTTATTTATGAAAATAAAGGAAATGAGGAGAAAAGGAAGGTGGAAGGTCACATCTTGCATGTGATTAGGAGATTGAAGGAAAATAATGGAGAATGAAGAAAATAGATGCCTCATTAATAAAAAGGCTTCTAAGGATTAGTTGGCAAGCTTCTTATTTTTAGTGTGAAGAATTTAGTCAGCGTTAAGCTCTTAGTTAGTGTAAGCTCTTGGCTCAAGTTTTTTCTTTGGTTATCCATGGGATGAAGAAAGGAAAAGAAGGCAAGAGGAAGCAAATATAAACTAGGGAAAGGCAGAATCAAGCAGCTACATTAGGATTAGTAGCAGGTATCAATTTGCATGTGTAATTTCCTTGCTATATTTGGAAACAATGGTATTTCATGTGGTTATTTCTCCATTGTGGCATGGTTTTTTCCCGGTGTAATAGTGTTTCTAGCCTAGCCTTGCCATTTCCGCATAGCCATCGTGTGATGGGGTTCTCATGTTTTGATTGAGCTAAATTGTCAGATGGATACAAATATGAGGTGGGTGGATCTCTGAATGATAGAGCGCATATCCTAGTGGTCCTTGAACTGGACTATGAATAATGGAAAAGCCACTGGCCTATTAACGCCTGAGCCAGACTGTGGGTTACGGTAAAGCCAGGATTATGTTACCTCGGTGGGCCTAGGAATCCTTGCCAGTGAATTGCATGATATACGGTAAAGCCAAGAGGTGGTTTTATCTTTGTTGGGCCTAGTAACCCCAGGTTTGGGATATGCAGTAAAGCCTGGAGAGTGCGTCTCAGTATAGGGTCTAGTGATCTATGTTTGGATTGCAGTAAATCCTGAGAGACCAGCAAGCAGAAAAATTCCTCATGGTGTAGCTAGAGAAATCTGGTGGAATCCATGCTTATTTCGCCTAGTGATTTGGTGGAGATCATGGTAAAGCCTGTTATGATGTGTTCATTCCGCTGGCCTAGTGATCTAGGATGGATTATGCGAAAGCCTAGTTTCTATTGATGAGGATGAGGTGGTTTAGCCTCGGTATGCCATGGTTCATTCTTTGGTTTGAGTCCCACATTCATGCTTGGAACATGTCATGAGGGTGATTGGCTGAAGAGAAATTTGGCTCAACCTTTCTATGGTTGGGTGGAAATGGTAGTCCCATCTCTGGTTGGTTTATTGCATTCATTAATGAGAAACTCATTTCCTTGATTTTCATGTGTAAATGTACTGATGTATATGTGGATTTTATGGTTGATATGCTTATGATATTTTTGTCTTTATTATGTTGGATATATGTATGTTTTGCGACAACATCTATGTATGGCTATCAACATGTTTTTTGTTGTAAATGAATGGATAATGTATCTATGGATTAATAGATGATAATGCAACAAATGACATGAGGGAACAATGGTTCATAGAGATTCTCAGATAAGTATGAGATCCCTACACTTAATTTTGTTGTTTACACTTGTAGGTTACATGTTGATTACATGTTTGACGGAATGGCTATCATGGCTAGAAGGGGTCAGATTAAGGTCTTATTTAACTTATTGCTTTTGCATCATTGTTTCCCCCTTATTTGACTAATATTAAAATATCATTCCATTTTGATAAGTGACATGGGATCTGGGCCTAAAAAAATGGCTCAAACTCTAGGTTCATTGACATAACACTAGAAAATTTGGTCTCTGGACACTCGCAGGGAAGTCCATGAAAGCAACTTTTGGTTTCTGGATGATATCATGCCTATAACATGAGATATACTGAGGCTTAAGATGTCTATAACATGAGTGGGACCCAGTGATAGGATGTATGAGTGGCTGGCATGTCTCCTAAGGTTTCCATTGCTAATGTGGATAGGTTGGTTGACATGTTCTATCGATTTCACTTCCTTAAGGTTGCATAGGAGGTCGAATCCAATCATAGTAGCCTCTTCTTGCATGATTACACTAGTTGAATGGTTACTTGAGTATATGTGTAAGGAGGGCGTTAGAGAGTGGTATCAGAGCATGGATGCACTCTCCTTGGGTGATTTTGTTGGTCATGCATGCATTTTAATTGCATGTGTGTCTCTTACACTTGAATTCCATGTGCTTGTTGCCTTGCATCATGTTGAGCATGGTTGTAGTAAGGTTGTCATGAGGAAATTGATTGTTGATTTTGTCGAATGCATCATCAAAAGTATATGAATGATTACGTTTTATATGTAACTAGATTACATCCTTGTATGTTAGGTTACATTCTTGTATGTTTGATTACATGTATCAGTCTTGTAGGTTGGTTACAAGAATTTATCGATTATGCTCCACTACATGTGTTCATACGTATTTGTAGTTGATTAGGCATTGCTTATGCATGTTGATAGTTTCATTTGGAAATGTGTACAATGGTTGTTTTCATGCATGAGGTCATATCATGTATTGTTGATATGGCCTTGCATTCATAACTAGACTCTAGCTAGAATGATGTGTGTATGGTTTGGTAATCATGTGTTATATTTCTATATGCCATTGTCATGCATGAATGGTCTTGGTTATAGTTATGGATGAATAGTATGTCAAACATGCCTTGTGAACTCATGGTATGGAATTTATGTCATCAAGGTGATATTGGCATGTTATGATGCCAATGTGTTGGCTGAGATATAGCAAGAGATGTAGATCATCATAATGAGGTTGCAACATTGGACTTTGGGGTAGGAGCAAATCATCGTATAGGTATTTTATGTTTGGGACACATGGATGTAAGTCAAGGATTTTTATATGCATTAGGTTTACGTACATGTATTTTGATGTTATGGCTACACACATGATAGATGGTAGTTTACTAGTATAGTCATATGCATATGTGTCGGATAGTTATGAATGATAGTAACATGTGCTTGTTTGCATTGCTACTATTGTTTTAGGTTAGATGACTTGATGATTATGTTATATGTTCTTATTGAGTATGTTATAGGTTAATGTGTTCTCATTATATGACAATTAGCTTGACGATTAGGTTACATGTGGTTGATGAGCATGATATATAGCTTATTGTTGTTATATGCTATTAAATTTATGATTAGGGTTATTTCATTAAGGTCTTGATGTTGTCATTTGGATTGGTCATATGTGTGATGGTTATGTTCATTACATTGAAGATATTAATGTTATATGTATTGCTTTAACTTGTTTAGAACTATGTAGATGGTTATGGTTGTGACATTCAAGTATGAGTCGACTTACTGTGTTGCATTGTATTGTACTAATCTATACTGATCGTACATATGTGATTGGTATGAATAAATGATAATTGTGTATGAGTTATGATGTAAACATGTTGGCTAGTGACTATTTTTGGTATCATAATCTTATTTATGTTTGAGTTAATATCTTTTGAATTTATATCGTGCTAACTAGCTTGATTGGGTATTCAAGATAACCTCCCCTGAGATACAATAAGGTACGAGTTTTCTTATGTCGTATATTTGGTGCTTGGCTATTTGATTATGTTGACTAGTTAGTTTATTTAACATGGTATGTTGGAGGTTGGTTGAATGTTTGATGAATTACATAATATGAGTAAGTGTTCAAATGATTTTGTTTTAAGATGATTGTACTAACACATATATGTTGAGACAGTTGATATGTATTTGAGTATCATAGGTGATACTTGTAGCATTGTGTCTAAGGACTATGAGTTGACTGTGGATTATGACATGATTGTTAGTCTTGGTAAAGATTTATTTCAATTTGTTAGATATGATTGTTTTGATATTTAGAACATGACACTGATATGTGTGAGAAAGATGCAGGAAAACATGCTTGTTATTAGCGTGACAAGGTAACAATTGATGTGCTTATATAACTAACAGTTGGGTGATGTGACAGTGCATAGTAAGCCTCGACTACAACCAGGTAAAAAGTGAAGGAAGGAATTGGACATGAATTCCTTTGGCTATGTTTGGAAACCCTAATTCCAAAAAAATGAGTGCTTCACATACAAGAAGTCTTCTTGACCTTAATATTGTTTGACATTATGTGGATACATGCTATATTCATGAACATGTACTTGACATGTATATTAGCTAATCTTTAGCTACAAGTGGATCTGTCAAAAGATTGGAGTGCCATGAGAGATGGCATTAACATATTCAACTACAAGGAAGAGTGATTTGCACAACAAGATAATTTATCTGATGTATAGTTATATTTATTAATGCACAAACATTTATTTGTTTATGGTGGTATGATGCAAGGGATTGCATGGAAAAGAGGTTGTCATGAAATTTTCAAGAAGGCTCTAGTTGAGATTTCCTTGGGAACCATGGGGATTGTGTGATGGTGTATTTGGTTAGTCTTTTTCTTTTGGTCTTTTGCGATTTTTGCACTTGATTTACGATTTTGCATGTGTGTGGTGCATAACTATGCGACTTTTTTGCAGTGTTGTATTGTTAATGGTTTTCATGGTTTTGCTTCTTGTTTGTTTCTTGTTATTTCCTTTTATGTCTTGAGTCTTGGGAATCGGTCAGGAAAGAGGAAAGTTAATGGAGCTCAGGGAAAGCTATGTGGTACCCAACGGGTAATGTAAGACTTAGATGAAGATTTGTGCATGAGTAAGTGCAGCGGCAGGTAGAACTATGCAATCAGTTGGACTGGATGGGTCCATTGAGGTAAACAGATGGTTGCAATAATGTCATGAAAAAGGTAACCAAAAAGGTAAAGTAAATAGATTTGAGGCATAATATCCCTTGGCTATGTTGGGAACGAATATTCTTAATGTTGCACATGCATTGCATGAATAAAGGAAGTTCTCTTAACCCTTGACCTTGGTATCTGGCAATTATGTTATGACCACCATTATGCTGATGTTTGTATATGTATGTACATGTAGGTGTGTATGCATGTCATGTTTGATAGGGTCGTCAGGGATCATGACTATTAATGCTGACATTTATGTGTATGTATATATGTCTGTATACATATCGTTCTCTAACAGGATCATGATTGTTTATGCTAATGTTTACGTATATGTATGTATGTATCCATGTATCTATGTCACTATTCGACAAATCATCAAAAATATTTCTTGTGGTAGAATGATTGCTTATGTAGGCGAATGGCATGAAGAAGTTCCTAGCTATGAGGAATCAAGTGGGAAGTTTAGTCATGGAAAATATATGAGGTAAGTATCATGTGAATATGAATTTATATTGTATTCTTATATTATGCCTATGTTTATGTTATGGACAGGTTATATTGAGGTTTACAGTAGTGAAATGGAAGCAGTGTGGTCTGCGACATGATGGGGCAAGCATGGATAAGACACTGGAAGCAAGGCTGCTTGGTAAAGACAGTGTGGTTTTCGATTTGTGGTGTTACTATTGTGCATATGTTGCATAGGTGATGTTATGTGGATGTAGTGTTTCGCAGATATTGCATATGTAGTGTTGGGAATAGATGGTGCCATGTAGATGTTGGATATGTGGTGTTGTGTATAGATGATGCTATGTACATGTCGAATATGCGGTGCTATGTAAATGTGGTGTTGTGTGCATATTGTACATGGGGCGCTATGTACATATGGTGTTGTGTGCATGATTATAAAAGTCATGTCATGTACATCGTGTACAAGTGGCATTGTGTGTAGGTGGTGTTGTGTCCATGTTATGCATGTGGCACTGTGTACATATGGTGTCGCATACATGTCGTGCACATGGTATTGTGTACATGTGGTATTGTGTACACGTTGTACAGTGGTGTAGTGTACATGTGGCATTATGTACACATTGTGCAGGTAGTTGTGTGTACATTTGATGTTGTGCACACATTGTGTAGGTGGTTCTTTTTACATATGGTACTAGTGTATGTGTGGTATTTTTTGCATGTCATACATGTTATGTTGAAAGCATACGGTACTAGGTGCATGTATTGCATGGTGTTGTATGTCGTGTGTGATTGTGTGATGTAGACTGTGTGTGTGCACATGGGTTAGGAGATGGGATTGGGTGTTTGTCTAGTGTGCCAACCGAATCAGAGTGCGTATGGAATAAAGACAAAGGTAGAAGCTAAGGATTGATGAAAGGATCAGCATCAACATTTTGTTTCAGTTTTTGTATTCATGTGGTTTATGAATATGGTATATGATAATTATATGTGATCTATGATTCTAGTTTATGATCATTACATGTGATTTATGATGTTAAAATATGATGGTTATGTTTTGAGCTAACCAAATGTGACATGTTGAGGCATGATGTTTTGATCAAATAGTTAGTTTGACTTGTTGTGGTAAGAAGCGAACAAAATTGCAAGTGTATGTTATTAACGAGTTATCAATAAGGTATGATGTGAATTTATTTCAATTTATTTTAAATCTAATGGAATTTATGTGCTTGGTATAGGAGGTGTGAACATGCCCAGTTGGGTGGTTGAAATCTACTACAAGAATTAGCAGTAGCAGTGAAATGAATTGGAACATGCAATAATATGTTGGTAGAGTACTTCAGGCGCAGGGAAATTTTGGGACACTAGTACCCAATAGAGTCGATTGATTTCCATGAGAATCCTATGATTGGTATGATGGTTTTGAGGAAGGTACATTCCTTCATTGTTTGATTTTCCGATGTGAGGAAACCTTTCCAAGGGATGGATCACCCGAGATAGGGGATGCCAGGGAACTTGGAAGGTGAGTGACTATGTGGAAGGGGGTGAACAGATTTCCCGAGGGTTAGTGTAGAAGAGAAGGGAAGGTAATGGATATATTGGTTTTGGTCATTATCATTTCTATATGGAAACAGATACACATTGGGAGTGCACCTTGAGACAATGAGTCAGTGACTATTCGCTCAGAGGAGAAGTGGTGCAAGAATGTAGTGATGAACATTGGATTCAACTTTCACTGTGGCAGTGGATTCTAGACTTCCTGGGAAGGAGGTGAGCCCTGGTATTACCCTGAGGGTGGAGGTGTGATCCTCTGGATTCCCTTGTTGATTTATATGGGCATTGTATTCTCTTATTTTTTTGTTTAGAAAATGTGCATATGTGTATATGTGGTTATTGTAAATACTGTAATAAGTTGTGTTATAAAGCTCTCATATGCTATATGGTTATTATCTAGTCATATTGTCATGATGTTTCTCTTTTGAGCAGGTCATTCATTATAAATACTGCAACGAGCTATGTTATAAAGATCCATGGGGAGTATGTTCTATTTTCAGCAATTTTGTTGGCTATAGGTATCATTAAACACCGAGGATGGTGTTCCCCCATGAGGGAGGGTTCTCTAACAACCCTGGTGAAAATTCCATGTAAAATATATATAAACCATAGATGATGGGACACTTATTCCAAGATGAATTTTGAGTAAGGCATCTTAGGGGGTGTTCATTTGGTTTATTATTTCTAAGGAAATTGGAAAAGGTAATGGCTAAGGCTTTGGAGAGGCATGAGGCATTTATTGGCATTTTATTTATGAAAATAAAGTAAATTAGGAGAAAAAGAAGGTGAGAGGTCGTAGGTTTCATGTGAGTATGGAATTAAAGGAAAATAATGGAAAATGAAGAAAATAGAGGCCTCATTAATAAAAAGGCTTCTGAGGATCAGTTGGCAAGCTTTTTCTTCTTAGTGTGAAGCACTTAGTCAGTGTTAAGCTCTTAGTCTGTGTAAGCTCTTGGTTCAATTTTTTCTTTGGTTAAGCATGGTATCAAGAAAGGAAAAGTCAAGAGGAAGAAAATATCATGCAGGGAAAGGCAAGATCATGTAGCTACAATAGGATTCATTGCAGTTATCGATTTGCATGTGTAATTTGCTCTAAAAAGTATTTAAGACTCTCATGATCTGCTTTTACCTTGAAATGTCTTCCCATTAGGTAAGGTTTCCATTTCTTACGTGCCACGTGTTTTCCCAACATTTCCTTCTCATAAATAGATTTGTGTAAATAATTTCCTTTGAGGGGACAACTTTCAAGAGAAATGGGTCTTTATCCTTGCATTAAAACAACACTAGTTCCATTTCTTGAGGTATCACATTCCACAATAAAGGTTTTTGTGAAGTTTTGCGTAGCTAAGACCAGTGCTTGGCACGTTGCCTCTTTAAGATGTTCAAAGGCTTTCATTGCTTCTGGAGTCCAAAAAATGAATCTTTCTTCAATAATGTTGTTAGCGGTGTTATTATTCTTCCATAATTCTTAACAAACTTGTGATAATACCCTGCCAACCCAAGAAATCCTCGCAGATGCTTTATGGATGTGGGGATTTTCCATTCCTTAATGGATTTAATTTTTCTATTTTCTACCTTAACAAATTCATCAGATACAATATGACCCAAATATTCCACCTCTTGTACTCCAAAGAAACATTTGGAGGTTTTTGCACATAACTGTTTCTCCTCCAATAGTGTGAGAACTTTATCAACATGTCGAACATGATCTTTCCAAGACTTGTTGTAGATTAGTATATCATCAAAAAATACTAACACAAATTTTATAAGGAAGCGTTTAAAAATGGAATTCATCAAGCCTTGAAATGTAGAAGGTGCATTGGTAAGGCCAAAAGGAATGACCAAAAATTCATAATGACCCTCATGATTTCTAAATGCTATTTTTAGAATCTATTCAGTCTTCATTATTATTTGATGATATCCTGAACGAAGGTCCAACTTGGTGAAGTAAATTTCTCCATGCAATTAATCTAATAATTCATCAATGACAGGAATGGGAAATTTAGCTTTAATAGTGAACTTGTTGAGCTCCCTATAATCTGGACACATGCACCATGATCCATCCTTCTTGTGAACAAATACTACTAGAGAAGAGAAAGAACTTTGATTAGTTTGAATTATACCAGCCTCTAGCATTTCTACAACCATACATTCAATTTCACTCTTTTGGGCATAGGGATATCTGTAAGGCCTGATGTTTGGAGGAACTTCTTGGAATCAAACGAATAGCATGATCATGATCACAAATAGGTGGGAGGCCTTTGGGAGTCTCAAATACCTTGGTATGATTGTCCAAGACCTTGGTATCTGGTAGTTATGTTGTGATCATGATTATGCTGATGTTTATATACGTATACATGTAGGTGTGTATGCATGTCATGTTTGACAAGGTCATCATGGATCATGACCATTAACGCTAACATTTATGTGTATATATATATGTATGTATACCTATTGTTGACTTACAACATCATGATTTTTTATGATAATGTTTACGTATATGTATGCATGTATCCATGTATCTATGTCACTAACTAACTAATCATCAAGAATCGTTCTTGTGGTGGAATGATTTATTATGAAAGCGAATGGAATGAAGAAGTTCCTAGCTATGAGGAATCAAATGGGAAGAGTAGTCATGAAAAATATATGAGGTTAGTATCATGTGAATATGAATTTATATTGCATCCTTATATTATGCCTATGTTTAAGTTATGGATAGGTTATACCAAGGTTTACAATAGCGAAATGAAAGTAGTGTGGTCTGCGACATGCTATCATAAGCATGGATAAGACACTGGAAGCAAGGTTGCTTGGTAAAGACAGTCTGGTTTTGGATGTGTGGCGTTATTGTTGTGCATATGTTGCATAGGTTATGTTATGTGGATGTAGTGTTGTGCAAGTATTTCATATGAAGTGTTGGGTATAGATGGGGACATGTAAATGTTGGATATGTGGGCCTATGTATAGATGATGCTATGTACATGTTGGATATGCAATGTTATGTACATGTGGTGTTGCAGGAATATTTTACATGGGGTGCTATGTACATATTCTTATGCTATGTAAATATGTTATTGTGTGCCTGATTGTGCAATTGGTGTTGTGTACATGTTGCACAAGTGGTGTTGTGTGTAGGTGGTGCTATGTACATGTCGTGCATTTTGCACTGTGTAATTATAGTGTCGCATACATATCGTGCGTGTGATACTATGTACATGTGGTATTGTGTACATTTTGTACAGTGGTGCAGTGTACATGTGGCGTTATGTACAAATTATGCAAGTGGTGCCATGTACATGTGATGTTGTGCACACATTGTGCAGTTGGTGCTTTGTACATATGGTACTGGTGTACATGCGGTGTTGTGTGCATGTCATACATGCGGTACTAGGTGAATGTATTGCATGGTGTTGTATGTCATGTGTAATAACCTGTGTGATGTACATTGTGCATGCACATGGGTTAGAAGAAGGCACTAGGTGTTTTTTTGGTGTGGCCACCAATCCAAAGCATGTATGGAATAAAGACAATGGTAGAAGCTAAGGATTGATGAAAGGATAAGAATCAACATTTTATTTTAGTTTTATTATGCATGTGTTTTATGACTATGGTATATGATGATTAAATGTGATCTATGATTCTGGTTTATGATGGTTACATGTGATTTATGATGGTTATGTTTTGAGCTAACCAGATGTGATATGTTTATGCATGATATTTTGATTCAAAAATTTAGTTTGACTTGTTGTCATGGGAAGCGAACATAATTGCAAGTGTACCTTCTTGTCAAGCTACGAATAAGGTATGATGTGAATTTATTTCAATTTATTTTAAATATAATGGAAGTTATGTGCTTGGTATAGGAAGCATGATCATGCCTAGTTGGGTGGTTGAAATCAGTTACAAGAATTAGTAGTAGCAGTGAAAGGAATTGGAACATGCAACAGTATGTCAGTAGAGTACTTCAGGAGTAGGGCCATTGTGGGACATTGGCACCCAATAGTGTCCATTGATTTCCATGAGAATGCTATGACCCGTATGTTGGTTCTCAAGTAGGTATATGCCTTGGTTGTTTGATTTTCCAAAGTTAGGAAGCCTTGCCAAGGGATTGATCACCCAAGATAGGAGATGTTAGGGAACTTGGAAGGTGAGTGACTGCGCAAAAGGAGGTGACCAGATTTCCCAAGGGACTATGTAGAAGAGAAGAGAAGGTCAAAAATATTTGGTTTTGGTAATTAGCATTTCTAGATGGAATTAGATACACGTTGGGAGTGTGCCCTAGGACAATGAGTCGGTAACTATTTGCTAAGAGGACAAGTGGCCCAGGATTGTAGTGTTGGACATTGGATGTAGTTTTGACTATGGCAGTGGATATTGAACTTCCTGGGAAGAAGGTGAATCCTGGTATTATGATGAGGGTGGAGGTGTGATCCTTTGGATTCCCTTGTTAATTGACATGGGAACTGTATTTGTTGGTTTAGAAAGTGTGCATATGTGTATATGTGGTTATTGTAAATACTGTAATGAGTTGTGTTATAAAGCTTTAGTATGCGATATGGTTATCATCTAGTCATATTGCCACGATGTTTTTCTTTTGAGTAGGTCATTCATTGTAAATACTTTAATGAGCTGTGTTATAAAGCTCCATGGGAAGTATGTTCTATTTCCAACCATTTTTTTGGTTATAGGTATCATTGAACACTAAGGATGGTCTTCCCCCATGGGGGAGGGTTCTATAACCACTCTAGTGAAAATTCCATGTAAAAATATATAAGACCACATATGATGGGACACTTATTCTAAGATGAATGTTGGGCAAGACATCTTAGGGGGTCTTCATTTGGTTTATTATGGCTAAGAAAATTGGCAAAGGAAATTACTAAGGCTTTGGAGAGGCATGAGGTATTTATTGGCATTTTATTTATGAAAATAAAGGAAATGAGGAGAAAAGGAAGGTGAAAGGTCAACGGTTTCATGTGACTTGGAGATTGAAGGAAAATAATGGAAAATGAATAAAATAGAGGCCTTAATAATAAAAAGGCTTATAAGGATTAGTTTACAAGATTCTTCTTTTTGGTGTGAAGAACTTAGTTAGAGTTAAGCTCTTAGTCAGTGTAAGTTCTTGGCTCAAGTTTTTTCTTTGGTTATCCATGGGATCAAGAAAGGAAGAGAAGAGAAGAGGAAGAAAAGATCATGTACGGAAAGGCATTATCAAGAAACTACAACAGGATTCATTGTAGGTATCGATTTGAATGTGTAATTTCCTTGCTATATTTGGCATGAATGGATTTCATGTAGTTCTTTTTCTATTCTGGCATGGGTTTTTCCAGGTGTAATATTGTTTCCATCCTAATCTTTCCATTTCCGGATAGCCATGGTGTGATGAGGTTCTCATGTTTTGGTTGAGCTGGATTGCCATATGGATACGAAGATGAGTGGGGTGGATCTTCGAATGATAGAGCACATGTCCTAGTTGTCCCTGAACTAGACTATGAATAATGGTAAAGCCACTAGCCTAGTAACCCCATAGCCAGACTATAGGTTATGGTAAAGCCAGGATTATGTTACCTCGGCAGGCTTAGGAATCCTTGCCAGTGAATTACATGATATAAGGTAAATCCAAGAGGTGGTTTTATCTCCATTGGGACTAGTAATCTCGGGTTTGGGATATGTGGTAAAGCCTGGAGAGTGGGTCTCGGTATAGGGCATAGTGATCTAAGTTTGGATTGCGGTAAAGCCTAAGAGACTACCTAAAAAGATAATTCCTCATGGTGTAGCTAGAGAAATCCAGTGGCATCCATGCTTGTTTTCCCTATTGATTCAATGGAGATCACGGTAAATCCTATTATGATGTGTTCAATGTGTCGGCGTAGTGATCTAGGATGGATTACGGTAAAGCCTATTTTCTATTGATGAGGGTGAGGTGGTTTAGCCTCGGTATGCCTTGGTTGGTTCTTTGTTTTGAGTCCTATATTCATGCTTGGAATATGGTATGGGGGTGATTGGCTGAAGAGAGATCTAGCTCATCCATTCTATGGTCGAGTGGAATGTGGTAGTCCCATCTCTGGTTGGTTTATTGCATTCATTAATGAGAAATTCATTTCCTTGATTTTCATGTGTAAATGTACTGATGTATATGTGGATTTTATGGTTGATATGCTTATGATATTTTTGTCTCTATTATGTTGGTTATATGTATGTTTTATGACAACATCTATGTATAGCTCTCAACATGTTTTTACTTGTAAATGAATGGATAATGTATCTATGGCCTGATAGATGATAATGCAACAAATGGCATGAGGGAACAATGGTTCATAGAGATTCTCATATAAGTATGAGATCCATACAATTAATTATATTGTTTACACTTGTAGGTTAGATGTTGATGACATATTTGATGAAAAGCGTGCCATGTCTAGAAGGGGTCAGATTAAGGTCTTTTTAAAATTATTTCTTTTGCATCATTGTTTCCCTCTTCTTTGACTAATATTAAGCTATAATTCCATTTTGGGAAGTGAAATGGGATCTGTTCATGGAAAAGTGGCTCAAATCTCAGGTTCCTTGGCATAACACTAGCAAATTTGGTCTCTAGATGCTGGCAGGGAAGCCTATGAGAGCACCTTTTGGTTTCTAGACACTATCATGCCTATAACATGAGAGATACTGAGGCTTAAGATGTCTATAACATGACTGTGACCGAGTGATAGGATGTCTGAGTGGCTAACATGTCTCTTGAGGTTTATGTTTCTAATGTGGATAGGTTGGTTGATGCGTTCTGTTGATTTCACTTCCTTAAGGTAGCATAGGAGGTTGAATCCAATCATAGTAGCCTCTTCTCACATGCTTACCCTGGTTAGCTAGTTACTTGAGTAGATGTGTGAGGAGGGTGTGAGAGAGTGGTATCAGAGCATTGTTGTGATATCCTTTGGTGATTTTGTTGGTCATGCATGCATGTCAGTTGCATGTGTGTCTCTTACACTTGAATTCCATGTGCTTGTTGCCTTGCATAATATTGATCGTGGTTGTAGTAAGCTTGTCATGAGGAAATTGATTGTTGATTTTGTCAAATGCATAATCAGAAGTATATGAATGGTTAAATTTTATATGCAACTTGATTACATCCTTGTATGTTAGGTTGCATTCTTGTATGTCTAATTGCATGTATCAGTCTTGTAGGTTGGTTACAAGAATTGATCGCTTATGCTCCACTGCATGTGTTCATACATATGTATAGTTGATTAGGCATTGCTTATGCATGTTGATAGTTTCATTTGGCAATGTGTACAATGGAGTAATGGTTGTTTTCATTCATGAGGTCATAGGATGTATTGTTGATATGGCCTTGCATTGATGCCTGGAATCTAGTTAGAATGATGTGTGTATGGTTTGGTACCCGTGTGTTATATTTCTATATGCAGTTGTCATGCATGAATGGTCTTGGTTATAGTATGCATGAATAGTATGTCAAACATGCCTTGTTAAGTCATGGTATGCAATTTAGGTCATCAGGGTGATATTGGTATGTTATGATGCCAATGTGTCCGTTGAGATATAGCAGGAGATGCAGATCATCATAATGAGGTTACAACATTGGACTTTGGGGTAAGAGAAAACCGTCATATATGTATCGTATGTTTGGCATGGATGTATGTGAGTCAAGGATTTTTATATGTATTAGGTTTA
The DNA here is from genome assembly GCA_031772625.1 of Pinus tabuliformis. Classification (NCBI taxonomy): domain Eukaryota; kingdom Viridiplantae; phylum Streptophyta; class Pinopsida; order Pinales; family Pinaceae; genus Pinus; species Pinus tabuliformis. The sequence continues at coordinate 495,393,132 of CM062807.1, read as the reverse complement.
TATAAATTAGGTTTGTATACATGTATTTTTATGTTATGGATACATACATGATAGATGGTATTTGATTAGTATAGTCATATGCATATGTGTCAGATAGTCATGAATGATAGTAGCATGTGCTTGTTTGCATTGCTACTATTATTTTAGGTTAGATGACTTGATGATTATGTTATATGATCTTGTTGAGTATGTTATAGGTTAAATTGTTCTTGTTATATGATAGTTAGCTTGACAATTAGGTTACATGTTGTTGATGATCATTTGATATATAGCTTATTGTTGTTATATGTTATTACCTTGATGATTAGGGCTTTTTCATTGAGATTTTGACGTTGTAATTTGGATTTCTCATCTGCGTGATGGTTATGTTCATTGCATTGAAGCTATTAATCTTATATGTATTGTGTAAACCTGGTTAGACCTATACAGATGGTTATGGTTGTGACATTCAAGTATTAGTCAACTTATCGTGTTGCATTGTGTTGTACTAATCTATATTGACCGTACATATGTGATTGCTATGAATAAATGATAATTGTGTATGAGTTATGATGTAAACATGTTAGCTAGTGACTATTTTCGGTATCATGATTTTATTTATGTTTGAGTTAATATCTTTTGAATTTATATTGTGCTAACTAGCTTGGTTGGGTATTCAAGGTAAGATCCCCTGAGATACAGTAAGGTACGAGTTTTCTTATGTCATATATTTGGTGCTTGGATATTTGATTATGTTGTCTAGTTAGTTTATTTAACATGGTATGTTGGAGGTTGGTTGAATGTTTGATGAATTACATAATCTGAGTATGTGTTCAAATGATTTTGTTTTAAGATGATTCTACTAACACATATATGTTGAGACATTTGATATGTACTTGAGTAACATAGGTGATAGTTGTGGCATTGTGTCTAAGGACTGTGAATCGACTATGGATTATGACATGATTTTTAGTCTTGGTAAAGGTTGATTTCAATTTGGTAGATATGATTGTTTTGATATTTATAGCATGACACTGACATGTGTGAGCAAGTTGTAGGAAAAAATGCTTGTTATTAGCGTGACAAGGTAACAATTGATGTGCATATATAACTAACAGTTGGGTGATGTGACATTGCATAGTAAGCCTCGATTGAAACCAGGTAAAAAGTAAAAGGAAGGAATTGGACAAGAATTCCTTTGGCTAGGTTTGGAAACCTTAATTCCAAACGAATGAGTTCTTCGCATACAGGAAGTCTTCTTGACCTTAATATTGTTTGACATTATGTTGATACATGTTATATTCATGAACATGTACTTGAAAAGTATATTAGATAGTCTTTAGTTACATGTGGATCTTTCAAAGGATTGCAGTCCCATGAGAGATGGCATGGACGTGTTCAGCTACAAGGCAGCGTGCTTTTCACAACAAGATAAGGTATCTAGTGTATTGTCGTATTTATTTATGCATAGACAATTATGTGTTTATGGTGGTATGATGCAAGGGATTGCATGACAAAGAAGTTTCCGTGAAACTTTCAGGAAGGATCTAGTTGAGATTTCCTTGGGAACCATGCGGATTGAGTCATGGTGTCTGTGGTTAGTCTTGTGGTATTGGTCTTATGCGATTGTTGCACTTGATTTATGATTTTGCGTATGTGTGGTGCATAGCTATGCAACTTTTTTGCGGTGTCGTATTAATATTGGTTTTCATTCTTTTGCTTCTTATTTGTTTCTTGGTATTTCCTTTTATGTTTTGAGTCTTGGGAATTGGTAGGGAAAGAGGAAAGTTAATGAAGCTTAGGCATAGCTATGTGGTACCCAACGGGTAATGTAAGACTCAGATGAAGCTTTTTGCATGAGTAAGTGCAGTGGAGGATAAAACTATGCAATCGGTTGAACTAGATGGGTCCATTTAGGTAGATGGATGGTTGCAATAAAGTCATGAGAAAGGTAACCAAAAAGGTAAAGTAAATAGATTTGAGGCATAAGATGCCTTGGCTATGTTGGGAACGACTATTCTTATTGTTGTGCATGCATTGCATGAATAAAGGAAGTTCTCTTAACCCTTGAACTTGGTATCTGGTTATTATGTTATGACCATGATTATGCTTATGTTTATATATGTATACATGTAGGTGTGTATGCATGTCATGTTTGATAGGGTCATCAATGATCATGACTATTAAAGATAACATTTATGTGTATGTATATATATGTATGTATACATATCGTTTTGTAACAGGATCATGATTATTTATGCTAATGTTTACCTATATGTATGTATATATCCATGTATCTATGCCATTGTTTGATAGATCATCAAGAATCATTCTTGTGGTAGAATGATTGCTTATGCAGGCGAATGGCATGAAGAAGTTCCTGGCTATGAGGAATTAAGTGGGAAGAGTAGTCATGAAAAATATATGAGGTAAGTATCATTTCAATATGAATTTATATTGTATTATTATGTTATGCCTATGTTTATGTTATGGACAGGTTATATCGAGATTTATAGTAGTGAAATGAAAGCAGTGTGGTCTGCTACATGATGGGACAAGCATGGATAAGACACTGGAAGCAAGGCTTCTTGGTAAAGACATTGTGGTTTTGGATGTGTGGTGTTACTATTCTACATATGTTGCATAGGTGATGTTATCTCGATGTAGTGTTGTGCGAATATTGCATATGCAGTGCTAGGTATAGATGGTGCGACATAGATGTTGGATATGCGGTGTTGTGTATAGATGATGCTATGTACATGTTGGGTATGTAGTGCTATGTACATGTGGTGTTGCATGCATATTTTACATGGGGAGCTATGTACATATGGTGTTGTGTGCAAGATTGTATAAGTGGTGTTGTGTACATGTTGTACAAGTAGCGTTGTGTGTAGGTGGTGTTGTGTACATGTCGTGCATGTGGTGTTGTGTACATATGGTGTCGCGTACATGTCATGCATGTGGTATTGTGTACATGTTGTACAAGGGTGCAGTGTACATGTGGTGTTATGTACACATTGTGCAGGTGGTGCCTTGTACATGTGATGCTGTGCACATGTTGTGCAGGTGGTTATTTTTACATATGGTACTGGTGTATGTGTGGTATTGTTTGCATGTCATACATGCTACGTTGAAGGTATACGGTACTAGGTGCATGTATTGCATGGTGTTGTATGTCGTGTGTGATGTACACTATGTGTGTGTGCACATGGGTTAGGAGATGGGACTGGGTGTTTGTCAAGTATGCCAACTGATCCAGAGTGCCTATGGAATAAAGACAAGGTTAGAAGCCAAGGATTGATGAAAGGATAAGTATCAACATTTTATTACAGTTTTTGTATGCATGTGGTTTATGACTATGGTATATGAGGATTATATGTGATCTATAATTTCGGTTTATGATGGTTACATGTGATTTATGATGTTAATATATGATCATTATGTTTTGAGCTAACCAAATGTGACATGTTTATGCATGATGTTTTGATCAAACAATTAGTTTGACTTGTTGTGGCAGGAAGAGAACAAAATTGCAAGTGTATGTTGTTATCACAAAATCTGACCTTGATAGGCTACTAATCAAGCAGACTTTGAGTAACTCTTTCAAACCAATCTTTTGGTTGAGGCTTAGCCTCCTCAACTTGAGAGGGCTCTCTCACTAGGTTTAGGGTTTTTGATTAATGATTAGATGGCTAACTCTAGGAACAAAATGAACAAAGTACGACTGGTTGGCTGGTTGAAACTATGATTAGAAAATATCTATTGGACTATGGAGTCAAAATAGTCTTCAACGAAACAACATGATCAACAAAACATGGAAGTCAAGGCAGTTAGAGTTTAGGTTTATGAATAAAATAGTAACATAGTGAAACAACATAGTTTACAAGCATGTGAAGGAAGTTAGAGCATCATCCAATGAATTCCAAGTATCACAAGCTCATACCACTGCAAATAAGTAATTGAACAAAGCCATAAGAACATCAAACACATAAACTCTTTGTGAATCTTGAGTAGTCAAACTGATCTCTGTATTAAGTATGAAAAACACAGTTTCTTACAATAACACAATATTTCCTTTACTAATGAAATTTCCAACCTTGAGGAATTCAATTTTCAAGCTTAATATAGAACTTTACATCATTGGATACTATCATCCACCTTTGGAGGAATTCGAATTCCTAACTTAGACACCTATCTATTCAAAAACAAACTATTTAATTACAACTTGACAGCTAGCTGTCTTTTAAGAGTCCTAATACAAATAGGAGTAAAACTCCTAAAACAAGCCTTCAACACCCTTATCTGAGTCTTTAATACATTCTTTAATCAGCTTCCAACCCTGTCCTCGAGTTTGATGATGACCATGATGCTGTTGCAAAACCTTTTATATTATGCCTTAACTACCCTAAAAATTAGGAGACAAAGTTCCTCTTTTTTAGGCCCTTATCTCTTTATGTTTATCTTCAAACAATTTTTTGCTGGTGTATAGGTGTCATGCATTAATAATTTGTTGAATCATCATTTTCCACCTGTGCAAAAGGGAACTCGATTATGTGGATGAAAACATGACTGCGCTTACGAAAATACTCTATTTTCATAGCACAACCTTCACTTTAATGATAGAGTACCCCTTGAAGCTTTGCTGCCTACACCCCTGCTGTTAAAGGGAAAAGTGTCTACTCAGAACTGCTTATCCCACTAAGGTGTGATAGCTGCCTTAGAAACAAACAAAGTGAAGCTACTTTCGTTTTTCCTTTATGAAGTGTAGATAGAGAGGAACAAAGAAGACCAACCTCTGTCTTGCGCTAATCTCCTGGTTCAATTCCTCTCTTCCTTGATAGTCTTTCGCTACTTGTTCCCTTGCACACCCAGCTTCACAGAGTACCTGTAAGATCACAGTAGCATAGCACTATACAAGAACATGGATTTATAATCATAAACAATCTAGGATCAGATGTAAATTGACCATACAAATGCAGCAAACATAAATGACACAAGAGTATAGAGGAAAACTTGAATAGCTTTTATTGATAAACAAGAAAGAGCCAAGAGGAGTTACAACCAGTTGTTCTGACCCAACATCAACCTCTCAGCAAGGAAGCCCCTCTTCACCTCATACAAAGCTTAGATCACCCAACAATCTGATGTTTGTCTCAAGAAACCAATAGCAATTCCTTACAATATGCAAAATTCCAGCCTCTGGATCTCTGGGATGAGGGATCCATATATAGATATCTGTAAGGGAGATGAGTCAGCTTGTGATTTTATTAGTGTCTTCCCTCTGATAGTTCTTGCTTCGACTTGGAGATTGATGATCTCTTACTCATCCTTGGTCAAATTCAGAGAGGCAAGTGTCACAGGAGAAGTTTCTGGAAGCTTCCATTGCCTCTCCACCTCGCGGAATGACATTGCCATTTGTCATTTCTCGCCCATCGCACCCCATAGAAGGGCTTTTTGAAATGCAACGCACCCACACAGTGTATTTAGGTGAGATGCAACGCACTTGGCCTGTGGAGCAGCTGAAATGATCCTGTTTTGACCAATTCTGAGCAGTTTTTCATGGAGAACTTCTGGGAGAAGCTGTAATCAGTTGACCTTGTTCTATTAGGGGTTAGAACAACACTTTTAGGGACTTAGGAGCCCATGGTTTATGGACATTTCATGCTTGGGGTTGTAGTGCCCAAAAATGTCTATAACACCTGCCATCTGAGAGTTCACACATGAGCCCATATCCATTAGAAGCTTCAAAATTTGGAACTAATCCTGCATTCCCTCCACAATGCATCTATAAGAGTCAAATGATCATCTTCAACAGTTTCGTAATGTGCTACGACACTGCTATGTGTGTTCTTTTTCAACACGACCTTCAAAAATCAGTGGTTTGCGAGATTATTCCAAAATTTTGCGCAGACTGCTATATTAACCAAAAATCAAAACCACATCCCTTCATAGATGTTCTTCTTTGTAGCTGCTCTTCCTTTATATGCCAAAATTCCTTTATGTGCCAAAAACTGTTTTAAACACCCTGTTTCATCATTGTTGTAGACCCTTTTTCCACAGTGGTTAGTTGTATTTCTAGATCTTCAATTTTCCTCTTCAAGCCCTTGTTTGTAGCTCTGAGCTGAGTATTAATTTTTCTCACAAATTTGGCTTCTTTGATTGCAGGAAAATCCAGGTAAAGTATAGTTGTTCACTCCTAACTATTTCTGATTTGGGCACTCTTTTAGCCTCCCAGAGGGCCTTCCTCCTTTTGAAGTTTGTCTTTTCAGCAGCATGTTCTCTTGCTCTCGCCCTTAGTTTAGCAATCTCATTGTTGGCAGCTTCTAACCTTCTTTCCATGACTTCATAACTGGCCTTTTGCATTTGAGTAGCAGGAACCGTGTTTTTGTCTCCTTCAGGTTTTGAAGATGGTAATTCTAACTCTTCTTGAACAACAAAGGCTTCTTCTATTCTCTCCAATTCAACATTCGACTCTTGCATCTTCTTGGATTGCCGGGTTAAGGGTTTTCTGGGTTTGAAAACAAAAGCTGCAACCTCATCCTTAAATTCTAGTTTTTTGGAGGATTTCACTTTCTTTGACTTCCTTTGATCAACTTCTGTCACATCTGCCTGCACCAAAGGGGATTCTGTAATGTCAATAGCCCTTAAGATATCACTTAGGTCACCCTTCAAGCTTGAAATTGCTCTTGAAATCACTGTTTTCTCATTTTCCTTTGCAATCTGGTTCCTAGTAAGTCTCCTTTGAACTAGTTTATTGGATGACTATTCTGGTGTTTCTCCTTTAAGCTCAGATATCTTTCCCTTGGAAGATTTAGGAGTTTCAAGAATGACTGCTGGACTTTTAACTATTGGGCTTTTGCTTGCTTGTTCTTTCACCTGCCTCCTTGGCTTTAATTTAGCATACCATTTTTCCTTGGTCATTTCAGACCTGCTAGCTTCTGCTGATGAAGTTTCTTTGGCCCCAGAGCTAGCACCTTCACCTTGTTTTTCTATTCCAAAGTCACATACAAACAAAAATGAAGACCAATATTTTTTTACCCTTTTGAGTTCATGTAAAACTATCCATTTAATTAACCCATGATGAAAAAGGGAAGTCTCACACCCTAGGGACTTTAGCTGAACTTTATCTACCATCTTAGCTATACTTCGAAATAAGAGGCAAGGCAAATCTAGAGAAATCATACCAGTAAAATGAAAAAAGGAGTTTAAAATGATATGAGTAAAATTTTTGATATCTGCCTTCATAGGTGAAATAACGTTGAATGTTAAAGAGTAAATTGGTATAGCTATCCTTGATGTAGTCTTTGGGAACTGCCTTGGTCAGGTCAGTTTCTGAAAATGGTGATTTCAGGAATACCTTACATGGTTCCATGTTGAATTTGAAGTTCTTGAACTAGGCCTCTTGCCCCCTAGGAATTTTGGTCACCAACGCTATAACCTCTGGAGAAACTTGCAAATCAAGCATTCCAACCTTTGTCCTTAAACCAGCAAAATGAAGTGCAAACTCCTTGGTTACCTTAGTATGCCCTCCTTGCAATTTCTTACAAAAATTCCAACACCCTACTTTCTTGAAAGTCTCTACAACTACTTTGTCTCTGCTTAGGACCTCAGTTTTTTCTGGCTCAGTTCTCAAACAATGGCCAGACACGTGGCATTTCTTCTCCTCTGTCATCTTTTCTTCTGAGTTATTGTAAGAAAACCAACTTCCTTTGAAACTCAATTGATTAGCCTCGCTTGCCGATGATGATCAGCCTCACCTGAATGATGGATGAGGAAAACCTTGGTGATTCATTCCCAACGTTTATTGTCGAAAACAACTCTATTTCAAGGGTTTGCATGCAAACTAAGATTATGAGACTAACCAGCTTCTTTGAATTTTGAAATTATCATGCAGAATGACCCCTAAATTCGAAATGATGAGTTTGGAGCAGTGGCATGCTTGTGGACTGATTTGTAACTGACAACTAATCATGAAAATTCTAATGGATTTTTACCGGATTAATGTTTGACAAGACTGTTTACGAATCCGTGCTTTCGTAGCCCACTACAAAAAGAGCATTGTTTTCATAGCACAAAATAGAAAATTTACACTATCTATGCTACGAAATTGTAGTTTCAAGATAAATTTCAAAATTGTCAAATTTTCCTTGAGCTATGAGTTTCTAATAGGGCTGTGGGACTCATGAAACATAGGAAAGGGATGTTAGACTTTATTTGGACATAAAAGAAAAACTAAACCTTTGAGACATATTAACCTAACACCTACCCACTAAAGCATGAGATGACTTGACACTCATCTAAAACCATGAAAAAGAAAAAGTAAACTCCTATTTTAGTGATAACATACGTTATTGACGAGTTACCAATAAGGTATGATGTGAATTTATTTCAATTTATTTTAAATCTAATGGAAGTTATTTGCTTGGTATAGGAAGCATGAGCATGCCCAATTGGGTGGTTGAAATCGATTACAAGACTTAGCAATAGTAGTGAAATGATTTGGAACATGCAACAATATGTTGGTAGAGTACTTCAGGTGCAGGGCCATTGTGGGACACTGGTACCCAATAGTGTCCATTGATTTCCATGAGTATCCTATCATCTGTATGGTGGTTTTGAGGCAGGTATATGCCTTTGTTCTTTCATGTTCCGATGCAAGGAAACCTTTCCAAGGGATGGATCACTCGAGATAGGGGATGTCAGGGAACTCGGAAGGTGAGTCACTGTGCGGAAGGGGGTGACAAGATTTCCCAAGGGACTATGTAGAGGAGAAGGGAAGGTAATGGATATATTGGTTTTGGTCTTTATCATTTCTATATGGAATCAAATACACATTAAGATTGTGCCTTGGGACAATGGGTTTGTAACTACTTTTTGAGAGGAAAAGTGGCGCAACATTGTATTGTTGGACATTGGATTCAACTTTGACTGTGGCAGTGGATTTTGGACTTCCTCGAAAGGAGGTGAATCTTGGTATTACCATGAGGGTGGAGGTGTGATCTTGTGGATTCCCTTGTTGATTTATATGGGCATCGTATTCTCTTATTTGTTGGTTTAGAAAATTTCGATATGTGTATATGTGGTTATTATAAATACTGTAATGAGTTGTGCTATAAAACTCTAGTATGTGATATGGTTATTATCTGGTCATATTGTCACAATGTTTTTCTTTTGACTAGGTCATTCATTGTAAATACTGCAACGAGATATGTTATAAATCTCCATGGGTATTATGTTCTATGTTCATCAATTTTATTTGTTATAGGTGTCATTAAACACCGAGGATGGTGTTCACAAAGGGGGAGGGTTCTATAACAACCCTGGTGAAAATTCCATGTAAAAATATTTAAAACCACATATGATGGGACACTTATTCCAAGATGAAGGTTGGGTAAGACATCTTAGGGGGTGTTCATTTGGTTTATTATGTCTAAGGAAATTGGAAAATGTAATGGATAAGGCTTTGGAGAGGCATAATGCATTTATTGGCATTTTATTTATGAAAATAAAGCAAATTAGGAGAAAAGAAAGTTGGAAGGTCGCATGTTGCATGTGAGTAGGAAATTTAAGGAAAATAATGGAAACTGAAGAAAATACAGGCCTCACTAATAAAAAGGCTTCAAAGGATCAATTGGAAAGATTTTTCTTTCTACTGTGAAGCACTTAGTCAGTGTTAAGCTCTTAGTCAGTGTAAGATCTTGGCTCAAGTTTTTTCTTTGGTTATGCATGGGATCAAGAAAGGAAAAGAAGGCAGGAGGAAGAAAATATCAAGCAGGGAAAGGTAGGATCATGTAGCTATAACAGGATTCATTGCAAGTATCGATTTGCATGTGTAACTTTCTTGCTATATTTTTCATGCATGGTATTGCATGTGGTTATTTTGTTGTTGTGGCATGGGTTTTTCCACGTATAATATTGTTTTCAACCTAGCCTTTCCATTTCCATATACCTATGGTGTGGTGGGGTTCTCATGTTTTGGTTGATCTGGATTATCGAATGGATTTGAAGCTAAGTGAGTTGGATCCATGAATGATAGAGCATATGGCCTAGTGATCCCTGAGCCAGACTGTGGATCACAATAAAGCCACTGACATAGTAACCCTTGAGCTATATTATGGCTTATGTTAAAGCTAGGATTATGTTGCCTCGGTGGGTCTAGGAATCCTTGTTGGTGAATTTCATGATATACAGTAAATCTAAGACGTAGTTTTCTATCTGTTGGGCCCAGTGATCCGAGGTTTGGGGTATTTGATAAATCCTAGAGAGTGGGCCTTGGTTTATGGCCTAGTGATCTAGGTTTGGATTGTGGTAAAGCCTGAGAAATTAGGAGGCAGGAAAATTCCTCACGGTGTAGCTAAAGAAATCCAGTGGAATTCATGCTTGTTTGGCCTGGTGATCAGTTAGAGAGCACGGTAAAGCATGTTATGATGTGTTTATTATGTTGGCCTAGTGATCTGGGATGGATTACGGTAAATACTGGTTTCTATTGATGAGGGTGAGGTGTTTAGCCTCGGTATGCCCTGGTTGGTTCTTTGGTTTGAGTTCCACATTCATGCTTGGAATATGGCATGGGGGTGAATGACTGTAGAGAGATTTGACTCAACCATTCTATGGTTGGGTGGAACATGGTAGTCCTATCTCTGGTTGGTTTATTGCATTCATTAATGAGAAATTAATTTCCTTGATTTTCATGTGTAAATGTACTAATGTATATGTAGATTTTATGGCTGATATGCTTATGATATTCTTGTCACTATTATGTTGGTTATATGTATGTTTTATGACAACATCTATGTATGGCTCTCAACATGTGTTTACTTGTAAATGAATAGATTATGTATCTATGGCCGAATAGATGATAATGTAGGAAATCGAATGAGGGAACAATGATTCATAGTGATTCTTAGATAAGTATGAGATCCCTACAGTTAATTTTGTTGTTTACACCTGTAGGTTACATGTTGATGACATGTTGGATTTGCATCATTGTTTCCCTATTCTTTGTCTGATCTTAAGTTATCATTCCATTCAGGGTAGTGACCTCGGATTTTGGCCTTAAAACGTGGCTCGAATCCCAGGGTCGCTACCATAACACTGGAAAATTGGGTCTATGGACAATGACAGGAAAGCCTGTGAGAGCGAAATTGGGTTTCTAGATGTTGTCATGCCTATAGCATGAGAGCGATTGAGGTTTAGGATGTCCAGAATATCAGTGGGACCCAGGCACATGATGTATGAGTGGATGACATGTCTCCTAAGGTTTCTGTTGCTGATGTGGATAGGTTGGTTGATGTTTTCCATCGATTCCACTTCCTTAAGGTCACATACAATGTTGAATCAAATCATAGTAGCCCCACATCGCATGTTTACCCCAATTGGTTGGTTACTTGGGCAGATGTGTGAGGAGGGCATTACATTCAACACCAATAAAGTAATAAACTAACATTTTCTCATGGTCTTTCACCCACAACATTGGATAAAAAACCCACTACTTGAGTACATTACCCACAAATCTATTTTTGGGTCAACGGGTCACAAACCTAGTACCACAGGGATTGTGTGAGTAACTCTCAAGCTACACATTTCAACATTGAGAGGTCACAAGTGAAATTCTCTTGACAGTCCGAGGGTCAGGCTCTATGGTTGACCTGGTAGGAAGTGATCCTTTTGGGTAGATCCACCTAGTAAAATTATTCTATGGATGTAGTGGTAAACGATCTATGGGGACCATGAATCACATAGGAAAAAAAACATATGAAAGTATCCAATTGATGTGTGTTCAAGAATAATTGTGTGAATTATTTTTCCAATTGTGTGAATAATTGAATGGTTTTTGTTTTAATTTATTTATTGAATGTTGTATATGTATAAGTTTATGGATTCCACATTTGAAAATAAATTGAAAATTTATCTTTCACATATATGGTAAAATATTTCAATATCATGCAATCTGCAATGGAAACCCTAAATCCTTCAGCCACACCCTTGTTTTTGGGGAATTTTTATCTTCAAGAATCTTTCATTTGTCCAAATCCCCCTAACTTTGGTGCCACTTTTATAGATCTATAAACCAGGGGGAATTCATTTGGCATCAGCTGTTTTTCCCTCCTCCAAGGGAATTCCATTGTTTTAGATATATTAAACTTTTCATTCTTGAGGTCACTCCCAAGGGGTACCCTCTAACTATGGGTGAAATCTATCGACTTTGTCTCTACACTCACAACTAGAATTCAATATGAAACATGAATCCCTTTCATCCCAATGTGTCTCCTAGATGGAGGAAGGATGCTTCAGGAAGGGAATTTGATTAAATATTATGGCATATCCAAGGATACCTTAATCCTCCTAGTATCAATATTGAAAGGAGGAGCCAAAGGCTACGGTGAACCCTCTTCCTCTTAGCTACGATCCTTTAAGGATGCTCTAAAGCCAAGGATCTTACAACTGACTCACAAATTTCTCTCAAGGGAAACCTTCATTGTATAACAAGTAGAAGATATTTGAAATCTAGAGGTGTAAGACTCCCAATATGAACTTTATTACTTTACCTTTGAGTATAATTCTATCGTTTGTCATTTAAATGGAATCTGGTCATCAACATTTGTGCTCTAAGAATGGCTGCATCAAACCTCGTCCCCAAATATGGATCTTTATTTTTGTTTAAAGGAATTTTTTAGTTTATTTGAAAAAATTGGCAGGATCATCAAATGGTTTTTTATCAAGCAACCTAGTTTTGGGGCCTCTTTCGGGTCTCCTTTTAGTGATTGCTTCCTAAATTGAACCCATTGTCCATGGTAACTCTGACCATGCTAGTTTGGGTAAGACATCCTAATATTACCATTCATTTTTAACTCAATATATCTTAGCTTCTGTAGAGAAATCACTTGATCATTTTATTAAGATATATACAAACAATCTTGAGAGGGGTATTGTAACCTTTGCATGCATCTGTTTCAAAATAGATCTCAGCAAAGAATTTTCTAATAAGATCCTCATTAATTGGAATGGACTAACCTTTTCACATTTGGTGGATTACAAAAACACAACTTTCATTATAGGTCCTATCCAGAGCCAAGTCATCTCCAAAATTATTTCCCTTTTTCTCAAGAGAATTCTCACCCCTTGACGCAAAGAAAAATAATCAATGGTGGAAATAGCCAAAAGCTCCAAAATGATCTAATAATTCCTCAACTCACAAGAAAGTCAACATACAACAACAAAAAACTTCTACATCAAATATAGTCCTTCAACCTTTGTTTAGACCCATGTAGCACCATCTCATCCCTTAAACTCTGAGATCCCTTCCCCTCTTCCTTCATCTCCCTATCACTTCTAGATCCCTCGAACTGAGAGGAAAGAGACACAACCATGATATTGACTTTGTCAATAAGTGGGCACACATTTATTCTTGAATAAAAGATAATGATAAGGAAGAAATAAATGTTATAGACCCTCTAGAAATGGAAATGCATCAAGGAAATTCATCCATTGTCTCCATGCCATCTATTCCTGACAACTTCTTGGGATGGATTGATGTTTGCAAGAAAAATGGAAGAAAATACCTCCAAAAAACCCCATGATCATCCTTTCCTCAAATACCAAAACATCAGTTTATGTATTTTGTACTTCCAATATAAATTTGGTTTATATTCTTTCTTTGGTTTTTGTTGGGTTTCCTCGTGACCACCCAATCCAAAATTCTTAGCTTTCCATGTAATCTCTTGTTCAAAAGTGTTGTTGCTACAAAAATACCCTCCAAAATTTTGGCCTGCACAAAATTTTGAAGCCTACCTTGGTCTTGCATTTTTTCATTGCAAACATTAGAGTCCATTCCATGTGTTTTCTTTAAGTGTTTTGGTCCCTTTTGCAAGAAAGGAAAAATGTTGTATTTTTACATGTTAACTATTGCATAATATGTATAAGGTTGTTTGGCTAGTTTGAAGGGATTATCTTTGTGTGAATGAGTATATCTAGGCATGGAAACATTTCCCGCACTCATTCCCAAAGTTGTAAGAACTGTCACACAAGTGTCATCATGGTCGTCACAAAGTGCATCTTTGGTGTTGCACTTGTCATAAGCCACAACAAATTTTTTACACTAAGGAAAATTTGTGGTTCATGTGTCAAAAAATATCTATTTTTTGTGTCATCAAGTGTTCTAAGTGTGTGGTTAGATTCAATTCATGTCACTAATAACATCAGTTCAATGATCCCACACTTAGCCAATTTTTAGAAATTTCCCAACAACTTACCCTAATCATGCCTTCCCTAACTACGCATTATGTAGTTACAACCCTCAAGCTACATCCTTTCCCCTTGACACTGCACAATGCGCAATTCCTGCCTCCCAGGACTATGCACTGGACAGTTCTAGTGCTCAAGCCTAAACTTTGGCCCCATAATTGCACAATCTTGCCATCCATCCTGGCCCGAACTGCGCATTGCGTAGTCTCTGAGCTCAAGCTCAACCCTTGATCTCCTTAGCCACACAATTTCATAGTTACCCAACCTCTTTTTCATTCTAGAACTATGCAATAGGTTGAACTAGTGTTGATCCCCTCAACTTGTCACACTAACTTTCAAGACATCGCAATTTCCTTCCTTAATCTAAACTCAACTATGAATTACATAGTCTCAAGGCTCAAGCTCCACCCTTGACTACCTGGGTTGTGCAATTGCACAGTCATTGAGCCTCTCTCCCACCCTTCCACCTAATTCTGGCTCAGTAAGTGGATCAACATGTACCATCTTGGACTAGGGGTTTATCAGACTGATGTCATCTTGTCATGAGTGAATTGCAGATATTGGTACCCTATCATACCATGACAGGATGATGAAGAAGGAGATGGAGAAGAGAAACATGTTGAAAGATACCTGTGTAGCTGAGTATGTAAGTTGATCAATCAAGTGAAAGAAATAGGACACCAATTTGATATCACAACTCAAGACTTGATATCATTGAAGACTCTGATATCATAGACACTTTATACTTTCATTTTATGACTTATGAACAAAGAACAAAACATTTTAAGTGGATTGCCAAAGCTATCTGATACATGTAGATTACTTAGACTACTACTTGGATTACTTCAAGTTGCTTTCATTTCATGAAGTTTTCTTCCATTGCAAGATTGAATTAATTAAATAATTTCTTTTCCATAGATAATTTATCTCAAAATTTCGTTTGCAATTGAAATTCTTTTCAGCACATCTTTCAATCTTTTCGAAAGTAAATTGGAAACTTTGGTGAAGGAAACTCTACCTTAGTGCAAGAGCTAGTCTCTTATCACAAAAATGGAGTGCTCTAAGCCTTGAGGCTTAGAGTACCTCCACAAAGAGACAAATCTTCAGTAATGGAGGTAAAATATACTTCTACACAGAGGCATTGTACCTACACTAGTGTAACCGGATTGCAATAGTACAATAATAGGTTGTTTGTGTAGAAGGAAGATCAAGAGGAAAAATATCTCTGCAAGGGCCCACTTGTTAGACTATTAGCTATCTATATAAAGATAAACATAGAATTTCATTCCACCATTTAAGATTTCTTCTAGTTGTGTGAAAACTCCTTTACTTGATTTACTTGCAAATTGTTCTTTTACATTCCAGCACTATAGTTGCTTTAGTGTCAATTACCTTTAAGATTGTTTTCTGTCTGATTATGAAAACATTTCGTTTAAGAAGTAGGATTAGGAATAGGAAACGTTCACACCACTTCTGCCATTGCTTGTGCTTCATCTCTAAGTTTACAAAACCCCGGAGTTGACAATTAAGTGTTGAGGAGTTTGCTTAAGCGCAATTCCTGCACCCAACATTGACCACTTTCTTTGGGATTGTTGTGTTATTCCCAAGGTCTTAGAAGTGTGGTCCACAGGTTCACATCGACCTTTTTCATCAGCCTCTGGCGATCATGCTAGTGACAAACCCTGAAGTAGTAACACTACAGCTCATGGGAAAAAGGGAATAGTCAAATTTCCTTGTAAGTTGTGTGAAGGTAATCATCCCATTCACCTTTGTCCTCTTATGGATGAAGCTTCCAAAGAGTTGGAAAAACTTATAGCTTTTCAACCTAATTTTCCAATTTGGTATCGAAAGCTTTCCCTTGATCCTTCACTAGTTGATCTAGTAATTGATCAAAATTCATCTTTGGTCAATGCCAATCTTTCTAAAAGTGAGTCTCGTGAGTCCATTCTCGACCAACCATTGGTTGAGAAACTAGTAGACTTGGCTTCACCTTCAGTTAACGATACCATTCTAGTAAAGAGTCAACCCCATACTGCTCAAGTTCTTCTAGTTTGTTCAGTTTCGAATGAACTTGAGTTAAATCCTACTATTCCCGAGGTGCATGAGAGTAGTTCTCATATTCTGATAGAGCAAGGTGGTAGTTCTCATGTTCCTACGACACCCCTTCTAAGTAGTTTAGTCACTTCTTTTGATTAGAGTCGACTAGAAGGATACATCCTTCTATCTTATGTTCCTTTCCAGATTACAGTACAAGATTAGCATAAGGTTGTGCCTATCACAATCATAGATGAGGGCACATGTGTTAGCATATTGTCCTCAACTACTTGGCAAGGTTTAGGTTCTCCTCAGCTCATCCCCGTCACCTAGAATCTGTTAGCTTTTAACAGAGGAAGCATTCAATCGTTAGGGATCCTTACTATGTTACCTATTACTTTGGGAGAAAAGATTGTCTATATAGACATGATGGTTTTGCAAGGCCCATTGGATTTTAATCCATTCCTTGGCCTTCAATATGTTTATGTCATGGGATCTCTTATCTCTTCTCTCTTTCAAGTAATGTGTTTCCCACATGAAGGAAGTATTATGCTCATTGATCAGCTTACATTCATTGGTCCTGAATTAGCTCCCACTCAACCATAATCCCTAAATGGCTCTTGCGTGCAAGTGATATCACCCCTGCCACAGGTCAATTACATGGCCACCTGTTCCATGCCCACATCTACTAATGATCTCGTAGGTGACATAGTACATCATGTACTGGGGGAATTGGAGTTCGGTTTTTCATTTATATCCCTAGACATGTATCCATTCCAAAGTTTTGTTCTCCCATCTAACGAGAACCTCATGGAAGCCATGACCTCTTTTGGTTTGTGATCAAAATATAGAGTAGAGTTTCTTGTCTTGTGTCAAGCTCCTCAAAAAATGAAGCAATGGAATGAAGCAAAGTTCCTTGTCTTGTGTCAAACTCCTTAAAAAATGAAACAATGTATCTAAGGATAGTTCTTTTACTATGTCAACCTCATTAGAAAATGAATTAGGTCTCCATGAGGATTGTTCTTTTATTATGTCAAGATCGTTAAAAATTTAAACAAGGTGTCATGAGCATGGTTCTTTTCTTTTGTCAAGCTCATTAAAAAATGAAACACATCCCCTTCAAATTTGAATCTTTGATTAGATCTCGTAAAATACTAGTTGAGTGTTTCACTTGATCTCATACATGAGCCTTCATTCCATACACGATTAAATTCAATGAAGCTTGGGGGAAATGTACCACGAATTGAGTCATTATGTTGGGGGCATGCAAACTTATCTCAAGCAAAGTTTATCTTTGTTTCAAGCTTGTGTAAAAATGAAACCAAACCCAAGCATAGTTTGTTTCCATTTAAAGCTTGTGAAAAAATGAAACCATCCTCAAGTATACTCAAGAATAGTTTCTTATGTTTCAATCTTGTATAAAAATGAAACCATTCCCACTTTGCATCTCGATATTTTCATTTTTTATCATCCTATTTTTCCAGATGAGCCTTGGTTTTTTCATTCCATCGTCACCATCTCTTTAGCTGATGATACACTTTCACCTGGTTGTTTTACCCTTACCTTAGGAAAATATGCGATGAGTGGTCTTATTAGCTAACCTCTTGACCATTACATGTGTTGAGCAGTTCCATCATCACTGGAACCAGTTGCTATCCCTTTTTATACCACTCGTTACTCCAGGAAGAGTCATCTTTCAGCTCTTTCCTCACTCTTGAAATATGAAAAGATTGTCGAGTTCTTGTCATTTCGAACTCGTCAAATGAATTGGCATCATCTTAGTATAAGTTTAACCCTTTTCTAGGCTGAGATAGACTATTGTACAAAAAAGGAACACCTTGGTCAGTATGGTCAAGAGGTTATCTCGAATATTGTTTTCTACCTTTTTGGGTTCGAGGGAAAAATTATGAAAAGGGACATGATGGCGTTTTCTTTTTCATCTCTTTTTCAAACTCTCTAAATGTGAAAAAGATATCGAGTTATTCTTATGTCCAACTCATTAAACTTTTACGACGAAAGACTCATCACCATGATGAGATGGAGTTTCTCCTTCCTAGGACTTGTAAAACTTACTAGGATGGATTCATCCAAAAGATGAACTTATATGACAAGCATATGGTATCCTCTTCAAGCTTGTGTAAAAATAAAGAGGTATTCACTGGAAATAGGGAGAAAGGTGAAAGTGAAACATCTCTAGTATAGACAGCATGTCGCTCTTGAACATGACACTCATCAGTTTCTCCTATCGGGTTTGGAACATCCTCACTCACTCACTTGTCCTTCCAGGTTTGGGTGCTCTATTTTTCCTCTCATTCCACTTTTTCATTATGACCCTTGGTCCTATGTTGAGTCTAATTCTGCCATACTTCAGAGTCATGTCGTCAATATGTTCAAGAGAAGTCCTATCTGCAGTCTATTACCTATACATTTTCTGACCCAATGTTATAATCTTGAATCTTATTCACTTCATTCCACTTTATTCCTCGTTTCATGTCAATGATGGGGGATCCATTGTGACCCTCCTTTGACAGGTCGCTTCCTATTGACTTCAACTCATTTTCCAGGAAGATGACTTAGAGACTCCCTTTCAGTACCTTAGAGATTGCATGCCTGAATGGCAAGTTTTTCATCTAATGACAAGTCTTTATTATTGGTCTTCAATTGGATGATTCCATGAGTGTCCGACTTAAGTTTCATTATCACATTCATAGATTGTACTATTGTACCTTGAGAGCCATTGTCATTACTGGTGGTTTCTCTTGTACCTATTAATGGTCCACATCATTGGTCAGTAATCAGGTGGTTTTCTAGCATGTTCGACTTTAACACAATTATTTTCATGTTAGGATTCATACTTTAATCGGGTTGGGATGGAGTGCAAGACCCTGAGTCTTCTCTGATATGAATCACAATGCTTGGATTTATAAGTTATTCATGATTGTACACATGTTTCTTATATAAGGGTGGTTGTGACCATACCATGGGACTTTACATTTATGATGATCCTTCTATATCAGATGGTTGCAACCATACCTTGGATCTTAGATTCATATATGATCCTTCTCATTTGGATGGTTGTGCCCATACCATGGATCCTTTCATATAGTCCTTATCATCTCAATGGTTGCGTCTATACCATAGATTCATGTCTTGATCTTAGATATGTATATGTATGTACATCCTTGATTTGTAGGTCTCCTGACAGTGTTTGTCCTCGTGCCTGTGAAAACTTGTAAAGCTTCTCAACCATCACTCCTCATTCTTCCTTCATGCTTTAAGTGGCATCTGTTACACAATATTTTGTCACACCTCCTGCACTTCCATGTGACATACCCCGAAGTGCCCGAAACATGACCATTGTGTAGTGTACTCATTCATATGTGTAGTCCAGATCCTTCCTAAGAATTTGATTGGAAAATGCCTTGAGCTTCCCCTGAATGAAATAGTTCTAAAACCCTAATTTGAGAATCATCGCCCTTATGAGGCTAAAAACAATAATGATCGCCTGTTGCACTACACTTGACCTGCGATGGCATTTCTCTGCTCACTTGTCTACCCACGATGATCCCAAAAGGAAACTTTCCGAAAGATGATGAAAGGCTTTGTGATCTAAGGGTTACGGAGCGGTGAGCTGGAGGTTGTTTGGCATAGATGAGGTCGAATTCTCCCAACTTGGCCTTTTGGTCTTATCCCTATGAACTACCTCCTTGAGATAAGGGCCTACTCCTATCTTTGGAGAGATCCTAACTCCCTTCCCCAGCCTATATATTCATCCTCTCCCATTCCCAAATGGTTGGTATATACCTATTTTCACCTTTATGCTAAGATTGTGACTATATGCTACTCATTTGGCTTGGAGAAGGAGTGCTTGGAGAGCTTAGCTTGGACTTGGATATTCATTTCAAGGAGAACCTATCAACATCAAGGCTTCGTTATATGCTTCCTCTTATTTTTTATTAATATACAACTGTTGGTTCATTTTCCATTGATGTGTAGGCTCATGTATCATCTATCTTAACATTCCTTGTTTAGTTAAGTAGTTTGCCGTTGAATATGATGTTTATATTTGCATGGCTTGTTGTGTCTTGATCTCTTTTGTAGGTGCATAAACTCTGTGAGTAGCGGGAATGAACCTATGATGCAAGTGATTCAAGGTATTCAACAAAGGAGATCGAGATAGCATCAAAATGAGGTAGGCCATCTTCTTTGTCTCTCTTTTCAATTGTAACCTACGAAAGTGTCTGGTAGATTTTCACTTAGGTTGCTAGACTTGCTCATTGGAGTGGAGGGATCGTCTCTGTCCACATAGAGGATTTACCTAGACAACACCAGCAATAAGAGAAGTGTGCACTTCCCTTGTGACATTTACTCTCTCTCCCAGTGGAGCACAAAGTTTTCCAAAATGATACAACAGATTATCATGTACATGGTAATCTAATTCCTCAACTTGGTGGCCTTGACTTAAGTTTAAATATACCTCTTGAAAATCCACATTCTGTGTGTCTTGTTCAACATAACCTTCAAGCATAACAGAATTATTCTTGAGTAAAATGGCTACATTTACAATCGATATAGAAATCATATTAGCAACTTTGTTATATATACCTTTCTTGTACCTGATTACCAAGTGGAATTGCTGTAAAAATCCCATCCAACAAAAGTGCCTTGACTGTTGCAATTTAGTTTGAGATTGCAGATATTGCAGAGCTTGACGATCAAAGTGAATAATGGTTTACTTTCCCATCAAATAATTCTTCCATTTCTTCACACTTTGTAGTAATGCGTAAATCTCTTTATCACACATAGGATAGTTTATAACAACACCATTAAAAATCTTAGAATGAAAGGAAATGGGCTTACCATTCTAAAATAAACTGCACCCATGGCGTAGTCACTTGCATCTATCTATATTTCAAAGGTTTGTTTCAAATCTGGCAATGCTAAAATTGGGGCTTAACTGATATTTTGTTTCAAAGCATCAAATTCCTTTTGTTATTGTTATGCAACCAACTCATAGGAAGATAGAAAAGATAGATCAACACCTTAGAAATAAGCCGCTTCGAGGGGGAAAGCTCCTTTGCATTACAGAAATGAACAATTCATGGATGATACAAATGATAAGGCCTCATTTCTATTTATAGGAACCTAAGGGGTCATAATATAATCAGAGCCGACATAACAATAATAATGTAAGGGCACAATAATAACAATATGGGGACTACATGGGTACAAAAATATAATAAGGCGTTTGTACTAATAACAATAAGGGGTTACACTAGTAGTATAGGGGCCTAACATGCCCCTCTCCTTCAAAAAGTGTTGTCCTCAACGCTTGAGTAGTTCTTGATGCTTCTATATAAAATTATTTTCCTCCCATCTGGAATCTTCAGCAGGTAAGTTCTTCCACTTGATGAGATACTCCAAAATTGATCGATTTCGTAGCTATTAGGTTCTCATTTCTGTGAGTTATCCAGGTTCCAATATGATTTTTACTTCCTCTTCAAGTTCTAGCAATATTGTTCGAATTGGGATATTCTGCAACTTTTGAATGAGTGGACACCCTTCTTTGTCCTTATTCCATTCATCCCTTGCTTCGTTTATCCAATCTGGTTGGATAATAGAAATAGCACAAAACAATGCTTCCACATCCTCATCCTTTCTTGAGAGTGCATCTACAACAAAAACTTTCTTCCCTTTTCTGTAGATGATGTCAAAGTCATAACCCAACATATTTGTGACCCATTTTTTATGTTCTTCTAAAGATACTATTTTCTCTAAAATGTATTTAAGACTATCATGATCCATTTTTACCTTGAAGTTTCTTCCCATTGGATAAGGTCACCATTTCTTAAGTGCATGTAGTATTTCCAACATTTCCTTCTCAGAAATAGCTTGCTTGAGATGTAGTCGTAAAAATACCCAATCACCTACATCAATTTTTTTTCACTGTAATGTTGATCTACCTATCGTTTCATTTGATTCTGCACCAAAGTGGCATTATCCTTTAAAAGTTGGAGAACTTGTTGTTGATGCTCTATGTGATCTTTCACTGCTTGAACCTTTTTCTTCTTAATATGTCCTTCTATCTTGAGAGTTTTATGAGTGGTAATTTCTTCCAATGGTTTACAAGATATGGTCAGATTCATTTCTTGATGCTCGAGGTGATCTTTCACTTCTTGAACATTTTTCTTCTTGATATGTCTTTCTATCTTGATAGTTTGAGAAGTGGTAATTCTGGCCAATTCATTACAAAATATGGTTGGATTCATTTCTTCTTTCTTGATGTGATCTTTCACTTCTTGAACCTTTTTCTTCTTGATATGTCCTTCTATCTTGAGAGTTTGAGGAGTGGTAATTCTTGACAATGCTTTACAAGATATGGTCAGATTCATTTCTTCTTTCTCTGGGGTTGGGTCGTGGCATATATCCTCTTCTTTTGATGTTTCTTGATCCTTTTCTTCGTCCTCTTCATACTCTATGTAAAATAATTTCTTCTCAGCACACTTATGACCTTTAGTGCATTTGCTATCACAATGGTAACAAAGCTTTTTTCTCCTTTTTCTTCCAATTTTTGTGGTGTAAAACTTGTAGGTTGTGGAAGGCTAGGATAAGAAACACTTCCATAATTATAGTCATGAGTGGTGGGATTCCTTGTTTCCATAATTTCACTTTCAATTTTTCTTGCCCACCTGAATGCCTTCTCTAATGAATCAGGTTCCCAAAGACGAACCTCATGTTGAATGTTATCCTTTAAAGTATCTATGAAGACATCAATCCTTTGCTTCTCTAGAATATCATTTACTCTTATATTCAATTTTTGAAAGTCCTCAATGTACTCTGCCATTGAACACTTCTTTTGATATTTATCAATTGGCTAAAGAAAGTGTTTCTCTTTGTATCCTCATAATGTGCTATCATTTCCTTCCTGAAAATTTACCATGTAACAACTGGTTTATGAGAACAAAGCCCTTTATATGATAAAAATTGATCTGGTTCTAAATATGAAGATGCAATACGTACCTTTTGTAATAGTTGCACCTCATGTAGATCAAAATATTGCTCCATCTGTCGTATCCAATTTACCAAATCCTTGCCATCAAACTTCCTCATATCACATTTTCTTGATTTTAGGAGCTCGATCTTGAAACGACTATAAATTTTTAATTTCAACTCTTCCAGTTTCGAAATTGCGACCTAAAGTAGCCTTATGTGTTTTCTTTCCAATGCCACTAGTCTTATCAAAATTGGATTCTCCAAGAAAGAGTTATCCACAATCTCCCAAGATGACCTGATTATATACATTTTCAGAAGAGCGAACTTGTATGAAGTGCCACATGTCACTGTTTTGACCTTTCGATCTGAAAAATATACGAAAGAAAATACAGTATGTCCTCTTTATGTAACTTCTTACGAAATTTCAGTTTGATGCTTGGAGAGACAATTATGATGATTTTCCCAAGGTGACATGTTTGGAATGTAATTTGGGGGTCTGTAAAAACCCTAACTTTCTCAAACTATATATCCGAAAATGTAGCGAGACAGGATATGAAATTCGGAGCCGAGGTTCAGGCTGATTTCTTCTCAAATGGGTTTTTGTTTTGGCTTCTGAGACTTTGTAGCAAAAGAGTTAAAGTGAAAATCCCACGATGACCTGTTTTAGTTGAAATTCTAGAGCTTGCAAAAACCCTAACTTCCTCAGATCATATATTCGAAAATATAGCGTGACAAGCTCTGAAATTTGGACCTGAGGTTTAGTGTGAGTTCTTCTCAAATGGGTTTTTTTCGCTTCTAAAACGTCGCAGAAAGAAAGTTATAGCGAAATTTCCATGATGACCTATTTGGAGCAATGAAAACCTAGAATCCAAAGCTCTGATACCAAATGTTATGAAACCAACTCACAAAAAGATAGAAAAGATAGATTAATGCCTTAGAAATAAGCCTCTTTGAGGGGGAAGCCTCCTTTACATTACAAAAATGAACAATTCTTGGATGATACAAATGACAAGACCTCCTTTCTATATATAGGAGTATAAGGGGTCATAATATAATCAGAGACAACATAACAATAATAATGTAAGGGCACAATAATAACAATAATGGGCTTCTATGGGGCATAATAATAACAGTATGGAGACTACATGGGTGCAACAATATAATAAGGGGTTTGTTCTAATAACAATAAGGGGTTACACTAGTAGTATAGGGGCATAACAGTTATTTGCCTCCCCACTTGAAGATAACCTTCACGCTGGTCAACGCATGTAGTGGAGCTGCTATGGAGAATAAATTGGAAACGAACTTCCTCTAGTACTATGCTGCTCCTAAAAAACCCCTTACTTTTGTGACTGATTTGGGTATTTTCCAATTGACAATGACCAAAACTTTAGAGGGATCAATCTTCAGCTCACCTCCTCCAACTATATGGCCCAAATACATAGAGGAAGTTTTCCCGGATTCACATTTAGACATCTTTGGAAATAATTGTTATTTTCTTAGGACATCCAACACTTTCCTAACATGCTTGACATGATCCTCTCATGATTTTTTGAATATCAAAATATCATCTAAATAGACAATTAAAAATTCATCAAGAAATGATCTTAAAATATCATTCATAACTCTCATGAATGTAGATGGAGCATTGCAAAGATTGAAACACATAACCATCCACTCAGACAATCCCTATTTGGTTTTAAAATTAGTCTTCCAAATGTCCTCCTCAATTATTCTTACTTGATGATATCCACTTCTCAAGTCTAATTTATTGAAATACTTTGCATTTTTTAACCGGTCTAGCAAATCATCTATTCTAGGAAGTGGGTATCTATTCTTTAGTATAATCTTATTTAAATGTTGATAATCTACACACATGTGTGAGGTTCCATCTTTCTTAAGTACCAATACAATTGGTTAACCACATGGCGAAGTAGAGGGATGAATTACTCCTTTATCTAACTGTTCCTAGACTTTTTTCTTAGTTTCTAAGCTTTCCATAATTGACATTCGATACATGCCAATATTTGGGAGTGGACAGTCCTATTGTAGCTTTATTTCATGTTGAATTCCCTTTTTGGTGGCAATCCTTTTGGTTCTTCAAACATATCTCCATATTGATTGACCACATCAACCAATTCAATTTTCAACTTCACATCACAACCTACAAAGGATTCCGTCTCTAAGTCATTCTTCTACTTGATCATAGGAAGCACAAGACTCTTGCTGGAATTAACGAGTCGCTTCATTTCACCTGCACTTGCCAAAGACAGATTAAGCTTTCTGCAATGGGCTCTCACAATGTACTTCACTCCGTTTTTGAACATGTTATCACCAGAATCTATAGTTCATGTATATGTTAATTATCCATAAGTTTTTATAAAGTCTTGAGGTCTTGTAAATAAGTTTGTTAACTTATGTCAATTTCAAATTTTGAAATTCAAGAGTTATGAATGAAATTCGTGTAAAGGCAAGGGCATTAGTCATCTTCCATCATGGTTAGTTATGTCATGTCATGTCATTGGTACTTGCGCAGTTTCGCAGCGCGGGTATGATTTCTTAGGTACTTGCGCAGTTTCGTAGCGCGAGTGTGATTGGTCAGTTCTGCTGCTAAATAATGTTTGCGTGTTTTCGTAGCGGCCCATTTGCCAGCGATTTCGTAGCGCATTCCTTTAAATTTGAACTGCCCGCGCTACGAAATCGGGGTTTCGGGCTGTTGTCTAGTTTTTTTCCTGGAATGTCTAATCCGAGAAGTGGTGAGTCACGAGTCCGGTTATGATTGTTTCCTCACACCATTTACGTGTCATGATTAGCCATTACTTTGCCATCAGGTCTGATTTCATTGAGTTAGGTGTCAGTTTGGAGGACGTTATAGGAAGTGGTCATTCCATAATGTGTTTTTCATAGCATATGAATGTCTTCTAATCTATGAAAAGCGTGAGCTTTATTCTAATCAGACTACTGCAAGCAAGCCTGAGTTCTACAGCCAAAGAGTGTTATCGTGCTGCAAACCACCGTCATTTCCTTGTGTAGAATTGTGCAAAGAAACATGGAAAGAAAGGAGCACCGTTCGGGTAGATGTGTGAGAACAGAGCCGGAGGGATTAGATGTAACCCTCGGGGATGAGGAAGTAGCAAAGGCGTTCAGAGCTGCTGGTTGTTGGCGGTTCTGTGAAAAACTCAAAGGTGGACATGCAGAAGTGACCAAGGCATTTGCAGTGAACTTCACGGGATTAAATTCAAAGGTGGCCATGCTGGAGTTTCCGGTTTCCCCTGAAGTCATTTCTACAGTCACAGAAATCCCAAGAGGTGGCCAAGAATGGTTCAAGAATTTCAAGTTTGATATGGGTCCGTGTAAGGAGTTCTTAAAGGCACCATATGTAGACGAAGATCTTACTAAAGCTGTCCCAAGGAGCTATCTTAAGGAGAGTTATGCTACATTATTGACATGCATCCAGAAGTACTTGACATGTGAAGGTCGGTACAACAAAGTCTACTCATATCATTTCAAGCTGCTACTACACTTCACTGGTAAGAGCTCAATAGACATCCCTTTTTACTTATTCAGGAGTATTTCTAAGATGTGTGACAAGATTCAGTTGAAAAAGGAAGCTTATGAAACATCTCTTTTTCATCATGGTCTGGTTAAATTATTGGTGTTGGATAGCCTACATAAAATTGGTAAAGACTGGGATTCGTTTGTATTCATGGCCGGTTTCCCTAGTAAAACGGGCCTCACTCCATTACCTGTAAGAGAAAGAGAAGATAGGAGTGAGGATACTACTTTGGCTGAGATTAGGAAAGAAATAACAGACCATAAGAAGCCCAAAGCTAAAACAAAGAAGCCAGAGAGGTCTGTAACAGTCAAAGAAACACCTGAAGCATCAACAAAGAAGACTCCTAAGTTAGCAGTCAAAGAAACTCCTGAGGCATCAGTAGTCAAAACTTCAAAATCATCCAAAGTGTATGAAAAAGAAGCTTCTAAGTTGCCGCTTAAAGAAACACCAGAATCATCTAAACAGAAGACTCACAAAAGAAAAGATGAAGTTAAGTCTAGTGAAGTTGAAAGAGTTTCAAGAGCAAGAACTAGAGGCCAGCTGAACAAAGAAAAAGGAAAATCTGCTCATGTGGAAGAGAGTCCTGTTTCTAAGGGTAATCTAAATGATTTGCTGGAAGCCATTGAATTAGAACAAGAACATCCAATCCAAGTTGAACCACTTGAAATAGAACCAGATCAATTGGTGGCACCTATGCATATTGATCTAACACAATCTTCACCTGAGAGTTCTAAGAAGTCAAAGGCTTCCAAAAGGTTAAAGTTTGAAGAACCAGGTAAAGAGTATGCCTTTAAACCTCGCAGACCAATGACTAGGAGGCAAATAAAGGAAGCAGAAAAGGCTCAAAAAGAGAAAGTCCCTTCAGACATGCCTAGGACAGAGGCACTTGAAATCTTCTCTGGAATAGTCCAAGCAGTTAAAAACAAGAATAAGGACAATAAGGTGGTTATCAGTCAAAGTGGAAATGTGGTTGCCATTACAAAACAAGCTGGAGCAAGTAAGGAGATACCTCAGGTTCATAATATCTTTAAAGAGAAGGCAGTGAGATATACTAGTTATAAGAAAGCTGTGATGAAAGGTAAAACAAGTTTGATCAGTCAAGCTAGTTCGGTATCTGACGCCTATGTATGGACAATACCAGCTCTAAAACAGGCAGAAACTGTGAAACAAATGAATGCAAGTCTAAGAGCACAGAACAAGAAGTTGAAGGAGGAAGTCATCAGCCTGAAAGAAAAGCTAGACAAGCTAGCTAAATGATTCAAGGAGGAATGTGTTTTCTCAAATTTTGATATATGTTAGGCCATTGTTTTTTTTAAAAGTTTTTGAGACTTGTTTGTGTCTTCACACCTGTATGGAAAGACTAAAGGAATCATAGATTTGAAATATTGCTGTTTTGAGGTTCATATATTTAATTTTGATGACCTACAGCAGTTTCGTAGCGCGCTACGAAACTGCTGTAGATGACTGGTTAGGTTTAAAGCTTGAGTTGGAATGCTGAGATCAGCATATATTCAAAGAGATGGTTTAATATCAGCATGTAGACTATAGAAGATCAGTCAAAAATTTTGAAAAGGAGGTCAGGTGTAAATATTCAAAGAAAAAGTCGAAGTTTTGTCTTTTGCCTAAAAGTCACTTTATCTCCGAAATTTTAGGGTTTGGATAGAGCTGCTGAGGTGTTAAATGATACACTTGTCCAGTTGTGGGATGGTTGGGTTATGAGTTTTCTTCAGTCACACGGGACTATCCAAGGTTTAAATGGCTTAAAGATGGATCATTAATATATGAACACCGAGGGGAGGCAGCAACCAAGAATATAGGCTTCATTTTCTTTTCGGTTGTTGAAGTCATCTATGCATCAAGTATCCGGAGCTGTATGTACATTGAATCTGTTTTAAGCTTGGATATGGTTATTATTGCAGTACTACAGGTGGCAAGCTCAAAGGACACATCAGGGTATACAAGGAAGAAGACTTAAAGTGCCAATATGATGGAATCCTCTGTTTTCGTAGCATCATATCTCTTGTAATAAATTAGTTCGTTTATGTTATTGTTAAGGTCATTTATGTCAAAAGCCCGAGCTCCCTTCATGCTTGATGAGGAGTCTCGTGCAGCAGTGTTTTGATAGGCTATATATAGGAATAACTTAGATGTAAAAAAGGTTGGATAGTTAATAGAAAAAGTGTGTTGTTTTGGGCCACTGTAAGATCTTTTTTGACAGTAATAGTAAAACAGAGTTATACTCTTCTCAAGATTCTCGAAGGATTGTCATGGTCAAATGAAGTGATGATGTGTTATACCTTATGTTATTTTATGGTTTTGTTGTATGCAATCACTCAGAATTCATACTTATATGCTCTGACTTCCTGTGTATACAGCAAGCTATGTGTGGTGGAATATGTTTGACTTGTAATGCTAAGAGCCTTGATTTCTATGAGTTCACTGTGTTTTTCTTGTTTACTTGATATTATAGACTCCATAGCCCAATGAGATATCTTTTGGTGTGTTTCCAACCAGTTATGCTTACATTAAATCTATAGTACAAGAGTTAGCCCTCTTATCAACATTCAAAATCAATAACCTTTTCTTGAGAGAGCCCTCTCAGGCTAGGGAGGCTAATCCTTAGTCAAAAGCTTGGTCTGAAATAGTTACACAGAGTCTGCCTGATCAGCAGCCCTTCAGTTGTGATTTTGTGATAACAGAACAAATGATATTTTTTCTCAAATCCGTGGAAAACAACTTTCCTATCATATAGATACGTGCTTCCTAATACAATCCCTGAGATATTCAATGGTACAACATATTATTCAACTTCATCAATGAAATTGGCGGTGATTGAAAATCTAAAAAATCATTTTTGTGTGACCTGAAAATTTCCATCCTTGGTTATCCAACCCAATGGATACATTTTATGATGAGGCATCATTTCCAGATTCATTTTCTTGACCAAATACAAAGAAATCAAGTTGGCCCGAGATCCATTGTTAAATAATGTATCAATTTTCATATGTTTGGAAATAACTCGGATGTGGAATGGATCGATTCATTTTTCCTCATTTGAAATGTTGTGAGCATCATTTGTTGTGTTGATACTTACTATGGTTGCCTCTTTGCTTGCTTTTTCCACGATTTTTCCCTTGGTGACTGTGGTTGAGATTTTTGTTTCATCTCCTGAGTTTGAACCCAATTCTTGTTGTGCAGTAGCGTTTGTTTCCCTTTATTGTTAAATTTCTTCAGTCATAATTTTGGATGAAGCTTCCAGCAATGTGCTTCATCATGTCCCTCCTTGGAGAAATTCTTGCACATGAGCTTCTCCCCTTCTTTCTTAACAGAAGAAGTTTTATTATGCTTTCCTTTAAACTTCTTCCCTTTTTCACCACTCTAAAATGGCTTCTTCTTACTTTCTTCCTGTATATTTTTCCCTCTTGCTTTGAGGTGTGTAGCTTGAACATAGACCTCATCAAGATATGTGGGACTAAACATAAGAATGGTATGTCAAAGATAGCTATGCAAATCTCCTATGTATTTCAGCAAGGTATCTTGCGACTATAAGTCTACTGTTAGCATACGATCTCTTTTCCTAAAATGTTGAGTATACTCTTGCACAATTTCACCTTTCAACTATCTGAAATTTTTCCAATTCATAATGGTTTTCTGCATATGGGCTAAAGAGTAGAATTTTTTTTTAATAGTGGCAATGAAATCAACACAAGAAATAGAGATCTGGCCATGTTTTTTGATCTCGTCTTGAGTCCTTTGCTTCCCACCATACAAATGTTGCACCCTCCATTCTCAATGAAGCCAGCGGAATTTTGATATCATCCTCTTGAAGGTTCTGAATTCTACAATACACCTCCAACTGATGAATCTATTTATCCAACTTCTCTGCATTAACGTCACCATTGTACATAGGTAACTCGAATTTAACATCAAGCTTCAAAAAAAATGATTCACCAATTCCTTTCGAAGAATGATGGTGAGTATGAGTAACAGTGGTATTTTCAGAAGAGTGTGAAGATGCTTTTTAATAAGAATATGAAGAATATGGTGGATATGGTAGAGGTTTGCATCCATTCCCATTACCTCCTTTCCATTTATCTTATTTTCCATTACCTCCTCCTGAAGAGCCTTCTCCATTGGGAGGCTTGGAACTTTCTCCTTGCAATATATTGTTCCTCTCTTCATAGAGGACCTTAACCATCTTTGTCATATCAAAGAAAGCCTTTCTGAAGGTCTTCTCATATTCTATCATGATAGGTTCTCCTTCATGAGACATAGTCTCTGAAGACTTAACTACAACTTGAGGCTGTAATGGTGTTGGAATCTCAGCCACAACTTCTTCAACTTGAGACTGAACTGGTGTAGAATAATTTGGCAACCTTTCTCTTCTTCCACTTCACCCAACTTCGAAGCTTTAAACCAACTTTCATTCACCTTTTTTGAGCTTTAACCTTGTAAGCATGACATAAACTTACAAATAATTAAACCCTTATTTCACAAAGAAAATATAGTAAGAAAATCCAGAGCTTTGATACCAACCTGATCTGAAATGGAGCAGATTAGAAAATATGTGCTAATTCCCCATTCATAATTAAACCTAAGATTCTTATCATTTTCTTTTAAAGTGATTAGGGATTCAAAACTTTTTCTTAATTAACAGATTTTCATGAGAGTTTCTTGTGTAAATGTTATGAAACATTTAACATAAAAACATATGCTAAACAACAAAAATATAACAGTAATGAACATCAAAATACAACAGATAGAAGCACACAATAAAGGATTTCACCCCTCCTAGGATACGTCTCCTTGGTCCATCTTCCAATGGCTTGGACCTCTCTATTATGTTCAAATTACATCAAAAGTGTGTTTACAATGTTCAAATATCTTTGCAACTTGTACATTTTGTCCTGATGATGAGTCTAGTTTCAGACTCGAAACGTCGACTTCAAAACATGAACACTGTGGAAAATCCGAACCTCATTCAAAAATCACACCACAGTAATCTGCAAACTAAAAGAGTTAAAAATACTCAAAAATGGATATCTAACCTCTTTTTGCATCCAATTTGGATAAGAACTAAAGAAGTTATGACTTCTCCCAGTTCCTCCACTAATTGTTCCACAAATTGCTTTAAAACCGGCATAAAACTACATTTCCACTCCAAAATTCACTAAGGAAGCGAAAATTTTGCCACACCATGGGCCATATCCTATCATCTGTATCACAATCGTAATAGGTTAAGTTGTGGGCTCTTAACAATGTGAAATGTTTTGATGTAGGGTTATGTACTAGACATGATATTAAACTAGAACTTATAAAACTCCCGTGTCCAGAATCCTCCCGCTCATCGCAATTCACAGTTCAACGAAGAAGGTTTTTGTTACATGGAAACAGTGTGATTGCAAACCCACTGGGACTTTAAACTGCAGAATAAAAATTCATCGCATCCGAGGTCTATCGCCTTTATAACTCACCCACGCCGGGGCCAATTCGTGTTGCCAATGTGATTGAGATATGACATCGCATCGCATTGCAACTCCAACCTTGCCAATAGCCAATTGGTAACCTGAACCTCCTGTTGGGTTGTGTTATATTCTTTCCACGTAGTTAATAGGGGGTTTGAAGGGCACCCGTAACCTCACTTTATGGGGTCTGGGGCAGTGCCCTGGAAAATTTTGGTTTTGGATGCTATGTTAGGTTGGGCGGACCCACCTATGGTTTTGTGCATGATTTTCACACATGTTTTTTAGACACGATGGTTTTCGGTCCATGGTATTGGATGCTTCGGCATGTACAAATATGTATTATAACATTAAAAGGAACATAATGAAAAATCAAGCTGGTAGTCTTGGTTTTGGGATCCAGGGGAAAATCTTTGTGTATATGTGTTTTATGTGTTATGCTCTCGCTATTGTTTATTTTATGTGTTTTAGAATTCGTATGCAACTAATTTCTGTACAAGTTTAAAACCTACATTTGGTATCAAAGCAGATTTGGCTTCAAGGGGATGCCTTTGTTGCTGAGGGGTTTCGCTCGAGCCTGTGGTAGAACCTGTTCAGTGGGTGATCCGTGAGATCAATTCTGGTGGTGAAAGAATATGGCAAGCAGTGGAAAGATAGAGATCGAGAAATTTAATGGTCAGATTTTTCAATAATGGAAACTCAAGATGGAGGATCTGTTGGTGGATAAAGATCAGTGGATCGAGGTAGATCTGGGTACTAAACCAACGGGAGTGTCAAATGAAGAATGGAAGAAATTGGATCGGAAGGCAAAGAGCACAATACGATTGTGTGTATCAGATTCAATATTGTTGAATGTATCAGGGGAAGCTGCAGCAAAGGCTTTGTGGGATAAGTTAGGGACTTTGTACCAATCTAAGTCTATGGTGAATAAACTGTTCCTGCAGAAAGAGCTGTATAACCTGAGAATGAAAGATGGAGACTCGATGATAGAGCATCTAAATGCATTTAATACTGTGGTAAGTCAGTTAGCATCTGTTGATATTAAAATTTCAGATAAAGATAAGTGCATCAGTTTTTTGTGTTCTCTACCAAATTTGTGGGATAGTCTGGTTATTGCAATAGATAGCAATGCAACTACCTTGCAGTTAGATGAAATAGTATTAGCCTTGCTAACGAAGGAAATGAGATGGAAAAATATGGAGAGCCAAAATGGTGATGCCTTGTCTGTACGAGGATGGTCCGAGAACAGAAACAAAAATAAGTCATCGAGTGGGAGATCTAAATCTAGAGGGAGATCTATATCTCCAGGAAAAACTGTAAAGGTGGTGTACTGGAAATGCAGAAAGGAAGGCCACTTCAAAAGGGACTATAAATCTAAAGCCCCTGACAAAGGAAAGGGATCTGATGAGGCTCCTTCCACAGAGGTGAAAACCACCCTATATGAAGGTGGGGATGTGTACTTGGCTTCTTCAAGTACACATGTAGATCATGAAGCATGGTTGATTGACTCAGGTGCATCCTTTCACTTCCCTCCCCATAGAGAGTGGTTCTGTGAGTATGAGAAATATGGTGGTAGTGATGTCTTCTTGGGGGGTGACAGGAAGGCTAGAATCATTGGTTGTGGAAAAGCAAAGTTGAAGCTGCAAGGTGGAAGGGTTAGAACACTTCCTGGTGTTCTACATATTCTTGCATTAGCCAGAAATCTGATTTCTGTTAGTAAGCTTGGTGATGCAGTAAAAGTAGTGTTCGAGAAGGATACATGCAAGATGGTTCTGGAAGCACTGGTATTGATGCAGGGAGTTTGGTTTGGAACTCTGTACAAGCTGTAAGGTAGCACTGTTGTTGATGGGTGCAACAGTTCTGTGGTTCCTGAAAGTGGAGCAGAAAATCTAGCGGTCTCTGGAGAAAAGATCATGTTGTGGCATCAAAGGCTTGGACATATTGGAGAGAAGGGCCTTCAAATACTTCATGGTAAAGGTATGGTAGAAGGTATGAGTAATAGCTCTATGGATTTTGATTTCTATGAAAATTGTGTATACGGGAAGCAGAATCGAGTGAGTTTCCCCTCTGGTGGTAAGAGGGTGAAACATATATTAGAGCTTGTGCCCAATGATGTGTTTGGACCTGTGAAGGTTCCATCACTAGGTAATTCTGTGTACTATGTATCATTTATAGATGACTTCTCAAGGAATATATGGATATATTTCCTTAAGAAGAAATCTGAAGTCTTTGATAGGTTTAAAGAATTTAAGGCTCCAGTGGAAAACCAAACAGAGAAGAAGATAAAGGTGCTGAGGATAGATAATGGTGGAGAGTTTTGCAGTAAGGAATTTAAAGAATTCTGCAAGAAGTGTGGTATAGCACGGAAGAAGACTACTCCATATACACCTCAGCAAAATGGAGTTGCAGAAAGAATGAACAAGACATTGATGGAAAGGGCAAGAAGCATGCTTAGTGGTGCTAGGTTAGGACAGGAATTCTGGGTAGAGGTGGTGGATACTATATGTTACTTGGTCAGTGGGTCACCTTCATCAGTGTTGGAGGATAAGACTCCACAAGAGGTATGGACTGGTAAGTGTTATACTCCTATACCAATAGGTGTCATATTTCATGATTGACTTGATGAGCTCTGTAATATGTTCATCCATTTCCTTGTTGCAAATGTTTTCCATATTATCAAAAAATCAAAAAGATCAAAAAAATGTAAAAAAGGTAAAGAGGGTATGCCCTAAAAGAAAAATCAAAGGGTAAAAAAATAAATAAAATGGTCAAAAAAGTGAAAGAAATGAACCCCAAAGAAAAACAGACCAGGGAAGTGTGCAAGTCCGAAATGCCACTACTTTTTATTTTTATTTTTCTGTAATAAGCATTGTGTGCAGCTTGTTAATTTATGCCACAAATGATGAATTGCCAAACAGCTTAATCTTGGCTAGTTCATATTTGAATTTCCTGCTTTAGAGATAGAGAATAAAATCTGACCAAACTGTTCAATCTTGGCAGATAAGTAGATAGGTAGAGTAAATAAAAAGGAGATCAACAGTTAAATCTGAGCCCTTGGATGTACTAAGTACAGACTTAGGTAGGCTTGCTATGAAAAGAAAAGAATATTGATAAGGGTTTTCCAGTCTAAGTGCACCCAAATAAAGAAGAAAAAATGCTAGGCCAAAGTAGGCAGGGTAGGTAGATGGTGTTGTAGAATGATACTTGTGATAGATTATGTCTCTAAAAATGTTAATCTTTATCTCTATCACTAGTGAAAGGCAGAAATTATACTTGATTCAGATCAAATGAGGCAAGTTTACATAACTAACTCCCCTTCATACTTTTCCCTAGTCATTCACTAATTTCCCCTAAGTATTAAGGTCTAGGAAAAGACTTAGTGCTTAATATCACTCATAAACCATCATTCTAGTTCATAAACATTGCCTAAGTGAAACCCTATTTTACTTAGGAAAAGGAAAAGCATTTCTCATATAAAAACCCTCTTCTTCCCCTCAAACCCTAATTTTAACCACAAAGGACAATTGTTTTTAAGAAAACTTGGTGCTTTCATTTCATAAATCATATTAGTTTTTAAAAAGTATTATGTAAATCCAATATAAACCTCAACCCTTCTGGTATAATTTAACTACATATAAAACCCCAAGTATTACATATCCCGCCCCGGTTGAAATACAACTGTAAACTCCGTTTAAATGTGAATTAATAAATTTGTTTGAAATTTATTAAAAACCTTTTCCCCTCCGTGCGACAAACTACGGGATTAGTTAACCCCCGGTTAACTAATAACCATTACCCCGACCAATCATAATACGTCCGATACGATTAAATCATTTATAAATATGCCAGGCCCACTGCATTAAATCCCCGCCATCTCCAACACCCATCCACCGTCTAATCCCTACTCGTTCATCCAACGGTTGACATACAAATCGCAACCCCCCTTTTGACCGCACATTAACTAGCGATCGCGCGACAGTTTTTTGTTGTACCTCTGCCATGTGTTGCCCATCCAACGTGCTCACTCACCCTCTTCTCAAAACCACTCAGCCCCAAAAGCGGTGCGGGTAAAAACCGCTTACCACCCTTTGCTGATGTCATCTGTGTTAGGCCCCTATACTACTAGTGTAACCCCTTATTGTTATTATTATAACCAACTTATTATATTGATGTACCCATGTAGTCCCCAGATTGTTACTATTGTGCCCCATAGAAGCCCACTATTGTTATTATTGTGCCCTTACAATATTATTGTTATGTCAGCTCTGATTATGTTATGACTCCTTAGACTCCTATATATAGAAAGGAGGTTTTGTCATTTGAATGATCCAAGAATTGTTCATTTATGTAATGTAAAGGAGGTTTCCCCCTCGAAGAGTCTGAATTCTAAGGCGTTGATCTATCTTTTCTATCTTTTCTTGAGCTGCTTTCATAACATTTGGTATCAGAGCTTTGGATTCTAGGGTTTCGCTGCTCCAAACAGGTTATCGAGGAATTTTCACTAACATTCCGTCTGCGACGTTTCAGAAGTTGCAAAAAAAACCCATTTGAGAAGAAGTCATGCTGAACCTTGGGTCCAAATTTCAAAGCTTTTCGTGCTACATTTGTGGAGATATGATCTGAGGAAGTTGGTCTTTTTGCAGACTCCTGAATTACATTCCAAACAAGTGACCTGGGGAAAATCGTCATAACTTTCTCTCTGGGGATCGGATTGAAATTTCATAAGAAGGTACAGAAAGAGGATGGATTGTAGCATCTTGTATGCATTTTTCAGATCCAAAGGTCGAAACAGTGACACGTGGCACTTCATACAAGTTCGCTCTTCTGGAAAGGTCTATAATCAGGTCATCTTGGGAGATTGTGCATAACTCTTCCTTAGAGAATCCAATTTGGATCAGACTGGTGGCATTGGAAAGAGGACACAGAGGGCTACTATAGGTCACAATTTCAGAACTTAAAGATCCGAAAGTACAGAGTTACGGTCGTTTCAAGATCGAGCTCCTAAAATCAAGAAAACGCAAGATGAGGAAGTTTGATGGCAAGGATCCGGTAAATTGGATACTTCATATGGAGCAATATTTTGATCTACATGGTGTACAACTGTTACAAAAGGTATGTATTGCATCTTCATATTTAGAACCGGATCAATTTTATGGTACAAAGGCCTTTATTCTTGTAAACAACTTGTTACGTGGTCAATTTTCATGGAGGAAATGATAGCACATTATGAGGATACAAAGAGCAACACCTTCTTTAGAGAAACACCACAACAATTGGAAAGAGTAAATGGGCTTTGTGACATAGTGGAAAGCAAAATTATGGAAAGCAGGAAGCGTACCCATCACAACTATAAAGATGGAAGTGTTGTTTCTCCTAGCCTTCCACAACCTACAAGGGTTACACCACAACAATTGGAAGAAAAAAGAGAAAAAGGGCTTTGTTACAATTGTGATAGCAAATGCACTAAAGGTCATAAGTGTGCTGAGAAGAAATTATTTTACATAGAATATGAAGAGGAGGAATAAAAGGATTAAGAAACATCAAAAGAAGAAGATATACGTCAGGACCCCACCCCAGAGAAAGAAGAAATGAATCAGACCATATCTTGTAAAGCATTGGCAAGAATTACCACTCCTCAAACTCTCAAGATAGAAGGACATATCAAGAAGAAAAGGGTGCAAGAAGTGAAAGATCACATCAAGAAAGAAGAAATGAATCCAACCATATCTTGTAATTCATTGTTCGAAATTACCACTCCTCAAACTATCAAGATAGAAGGACATATCAAGAAGAAAAATGTTCAAGAAGTGAAAGATCACATCGAGCATCAAGAAATGAATCTGACCATATCTTGTAAAGAATTGGAAGAAATTACCACTCCTCAAACTCTAGAGATAGAAAGGCATATCAAGAAGAAAAAGGTTCAAGCAGTGAAAGATCACATCGAGCATCAACAACAAGTTCTCCAACTTTTAGAGGATAATGCCACTTCGGTGCAAAATCAAACAAAACAACAGGTAGATCAACATCATAGTGAAAAATGTTTTGATGTAGGTGATTTGGTATTTTTACTGCTGCATCTCAAGCAAGCTATTTGTGAGAAGGAAATGTTGGCAATACTACATGCACTTAAAAAATGGCGACCTTACCGAATGGGAAGACTCTTCAAGGATGAGGATGTGGAAGCATTGTTTTGTGCTATTTATATTGTCCAAACAGATTCGATAAACGAAGCAAGGGATGAATGGAAGAAGGACGAAGAAGTATGGCCACTTATTCAAAAGTTGAAAAAGATCCCAATTAAAACAATATTGCCAGAAATTGAAGTGGAAGGAAAAATCATATTGGAACCTGGAGCAGTCACAGAAACAAGAACCTAACAACTGCGATATCAATCAATTCCAGAGTATCTCATCAAGTCAAAGAACTTACCCGTTGAATATTCCACATGGGAGGAAAAGAATTTTATACAGAAGCATCAAGAACTACTCAAGCGTTGAGGACAACGCTTTTTGAAGGAGAGGGGCATGTTATGCCCCTATACTACTAGTGTAACCCCATATTGTTATTAGTATAACCCACTTATTATATTGATGTACCCATGTAGTGCCCATATTGTTACTATTGTGCCCCATAGAAGCCCACTATTGTTATTATTGTGCCCTTACATTATTATTGTTATTTCGGCTCTGATTATGTTATGACTCCTTAGACTCCTATATATAGAAAGGAGGTTTTGTCATTTGAATGATCCAAGAATTGTTCAT
Organism: Pinus tabuliformis; assembly: GCA_031772625.1. NCBI lineage: Eukaryota > Viridiplantae > Streptophyta > Pinopsida > Pinales > Pinaceae > Pinus > Pinus tabuliformis. The sequence continues at coordinate 495,354,097 of CM062807.1, read as the reverse complement.
TTATGTAATGTAAAGGAGGTTGCCCCCTCGAGAGGCTGAATTCTAAGCGTTGATCTATCTTTTTTATCTTTTCTTGAGTTGGTTTCTTAACAATCTGTCCTTTGTTGACGTCATCCGCCCTCTGCTGACATCATCTGCCATACAGCTTACGTCATCCATCCAATCAAATAAAAAAATCTTGCTAGCCTTTGTTTGGTTGAATTAAACGGGCAAAAACATGTTTTTCATTGTAATGCACTGCATACAGTGCTCCGGGTATAACAATGCCCGAGTCTAGTTTTCAACTGTCGCCCGACCACAAAGACTCCTGCAATGAGCTCGAGGCCTCAACCAACCTACCATTTTATAGTTTCTTACTCTTTAACGCAGTTTAAACCAACATCGAGGGAATTCCAAGATTGTAGAAGAGAGAAATAAAGATAGATACAGGGAGATTGCTACCCTAACCAGTGGACCTTCAGAGACACAAATTTCCAAAGGACAGATGACCAGACAGAGCTTTTTACCAGAACAGAGATGAACAGGGTAAACAGTTAAAGAGTATCAGAGCAGTTAAAGAGTATCATTAAGAACAAGGTAGCCAGCATAGAGTTACTGAAGAAGACAGCTACCAGCCGAATCCTAAGGCCTGCCTCCAACACATTCAACAAAAACAGGACCAGTACAACATCAGTTCATATTTTCCCTATTTTCAAGGCTAACTGTTTCTATTTTTTGTAAACTATTTTTAGTCATCCAAGATATTATCTCACTCTGTTATGAGATATTTGTTTTATAATTTTTTGCATAAGTACCCCCCGCAATGGAGTATTGTGGGTGGATTCCTAGACTTTGCTGTAATATTGATTTTTTGGAATAAAGAGTTGTTGGAATCAACTATTGCATGGCTTACTGGATGAAGAATTGAAGCAAAGGGCTTGTCACAAACTTCTTGAATCAACCACTGGATCAATAAGTCCTCTATATCTTTTGTTTTAAAGTTTTCTTAGTTTATTATATCATCTGTGTTTCACAATCTGAATGATAAAGAAAATATTTAATTTCAGAATATGCTTGATTTCACTCTGTTTTCAATCGTTATTGTTCTCTGTGTTTTCTTCAGAATTAGGATAAGCAATGAAATCTTAGTTGCTCCTGTTTCCAATTTTTTCATGTTGATTATTTGCTAAAGAATACTTAATTGCTCCTTATCAGTAATCATCCAATTTCTCTCTTTAAATAGGTTAAAGGATTCTCAACCGCCCTTCACCCCATTTGAGCCCATTCCATCTGTTTCAAGTCTTTATTTGTTCCCTGTTTGACCACCTTGCTCTGTGAAACCATCCTCTATTAAGAAACTAAATCCAGAAAGCCATCTTCTTTGAATCCATTAGCCCAATGGACTAAACTACTCTGTCTTACCTCTCTGCTCTATTGAATCTCACCACCCAAACTCAAACAAAACCCTTGAACTTCATAACTAGCCTAATACCTTTAAAAACAAAGCTAAATCATAAAGAGAGACCCCTCTTTGGATACAGATTGGCTAGATTCTATATCTAAAAGATTGGTTAGTGGTTACCTCGGCCTCCTTTCCGTTTCTTAAACTTTTGGGAAAACCTGAGTAATAACATCAATGGCGACTCCGCTGGGGACCTAAATAATTTATTTGTTACTACTGTTTTCTGTATTAGCTACAGACAGAGCCTGAAGTTAGCCAGGTAGCCTTTGAAATGATTTTTCTTTGCAATTGCAGAAGTAAATTAATGCTACTTCAATCTATCTCCGGTCTAGCTTATAGATTGGATAGTTGGTTTTCAAATACTTGATCAGTTCCTCTTTTCAAATAAGTCTTTAAGAAAATTCAAAATTCCCACACCTAAAACTTCTTAGAAGAGACTGTTAAAGTTGTATTGTCAAATCTATTTCACGAAAAAACCAAAAACACACCTAGAACCTAGCTTCAGAAAGGATTCATTACACCAGATAAAATCCTAATCCAAATCCACCACCTGTGTTTGAAAATCCTAATCCGATTCCTAGGATTCTTAGAAGATGAGAGCCAAGAAAACTCTGCTAGTTCTCGGCCTCTATATAGATCGAGATCCTGCCTTGTGAGGTGGATCTACCCTGAGGATGAACCTTTTGATGAGTATTTTGAAAACTCTTTAATTGAGACCTTTTTAGAACCTGGGTTAACCCACACAGTTCAAAATCCAATATTCATTGAAAATTTGCAGATTGAAGTTGTTACTTCACACCTTGACAGACATTTGCAGAACTCCATTCAATCTGAGCTTACCTCTGAAAGAACACGAAACCTTTCTGTGATTACTACAGCTTCTCCAAGTTCACCATCAGCCACCCCTTCCACTCCTCCATCCCCAACACACATTCCCATTGTTATCCCTACTCCTCCAGTTATCACATCTATTTCTGCAACCATGGCAAACTGATATATTCCCCTGCACTTACCTGCCAATCCAGGGGCTTTGCCCTAAGACTATCAAAGTAAAATCACTTCCTTTGAAGGTACGGGCACTTACACAGCTCAACAATATACCAAGAAAATGACCGACTATTTTAAAATATATGAGGTCGATGTTGATGATGTTAGAATGAAATTATTTGTTCAAAGTTTGACTGGAGATGTTAGAACATGGTTTAGATCCCTCCCTGCAAACAGTACCAATGACCCACAAGCTCTTTATCAAACCTTCTTGAACAGATGGGAAAAGAAGAAAGATCCTCTCCACATTTTACCAGAATATGAAAACCTAAGAAGAGGCACGCAAGAAACTGTCCAAGATTACTGTACCAAATTCAATAATGTCTACAATACTATTCCTCAAAATCTCAAACCTCCTCCAGATTTGGCCTTAATCAAATTCCTTGATGCATTTGATTCTGATATGGCATACCAACTTAGGGAAAGAGCTCCTCGAAACTTAGAAGAGATGCAAAGTATAACTTTCAGCATTGAGGCCAACCTAATATCTAAACAATCTAGAGCCAGAGCTGAAAGGAGGACACCTTTCAGAACCTTCTGCCTTTGAACAAAAATTAGATGCTATTATTAAAGGAATGGATAGACTTGGAGATAGAGTAGAAACAATCGAGAGAAAATCCCCTTGGGATGGTCAACCAAGCAATACTAGGAGAAATCAAAATTTCAGGAAGAACCAAAACCCTAACACTGGAAAGACAGGGCCTGACCAAAATATTAGGCCCCCACTTCAAGAAAATTATGTTGAAGCCTCAACTTCTGATGAATCAATAGAAGACACTCAAATTAATTTGATGGGACTCAATAATGAACAACAAGTTTTCTTGACCCAAGAGGGTCAAGAAGCTCACATTCTTAAACAATTCCAAACCTAGTCAGGTGAGTCATTTGACTTTAGGGAGGGATATGATATATCCATTTATGAAGTCCACAAACAATACAATATGAGGAGAAGAAGAATATATGTCCCTGAAACCAATAAACAAAAAGATACCTAACAGCCTAACAAAGGTAAGATCAGTGCCCCCCTGTACATATTCTTTCTACAACAAATCCTAACCCTAATAACCCAATTGTTGAAGATGTATCAAATAATCAACCAAAGAAAAGACAACCTTCCACTTCTATTCCTCCTAAAGGAAAAGTAGGAGAGCCTCTAGAACTTGATTTGGAAACATCTTCAGCCCATAATCCCACTCCTGAAGAGGAGAGAAATGCAGAAAATCCATCTGCCCGAAATACAAGAACTCAGACCGAAAAACCTTTTAATCTTGAGATAGAAGTAGGCAAACTAAAGATAGTTGTTCCATTATCAGAATTAGCTAAACGTGATGTCTACAGAAGTCAAATCAGCAGATCACTCAAAATTTTTGTGAACGAAGATTCAGTAAATGTTTTTGATGACTAGCCTGAATTGATATTTGGCTCTGGAGTAAACGGAAAAGCAATAGATGGAGAAGTTCCTCCTTTTATGTAAGTTTAAACATACATGATAAAATACTTCATAATGCCATGTTTGATTCTGGTGCTTCTCATAACTTAATGCCTAAATTTGTAATGGAGAGACTTGACTTTGACATCACCAGGCCATATAAAGACCTTTTCTCTTTTGATTCAAGTTAGGTCAGATGTTTAGGTTTAATCAAAGACTTATGTGTATCACTAGTCCAATATCCTACCAAAATAATCTTAATGGACATAGTAGTAGCTGATATTCCACCAAAGTATGGCATGTTATTGTCTAGATCTTGGGGTGCAAAGCTTCAAGGATCTCTACAGTTATACATGTCTTACGCTACTATTTCAGTGTTTGGTCAACCCAAGAGACTATATAGAGAAACCTTAATGAAGTATGTAGTAAGTAGTCAAGAGAAACCTCAAAATTTCCCTATCTACTCAGTACATTTAGATATGGATTCTTTTATCCTTTACAATGCTGAAATTGATCCCCCACATGAAATAAAAGTTTTAGCAGATGAAACAGAAGGATTAGCAAATGAAAAGTCTAGTGTTCGAATACAAGAAATTTCTAAAAATCATGAAACATCAGATAAACCAGAAGAAACTAAAAAACCAGATCTCCCTATTAAACAGATCCCTAAAACTCCAGATACTAATTATGAACATGAAATCCTTTGGTAATTAGAATTTGATGGTTCTGTGAACAAATTAGGAGCAGGAGCAGGAGTCTGGGTGAAAAATCTTGAAAACAATCATGCTGAAGGCCATGCCTACAGATTAAACTTTAGGTGCACTAATAATATGGCTGAATATGAAGCTCTATTGCTAGGTCTTAAACTGGTCAATAAATTGGGAGCAACTAGAGTATCAGTCCTAGGAGATTCTGATTTAATCATTCAATAGATAAAAGGGAAGTTCTTAAAAAATGATCCCAGATTAAGAGAGTATAGAGGAACAACTATAGATATCCTCAATACATTTCTAGAAACTCAGCTTGCCAAAATCCCGAGAAAACATAACTTGCAAGCTCATAGCCTGGAAATGTTTGCCAGCACCTGTAAATTACCATTTGAACCAAATCATCAATTCACAGCTGAGATTAGACACAGGCCAACCATACCTGATAATGTAAAGAACTGGAAAGTGTTTGACAGTGATAATCAGATCAACAATTTTTTAAGCCTGGAAGAAGAATTTTCTAGCACTAACATAGATGTAGATACAATTAGTGAGTTTGATCAAAAAAATTAGATAGAAACAAACGTTTTAGCAGAAAATGCAACTCAAATGCTTCATCCAACGAAATTTACCAAAAAAAAATACAGGATCTTAAATAAATAGACATTGATGAGATTATTGAAGGAGAATCAGAAGTTATCAGTTTGAAAGACAATCATTTGCCCAAAGGATTAACTCCTTTGGAAGATCTCTTTAATTTCAACAATATTCCAAAGAAACACAAGATGGAACATTTAAAAGCAGACATTGAAGACTATAACATAGGAACTGAAGAAAATCCAAAAATGGTAAAATTATCCAAATCTTTGCCCCCTGATCAAAAACTTAAGTATGTTGAACTAATCAAAGAATTCCAAGATGTTTTTGCCTTGAGCTATGAAGACCTGAAATCTTATGACACCTCTGTAATTCAACATACAATACCCCTCAAGGAAAATAAAAAACCATTCAAACAAAAGCTCAAAAAAATTAACCCTGTACTACTTCCTTCAATTGAAAAAGAAATCAAACGAATGCATGATGTAGGGATAATTGCTCCAATCAGATTTTCAGAGTTGGTGTCTAATTTAGTGCCTACCAGGAAGAAAACATGAGAAATTAGAATAAGTTTTGACTTAAGAAATGTAAAAAAGGTTTCTTTAAAAGACAATTACCCTTTACCTAAGATGGATCATATTTTACAAAGGGTAGTAGGTGCTTCTAGGATTTCACTTTTGGATGGGTTTTAAGGTTATAATCAGATTATGGTTCATCCTGATGACCAGGAAAAGACTACATTTACAACACCATGGGGTACATTCAAATATGTTAAAATGACATTCGGACTTAAGAATGCAGGGGCAACCTTTCAACGAGCAATGGACATAGCTTTTGCAAAAGAAATTCATGATTTTTTGGTTATATATCTAGATGACTTGACTGTATTTTCCAAATCAGATAAGAAACATTTAGATCATCTCAAACAAGTGTTTTAAAAATGCAAAAAATATGGTATTTCATTAAATCCTAAAAAGTCTTTGTTTGGTCTAGAAGAAGGCAAACTGTTAGGCCATATCATCTCCAAAGATGGAATTAGAATTGATCCTGCTAGAATAGAAGCTATTCTGCAAATACCCCACCCCAGAAATGTCAAAGAACTTCAAGATTTCAAAGGAAAGATTAACTTTTTAGGAAGATTCATATCTAATTTGGCTGAATTAATTAGATTACTGAACAATATGTTAAAAAAGGATTCAAAGGTTAAATGGATAGTAGAAGCCAAACAAGCATTTGAAGAAATTAAAATGGCTTTGACCAGAACACCAGTCCTTACAAGTTCGAAGTTCAATAGAGACTTCATAATTTTTTCATTTGCATCAAAACACACTATAGCAGCTTTTTTACTGCAAAAAGATGATCAAGGATGTGGAAAACCTATAGCCCTTTTCAGTAAAGCACTTAGAGATGCACCTCTAAATTACAAAATCATGGAAAAATAGGCTTTTGCACTTGTGAAAGCTATTAAAGACTTTAGATTCTATATATTGTACTCCCATGTAGTAGCTTATGTACCAAATGTTGTTGTCAAAGACATCCTGACTCAAGATGGAATTGAAGGCAAACGAGGTAAATGGATAGCTAATATATTGGAGTATGATATTGAGGTAAAACCTACAAAGCTTATAAAAGGACAGGGATTGGCTAAACTCATGACTAAAACAAACTCTCAAGCCCTAGATATTAATGAACTGGATAATGAACAGGAGATGGTGACTCCACAAATCAGCTAGGCCTTCTTAGAATCACCTTGGTATGCTGATATAACTCATGTATTATTAAACTTGCAGGCTCCTCCAGGGTTATCTAAAACAAAGAAAAGGTTTTTAAAGATGAAATCTTCGAAATTTTGTATTTTAGATAATGCTCTCTTTTGGAAAAATCATGAAGGTATTCTATTGAATTGTTTAATAAAAGAAGAAGCTAACAAGGTTCTCAAAGAATTTCATGCAGGGGACTGCGGTGGACACCTTTATTGGAAATCAACTGCAGAAAAAATCCTAAGGGATGGATTTTACTGGCCAACCTTGTTCGCTGATGTAAAGAAATTTGTCATTGCTTGCCACAAATGCGAAATTTTTGAAGGAAAAACGAAACTGTTACCCTTACCCTTGAGACCAATTTCCACTAAAAAGCCCTTTCAACAATGGGGTTTGGACTTCATTGGAGAAATCCATCCTTCCTGTTCTGGCCAACATAAATGGATCCTCACTGCCACAGACTATTTCACTAAATAGATAGAAGCCATTCTTTCTAAACAAGCCAATTATACAGTGATTATAGGATTCTTAGAAACCAACATATTGTCTAGATTTGGCTGTCCTGAAAATATCATAACCGATAATGTTGTTGCCTTCAAGTCCAAGAAAATGATTAATTTTTGTAACAAATACCATATCACTTTAGGCCATTCCACAACCTATTACCCTTAAGGTAATGGTCTAGCTGAATCTTCCAATAAAAGCCTGATTAATATTATTAAGAAATTTTTGGAAGAGAACAAGAAAAACTGGCACAACAAACTTACAAATGCACTATGGGCAGATAGAATTACTACAAAGAGATCTATTGGGACTAGCCCTTATGAGTTAGTTTATGGCATGGAGGTTGTATTTCCTTCATATTTAGAGTTCCTGTAATGAAATTACTACAAGAATCTCAGGTGGAACCCAAAGACATTCAAAGGAGAGTAAATCAGACCATCCATTTGCCGCAGACCAGAGAAGAAGTGCACCAAAGATCCCAAGTGTTATAAGAAAAACTCAAGAAAATATGTGATAAAAGGACCAAAGAAGAAGACTTCTACATTGGAGACAAAGTTCTAAGATGGGATTCCAGGAGAGAAGACAAAGGAAAACATGGGAAGTTTGACTTCCTGTGGAAAGGTCCATTTATCATCCAGGCATTGCAAGGGAACAATACTTACTTTCTGAAGAGCCTGGATGGTACAGAAACAGAAGAAGGAACAGTGAATGGTCGAATGCTGAAACATTACTTTGATCCAATTTTTTAATGTATTCTGACTCTAACATGTACATACTATATCCTTAATAATGTCACAGTTTGGATTGGATAGTAAATTGCTGCAGTTGAAGCCCGTAGAGAAGGCCCTAAGCTTCACAAGTGTGCTGTCATATATACAATAAAGCAACCATCAAAAGGACATTTTAGAGCATAGTCTAAGTTATTTAGAAGGCCATCTGGCCTACTGTTCTTGACTTTCCACAAGTGAAAACCATCCCCAAGTGGAGCCACTGTTATAATCCTATACCAATAGGTGTCATATTTCATGATTGACTTGATGAGCTCTGTAATATGTTCATCCATTTCCTTGTTGCAAATGTTTTCCATATTATCAAAAAATCAAAAAGATCAAAAAAATGTAAAAAAGGTAAAGAGGGTATGCCCTAAAAGAAAAATCAAAGGGTAAAAAACTAAATAAAATGGTCAAAAAAGTGAAAGAAATGAATCCCAAAGAAAAACAGACCAGGGAAGTGTGCAAGTCCAAAATGCCACTACTTTTTATTTTTTTTCTGTAATAAGCATTGTGTGTAGCTTGCTAATTTATGCCATAATTTATGAATGGCCAAATAGCTTAATCTTGGCTAGTTCATATTTGAATTTCCTGTTTTATAGATAGAGAATAAAATCTTACCAAACTGTTCAATTTTGGCAAATAAGTAGATAGGTAGAGTAAATAAAAGGGATCTCAACAGTTAAATCTGAGCCCTTGGATGTAATAAGTGTAGACTTAGGTAGGCTTGCTATGAAAAGAAAAGAAGATTGTTAAGGGTTTGCCAGTCTAAGTGCACCCAAATAAAGAAGAAATAAATGCTAGGCCAAAGTAGGCAGGGTAGGTAGATGGTGTTGCAGAATGATACTTGTGATAGATTATGTCTCTAAAAATGTTAATCTTTATCTCTATCACTAATGCAAGGCAGACATTATACTTGATGCAGCTCAAGCGAGGCAGGATTACATAACTAACTCCCCTTCATACTTTTCCCTAATCATTCACTAATTTCCCCTAAGTATTAAGGTCTGTGAAAAGACTTAGTGCTTAATATCACTCATAAACCATTCATTCCAGTTCATAAACATTGCCTAAGTAAAACCCTATTTTACTTAGGAAAATGGCAAGCATTTCTCATATAAAAACCCCCTTCTTCCCCTTTAAAGCCTAAGTTTAACCACAAAGGACAACTATTTTTAAAAAAACTTGGCACTTTCATTTCATAAATCATATTAATTTTTAACACGTATTATGTAAATCCCATATAAACCTCAACCCTTCCCATATTATTTAACTACATATAAAACCCCAAGTATTAAATATCCCACCCCGGTTGAAATACAGTCGTAAACTCCGTTTAAATGTGAATTAATAAATTTGTTTGAAATTTATTAAAAACCTTTTCCCCTCCGTGCGACAAACTACAAATTAGTTAACCCCCGGTTAACTAATAACCATTACCCCGACCAATCATAATATGCCTGATATGATTAAATCATTTATAAATACGTCGGGCCCACTGCATTAAATCCCCACCATCTCCAATGCCCATCCACCATCCGATCCCCGCTCATTCATCCAACAGTTGACATACATATCGCGACCCCCCTTTTGACCGCACGTTAACTCACGATCGCCCAACGCTTTTTTGCCGTACCTCTGCCACGTGTCACCCATCCAACGTGCTTGCTCACCCTCCACTCAAAACCACTTAGCCCCAAAAGCGGTGCATTAAAAAACCACTTACCACCCTTTGCTGACGTCATTTATCCTTTGTTGACGTCATCCGCCCTCCGCTGACATCATTCGTCGTACAGCTTATGTCATCTGCACATTCAAATCAAAAAATCCCACCAGCCTTCGTTTGGTTAAATTAAATGAGCAAAAACATGTTTTTCAGTGTAATGCACTGCATACAGTGCTCCGGGCATAACAATGCCCGAGTCTAGTTTTCAACTGTCGCCCGACCACAAAGACTCTAGCAATGAGCTCGTAGCCTCAACCAACCTGCCATTTTACAGTTTCTTCCTCTTTAACACAGTTTAAACCAACACTGAGGGACTTCCAAGCTTGCAGAAGAGAGAAATAAAGATAGATACAGGGAGATTTCTACCCTGACCGATGGACCTTCAGAGACACAAATTGCCAAAGGAAAGATGACCAGACAGAGCTTTTTACCAGAACAGAGATGGACAGGGTAAATAGTTAAAGAGTATCAAAGCAATTAAAGAGTATCAATAAGAATAGGGTAGCCAGCACAGAGTTACTAAAGAAGACAGCTTCCAGCTGAATCCTAGGGCTTGCCTCCAGCACATTCAACAAAAACAGGACCAGCACAACATCAGTTCATCTTTTCCCTATTTTCAAGGCTAGCTGTTTCTATTTTTTGTAAACTATTTTTAGTCATCCTAGATATTATCTCACTCTTTTATGAGATATTTGTTTTATAATTTGTTGCAAAAATACCCCCCCCCCCAATGGAGTATTGTGGGTGGATTCCTAGACTTTGCTGTAATATTGATTTTTTGGAACAAAGAGCTGTTGGAATCAATTGTTGCATGGCTTACTGGATGAAGAATTGAAGGAGAGGACTTGTCACAGACTTCTTGAATCAACCACTAGATCAATAAGTCCTCTATATCTTGTGTTTTAAAGTTTTCTTAGTTTATTATATCATCTTTGTTTCACAATCTGAATGACAAAGAAAATATTTAATTTCAGAATATGCTTGATTACACTCTGTTTTCAGTCATTATTGTTCTTTGTGTTTTCTTCAGAATTAGGATAAGAAGTGAAATATTAATTGCTCCTGTTTCCTAATTCTTTCATGTTGATTATTTGCTAAAGAATACTTAACTGCTCCTTATCAGTAATCATCCAATTTCCCTCTTTAAATAGGTTGAAGGATTCTCAACTGCCCTTCACCCCATTTGAGCCCATTCCATCTATTTCAAGTCTTTATTTATTCCCTGTTTGACCACCTTGCTCTATGAAACCATCCTCTGTTAAGAAACCAAATCCAGAAAGCCATCTTCTTTGACTCCATTAGCCCAATGGACTGAACTACTCTGTCTTACCTCTTTGCTCTATTGAATCTCACCACCCAAACTCAAATAAAACCCTTGAACTTCATAACTAGCCTAACACCTTTAAAAGCAAAGTTAAATCATAAAGAGAGAGCTCTCTCTGGATATAGATTGGCTAGATTCTATATCTAAAAGATTGGTTAGTGGTTACCTAGGCCTCCTTTCCCTTTCTTACAACTTTTGGGAAAACCTAAGTGATAACAGTAAGAAACCCTATCTTTCACATCTAAGGGTATTTGGATGTGATGCATATGTACATGTTCCAAAGGAGAAAAAAAGCAAGTTGGATAGTAAATATGAAAAGTGCATCTTTATTGGGTATAAGGATGGTTTAAAGGGTTATAAGCTTTAGAACCGAGTAGCAAGGAAGGTTGTGTATAACCGAGATGTGGTGTTCAGAGAGGTGAAAGATGTTATTAGACATGAAGTCCAATCAAAGGAACCTGAGAAGATAGAGTTTGAGCTAAAGGAGGAAGAATCAGATTCTATAGCAGAGGAGGAATTAGAAGATGAAGAGTGACAAACTCCGGCTATGAAAAGATCAGTTCGAGAAATAAGGCAACCAAAAAGGTATATTCCATCTACTTTCTATTCAGATTTTGCTTTGTTTGTCACTGATGATGATCCCAGATTTGTGAAGGAAGTAGTAGATTCAGAGGATGGAAAACTCTGGAAAGAGGCCATGGTTGATGAAATGGCATCTTTGCACAAAAATGAGGCTTGAGATCTGGTGGAGTTGCCAGCTGGAAGGAAACCCATTGGCAGCAAATGGGTGTTCAAAAAGAAGACAAATGTAGAAGGAAAAGTGGAGAAATACAAAGCTCGATTGGTAGCTAAAGGTTATTCCCAGGTGCCCGGAATTGATTTTGGTGATATTTTTTTCTCCTATTGCCAAGATAACTTCTATAAGACTACTTTTATATGTTGTTGCTGCTTTTGATTTTGAGGTAGAATAGATGGATGTGAAGACAACATTTCTTCACAGGGATCTGGAAGAGGAGATCTACATGAAGCAACCTGAAGGATTTGCGGTGAAGGGTAAGAAAGAACTGGTACGTAAGTTAAAGAAGTCTCTGTATGGGTTAAAACAATCACCAAGGATGTGGTATCAGAAATTTGATACATTTATATGGGGACTTGGCTTCACCAGAAGAAAAGAAATCATTGTGTGTATTTTAAATTGATTGGTGACCGTGTTATTTATCTGGTCTTGTATGTGGATGATATGTTGCTGGTTGGAAATGACAAAGAAATTATCTAGGATTTGAAGACCCAATTTTCCTCCAAATTCGACATGAAAGATCTTGGTGCTGCAAACTATATTTTGGGCATGGAAATTAAAAGAGATCGGGCAAAGAGGAAGCTCTGGTTAAACCTGAGGAAGTATGTTGAGACAATCTTACAGAGGTTTAATATGCAGGATAGTAAACCGGTGAAGGTTCCTATTCCTGTAGGTGTGAGGTTATCTGCTGAACAGTGTCCCAAGACACAAGAAGAGGAAGAGGACATGTCTTGTGTTTCATATGCAAGTACAGTCGGTAGCCTGATGTATGAAATGGTCTTTACTAGACCAGACATTGCACATGCAGTGGGAGTATTGAGCAGGTTTGTGTCAAAACCAGGAAAGGATCACTGGACAGCAGTGAAGCAGGTTTTCAGGTATTTGTGTGGCACTAGTGATTATGGTTTGTGCTACCATGAAAGACTAGTATTGGACAGAGTGTTGGATATTCATGGCTTTGTTGATGCAAACTGGGCTAGAGATCTGGATCAGAGAAGTTTTACAAGTGGGTATTTGTTTAACCTATTTGGAGGTGTAGTCAGTTGGATGAGTAACAAACAATCTGTAGTGGCACTATCAACTACATAGGCAGAATACATCGCAGCCACTCATGCAAGTAAGGAAGCAGTTTGGTTGCAGAGATTGTGTTCAAGTATGGGGTTAGTACAGGAAGCTATACGGATAGACTGTGACAGCCAAAGTGCAATTTTCTTGGCAAAGAACCCCGCATATCATTCAAAGCCAAAGCACATTGATGTTCAGTATCACTTTGTGAGGGATATGATAGAAGACAAAAAGATGTTGCTGGTAAAGGTGGACACTTTGAAGAATACTGCAGATGCATTAACAAAATTTGTGAGCTCTGAGGAGTTCTCTTGGTGTAGAGAAACAATGTGCGTTTTAGGGCTGGGAAAATGACTAAGCTCTCTTGTGGCCCCCTGTGGAAAGAAAACAACAAGTGGGAGAATGTTGGGTTGTGTTATATTCTTTCCACATAGTTAACAGGGGGTTTGAAGGGCACCCGTAACCCCACTTTATGGGGTCTAGGGCAGCGCCCCAGAAAATTTTGGTTTTGGACCCTATGTTAGGTTGGGCGGACCCACCTATGGTTTTGTGCATGATTTTCACACATTTTTTTTAGACGCGATGGTTTTCGGTCCATGGTATTGGATGCTTCAGCATGTATAAAAATGTATTATAACATTGAAAGGAACATAATGAAAAATCAAGCTGGTAGTCTCGGCTTTGGGATCCAGGGGAAAATCTCTGTGTATATGTGTTTTATGTGTTATGCTCTCGCTATTGTTTATTTTATGTGTTTTAGAATTTGTATGCAGCTAATTTCTGTACAGGGTTAAAACCTACACCTCTTACCGCTATGATATTTGATTCATGAGGGCCAATGGTGGGTTGCCACTTGGCGCCTCCTCATTCATTGAAGACCTTGCCACATCACCCCAATTCTACCATGTAGGAAAGTCAAACTTAAGCTTCGACTTGATCTAGCTTTTGCATACGAACTCAAATTTGAGTGTCATTCACATCGTTGGATTCAGAATGACAAGCTCTTCAGTCTGAAGCTGAGTCTGACAAGATTCAAACACTTTTACTTTTGAGCTTAATTCTATGCACCTAATCATCTGATACCACTATGATCTATATATTTCAGTGGATAATTCATCACAACAAATTTGATAAAATTATACTTAAAAATATGACATCTACATTATGAGGTTTTATTTCTCTTTAGATTTTTGGATTTATAAATTGTCGTTTATTGTGTATGCATGGAAATTATAATTATGTAAAAAATAGAGATGGTCTAGATTTATGAAGGAATAAAATGGAATACAGATTTAAAAAAAAAACACAGAGATATAGTGAAATTGTATTTCAATTAATAAATAGCAAATTTAGAAAATTGTTTACATGCAAAATGAAAGCAAACTAGCTCGGGCAATAGTAGCTTATCTTTGAGAAGAGATGTGACAACTACATGCTTTCTAAACTATGTTAAATGAGGCTCCAATGCCTCTTTTATCATGAATAAATAATGAAAAAACCTAACCCTTGGAAATGAAATGACAAAATCTTACTGGCCCAGATGAGGTTAGTTGGAATGTCAACTTCGAAGGGTTGTAACTTTGGCATATGATCTCTATTTGGTGTGCACAATAGCTTGTTAGAAAGTCTATCTGAGGAAAACAAATTTCGACTAAAAACGTAACTTTGGGGCTCATGTTTTCACATTGCCCCAAAAAATGTCATTTCAGGCCTCAAAATGGCTCCAAAGGTTCAAGGCCCAAAAACTACCAAAAATAGAAAACCATCAAAATAGAAAAATATGCTGAAAGATATGGAAGTGATAGGAAATAGTGCTAGGTCTCCAACTAGAATAAGTGAGTGGCCACCAATATCTAATTAGATCAAGAAAAAAATGAAATAATACTCACAAACCACAATTAACACATGATACATCTTGGAGAACCCTTTCAGGAGAAAACCCAACTAAATGAGAGGTTGCTCTATTTTCTTTCTCTAAATAGAAAATGGATGTAAGAACAATGAAGTAGTACATGTGGCCCATGGGCTACTATATTCCACAAATCTTCTCTATGTTCTCTCTCCATATCCCTCTTGACTAATTTTCTTGTCTATGGGACAAAAAGCACGTGCAAAGTATGGAACCATATTTTCAATTAGTGGCCTAGCTAGAACATAGCCCAATAACCCACCAGTGATAAGATTTAACTCCTTCAACTCTTAACTAGAGTTAAAATATCAGCTCTTTATACAAAATTATTCATCATCATCATGAGTCTATCCCATTTTCCATGAACAATGGGGGTTGATGTGGCATCCCCTCGAATAATGGTGGTCAAAACAGGAGGTGAACTTCTGAATGGCATAACTTTTTCATGCAAAATCTAATTGAGAAAATTATTTTGGTATTGAAAAAGTATCTCTCTATAGAAAAGGAAAAAAATGTGATGCACAAAAAGTGGAAAAGTTTTACCCCCAACATTTCCAATTAATGCCTCAAACTAGTCCAAGAATGTCTCAAACCCCAACTTTCCAAATTGGGTCACACAAATCAAATGGTCATGTGAGTTGATTCCTCTACTATTTCCACTGTGAAAGCATCGATAGGGATGAGAAACAACATAATACTCAAATCCATGTCACTTTAGTTGTTCTTTCTTTTTGGAGTTCATGGTTGAGGTAGGAGTTTTCTTGGTTTTCCCTAGATAGGGTTTTAAAGAGTTGGAGCATTACACTAGCCTTTTGATAAGACTACGAAATGTACATGGATTTCATATTATGCATATAAATTATTTTCTCAACTATAAAACTTGTGTTAATTGTAGATTTTATTTTCAACCATGTACTTTCAAGGTTTGTAATTTCTAGGTAGACGTGTCTTTATTATTTGTCATAAGTTTTTTTTTTTCTAAGTAAGTTTAATCTATTAAAAAATAAAGGGGTAAAAGTACAATGAGGCTACAACCTCTGCGGTGCTGAACAAAAATATCAGTATGAAATCAAAAGCCAAAAAGCATGACTATCCACCAAGGGAAAACCAGTCTGAAAGTGTTCATACTCAATGCCCATGCACGGGCCCAGATCTTTAAACAAAACCATAACTCAGCCAAAATGAAACAAGTGGAATGAAAAGTCATAGAAAACACAACAAAATGGAACCTAGAAAACACAACTATCAAGTAGGACCCACTAAGCCTTTGGTGGAGGCTCCTCCACAATTCGATAGTCGTAGTCCACCCTATCCACTGACTCTTTCTCGATACGACAGCTATTGTCATTCCCCTCCACCACCATTGTGGGCGTGCCTCCCTGGCTGCCATCTATCTCCTACATGCCGCTCGAGCATCCAACGATTGCATGCTGGCCGCCAACCAAATCCTCGCCATACAGGGTGCCACCATGACCAGCTTTGCGCTTGAGCAAGGCAATCTTTGCCTTTTCGCCTACTCCCATGTTTTTCTCAGCTCCCTTGTCGCACGTCGTCTTTACCTTCCCCTCTGGTGTAGGTCTTTTCTTCCTATAGTTCAGAACCCTAAGTCTGTGTAGCTTGCACTTCTTGTTGACTCAAATCTTCTCTGAAAGCTACAATGATGGTGGCAATAATGGCGGGGCTATTCAACATGCTCTTAAAATGGAACTGGGTAGTGTGGTAAGAGGTTTAAGAGGGCCTGTCACTTGGAAGACATCATTCGTTTTTCTGGCCTCAGAGTTCTGTGCCTGTCCTCTGCCTCTACAGGTATGTAGGTAATGGCTAGTGAGATGACCACTGGACTGATCAGAATAGGGGGCAGATGAAGGGGTATCTGATTCAGGGATAGACGGGTGATTGTTGCGTCCTCGATTGCTACCGTGTCTTCTCCCCATCCTGTGGTGAGTCCACGTCATGGCGTGGCTAGAAAAAAGGGGATTGTAATTCTGGGCAGGGAAGACAGAGGTTAAATCAGAATGGAGGCTTGGTCAGGAGTGATTCACTCTGGGATTATTGTTGTTGTTAAGCCTAGAGGCAGAGGAATTTTGGGCAGAATTCAGGATGCAATGTGTGGTTTGGGTGAAATGGAATCCATTTCCCAAATCCACACAATTGAGTAGCCAACAATGATGTCCTATGACTGTCTGTGAGTTCAGCTCCTCCACTTGGCAGGGGCAGAGCATTTGAGCGGTGAGGGGGTGAAAGTGTTCTGGTCTGCGTTCTCCATGTTTTTAAGTCCACTGCAGTTGTCTCGATTTGAGCCCCAGCATAAATGAGCCTGCATGTTGACAATGCCATGCCATAAATTGTCATGAGAGGAGAGGCAGGTGGCCATATGGCTCGGTCGCCTACCGTTCGCCTGTCTCATTTGCATTAATGACCTACTAATCACCCACATTCAGGTATTATTTGGCATAAGTTAAGGATGCTTATGTGAAAAAAAAATAGACAATTGGTCTTAGGGAGTGAAGAGGGATAAAGATAATTATAGGCGAAATACTTCATTTTAAAAACTCCTACAACAAGACCATTAATGTTTTTAGCACAATAAGGTCATTATTTCTATCAACCTTAGCAATAAGTTTAATTTCATCAATGTTTACTTCCCTAAAAAATGTTATTCTTTGTAAAACATATCTACAACTTATAGATTGTAGGTAAAAATATTCAAAATTTTAAGGATTCAAAATTTACTATGTATAAATATATTTTGCATTTATATTTTCAAGATATAGATGTGCATATTATTCTTGGATTTTAATAAATGGTATAAGTAGGTAAGGATAATATTAATATTCAAGGAAGTTTAAAAAAATTTGGTGCATGAAAAATAAAATCATCATGCAAGGTATTTCTGATCTTCAAGTCACTGCATCATAATCATTGGGATTTGTGAATAGATAAAACCTCATGTTCTTGCCTCCAAGGGCATCCCTGTAAAATCCAATGGTAGGCTCCCACTTGAGATTGCAATGTCAGAAATTATAAATAGGGTTACCAATTTTGTAAGACACATAGCCTAGCTCTCACCTCTTCGTGTTGTTGTCAATGCTTTTGGAATAGAAAAAACAATTCAAAATTTACCCCCAAACATTAAAAAAATATTAACCAAATTCACTTGAAAGATCATAATTGAGTGTTCTAATTACGTTTGAACCATCTACACTACATCGTCTGGATAATTTTCTACAGTAGTTGTATTGACAAGCCCTACTTCTACGCAATCCTCTACAAATAGGGATCCAAATGGGTTTTTTCTTCCCCATTATGTATGAAGAGGATTTCGATTAGGAGCATCTAGTTCAAGATACTATGTTTCTTCATTTTAATACACAATATTGTCTATTCAAAAGCCAGCACATTTTCACAAGCGAACAATAATTGAAAATATTATGTTAAAAATAAGGTAATGTTATAGTTCTAAACTCTTCCTAGGCATCAAAATACATAGAAAATATGAAAATGGGAAGAGAAGGATTCACCTCACTCCTGTCAGATTCTACTTTATTAATGAAAACTAGAATATGTAAACCAAATAAGAATGGCTCATCTTCAATGCCTTCTTTTACAATAAATTAATGTATTTATTAATATTTAAAATTTGAATATATTTATTAATATTAAAAAAAAAACAATTTATTAGCATTGGTTATGTGCATCTACTTACATCATAAACACAATGACAATGAAACAAACATTGAGACCACTATTTCTTGGCTTCTACTGAGTGGAGAAGCACATTGCAATTTTAATTTCTTAGTGACTCATATTGTTAGTGTCGATCAATTTTCTCAAAGAAAACTCCATTAAAAGTGATGAAAGTAGTGGTCAAATAAATTTTGATAAGGTTGAGGGTTTCATAGCATTATTGGTAGTCCCACTCATGCCCTCTCCCAATTCCTTGCCATGAAGCTTCACCCCTTCCCTTGCCACTCCCCCTCCTCCATTAAAGACTTCGTTGGTTTCATTGAGAAGACCAAACACCTAAATATTGATGGAAGTGACATGATGGTTAGCTTTGATGTTGTCTCCCTATTTACCAAAACCCTATCAAAAAATCCATTGACCTCATTTAAAAAGTAATTGAATCTCAAAAACTTAACCTTATTAAAATTTTCTTAACCACCACTTTCTTCACTTTTAATAGAGTATGGTACGAGAAAACTGAGTGAAAAACCATGGGTTCCTCTCCTTCCCATGTTGTTTCCAACATTTTTATGTAGCGCATTGAAACCTATCCCTTAAAAGCTTCCACTTAAAACCTATGCTTTGGAAGCTCTTTGTCAATGACACCTTTGTTATTTGGTCCCATAGTATGTTAGGACTCTAAAATTTCCCTCTCTTGCAAATTTGTGTCTATTCACCTTCCTTTTCTCTTATTTTCCTTTATTTTCATAAATAAGATCCCAATTAATGCTTCTTTCCTTTTCCAATGCCTTTATCAATTTCCTTGTCAATTAATAAACTGAAACTGATTCCCACTATAGTTCTTTGCCCAACATTCCACTTGGAATATGTGTCCTATGACCTTGGTCTTATTTTTCCTTTATTAACCTTTATTACATGAAATTTAACTCCGTGTTGTTACAAACCCCTCCCCCATAGGAGAACGTCATCCTCAGTGTTCTATGACACCTATGACCAGCGAATTAGTGAAACGAAAAATATTACCTCTGGATCTTTATAGCACAACTCGATGCATTATTTACAATGAACAACCATTGCAAACCATGACCAACATGAAAAACATAACAATCATACCTCTTATGAAATATTTATAACATAGCTCATTATGGCATCTGCAACCATACACATATATACATACATATACCAAAAATCATTTTCTTGAGACAACAAATAATGAAGGATACAAAGCTTACATCTGATCAACCATCTCCCATGTAGCTTCATCGGGGCCAAAGTGCTTCTACTGCACTTTAACTTTCTCGATTGCTTGGTTTTGAAGCATGCATTGTTTCCACTGCAATATGCATTATGGTTCTGTCTATAATTCTCCCTTTGGTTCCACCGGCAATATAGACCAGTCAATCACATAATAAAAATTTTGAACATATCTCTTAAGAAACGAAACATGGAAGTAATTATGGAATTTCATTGTCATAGGCAGTGCAATTTTTTATGCCACTGATCCAATCCTCTCGAGGATCTCAAAAGTACCACAATACTAAGGTGCCAACTTAGCACATGACCCAATCCTCAAGGAGCTCCTCTTGGGATTGATGGGAAAGTACACATGCTTCCAAACTTGAAAGTCCTTAAATACCATGTATTGATCTGCATAACTCTTCTTCTTGTCCTGTGATACCTTCAAATTCCTCTTAATATCTTTCATTTCCCCTTCTAGCTATGCCAACATATATGTTCCAATCAATACCTTGTTCACTAGATCACTCCATCTAATGGTAGTATTACAACTCTACCTGTAAAGAACCTCAAACAAAATAATATTCAAGGACTCGTGATACCAATTACTATAATCAAACTCTACTAATGGAATATACTCTTCCTAGTTCCTCTGCTAATGCATGACATACATCCTCAACATGTCCTCAAGAATCTTGTTGACCTTCAATGTTTTCTTGAAATACATCTTAAAACTGATACAATACGGGAAACCTCTTCAAGAGTTCAACATCCTCAATATCCTTCCCTTTGTCACTGGAAACATGCATTGCAAATAATACACATCCTTTCCTACAATTGTGCTTATCTTGTATAACTTTAACCATTCTAACTGATGTAGATGTCTTCTTGCTTGTAATATTCTCTTCTCTCCATCATCATCCAAGCACTCAATAACCTTCTCATAGTAAACTACCTTAGTCTTGCGAAGGTACAAATAATCCATGCCAAAAAGAATACTCCATGAAACCAAAAGAAGCACATTTAGATGTGCTAATGTAGGCATACGATTCAACTCAAATGCACGAGCTCTCACCCAATAATGAACTCTTTTTTGTACTTGTAGCTAACTGCACCAACCAAGAATCTACATGCACTTCTCTTTTCATGGCACACTTATCCACCAAGTTAATATTAACATAAATATAATTAGATCTAGGATCAATCAAAATGGAAGAAACTCGATCACAGAGCTTACCTTCCTGTTATAGACATTTTTCGGCACTACAACCCTAATCATATATGTCCATAAACCAAGGGCTTCTGAGTCCCTAAAAGTGTTATTTCATGCCCTAAAGAAACAAGGTCAGCTAATTACATCATCTCCCAGAAGTTCTCCACAGGAAACTGCTCAGAACTGGCCAAAACTGGACCATACAGGCTGCTCAATGCTAAGGGTGCGATGCATCTCACCTGCCCAGTGCAAAAAGTGTGATGCATGCTAAGTGGGATGGCAGAGACAGTTTTCAAGGTGGATGATCATGGAATCTTCCAGAAACTTCTCCTATGACACTTGCCGCTCTGAATTCGCACAGGGATGAGTAAGAGATCATCATTCTCCAAGTGGAATCAAGAACTATCAAAAAGAAGACACTAATCAAAATCCCCGAAGTTGACTCACCTCCCTGCAATCATCTATATATGGATTCCTCATCCCAGAGATCCAGAGGCTGGAATTTTGTATCTTGTAAGGAAGTGTTGTTGGTTTCATGGCAGAATATCATAGTGTTGGGTGATCTAAGCTTTCCATGAGGTGAAGAAGGTATTTCATGCTGGGAGGATGATGTTGGGTCAGATCAATGGGTTGTAATCCTCTCTTCTAATCTTTATATCAATAAAGCTATTCAAGTTTTCCTCCACATTCTTGTATGTCTGATAGTATATGAACTTGTGTGGTCAATATATATCTGGTACTATATTGTTTATGATTGTAGATCTCTGCTCTTTGAAGGTATTATGCTGCTTTGACTTTACAGGTACTCTTTGAAGCGGAGTGGTCAAGGGAGAAGCGGCAAAGACCTGTCGGTGAGGAGAAGGGACAAGCAAAGAACCGAGCAAAAGATCGAGGTTGGTATTATTTGATCCTCTCCTATTTACTTCTCATAAAGGAAACAAAAGTAACTTTAATCTGTTTGTTTCTAAGATAGCTACCCGTCTTAGTGGGACTAGCAGCTCTGCATTGACACTAGATTTCCCAATAACAAAATGGCAACTCCGCTAGGGAACGAATAACTTGTTTGCTTGTCTATATTTGTTTTCTTTATAAACTTACAGACGGAGCTTGAAGTTAAGCCATCTAGCCTTCAAACTGCATTTTCTATGCAAGTGCAAAGTAGATCAATGTTGCTTCAGTTTATCTCCGGGTTTTGTTTATAAGCTGAACAATCGATTTGTAAACATCCTAATTGCCCTAGTGGTGGCTCTAGTAACCTCATTAGATCAACCCCTGTGATTTCTATTTACTGTCTATCATTAGCTCGGCCTAAATCCCTGAACTAAGCTACAAACTGTGACCAAGAACCAAGTTGAAGTTTCGTCCCTAGACCATCGCACTTTCTCCTCTTGGGAATCTAGATGCATCACATCTCCCATGTGCAGTAGGTGCGCTGCATCGCACTTTCCCTGTGTTGTAGGTACGTTGATCAAATAAGACCTCATATGCTTCCAGATTTTGGTTTCAGTGTTCACTCTCTTCAACTTTATTTAGGAGTTTTGCTATCTGTGATCAATATACCACTGTGGAAACTCCCTTCCTTTGCATGATTCCACCTCCATAGTACAAAGAATTGTGAATGTTTTTATGTATTTTGCGCCATTTACAGTTATCTTTTACAAAAAGTAGCGTAATCAAACTATCGTCTTTTGATTTGGAAGTGTCATTTTCAGTCAAAGAAAATAATTCTATTGTTCTTGATGGTCGATTATACAGTTACTCTTGTAGTTGATTTGAATTAGTAGTTTTTCAAGTGTCGAAAGCAGTTTTCAATTCAAAGTCGCAAAGTGTCGTCATTATCTTCCTTTCGTTTTTGAAGAGAAATTTGTTAGTATTGTCACTTTGAAAAGATAATTCAGATTTGTACTTAGCATTCTTCTTGTCATTCACACATTAAGAAAGCTAAAAAAAAATACATGCATGTGCATTTGCATTTAGACTGCTTGTTGATTTGATTTAGGACAGTGCATCTAGTGTGTGCTCTCTGCTCTATGTTGAAAGAATATCATCTCTCTTTCTTTAGTAGCTAGGATTTTCATTGCAAAAAGAAGATTAAATGATTGTTTATCATCTTAGATTGAATTTTAGGAATTGTATATCTACATCACGCGGTGAACCTGAAAGGAAAATTTCTTAAGAAAGATCAATTGTAAAATAAACTCAATGAACACAAAAATCCTTTGGAACCTAACACAACATTTAGAAGTCTAGGCTAGAGATGTATTCCGGTGTCGTAAAGCCTGGTAACTATCGCTTTCATTGTTGGTTGGGTGATTCCTCCTCTTTGAGACGATAAGTGCCAGTACAAAGTTGTGCTCCCACGTACCGTCAAGTATATATTAGGAGACCACAATAGGCTATATCCTTTATCCATAGGAATCCATGTTTGCCTCCCTATCTATCGCAATGCACTGAACACATCATTTGGGAAGATTGACTGTCGTACTGTAAAAAGTATTCCGTAGTTTTGCGATTGGTTTGGTAATCCCTCTATTTAGATTTCCAGAGTAGTCTCTTTCGTTCCTTTTCAGACTCCTTAAAGGAAAAGGTCCATCTGAGCACTTGTCACTTCAGGCTCATTAAAAATTGAAGGCGACTAGAGTCATCTTTTGTTTTTTCTCAACTCTTAAAAATCGAAAAAATAAGTTGTGTCAAAGCATCTACAATTTATTTTAATTGGAATAATATCACTATTCCCGCATTGGTCTTAGGTTGAGGAAAATGGAGTCCACCAACCAAGGATTTCTCCTTGGAGGAAATCCTAGTCCTTTCTCCTATTGGGGAGATGTTGGTGCACCTCATATGGCCACATTGTCACTTCCAGGACTAACGATTGGCTTGCCAATATGGCTCTTCTCGACCTCCATCATTCAGAACACTGTGCTTCCTGAACAATCGAGTCAGCAAGTAGATGATAATGAAGTTACCCCCCAACCTTATACTTCGTCTGATTCTCCCTCTCCTCCTTCCTCTTCGCTTGATGAAGCTAGTAAAGCCAAAAATCAAGTAACTAAGAAGGAGAAGAAGGGGAAAGAGAAGAGAGAGAAGAAGAAGAAGGAGCCAAAGGCAAAAAGGGGTAACTGGGCATCGTCTAGTGAAAATCCACACACTGCATCGTCCAAGCCTAAATCTGCATGTGTCATTTGCAAAGGAGACCACTATCATCAAGATTGTCCTTGCATCCCTTGGATCATAAGGGACTGGTCTCCTTGTTTGCACAATTTGGTGTCATCAACCTCTGAAGATCATGTTGAAAGTACACCATCAACTAGTGAAAGCGAAGTATTTGGACAGAAAAGGAAATGTAAATTTCCTTGTAAACTGTGTGAAGGCAATCACATCATCCACCGTTGTCCCTTCCTAGACGAAGCTAAAAAAGTCTTGGATAACCATCCTGCTTCACTGTTACGGCTTCCTCCTGGATACAAGAAACTCTTGCTGAGTCCATCACTAGTTGAAAATCTGACTGACACACATTGTGGTCAGTCGAAGCATCTATCATTGAAGATAAGCCCACTGAATCCGTACCAGATGAAAGTCAAAAGTTTGAGGCGGCAGTTGACCTGGTCTTGTATTTAGAAGGTCCATCTTCAGATGATACAATCACTGAAGAGAATGAGAACGACACCGTTCAAATTCTTTTCATAAACACAGACTCCGATGAACATGGGGGCAATCTACCCATTCCTTTACCATAGGAAGGAAGTTCACTATAGTCATATCCGGTTGTCTATTCAGTCTCACCTCCAAGCAACCTAGTCGTTTCCTTCGATTGGAATCTACTAGGCAGACCCCGTTTACTGGCTAGTGTACTATTCCGAATCATTGTACAAGCTTTCAAAATGGTCATGGTCAGTACCATCATAGATGAAGGGGCTTCTGTGAGTATCCTTTCCTCAACTGCTTGGAAAGTGCTTGGCTCGCCATCGCTTCTGCCTGAGATGAGAAATATGACAGGCTTTGATAAAGGAACCAGTCGACCGTTATGGATCCTTCCCAATGTGCCTATAACGTTGAGAAGGAAAACCATTTATACGAACTTAATGGTAGTCCAAGGACCTCTAGACTATAATCTACTCCTTGGGCGTGACTATATTTATTGCATGGGAGCCATTGTCTCCTCACTCTTTCGAGTAATGCGTTTTCTGCATGAAGGAAGAATGGTCCAGCTCATAGACCAGCTTTCGTTCCCCGGCCCACACATAGCAAATAGTCAAACGCCGTCCCTAAATGGTCTTTTCATGCAATTAATGTCTAATCAATATCTAGTCCATCCACTCGAAGAACGCGAGTAATGTGGGGTACATGACTGAAACCCAGGGGGCATGCACCTTGGTTTGCTTTGGTAGGGAAACTTCAGGGATAGGGTAGGTTTCCACGAAGGATATATGACTGGTCCAACGCCTGTCCGTATAGGAAGAGGGAGTTAGACTGGAATAATATACCTCCGTTAAAAGGTAGGCCTTTCCCGATAGAACAAATGTTTTGTCTACAAATTGAAGGGTAACCTGGAAACTCTACTTCGCTATACCTGGGGGCATGCAAACCTCTTATGGGTGAGTGAGAAGCGATCAGCATAATGCTAACTCTATGGTTCCACTGATTTCAACCACCTAAGTTAGGTAAGTGGTCAAATTGACTGTTCGTCTTCGCAAGGGCCAAATCGCACCAGCAAAGTAAAGGAAAAATTTTCCTACCTAACCTTGGTAGTGATCTTGGTAGTTAAGTAGAGGAGCATAGTTGGTTGTTCCTAGCTTGCATACGAGAGGCAACGGAGCAGAGCTTCGAAAGGTGCAAGCTCCATAAAAATGGAATCTATCAATGAGATGTCCTCATTATATGACTGGCACGAGCAGTTTTTATGTGAAGTTCAAGCTCGTTAAAAATTAAACCTAAGCAACGAGAAAATGTTTCCCTCAGAGTTTAAGCTCATTAAAAAATGAACCAATCACTGGTAAATAACCATTGTGAATGCATTATCATCAGCTCCTAATCCCTGGTCGTGTTCTCATCATCACCTCCACTCTATTTTAGCCGATCATTCACCTCCATTTGAATGTTTACCCCTTTTTGAGGAACAGCTACAAAGAGTGATCCTGTTAGCCATCCTTGTGACACCGTCGTGATTGGAAAATTCCAAACCTTACCTGGAATCAGTTGCTACCTGAAATTATCACTCGTTCCTCAAAAAACAAGTCTCCTTTAAGCTTTTTTCGTCTGATTTGTAAAATATGAAAAGATTGCCGAGCAGTTGGCCTCTCGAGCTCGTTAAAGCTACCGGAAGTGCTATCCCTCCTCTAGATTTTAATCTTTTTGGGCCTGAGGGATTATTACACAAAAAGATCGAGTGCTTGTTTTGTTCGGATCATTAAAATTATCAAAAATTCATCCCTTTCGTATTATTTTATACTTTTTCAGACTTAAGGGGTTATATGAAGAAAAAGGATTATTGGAGTTTCTTTTACATCCCTTTCAGACTCTCTAAAATTGAAAAGGACCAAGTTATCTTTGTCGTTAAACTCGTTAAAACCAATAGAGACAAACTTGTCCATATAGACAAGAACGAGTTTCACTATCGCTAGGCTTGTTAAAACATAGCGATGGGTTTGCCCAAAGGGAAAATTATAGAACAAGCATATGTTATCCTCCACAAGCTTGATAAAAATAAAAAGGTACTGGTTAGCAATGACTAGGGAAAAATTGAGAAGAAAACTTAAAGAAGCTTTATTGGTAACAAAGTCGCTCTTGAACATGACACTTTCACTCCATGTTTGAGTCAGGTTGGGTTATTCCATTCACCGGTCATATTACCATTGGTCCATCATACCATCCATATTTGGGGTTAACGCTACCAATACATTTCAAGTGTTTCCAATATGTTCAAGAGAAGTCGATCAGAGAATTCACCAACCCATCTTGTGTCTCATCCACTGCAATACCTTTACACTTCATTCTTTCATGACTGCCACCCTGAACCCTGTATCATCAGATTGTTTTCATCTCCAAAAGTCATTTGATTTGTTCCGTGTCATAGATGTGGGATTCATTAAGGCCCTCCTACGGCGGGTCACTTCTTGTCGACATTAGCTCATTATCCAAGAAGTCGACCTAGGAACAACCCTTTTAGTACTTTGAAGCTTGCATGCCTCAGTGGCAAGTTTCTCACTTTGGGCGATAAGTTTACATCAATGGCCTTTGACCGAGAGATTTTGCATGGTGTTCGATGCCAAGTCCCATTCTCACACCACGCAAATTGTACTGCCATACCTTGAGGGTCATCATCATTATCGTGATTCCTCTCGCGCCTGTTAACAACTTACATCATTGGCTAGTAATCAGGCAATGTCTTTCCATGTTCGACTCCAGAACATTTTTCACATGGATCGACTTGTACCTCGGGCGAAGATTAGACGAGTTTGAAGACCCCGGATCTATTTTCATCCATCCAGGCTACGATATATTCAGGAAAATAAATACATCAAATGTACATTATTGATGCACAGATGATCATCTGAATCAAAGGATGATGGCTCTATCAGAATCATCAGTCTGCCACGTAGACAGTTGTCTGTCCTATGTACATGAAAATGAATTTATAAAGCTAATCATGGGAATTCCCGCCTCAGCTAGATCATGAAAATATTATGGAGATAGTGTATTGTATTGTATCTTATTACAGGTCACCTTCCAATTCGAAAAACCTCGGATCCTCATGATAAAGCATTTCACCCGACATCAAAAGATTAATGACCTCATGCTTTAGGGGGCAACTGTTATAGAAATTTTTGGGCACTACAACCCCAATCATATATGTCCACAAACGAAGGGCTTCTGAGTCCCTAAACGTTTTGTTTCATGCCCTAAAGAAACAAGGTCAGCTGATTACATCATCTCCCAGAAGTTCTCCACAGGAAAATGCTCAGAACTGGCCAAAACTGGACCATACAGGCTGCTCATTGCTAAGGGTGCAATCCATCTTACCTGCCCAGTGAAAAAAGTGCGATGCATACTAAAAAGCCCTTCTGTAGGGTGTGATGGACGAGAATGGACAAATGGCAGAGACAGTTTGCAAGGTGGATGATCATGGAATCTTCCATAAACTTCTCCTGTGACACTTGCCTCTCTGAATTCACCCAAGGATGAGTAAGAGATCATCAATATCCAAGTGGAATCAATAACTATAAGAGAGAAGACACTAATCAATATCCCAGAAGCTGACTCACCTCCCTACAATCATCTATATATGGATCCCTCATCCCAGAGATCCAGAGGCTGTAATTTTGTATCTTGTAAGGAAGTGATGTTGGTTTCTTGGTGGAATATCATAGTGTTGGGTGATCTAAGCTTTTCATGAGGTGAAGAAGGGCTTTCATGCTGGGAGGATGACGCTGGGTCAGATCAATGGGTTGTAATCCTCTCTTCTAATCTTTATATCAATAAAGCTATTAAAGTTTTCCTCCACATTCTTGTATGTCTGATAGTATATTCATTTGTGTAGTCAATATATATCTGGTCCTATATTGTTTATGATTGTAGATCTTTGCACTTTGAAGGTATTATGCTACATTGACTTTATAGGTACTCTTTGAAGCGGAGTGGTCAACGGAGAAGCGGAAAAGACCTGTTGGTGAGGAGAAGGGACAAGTAAAGAACCGAGCAAAAGATCGAGGTTGGTATTCTTTGATCCTCTCCTATCTACTTCTCATAAAGGAAAATGAAAGTAACTTTAATCTATTTTTTTCTAAGATAGCTACCCGTCTTAGTGGGACTAGCAGCTCTGCATAGACACTAGATTTCCCGATAACACTTCCATATTAGTAATGGATGATTGATGATCTGATTGTTTGTTATCAAATGTTGCATATATCTAAGGAATTATTTACCCAACATCCTCAACTATTTGCGCCTCCTGGGAACTATATATTTTGAGGTCTTCCAACAAGGTATAATGACAAATCCTTCTTACAGTGATCCTTACCACAAATCCAACACTACAATGGTTCTCTGCCACTACCTTTATTTTTTTTCTCTCCAAGCTGAGATCCATGTCCCTTCTCTACTAGATCAAACTTCTTACAAGGAGCCACATTTTCTTTATCTCTTTCATCCTAAGGTATTTCCTGCTTTAGAGGCCACTTTCCTTTGGTTTTTTATTATCTTTCCAGTCGCACTTAGGCTCAATATTGCACTTCAACTACTCATAATAGTGATTAAACATTCCATTAACTTCCTCCACTGACCGATGCATATCATACTCAATCCGATCCTTGAATGCTAATGGAATTCCACTGATGAATATTTGAACCTTTATCTTCTCGTCCTCAAGATAAGGCACATAACTTAACAACTCCAAAAATTTAGTTGTGTACTCTTCATCTGTCATAGACCCGATCTTCAATTCATATAAATCCTTAGCCTTACCATCATAGTATCTCTCTCACAAGTACTTCTTCTTGAAGAGTCTTTTCAACTCATTCCAACTCAACTCATCTATCCTGATGCCTCTGACATGATTCACATCTTCCTACCAAATATTTTCCTTTCCCTTGAGACTAAAAATAATTGTCTTTGCTTTCATGTTCTTTTTATAATCATGTAGCTCAAAAAACTTATTTATCCCAAGAAACCATGTTTTTGCATATTTTGGTTTCTTCAATTCTCCATCAAATTTATGAGGCTTGTCTTTCTTGAAATCATCTAGAAAGTACCCCCTCTCACTCCTCCTATAAGGATGATAGTGATGATGACCATGATGTCTCTTTGATCCAGAAATAGGATAAAACCCATAACCACTACCTCTCATATTAGGTGTATCCAAGAATCTACCACCTATGATTGTGGAATCCTTGTTCAACCTATGCCCTCCATGATACCTCCTACAATATGCCCCATTAGTCCTTTCCTCCTGTGCATAACTAATTTGTGGTTGTCCTTGTCTCTACAAATATGATAAGATTTTAAAGGATCATTACATCGACCTCAACTTTCTTTTCCTGAGCACTAGCAAGCCTTTCTTGTGAGTGAATTATCATGTCATTATCTACCTTTCAACTTCTGGTTTCTTTCTTTAGAATTCTCAAGGTATCTATTATGTTAGAATAACACTCTTCCCCGTGTTGCTCAGTTGATCTATAAGGAGATTCATGTGAACTGTAATCCACCATTTTGCTTGTCATCTGTGATCTTATTCTTCCTACAAACATACCATGTCAGATAAACCAAATATAAACATAACAAACATACCTCAGTGAAGTTCAGGGGGGGTTATCTCGTCTGCATAATCATTCCATATTAGTACAACAAAAACACACACACACACACACACACACACACATATAATGACACCAACATACCAACATTCCACATCATGCATTGTAACACTAACTAGATACATGAAAACCATAGCCACTACAATGCATGCATAAAACTAACATGCATGTATAAAAATCACATCTTGCCCATCATGTCCAAGTGTTGAACCTAGAATCTTTGATACCAATCTGTGATGCGCCACCCCACATTTACCCACTTTTACAAGAAATCTAGGTAAATTTAGAGAGAAGTGCCACTATGACATGACCTAACCCCCTAGCTCTAGTTATGGAAGTATGAAATACAAACTAACCACAAATTGAAATCCTACAAGGAATACAAATCACCCAGCACCCCAAGTGGTCAATCCCTCATATGGAACCTTGTTCTAGTGTCCTAGACCTATAACTACACCCTTGACACTACCTGAATGAGGTTGTGATCTTCCAAACGCACTCACAATCCTTGCTCCATGTTGTTACAACCCCATATCCTCATTTTTGCACCTGCAGTCCTGAGATCTGAGCAAGTTTTCTAGGCTAGCCTCCAAACTACTTCCCAAAACTTCTTGTAACTTTTGAAAATCATATTCCCCATAACATAAATGTTAATCATTCAAACTTGAATCCAAAACTTGACCTAGACTAACTAGAACATATTAGACATTTTGTCAAACACATGGAAAACATGTAAGGTATAGGTCATGTATGAATATATGAGTGTAAGTATTTGTAATTTAGTTGAAAATGTCTGAGAACTTCTAATTCCCTCTCAAGTAGCTACAACAACGCTTGTTAGCATATGCATTCATAAACCATTTATTAACTTATCAAAGCATCATAAGATCCATAGCCGAATCACATCATAAATCATGCTTAAAACTAACATATAACTAGAATATTAACCATGATAGAATAACCATCGAATCAACACAACAACAAGTACAAATTCTCATAAATCACAATATGAAAATAACTCTCATTAACATATGTAAAAGATAACCAAGTCAGGGACTTCCACATACCATTTTATCGTAGAATGAACTGAACCAAATCTTCCTTTTACCTAGTCACCCCAGTTCCATATTCCAAGCATGAATGTGGGAACTCATGGGATTAAAAAATCATAAACAACTAAGGGAATCCATAGGTTAAACCACCTCCACCCTCAAACTACTATGATCTCACCAAAACTAGTCAAGAGATCACAAACCAAAACAAGCTTCAATGCCTAATAATTTCTTCACCATACATTGAGTAATTTTCCTATCTCCACCCAGCTATCAAGGGCTTCCTAGAGAAAACCATCCCCATACCGAACCCTTGGTAATTTTCCTGACACCTCCTCACCTAGTTCTAAAACTTTCCGAAAATCCAAAGCTCAACTAAGAGATGATTCCCATGACATAATAGCTATCTAGAAAATGACAAGGCAAGGCTCAATCCACTGTCAAACCCAACAAAACCCATGCCAATGACAACAAATGAACCAAATACTCAAATACATAAACCATGTATTCACACGTTAGCTAGGAACCTTTTACCTACAAAATCCTCTTGCTAAAGCTTTTGATCCAACCTTCTCCTTACATTCCTTTTCTTTCCTTGCTTATCCTTGCTCACTCATTTTCCTTCCTTTGCTTGCCTGCTTTCTTTCTCCTCTTGGTGCTCCTCTCTCTCTTTGAAACTTATTCCAAAGCCAAAATAACAAAAAACTATGAACTTATCCTTAGAAGCTCTTTCATGATTGAGGTCTCTATTATCTTAATTTTCCTTCATTTTTTTCTCTAATTTCCCTCTCATACAAATCTATGTCCCTTCACCTTCCTTTTCTCCTACTTTCCTTTATTTTCATAAATAAAATGTCAATTAATGGCTCTTTGCCTTGTCCAATGCATTTTCCAATTTCCTTAGCCATTAATAAATTGAAAGTGATGACCACTAGAGTGATTTTCCCAACATTCAACTTGGTATACTTGTTCCATGACCTCGACCTTATTTTTCCTTTACTAACCTTTATTATATGAAATTTAACCTGAGGTTGTTAAAATACTTCATTGATTTCACTCGGAAAACAGAACACCTAATTCTTGATGGAATCGAAATCATGGTTAACTTTGATGTCGTCTCCCTATTTACCAAAGCCCTATCCTAGAAGTCATCGACCTCATTTACAAACTAATTGACTTTGAAACCTTCAACCTTATCAAAATTTTCCTGACCACCACTTTCTTCATTTTTAATGGAGTCTGCTATGAGAAAACTAAACACAAAACGTTGGGTTCATCCCTTTCCTTTTTTGCTTCCAACATTTTTACAGAGCACTCTGAAACCTTATCCCTTAAAAGCTTCCACTTAGAGCCTAAGTTTTGGAACCTCTTTGTCGATGATATCTTTATTATTTGGTCGCATGGTATGCTATAACTTTGAACCTTCCTTTCCCATCTTAATTAAATTCCTCCCCACTTCCAATTTAGTATGGATCTTGAATCTAAACAATCCCTCCCTTTCTTAACATCCTTGTCTCTCGCCATCCTGATTACCCACCAAGTATATTGTAAGAAGACTCATATTGATAGCTACTTCCATTCTAGCTCTCACCATCATCCTGCTCAAAAATATGTTGTACTTAAAACCATTTCTACTTGTGCCATTCATATTTCTCCCTCTCAAAAAATTTCCAATGAAAAATCCCATCTCATCAAAGCCCTTAAAGCTAATCGTTACTCCTTGTCCTAGATCAAAAAAAATTCCATTCTTCTCTCCACTTTAATCTTAAAAGCCTTGTCATCAATCCAGCCTTAGCAAAAGTCTTTGGTCCCTATATTCAGGGAATTACTAATCATATTTCCAAAACCCTTTCTAAAAGGAACATCAAATATTTTTCAAACCCCAAAAAACCCTTAGTAAGCTCTTTAGGTTGGCCAAATACAAGAATCACCCCATGCTTGCCCTGGAACCTATCAGATCTCTAACACCCTTCTCCCTCATCTACCCAAGAAACCGACCAACCGGGGTAAACATGCGACGAGCGGCCACTATGATATGATTCGACCTCCTAAGTCATGTTAAGAAAGTGGAACTAACGGAAACACACCATACAAACATTCAACATCAGCTTTAGGACCCTCAGGAACCAATCCAACCTTACTTCCAACTAGCCCTTCAGTCCCATTGAGCTTTTGCACCACTTGACCTATGGACACTCTCATGATGTGGGAATTCTAGCATCCAAGGACCTTTGGATGCTCTCACAAGCCTGCAAGCTAATGTCTAGGGACTATTTTGCATAGCTTTGTGCCAGGGTCCCTGGGATTTGAGCAACTTTTTCAAGTGCAAAGCCCAGGTTACTACCCATAATTGAATGAAATCTTCAAAATAGTAAAATAACAAGGAAATGACAGTATAAATGAAATCATTTGAATAAGACCTTGACTGGATCCATACTAGCCATGACAGGTGTTTCTTCAAACATATAATGAATATATAATCTATAGGTATAAATATCATATTTGAGCATAGGGGTCTCATACTTATCTAAGATTCACTATGAGGCATTTTTTTCCTGATCACTTTAGCTACAGTTTCATCCTTTAGACCATATATACATTTTTCATTCATATACAAGTAAAAACATGATGGGACCCATACATAGCCACTGTCATAATACATATTCATAATCAACATAATAACAATAGAAATACCAGGGAAACAATGGCCATACAATCCACATATAAACTAGTATAATACTCATGAGATAACAATAAGAAATAGCATCACATTACTGATTCAAAATCCAATTCGATATGGGACTACCACGTTCCAACCAACTGTAGAATGGCTAAGCTAAATCTCTCTTCAACCATTCACCCCTATGCCATATTCCAAGCGTGAATGTGGGATCTCATAGAACACATCAATCCAAAACCATCTAGGGCTTTGAGAGGAAAACCACCTCAACCCATTAAACAATGATTCCACCTCATGATCATACATCACAAAACCATCATTAGATTGGTCTCTATCCGAACCTTGCAGGGCTTCCAGAGCGTTTATTCCAACCAAGTCTTCCAAGACTAATAACTCAACCCATAGCTTTCATCAAGCTTACAGATCATTTGTCCAAACAAGGATTTTAGGATTATTAACTCAACCCACCAAGGTCTTCAAGATAATTTTTCCAACCAAGGCTTCCAAGACTAATAACTCAACCCAATTTGTTACATGGCTTCGAGATTGTTTGTCCAACCAAGGATCCAGGAACTAATAACTCAACCCAAGATAAAGGAAACATTAAAACCAACCAAAAATTCAAAGAGCTAAACCCACAACACCATGGCTACCTAGGAAATGGCAAGGCTAGGAAAATCCATTGTCAATCCAAGCAATCCTCCATGCCAATGATAGATCATAACCAAGAAACCACATGCATGTGCCATGCATATCAAAACTAGTGAGGAAAACATACATGCAACTCAGTACCTGTAAGAAAAATGCATTGTAGTTGTTGATCACGATGTCCTCTTACACTTTCCTTCTCTTCATTTGCCTTCTTGATCCAAAATCCAAGTATGCAACACCCTCTAAGAGTGCTCCAAGAAAAAATTAAGTATCCAAGAGTATGAGAGAGAGAATGATGAGAGAGCTCCAAAATTGAACTAACAAAATGTTACAATGACCAAACCTTGCCCATTGATCCTCAGAAACCTTTTTATCAATGAGGCCTCTATTTCTTCACTTTCCATTATTTTCCTTTATTTTCCTCCTCACATGCAATCTGTGACATTTTACCTTCCTTGTCTCCTAATTTCCATCATTTTCATAAATACAATGCCAATTAATACCTCTTTTCATTTCCAAAGCCTTTTCCATTTCCTTTGCTAATATCCTTAGCCATAATAAACCAAAGTAACGCCCAATAGGAAGTTTTTCCCACCATTCATCTTGGAATACGCGTCCCATGACCGTGGTCTTATATATGTTTACATGGCTTTTTAACCAGGGTTGTTACAGAACCATTCACCTTGGGGGGACACCATCTTCGGTGTTCAATGACACCTATAACTAGCAAGACCGCTGAAAGTAAAACATATTGTCCATGGAGCTTTATAATCGAACTCGTTGCAGTATTTACAATGAAAGACATGCTCTAAAGAAAAACATCATGAAAACATGACAACATACCACATCTTGGAGCTTTATAACGCATCTCATTATGGTATTCACAATTCACATATACTTATACACATTTTCTTCAGCCAGCAAATAATCATACTGCTTATGGAGTTTTATAAATCCAACTCGATACAGTATTTACAATGATATACACATATGTACATTTTCTCAACCAGAAAATAAAAGGATGCAATGCCTGCATCCACAACAATGGAATCCAGAGGCTGACACCTCCACCCTCAAAGTAATACTAGGATTGACCTCTTTCCCAGGAAGTCCAGAATCCACTGCCAAAGTCAAATCAACATCCAATGTCAAGCGTTATAATCCTATGCCACTTGTCCTCTTTAGTGAACAACTACTGGCTCAATATTCCAAGGCATGTCTGATTCCATTTGGCAATGCTAATGACCCCAACAAATTCATCCCCGATCTTCCCTTCTCTATTACACAATCCCTTAGCAAATCTGGTTACCCGCTTCTGTGCATTCACTCACCTTCCAAGTTTTGCTGGCACCCCCATTCCAGGCAGTTCATCCCTTGGCAAGACTTCCTCACATCGGAAGATACAAAAATAAAGGCATATCCCTACCTTAAAACCATCATACCAGTCATAGAATGATCATGGAAATCAATGGACACTATTGGGTACTAGCATCCCACAATGGTCTTTCTCTTGAATGCTTTACCAGCATACTATTGTATGTTGCAATTTCTTTCATTGTTGCTATTGATTTTTGTAGATGGTTTCAACCACCCAACTGGCATGTTCATGATTTCATGTACCAAGCACATAATTCCCATTACATTCAAACTAAATTGAAATAAGCTCAAATCAGACCTCATTGGTGGCTCATCAATAAGGTATACCGATCTGAATCGGATCCATAGAAGACTGTCAAAGAACCATGACTGTATCAGGTCAGAACAAGTATCTAAAGAATTCCAAAACAACGACCAAAAGCACTCTGAACCAGTGGCAATGGCAGCCAGCGTGGAAGGATTAGGACTTCGATCAAAGAGCGATGACCAAGGCCCATGGAGACTGCGCAGGAGGTCAAAGTAGCCCCTAGGAGCCTCGGATCGAGAAACAGAGGTTGAATTTGATGCGCGATTAGCACTTAGTGCTACTGGGTGAACAAGGCCGTGAAGGATAAAGCTTGAGCACTCGATCACGTGGGGGAGTCGGAGAACCATGGGTGGAAAAGCGAAAAGCGCTAAACTTACAAAGGCAGGACCTGCGCTCTCGAAACCAACAATATTGATCAGGGTGCCCATAAACGGTAAGAGGTTTTGGACGAGAGCGGAGCGATTCCATACATCGATCGATGCATGGCAAGCGGAGGTGAGAGAAAAATACCGTTGATTGCAAGCTATCGGTCGAGAAAGTCAACCGCACGAAACGTGCGTATGGCGTCAGATCTGGAGGCCCCAGATCGGACGGCTGGGATCGCGCCCGATGGAGGAAGCAGAATCGACGAAGGAATATGCCGCATTTTAGAATGATTTGGAATCTATTTGATCTCCATGGTGGAGGAAGAATGCATCCACGATGTAACTGAAGAAATGAACCGACGAAGCAGGTTGGTGCCATTTAGAGGAGGACATGTGGCCACTCCCTGAGCGCTGACGATGATGCCGAACAGGGAACTCTAACCGTAGCTGCAGAAGGTGAATCGACAGAGGTGGAAGAGGATCCAAACAGGAATTGAAACGAATGGCTAAAAGCCATGAACAGAGACAAAAGAAGATAGTTACTGAGAGAGTCATTCCAAGAGACAAAGACAGAGAGACCAGAATCCCAAGAGGAGGACGGAACATAGAGAACAGTAAAGAAAAGCAAAAGAGACAAAGGGCTGAGCTAACCAGAGGTAGCATCAAGCACCAGAGAGCTTGAAGAATCGATCCATCCCATAGAGGATCTGTCTGGGCTGAGCACCACATTGGGATCTTATGATTGTAGATGAGAAGGTCATAGAGCTGGTAGGAAGAAGAAGAGTCTATGCAATCCAGTGGGCTTGGGAAATCTAAGAACCACCCTGCCAAGCTGAACCTACTCTATGAGAACTCACATTGAGTCCCTGTATTGTAATTCTCTACTTAAAGGCACAATAAAACAAGGCCACGATTGCAAGCTAGACCAGAGATGTAGCCCTGGAGAATAAGGTGAACTCCTTATTAATTTCTTGTGTCTTTGTGTTTGCTTACTGTATTTCTCTGTTGTCTTTCCATTTTATTGTCTGTGTATTGGAAATCTGATAGATCTTTTGCTTCAATAACATAGAATACACACTAGCACATGAGTCTGTAATACTTTTAAAAAATAAATCTTTAACTGATGTCACTCATAGGGTGAATATCAGATCATATACTTGCAATTTTGTTCACTTCCTGTCACAAGAATTCAAACTAGCATCATTGTCCAAATCATCGTGTATAAACATATCACATCAGGTTAACTCAAAAAACAACCATCATAAATTAAAATCATGAATTGCATGAAATCATCATAAATCATAATCATAAGTCACATCCGATCATCATATACCATAATCATAAATCACATGCATAATAAAATTGAAGTAAAATACCGATACTTATCCTTTAACCAATCTTTGGCTTCTACCTTCGTCCTTATTCTGTATGCACCCTAAATTAGTAGCCACACCTGAAAAACATCCAGTTCCCTTTCCTCAACCATGTGCACATACATATAGTGTGTATCACACACATACAACCACACACAACATGCAATACATACACCTACACCTGACATAAAACTCATACACCTACACCTAGTGTACGACACAACACAATCCATAAATAAAACTACACCTGGTGTACAACACAACATATACATAATCCTACATCCAGTGTACAACACAACAACATACATCTATACCCGATGTAAAACACCACACAATACATGTACATACATAGAGTTCACACAATGAATACACATGTCATGATACCACAACTACACAATGCCCATACATAGTATCGCATGCCCGCAACACAACATGTACGACATGAAAACAATACCACGTGTACACAAGTACCATATGTACAACATGTATATAGTAACACCTATACAAAGCGCCACCTGTAGAATGTGTTCACAACATCACATGTACACAACACCACCTGCATAATGTGTACACAATGCCACATGTACACCGCACCACATGTACAACGTGTACATAATACCACATGTACATAGTACCACATGAACAACATGTACACAAAACCACATGTACATAGGACCATAGGCGTGACATGTACACAACAACACTTGTACAATCATGCACACAACACCATATTTACATAGCACCACATGTACAACATGCACGCAACACCATATATACATAGCACTGCATATCCAACATGTACATAGCATCATTTGTACACAACATTGCGTATATAACATGCGCAGAGCACCATATGCACACAACGTTACATATCCATCATGCGCATAGTACAGTATGTACACAATATTTCATATCCAACTTG
This sequence comes from Pinus tabuliformis, assembly GCA_031772625.1. Taxonomy (NCBI): domain Eukaryota; kingdom Viridiplantae; phylum Streptophyta; class Pinopsida; order Pinales; family Pinaceae; genus Pinus; species Pinus tabuliformis. The sequence goes on along the minus strand of CM062807.1, from coordinate 495,314,851 downwards.
TACATAACAACATATGTATAACAGTAGTACCATACATCCAAAACCATACTGTCTCTACCAAGAAACCTTACTTCCAGTATATTATCCATGCTTGTCCCGACATGTTGCAGACCACACCACCTTCATTGCACTGATGTATCCCTTGGTATATCTTGCCCATAACATAGACATAATATAATCACATAATATCAACTCATAACCACATGATACTGACCTCATATATTTATCAGGGCTACTCTTCCCACTTGATTTCTTGTAATACCAAGAACCTCTTCATGCCATTCACCTATGTAAGGAACCATTCATCCACAAGAATGATTCCTAGCAACCCTATTAGACAGTGGAAGATACATAGATATATAGATACATATACATAAACATTACCATAAAATAATCATGATCCGGTCATACAATGACATACACACACACATATATACATATAAACATTAGCATTAAACAACCATTATCCATGATGACCCTGTCGAACACGACATACATATATACATACATGTATACATATATAAAAAAAATCATAATCATGATCATAATATAATTACCAAATATCATGAGGTTTGGGTTAAGAGAACCCCCTTTATGCATGCAACACATGCACAACATTGAGAACAATAGTTTCCAACATAGCAAAGGCATATGATGCCTCAAATCCATTAACCTTACCTTTCTTGATTACATTTCCCATGATTGTCCTGCCATTGTCCATTTACACAAATGGACCCAACCAACTCAATGAGTTCTCATACTCTTTCCTTCATATTCCCTTATACATGCACCGAGCTCCATTCAGGTCTTACATTACCTGCTAGGTTTCATTCAACGCTCCCTAAATTCCATTAAATTACCTCTTTTCCCAACCAATTTCCAAAAATCAAAACACAAAATGAAAAGAAAGAAACAAACAAGAAGAAAACCATGAAAATTAATAACAATACGACACCACAAACATAGTGGCATGATCATGCATAAGATGCAAACAAAACTGCAATCAAGCACAACAAATGACCAAAAGAAAAAAAGAACAAGGTTGACAATAGATGCCACAAATCAATCTCCATGGTTCCTAGGGAAAGCTCAACTTGAGATTTCTTCAAGATTCCATGGAAATCTATTTTTCCATGCAATCCCCTGCATAATACTACCATAAACACGCAATTTTCAGTGTATAAATAAACATAACAATGCACTAGTTACCTTACCACATTGTGCCAAGCACATTGCTTTCAATTGAGCACATCCACATCATCTCTCAAGGCACTCCACTCCTTTGACATATCTAGATATAACTAGACACCAATTGTTATACCTATCAAATACATGTTCGTGAATCTATCACATATCTACATAATGTCAAACAAGATTAAGGTTAAGAAGACTTCCTATATGCAAAGCACTCATTCGTTTGGAATTAGGGTTTCCAAACGTAGCCAAAGAAATTCTTGCCTAATTCTTTTCTTTTACCTTTTTACCTTGTTACAATCGAGGCTTACTACGTACTGTCACATCACCCAACTGTTATTTATATAAACACATCAATTATTAGTACGTGTCAACCACATGTTCCAAATATCAATACAATCATTTCTATCAATTTGAAATCAACCTTTTCCAAGACTAACAATCATGTCATAATCCATAGTCAACTCATAGTCATTAGACATAATTCTACAACTATCAACTACTACACTCAAGTACATATCAATAGTCTCAACACATAATGTATTAGTACAATCATCTTAAAACAAGATCATTGGAACACATACTCATATTATGCAATTCATCCAACTTGTAAATATACCATGTTAAATAAATCAACTAGACAACATAATAGACACCAAACACTCAAACACCAAATAGACAACATAATCAAACATTCAGGAAAAAATTAGATGACATAAGCAAGCCCATACATTAATGTATCTCAGGGGAGGTTATCTTGTCTGCAAAATCAATCTAGTCATCGTGATATAGCTTTACAACACATCATCTCAAGCACAAATAAGATCATGATATCCATAATAGTAACTAACTAACATGTTCACATCATAAACTCATACACAATTATCATTCATACATAATAATCACATATGCACCATTAGTCGAGATTAGTACGACATAATATCACAAAGTATTAACTCATACCTAAATGTCGTAACCCTAACCGTTACATAGACCAATCCAACTTAGTATGATACATATAAAAACAAGATCTTAATGTAATAACACTAATCATCAAGTTACTAGGATATAAAAAAAAATAATGTATAAACTAATCATCAAGTTGACTATCATGTAACCACAACAAGTTAACATATAACATAATCACCAAGTTATCTAACATAAAATAATAGGAGCAATGCATACAACCACAATTTACCATGACTCATGGCTATGTGACACATGTGCATATGACTACACTAATCAATTAGTATCTATCATGTATGTAACCATAACATCAATAGACATGTACATAAAAGTAACATATATAAACCTAATTCATATAGAAATCCATTAACTAACATACCTACATGCCCAACATCCAAACCTGTATGACGACATCCTCTTGCCTCGAGGTCCAACGTTGCAACTTTACTTTGATGGTCTACATCTCCTGATTTACCTCATTCAACACATTAGCATCATAACATACCAATAGCCCCATGATGACCTAATGCATAAAATGACCTCATGCATAACAAACTTCACCATGACAATGCATGCATAACAAAATGAAAACAGTGACATGCATAACAAATTCATATACAACCATACACTCATGACAACACATCCCACAACAACTCCATCAACCTCTACATGGCAAGCTCACTACAACCATGATCAACACCATGAAAATGCAACAAGAACATGGGATAAAAGCATAAGGAATGCAACTAACATGAATGCATGACCAACACACATCCCATCCAATCTAAGGGGTGAACCATGATTTGATACCACTCTGTAACACCCTCCTCCCACATCTACCCAAGAAATTGGCCAACTGAGGTAAACATGTGATGAGAGGCCGCTATGATATGATTCGACCTCCTAAGTCATGTTAATGAAGTGGAATCGATGGAAACACACCATACAAACATTCAATATTAGCATTAGGACTCTGAGGAACCAATCAAACCTTTCTTCCAACTAGCCCTTGGGTCCCGCTAAGCTTTTGGACCACTTCACCTATGGACGCTCTCATGCTATGGGCATGCCAGTATCCAAGGACCTCTGGATGCTCTCACAAGCCCGCAAGCCAATGTCTGGGGACTATTTTTCATAGTGTTGTGCCAACGTCCCCAAGATTTGAGTCACTTTTTCAAGCCCATAGCCCAAATCACTGCCCAAAATTGAATGACATCTTGAAAACAGTAAAATAACAAGGAAATGACAATATAAATTCAATCACTTGAATAAGACCTTGATTTGACCCCTACTATCCATGACAGTCGTTTCATCAAACATATCATGAATATTATGTAATCTATAGGTCTAAATAACATATCTGAGCATAGGGGTCTCATACTTATCTAAGATTCACTATGAGGCGTTGTTTCCTTATCACTTTAGCTACAGTTTCATCCATTAGGCCATAGATACATTTTTCATTCATATACATCTAAAAACACGATGGGATCCATACATAGCCACTGTCATAATACATATTCATAACCAGCATAATAACAACAAAAATACTAAGGAAATAATGACCATATAATTGTTGGCTAATAATTGGTGTCTTTTAAAACTACTAATTACCCCACATTAATCATCAACTCGGGCAAGTCCTTTTATTCCAAGAGTGTACGCAATATGTGCATGATATGAATCTAGAGAGTAATGTTTCTTAAAATGAAGTATAGACCTTCGATACAAGAGTAAATGGATGCATCTAATAATTTCAAATTGCAATCATTAAAGGAAATATGGCATCTAAGCTTCGAGACTCAATCCTCTACTGGAATCGTAATCAAATCTCACACAAGCAATTCAATTAACAATAGCATTAGCTAAGAGAACAGTAGCAATAACTCATCTCTTCTTAGTTGATTCAATCCAAATCATACTCAATCTCTACAAAGAAATCCAAATAGAAATGATGTCAATCTGAGAGTTCAATAGCGATAACCAAACTCTTACAATTGATTAAATCAATATGATTCACTATCTATATAATTGAATTTGGAATAAGCGTAAATCGAATCAAATGATAGTGTTGTAAAACATGTAAAGGAAATGTACTACTTCAATACAGGGAAGCAGTAATTAGCGAATAAGATAAAATCACAGAAAACATGAAAATTATAAAACCAATGAAACTTGTGAGAATCAGAAATATATAACACAAGGAAACAGTTTAATCCACCAGAGGCCAGTCCCTTAGCCACCAGCGGACACTGCTCAGCTACTTCCGAGAATACGAATGAACAACAACTTTAATAATATATTAATCATCGAACTTAAGTAGCATTACAATATGGTCGCATTCTCCAATAGCACGAGTCTATAAATTAAAATTACAATTTGAAATAATAGAGATCCATCCCCTTTCTTCCTACAATCATTTGCTTCCATAGTCAGAAAGAGGTAAAAGATAAATGTGATCCCTCAGGATTTCCTGATCCTGAGGGATTCGCAACTGATTGCTATCTTCAGACACCTTTCCTATTTCACGTTGATCCTCCTGATTCATCCTCCACCTTGTCCTCAACCAAAGCGTTCCATCCTTCGTTTGTTGGTTTATGCTGTTCCATCGTTAGGGAACAACAACTATTCCTTTCGTCATTTTTCTACATAAAGAGGAGTAAAAGTTAGTTACAGTGGCTAAATCATAACTATTAGTAGTTCATCCATTTCTTATCATAATCCATCATTATATTAGCGTATTAAGATATGAAAAAGATAAGAAAAGAGGAAAAATGTGATGAAATTAAGAGTAAATACATACCGATTTTGTAATTCAACGTACTCCCCTGCTTACCTTGTTTCATGTCCTCATGAAAAGTAAGCAATTCTTATGCAGTGTAGTTAAAGAGTAGGTTGGAGAAGGACCATCAAAAATTGGTCTAAAACCATGAGGTTGAGCCAAGAATGTAAAGGTGGGCCCTTCCTTTCCTTCAGGCAATTCGTAGATAGCCCGATAACCTTCAAGAGGATACCAAATGATGGGGTTGCGAAACCGACAACCTAACCAATAAGGTCCTTCTCTTGAAATAAGGTTGCTATAGGTGACAAAACAAGCCATAACTACTTTAAAATTTCTATAATTAAATGGTTCCCTATCCTGCACACTACTAGTGGAGACAGTCCACTTAAGCTTGGATGCAGCTAGAGAGATTTCTTGAATAGACAGGAAATATGATACTCTGTTCTGTATAATCTCCTTATGAATGGGTCCCAAACTTTTAATCACCCCTTCCCTTGTCATCAGACTCTTATGGTTGGCAAGCATTTGTAAAGGGTGCTTGGGTTCACTTCTTACCCAAAGATCCAATCCATGTTCCTGTCTTTGGAATGTGTTATGAGATTTAAACCATTTAAGTTGGTTAACTGCAAACGAGATAAAGGCTTGGAATTGAACATCTCCCACAAAAGGGTTAGGGTTCTTTTCCACCTCGTTCTCTAATACAAAATTTTGCAGGTAAAATTCACAAAGAAGCCTTTGAACCTTTACACCATGTTGTTTGCAGCAATTTATAAAATCTTCAATTGTTCTTAATTCAATTGGTTTTCCAACTCTCGCGGCTTTAATTTTCAACAAGTATCACTCTAACAAAAGCAAGGCATAATTGGTGGCCGAAGACCTGCATGCCAAGACATCTATATATAGTGAGCAGATGGTGTCTGTCTGACCTATGACCCTATCTAGTTTGAGCTTGATTTTCTCTATTTTCTCTTTTGCCTTTCGACATCTGTCGAAAGTCTCACTCTAAGTTTCATTCATTTCCCGAAGCTATCTTTGTAGCTCTTGATATTTCTACTGGGAAACAGTTTCTTGTTCAAGACATTCTAACGCAAGCTGAGGTTGTGCCAATTCTTCCTGAAGATTCAGTATAATGGGGTCATTGTGTGTCATGATGTCCTTGGCGTGTATTCCTGTCTCAGTGCTTATGCTATGAGAAGGATGTTTTATGTCTGAATTTCCTTATTATGGGAGGTCCAAACCTCTGTCTGAGTAGCCATGATATAATAGGGTACATCCTTTGTCTGGGTAGCTACGTCTATTAAAATTGCATGTTGTTCCTCTTGAGTGATGACTGGTTGAGTAGGTATGGGCTCAATTTGAGTTCATGTAGCCCTACTTTCATATAACTCTATTTGTATGACGACATTTACCATCTCTGAGGTATTGTTTGGAACCTTTCCCACTGTGATTTCTTTTATTTTTCTTCCGAGCCTTTTGACCGTTTTGCGAAGCTTCTCTGTTCTTTTCTTAGCTTCTTCAATTTGGCTCTATACCTTTTTGGAGGAGTAACTATTCTGCTGAGAGTCTCATTAATAGCTTCTGCTTCTAAATAGCCTAGTTGTTCACCCTGGCTCTATTCTAATAATACCATGTCTCCAGATTGATTATCAACTTCCAGAATAATCTCTGTCTCTGCTTCTTCTTCTTGGCCTATGTTTTCTGTGTTTAGGCCTACCTGGTTGTTTTCCATTGGGAGCATGTCACTAGATTGGTTCTCTACTTCCTGAATGGCCTCTGCATTTGTTTCTACTTTGCCGCTTTGTTATAGACATTTTTGGGCACTGCAACCCCAATCATAAATGTCCATAAACCAAGGGCTCTTAAGTCCCTAAAAGTGTTGTTCCAACCTCTAAAAGAAGAAGGTCAATTGATTACATCTTCTCCCAGAAGTTCTCCATGAAAAACTGCTCAGAAGTGGTCAAAACTGGACCATCTCTCTTGCTCCATGGTCAAAGTGCGCTGCATCCCACCTAAATACACACGAGAGGTGCGATGCATCTTGAAAAGCCCTTCTATGGGGTGCGATGGGCGAGAGTGGACAAATGGCAGGGTCAATCTGCAAGGTGGAGGATCATGGAATCTTCCAAAAACTTCTCCCGTGACACTTGCCTCTCTGCATTCGCCCAGGGATGAGTAAGAGATCATCAATCTCCAAGTGGAATAAAGAACTATCAGAGAGAGGAAACTAATCAAATATCAAAAGCTAACTCACCCCCCTTGCAAACATCTATATATGGATCCCTCCTCCCAGATATCCAGGGGCTGGAATTTTGTATCTTGTAAGGAAGTGCTGCTGGTTTCTTGGTGCAACATCATAGTGTTGGGTGATCTAAGCTTTTCATGAGGTGAAGAAGGGCTTTCTTACTGAGAGGATGATGCTGGGTCAGAACAATTGGTTGTAATCCTCTTTGCTATTTCTTGATTATCAGTAAAGCTATTCAAGTTTTCCTCCACATTCTTGTATGATTGATGATATATGCATTTGTGTGGTCAATATATATCTGGTCCTGTGTTGTTTATGACAATAGATCTATGTTCTTGGATAGTGTTACGCTGCTTTGATTCTACAGGTGATCTTTGAAGCTGGGTAGACGAGGAAGCTAGTGGCAAAGATCTATCAGAAGGGAGAGGAATCAAGCAAGGAACCAAGCGCAAGACAGAGTTTGGTCTCCTTTTTTCCCCTCTTATCTATTTCTCATAAAGGAAAACGAAAGTAGTGTTAGTTTGTTTGTTTCTAAGGTCGCTACCAACCTTAGTGGGACTAGCAGCTCTACATAGACACTATATTTACCGATAACAAAATGGCGACTCCGTTAGGGAGTGAATAGATTGTTTGTTTATCTACATTTGTTTGCTTTATAAAGTTACAGATGGAGCCTGAAGTCAATCCAGCTAGCCTTCGAACTGCATTTGCTATGCAAGTGCAAAGTAGATCACTGCTGCTTCAATCTATCTCCGGGTTTTGTTTATGAACTGAACAATTGATTTACAAGCTCTCTAATTGCCCTTTGTGGTGGCTCTAGTAACCTCCTTAGATCTACCCCTGTGATTGATTTACTGATTACCACTTGCTCGACCTAAATCCCTAAACTGAGCTACAAACTGTGACCCGGAACCCAATTAAAGTCTCGTCCCTGGTCCATTGCACTGTCTCTTCTTTGGATTCTGGATGCATCGCACTTCAGTGTAGTAGGTGTGCTGCATCTCTTTTTCCCTGTGTTACTGGTGCGCTGATCAGACAAGGCCTCTTCTGCTCATAGATTTTGGTTTCTGTGTTCACTCTTTTCAGCTCTATTCAGGAGTTTTGCTGCCTGTAGTCAGTACACCTCTGTTGAAACCCCCTTCCTTGCCATTATTCTACCTCCATTGTGCAAAGGACTGTAAATGTTTTTATATATTTTGAGCCATTTTCAGTTCTCTTTTACAAAGAAGTAGCGTAATTATACTGGCGTTTCTTGATTTGAAAGTGTCGCAAGTGTCGTTTTCAGTCATAGAAGAGAATCCAATTGTTCTTGATAGTCGATTACCCTATTACTCTTGTATTTGATTTGAATTTGTAGTTTTTCAAGTGTCGAAAGCAAGTTTTCAATTCCAAATCGCAAAGTGTCATCATTATCTTCACTTTGTCTTGAAAATAAACTTGTTAGTAATGTCGCTTTGAAAAATAATTCAGATTTGCGCTTAGCTTTCTTTTTATCATTCACACATTAAGAAGGCTGAAAACAAATACATGCATGTGCATTTGCATTTAGGCTGTTTGTTGGTTTGATTTAGGACAGTGCATATAGTGTGTGCTCTCTGCTCTATGTTGAAAGAACGTCATCTCTCTTTCCTTAGTGCCCAGGATTTTCATTGCAAAAAGAAGATTAAACGATTGTTAATCATCTTAGATTGCATTTTAGGAATTGTACATCTACATCACGGGGTGAACCTGAAAGGAAAATTTCTTAAGCAAGATCAACTGTAAAATAAATTTAATGAATCTAAAAACGCTTTGGAACCTAACACACAACATCTAGAAGTCTAGGCTAGAGACGTATTCCGACGTCGTAAAGCCTGGTAACTATTGTTTTCATTGATGGTTGGGTGATTCCTCCACTTTGAGACGATAAGTGCCAGTACGGACTTGTGCTCCCATGTACCGTCGAGTATATATTGGGAGGCCACAATAGGCTTTATCCTTTATCCATAGGAAGCGGTGTTTGCCGCCCTATCGATTGCAATGCACTGAACACAACATTCGGGAAGATTGATTGTCGTACCGTAAAAAGTATTCTGTAGTTTTGCGATTGGTTTGGTAATCCCTCTGTCTAGATTTCTAGAGCAGTCTCTTTCGTTCCTTTTCACACTCCTTAAAGTAAAAGGTCCATTTGAGCACTTGTCACTTCAGGCTCATTAAAAATCGAAGGCGACTAGAGTCATCTTTTGTTTTTCTCGACTCTTAAAAATTGAAAAAAAAATTTGTATCAAAGCGTCTAAAATTTATTTTAATTGGAATAAATATCACCTTTCCTATGTTGGTCTTAGGTTGAGAAAAATGGAGCCCACCAACCAAGGAGTTCCCCTTGGGGGAAATCCTAGTCCTTTCTCCTCTTGGGGAGACGTTGGTGCACCCCATATGGCCACATTGTCGCTTCCAGGATTGATAATCAGCTTGCCCGTATGGCTCTTCTCAACCTCTGTCATTCAAAACACTATGATTCCTGAACAATCAAGTCAGCAACTAAATGATACCAGAGTTACCCCCCCAACCCTCTACTTCGTCCAATTCTTCCTCTCCTCCTTCCTCTTCGCTTGATGAATCTCGTAAAGCCAAAAATCAAGTAACTTGGAAGAAGAAGGAGAAGAAGAAGAAAGAGAAGAAGAAGAAGAAGGAGCCAAAGGCGAAAAAGGGCAACCAGGCATCGTCTAGCGGAAATCCACACACTGCACCATCTAGGCCTAAATCGCCATGTTTCATTTGCAAAGGAGACCACTATCATCGAGATTGTCCTTGCATCCCTCGGATCCTAAGGGAATGGTCTCCTCGTTTGCACAATCCGGTGTCATCAACCTCTGATGATCATGTTGAAAGTACACCATCAACTAGTGAAAGTGAAGCCCTTGGACAAAAAGGAAAATGTAAATTTCCTTGTAAAGTGTGTGAAGGCGATCACGCCGTCCACCGTTGTCCCTTCTTAGGCGAGGCTAAAAGATTTTTGGATGACTGTCCGGTTTCACTGTTACGACTTCCTCCTGGGTATAAGAAGCTCTTGCCAAGTCCGTAACTAGTTGAAAATCCGGCTGACACGCCCTTGTGGTCAACCGAAGCGTCTACCATTGAAGATAAACCATCTGAATCTACACCAGACGAAAGTCAAAAGGTCGAGGCGGCAGTTGACCCGGTCTTCCCTTCACAGGATCCATCTTCAGATGATACAGTCACTGAAGAGAACAAGAACGACACCATTCAAATTCTCTTCGTAAGCATAGACTCCGATGAACATGGGGGCAGTCTACCCTTTCCTTTACCACAGGAAGGAATTTCGTCAGAGTCATATCCGGCCCTCTATTCAGTCCCACCTCCAAGCAACCTGGTTATTTCCTTCGATTGGAATCTACTAGGCAGACCCTGTTTACCGGCTAGTGTACCATTTCGAATCATTGCTCAAATATATAGAATGGTCATGGCTGGTACCATCATAGATGAAGGGGCTTCTGTGAGTATCCTTTCCTCAACTGCTTGAAAAGCGCTTGGTTCGCCATCACTTTTGCCTGAGATGAGAAATCTAACAGGCTTTGACAAAGGAACTAGTCAACCGTTAGGGATCCTTCCCAATGTGCCGATAACATTGAGAAGGAAAACCGTTCACATGAATGTAATGGTAGTCCAAGGACCCCTGGATTATAATCTACTCCTTCGATGAGACTATATTTATTGCATGGGAGCCATTGTCTCCTCACTCTTTAGAGTAATGTGTTTTCCGCATGAAGGAAGAGTGGTCAAGCTCATAGACCAGCTTTCATTCCCCGGTTCACACATAGCAAATAGTCATATACCATCCCTGAATGGTCTTTCACGCAAGGAATGTCTCATCAATCCCCAGTCTGTCCTCCTGATGAGCGCGAGTGATTCAGAGGATATGACTAAAACCCAGGGGTCATGCACCCTGGCCTGTTTCGACAGGAAAACCTTGGGTGTAGGGTAGGTTTCCGCAAAGGATATATGACTGGTTGACACACCCGTCCATTTAGGAAAATGGGGCTAGACCATAATAAGATACCTCTATTAGAAGGTAGGCCTTTCCCGATAGAACAAATGTTTTATCTGCAAATTAAGGGGTAACCTGGAAAAGGTAGGCCTTTCTCGATAAAACAAATGTTTTGTCTACAAATTGAGAGGTAACCGGGAAACTCTACTTCACTATACCTGGGGGCATGGAAACCTTTTGGCATGCAAGTGAAGAGCGACCATTTATTTTTTAAATTTGTAGGTCCTCTAACCCTTTAAACTCATAGGATTGGTAGTTTCCTAACTTGCATAAACAAAGGATGTGGGGCAAACCTTTGAAAAGATGCCGTTTTTAAATGAGACATCCTTATTATACAACTGGATCGAGCAGTTTTAATGTGGAATTCAAGATCGTTAAAAAATAAACATAAGCAATGAGCATATGTTACCCCAGATTTTAAGCTCATTAAAAAATGAACCATTTTCCGGTAAATAACCATCGTGAATTTATTATCATCAGCCTTTGAAGCCTTGGTCGTGTTCTCATCATCACCTCCACTCTGTATTGGCCGATCATTCACCTCCATTTGATTGTTTACCCTTTTTGAGGAACAACTGCGAAGAGTGATCCTGTTAGCCATCCTTGTGACACTACCGTGATTGGAAAATTCCAAACCTTACCTGGAATCAGCTGCTACCCGAATTTATCACTCGTTCCTCAAAAAACGAGTCTCCTTTAAGCTCTTTTCAACTGACTCGTAAAATATGAAAAGATTGCTGAGCAATTGGCCTCTCTAGCTCGTTAAAGGGACCGGAAGTGTTATCCCTCCTTTAGATTTTAATCTTTTTGGACTTTAGGGATTATTACACAAAAAGATCGAGCGCTTGTTTTGTTCGGCTCGTTAAAAGTACTGAAAATTCATCCCTTTTGTATTGTTTTATACTTTTTCGGACTCAAGGGATTATATGACAAAAAAGGATTATTGGAGTTTTCTTTACATCCCTTTTTCAGACTCTCTAAAATTGAAAAGGACCGAGTTATCCTTGTCGTTAAACTCGTTAAAACCGAATAGCGACAAACTTGTCCATACAGAAAAGAACGAGTTTTACTATCACTAGGCTCGTTAAAACATAGCGATGGGTTTGCCCAAAGGGAAAATTATAGAACAAGCATATGTTATCCTCCTCAAGCTTGACAAAAATAAAGAGGTATTGTTCAGCAATGACTGGGGAAAAATTGGGAATAAAACTTGAAGAAACTTTATTGGTAGCAAGTCGCTCTTGAACATGACATTTTCACTCTGCATCCGAGTCAGGTTGGGTTGTTCCATTCACTGGTCACATCACCATGGTTCCGTCACACCATCCATATTTCGGGTTAATGCTACCAATCCATCATGTCAGTGTCACTGATATGTTCAAGGGAAGTCGCTCAGAGAATTCACCTGTGTCTCACCCACTGCAATACATTTACACTCCATTCTTTCATGACCACCACCCTGAACCTTATATCACCAGATCGTTTTCACCTCCATTAAAATCATTTGCTCCATTCCGTGTCATTGATGTGGGATTCACTAAGGCCCTCCTATGACGGATCGCTTCTTGTTGACATCAGCTCATTATCCAACAGGTCGATCTAGGAACAACCCTTTCAGTACTTTGAAGCTTGCATGCCTCAATGGCAAGTTTCTCACTTCCGGCGACAGGTTTACATCAATGGCCTTCGACCGAAAGATTTTGCATGGTGTTCGACGCCAAGTCCCTTATTCACACCATGTGAATTGTACTGTAGTACCTTGAGGGTCATCATCATTATCGGTGATTCCTCTCGTGCTTGTTAACAACTTACATCATTGGCTGGTAATCAGGCCATGTCTTTCCATGTTTGACTCCAGAACATCTCTCACATGGATCGACTTGTACTTTGAGTGAAGATAGAATGAGATTGAAGACCCGGGATCTAGTTTCATGCATCCGGGCTGCGATATATATTCAGGAAAATAAAGACACCAAATGTACATCATTACTACACAGATAATCATCCAACCTAAGGGATGATGGCTCTACCAGAATCATCAGTCTACACTCAGACGATTTCCTGTCTTATGTACATGAAAATGAATTTATAAAGCTGAGCATGGGAATGCCCGCCTCAGCTAGATCATGAAAATATTATGAAGATAGTGTATTGTATTGTATCTTATTACAGGTCGCCTTCCAGCTCGAAAAAACTTCAGATCCTCATGATAAAGCATTTCACCCGACATCAAAACAGATTAATGACCTCATGCTTTAGGGGCAACTGTTATAGACATTTTTGGGCACTGCAACCCCAATCATAAATGTCCATAAACCAAGGGTTCTTAAGTCCCTAAAAGTGTTGTTCCAACCTCTAAAAGAACAAGGTCAACTAATTACATCTTCTCCCAGAAGTTCTCCATGAAAAACTGCTTAGAAGTGGTCAAAACTGGACCATCTCTCCTGCTCCATGGTCAAAGTGTGCTGCATCCCACCTAAATACACATGGGAGGTGCGATGCATCTTGAAAATCCCTTCTATGGGGTGCGATGGGCGAGAGTGGACAAATGGCAGGGTCAATCTGCAAGGTGGAGGATCATGGAATCTTCCAGAAACTTCTCCTGTGACACTTGCCTCTCTACATTCGCCCAGGGATGAGTAAGAGATCATCAATCTCCAAGTGGAATCAAGAACTATCAGAGAGAGGACACTAATCAAATCTCAAAAGCTAACTCACCCCCCTTGCAAACATCTATATATGGATCCCTCCTCCCAGAGATCCAGGGGCTGGAATTTTGTATCTTGTAAGGAAGTGCTGCTGGTTTCTTGGTGCAACATCATAGTGTTGGGTGATCTAAGCTTTTTATGAGGTGAAGAAGGGCTTTCTTACTGAGAGGATGATGCTGGGTCAGAACAATTGGTTGTAATCCTCTTTGCTATTTCTTGATTATCAATAAAGCTATTCAAGTTTTCCTCCACATTCTTGTATGATTGATGATATATGCATTTGTGTGGTCAATATATATCTGGTCCTATGTTGTTTATGATAATAGATCTATGTTCTTGGATAGTGTTATGCTGCTTTGATTCTACAGGTGCTCTTTGAAGCTTGGTAGACGAGGAAGCTAGTGGCAAAGATCTATCAGAAGGGAGAGGAATCAAGCAAGGAACCAAGCGCAAGATAGAGGCTGGTTTCCTTTATTCCCCTCTTATCTATTTCTCATAAAGGAAAACGAAAGTAGTTTTAGTTTGTTTGTTTCTAAGGTAGCTACCAGCCTTAGTGGGACTAGCAGCTCTGCATAGACACTAGATTTCCCGATAACACGCTTGCATCTTTTGAGGGAGATAGAATTCTGGTATAGCCATAATTCCCAGGAGATTGGGTTTCTCCTAAGTTACGTATAAGCAGTCCTTCAGGCTATATGTATACATTCATGTTGGCCAGGACCTAGGCCATCTCGAACTTGTGCAATAGATTTCCTTGGGGACTCATATTTGGTGTTGAGGGAAGTCCCAATTCATTTCTTTGTTCATCTCCAAAATGCCCTGTTCCTTCCTCAGGTTCTGATTCAGGGTTATCTTGTCCTTCTAACTCTAGCTATAGGTATTGTTCACTTACTGGGTTGGATAATTCTATGGGTTGACTAGCGTTGCCTTGAGGATTTTCAGACATTCCCTGTTTTGACCTAAACCTTGTGGATTGTCAGTGGTTGTAAGGTATTCTTCCTGAAAGGGCAGTACTCTTTCTTTTTGGAACAGGGTTAGGTGCTAGCAAGGCTAAACCTCTTTCGAGGGTCAATATTAGATCATCCCAGGTTGATTTTTGCTAGGCAAGGTTATAGCTAACTATTAACTTGATCAGAAAATGGTGGCTAACTATTGTTTCTATGTGTTGGGACCATCTAAGCCTCTCGGCAGTGTCATGCAGTAATGAATTCGACAATGCAGGTAAATTAACATAGCATTTTTGTTTTAAAACTACTAAAAGTTTGAGCTGTTGTGTCCTTACCATGTCTTTACGCCCATCGTAGGTAATATAGTTCTAGATGATTCGTGCCAATTCTCCCCATGGCTCTCCAAGAGAAGATGGTCGAATGCCTTTGCCCTTCTTGATTAGCTCCTGTCCTTCATCCCTAAAAGCCTCTATAGTGTCATGCATCTTTAATCACTTGCTAGCCCATACTGGTCCTTCTGCCGGAAATCTAGACACTTCTACTATCACCGCGTCTGATACAGTGATTTGTCTGTCTCTTACCACAGATTGTCCATTTTGTAGATTTCGTAAAAATTAGATGGCGATTTCCTCATTGGGGGGTTGAAATCTCGTAAAATATGCTATCCATCCTGCACGAGCTAGAATTTCCCCGGCTTCATCATAGACAACCAGTGTTAAAGGTTCTCAACACACTGTTCTTCATCCCATGATGCTTGAATTTTGCAAACGATTAGTGTAGCGAAGAAAGCACAACAACGAATAGAGCCGAGTGATGGAACAACAAATGATTGTAATGTCTCTATCGGGTGATATTTTATAAACATGAATACCGTTATCAAGGACTGTTATAATGCGACATGCTCTGTGATCATGGGATGTCGTATTGTTCTACAAAATTAAATGAAAAGATGACAGCGCATGTGTAAGTATACTAGAGGTCCCCGCCCCCCTTTGAAATAATAGGTCACCTACAACCGAATGAATGTAAGGATAACGCACTGGCGGCGAAGTACAGGGGTGATGGATTGGGTAATGAAAGTGGCAAGGTATGCATATTAATGAAAAGATCATAAAGGATATTGGAGTGATGAAAACAAGGCGTGTAATGAGAATTATCAATAAGTGATAAGATGTTGTGAGGTGATGCAATAAAGAAAAAGGACAGCATATGCATGAAATAATACTTTACTGAGCTGTTATTCCACTTAACACTGTTGTGATTGATTAAAATATTAACTCATGCATAAAGGTTCACAGTAAATTAGGGGCATAGTGTCTCTGTAGAAAGATGAAAACATAAGAAGAGGGCATTATAATAATTGTTGATGTAAAATAAAACTTCAATACCATCAGCAGAGCTTCTGTTGCCTGCAGGCATCTATAGCCTTGACAGAATTTCTTTCTAACCCTTGGGAACCATGGTCCTCTATGTATAATTGGAATTTGGGGAAATGAATTATGATATCCACAGTAGAGACCAATGTGTTGGCATGGTAACCACATGAACACATTTCCATTCACTGGGAAGTAGCGAAAAGTGCTCAGGTTGGCTCGTGATGAGACCTCCTGTTCCACGAACTTTATTTCTTAATGCATCCATTGGATCATGTCCCTGGTGTAGTGGCCATAGTGGGCTGGCTTGTGATGAGAACCCTATCCTCCATCCGTGGAAAAAAAATCATACAATTGTTAGTGAATATATATATATATATATATATATATATATATATATATATATATATATATATATATATATATATTAAAACTTCTAATTTATATATAGAGGGTAGCCCAGCACTCCTTAAGAGTAGGGATGGCGAAAGAAGTTTGAACATTATTGAATTTAGGCTTCTGTGATCCATATCAATTTAGAGAAGAATCTTCAGCGAAAATCACATAGAGATAATTTTTGTCGACGCGTTTCGAACCAACCAGTGTGGTTCATCATCAGGACAAGTTGAATGAGCAGATCTTGCTATGCAATATAAATAGATCGGGCAGAATATCCAGGTAACGGCTACATTTGACCAGGGAATTGCTAGTTAGACCAAAATATTTAATTATTTATTTATTTTTATTTAAATTAGTTAATTCGGTTATTATTAACGTAAATAAACAATTTTATAAATATATATTAAAATCAGTCAGTTAATAAACTATAAAATAATCGAGTAATTAAAAATAAATATAAGTTAATTATATTTCAAATAAAATATCAGATGAAGGGAGATTTAAATCTTAAAATAAATTAATTATAAATCAACGAGGTTATATAAATACTATTTAGTTGTAAAAGTTGAAAAATAGGATAGTTAATTCTATATATAAATAAAAAAATAAGTTTCATAATCAAAGTCAAAGAATAACCAGATAAAAATATTTACTTAATAGTTTATTAAGGATTAAAAATAAATAAATAAATAAATAAAATAAAAATAAAATAAAAATAAAAATAAAAATAAATAAATAAATATTAATTTTAATATAAGAAACAAAGAGCTTGCCCAAAAAATAATAATAATAATATATATATATATATATATGAAAAAAAAAATTTATTCATTTTAATTTAAGAATTAGAGAAGTTGAAAAAAATAATAATAATAAATAAATAAATAAGTAAAAATAAAAATAAAAATAAAATAAATTAAAAAAATAATAATAAAAATAAAAATAAAAATAAAGTAAAAATGTTCATTCTAATTAAGAGCTTGTAAAAATATATATATATATATATATTTTAAATCTAAGGAATAAAAATAAAAGAAAAAAAAATATAAAATATATTAAATATAAATTTAAGAATCAAAGAGCTTGAAAAAAAAAAAAAAACAACTCAAGGGAGAAAACAACTAGGAGGAGATGGCTAGGACCCAGAAACTACTAATCTTCCAGCCATCCTCCCTATTGAGATTGTTCGGCCTTTATATTGCATAGCAAGATCTGCTCATTCAACTTGTCCTGACGATGAACCACACTGGTTGGTTCGAAACGCGTCGACAAAAATTATCTCTATGTGATTTTCGCTGAAGATTCTTCTCTAAAAAGTTTGAACATATCAATAGAAAATAAATATGCCCATAATCTTATTGATAATAAACAAAGAGAATTATACAGGATAGGGGAGAACCAGCATGGTAAAGATAATCAATCAGTTTGATTTATAGTGGAAATGAGGATAGTGAAGTGATATAGATAATTGTGTCCTTTTTTCTCGATCAATACAAAGCAATCTTGTTAAAGATGATAATATTCAAGACATTTGCCTATTCCAGTAAACTCCATACTTTGTTGTCGTTAAATATGTATTTTTACTTTTATGCCATAAAGAGGATCATAAAGAGTGAACTGGGATGGTCTAGGGATGATTATGTGAGGAAAATAAAAAGGTTGTTCTCAAAAATACTCACAAGGTGTTGTTCCCTAAATGGAACAGCAAAAAAAAACCCACACAAAAAGTCTTGTTCCTTATAGGGAACAGCAGCTGTTCCCTGTAGGGAATAGCAAAGAAAAGCATGCAAAAAAGTATTGTTCCCTGTAGGGAACAAAAAAGGAAAAATATATGCAAAAGGTGTTGTTCCTTATAGGGAACAATAGTTGTTCCTTGTAGGGAACAACAAAGAGAATTCATGCAAAAAGGTGTTGTTCCCTATAGGGAACAACAAAGGGAATACACATGAAAATTGTTGTTCCCTATAGGGAACAACAGCTATTCCCTGTAGGGAACAACAAAGAAAAATGCACGCAAAAAGTGTTGTTCCCTATAGGAAATAGCAGTTGTTCCCTATAGGGAACACCAAAGCAAAATACACACAAAAAGTGTTGTTCCTTGTAGGGAACAACAATTGTTCCCTATAGGGAACAACAAAGGAAAATGCTTACGAAGAGTGTTGTTCCCTGTAGGGAACAACAAAGGAAAATACTAACGAAAAAGTGTTGTTCCCTATAGGGAGTAGCAATTGTTCCCTGTAGGGAACAACAAAGGAAAAAAACTAAAAAAATAGTCATCTCTACTGTTCTAAGCAAGTCCAATCAAATAGAAAGAAAACAGAAAAGCAATTTTATGTACAGGTTTCAAAAATATAAATTCTTCACTGGACTGGTGTTGTCGAAGAGTTGCCCTCTTCAGTGAGAATTTGTATCGTAGAATCTTCGCGTATCTATTGGCAAAATGATTCCCTTGTAAGCAGTTTGTGGTAGAGGCGTACTCGATGTCCATTTTCTTTAAAAGAGTAGCCAGACCCATCAATGGTGGCTAATGTAAGTGTTCCATTATCGTGCACCTCTTGTATCTCGTAGGGACCTATCCATCTAGTTTGGATTTTCCTCAGGAAATCCTGGAACCTAGAATCATATAGAAGTGCCCAATCACCTTCATGGAATACCTTTTTCTTGATGAGGGCATCATGCCATTTTTCTCTTTGTTGTTGGATCAGTGCAGTATGCTGAAGAGCTGATAACCATATTTCATCCAATTCATTAATTTGATGTAGTTTGTTAACCTGTTCTTCACTTAGATCCAGGCCTACTTCTTGGGCTATCCTTAATGTCAGAATTTCAAATTCTATTGGGAAGATAGATTCTTTGCCAAACACTAGCTGATATGGGGAGTATCCTGTGGTATTCCTCCAAGTCATGCGATATGCCCACAGGGCTTCTGGTAATCGGCTAGCCCAGTCACGTCTATGCGAGGCAATTGTCTTTGTTAGTATGGCCTCGATTACTTTGTTGGTACTTTCTACCTGGCCGTTTGCCTATGGGTGGTATGGAGATGTGATTCTATGTAAAATGTGATGATTTTTTTAATGTAGCAGCAATCTTATGGCCTACAAATTATGGCCCTCCATCCGTAATTATTTCTTTGGGCAAGCCATACCACACGAAAATTTGGAAAAGAAAATGGATTACTATATCCTATGTTTCCCTTGGTAATGCTTCTGCCTCAACCCATTTAGTCACATATTCCATTACAACCAATATATATGTCTTTTGATTAGATGATGGGTTTATTGGGCCAATGAAATCTAACACCCAGTGTTCAAAAGGTTTGATGACTAACTGTGGATGTAGGGGCATCTTGTCAGACTGCCCAGGGCAACCCATTCTTTGGCAACTATGCATGCCTGGACAAATTTCCTAGTGTCCTTAAAAATGGTGGGCTAATAATAGTCCATCTGTAAGACTTTATGTCCAGTCCTATGGTCTGCAAAGTGTCCACCGCAAGGTCCATCGTGGAAGGCTTTTAGGATATTGTAGATTTCATCTTCTCTAACACACCTACGGATATGCACATCGGCTCCTGTGTGAAAGAGGTATCCTTTGATCCAGGAGAACCGAATGTTGTGTTGCACTATTAATCTTCTTTCTCCAGGCATTAGGTGCTTGGGTAATTTTCCCACTGCTAGGTAATTCGCAACGTCTGCATACCATGGTGTTTTCACAGTTATAGAAAATAGGTGCTCATCAGGGAACTGGTCTTCTAATGCCACTCCGTCGTCTGTCTTTGGCACACGTGAGAGGAAGTCTGCCACCATATTTTCCTTTCCTGGTTGATCCTTGATTTTTATATCAAATTCTTGCAGAATAATTAACCATCATGTCACTCTTCCATTCATAATACGTTTATTAGCTAAATATTTGATAGCAGAGTGATCAGTATACAAAACCATAGGGTATGCTATTATATAGTGTCTGAATTTATTAATAGCATAGATTACAGCTAGAAACTCTTTATTAGTCACGGTGTAATTCAACTCAGCAAGGGTTAAATTTTTGTTGATGTAGTATATCGCATAGGGTTTCTTATCTTCCTCTTGGTCGAGAACTACTCCAATGGCCATATCTGATGCATCGGATGAAATCTAGAATAGTAAATCTCAGTTCGGACCCTGTAATACTAGGGGTGTTGATACTAACCATTTTAATTCTTCAAAGGCGATGTCACATTTGTCAGTCCATATAAAATCGATATTTCCTATCAAAGCATATAATGGTGTAGTAATTTGGGAGAAGTTCTTTATAAATCTTTGATAATATCCAGAAAATTCCAAAAAACTATGTACCTCAGTTTGAGTGCAGGGGGTAGGTATTAAGAGGATTATTTGAATTTTCACTGGATCTACCTAAATTGTAGCTGCTGAGATGTAATGACCCAGGATGAGGCCTTCAGTCATCATCATGTGGAATTTCTTGTGGCTTAAGCAGAGCCCAGTAGAAATGCATATTTGCAGAACTTTCTCCAGCGTCTGTAATGCCAGCTCAAAGCCATCTCCATATGGTGTAATATCATCCATGTACACCTCAAGTCCCTCATTTATCAAGTCTGGAAAAATGCTGAGTATGGCTCTCTGGAATGTGGCAGGTGCATTTCACATTCCGAAAGGTAATACCTTGTAAGCAAACATCCCTAGGGGCAGGTGAAGGTAGTCTTATCTTGGTCTTCAGGGGAAATTTGGGTTTGGTTGTAGCCACTGAAGCCATCTAAGAAAGAGAAGAATTTTTTACCAGCCAATGTGCCTAGAACCTAGTCTATGAACGAGAGGGGAAAATGATCTTTTTGCGTTGCTTTATTAAGCTCTCTGTAATCGGCACATATACGCCACTTCCCGTTCTTTTTAGGAACCACAACTAATGGAGAAACCATTTGCTATCAAGTATAGGATAGATGAAATTTACATCTAACAGTTTCTGTAGTTCATTTTTAACAACAACCTTTATGTGAGGGTTTAATCTTCGTTGAGGTTGTCGAATGGGTCTCACATCTTTCTCAGTATAGATGGGGTGCATACATAATTGGGGGTCAATCCCTTTGATATCTAGGTAATCCCGGGTGAAAGCCTCTTTGTATTTTCTAAGGAGTTGAATAAGCCTCTGCTGCTAGTTATCAGTCAGGATTTTGTTAATGTTTAGGACTTTCCCTAGCTCAATTTCAATGGGTTTGTTGTTATAAACAGTTGTTGTTGGTACTGTTTGGTCATTGATATCATTTAAAGGATCTTCTTCAATTTCGTTATCCAAGGTTGCTTCAATCATGTGACATTTTAGATTAGATATGGCAGTTGGGTGGTTAATGTAAATGTTAATAATGTCATCTTCTCTTTGATACTTAAATTCAAGAGCATATGCTATAGTTAGTGGTGATTGAATATTTTCAGTTAAATATGTTACAAGTTGTTTCCTAGTTTTTATTATAGTTAGGCTTGGCTGAGCTGGAGGATATAAAGCTGGGTTCTTCACATTACTTCCTCTTGCTATAGTCATACTGCCTGTTCAACAACTTATTTAAGCATCTGTGGTCTCTAGCCAAGGTCTTCCTAATATTAGACGATGTCCATCTAGCCATTTTCTAGGATTAATCAGACAAAGTTCCGACTACATGGATAGTTGGTGTTGCTTTTATTTTCCTCGTAGGCTTTTTGGTACATAATTCCTTAATGGTTTTTGCATAGATTGGAATGTCCTGAATAGCCTGGAGGAGGGGTATTTTTACACAAAGATTTTTTAGTTCTCCTAGGAGATCGAAATTGGGATATTCGATTGGGCGAGGTATAATCAATCTTTCTGGGAAAGTGGAGAAGAGGTAATAGTTTGATCGTGGCTTCTATGTTTAACTATATTCTCCATTTGAGGTGTTTTTTCTACAGGTAGTGGTTGTTCTATTAGTATATTTTTATCACCCTCTGACTCAATTATCCGTTCAAATCTCAATTTGAGTTCATTACACTCTCTCAACTCAATTTTCGGAACCAGCGCTTCAATAATTTGTACCGACTGGACTGGTCTATTTTTTGGATTCGGGTTGGGCTGGGATGGGAGTTGTGGTCGTAAATTGGGTTGAGGATTCTGTTGCAATGTGTAAGGTGTTGGTAGCATAGGTTGAGGTAGGGGGATTGTTCCTACTGGCTGGTTTGTAGGTCTTTGCCAATTTGACTGCCAGTTTTGGTTTTATGAAGTGGAGGGGGACCATTGAGATGGATATGGATTGTTCTCCCAGAATTGTGGAAAGTAAGAGGAATTTGGCCAACTATTGTTTGGATTTGATTGATTGGACCAAGGTGGCATAGAAAATTCTTGTGGTGACCAATTAGGAAAAGCTGGCTGTTTCTACCATGTAGCCCCTGTGTATTGCTGAGAATTATATTGTGAGGGCTGAAAGAATGAATATGGGTCGGTAGGCATACATGTTTGTCATGCTTGCCATTGGCGACGCTGATTTAACAGGTAGACTGGTTATGTTTCTTCCTATGCCTCTTTGAAGACCACTTTTAATCCTGGGAGAGATGGGAAATTTTTTGTGGCATGTTCTTTAGTGCATATGGCACAGGTCTATACCATATCTAGTGGACATTCTTTATGACTATGTTTCTTCCTGCATCGAGGGCAACAAATCAGTAGGTTCTATTCTGCTTCAACCTACTTCTGCTTAGCTTGCATGATGTCTAATTGTGTTGTCAAGGTTCCTAGGATATCCGTTTTGAAATCTTCCAGCAGTTTTCCGATTTCAATACGAGTAATGCTTTCGCTAGAGATTTTGTTGTCCCTGGTGATCATATCACATTCAGCTAGTTTTAGTCTTGTACTACCCCTCGAGCACCTGATACACACATTAATAATGTTAGCATATTCTTCTTTATAGATATCACCTTTACCCATAATATTTAATGTCTCCATCAGCTGGTCTTTCATCCCCTTAATCCGCATGGTTTTTAGCACATTATCAGGTAGAGGTAGATTTGCATAGGGAGACCTGTGGAGGTTATATTGGAAACGCTCCACATACTCTTCCAAAGTTTCAGTAGGTCTTGCTACCATTTGGAATATTTCATCTTTTAGTTCTCTAGATCTGCAATAATCCTGATATTTTTTAAGGAAAGCAGTTTTCATTTGGTCCCAATCATTTATGGTGCCCCCACCCAGTCCCATAAACCAACACAGGGCTACTCCCTTTAACGTGAAGGGAAATAGCTTCAGTTTCTGGGGATCGATGGTGTAATCATAACCCAAACATAGGACATCAGATTCAAACAAAAATGCATCCGGATCTTCTGACGTGAGTCCATGAAAGGTGGGAATATTTTGTAGAGGGATAACTTTCATGGGTGCATTGACAGCTGTGTCAACAATAGGATACTGTAATGTAGAGGTATGGGGTGCTTGTGAATTATTGGCCATTTGATCAAAGATATGCCAGTACCTTTCCGGGATCTCTGGAGCTAGAGAGTTATCTCTGGGTTGTGTAGAAGAGGTGGGAATCATCCTAACAACACTCCCTTGATCTGGGACACTGGGTGTCCTCTGCTCAATTACTACCTGAGGAGTTCTAGGTTCCTCTGTTTCACCTGTTTCTCCTCCTCCTTCATGAATGTTGCAAGAATTCCCTTCTTGTGAGGAAATTGGTCGCGAATTTTCAATGTCTTGAAAGCTTTGCTCAATCCCTTCAGTTTTACTATGAACCTCAGCGTAGGCTACAGATGGTGAGCCTATGGCCCGAAGGGAGACAATAGGTTTTCTGGAAGCAACGGTTCGGGGACCTACTGATGGCTGAGATTCAACTTTTCTTAAGATATCTTCGATAAAAGTTGATCATCCAAGGGTCACCTGTCCCTTATATTTTTTAAGTTTGGCATGTGGAATTGTATTGTTTTCTGGTCTTTTCTTCTTAGTCATTCATGCAAAAATTCAAATGTTTATTTCTACCTTAAGTTCCTAGAAATTCTGGTAGAAAGCAGGTGGGGGAGCAGGCATTTTACTTGCTCCATATGGAGGTTCTTACCTTTTGTTTTTAATACCCAGTTCTCTCTCAACAGACAAACATCAAAAACCTACTTCACTTTTCTGTAATTGTGCTGAAAAGCAGGCAGAGGAGCAAGCATTTTACTTGCTTGTTATGTAGGTTCTTACCTTCCATTTTCAATACCCAATTATTTCCCAATAGCAATTATCAGGTATACATCACTCTTTGTAAGATGGCGACACTCTTCCCGGCAACGATGCCAAAATTTTGGTTGATAATTGGTGTCTTTTAAAACTCCTAATTACACCACATTAATCATCAACCTGGGAAAGTCCTTTTATTCCAAGAGTGTACACAATATGTGCATGTTATGAATCCAGAGAGTAATGTTTCTTAAAATGAAGTATAGACCTTCGATACAAGAGTAAACGGATGCATCTAATAAACTCAAATTGCAATCATTAAAGTAAATATGACATCTAAGCTTCGAGACTCAATCCTCTACTAGAATCGTAATCAAATCTCATACAAGAAATTCAATTAACAATAGCATGAGCTGAGAGCATAGTAGTTATAACTCATCTCTTCTTAGCTGATTCAATCTAAATCATACTCAATCTCTACAAAGAAATCCAAATAGAAATGTTGTCAATATGAGAGTTCAATAGCGATAACCAAACTCTTACAATTGATTAAAGCAATACGATTCACTATCTAGATAATTGAATCTGGAATAAGCATAAATTGAATCAAATGACAGTGCTGTAAAACATGTAAAGGAAATGTACTACTTCAATACAGGGAAGCAGTAATTAGTGAATAATATGAACTCACAGAAAATATGAAAATTATCAAACCAATCAAACTTGCAAGAATCAGAAATATATAACACAAGGAAGCAGTTTAATCCACCAGAGGTCGAGCCCTTATCCACCAGCGAACACTGCTGAGCTACTTCTGAGAATACGAATGAACGAAAAATTCAACTATATATTAATCATCGAACTTAAGTAGCATTGCAATATGGTCGTGTTCTCCAATAGCACGAGTCTATAAATTAAAATTACAATTTGAAATAACAGAGATCCATCCCCTTTCTTCCTACAATCATTTTATTTTATAGTGAGAAAGAGGTAAAAGATAAATGTGATCCCTCAAGATCTCCCGATCCTGTGGGATTCGCAACTGATTGCTATCTTCATACACCTTTCCTATTTCGTGTTGATCCTCCTGATTCGTCCTCCGCCCTGTCCGCAACTGACACGTTCCATCCTTCGTTTGTTGGTTTATGTTGTTCCATCGTTAGGTAACAACAACTATTCCTTTCTTCGTTTTTCTGCATAAATAGGAGTAAAAATTATTTACAATGGCTAAATCTTAACTGCAAGTAGTTCATCCATTTCTAATCATAATCCATCAATATATTAGTGTATTAAGATATGAAAAAGATAGGAAAAGAGGAAAAAGGTGATGAAATTAAGAGTATACATACCCATTTCGTAACTCAACAATAATCCACATATTAAACAATGTGATACTCATGAGATAACAAGAAGAAATAACCTCTTATTAATGATGCAAAATCCAACCCGGTATGGGACTACCACATTCCACCTAACCGTAGAATGGTTGAGCCAAATCTCTCTTCAGTCATTCACCCTCATTCCATATTCCAAGCATGAATGTGGGATCTCATAAAACACATCAATCCAAAACCCTCTAGCACTTCCATAGGCCAACAAACTCAACCCATCAAACATTGATTCCACAACATAGTCGTGCATCACAAAACCATCATCATATTGGTCTTTATCCAAGCCTTCCATGGATTCTAGAGCATTTATTCCAACTAAGGCTTCCAAGACTAGTATCTCTACCCACAATTGTCGTTGGGCTTCTAGAGTGTTTGTCCAACGAAGTCTATCAGGACTAGTAACTCAACCCAAGTTGTTATAGGGCTTCCAAAGTGTTTGTCCAACCAAGGTTCCAAGAACTAATAACTCAACCCAAGCTAAAGGATACATAAGAACAAACTAGAAAACCAAAATACTAAACCCACAACATCGTGGCTATCCATGAAATGGAAAGGCTAGGAAAATCCATTGTCAATCCAGGAAATCCTCCATGACAATGATATATCATAACCAATAAACCATGCGCATGTGCCATGCATGCCAAAACTAGTGAGGAAAAAATACATGCAACTCGATACCTGCAAGAAAAACCCATTGTAGCTCATGATCACGATGTCCTCTTGCACTTTCCTACTCTTCCTTTGCCTTCTTTCTCCAAAATGTAAGTCTACCACACCTTCCAAGAGTGCTCCAAGAAAAATCTAAGTATCTAAGAGTATGAGAGAGAGAATGATGAGAGAGCTCCAAAACTAAATGAACAAAAGGTTACATTAACCAAACCCTACCCATTGATCCTCATAAGACTTTTTATCAATGATGCCTCTATTTTCTTCATTTTCCATTATTTTCCTTCATTTTCCTCCTCACATGCAACCTGTGACCTTTCACCTTCCTTTTCTCCTAATTTCCATTATTTTTATAAATAAAATTCCAATTAATGCCTATTTTCCTTTCCAAAGCCTTTGTCATTGTCTTTGCCAATATCCTTAACCATAATAAACTAAATAAACACCCACTAAGATGATTTTCCCACCATTCATCTTGGAATATGTGTCCCATGACCGTGGTCTTATATATTTTTACATTGATTTTTAACCAGGGTTGTTACAAGATCCCTTGTTCCTGTGGAATGTCTTACCTAGGACAAATTGGAAGATCCTTCAAAGCCTTTCTTAAAGAGCATATGAATGACACCTACCATAACTGAAACACTAAATTCCTTATTGATGAACACTCCTACAATACTAAGAATTTAATTTTGTTTTTTATAAACCAATCTTAACCTCTACCTCTTTCCACTCAAACCACATCATTATGGAAGCTCTAGAAATTGAAAAGCATCCTAACAACTTTAATAGAGAAGATGGATATCAATTGAGCCATTCTTGGAAACCCACTATCCCCTTTTTGTCCTCTAAACCTGATCCTCATAACTCTGATGTTAGGCCTAACCATTCTTAGTTACCTGCCTCCTTCACCTTTCACTCGGTCCTCTTTGTTACCTTATTCCCAACCCCTTGTTTTTTCCTATTCTCTTCCCTCTATCCCCAACCCCTTTTTTATTAATTCTTTTTTATTTTAAACTTTTAATATATACTATGTTAATTATCTAATTTTAATCTTAATTCTAGGTTTAATTTTTCATTAATTTAAATTTAATTAAATAATATTTTAAATTCTCTTTAATTTTAATCTAATTAAATACCTTTTTTATTCTATTTTTATGTTGGTTCAAAATGTGTCAGACAATAATTTCTCTTATGTGATTTCTACTAGAAGAATTTTCTTAAATAATTCAATCATATTATTATATTACTTTAATCCATTTTTTATGCGGCCTTGTCTACTTGTTAGGTTTTTTGGAGTTTCTAGCTGGAATTTGGCAAAAACAATTATGGTCAAATCTTGATTTGTATAGATTAAATTGGTTTTTCTATTGCATATACAAATTTAGCACCCTAAAAAACATGGGCACTTAGATTGTGAAGAGTATACACCTCAAACTTGTGATTCCAAGGAATCCGTGTCAGATTCTAGACAAATTAGACCACAAAATAGGTTGGAAAATGTTCCAAAAGATCTAATAAATAACCTATACTATATTTAAATTTTAATTTATTAAAATTTAATATTATTATAATATTAATTTAATAATTTCAAATAAATATTTTACCTTCTTCTCTCTAGTATTGAAATCAATTTGACAAAATTTATTATTTTTTTAATTTGGCCCTTCTATCCATTTATTATATTTTTCTAGTTCTTCTAATTTAATATAGTTTTAATACTAATTTAATAATTTTAAATAAATATTTTACCATTTTCACTTTAATATTCAAATAAATTTGACCAAATTCACGATTTTATTAATTTCGTCCTTCATCTCATTTATTATATTTTTCTAATTCTTTTAAATTAATATATTCTATTTATTCTAATTTAACCATAACCTTTCTCTAACCTCCAAAAAAAAATAATAACTAGCAATTGCACCACATGTTGCAAAGGAAACATCGTAAGGAACTAAATATTGGTAACATTTCATATCATGAACTATTGAATGTAGAATAATAGGCTCAATATATTAAGTAAAATATTTATTGAGGAGATGTTTTCCAAGTACTTAAAAATAAACAAGGCTTCTACTCAAATATAAAGTATTCTTTTGAGATTCCATTCATGGATGTTCATTGTCAGCACATCTGTTGGGATTATTATGGTTAGAAAACGTCTCATGGCTAGATATGGCTTCTCTTTTGGTCAGTCTCCCATCCTATAAATCTCTTGTTGTTTAATTTCATCAAATTGAAGAATTTTTTATTTCAGAGTTTATTGATATTTAGTATCTCGTTATATGGTTTGTTTGATTTTTTTCTTGTTTTCTATAAAAAGCATTAAGCTTGAAACCTTTTCTCTAATGGGAATTCTGATACGTATATCTTTTTGTGTGAGAGAGAGAGGAAGTGTGAGTGATTTTCATTTATTTCTATTATAGGTTAGGACGTTGATCATAATTTGGGGGAATGGGAAAATTTTGTTAGATTAATTCTCTGATCTTTGAAGTGGAGTTCTTGTTTTCTTTCTATGCAACTAATACATTGACAGGCCGACATTTTGGAATCGCCACACTGATGATAGTTATTCTTCATTGTATGGGTTATATCCATCCTTCCCATTTACCTTTCTCCGAGCTTGTGAAATTTGTGATATGTGGCAATTTCTCCATTATTCACATGAATTTCAGTCTCATGTGGAATTTTGTTGGTTTTTACTAGGTGAGATTGATAGAATTACTTTCTCTTCTCTACAAATAAGAATTCCACTCCGTTGTAAGATTTAAATCAATACACTTCCTTTCTCACCTTTTCTGTTCATTTGTATGTAAATAAATAACTTTGTTGCTTTCAGAGTTACTGAGAATTGTTGAAATTTTTTTATATGGAACCTAATACATACTAAAAGTATTGCATCCAATAAAAGTGTTGAAAGTATCAAAAATTGCAGGGACATATAAAATTCAAAGTGCAAAATGTGATGCAAATTCTTGAAATTTGTTATTCAGCATACATTAAATGAGGAACCAAACAAAGAAATGAAAAATAAAATTAAGCAACAAAGGAAGAATATCAATTCCAGAGATCAAATTGTTATTATGATTGTAGAATCCTTCTTAAAATTCACAATATTGGCATATAAATATTTCCTGACATCCTATTTGAACTATTATATTTTTTGGAGTATTTTAATGCAATGTTCTTCCAATCCTACATGCTTGTGGCTTACTACCAATTGGCATGTATCATATTTTAGTAAACAATTAGGGCCCTTAGATAAGCATTCTTCCTGTTGGTTGAATTTATTGAATGGTTTAGAACTCGTTCGTTACAGTCTCTTGCTCAAATTGAATTTTATTACTTAAATATCTAAACTTTTTTATGAGGTTCACTTTGTATTGTGTTGTTTAGCATGATAACTATATTTTATTTTTTTGAATGTAATTCCTTGTTTTTGTTAAGATTTAGTTTCTTATCTGAGATTCCATTTGTTGTAAAGATAGAAAATTTCAGCATGATACTTGTATCTTGCTTTTTTGAAGTTCTCTTTGACAAAATTCGTTATTCAAGTAATTCCAGATTAAGTATAATAGTAGTGCTAGTTGGTGTAGCAATATGTACTGTGACAAATGTCAGTGTCAATACTAAAGGTTCTGTAGTTGCTGTAATTGCAGTATGGAGCACTTCTATGCAATAATATGTAAGTCTTAAATCATCCTTTGTTGTTTTTTTCATTTGAGGTACTTCAATTTCATTGATTAGGCTAGTAAATGTTTCACTATTTTCTGATACAAAGGTCTTTTATGTTGTTGTATACACATTATTTTCACTACCTATAGAATAAATACGCATTGGGATATTTTCATATGCTTGGACATATTTTGCCATTGCAAGAAGCTACCTTGCTCATTTTAGGCTGTTTCTTGATTACAGGCTCGCAGAAAAAAGAGTGGATCTTTATGATTATTACATAACTTTTGTGGTAAGATGGAAAGCGAATCATTCCTATCTTAATTTTATGTATGTAGTATTTTTGTTTATTTGTTACATAAGCTAAATCATAGGCTCAAAACCTTTGGCACATGATATTCCTTCAACATTAGGTTAATTAGAATTTTGTAGTTAATTTTGTGTGTCATGGTTGTACAACTCTTCATTACACTCTCATGCTTGATCATAGTTGGCACCAATCTTAGTTAATTCATCTGCATTGGCCTATTCATAGCACTCTCATTTCAAGTTCTTGGCCATATGAAGACTATGTTTGTCCTTGTATTGTAATTCATCTTTTTTGGCAAAGAACGGTTAAATTCACAGGTGTTCTTGGGAATGTTCCTAGTTGTGATTCGAATGATTTGGTATGGTAATGCATTTGAAAGCCTGGGTGTTTTGGAGAATTTGGTATCTACGGATAAATACTAATTCCCTAGATAAGTATCCATATCTAGAACAACAATTTAAAGCACTTCAGCCTTTTCCTATAAGCAATAGATAAGACAAAGAAGATGAGAAGACCTACTTGTAGTTCCACTTTCCTCTTGTCTCCTTTGTATTGATCATGTGCTCCTTCCTATACTTAACATGCTTGAGAAGTACTTATAAGCACAAATAGAAGACAAAGAACCAATCAAAGAAAAAGATCTATTGAATACAAGTAAATGGAATCAAATACATTTCACACATATAAGCATGATATGACAATACAAACATATGGGAGAAAGGTTCAAATACTTTATTAAATAGAAGAAGGAATTACAACCATTGTCTTTGATTCAAATTCATTCCTCCAGCTTGGATCCCATCCACATCACATCAAAATCACGACAGACTTATAGCATTACAATACTTGCTTCAAAGCCAATTCTCATAGCAACATCATCTTCTTACAATTCAACATAAGCTAGCCACTGATCACTTAGATGAGTGATCAATTTATAGGGAGATGAAAGAGGTTTTGTCATAAATGGTGGTATTCAATGGCCTTCCATACTTAGAATTAGTTCCATGGAGGAAAGGATGAGAGGATAGGATGCATCTTAACTCATTCCTCATCCATTTCGAGCTCATAGAACCTTCTAGATGACTCCAAAAGATAAGAATATTCCCCAAACCCTATGTGAATTTCGCTCAAATTCCCTAGTGCGGATGAAAGGAGGCCTAAGTGCTATTCAAAACCCTGGCATGGACTTAACTACTCTGCAGCGCACCCTTAGATGGGCCTACCTACGCTGGTCCCTCTAGAGGTCATTTCAAGATGTCTTCTTGTCATGAAACTATCTGGGAAGGAGACTTTAAAAAGGGTTACTCGTTTAGGGCATGTAGCAACTGAAATTAGGGTTTGATGAGCCCTAAAAAAACTGATCTAGATGATGGGAGTGATGTGCCCAAATGGATTTTTAATAGCTACCCCCTAAACCATGAAGTTGAAAAATGAAAATTTCGAATGAAATGCTTTACGATGTGATGAGCAAGTTTTGAAGTGGAAGGTGACTTGCATCAATTACAATACAGATATCATGATCTTTTGATTTTTACATGAATCCCTGAGGGAAGGCATACTCATGGTTAGCTTATAAACTTTCATTGCATGTACATAGACAGTCATCTACAGATATAGACCCATGATCGGAATGACCATAAATGTAAGGCCATTAGACATATGATTTAGTACTCCTGAAATCGCAACTTGGATGGATGAAACTAGATCCGGGGTCTTCTATCTTCTTCAATCGTTCACTCAATTACAAGTCTAACCATGTGAATATTTGATCTGAATTCAAACATGGGAAAACACCGTCTGATTACCAACCAAAGATGTAAGTTGTTAACAGATGCGAGAGATATCACTGATAATGATAATGATCCTCAAGGTACTACAGTATATTATTCATGGTGTGAATGGATGATTTGATGTAAAACAGCATACAAAGTCTTTTGGTTGAAGGCCATTGATGTCAACCTATTACCAGAAGCGAGAAACTTTCCATTGATGTATGCAAGCCTCAAGGTAGTGGGAGGGTGTTTCTAAGTCAAATTCTTGGATAATGTGCTAATGTTGAAAAGAAGTGACTCGTCGCAGAACGGCTTTGATGTATCCCACATCAATGACATGAAACGAGTGTAATGATTTTGGAGACGGAATTTGACTGATGACACAAGGTTCAGGAATGGCAGTCATGAAAATGAATGTTTATGGTATTGCAAAGGATGAGTTTACTGATTGACTTCTCTTGAACATATCGGTGACACTGAATGAACTGGCAGCATTGACCCAAAACCAAAGTGATGGATGGTGTGATGGATCATCGGTATGATAACCATCAAGCATATAAACCAACGCAAATAGTCTGAATGAATTGGCAGCATTGACCCAAAACAAAAGTGATGGATGGTGTGGTAGACCATAGGTATGATAACCATCAAGTAGATAACCCAATCAAATAGTCATGGTGATGAAGTGAAAGTGTCATGTTTAAGAGTGACCTGCTACCAAGAGTGGTTTTACCCCTTTTTCTCATTTTCCCCAGTCATCGCTGACCAGTACCTCTTTATTTTTTATCAAGCTTGAGGATGATAACATATGCTTGTTGTATAATTCCACCCTTCGGGTGAATCCATTGCTATGTGATGTTTTAATGAGTCTAGCGGAGGTGAAACTTGGTCTTGTCTAGATGGAGAAGTTTGTCTCTATTTGATATTTTAACAAGTTTAACGACAAAAATAACTCGGTCCTTTTCATGTTTAGAGAGTTTTAAAAGGGGCAAAAAGAAAAGTCCACAAGTTCTTTTTCATATATTTGTCTCTCAAGCCTAAAAAAACATAAAACAATATGAGAGAGAACCTATTTACCATGTTCAATCAATGTATCCCTTTTTCGTAAATAATCTATCTCAGCCCGAAAAAGGGTTAAACTTATATTGAGTAGATGTCATTTCCAATCCATTATTGAGCTGAAAAGGACAAGAACTCGACAATCTTTTCATATTTCGAGAGTCTGAAAAGAGCTTAAAGAGGACTTCGCTTTGAGGAACGAGTGGTGTATGGGATAGCAACTGGTTTTGGTGATGTTGGAACTTCTCAAAACATGTTGATTTATGTGGAGAGGTTGGCTAATAAGACCACTCATTGCAACTATTCCTCAAAAAGGGTAAAACAACCAAGTGAAAGTGTATGATTGGCCAAGCAGATAGTGATGATGGAAGGAGAAAAGCCAAGGCTCATGTGGTGGAATAGGCTGATAGAATGGAAATCACGAGGGTTAAAATGGAAATGGGTTCATTTTTAGACAATCTTGAACCATAGGGAACTATGCTTGGATTCAGTTTCATGTTTACACAATATCGAAATGAAAAACTATGCTTGGATTCAGTTTCATTTTTACACAAGCTTAAAACGAAGAACCATGCTTGGATTCAGTTTCATTTTTACGCAAGCTTGAAACAAAGAACTATGCTTGAGATTGGTTTTCATGCCCCTAGCATGATGAAAGGGAGAGTCTCCAATAACCAGATGGAAGTCGCTGCGGTGAATCAAGATGGTTATCGAACACCATTTTGGCTTCGTCCAGATAGGGACAAAGGTGAATGGGGTGATTCCCTTCACATAACCCATAGGGAAACTTAACTTTACCACTAGGTGCATGCCCCCCAAGCTTCATTATATTCACCTAAGAAGACTACTTGTGGCTATCAGATGGATGGAATGAAGGTTCATTTACAAGATCAAGTGAAAGACTCGACTAGGATTTTACGAGATCTAATCAAAGAATCGAATTGGAACTTTTCTCAAGGGGACCTTATTTAATTTTTTAATTAGCTTAACACAAGACAAGGAACTCTGCTCAGATTCCTTGTTTCATTTTTTAACAAGCTTGACACAAGACAAGGAACTATGCTCATATTCCTTGTTTCATGTTTTAACAAGCTTCACACAAGACAAGGAACTATGCTCAGATTCCTTGTTTCATTTTTTAACGAGCTTGACATAATACAAGGAACTATCCTCGTATTCCTTGTTTCACTTTTTAACGAGGTTGACACAAGAGTAGGAACTGTCCTCATGGAAGCTATTTCATTTTTTAATGATATTGACACAGTAAAAGAACTATCCTTATATTCCTTGTCACAACCCATAAGAGGTCATGACTTCCAAGAGGTTCTCGTTAGATGGGAGAAGAATGCTTTGGAAGGAGAGATCTAGTTCCAATTCCCCCAGTACATCACGAAATTGATCGTCCATTGATGTAGGCATGGAGCGGGTCACCACATAATTAACTCATGGCGGGGAAGATACCATTGGTACAAAAGAACCATTTAGGGAAGATGGTTGACTAGAAGGCATATTTGGACCAGGAAATGAAAGCTGGTCAATGGTGACAACTCTGCCTTCATGCAGGAAACAAATCACTCAAAAGAGCACTTGTTGAAACAATAGCTCCCATGTCATAAACATAGTCGTACCCAAGAAGTAAATTGTAATCTAAAGGACCTGGGACTACCATCACATTGAGATAAACAATTTTTCCTCCCAAAGTAATAGGCAACTGAGGAAGGATCCCTAATGGTTGATTGGTTCTTCTATTAAAAGCCAACAAATTTTGGGCAACAGGCATAAGTCGTAGTGAACCGAGCGCTTGCCAAGTAGTAGAGGAAAGGATACTCACTGATGCGCCTTCATCTATAATAGTGCTAGATACAATCATATTATAAATTTGTACTATGATCTGGAAAGGCACATAAGAAGCAAGACAGAATCCTACCAGTCGATTCCAATCAAAGGAAATGACTGGACTACCTGGAGGGGGTACCATACGAATGGGATAATTATCCCCTTGAGTTACGAGAATGGGAGGATTTTCCTCCTATCTTGATGGAACAGGAGGATTGGCCCCAAGCTCATTGGAACCTAAAGAAACAAAAAGAACCTGAGTGGTATCATATTCACTCTCTTCGGGAAAGGTACGATTAACTGAAGGTGAAATTGGGTCAACTGTTTCCTCAACCTATTTATTTAGGCCAGGTATATACTCATAATATTCAATTTCAGAGAGAGTGGGTTTGACCGACGATTGATTTGAGTCAGTCAATTCATCGACTAGTGAAGGATTAAGGAAGAGTCTCCTGTAACCATATGGAAGTTGTTGCGATGAAGCGGGACGGTTATCCAACACTTTTTTGGCTTCATGCAGATAGGGAAAAAGGTGAATGGGGTGATTCCCTTCACATAACCTACAGGGAAACTTAACTTTACCCTTATTTCCTTGAACTTTACTACCACTAGTTGATGGTGAGTCACTAACATGATCTCCAGAAGTTGATGACACAGGATGATGTGAATGAGAATACCATTCTTCTAAGATCTGAGGAATATTAGGGCAATTTCGAAGAACATGGTCTCTCGCACAAATTTTGCATGGATATCGAACTTTGTGAGGATTGACATAGGGTTTCCCATCAAATGTTGCATTCAAAGCAATGGTTGCTTGGTTGCCCCTCTGTTGAATTCGCTTCTTCTTCTTCTTCTTCCCTCTCTTCTTCTTAGCCACCTAGTTACTAGTACCAATAATTTCACCAGGCGAAGAAGAATAAGGGGAGGAAGAAACAACCAAGGAAGAAGGAAAAGGGTCAACTTTAGGATCAACTGGAGGATGATTTTGTCTAGTTGGAAGAGTACGCGATTGCGGAGAAATCATGACATTTTGAACCAAGGAGGTTGAAAATAACCATACTGGCAAGCCAATCGTAAGTTCCGAAAGGGACAATGTAGCCATATAAGGAGCACCAATATTTCCAAAAGGAGGAAAAGGACTAGGATTCCCATCAAAAGGAATTCCTTGATCGGTGGACTCCAGATTTGTCGCCATATGTTTCAACCTAAGATCAACTAAGGAGTGAGCGTGGAGGATGTTATCCGTAGTCAATTAATTTTAATTTAATCAAAGTAACATAACAAAACAAAAGAGGGATAATCTAGGCAAAAGGTTTACCAAGAAACTTCGAACTACAGAATACCTCCTGGTGAACCAAGAAGTACGGGTAGGAAATCTCCCTGAATGTTATATTCGGTGTATCACAGTGTACAAGGTGGCTGACTCAGTTACCTAAGGATGGATAGAAACCTAGTGTCTTCTTCCCATATATACCCGAAAGTACGTGGAGGACCAATCCGTATTAGCGAGTCTAATGCAAAACCACACAGTGAGAGCATTCCCATATACTTTACGTAGTGTAACACTGCCGTATATACCCAAAGGTATGTGGACGAGCTATAGTATACTCACGTACATGGAATGAGGTATCACACTCAGGATGTATTACAGACAAGTTAGTGACAGCTGCTATGTTTTACAACGCCGGAACACGTCTCTAGCCTAGACCTCTATATGTTTTTTGTTAGGTGACAATGGTCCATTAGGTAAGTTCAGATAAATTTTAAGTTGATATTCTTTAGAATTTTCCTTTCAAGGTTCACCATGTTATGTACATTTGCAATTCCTAAAATTCAACTAATATGATAAGCAATATTTTTGTTCAATTTAACAATGAAAACCTTAGCTAGTAGGGATAAAGAAATCAAATGACAAAGAGAAAAGAGCACATCTAATGCAATTTCCCTAGCTATTCCTTTCAAGCATTCACAAACTACAATATGAATGATGCAAAGGAAAAGAAGACTTTTACGACAGTTCAGTTTCGAAGGAAAAGAAGACTTTTACGACACTTTCTTTCGAACAAATATTAAACGACTATAATCTAACTTTGAATATGGATCGGTAATGACAAAGGAAACATTTATGAAACATTAATCAGTGAAGTCAAAGTACGGCTGGAAAGAGGAAATACAAGTTGATTTCAGAGACATAGTACAATCATTGATCTTCCAGCAAGCATAAACAAAAGGAAATTTGGAGAAAAAACCCAATCCAATGGTGAAAAATTTCCCCAAGGTGGATCAGCACATGTCAAAGAGGGCCTGACTGCATTGCAAAGCACTATCTCTCACTGAAGGGTGCTCTGTAGAGCATTGTCCCCTGACCAAGCCTGCGTTGATTCCTAAGAGGCCACTCAAGAGTCATCTAACCTCAATTTTTGACCAAATAACACTTCAACAAGGCTGAAATACAATCAATAAACACAAGTATGGGCTGCAAGAGTATCCTATGAGGTGGATAATGTACTAGGAAGGATGATCTTCCCTAGCGGAGTCACAAATTTGTTTTGGAGAATTTGGTATCTACGAATAAATACTAATTACCTAGATAAATAGCCATATCTAGAACAACAGTTTAAATCACTTTAGCCTTTTCCTATAAGAAATAGATAAGACAAAGAAGATGACAAGACCTACTTGTCGTTCCGCTTTCCTCTTGTATCCTTTGTATCAATCCTCTCGCTCCTTCCCATACTTAACATGCTTGAGAAATACCTGTAAACACAAACAAAAGACAAAGAACCAATCAAAGCAAAAGATCTTTTGAATACAAGTAAATGGAATCAGATATATTTCACACATATAAGCATCATATGACAATAAAAACATATGGGAGAAAGGTTTAAATACTTTATTGAATAGAAGAAGGAATTACAACCATTGTGTCTTATTCAAAGTCATTCCTCGAGCTTGGATCCCATCTACATCACATCAAAAGCATGACAAACTTGTAACATTACAATACTTGCTTGAAATACAATTCTCATAGCAACATTATCTCCTTACAATTCAACATAATCCATCCCGTGATCACTTAGATGAGTGGTCAATTTATAGGGAGATGAAGAAGGTTTTGTCATAAATGGTGGTATTGAATGGTCATCCATACTTAAAATTATTTCCATGGAGGAAGGGATGAGAGGATAGAATGCATCTTAACTCATTCCTCATCCTTTTTTGAGCTCATAGGAGTTGATAAGTGAGGGAACCTTCTAGATGAATAAAAAAGGTAAGAATATTCCCCAAACCCTACGTGAATTTCACTCAAACTCACCCAGCGCAGGTGAAAGGAGGCCTAAGTGCTTTCCAGAGCACCCTGGCATGGACTCAACTGCTCTGCAACACACCCTTGCATGGGCCTACCTGTGCTCATCCCTCTAGAGGTCATTTCAGGATGTCTTCATGTCATGAAAATGTTTGGGAAGGAGGCATTCAAAACGGTGACTTGTCTAGGGCATGTAGCAACTAAAAGTAGGTTTTGATGAGCCCTAAAACACTGATCTAGATTATGGGAGTGATGTGCCCAGATTGATCTGTAACACTGGGGGTAAAGGATGGTGTATGTATCAGATTTCTAGTGAAAGGAACTTGAAACTTGGGGGATCTATAGATGGAGGGCTTGAAAGTTTTTAGTAGATTAGAATATGCTACTGCTTAAGTTAATTATACACCTTATAACTGAGGCTTTCTCAGTGATACACATTTCTTGTGGGTTCATTTGTGCTTTATTTATTATTGCTATATATATATATATGTATGTATGTCCTGCGTCGCATTACATTTAAGAGATGGTTGAGTAATGTTCTGTGTGGTACAATAACAATTTCTACACAAATTTATTGTAAGAACATTAATTTGTATACAGCTGCTACCCTTTCCAAGGTAGAGGAAGTACAACATAAAATCTTTAATTGTTCAACCTTGCAGTTTTATTTTATGCAAGAAAGGCTTCTACATCATCATTTTTTTCTTGAAAAACACTCATTATTTATTGTATGTTTGTCGCTTCTCATATTAGAGATTCAAGTCTCTTTTCTCAGAATTGCAAGAAAGCATATGCATACTAGCTTCTATCTTAACTCTTGTTCTGACATAATATGTGCCTACTAATTCATTTTTTGCTATTTTATCACAATACCTATATCTAATAAGAACATAAGAATCATTTACTCTAGAATAATAGACTCATTGTGTTAAGTAAAAGATTTATTGAGGAGAGGAGCCTTTATAGGGCGTAAGGGGATATGTTTGTTTTGTGTTGCTCAATTCTATATTTTTCAGGAGCATTAAGTGACTTGGGTCTCTAGTTTTTGGAGTTTGGTGATGTGGGTTTCTCTTTGTTTTTTATATTAGTTGTTATGCTCATTGGTATGTTGAGGATATGTAGCACTTGAGGTCATTTGTATGATTTTTGTGCACCATATGGAATTTGGTCACTTTGAGCTTTCAAGATTGAAGATCTAGATCTTATAGCATAAATTGATGGGCTGGAAGTGATTGGATCTGTGTGTAATTTTAGAGGTTGGGTAGGCATGGAACCTGCAAGAAAGGCATATAGGAAGGAAAAACTTGATGTGGCAGCATGGATGTTCAATGTCCGCACATCTATTGAGATTATTATGATTAACAAAGGTCTCACGGCTAGATATGGCATCACTTTTGGTCAGTCTCTGATCTTGTAAATCTCCTGCTATTTAATTTATTCAGATTGAAGCCTTTTTAATTTCAGATTTTATTGATATTTATTCTCTAGTTAAATGGATCTGTTTGATTTTTTACTTGTTTTCTCTACAAAACATTAAGTTTGAAACCTTTTCTATGATATAGAGTTATGATACATATACATTTATGTGTGAGCGAGAGGGAGTGTAAGTGATTTGCATTTATTTCTATTCTAGGTTAGAACACTGCTCATGATTTGGAGGAATGGGTAAATTTTGTTAGATTAATTCTCTTATCTTTGAAGTGGAGTTCTTATTTTCTTTCTGTGCAGCTACTACATTTACAGGCTTACATTTTGAAATGACCACATTGATGACAATTATTCTTCATTGTATGGGTTATATCCAACCTTGCCATTTACCTTTCTCCGAGCTTGTGAAATTTATGATTTGTGCCAATTTCTCGTTGTGGCATGAATGTCAGTCTCATGTGGAATTTTTTTGGTTTTTACCAAGTGAGATTGATACACTTACTTTCTCTATTTTGCAGACAGGTATGTCACTCCTTTGTAGGAATTAAATCAATACACTTCCTTTCTCACCTTTTCTTATGTAAATAAACAACTTAGCTGCTATCAGAGTTACTAAGAATTCTTGGATTTTTTTTATATGGAACCTAATACATGCAAAAAATATTGCATCCAATAAAAGTGCTAAAAGTATGGAAAACTACAGGAACATATAAAATTCAAAGTGTGGACTGTGATGCAAATTCTTGAAATTTTCTATTCAACATACATTAAATGAGAGACCAAACGAAGAAATGACAAAGAAAATCAGGAAGAAAAGGAAGAAGATCAATCCCCAAGATGAAATCATTATTCTAATCCTTCATACCTTCTTTAAATTCATAATATTGGCAGATAAATATTTCCTAACTTCTTATCTGTAAATGACATAAGTTGAAATATTAGATTTTTGGGAGTATTTTAATGCAATGTTATTCCAATCCCACATCCTTGTGGCTTCTTGCCAATTGGCATGTATCATATTTTAGTAGACAATCAAGGCCCTTAGATAATCATGCCTCCTGTTGGTGGAGTCTATTGAATGGTTCAGAACTCGTTCATTACAATCTCCTTCTCAGATTAAATTTTATTATTTAAATATCTAAAAAAAATTATGAGGTTCACTTTGTATTGCAGTTTTGAGCATGATAACTATATTTTGTTGTTTTTAATGTAATGCCTTGTTTTTGTTAAGATTTAGTTTCTTATATGAGATTCTATTTTTTGTGCAGATAGAAAAGTTGAGCATGATACCTGTATCTTTCTTGTTTGAAGCTCTCTTTGAGAATATTCGTTATTCAAGAGATACCAAGTTAAGTATAATAGTAGTGCTAGTTGGTGTAGCAATATGTACTGTCATAGATGTCAGTGTCAATACTAAAGGATTTGTAGCTGTTGTGATTGCAGTATGGAGCAATTCTATGCAACAATATGCATGTCTTAAATCATCCTTTGACTACACTTTTCTATGTTTCATTAATGTCAAAGACATACAATAATTTGTTGTTGTTTTCATTTGAGGTACTTCAATTTTGTTTATTAGGCTAGTAAATGTTTCGTTATTTTCTGATATAGAGATCTTTTATGTTGTTGTATACACAGTATGTTCACTACCTGCAAATCAAATACACATTGGGTTCTTTTCATATTCTTGGACATTCTGCGCCATTGCAAGCAGCTACCTTGCTCATTTTAGGTCATTTTCTTGATTACTGGATCGTAGAGAAAAGAGTAGATCTTTATGATTATTCCATAACTTCTATGGTAAGATGGAAAGGGAAGCATTCCTATCTTATTTTACTAAGTGTAGTATTTTTGTTTATCTGTTACATAAGAAAAATCGCAGGCTCAAAAACTTGGGCCCGTGATATTCCTCCATCATTAGGTTAATTAGAGTTCTATAACTAATCATGTGTGTCATCATTGTACAACTCTTCCTTACAATCTCATGCTTGAACCTAGTTCACCAATCTTAGCCAATTCATCTACATTGACCAAATCACAACAATCTCATTTCAAGTTCTTGGTTATATGAAGACTTTTTCCTTGTATTGGAATTCATCTTTTATGGAAAATAAGGGTTAAATTCACAGGTAGTCATGGGAGCGTTTCTAGCTATGATTGGAACGATTTGGTATGGTAGTGCATACGCAAATCCTGACAGTAAAGAACAATGTATGTATCTGATTTCTAGTGAAAATAACTTGAAACTTGGGGAATCTGAAGATGGAGGGCTTGCCAAAATTTAACAAATTAGAATATGCTACTGCCTAGGTTGATTCTACACTTGATCACTGAGGTTTTCCTAATGATACAAATTTCTTGTTGGATTCATTTGGGATTCATTTGTTGTTGTTATAGATATTTGTATTGGTTGGCATTGCATTTAAGAGATTGTTGAGTAATGTGCCATGTGGTATAGTAACAATTTCTCCACAAATTTATTATAAGAGAATGAATTTGTATAAGGTTGCTACCCTTTCCAAGATAAAGGAAGTAAAACATAAAATCTTTAATTTGTCATCCTTGCATTTTTATTTCATTCAAGAAATGCTTCAACATTGTCGTCTTCGGCTTGAAAAACACTCATTATTTACTATATGTTTTTCACTTCTCAGTTAGTATTAGATATTCGAGTCTCTTTTCTCAGAGTTGCAGGAAAGTGTATGCGTACTGGCTTCTGTTGTGAATCTTGTTCTGACATAATATGTTCTTGCCAATTCATCTTCTACTAATTTATCAAAATACATATATCTAATAAGCACATAAGAATTATTTGTCAAATGTTCTTAGACAATTGTAGAAATAAGGGAAGAATGATTCGATTTGAGATCATAAGAGCATCATTAAGGAAATAGTTGAATTATGCTATGAATTAATGTTTACTGAGATTTCTCGATAAAAGGAATGGAAACAGTGGTAATAACACTTTTGGTAGTTTTTTAAAGATGAAATCGACAAGATCATCCCTACCCCTCGAAAAGGGGAACCACTGTTATATGTGATGCTAGTAAATCTAAGAATAACCCCTGTCATTGGAGTTCACCAAGATGAACTGGGTAGGATTTTCAAAAGCCCACTGGGAATTCTTCCTAGTTGATGCTCTACATAACCATTGAACTTGCAACTCCCAATATGATAATTCTCATCCTTATCAATAATTTTGTATCCTTATGTATATAGCTCCTTCTCTGCTCTCCTTCCTTCTCAAATTAACATAGAGTCTCAACCCACTTATGGAAGGCAAGAGACCATGGATGACATTCACATAAACAAAGAATATGTAGTTGAAGCAATGAATCCCAATATGAGAGAGCATTTGCATTGGTTTCTAGGTCCAGAAGGTTGAATTCTTGTGTTCCATTTTTTTACTTCAACCAATGTCCTCTTCCTCCTTGTGAGCCCATACAATATTCCTGTCATCATTTGCACGATTCAATTCTTCGCCTTTGCGCCTTCGAAAAGGGCTTAGTGAATGCAAACTCCTTCGGCCACGAATGTCCAAATTCGCTAAATGAAGTCACTGAAGCATAAATTCTAGGAGCTTTGGCACCTCTAACTCTTGGTTCCACAAGCTGGGGATGAGAAATGGAGTGCCTCTAGTTTTGGGATACAGTGGGATCCATGGAATTGTGGTGAGCATTTGTGAGGCTGGGTAATGGAATAACTTCATCCAGCACTACATGCTCTCTCATTTATAAGTT
This sequence comes from Pinus tabuliformis, assembly GCA_031772625.1. Classification (NCBI taxonomy): domain Eukaryota; kingdom Viridiplantae; phylum Streptophyta; class Pinopsida; order Pinales; family Pinaceae; genus Pinus; species Pinus tabuliformis. The sequence goes on along the minus strand of CM062807.1, from coordinate 495,270,860 downwards.
CTTCGTGTTTGGCAGGGAAAGAGAACCAGTCCTACTGTAACAGCCTTGGTGAAAGTTTCATGTAATAAAAGTTAAAAAAGAAAAAATAAGACCATGGTTAAGGGACACTTATTCCAAGATGAATGTTCCACAAATATATCCTAGTGGGCATCACTGGATGTGTGTTTTGGCTAAGGAAAATTGGCAAAGGCTAAGACAAAGGCACTAAAAGGAAAAAAGGATATTTTGGCCCATTTATTTATGAAAATAAAGGAAAATAGGAGAAAATTAAAGTGAAAGTTCATAGGTTTCATGCGAGGAGGAAATTGAAGGAAAATAATGGAAAATGAAGAAATTAGAGGCCTTATTAATAAAAAGGCTTTTGAGGATTAGTTGGAAAGCTTTTGCTAACATTATTTCAGTTCAAGTTTGGATCTCTCTCATTATTCTCTCTCTCTCCCCCACTCTTGGTCACTTATATTTTTCTTCGAGCACTATAGCAAGGATCAAGGAAGGAAAAGCAAGAAAGGGGAAAGGAAGGAAAGGAAGGATCAAGGAAGAAGAGCAGGATCAAGAAACTTCAGCAGGAATAATTACATTTAACCTTTTGCATGTGTGATTTCCTAGCTAGTTTGGACATGCATGTCTTTTCATGTTGGTGTATGTTTCTCTTGTTGTCGGTGGAATGGCTTTTCTAGGGTATGGTAATGATTTTAGCCTAGCCTTGCCTTTTTCCAAATGCCATGGTGTTGGCATGTTTATTTCGGCTTTTGATCTTTTGCTTGCTTAATGGATTTTGGAATCCGGGGCATATGTGGTCTCAAGTTTCATTCCGAAAGGCTTAGGAATTCCTTGACTAGTCTTGGCGAGATGCACAGTAAAGCCTGAGGGAGGAGTCTTGGTTTAGGGCCTAGTGATTTGGGTTTGGATTGCGGTAAATCCTAAGAGACTGGTCTTGGTTTAGGGCCTAATGATCCAGGATTGGATTGCGATAAAATCTGAGAGACAAGGAGAAAAAAAATTCCTCAATGATAGTGATGGATTCCAAATGGCATTCCAAGTTCAATTCATTTGTGATTGGAGCACTGGTTTTGGTGTGATCACAGTTTGGTGAGGGTGGAGGTAGGTTTAACTTTTTGATTCCCTTAGTTGTTCTTGTAATGGTTGTTCTATGAGATCCCACATTCATGCTTGGAATATGGCACGGGGGTGACTGGCTAAAAGAGAGAGTTGGTTCAACCATGTCTATGGTCGGGTGGTACGTGGAAGTCTCAAACCTAGTCAGATTTTCCTATGACTAATAAAAGATAAGTTCTCTTACTTTTGCACAGTTTATATGTGGATTTAATGGTTGTCATATCTCTGATATTTATATGATTTTATGTTGGTTATAAGCATGGTTAAATGATTGGTTCATCTCATGGTTATTTCATGTATTTACTTGTAATTATTAAATAGATGGATGCAATACCTTATTGAGGATATAATAGTTCAACAACGAAGGAGGTGATCCTTTTGGTTATGTTTTATAAGTTCTTTCATTCATTTATGCTTTGTCTTGTATCCTAGACCTGTAGATTGCATTAATGCCAAGTGTTTGACAGAATTTCAGTCCAAGTTGGGGATGCTTAGGCTTAATCATTTTTATCATGTCTTTGATAGATTCTAAAGGTTGTAGCAAGCTCTGGGAAGAGGTCAGGATTTTGGGCTAGAAAGGTGGCTCAAATCTCGTGGTCGTTGGAACAAGTCTACTAACAAAAGTCCATAGTCACTAGCATAGAGGCTTATGAGAGTGACTGTGAGTTGTTGGTCATTGTCTTGCTTATATCATAAGAAAGACTTTGGTTTAAGAGGCTTAAGACATCAGTGGAACCCAGGGACAGGATGTTTGCGTGGCTAAATTATTTCCTAGGGGTGTAATTGCTGATGTGGATGGGTTTGTTTGATGAGTTCTGTGGATTCCATTTCCTTAAGGTCACCAAGGAGATTGAATCCCCTATAGTAACCTCTCCCATGACATGTTTTACTGGTTGGTTGGATGCTTGGGTGGACCTGGGAGGAGGGAGCGTTACAGATTGGTATCAGAGAGTGGTTTCACTATCCTTGGGTGAACGTGCTTAGTCATGCATGCATGTTAGTTGCATGTGTGTCTCTTACACTTGCATTCTGTGTGCTTTGTTTCATTCCATCATGTTTATAATGATCATAGTAAGGTTAACATGAGTAACTTGGTGTTGATTTTATGGAATGCATCGTTAGGAGTATATGACTGGTTACATGATTATGTGCATCTTGATTACATCCTTGTATGTTACATTGAATTACTGTATGGTTTATTACATGTATCAAACTTGTAGGTTGGTTACAAGAATTGATCGCTTATGCTCGACTACATCCGTTCATGCGTATGTGTAGTTGATTAGTCATTTCTTATGCACGTTGATGGTAGCATGTGGCAATGTGTACAATTGAGTAATGGTTGTTGTCATGCATGAGGTTATGGTTTGTGTGGTTTATATGGTCATGCGTTGATGATTGGGCTCTAGCTAGAATGATGTGAATATGGTTTGGTACTCAAGTTTTATATGTATATATGCATTTGTCATGCATGTATGGTCTTGGTTACAGTTATGCATGAATAGCAAGTCAAACATGCCTTGTGAAGTCATGGTATGCAATTTAGGTCATGCGGGTGATATTGGTATTTTATGATGCTAATGTGTTGGATGAGATAGAATAGGAGATGCAGATCATGATAATAAGGTTGCAGAATTGGACTTTGGGGTAAGAGCATATCGTCATACAAGTATTGTATGTTTGGCATGTAGGTTGTAAGTCAAGGATTGTTATATGCATTAGGTTTATATAAATTAGGTTTATGTACATTTCTTTTGATGTTATGTTTACATTAATGATGGATGTTAGTTGATTAGTGTAGTTATATGCACATGCGTCAGATAGTAAAGAATCATAGTAACCTGTAGTTGTATGCATTGATATTGTTGTTTTATATTAGATAGCTTAATGATTATGTTATATGTTGTTGATGAAGTACCTTATAGGTTAACTTGTTGTTGTTAAATGATAGTTAGAATGATGGTTAGGGTTACATCATTTATACCTTGATGTTATATGTATCACAGTAAGTTGGATTGGTCTATGCAGATGGTTATGGTTACAATAGTCAAGTATGAGCCGACATATTTGAGATATGGTGTTCTACTAATCTAGATTGACTTTGCATATGAGATTTCTATGCATAAATGATAATTGTTTATTAGTTAGGATGTGAACATGTTAGTTAGTGATAGTTATGGATAGCATGATATTATTTATGTTTAAGTTGATGTGTTGAGAAGTTATATCATACTAACTAGATTGATTTTGTATACAATATTGCCTCCCTTGAGATACATTAAGATACGAGTTTGCTTATGTTGTATATTTGGTGTTTGACTGGCTGATTATGTTATCTAGTTGATTTATTTAACATAGTATGTTTGCAAGTTGATTTAATGTTTGATGAATTGCATAATATGAGTTTGTGTTCAAATGGTCTTGTTTTGAGATGATTGTACTAATACATATGTGTTGAGACAGTTGATATGTACTTGAGTATAGTAGGTGACAGTTGTAGCATTATGTCTAATGACTATGAGTTGACTATGGATTATGACATGATTGTTAGTCTTGCTAAATGTTGATTTCAAATTGATATATATGATTGTCTTGATATTTGGAACATGTGGTTGACATGTGTGAGCAGTGGTAGGAAGCATGTTGGTATTAACCTGACAAGGTAATAGTTCATGTGTTTATATCACGAACAATCAGGTGATGTGATAGTGCATAGTAACACTCAATTGCATCAAGGAAAATCTCAAAGAAAGGAATTGTGCAAGAATTCCTTTAGTTATGTTTGGAAACACTAATTCCAAATGAATGAGTGCTTTGCCTACATGAATTGTTCTTAACCTTAATCTTGTCTGACATCATGTGTTTATATGTTAGATTCATGAACATGTACTTGAAAGATATGTTAGTTGATCTTACATGTGGATCTGTCAAAGAATTGGAGTGCCTTGAGAGATGGCATGAATGTGCTTAGTTTCAAGCAACATGCTTGCCACAACAAGATGAGGTAACTCAAGTATTGTTATGTTTATTCATGCACTGGCAGTTATGTGTTTATGGTAGTATGATGCATGGAGTTGCATGGCAAGAGAGGTGCCATGAAATCTCAAAGAAGGCTCATGTTGAACTCTCCTTTGGAAGTACTGGGAACCATGGGGATTGAGTCATGGTGTTTGCTGCTAGTCTGGTGCTTTTGGTCTTTTGCAATTGTTGTGCTTGATTTGTGATTTTGTGTGTGTTTGGTGCATAGCTACGCCACTTTGCTGTGATGTCGTATCATTATTGGTTTTCATGGTTTTCTTCTTGTTCACTTCTAGGCTTTCCTTTTATGTTTTGAGTCTTGGGAATTGGTTTGGGGAAGGGGAAGAGTTGATGGAGCTTGGGCAAACTTGCGTTGTACCTGAAAAATGATGTATGACCCGAATGAAACTCGGTGCATGAGTAAGCGCAGTAGAAGGTAAGCCTATGACAGTCAATTGGACTAGTTGGGTCCATTATGGTAAATAGATGGTGGAAGCACAAGCATGAGAAAGGTAACCAGAAAAGGTAAATTAAATGGATATGAGGTGTTAGATTCCATGGCTATGTTGGGAACCATTGTTCTCAATGCTGTGCATGTTGTGCATGAATAAAGGAAATTCTCTTAACATAGACCTTATGTTCTCTGGTAATTATGTTATGATCATGATTATGCTGATGTTTCTATATGTGTACATGTATGTATGTATGTCATTGTTTATCAGAATGATGATTGTTTTATGCTAATGATTATATATGTACGTATCCATGTATCTATGTCACTGTTTGATAGCATCATCAGGGATCGTCCTTGTGGAGGAATGATTTCTTATGTAGACAAATGACAGGAAGAGGTTCCTGGTCTTATGAGGAATCAATTGAAAAGAGTAGTCATGACAAATATACAAGGTAAATATCATATGGGTATGAGTTGATATTATGTGATTATATTATGCTTATGCTTATGTTATGGACAAGTTATACCGGGGGATACATCAATGGAATGAAATTAGTGTGGTCTGCAGCATGCTAGGAAAAGCATGGATAAAACACTAGGAGCAAGGTTTCTTGGTAGAGACAGTGTGCTTTTGGATGTGAGGTACTATTGTTGTGCATATGTTGCACATGTTGCATCTATGATGTTGTGCGCATGCAGTGTTGTGTATACATAATGTGTGTACATGTTGTTTATGTAATGTTATGTACATGATGGTACAGATAGTGTTGTGTGAATATTACATATGCAGTGCTAGGTATAGATGGTGTTATGTGCATGATGGATATGCAGTGTTGTGTACACATGGTGTTGTGCACATGTTGGATATGCAGTGTTGTGTACAAATGATGCTATGTACATGTTGGATATGCAGTTCTATGCACATATGGTGTTGTGTGCATATGGTGATGTGTAGATATCATGCATGTGGCCCTCTGTACATATGGTGTCGTGTACATGTTGTGTGTGTGGTACTGTGTACATGTACTATTGTGTACGCGTTGTACAGTGGTGCAGTGTACATGTGGCGTTTTACTTGTTGTGATAGGAAGAAAAAATAATTGCAAGTGTACCTTATGGATGAGTTATCAATGAGGTATGCTCCCTACTCAAGGAAGCATTCTTGCTCTCTGATCTTCGACAACTGCAAAAGATTCACCACATCGATCAAATCAATTCACCATGGCAGATCGAATCACTTCGGTAGGTTTTCTGAATAGGCATAGTGGACGTCTATTTTGCGTGTTTAAGTCTTTGCGACAAAGAAAATATCCATATGTAGAAGCGCCTATTCCTTTTTTTTAAGTTTTCTTGTGTAGAATAAGGACTCTAGGAGAACCAGCGCTGCTTTGTCCTGTGTAGAATTCGCTACGATGCAGAAGACATGGTTTGACAATATTCGCCACCGTTTCTTTCACAAATTTGAAATTTTTCTTATGGATCTCTAAGGATGTATCCTAAAACGTTTTATATGAAAATGCTTTCACTATTTCCATTGCCCTGCTTTGAATATTTCATATGAAAATGCTTCCACTGTTTCGGTTCCCCGATTTTGGAACAGATATGGTGCTTTCGACCTTCGTCAACCACGCGAAGACCTTGTCACACAAAGGAAAAATGTGGCTTCACACCTCCGCATGTCGGTAGTAGATTATCGATGGATAGAGTCCCAAACCCAAAAATTCCATATAATATCAAAGATCCAAAGTTACATTATTATAATTTAAACATGTTTGGCCTCTCTCGATACTCTCAGACATAGACATAAAGACACTGACATATGTTTAACATAAAAAATTTCGTCCACAACCATCAAAATGACGCCTAGTGGTCTCAATGGGAAACCATATTTTTAAAGTTGTTGTGTTAATTTTCACGAAGTGATATGCAATGTAGCTTCTGCAAGGTTCATGTTGAAATAGGGACTGTGAGTTTACTCCGGAGCCAGCCGAACATATCATGGCTAACTTTAGGTGCTGCTTCAAGTTGAAGATTCAAAGTGATAGAACAAGAGCCAACCGTACCATACCACTGTTTTTTGCTTTTATTTATCAATGTAATTTTATTTGAAGATGGAAAGCCAAATATCATAAAAACTAATTAAAGAACTATATTCACTTAACAAAAACTTCCAATATAAAATGGCAGGCAACAAAAACATCGAATATAAAGTCGCGGGAAACTTATTCTCTCCATATCAAATTCCAAAGAACACATATGACTTTTTTTTATTTGAAAAAAAAATAAAAATTAGTATAGAGGGTTGTGCAAAATAATAAGTTTATATGGATAAATAATAACCTCTCAGATTTTTTCTAAATCTGTCTTTTTAGGTTTCCTTTATATATTTTTTTATCAAAAGAAAACAACCCACAATTATACCAAGAATATAAAGAAATAGTTCTCAAGGTGGCTTTCATTAATGAGAAAGGAAACTTCTATGAATCAAATACAAGTAACACTCCAGTCTACCCCTCATCAAACAACTTTGAAAGATGTAGAGCGTTTAACAGTCCATCGACCAACAATGCCTAGGATAATTATGGACCCCGTACAACTCAAAAAAATACCAACAATGCCTAGGATAATTATGGACCCCATACAAATCAAACAAATAATTTGGAAGGGTTGGACATGGACTTTTAATGCACTCGAAACAAATGTTATAAATGACTTATTGACTTAACCATGCCCCCAAGGAACAAGGGTTGGGGAGATAAACCATTGTGCTTCGAATGGTTAGCTAAGGTTTGCAAAACGGAAGCCATAAAAAATCAAGAAATCTAAGGGAGAGGGGAGGGAAAAAAATTGAAAAATCTAAGGTATTGATCAATATTTGGGTTTTATTCAAAATTCAGTTAATCCCTTTAATATAGTTTGTTAGATTTAGGAGTACGGGGATAGTCATTCCAACTCCACCCAAATCTTTTCCATCCATAAATTGCCTTCATACTTGAAAAAAAAATTTAAAAGTATTTTCCAAAAAAACATTGAGATTAATTATTTAGAAACAATAAAATAGGGTTTTAGTTAGATGATTTTAGTTATTTATTGAGTTATTTTAGTTATTTATTGGTTTTGTATTTATAAGAAAGCTCAAATTTGACAAATGAATTTGCAAGTGATTTTAGTAGAACTTAAAATAATTGAATTCCACAAAAGACATATAAGATGGAAAATTACTAACCAAATTATTATGCACAAAAAAAACACATATTAATCGCTTATGATCATAACCATTTCCAGCACACTTTTATCCCAATAGAAATTATGGTGGCTTTGATGTAATTAGCCAAAAGTAGGTATTATCACACTCATAACCATTTCATTGTTCTCGTCAAACACCTATCTTTCCACCCTGTATGAACCCCTTGAAACCAAGTTCTTCCTTCATTCCCATCTCATCCACGACTCGTGCCCATCATCTGCCAGATCACTGGGCATTGACACACGCGTGGCACGTCCAGATGGATACCTCCTTTCCGCAGCCCAGCGTTGTTTTACCTCCTTTCCAATGATGGATCCTTGTGCTACGAGGGTCACGGGGAACCCAAAACCGTTCCCCCACAATAATTGCCGACAATCCCACGTCACCCAAACTCTGCAATGTTTTGACGGTGCCGGAGGAAATGTCAATCGTTCTAAAGAATTGTTTGATCGGGATCGCCTTTGTCAGAAGTGGGCGCATGCAAGATGGCAAGCCATATTTCCATGCTATTTCCCATGTTATAGGGCTTTAAGTGGACGGCGGTTGGATATGCTTATGTTCAATTTCGGCTTTAGCAAAATTTAATGATGATATATAGCATGAGATTTATTGATTGCCATGCAGATTTATTGATTGCCATGCAGGATCGTACTTAATAGACCTAATTCTAATGGGATAACGTAAACGCTTATCTATGATACAAAAATAAATACGTGGAGAAAGCTACCTGACCTGGATGACCTGAGAAAGCTATGTGGCCTAATCATGTCATCCAGGTCCCGGATCTTTCTCCACATGTCTACATGCCTTTGCATCGTATATCAGAGTCCAGGTCATCCCGTGAGAATTAGGCCCACTTAGCGCGATCTTTCATTCGCCCAATTTTCTCACAAAAGCGATCCCCATCAAACAGTTCTGTGAACGATTGGCATTCCTTACGGCACCGTCAAAACATTCCAGCGGTTGGGTGACGTGGGATTGTAAACAATTATTGTGTCGAGTTTGGGTTCCCCTGACCCTTGAAGCACAGGAATCCATCATTGGAAGCCAGGTACAACGACGGTGGGGAGCCGAAAGGTGGTAACCACCTGGACGTGCCACGTGTTTCATTGGTAAGAAGAAGATGGAATCGCCCGGTGATCTGGCAGCTGGGCACCCCACGACGAGATGAGAATGAAGGAAGAAGTTGGGTACAGGAGGCTCAGACACGATGGCAAGACGGGTCTGACAATAACAGCGAATTAGAATATTTACAAACCAGTCTTATTTGAGGGACAGCAATGACACTTGTAGGTCAAGGGGCAATTTATCAAACACAATATTATTATTCTCGCACCCATAACTGTAACACAGAAATCGCCATCTTTACATCTAATCTGAAGCGAACTTCACAGTAAAAATTATAAATCATAAATATAGTAATTTACAATCGAGATAAAAATTTGCGAAAAGAATGGAAGAGGAAGAGAATTTACCATTGCATTAGAAAAATTGCTTCTCCGCCATTATTTCTGGCTCTAGTTTATCTATCTTAGTTACATTACAATGTATTATATTATATTTATAATTTCAAATTGTTTTATAATTAGAAAAAAAAGTACACAATAAACATGGAAAAAAACAAATACAAATCGGCCGCACATGGAAAAAAAATTATCTATTTTATAGATTAAGCCTCTTTAATTTAATAAAACTACACTAATTTAGATTTCGCTATTTCATTAAAAATATTGATGACCATATCAAAATAACAGTTCAGCCATTGTTATTCATCAGATGATATTTCACTGTTTCTATTAAAATAACCAACAACAATATACATAAATTCACAGGAAAACCCAACTCAATGAGATCTCATTATTTTTGGCAAAAAACCTCTCAATGAGATCTCATCATTCTTGGCCAAAACCCTAACCCACATAAAAACCCAACTCAATGAGATCTCATTATCCTTGGCCAAAACCCTCTCAATGAAATCTCATTATTATTTTTGGCGAAAAACCACTCAATGAGATCTCATCATTCTTGGCCAAAACCCTAACCCACAGAAAAACCCAACTCAATGAGATCTCATTATCCTTGGCCAAAACCCACTCAATGAAATCTCATTATCCTTGGCCAAAAACTTGGCCAAGACGGCCAACTCAATGAGATCTCATTATCTTTGGCCCTACATTACAGTGAATGTCTTCCCAACTTTTTATAGGCTCCAATACATGCAATACCATGGACAAAAAACCATGGGTGCACAATACTATGTGCCCCAAAACCATCATTGTTTACCTCGTCACCATCATTGTTTACCTAGTCAACTTTGACTCTATCTGGAATCAAGTCTTCCCAGCTTTTTATAGGCTCCATTACATGCAATACCATGCACAAAAAACCATGGGTGCACAGTACTATGTGCCCCAAAACCATCATTGTTTACCTCGTCACCATCATTGTTTACCTAGTCAACTTTGACTCTATCCCAAATCAAGTTTACCTACACTGCTAAGTGAGAACCCCACTCACTTTAGCCCTTCCGCCCACCCAAAATATTTTACACAGGGTATTTTTAACCCGACATCCCCCCTATCACCTAGGTCTAACCCATACTTTACTGGTAATTACCTAAGGGGATGCATGTCTTACTAGGTCTTAGAGTTGTATGCCCATTTACATGAAATAACATTTGACTCCGTTTTATATATATATATATATATATATATATATATATATATATATATAAAGAACCCATCTACATACATAGTTCATCAATTAATTGATCCACGTGCACATATTCTCCTCATTCACTGAATCTCTTATGACACATTTTTCTTGCTACTCATTTCCATTCCTTTAATTAGTTGGTCCATCCACTATAACGATGAACAAAGGTAAGAATACATGTAGCTCATAGCCTCGAGGCCCTCAAAACTACCAAAGAATGATGGGGCCAATGTATAGGCTTGGCGCACCATCATTCTCCTCCACTACCACAATGAATCATGAAGCCTCCCCAACACGTTGTCGTGGTCTTTCTTAATGAGCCCTGGAGATTCAACTTGAGCATGGTGTCCTTAGTCATTACATTAATGGCAGCCCCAATATCAAGCAAGGCATGTGGGATAATGGTGGCATTGATGTGTACATATACTACAGAACTTCCAGGGTCTAAATACTTTCGGAAAATCCCCTGCCCTAGCATTAAGTCGGACAGTTGTCCAATGACATTAATGGTAGGGGTGTCTCTTTTTCGCCTCCCCAGATGTTTGAAACACTTCTCTTTAATCAACTTGTTTTAAATAGGTACATCCTTAATAGCTTGGAGAAGTGTGATTTTGACATAGATTTTTCAATTCACCAAGAAGTTCATTTTCTTCTCGGGTATGTTGGATTGGATGAGTTAATCTTTCAGGAAAGGGTGGTGGATTCAGTCTAGGCATACTTTTTCTCTTTCCTCTTCAGTCTCCCTAGGTGGAGATGGAGGTTGGTTATCCGGGAGCACTCTCCCAAACCTAAGGTTGATTTCCTGAATTTCCACAGCATAAGAAAGGTAGGATGTCTCTCCACTGTAAACTTGTTGTGCCTGTGTATCGTTCGGGTTCAGGTTTGGTTGGGAAGGGATCTGAGGTGTTTAGGTGGAGCAGGGTGTAAAAGTTATGGTTGAGTAGGAGGTGAAGGCAATAAAGATGGAGCATTGATGTGTGGTGGCCTACGCCCCTTGGGTGGTGCATTTCACTGAGGTTGTGGAGGGGTATATGGCTGAAATGGTTGGTTGGTTGGCTGGGAATGGTATCAAGGTGAAAAAGACCAGGGAGAAGGTGTAGACCATGAGGGATGAGCAGGGGGGGGGCAAGAGAGAATAGAGGTGTTTTGGTTAGGGTTGTAATATGCATAGGATGACCCTTGCATGCCCTGCTGGTATGGTCAAGGTCCATGAGGCCTCCTTTGATTTATGTAGCAGAATTGTTCAGTCACCCTGTCAGTTCCCTCATACACAACTTTTAGTCCAGGTAGATAAGGGAACTTTTCTATGGGTTGGTTTTCTTCACAGACCAAGTAGAGACTACAGCAGAATCATGGGATGTCAGGGAAGCCACCAATGCAATGGAGGGCATGGACATAGATTGAGTTGTCCAAAAGATGAGAAACACTTTCAGTAGGGAGTGATGATGAGGCTCATCATTGTGTAAAATATATGGACCTTAATATGCCTCCAAGCTTACTAAAATCAACTCTTCTTATAATTCTTTACATGTTTTAATTATAGTTTGCTTAATGAGATGAGTAAAAGTACGATGTTATATCTAGTGGTCTAATGTGCATTGATTACAGGTTTTTGGGAGAAAATTATGGCTAATTAAGGTGCAGGAACTCGAATGAGAGAAGGAAAGATTATAGGAGATGGGTCTTCCTCATTAATTCCTCACTCATTCGAAGATCCCTCAATCAGATCTCACTAGCTCGGAGTTGTAGGCAGTTGAGTCATGAGCACCATTGGGAGCCGAACCAGTGATAGTTAAGAACCAGTTAATATTAATACTGGGAGCCAAGCCTCCCTATGTTTAAGTAAGTTGTTGGAAACTTTAGTTGTATAAATAAGGAGGCCTAGAGCCTCATTAGGATCCCTATTTTTATCCAAGAGAATATTGATCTTCATCACCACTGCCTCAATTTTCTTCATATGCATTGTATGGATGCATTCTTGGGATACGGATATAATATCATCAATGGAACAATTTGGAACGAAGCCAAATTGTTTGCCAGTGATATGTGTCAAGAGGGAAGATTTTATCCTCTCGGCAATAATCTTGGAAATGATCTTGTCAATAATATTGCACAAGGAGATTGGTCAGAAATCATAAAAAGAGGACGAGTTCGAGACCTTCAAAATTAGAGCAATAGTGGTGGACTTAATAGCTCCAGAGATTTTCCACTCGATTCTGGACTCTTCTACCATCGCCAATAGTTCCCCATTCATATTATCAAAGAAATGTATAAATAACTCCACCATCCATTTGTTTGGTACAAGACATTTATCTCTTGCAAAATATTTGAGTACCAAAAGGAGTTCTTCCACCATAATCGACTTATATAGAGCTACATTTTCCACAACATCAAACATGATGAGATATTCTTGCACTCCCCATAAAAGGTCCTCATAATTAATCCCCTCACTAGCAGTAAACAAGTTTTTAAAAAATGTGACCACTTCCCTTCGAATTTCCTCATCTGAATATACCATGTTACCATTTTCCCAGTGATATTCCGAATGGAATTGTGATTCCTCCTCTTATTGACATATTGGTAGAAGAATTTGGTGTTATGGTCCCCCACCGGAATCCATATGGCTATACTCTTCAACCTCCATGTGGTCTCCTAGACTTCTAGGATCTACATTTTCCTAGTTTCCAAAACATTTAGCCTGTTAAGTATATGTGAAGAGGGCACCTATGTAGTAAAGGTCTTCCCAGACTCACCTATCTCTGCCAAAAATGATTCCAATTCCAATGATAATTATGTGTCTTTAAGTCTCTCCCATGTTCTAGTCAAACTTTTCAATCATTTGTGTTTATAGATGATACTATCCATGGATGACCCTTGTCCAGATCCCATGGTTGCATTCCAAAAGTCTTTGACAATGGAGGTACAAGAATCATCCAACAACCAAGTATGGTTAAATTTGAACGATACCCCTCTTCTAATTGACTCTACCCTCTAGGATAAGATAATAAGACAGTGGTCAGAAAAATATGAATGTTCCATATGTGAACGAAGATTCCCTAGAGTACCACACAACAATTGATATTCACTCGATGATATTTAGAATAGAATGCTTTTGGGGAATAAGAATTCCACTGAAATTTATATATAGAAGTTTGAAGTATGCTTTAATTATAGTATATTTATTCAAGTTGATTTATTTGATCCATCATTTGAATTCTTGGAAACTAACAGTAAGTAGAAGTTTAAATCTGACGGGGCAAGTTTATCTATATTATGCGTTCACAAATTTCATGACCAATTTGCATATATTCTAGAGTGCCATTGGATTCGGCAGGGATTCTCTGGGAGGTCAGCACGAGAGGTTTTATCAAGTCATGGATCTCAACGATCATGATGTGGTGATTTCCAGAGCGACATACTGATCATTTTCTTTTACCTTGAACAAATATTTTTAAATTTCTTTTGTATATTATTATTAATTTTTTTTCATAAGAAAAAAACTAATTGGATATATATATTAAGTCATAAATTAATTATTGAGATTTATCGATATTTACACATAGGAATAACAAAATAACCAACAATAATACACATAAATCCACTGAAAAACCAAACTCAATGAGGTCTCATTATTCTTGGCCAAAAACCTAATCCACAGAAAAACCCAACTCAATGAAATCTCATTATCCTTGGCCAAAACCCTCTTAATGAAATCTCATTATCCTTGGCCAAAAACCTAGCAAAGATGGCCAAGTGAGCCTTCACCGCTTGTAGAAATTTTGAATAATTTAACACATATTCAACAGATATTATCCTGACCATGTACTATTGTGGAATACATACACAATAAATAAGCTCCTCTATGTTGATCATCAATATAGCAGCATCAATAACAATAAAACATCAAGAGCATTCACACATTAACACAGTATGTAACCCGGGGAAAGAATCTCGCTAAAAACCCCACACTATCTGTATATTAATGATTGAGACCATGTAACATTACAAAGTACAATGCTTATCACAAGCAATCCAGTACCAGCTCCACCTGTTACACACAATACAGCTCAGATCTGATCTCCAAATCTATTCCACTGCTTGCCTGCCTCTCCAACTCAATACCTGCTCAAGAACTAATGAGAATGGTTTACCAAACTCGTATTTCACCTGCAAAGAATCACTCACACTCTGTTGGACGTGAGCACAGGGTACAATTCTTGATATTGGCCAATTCATTGGCATACTCAATCCCTCTGATTGTGCAAATCATCATGCACAACTATAGTCACAACTGATAGCAATCTGATCCTCTAACACCTGTCCCTGCTGAACTGAACATGCACTGACATGCAACTGAGTTAACTGATGTATTCTATAGTTGCATTATGAGTTAATAACTTGTGAATTAATTAATAACTAATTCACCCAACTCATCTCTAGTCTATTTGCCAGTTAGACTAAATACAACCAGTTTAACAAAGCTAAACTGAACACAACTCCATCAACTGCACCTCCAGTCCACTAAACTCAACTCACTTGACTTATAACTGAAGTCCTGCATGCAAATATTAGTCATCCCATAGGTAACCACATATTTCCTTCTAGGATCTGCATGTACCACATCCGTAGGTCATCCTGAAGTGCTCCAAGAGAATAAGATCAAGTTTATAGTCCAAATATTATTATGAGACAATAATATTTGACTTTTCTATTTTTGACAGCCAGTCTAAAAATAGACTTTGATCACTCACACTGTGATCACTCACACTGTGGTCACCCACACTGTGATCACTCATACTGTGGTCACCCACACTGTGATCATCCCTGCTGGGATCAAAAATAGAACTTGTGCCATAATTTTCCTGCGGGCCCACTTAGTGAAGGCGACTCTTTTCACTAAGCTCCATCATCTTGTTGCAATCTCAACACTCCCTCTCGACAAGATATGGATTATCAGCAACCCCTATCCTGCCTTGGTGGTACTCGAATTTGCTCCTGGTGAGAGCCTTCGTCAGAATATCAGCATCCTGATCCTCTGTTGGAATGTATGAAAGCAACATGATCCTCCGCTGCACACAATCTCTGATATGATGGTACCTGATGTCAATATGCTTAGATCTATCATGAAATACAGGATTAGTCGAGAGTTTAATGCAACTCTGGTTATCACAGTAAATCACAGTAGGATCCAAATGAGAACCGAACAAACCAACCAGGATCTTCCTCATCCATATAGCCTCGCATGCAGCCAAACTTGCTGCCATATACTCGGCCTCCGATGAACTGAGTGCCACAGATCTCTGCTTCCTGCTGTACCAAGAAACTGTTGTCGATCCAATACTGAAGACCCCTCCTGATGTGCTCTTTCTGACCATTGGGCTCCCTGCCCAATCTGCATCCGTGAAGCCACATAGCTTCACCTCATCCTCCTGTCTGTACCACAAACCATATCCCGATGTGCCTCTCAAATAGCGCAATACATGCTTGCCCGCCTTCCAGAAGAGCTTGGTAGGCTTAACCATAGCTTGTGAAAGCTGGTTAACTGCATAGCATATATCGGGTCATGTATTGACCAAATACATCAGCGACCCCACCAACTGTCGATAAACAGTGGCATCCACTTCTTCTCCCGAAGTGGCATCCTCCTTCCTCCAACCTCCAGGAAGAGGAGTATCAACAGGCTTGCAACCATGCATGTTGAACTTCTCCAGTATCTCCCGAGCATACTTGCCTTGAGAAACAAACAGTCTGCCACTGCGCTGCCATATTTCCAATCCTAGGAAATAGTGAAGGAGGCCCAAATCCTTCATCTCAAACTCTGTAGCAAGATCCTTCTTGCATGACAGTATCAACAGCTCATCACCCATTAGAATCAAATCATCAACATACAGTACAATGATAAGCAACTTACCCTCCACCACAATCTGGTATAGGTTAGGATCCGCCTCGCTCTTGGAGAATCCAAGTCCTGTGAAATAGTTGTCTATCCGTGTGTACCAAGCATGTGATGCTTGCTTCAACCCATACAGCGCTCTCTTGAGCCTGCACACATGCGACTCGCTGCTAAAGACCTCAAAGCCTTCGGGTTGCTCAATGTACACCTCCTCCTCATTGACTCCATTGAGGAACGCAGTCTTCACATCCATCTGATGAATGTGCCATCCCATCTGCACTGAGAGAGAAAGAATCGTCCGTATGGAAGAATACCTTGCGATAGATGCAAAGGTCTCCTCATCATCGATCCCCTCTATCTGTGAAAAGCCTCAGGCAACAAACCTTGCCTTGTACTTCTCCACACTCCCGTCAGCTGCCTGCTTAACTTTGTAGATCCATCTCGAACCCACCACTGATTTCCCTTCCGGTCTAGGAACAATCTCCCATGCACTGTTTCTGACATTAGAATCATACTCTTCCACCATGGCGTCTACCCATGCGGGATCCTCCACAGCTTCCTCGAAAGAGGATGGCTCAGTCGCAACACACTTGCTCATAAGATCCATGTATCCAGTGTACCGATCAGGTGACTGTCTCTGCCTGCATTGGGCTGTAGGTGGTCCTACAACTTTCTCTACATCTTGAGCCAGTCGCTCAGCTTCTGTCAAGCGCTTTCGCCCTCTGATGGTTGGCGCTGCATGAGTGGTCTCTTCCACTCCATGAACCTCGTCCTGTGGCTGATCCACGTCCAGAAGCTCATCCTTAGGAACTAATAGCTCGTCATCTACATGCAAGTGTAGCTCCCTCTCAAGTGAACACTTCATGGCTTTCTCCTCCTGAAATTTTATATCCCGTCGCACAACAGTTTTACCACTGTCTGGAAAATAAACACGATAGTTGTGGGGCGTATCAGTGTACCCCACAAATATCCCAACCTCTGCGGTCAGCTCCAACTTCTTCGTGGCATCCTTCGTCACATGCATGTAAACGTTAGCACCAAAAATCCTCAAATGAGAAAGATGAGGCTTCTTACCAGAATAAGCCTCCTCGGGTGTACTCATGCCAAGTATCCTATGAGGACAACGGTTCTGCACATTAACTGTTGTATTGCATGCTTCCGCCCACAAGTGAAGGGGTAGGCCCTGATCATGCAACATTGCCCGTGCAGCACCCACAATCGTTTTGTTCTTCCGCTCAGCTACCCCGTTCTGCTGTGGGTTATGGGGAGCTATGAGCTCTCTTCGAATCCCTTCTGCCTTGCAGAAATCCTTGAACTCGTCCGAGATGTATTCACCACCATTATCGCTCCTAAGAGCCTTCACCTTCTTCCCCGACTCCTTCTCGGCCAGTGCTTTGAATTCACAGAACTTTGAATATTTCTCGCTCTTCTTCTGCATGAAGAAGATCCAGCACTTACGAGAGAAATCATTAACAAAAATCACATAATACCTGTGTTTTGCTATCGAAGCAACTGAGAAAGATCCACACACGTCTGTGTGAATTCTCTCAAGGATCGTCGTGGCGCGACTATCCTTCTCGTGAAAGGTGGCTTTCACAAACTTCCCCAAAGTACACCCCTTGCACTGATCTGACTGCGCAAGTGTGCCTTTAGGAAGCCCTGTAGTGATCTGTTGTAGTATCTTCAAGGCTCCATGGTGAAGGTGACCCAATCTCCTGTGCCACAACTCGCCATCATCCCGGCTCACCAATCCTTCTGCCTTGCCCGCCATTGTTGTGCATCCATCTACATGCAACTGATAAAGGTTCCTCACTCGAACCCCTATCTTCCGGGTCTCAACAGTTGTCTTGCTGCGCAGGAAAGCCTTTCCCTCGCTGAAAACAACATCATACCCCTTGTCTTCCAACATCGCCACTGAGATAAGATTCTTCTTCAATCCTGGAACATGCATGAATTCCTTCAATACGAAGGGTTTACCAGACTCCCTCTCAAAGGAAATGGTACCGATACCGGTCGCACTGTATCTACCATCATCGCCCATCTCGATGTGCACTCCAAGATCTTTGTCCTCCAGATCAGAGAACAAATCTCTATCTCCCGTCATGTGAAAAGATGCACCACTGTCCAAGAACCACACTGATCCCATCACACTTGAAACCAAGCATGCGATCAATGAAAAATCAAGCTCAAACTGTGAGGCTAGAGCCTCTCCTGCTAAAGATCCAACAGCCTGCTTGTTCTTCTTCTTCTGCGGATAATTAGTGGCATAGTGTCCGTGCTGGTGACAGTGAAAACACTTCACCTTGGACATATCCTACTTCTTACCTTTCGCACCAGACTGAGAAGCTTTCTTGCTCTTCCCTTTCTTTTCTTTGGCAGCCAAAGCACAATTCTCTTCATCAGCTCCCTTTGACGAAGATCCGTCCCTGGTACTCCGCCTGATCTCCTCCTGCACAAGATCTGACCATAGTCTTTCCCATCCTGGCAATTTCTCCCGACCATTGACAGAGTCCTGATAGGAATGCCAACTCTTCGGAAGACCAAGGAGAGCGAAGCTCACCAAGTCCTCATCATCGACAGTAATCCCCACACTTCCTATCTCATCTCGACACTGAGTGAACTTCGTGAGATACTTGGGAATACTGTCACCCTTCTCGCATTTGATGTTTCTGAGTTTATCTTTGAGCGCCAGCTTCCTCTGATCGCTCTTGCTTTGGAATAATTCTGTTAATGATTTCCACATCAAATATGGAGTAGACTTTCCATGGAGGCTGGACACAATGTGATCCTTCATGCCCTCCAATAGAATCCTTCGAAATTTTGCGGTCTTCTTTTGCCAAACTTCCACCTCAGCAGCATCAGTAGGCTTTGGGATATCCGTATCTATGAACTCCTTCAGCCCGTTATCATCCAATACTGCCTCCATCCTGTCCTTCCATGCAATATAGTTTGAGCTACCCTCAAGAGCATACTCCAATCGCAATCCGTTGAAAGACATTGCTGCGTTGTCACCAAGAAAACACTGCTGCAAATTCGAATTCCACCAGCAACCAACTCAGCCGCCTCGGATCTAAGATTCGTGAGAACAAAATATTTCTCATACAGAGATTGACTGTATGGGAATTCACCGGATATCTCACCTTCCAAAGGAAGGATGAATCCAGAGGCTACCTGGCCCGATTACAGACTCTGCCTGAAGAAATAGAATGTAAACACTTCCTGAATAGTAGATCTGATGATCAACAACTCCGATACCATGTAGAAACTTTTTTTTCTACAATTATCTAGCTCGCTCTGATACCATGTAGAAATTTTGAATAATTTAACACATATTCAACAGAGATTATCCTGATCATGTACTATTGCGGAATACATACACAATACATAAGATCCTCTACATTGATCATCAATATAGTAGCATCAATAACAATAAAACATCAAGAGCATTCACACATTAACACAGTATGTAACCCGGGGAAAGCATCTCACTAAAAACCCCACACTATCTGTATATTAATGATTGAGACCATGTAACATTACAAAGTACAATGCTTATCACAAGCAATCCAGTACCAGCTCCACCTTTTACACACAATACAGCTCAAATCTAATCTCCAAATCTATTCCACTGCTTGCCTGCCTCTCCAGCTCAATACCTGCTCAAGAACTAATGATAATGGTTTACCAAACTCGTATTTCACCTGCAAAGAATCACTCACACTCTGTTGGACGTGAGCACAGGCTACAATTCTTGATATTGGCCAATTCATTGGCATACTCAATCCCTCTGATTGTGCAAATAATCATGCACAACTATAGTCACAACTGATATCAATCTGATCCTCTAACACCTGTCCCTGCTGAACTGAACATGCACTGACATGCAACTGAGTTAACTGATGTATTCTATAGTTGCATTATGAGTTAATGACTTGTGAATTAATTAATAACTAATTCACCCAACCCATTTCTAGTCTATTTGCCAGTTAGACTAAATACAACCAGTTTAACAAAGCTAAACTGAACACAACTCCATCAACTGCACCTCCAGTCCACTAAACTCAACTCACTTGACTTCTAACTGAAGTACTGCATGCAAATATTAGTCATCCCATAGGTAACCACGTATTTCCTTCTGGGATCTGCATGTACCACATCCGTAGCTCATCCTGAAGTGCTCCAAGAGAATAAGATCAAGTTTATAGTCCAAATATTATTATGAGACAATAATATTTGACTTTTCTATTTTTGACAGCCAGTCTAAAAATAGACTTTGATCACTCACACTTTGATCACTCACACTGTGGTCACCCACACTGTGATCACTCATATTGTCGTCACCCACACTGTGATCATCCCTGCTGGGATCAAAAATAGAACTTGCGCCATAATTTGCCTGCGGGCCCACTTAGTGAAGGCGACTCTTTTCACTAAGCTCCATCATCTTGTTGCAATCTCAATGCCGCTCGCCCAGAGGCCTACATTACAGTGAATGTCTTCCCAGCTTTTTATAGGCTCCATTACATGGAATACCTTGGACAAAAAACCATGGGTGCACAATACTATGTGCCCCAAAACCATCATTGTTTACCTAGTCAACTTTGAATCTATCCCGAACTAAGTTTACCTAAATTGCTAAGTGAGAAACCTGCTCACTCTAGCCCTTACCCCCCTAAAAAATTTTACACGGGATATTTTTAACCCAATATATACCCTATCACCTAGGTCTAACCCATAGTTCACTGGTAATTACCTAAGGGGACGCATATCTTACTAGGTCTTCGAGTTGTATGCCCATTTACATGAAATAACATTTGACTCCAATATATATATATAACCCTTGTCGTTATATTTGTATGTATGACATCAATGCCCATATAAAAAGAACCCATCTACAGGATTACATGGGTCACCAATGTAACCACCAATTATCTAGGTGTTCTTTTCACATACATAGTTCATCAATTAATTGATCCACATGCACATATTCTCCTCATCCAATGAATCTCTTATGACACATTTTTCTTGCTACTCATTTCCATTCCTTTAATTAGTTGGTCCATCCACTATAATGATGAACAAAGGTAAGAAGACATGTAGCTCACAACCTCGAGGCCCTCAAAACTACCAAAGAATGATGGGGCCAATGTATAGGCTTGGCGCACCATCATCCTCCTCCACTACCATGACGAATCATGAAGCCTCCCCGACACGTAGTAATACCCTTGCGTTTTCCCAAGCCAAAACATATATGGTAGTCCTCCCATCATCAATTGCTTGATTCATGTACACTGAAGGTCCCAATCCTTGAGTTTCAATATGGAGAAAATGGTCCCCATATGCATCATGATCTTCACAATCATCTTCTCTGTTGTATTTCTTTCCATCGCGCCCGCCTCAACACTTGTCGCTTCGGCTCCCATGCCAATGTTCCTAAAATGTGACTGACATCCTTTATAAGGTCGGGCAGTTCAATACCTTCCCAAACCTCTTGAAAAGAACACAGGTGGGCATGCAGTTCTAGAGCTAGCTGAACAATCCTTAGGAGCTCAAATTTATTTCTCTCCTGGGTCATCTTTCATCCCTTTCTACCCTGCCAATAACCACCACTAATCACACACAGTGGGATTCACAAAATCATTCCATAGAAGCTCCATTTTACCCTCTGCATCCTTGTAATTCAGGTCTTGGGAACTGAATCTTTGATATGCCTTCCATTCTAGAGCTAATCAACAACTACCACTCCTATGCCTCAGCCTCAACAACGCCTCCATCATAATAATTAGATACAAAATTTCTCCCAGCTGTGGATCAAGCGATTCCCACAACTCACCATGGCATCCACGAGCACCCTTGTCACCATACATGTTGCACCCAGATCAAATCTTTTGACACCCAAATTGCATCCTAGCAGGTCTTGGTTTCAAATGCTCCAATCACAATGCTTCCTGTTTAGATCTGGGTTTTTCTAAATAGATCCACACTTGTTGATAGCTTCAAACCTTTTCTACTCATGACTGTGGTTAACAAAGGGAAAAATCATACCTTTTAGCAGCGAGATAAACCAAATCATCTCCTCCAATCCGCTTTGATCCATATCCGCTCAATGTGGATGCTTCTCTCAACAAATCCAATCAGATCCATAACTTTTTAGTGCACATCTTTGCTTCCCAAATGAGTGAATCCAATTGAAGAAATAAATACTAATACATGGTCTAGAGATCTAGCTACCAAAGATCCATTCATACCTTGCATTCACTGAGTTTTCAAATTAAACATGAGGTCAACTCACAAATTCTCCTTTGTGCAGTTGTATGGATGCACCATGCCAACCTTATTCTCAATTGTAGATTTACACCAGATCTAACTAGATTTGGCTTCTTCGCAGGTAGATCTATATACTATCAAACTTTATGCATCAGAAACAAAACCATAGACACAACAGAAATCATTACACCTATGCGTTGTTAAGAATTTACCACAGAGAGATAAATTAATTACTGAGATTTACCGATATTTATAGAGAGGAATAATAAAATAACGAGTAACAATACACATAAATATTATATTTATAATGTTTATCTAGGAAAACCCAACCCAATGAGATCTCATTATCCTTGGCCAAAAACCTGGCCAAGATGGCCAAGTGAACCTTCACCGCTCACCTCCAATCCTACATTACATTGAAGTCTTCCCAGAAATTTATAGAGTCCATAATTGCAATACCACAAATAGAAAACCATGGATGGACAATACCATGCGCCCCAAAACCATCATTATTTACCTAGTCAACTTTGACTCTATCCCAAGTCAAGTTTACCTAACAATCTTACCAGATTTTATTTGTTCATGGATCCCAATGCTCATGATATCCAGAAAGATCCCAACGATCATGATGTGGTCATTTCTAGACCGATATACCGATCATTTTCTTTTACATTGACCAAAGATTCTTAAACTTCTTTTGTATATTATTATTAATTTTTTTCTGAAGAGAAAAACTAACTAGATATATATATATATATATATATATATATATATATATATATATATATATATATATATATATATATATATATATATATATATATATATATATATATATATATATATATCCTAAAAAGTCAACCTAATCAAGATGAAAAATAACAATTGCAACCATTTTAATGGGGATTTTAATATCATATCCTTCTCCACAGTATAGCTAAAACATTATTTTTCAAACTAAATATGTCATGTCCCTCAAATGTCATAAAGATTCAACAAATAAATTCTAAAAATTCATCAATGAAACATCATACCAAGAGTCATTAAAACACCCAAAAATCCATCAACTATAGTAATTCAAATTTCCCATCTTCTCGCCGGATGCCTATCGTGGTGGTACTGTAGAACATGGTACCTTACAGATCATGAAACCACTCTTTGGATAGACTGCCAGCAACTAGAATAGCCTCCGTGAAAATATGTGTCAACATATAGCTCCCAAAAAGACCAAGTAAAGCATCAATGCGCTCCCTCCATCCCCGAAGTTCCAACGGGTCAAATTGTGATTCTCCCTTAAAACCATTCATAATGGTTTGTGAGTCTTTGAATATGTGTATGTTTTGAATGCCAATTCTCCTAGAAAACCAAAACATACCCCATAGTTCCATCATTTCCGCCCTAGTGATTATGTCGCATCCATTAATTCAATACAACATGTAACATGTATGTGCATCCAAGCGGATCCAACCACCGCACCCACATTTTTCCCTTTGTGCCACTACATCAAAGTATTGCGCTGGTAAAATAATGTGAGGGGTTGAGTTTCGCTTAGACAAGTCCCGAATGCGAGGGCTCTTTGGTTCCATATGATTGATCCATGCTATAATTCTAGCACATACATGGTTGACAATGCCAAGATGCCCACGAAAGATATAGTGGTTGTGAGTCTTCCATATTTCCTAGAGAGTGAACATGGTAATGAAGGGACTTTTCCCACTCCTAATGGTACTCCATCTCAGATAATGCTATGTGGATAAAAATGTATCGAAGGGTAACCTACACGAAGAAAATATAATGGACCAGACATATAAAGTGGAACTATAATGAAGGAACAAGTGTGATATTGATTCTTCACTTGCCTGACATAGGATGAAACATCTCGATCCAGTGAAGCCTTGATTGCAAAAAAATTCCAAGTAAGGATACTATCCTACCATACCAGCCAACAAAACAAAATCACTTTTAATGGTGTGGATAACTTCCATAATGTTCTAAACCAAGGTCGAGGAGCATATTTTTGACCCCGCGTCGAGAGATTATTACAGACTTCCTCCACCACCACTGATCATTTTAATTGACCCCCATCCCAGGCGAGGGAATCACCAAATACATTCATGCAAAGCCCAAACTACCTTAAACTAGTTACATATTCATTTCAAACCTATGCTATGTGTCCCGTCATGTTGAGTTGTATTTCCTTCTTCCATATCAGTTGAGTCTTGTGCCATCCAAAGACCACTTGTTCCAGGTAAAACATACCTCATTATTGCAATGCTTCCAATACACAAATCAATAGTCTCCCCTCCTTGTTAACACCCATGATGCGATCTCTCCTATAAGGATTTGATTTGCCCTTCCAAAGCCCCATCAAATACGTTGTGGAAAGCATAGTTTGGCTTTTTAGAAACTCCTCCAAATATAAGAACCTTGTTTTATGCCAATTTCTCCTCTGTGAAACCATATTGTAAAGGAAAAACAATTTAGGTACTTTGCTCTGAAAATCCCGTGAACAATGCCCTCCCAAAAAAAGATCTCCACATGGACTTAATGATCAGTGCTTTTCCAAAGATTTTAACATTTAGTATTCCCCATCCATCAATGCTACAAGGCCTGGAGATATCCTCCCATTTTATTAAGTGAAATTTACGATTATCTTCTGGTCTCGACCACAAAAATTTGGCCATTAGTATTTATTTGATTGCTAATGTGCACGTGCAGAGTAAAAAGGTGCATCTAGTATACTGCCATCTACTATAAAACCAACTATATGAGGGTGAATCTTCCCCCAAGCGAAAGTGTTTTGTATGTCCAACAACCCAGTTTCTTTCTAAATTTTTGCAATAGCCAGTGCCAGTCTTGTAGATAGTACTTGTTTGGATTTAGCTTGTATCTCAAATACATGAATCCCTCATGAAGTGGTTTATGGAGAACCCCAAAAAGGTTTATTATTTGTCTTATCACAACAGTATTCCCATTCGCGTGAATAAGAACATACTTATTTCCATTGCCATTCAAGCCATATGCTAAACCAAAGCAATGAAAAGGTGGAATAATGCCTCCCATTCCCGAGCAGATGTCATTCCAAAAGTTAAAATATCATCAACAATAAACAAATGTGTGACACATACCTCACTGAATAACTTCACACCCCGAAAGCATCAACTTGCATTTCCCGATTAATCTTTCAACTGATCCCATCCATCGCCAATTATTGTGTCGAGTTTGGGTTCCCCCTGACCCTCAAAGCATAGGAATCCATCATTGGAAGCCAAGTACAACGATCGTGGGCAACCGAAAGGTGGTAACCACCTGGACGTGCCACGTGTTTCATTGGTAAGAAGAAGATGGAATCGCCTGGTGATCTGGTAGCTAGGCACCACACGACGAGATGAGAATGAAGGAAGAAGTTGGGTAATGGAGGCTCAGACATGGTGGCAAGATAGGGGTCTCACAATAACAACTAATTAAAACCAATCTTATTTGAGGGATAACAATGACACTTGTAGGTCAAGGGCCAATTTATCAAACACAGTATTATTATTCTTGCACCCATAACTATAACAAAAAGATCGCCATCTTTACATGTAATGGAACTTCACAGTAAAAATTATAAATCATAAATATAATAATTTACAATCGAGATAAAAATTGTGTGAAAAGAATGGAAGAGGAAGAGAATTTACCAGTGCATTAAAAAAATTGCGCACTCTTTTCTCGCCATTATTTCTGACCCTCGTTTATCTATCTTAGTTACATTACAATGTATTATATTATATTTATAATTTTAAAAAAATCATATTTATAATTTCAAATTGTTTTATAATTATAATCATTTAAGAGTTATCTCTAATTAGCTAAAAAAAGTACACAATAAACATGGAAAAACAAATACAAATAGGCAGTACATGGAAAAAAAATATCTAATTTATAGATTAAACCCGCTCAAATTAAAATATTTTCAAAATAAAACTCCAGTAATTTATATATTTCACTGCTTCATTAAAACTATTGACGACCATATCAAAAGAAGAGTCTAATCATTGTTATTCACTAGATGATATTTCACTGTTTCTATTAAAATAACCAACAAGAATACACATAAATCCACAGAAAAGCCCTACTCAATGAGATCTCATTATATTTGGAGAAAAACCTCTCAATGAGATCTCATTATTCTTGACCAAAAACCTAATCCACAGAAAAACCCAACTCAATGAGATCTCGTTATCCTTGGCCAAAACCCTCTTAATGAAATCTCATTATCCTTGGCCAAAAACCTAGCCAAGACGACCAACTCAATGAGATCTCATTATCTTTGGCCAAAAAACCTTAATAAGATCTCATTATTTTTGGCCAAAAACCTAATCAAAGAAAAACCCAACTCAATGACATATCATTATCCTTGGCTAAAACCCTCTCAGTGAAATCTCATTGTCCTTGGCCAAAAACTTGGCCAAGACAGCAAAGTGAGGCTTCACCGCTCACCTCGAGGCCTACATTACAGTGAATTTCTTCCTAGCCTTTTTATATGCTCCATTACATGCAATACCATGGACAAAAAACCATGGGTGCACAATACTATGTGCCCCAAAACCATCATTGTTTACCTAGTCAACTTTGACTCTATCCCGAATCAATTTTACTGCTAAGTGAGAACCCCTCTCACTCTAGCCCTTACCCCCCAAAAAAATTTTACACGGGATATTTTTTACCCCACATCCCCCCTATCACCTAGGTCTAACCCATACTTTCTTGGTAATTACCTAAGGGGATGCATGTCTTACTAGGTCTTAGAGTTGTATGCCCATTTACAGGAAATAACATTCGACTCCATTATATATATATATATATATATATATATATATATATATATATATATATATATATATATATATATATATATATATATATATATATATATATATATATATATTACTCTTGTTGTTATCTTTGTACGTATGACATCAATGTCCATATAAAAAGAACCCATCTACCAGATTACATGGGTCACTAATGTAACCACCAATTATGTAGGTGTTCTTTTCACATACATAGTTCATCAATTAATTGATCCACGTGCATATATTCTCCTCATCCACTGAATCTCTTATGACACATTTTTCTTGCTACTCATTTCCATTCCTTTAATTATTTGGTCCATCCACTATAACGATGAACTGCTACTCATTTCCATTCCCCTAATTAGTTGGTCCATCCACTATAACGATGAACAAAGGTAAGCAGACATGTAGCCGACAGCCTCGAGGCCCTCAAAACTACCAAAGAATGATGGGGCCAATGTATAGGCTTAGCGCACCATCATTCTCCTCTACTACCACAATGAATCATGAAGCCTCCCCAACACGTTGTCATGGTCTTTCTTAATCAACTCTGGAGATTCAGCTTGAGCATGGTGTCCTTAGTCATTACATTAATGGCAGCCCCAAGATCGATCAAGGCATGTGGGATAATGGTGGCATTGATGTGTACATCTATTACAGGACTTCTAGGGCCTAAATACTTTGGGAAAATCCCCTGCCCCAGCATTAAGTCGGACAATTATCCAATGACATTAATGGTAGAGGTGTCTCCTTTTCGCCTCCCTGGATGTTTGAAACACTTCTCTTTAATCAACTTGTTGTAAATATGTACATCCTTAATAGCTTGGAGAAGTGGGATTTTGACACATAGATTTTTCAATTCACCTAGAAGTTCATTTTCTTCTAGGGTATGTTGGATTGGATGAGTTAATCTTTCAGGAAAGGGTGGTGGATTCACTCTAGGCATACTTTTTCTCTTTCCTCTTCACTCTCCCTAGGTGGAGATGGAGGTTGGTTATATGGGAGCACTCTCCCAGACCTAAGGTTGATTTCCTGAATTTCCATAGCATAAGCAGGGTAGGATGCCTCTCCACTGTAGACCTGTTGTGCCTGTCTATTGTTCAGGTTCGGGTTTGGTTGGGCAGGCGTCTGAGGTGTTTAGGTGGAGCAGGGTGTAAAAGTTGTGGTTGAGTAGGAGGTGAAGGCAATAAACATGGAGCATTGTTGTATGGTGGCCTCCACCCCTGGGGTGGTGCATTCCACTGAGGTTGTGGAGGGGTATATGGATGAAATGGTTGGTTGGTTGGCTGGGAATGGTACTAAGGTTTAAAAGACCAGGGAGAAGGTGTAGACCAAGAGGGATGAGCAGGGGGGCCCAAGAGGGAATGGATGTGTTTTGGTTAGGGTTTTAATATGCATAGGATGACCCTTGCATGCCCTGTTGGCATGGTCAAGGTATATGAGGCCTCCTTTAATTTATGTAGCATAATTGTTTAGTCACCCCTTCAGTTCCCTCATATGTAGCTTTTAGTCCAAGTAGAGAAGGGAACTTTTCTATCGATTGGTTTTCTTCACCGACCGAGTAGATACTACAATAGAAGCATGGGATGTGAGGGAAACCACTAGAGCAATGAAGGACATGGACATATATTGAGTTGTCCAGAGAATGAGAAACACTTTCAGTAGGGGGTGATGATGAGGCTCATGATTGGGTAAAATATATGGACCTCAATACGCCTCCAAGCTTACTAAAATCAATTCTTCTCATAATTCTTTACATGTTTTAATTATAGTTTTCTTAATGAGATGAGTAAAAGTACAATGTTATATCTAGTGGTCTAATGTGCATTGATTACAGGTTTTTGGGAGAAAATTATGGCTAATTAAGGTGCAAGAACTTGAATGAGACAAGAAGGAGAGATTATAGGAGATGGGCCTTCCTCATTAAATCCTCACTCATTCGAAGATCCACCAATCAAGTCTCACTAGCTTGGAGTTGTAGGGAGCCGAGTCATGAGGATCATTAGGAGCCGAGCCAGTGATAGTTAAGAACCAGTTAATATTAATACTGGGATCCAAGCCTCCCTATATTTAAGTAAGTTGTTGGAAACTTTAGTTGTATAAATAAGGAGGCCTAGAGCCTCATTAGGATTCATATTTTTATGAAAGAGAATATTGATCTTCATCACCACCGCCTCAAGTTTCTTCATATGGATTGTATGGATGCATTCTTGGGATACGGATATAGCATCATGAATGGAACAATTTGGAACGAAGACAAATTGTTTTCCAGTGATATGTGTCAAGAGGGAATATTTTATCCTCTCAGCAATAATCTTGGAAATGATCTTGTTAATAATATTGCACAAAGAAATCGGCTAGAAATCATAAAAGGAGGGTGAGTTCGAGACCTTCAAAATTAGAGCAATAATGGTGGACTTAATAGCTCCAGAGATCTTCCACTCGATTCTGGACTCCTCTACCATCGCCAACAATTCCCCATTCATATTATCAAAGAAATGTATAAATAACTCCACCATCCATCTATTTGGTACATGACATTTATCTCTTGCAAAATATTTGATTACCAAAAGGAGTTCTTCCACCATAATCGACTTATATAGAGCTACATTTTCCATCATTTTCATAAATAAAATGCCAATTAATGCCTCTTTTCATTTCCAAAGTCTTTGTCATTGCCTTTGCCAATATCCTTAGCCATAATAAACCAAATTAACACCCAATAGGAAGTTTGTCCCACCATTCAGCTTGGAATGCATGTCCCATGACTATGGTCTTATATATTTTTTACAAGCATTTTGAACCAGGGTTGTTACAGAACCCTCCTCCGTAGGGGGACACCATCCTCGGTGTTCGATGACGCCTATAACTAGCAAGACTGCTAAAAACAAAACATATTATCCATGGAGCTTTATAATCGAACTCTTTGCAGTATTTACAATGAAAGACCTACTCTAAAGAAAAACATCACGAAAACATGACAACATACTGCATCCTGGAGCTTTATAACATATCTCATTATGGTATTTACAATGCATATATAATTATACACATTTTCTTGAGCCAAGAAATAATCATACTACTTATGGAGTTTTATAAATCTAGCTCGATACAATATTCACAACGATATACACATATACACATATGTACATTTTCTCAACCAGAAAATAAAAGGATGTGATGCCTGCATCTGCAACAATGGAATCCAAAGGCTCACACCTCGACCCTCAAAGTAATACTAGGATTCACCTCCTTCCCAGGACGTATAGAATCCACTGCCAAAGTCAAATATGCATCCAATGTCAAGCGTTATAATCCTACGCCACTTGTCCTCTTCAATGAACAACTATCGGCTCATTATTCCAAGGAACACTCCCAATGTACATCTGATTCCATTTGGAAATTCTAATGACCCAAACAAATTCATCCCTGGTCTTCCTTTCTCTGCTACAGAATCCCTCAGGAAATCTAGTCACCCCCTTCTATGCATTCACTCACCTTCCAAGTTCTGGTAGCACCCCCATTCCAAGCAGTCCATCCCTTGGCAAGACTTCCTGACATCAGAAGATACAAAAATAAAGGCATATCCTTGCCTTAAAACCATCATACCAGTCATAGAATGCTCATGGAAATCAATGGAGACTATTGGGTATCAGTGTCCTACAATGAGCCTGCTCTTGAATGCTTTACCATCATACTATTGTATGTTGCAATTTCTTTCACTGCTGTTGTTGATTTTTGTAGTTGGTTTCAACCACCCAACTGGGCATGTTCATGATTTCCTGTACCAAGAATATAATTCCCATTAGATTCAAAATAAATTTAAATAAGATAAAATCACACCTCATTGGTGGCTTGTCAATAAGGTATACTTGCAATTTTGTTCGCTTCCTATCCCAACAAGTCAAACTAGCATCTTTGTCCAAATCATCATGTATAAACATATCACATCAGGTTAGCTCAAAACACAACCATCATAAATTAAAATCATGAATTACATGAAATCATCATAAAACATAATCATAAGTCACATCCAATCATCATATACCATAATCATAAATCACATGCATAATAAAATTGAAGTAAAATACTGATACTTATCCTTTGACCAATCCTTGGCTTCTATGTTCATCCCTATTCTGTACGCACTCTAAATCAGTAGCCACACCTGAAAAAACACCCAGTTCCCTTTCCTCAACCATGTACACATACATATAGTGTGCATCACACACATAAAACCACACACAACATGCAATACATGCACCTACACATAACGTACAACTCATACACCTACACCTAGTGTACGAGACAACACAATCCATAAATAAACCTACACCTGTTGTAAAACACAACACATACATAATTCTATATCTAGTGTATGATACAACAACATACATCTATATCCGATGTATAACACCACACAATACATGTAGATACACAGAGTATCACACAATCAATACATGTCATGATACCACAACTACACAATGCCCATATATAGTACCGCATGCTCGCCACACAACATGCACGACATGAACACAATACCACATGTACACCAGTACCATATGTACAACATGTATATAGTACCACCTGTACAAAGAACCACCTGCATAACGTGTTCACAACATCACATGTACACAACACCACCTGCACAATGTGTACACAATGCCACATGTACTCCGCACCACATGTACAATGTGTACATAATACCACATGTACATAGTACCATATGCACAACATGTACACGACACATGTACATAGTACCACAGGAATGACATGTACACAACACCACGTACACACAATGCCACTTGTACAACATATACACAACACCACTTGTACAATCATGCACACAACACCATATTTACATAGCAACACATGTACAACATGCATGCAACACCATATATACATAGCACTGCATATCCAACATGTACATAGCATCATTTGTACACAACACTACATATCTAACATGCACAGAGCACCATATACACACATCGTTGTATATCCATCATGTGCACAGTACAATATGTACACAACAATGCATATCCAACTTGTACATAGCACCATCTATACCCAACACTGCATTTGAAATATTCACATAACACGATATATACAATCGAAACACAAAATCATATGTACAAAATACTACATATGCAACATGTACATAGCACCATATGTACAACAATAGTACCATACATCCAAAACCACATTGTCTCTACCAAGAAACTTTGCTTCCAGTATCTTATCCATGCTTGTTCTGACATGTTGCAGACCACACCGCCTTCATTTCGCTGATGTATCCCTTGGTATAGCCTTCCCATAACATAGTCATAATATAATCACATAATATCAACTCATAACCACATGACACTGATGTCATATATTTGTTAGGGCTACTCTTCCCACTTGATTCCTTGTAATACCAAGAACCTCTTCATGCCATTCACCCGTGTGAGAAACCATTCATCCACAAGAATGATTCCTGAAAACCCTATCAGATAGTGGCATATACATAGATACATAGATACATATACATAAAAATTAGCATAAAAGAATCATGATCTGGTCATATAATGACATACATACACACGTACATACATATAAACATTAGCATTAAACAACCATGATCCATGACGACCTTGTTGGACACAACATACATACATACATACATGTATACATATATAAAAATCATCATAATCATGATCATAACATAATTTCCAAATATCATGAGTTTTGGATTAATAGAACTCCCTTTATGCATGTAATACATGCACAACATCGAGAACAACAGTTCCCAACATAGCCAAGGCATATGATGCCTCAAATCCATTCATCTTAACCTTTATTGATTACCTTTCCCATGACTGTCCTACCATTGTCGATTTACACCAATGGACCCAACCAACTCAATCGGTTCTCATACTCTTTCAGCTTCCCTTATATATATACTGAGCTCCATTCGGGTCTTACATTATCTGCTATGTTTCATTCAGCTCTCCCTGAGTTCCATTAAATTAACTCTTTTCCCAACCAATTCCCAAAAATCAAAACATAAAAGGAAAAACAAGAAACAAAAAATAAGAAAACCATGAAAATCAATAACAATACAACACCACAAACAAAGTGGCATGATCATGCGCAAGATGCAAACAAAACCGCAATCAAGCACAACAAATCACCAAAATACAAAAAGCACAAGGCTAACAATAGATGCCATGAATCAATCCCCATGGTTCCTAGGGAAAGCTCAACCTGATCCTTCTTCAAGATTCCATGGCAATATATTTTTCCATGCAATCACCTGCATAATACTACCATAAACACGCAATTGTCAGTGTATAAATAAACATAACAATGCACCAGTTACCTTACCTCATTCTGCTAAGCACGTTGCTTGCAACCTAACACATACATGTCATCTTTCAAGAGACTCCAATCCTTTGCCATATCTAGATATAACTAGACACCGATTGTTATACCTGTCAAATACATGTTCATGAATCTATCACACATATACATAATGTCAAACAAGAATAACGTTAAGAAAACTTCATGTATGCAAAGCACTCATTCGTTTGGAATTAGGGTTTCCAAACATAGCCAAAGGAATTCTTGCCCAATTCTTTTCTTTTACCTTTTTACCTTGTTGCAATCGAGGCTTAATATGTATTGTCATATCACCCAACTGTTATTTATATAAACACATCAATTATTACCTTGTCATGCTAATACCAAGCATGTTTCCCTACAAATACTCACACATGTCAACCACGTGTTCCAAATATCAATGCAATCATTTCTATAAATTTGAAATCAACCTTTACCAATACTAACAATCATTTCATAATCCATAGTCAACTCATAGTCATTAGACATAATGCTACAACTATCATCTACTACACTCAAGTACATATCAATTGTCTCAACACATATGTATTAGTACAATCATCTTAAAACAAGATCATTGGAATACATACTTATATTATGTAATTCATGCAACTTGCAAACATACCATGTTAAATAAATCAACTAGATGCCAGAATAGACACCAAACACTCAAACACCAAATAGACGACACAATCAAACATTCAGGAAAAATGTAGATGACATAAGCAAGCCTATACCTTAATGTATCTCAGGGTAGGTTATCTTGTTTGTAGAATCAATCTATTCATCATGATATAGCTTTACAACACATCATCTCAAGCACAAATAAGATCATGAATGATATCCATAACAGTAACTAACTAACATGTTCACATCATAAACTCATACACAATTATCACTCATACATAATAATCACATATGTACCATCAGTTGAGATTAGTATGACATAATAACACAACGTATTAACTCATACCTGAATGTCATAACCCTAACCATTGTATAGAGAAATACAACTTAGTATGATACATATAATAACAAGATCTTAATGTAATAACGATAATGATCAAGTTACTAGCATATAACAAAAACAATGTATAAACTAATCATCAAGATCACTATCATATAACCACAACAAGTTAACCTATAGCATACTCATCAACAACATATAACATAATCATCAAGTTATCTAACATAAAACAACTGGAGCAATGCATACAACCATAGGTTACTATTACTCATGGCGATGTGACACATGTGCATATGACTACACTAATCAACTAGTATCTATCATGTATGTAACCATAACATCAATAGACATGTACATAAACCTAATGTATATAACCCTAATGCATATAGCAATCCATTAACTAACATAACTACATGCCCAACATCCAAACCTGTATGACGACATTCTCTTGCCTCGAGGTATAATGTTGCGACTTCACTTTGATGTTCTACATCTCCTGCTTTACTTCATTCAACACATTAGCATCATAACATACCAATAGCCCCATGATGAACTAATTGCATACAATGACCTCATGCATAACAAACTTCACCATGACAAGCCATGCATAACAAAATGAAGACACTGACATGCATAACAAATCGCATACAACCATATAGTCATGACAACACATCCCACAACAACTCCATCAACCTCTACATGGCAACCTCACTACAACCATGATCAACACCATGCAAATGCAACAATAACATGGGCTACAAGCATAAGGAATGAAACTGGCATGAATGCATGACCAACACACATCCCATCCAGTCCAAGGGGTGAACCATGCTCTGATACCACTCTGTAGCACCCTCCTCCCACATCTACCCAAGCAACTAGCCAATCAGGCTAAACATAGGACGACAGGCCACTATGATATGATTTGACCTCCTAAGTCATGTTAATGAAGTGGAATCCATGGAAACACACCATACAGACATTCAACATCAGCATTAGGACCCTCAAGAACCAATCGAACCTTTCTTCCGACCAGCCCTTGGGTCCCACTAAGCTTTTGGACCACTTCACCTATGGACGCTCTCATGCAATGGGCATGCTAGCATCTAGGGACCTCTAGACACTCTCACAAGCCTGCAAGCCACAAGCCAATGTCCGAGGACTATTTTGCATAGTGTTTTGCCAGTGTCCCCGAGATTTGAGCCACTTTTTCAAGCCCATAACCCAAGTCACTGCCCAAAATTGAATGACATCTTTAGAATAGTAAAATAACAAGGAAATGACAGTATAAATTCAATCACTTGAATAAGACCTTGATTCAACCCCTACTAGCCATGACAGTCGTTTCATCAAACATATCATGAATATGTAATCTATAGGTCTAAATAACAGATATGAGCATAGGGGTCTCATACTTATCTGAGATTCACTATGAGGCATTGTTTCCTTAGAACTTTAGCTGCAGTTTCATCCATTAGGCCATAGATACATTTTTCATTCATATAGAAGTAAAAACATGATGGGATCCATACATAGCCACTGTCATAATACATATTCATAAACAACATAATAACAACAAAAATAGTAAGGAAATAATGACCATATAATCCACATATAAAACAATATAATACTCATGAGATAATAAGAAGAGATAACCTCTTATTAATGATGCAAAATCCGACCCGGTATGAGACTACCACATTCCACCCGACCGTAGAATGGCTGAGCCAAATCTCTCTTCAGTCATTCACCCTCGTGCCAGATTCCAAGCATGAATGTGGGATCTCATAGAACACATCAATCCGAAACCATCTAGCACTTCCATAGGCCAACAACCTCAACCCATCAAACATTGATTCCACAACACAGTCGTACATCACAAAACCATCATCATATTGGTCTATATCCAAGCCTTCCATGGATTCCATAACATTTTTTCTAACTAAGGCTTCCAGGACTAGTATCTCAACCCACAATTTTCGCCGGCAGAGCATTTATCTAAACAAGGCTTCTAGGACTAGTAACTCAACCCTCCTAGGGCTTCCAGAGTGTTTGTCCAACTAAGTCTATCAGGACTAGTAACTCAACCCATGATGTTACAGGGCTTCCAGAGTGTTTGTCCAACCAAGTCTCCAAGAACTAATAACTCAACCCAAGCTAAAGGATACATGAGAACAAACCAGAAAACCAAAAAACTAAACCCACAACATCGTGGCTATCCATGAAATGGAAAGGGTAGGAAAATCCATTGTCAATCCAAGAAATCCTCCATGCCAATGATAGATCATAACTAATAAACCATGTTCATGTGTCATAAATGCCAAAACTAGTGAGGAAAATATACATGCAACTCGATACCTGCAAGAAAACCCCACTGTAGCTGATGATCGTGATGTCCTCTTGTGCTTTCCTACTCTTCCTTTTCCTTATTGATCCAAAATCCAAGTCTACCACACCCTCCAAAAGTGCTCCAAGAAAACTCTAGGTATCTAAGAGTATGAGAGAGAGAATGATGAGAGAGCTCCAAAACTAAACGAACAAAAGGTTACACTAACCAAACCCTACCCATTGATCCTCATAAGCCTTTTTATCAATGAGGCCTCTATTTTCTTCATTTTCCATTATTTTCCTTCATTTTCCTCCTCGCATGCAACCTATGATGTTTCACCTTCCTTTTTTCTTAATTTCCATTATTTTCATAAATAAAATTCCATTTGATGACTGTTTTCCTCTCCAAATCCTTTGCCATTATCTTTTCCAATATCATTAGCCATAATAAATCAAATAAACACCCACTAGGATGGTTTTCCCACCACTCAGCTTGGAATATGTGTCCCATGACCGTGGTATTATATATTTTTACATGGAATTTTAACCAGGGCTATTACAAGATCCCTTGCTCTTGTGGAATGTCTTACATAGGACAAATTGGAAGATCCTTCAAAGCCTGTCTTAAAGAGCATATGAATGACACCTACCATAACTGAATCACTAAATCCGTTATCAATGAACACTCCTACAATACTAAGCATTTAATTTTTTTTGTGAAAACCAAAGTCTTCACCTCTACATCTTTCAACTCAAACCACATCATTACAGAAGCTATAGAAATTGAAAAGAATCCTAACAACTTTAATAGAGAACATGGATATCAATTGAACAATTCTTGGAAAACCATTATCGATTTTTTGTCCTCTATTTCTAATCCTCCTAACTTTGATGTTAGGCCTATCCATTCTCAGTTACCCTCCCCCTTCACCTTTCACTCGGTCCTCTTTGTTACCTTATTCCCAACCCCTTGTTTTTTCCTATTCTCTTCCCTCTATCCCCAACCACCTTTTTATTAATTCCTTTTTATTTTAAACTTTTAATATATACTATGTTAATTATCTAATTTTAATCTTAATTCTATTTTTAATATACTATTTTAAATTCTTCTTTAATTTTAATCTAATTAATACTTTTCTTATTCTACTTTTGTGTTGGTTCGAAACGTGTCGGACAAAAAATTCTCTTATGTGATTTCTACTGAAAGACTTTGCTTAAATAATTTAATCATATTATTATATTACTTTAATCCTTTTTTTTAGCAGCCTTGTCTACTTGTTAGTTTTTTGGAGTTGTTAGGTTTTTTGGAGTTTCTAGATAGAATTTGGCAAAAACCATTATGGTCAAATCTTGATTTGTATAGATTAAATTGGTTTTTTTAGCATCCTAAAAAACATGGGCACTTAGGTTGTGAAGAGTACACCCCTCAAAATTGTGATTCCAATGAATCCATCTCAGATTCTAGACAAATTAGACCACAAAATAGGTTGGAAAACATTTCAAAAGATCTAACAAATAACCTATACTATATTTTAATTTTAATTTATTAAAATTTAATATTATTATAATATTAATTAAATAATTTAAAATAAATATTTTACCTTGTTCTCTCTAGTATTAAAATCAATTTGAGCAAATTTATCATTTTATTAATTTGGCCCTTCTATCCATTTATTATATTTTTCTAGTTCTTCTAATTTAATATAATTTTAATACTAATTTAATAATTTTAAATAGATATTTACCATTTCCACTTTAATATTCAAATAAATTTGACCAAATTCACTATTTTATTATTTTATTAATTTGATCCTTCATCCCATTTATTATATTTTTCTAATTCTTTTAAATTAATATATTCTATTTATTCTAATATAACCATAACCTTTCCCTAACCTCCAAAAAAAATAATAACTAGCAATTGCACCACATGTTGCAAAGGAAATGTCATAAGGCACCAAAAATTGGTAACATTTCATATGAGGAACTATTGACTGTAGAATAATAGGCTCATTATGTTAAGTAAAATATTAAGTTAGGAGATGATTTCCAATTCCAAGTGCTTAAAAATAAACAAAGCTTCTACTCAAATATAAAATATTATTTTGAGGTTCCATTCATGGATGTTCAATGTTACTAGGGCATTTGTTGGGATTATTATGGTTAGAAAAGGTCTCATGGCTAGATATGGCTTCTCTTTTGGTCAGTCTCTCGTCCTATAAATCTCCTGTCGTTTAACTTCATTAAATTGAAGCATTTTCTATATAAGATTTTCTTGATATTTATTATCTGGTTAGATGGTTTTGTTTGATTTTTTGCTTGTTTTCTGTAAAAAGCATTAAGCTCGAACCCTTTTCTCTAATGGGAATTTTGATACATATATATTTTTGTGTGAGAGAGAAAGGGAGTGTAAGTGATTTTCATTTATTTCTATTATAGGTCACGACACTGGTCATAATTTGGCGGAATGGGAAAATTTTGTTAGATTAATTCTTTGATCTTTGAAGTGGAGTTCTTATTTTCTTTCTATGCAACTACCACATTGACAGGCTTACAATTTGGAATCGCCATACTGATGACAATTATTCTTCGTTGTATGGGTTATATCCAGCATTCCCATTTACCTTTCTCCAAGCTTGCAAAATTTTTGATATGTGCCAATTTCTCCATTGTTGGCATGTATGTCAGTCTCACGTGGAATTTTGTTGGTTTTTACCAGGTGAGATTGATAGACTTACTTTCTCTTTTTTTCAAATAGGTATGCCACTCCTTTGTAAGATTTAAATCAATACAATTCATTTCTCACCTTTTATGTTTATTTGTATGTAAATAAATAACTTCACTGCTTTCAGAGTTACTGAGAATTGTTGGAATTTTTTATATGGAACCTAATAAATACGAAAAATATTGCATCCAATAAAAGTGTTGAAAGTATGGAAAATTGTAGGGACATATAAAGTTCAAAGTGAAAAATGTGATGCAAATTCTTGAAATTTGTTATTCAACATACATTAAATGAGGAACCAAACAAAGAAATGAAAAAGAAAATTAAGCAACAGAGGAAGAAGATCAATGCCAAAGATCAAATCGTTATTATAATCATATAATCCTTCTTAAAATTCACAATATTGGCATATAAATATTTCCCGACTTCCTATTTGTAAATTCCATAAGTTGAACTATTATATTTTTGGGAGTATTTTAATGCAATGTTATTCCAATCCCACATGCTTGTGGCTTATTGACAATTGGCATGTACCATATTTTAGTAAAAAATTAGGACCCTTACATAAGCATTCTTCTTGTTGGTGGAGTTTATTGAATGGTTCAAAACTCGTTCGTTACAGTGTCTTGCTCAGATTGAATTTTATTACTTAAATATCTAAACTTTTTTATGAGGTTCACTTTGTATTGCATTGTTTAGTATGATCACTATATTTTATTATTTTGAATGTAATGCCTTGTTTTTGTTAAGATTTACTTTCTTATATGAGCTTCTATTTGTTGTACAGATAGAAAAGTTGAGCATGATACCTATATCTTGCCATTTTGAAGTTCTCTTTGACAAGATTCGTTATTCAAGTAATACCAAGTTAAGTATAATAGTAGTGCTAGTTGGTGTAGCAATATGTATTGTGACAAATGCCAGTGTTAATACTAAAGGTTTTGTAGCTGTTGCGATTTCAGTAAGGAGAACTTCTATTCAATAATATGTAAGTCTTAAATCATCCTTTTTTGTTTTTTGCATTTGAGGTACTTCAATTTCGTTGATTAGGCTAATAAATGTTTCACTATTTTCTTATACAAAGCTCTTTTATGTTGTTGTATACACAATATGTTCACTACATATAGAAGAAATATACATTGGGTTCTTTTCATCTTCTTGGACATATTGTGCCATTGCAAGAAGCTACCTCGCTCATTTTAGGTCATTTTCTTGATTACTACCTCACAAAAAAAGAGTGGATCTTTATGATTATTCTATAACTTTTGTGGTAATATGAAAATGGAATCATTCCTATATTATTTTTATATATGTAGTATTCCTTTTTATGTTTTACATAAGCTAAATCATAGGCTCAAAACCTTGGGCAAATGATATTCCTCCGATATTAGGTCAATTAGAATTGTGTAGCTAATCTTGTGTGTCATGGTTGTACAACTCTTCATTACACTCTCATGCTTGATCACAATTCGCACCAATCTTAGCCAATTCATCTACATTGGCCTATTCATAGCATTCTCATTTCAAGTTCTTGGTCATATGAAGGCTATCTTTGTCCTTGTACTGGAATTCATCTTTTTTGGCAAAGAAGGGTTAAATTCACAGGTGGTCTTGAGAATGTTTCTAGCTGTGATTGGAGTGATTTGGTATGGTAATTCATTTGAAAATCCTGGGGGTAAATAATGGTGTATGTATCCGATTTCTAGTGAAAGGAACCTGAAAATTGGGGGATCTAAAGATGGAGGGCTTGAAAATCTTAAGTTGAGTCTACACCTTATAACTGAGGTTTTCCCAATGATACACATTGCTTGTGGGATTCATCTGGGCTTCATTTATTATTGTTATATATTATAAGAGCATTTATTTGTATACAGCTGTTGTGGGGAAAAGTATCCGATGCGGATGACCCTATCCCTACTCTAAAGGTGACAGTCTTTAGCAACAACTGAAAGTAAAGCTTTGATGTTTTCCTTTATGAAAGTACAGAGAGAAAGAAGAAATGATTAACCAACCTGGTGTCCTTCGCTTAGTCGATCTTGATCCTCTCTCTTTGTCTCTTTTTCCCAGCTCCTTGCTCTCTTTGCCGGTCAAGCTACACACAGATCCTGCACAAAACAAGAGAGAAAACTACAAGATACATGTACTCATAACTGATGCATGGATTAGAGTGAATCAAATATACATGTAAATACAATACATCAATGCAATACAAGTATATAGGAGAACATGCAAAACTTTATTGATAGAAGTAACAGGGTTCTGAGAAGGTTACAACCAATGATGGCTCCAATCCAGCAGCACCTCCCCAGCAGCAAGAACTCTCCTCTTCACCTCTAGTAAAACAATCACCCAATAGCTCTAACTGTAATCCAACAGCACCTCCTTGCTTTACACAAAATTCCAACCTCCTTAGACCTCATAGAAGAGCTCTATATATAGGATAGAAGAAGAGAGGATGAGTCAGCTTGAGACTGACATGAAGCTGCCTTGTGTCCTCTCCCTCTTCAGTTAATCTTCAGTTCTTGAGTCCACTTGGAGATCCTTGGTTACACATGGTGATCAAGTACCTCTTACTCATCACAAGGCGAATCTGATGAACCAAGTGTCAGTTTGGAAGCTTCCTGGGCAGTTGACACCTTGCAGGATGACTGTGCCACTTGGCCAATCTCGCCCAGCGCAGGTAGCCTTCATTACTTTTGTTCCAGCGCAAGTACAGAGTGGGACAGTTGCATTACAGCGCAGAAGCTCAGTTAAGCAGCTGACATGATCCAAAATAAGCCTGTTTTGAAGTGTTTTCAGGTGGAGAACTGATTGGAAGTGCTGTTGTTTGATGACCTTGTTCTTTTAGGGGTAAGAACAACATGTTTAGGGACTGAGGATCCCTGTAATTATCGACATTTCATGCTCCATGATGCGAGGCACAAAAATGTCTATAACAGTTGCCCCCTAAAGTATGAGGCCATTTATCGGGTGAAATGCTTTATCTAGAGGGTCCGAAGTTCGTTCCAGTGCTGAGGAGGAGCCCTGTAATACAATACAATACAATACATTATTTTTTCATTCTATTTTCATGATCTAGCTGAGGCAGGCATTCCCATGCTCGGCTTTTAT
The DNA here is from genome assembly GCA_031772625.1 of Pinus tabuliformis. NCBI lineage: Eukaryota > Viridiplantae > Streptophyta > Pinopsida > Pinales > Pinaceae > Pinus > Pinus tabuliformis. Next base: position 495,227,797 of record CM062807.1, on the reverse strand, counting down.
AAATACATTTTGGTACATATGACAGACGATCGTCTGAAGGTAGACTGATAATTTTCTGCTGAAATTATCATCCTTTGAATAGGATGATCATCTGCTGCAATAATGTACATGACAAATGCTTTTATATTTCCTGAATATATATCGCAGCCCGGATGGATGAAACTAGATCCGGGGTCTTCAAACTCGTTCGATCTTCACTCTAAGTACAAGTCGATCCATGTGAGAATTGCGCTGAAGTCGAACATGGAAAGACATCGCTTGATTACCGGTCAATAATGAAAACCGTTAACAAGCGCGAGAGGGATCACCAATAATGACGATGACCCTCAAGGTACTGCAGTACAATTCACGTGGCGTGAATAAAGGACTTGGCGTCGAACGCCACACAAAATCTTCTGGTCGAAGGTCATTGATGTATACTTGATCTCTCTTTGTCTCTTGTTCCCAGCTCTTTGCTCTCTTTGCCGGTCCAGCTACACACAGATCCTGCACAAAACAAGAGAGCAAACTACAAGATACATGTACTCATAACTGAAGCATGGATTAGGATGAATCAAATATACATGTAAATACAATACATCAATGCAATACAAGTATATAGGAGAACATGCAAAACTTTATTGATAGAAGTAACAGGGTTCTGAGAAGTTACAACCAATGATGGCTCCAATCCAGCAGCACCTCCCCAGCAGCAAGAACTCTCCTCTTCACCTCTAGTAAAACAATCACCCAATAGCTCTAACTGTAAACCAACAGCACCTCCTTGCTTTACACAAAATTCCAGCCCCCTTAGACCTCATAGAAGAGCTCTATATATAGGATAGAAGAAGATGAGTCAGCTTGAGACTGACATGAAGCTGCCTTGTGTCCTCTCCCTCTTCAGTTAATCTTCAGTTCTTGAGTCCACTTGGAGATCCTTGGTTACACATGGTGATCAAGTACCTCTTACTCATCACAAGGCGAATCTGATGAACCAAGTGTCAGTTTGGAAGCTTCCTGGGCAGTTGACACCTTGCAGGATGACTGTGCCACTTGGCCAATCTCGCCCAGCGCAGGTAGCCTTCATTACTTTTGTTCCAGCGCAGGTACAGAGTGGGACAGTTGCATTACAGCGCAGAAGCTCAGTTAAGCAGCTGACATGATCCAAAATAAGCCTGTTTTGAAGTGTTTTCAGGTGGAGAACTGATTGGAAGTGCTGTTGTTTGATGACCTTGTTCTTTTAGGGGTAAGAACAACATGTTTAGGGACTGAGGATCCCTGTAATTATCGACATTTCATGCTCCATGATGCGAGGCACAAAATAGTCTATAACAACAGCTGCTACCCTTTCCAAGGTAGAGGAAGTACAACATAAAATCTTTAATTGTTCAACCTTGCAGTTTTATTTTATGCAAGCAAGGCTTCTACATCATCATTTTTTTCTTCAAAAGCACTCATTATTTATTGTATGTTTGTCATTTCTCAGTTATTATTAGAGATTCAAGTCTCTTTTCTCAGAATTGCAAGAAAGCGTATGCATACTGGCTTCTATAATGACTCTTGTTCTCACATAATATGTGCCTACCAACTCATTTTTTGCTAATTTATCACAATACCTATATCTAATAAGCACATAAGAATCATTTACTCTAGAAGAATAGGCTCGTTGTGTTAAGTAAAATATTTAGTGAGGGGAGGAGCCTTTATAGGGTGTAAAGGGATATGTTTCCTTTGTGTTGCTCAATTCTATATTTTTTAGGAGCATTGGATGACTTGGGTTTCTGGTTTTGGGGGATTGGTGATTTGGGTTTCTCTTTGTTTTGTATATTAGTTGTTATGCTCGTTGGTATATTGAGGATCTATAGCACTTGAGGTCATTTGTATGATTTATGTGCACCATAGGGAATTTGGGCACTTTGAGCTTTCAGGATTCAAGATCCAGATCTGATAGCATAAATTGATGGGCTGGAAGTGATTGGATCTCTATGTAATTTTAGAGGTTAGGTAGGCATGGAACCTGCAAGCAAGGCATATAGGAAGGAAACCCTTGATGTGGCAACATGGATGTTCAATGTCAGCACATCTATTGGGATTATTATGGTTAAAAAAGGTCTAATGGCTAGATATGGCTTCACTTTTGGTCAGTCTCTCATCCTATAAATCTCCTGCTATTTAATTGATTCAGATTGAAGCATTTTTAATTTCAAAGTTTATTGATATTTATTCTCTAGATAGATGGATCTGTTTGATTTTTTACTTGTTTTTTGTAAAAGGCATTAAGTTTGAAACCTTTTCTATAATGGGGAATTATGATACATATACATTTATGTGTGAGCGAGAGGGAGTGTAAGTGATTTTCATTTATTTCTATTATAGGTTAGAACACTGCTCATGATTTGGGGGAATGAGCAAATTTTGTTAGATTAATTCTCTTATCTCTAAAGTGGAGTTTTTGTTTTCTTTATATGCAGCGACTACATTGACAAGCTTATATTTTGGAATGACCACACTGATGACAACTATTCTTCATTGTATGGGTTATATCCAACCTTCCCATTTACCTTTCTCCGAGCTTGCGAAATTTGTTATTTGTGTCAATTTCTCGATTCTTGGCATGAATGTCGGTCTCATATGGAATTTTGTTGGTTTTTACCATGTGAGATTGATACACTTACTTTCTCTATTTTGCAAACAGGTATGTCGCTCCTTTGTAGGATTTAAATCAATACACTTCCTTTCTCACCTTTTCTATTCATTTTTATGTAAATAAATAGCTTAGCTACTGTTAGAGTTACTAAGAATTCTTGGAATTTTTTTATATGGAACCTAATACATACGAAAAATATTGCGTCCAATAAAAGTGATAAAAGTATGGAAAATTGTAGGAAAATATAAAATTCAAAGTGTGGAATGTGATGCAAATTCTTGAAATTTGTTATTCAACATACACTAATGAGGAACCAAATGAAAAAATGACAAAGAAAATCAAGCAGAAAAGGAAGAATATCAATCCCCAAGATGAAATCATTATTATGATCCTTCACCCCTTCTTTAAATTCATAATATTGGCAAATAAATATTTCCTAACTTTTTACCTGTAAATGACATAAGTTGAACTATTAAATTTTTGGGAGTATTTTAATGCAATGTTATTCCAATCCCACATTCATGTGGCTTCTTGCAAATTGGCATGTATCCTATTTTAGTAAAACATTAGGGGCCTTAGATAAGCATGCTTCCTGTTGGCGGAGTCTATTGAATGGTTCATAACTCATTCATTACAATCTCTTTCTCATATTGAATTTTATTATTTAAATATCTAAAAAAAATTATGAGGTTCACTTTGTATTGCAGTTTTGAGCATGATAAATATATTTTGTTGTTTTGAATGTAATGCCTTGTTTTTGTTAAGATTTAGTTTCTTATACGAGATTCTATTTGTTGTGCAGATAGAAAAGTTGAGCATGATATGTGTATCCTTCTTTTTTGAAGTTCTCTTTCAAAATATTCGTTATTCAAGAGATACCAAGTTAAGTATAATAGTAGTGCTAGTTGGTGTAGCAATATGTACTATCACAGATGTCATTGTCAATACTAAAGGATTTGTAGTTGTTGTGATTGCAATATGGAGAAATTCTATGCAACAATATGCATGTTTTAAATCATCCTTTAACAACACTTTTCTATGTTTCATTAATGTCAAAGACATACAATATTTTGTTGTTGTTTGCATTTGAGGTACTCCAATTTTGTTGATTAGGCTAGTAAATGTTTTGTTATTTTGTGATACAACGCTCTTTTATGTTGTTGTATACATAGTATGTTCACTACCTTCAAATCAAATACACATTGGGTTCTTTTCATATTCTTGGACATTCTGTGCCATTGCAATTAGCTACCTTGCTCATTTTAGGTCATTTTCTTGATTATTGGATCGTAGAGAAAAGAGTGGATCTTTATGATTATTCCACAACTTCTACGGTAAGATGGAAAGGGAATAATTCCTATCTTATTTTTCTAAGTATAGTATTTTTGTTTATTTGTTACATAAGTGAAATCACAGGCTTAAAAACTTGGGCACATGATATTCCTCCATCATTAGGTTAATTAGAGTTCTATAACTAATCTTGTGTGCCATCATTGTTCAACTCTTCCTTACAATCTCATGCTTGATCGCAGTTGGCATCAATCTTAGCCAATTCATCTTCATTAACCAGTTCACAACAATCTGATTTCAAGTTCTTCGTTATATGAAGATTATCTTTGTCCTTGTATTGGAATTCATCTTTTTTGGCAAATAAAGGTTAAATCCCGGCGATAAAGAAAAACATATGTATCTAATTTCTAGTGAAAGGAACCTTAAATTTGGGGATTCCAAAGATGGAGGGCTTGCCAAAATTTAGCAAATTAGAATATGTTACTGCTTAGGTTGATTCTACACCTGATAACTTAGGCTTGCCCAATGATACACAATTCTTGTTGGATTCATTTGGGCTTCATTTGTTGTTGCTATAGATATTTGTCTTTGTTGGCATTACATTTAAGAGATTGTTGAAAATGTGCCATGTGGTATAGTAACAATTTCTCCACAAATTTATTGTAAGAGCATGAATTTGTATAAGGTTGCTACCCTTTCAAAGATAGAGGAAGTAAAACATAAAATCTTTAATTCGTCATCCTTGCAGTTTTATTTCATGCAAGAAAGGCTTCTACATCATCGTCTTTTTCTTGAAAAACACTCATTATTTATTTTATGTTTGTCACTTCTCAGTTAGTATTAGAGATTCGAGTCTCTTTTCTCAGAATTGTAGGAAAGTGTATGCGTATGCGCTTCTCTCGTGAATCCTGTTTTGACATAATATGTTCTTGCCAATTCATTTTCTGCTAATTTATCAAAATACCTATATCTAATAAGCACATAAGAATCATTTGTGAGATGTAGTTCTTAGACAATTATATAAATAAGGGAAGAATGATTCGATTTGAGATCATAAAAGAATCATTAAGGAAATAATTCAATTATGCTTTGAATGAATGTTTACTAAGATTTCTCGATAAAAGGGATGGAAATAGTGGTAATATCACTTTTGGTAGTTTTTCAAAGATGAAATTGACAAGATCATCCCTACCCCTCTGCGATTGAAAAGGGGAACCGTTGCTATATGTGACGTTGGTAAATCTAAGAATAACCCCTATAGTTGGAGTTCCCTGAGATGAACTGGGTAGGATTTTCAAAACCCCACTGGAAATTCTTCCTACTTGATGCTCTGCATGACCCTTGAACCTACAACTCCCAATATGATAATTCTCATCCTCATCAACAAATTTTTATCCTTATGTATACAGCTCCATCTCTTCTCTCCTTCCTTCTCAAATTAACATTGAGTATTAACCCATTTATGGAATGTGAGATACCATGGATGACATTCACGTCAACAAAGAATATGTAGTTGAAGTGGTGCATCCCAATATGAGAGAGAATCTTCATAGTTTTCTAGGTCCAAAAGGTTGAATGCTTGTGTTCCATTTTTTTACTTAAACCAACGTCCTCTTCTTCCTTGTGAGCCCATAAAATATTCTTGTCATCATTTGCATGATTCAATTCTTCGCCTTTGTGCCTTTGAAAAGGGATCAGTGAATGTGGACTCCTTTGGCCACGAATGTCCACATTCTCTAAATGAAGTCACTGAATCATAAATTCTAGGATCTTTGGCACCTCTAACTCTCAGTTCCATGAGCTGGGGATGAGAAATGGAGTGCCTCCAGTTTTAGGATGCAGTGGGATCCATGAATTGTGGTGAGAATTTGTGAGGCTAGGTAATGGAATAGCTTCATCTAGCACTACATGCTCTTTCATCTATAATTTCTTCGCATTTGGCAGGGAAAGAGAACCAGTCCTACTATAACAACCCTTGTGAGAATTTCATGTAATAAAAGTTAATAAAGAAAAAATAAGACCACGGTTACGGGACACTTATTCCAAGATGAATGTTGCACAAATATATCCTAGTGAGGATCACTGGATGTGTGTTTTGGCTAAGGAAAATTGGCAAAGGCTAAGACAAAGGCACTAAAAGGAAAAAATGAATTTTTGGCCCATTTACTTATGAAAATAAAGGAAAATAGGAGAAAATTAAGGTGAAAGTTCATAGGTTGCATGTGAGGAGGAAATTAAAGGAAAATAATGGAAAATGAAGAAATTAGATGCCTTATTCATAAAAAAGCTTCTGAGGATCAGTTGGAAATATTTTCCTAACATTTTTTCAGTTCAAGTTTGGATTAGTCTCATTATTCTCTCTCTCTCCCACTCTTCGTCACTTAGATTTTTCTTGGAGCACAATAGCTAGGATCAAGGAAGGAAAAGCAAGAAAAGGGAAAGGAAGGAAAGGAAGGATCAAGGAAGAAGAGTAGGATCAAGAAACTTCAGCAAGAATAATTGTAGTTAACCATTTGCATGTGTGATTTCCTAGTTGGTTTGGACATGCATGTATTTGCATGGTTGTGTATGTTTCTCTTTCTGACAATGGAATGGTTTTTCCAGGTTATGGAAATCGTTTTTAGCCTAGCCTTGCCTTTTTCTAGATGCCATGATGTTGGGATGTTTATTTCAGCTTTTGAGCTTTGGTTTGCTGAATGGATTTTGGAATCTGGGGCAGAGGTGGTCTCAAGTTTCATTCCCAAAGGCCTAGGAATACCTTGACTAGTCTTGGCAGGATACATAGTAAAGCCCAAGGGAGGAGTCTCAATTTAGGGCATAGTGACCTGGGTTTGGATTGCGGTAAATCCTGAGAGACTAGTCTTGGTTTAGGGCCTAGTGATCTATGATTGGATTGTGGTAAAACCTAAGAGACAAGGAGACAAAAAAAATACTCAAGGATAGTCATGGATTCCAGATGGCTTCCCAAGTTCGGTTCGGTTGTGATCAGGCCACTGGTTTTGGTGTGATCATAGTTTGGTGAGGGTGGAGGTGGTTTAACCTCTGGATTCCCTTGGTTGTTCTTGGATTGGTTGTTCTATGAGATCCCACATTCATGCTTGGAATATGGAACAGGGGTGACTCGCTGAAAGAGAGAGTTGGTTTAGCCATGTCTATGGTCGGGTGGTACATGGAAGTCTCAAACCTAGTTAGATTTTTCTATGACTAATAAAAGCTAAGTTCTCTTACTTTTGCACTGGTTTATATGTGGATTAAATGGTTGTCATATCTCTAATATTTATATGATTTTATGTTGGTTATAAGCATGGTTAAATGATTGGGTCATGTCATGGTTATTTCATGTATTTACTTGTAATTGTTAAATGGATGGATGCAAGACCTAATTGAGGATATAATAGTTCAATGGAGAAGGAGGTGATCCTTCTGGCTATGTTTCATAAGTTCTTTCATTCATGTATGCTCTGTCTTGTATCCTAGACCTGTAGATTGCATTAATGCCAAGTGTTTGATAGAGCGTCAGTCCTAGTTGGGGATGCTCAGAATTAGTCATTGTTATCATGTCTTTGATGGATTTTGAAGGTTGTAGCAAGTTCTGGGTAGAGGTCAGGATTCCGGGCTAGAAAAGTTGCTCAAATCTCGTGGTCACTGGAATAGGTCTACTGAGAAAATTCCACAGTTGCTAGCACAGAGGATTATGAGAGTGACTTTGAGTTGTTGGTCACTATCTTGCCTATAGCATAAGAGCGACTTTGGGTTAAGAGGCTTAAAACATCAGTGGAAGCTAGGGACATGATGTTTGGGTGGTTGACATGTCTCCTAGGGGTGTAATTGCTGATGTGGATGGGTTTGTTTGATGAGTTCTATGGATTTCATTTCCTTAAGGTCACCAAGTAGATTGAATCCCTTATAGTGACCTCTCTCATCACATGTTTGCCTGGCTTGTTGGATTCTTGGGTGGACTTGGGAGGAGGGGATGTTACAGATTAGTATCAGGGCATGGTTGTACTATCCTTGGTGAAGGTGCTTAGTCATGCATGCATGTGAGTTGTATGTGTGTCTCTTACACTTGCATTCCATGTGCTTGTTGCATTGCAACATGTTTATAATGATCGTAGTAAGTGTTAGGACTCAGAATTGACCATTTTTGACCTTATATTTTTGCCATAATACTATCCTTTTTTAGTTCAATATTTGAAAGCTTTGATTACATAATGACTTAATCACCCCAAGGTACGAAGTAACTCTCTGCATATCTATACGTTTAATTGTTCATTGCATATTCATGAATATCTTTATATTTATCTTTAGAAAAGCTAATTAAGTTGCCAAGTAACCGCTGGACTGTCTAAAGTCTGCAGGAATTATAATTCATAGTTGTTGTAACACCAGAAACAGCAACTACGCAGTTGTTGCAACACCGGAAGCAGCAACTACGCAGTTGCTACAGCCAGCAACGACAACTATCTAAAGCAGGGGAATGCTATTATGCAACAACTGGAAATAACAAACAGCAACTATCTGAAGATCGCCAGAATTCCACGCTGACGCAACATGATCAGCAACTGTCCAAAAAGGGAAAAACACAGTTACAGTTGCTAAAATATCAGGAACAACACGGGTTTACTAAATCAACAACCATGGGGAAACGACAAAGGATAGTGTGAGGATCCCAAGAAGATGGTCGAAGTTCAGTTACCAGCTGTGTAACAACAAGAAACCCAAGAAAGAATACACTGTCACACTGTTGTAACAACATCCTGTAACTCTTATTTTTTACAGAAAGGTCTAATTGAATGAACTGTGATAGTCTATTGTAATAGAGTCTCCTCTATAAAGAGGAGACATCTACATTAGAGAAGGGTGGGAGAAAAAATAGTTTTGTAAGGGGAATTTTGAAAGACAACAGCAAAGTCTGAACTTTTATTGTAACTGGATCTTTTGGCAGATGAATAGAAGATTGTTCTGAGCACCTAACCTAGCAATTGTGTTCTGGGGAATCTTGTGAGAGGGACCGGGCCCACCTTCCTCACAAGATTCACCCATTTACTTTTCTGTCAAGTGTGTAAGTGTGTTTGGTAATTTCTTTCTGCTGATACTTTGTTTTGGATTCTGTAGCATTACCTCTAATAATTTCCTTTTTGCTGGCACTCTGTTTTGTTAATCGTTTGAAACTGTACTTCACCGGTGAATTAGAATTGCAGTGTGTATTAGAAATCTGGTTACAGGGGCAGGTGTTGAACGTTCTTGCTTGGAGGATAGGGTCCTGATCCTCTACTAACAGAGCATCAATCACTTTTCTTTTCAGATTTGTAATTAACTGCTTTCACTTTATCTTTGTAATGCACTGTTATAACATAGCGTGAGAATTATGTATACTATAGCTTTTTGATGCTTTTAGAGTTAAGTACATACAGCACGCGGTAGCCTTTGAAATAAAAGACTTTCCCAGGTTGACAATTTAATGTGGTACTTGATTTTTAATCAATAAACAATTCAACTAGCCAACATTTTGGCGCCGTTGCCGGGGAAGGCAACTAGAGATTTCTAAAAGCATTAATGATTTCTTTTTGAGAATAACAGGTGCATGAGAGGACGCAGGAAACCTAATTTCACAAGTGGAAAAGGCGGAGGAGGAAGAAAAACCTTTATTGACGAAATCATCTCAAAGGCCGAAACATCACAGAGGACAAGTTCCCGGAGACCTCAGATCTAGTATTCCTCACAAACAGATCGACAGACGGAGGAAGTACTGGGACCTGAAAGGAAGCTGGAAGTACCAGAATACACTGAGGAACCGGTAGAAGAACTTGAAGAAACAAAAGATACAAAAGATAAAGCAAGTGATTCAGGAAAAGGACCAATGGAGGATAACAGAACAGAAGGAAGAGGGGAAAATTTGCTCTCTACCCTGGAGTTCCATATTGGGGAGCTCCCGAGAGGAGCAATCGCCATGAAAAACATTCCACTCTTAGCATTACCCAACTTTCATGGGTTATCCTCTGAAGACCCGGATGAATTCCTCTTTAAATTCGATATACTATGTAGGAGTTATGATTATGTGAGCCCTAATAAGAAACTGAAACTGTTTCCAGCAACACTGAAAGGGAATGCGTTAAGGTGGTTTATGAGCTTAGGAGCTCAGGCGATCACTACCTGGGATCATATGAAAGAAAGCTTTCTGGCCAAGTATCAAGATTACTGCCGGACAAGGGAAAGGAAGGAAGAATTGTTTAAAATGGTTCAGAAGGAGGACGAGAATCTAGAAGATTTTGTGGAAAGATTGCAGTATAATCTGCAGCGGTCTGACCACCCTAACATGAGTAAAGATATTCTGAAAACTATATTGCTGAAAGGGGTACGAGATGACTGCTTAGACATGTTAAACATGCTGGGAAAAGGGGACATTTCCAAGGAACCATTTGATGAAATTATCAATCTCTGCATGAGATGTTCAAGAGGTGCAGTGAGTAGATCAAAAAGTAGGGACAATGTATATTCAAGAGTTCAGAAGTCAGCAAGTGGAGGAGAAACAAGGGCTGAAATAGGTAATTTGTTAGAAGAATTTAAAACTGAGATGTTAAGCTCTTTTGCTTCACAAATTGATGCTCTGCAGGTAAAGAAGAAATAGGCAGAAGCAGAAGCTGCCCTAGCCATTTTTTGTTCCAAATGCAGAGAAAAACACCCACTCAGGGAATGCCCACTAGATAAGGTACCAATCTGCACGATCTGCGAAAAGGACCATGAGACCCAGCAATGCCCCTCTCTGCCTGGAATTAAAGCAGCATTGCAGTCAACTGAAGAAGAGGCTGAAGCAGTGTACCTGATGACACAGAGGAGGCAATGGCCACAAAGACAAGGTATGAATTCTAACACAGCATTTAATCGTTGGAATAATCATTCTCCTTTTCAAACGAATTACCCACCCATGAACCAAATGCAGTACCCACCCTTTAACACAATGAATTTTCCACCTATGCAGAAACCAAATCTTCCTTTTCCTAATCCTACCATATGGAATCCTTGGGCTCCCCAGCAACCATATTTTAATCAATGGAACCCAGGCTGGGCAGCCCAACAGATGCCATTTCCTCAACATCAACAGTCTCTTTTGTTACCATCCAATACTCCTCCAAATAACCAGGCAATTAGACCGCAACTACCTGTGCAACCCAACCCCAACCCAAATAATAATAAAGCCTTGCAACTAATTGATATTCAAAATCAGCCTGTCTCCCCCATGCAATGTAACGATATCCATCTTCGTTCAGGGAGAATTGTTGAACCCATCATTGATGACATCACTGACTCTGATAAAGAGGAAGTTAGAAAAGAAAAACCAGCTAACAATAATGCTGAAATAGTTGAATCAGCATCTAACAACAATGATCAAACAACAGATCCGTCATTCCCTGAACGTCTGGCTCTCACTAAAACACTGGAGCAACCTGCTTTTAACCTTTTAGGTGAACTACAGAATTTGTATGTTAAAATCCCATTGTTGCAAGCGCTAAGAGATGTTCCCATTTATGCTAGGACTGTTAGAGATATCTGCATAAAAAAACCTGGAAGAAAAGCTAAGGACCCCCTCACAGTTCATGTGATGGGAGAACTGACTGCTTTAATAATAGAAAAAGATCCTCCTGTGAAATATGGTGACCCTGGTCACCCTACAGTAACAGTTCAGGTTGGAAAAACCTTTGTCTCTAAAGTTATAGTAGATTTAGGAGCTGCAATGAATATTATGACACATGAAACAGCACAATTGCTTCAGTTAAAAAACTTTATTAGGGAAACACCAACCATCTTAGAATTGGCTGATCGCTCTACAATTAAACCGGAAGGGGTCATTGAAGATTTAATAATTTCTGTAGAATCCTGGAATTACCCAGCTGACTTTGTAGTGTTACAAACTAAAACAAAGTTGGGGGGTCATCCGCTGATTCTAGGAAGACCTTGGCGGGCTACAACAGATGCTTTCATTAGCTGTAGATCAAGATCAATGACCATCTCTAATGGACAGGAAACAAAACAGCTTACCCTTTATCCTCATGCTACACCCATGATTAATAATGACAACTCGGTATGGGTAGATTATGAAGATGAAGAAACCCAACCTATATTGACTATCGGACAAGCCTTAACTTTCAAAGACTCTACCGAAGATGAATTAATCAGCAGCTTCATTTCTGAACCTTCTTCGGTCAACCCAGAAATGTACAATCACTTCACTGCAATCTTGGAATCTGAATCTCAGCAGAACTTGGAAGATAAAAATTTATTTCAGACAACAGTAGGCAGCCCCTCCAAAAGTACAACAATAGAAATAGAGCCTGGCGAAACACTAAATATAAATCCTAATTTAACTGATAATTAAAAACAGCAATTAATAAAGTTATTCCAGTAAAATAAAGAAGCATTTGCATGGGACTATACAGACATGAAAGGGATCTCCACTAAGCTATGCACTCACCGTATTTATATTAAAGAGGGATCCCGACCAGTCTGTCCACCCCAGCGGCGAATGAATCCCAACCTAAGGGAAATTGTGAAGGAGGAACTTCAAAAACTCTTGAATGCAGGATTTATATACCCTATATCTGATAGTGAATGGGTTTCCCCACTTGTAATTGTACCCAAGAAAAATGGCAAATGGAGAGTATGTGTGGATTACAGAGCACTGAATAAAGCCACCCAGAAAGATCATTTCCATTTACCATTCATTGATCAGGTATTGGATAATTTGGCAGGTAAGAAATTCTTTTCATTCTTGGACGGGTTTAGTGGATATAATCAGATTAAGATTGCACCCCAAGACCAGGACAAGACCACGTTTACTAGCCCATGGGGGACCTTTGCTTACAGGGTACTTCCATTTGGGCTATGTAATGCTCCAGCAACATTTCAAAGAGCAATGATAGGGATTTTTTCTGATATGCTAAATGATTCATTAGAAATATTTATGGATGACTTTACTCCTTATGGAGTGACTTTTGAGGATGCACTGCAGAATCTTGAAAAAGTACTCAAGCTGTGTATAGAAGCACACCTCGCCTTAAGCATTGAAAAGTGTCATATGATGATGAATCAAGGTATTGTATTGGGTCACTTTGTCTCATTCCTAGGAATTCAAGTCGATCCAGCTAAAATACAGGTAATTCAGACCCTCCCTATCCCCAAAACACAAACTGATGTAAGAAGCTTTTTAGGACATGCTGGATACTATAGAAGATTTATTAAGAATTTTTCCAAAATAGCTTCTCCTTTATTTGTGTTATTAAAAAAAATGTTGAATTCAAGTGGACTGATGATTGTGAAAAAGCATTTAATGAACTTAAACAACAGTTGTCTGCAGCTCCCATTTTGAGAGGACCTGATTGGGCACTACCCTTTCATATATCCTCTGATGCCTCAGACACTGCAATTGGAGCTGTCTTGGGTCAGGAAGAAAATATTCTTCCCTATGTCATTTATTTTATCAGTAAGAATATGACACTAGCTGAATTGAATTATACAGTCACTGAGAAGGAATTTCTAGCAGTTATTTATGCAAGAAATAAATTTCGACATTATATTACTGGCTACACTACTTTTGTGCATATTGATCACTCGACCATTAAATATTTGATGAATAAATTAGTTACAAATGCCCGAGTCACCGGATGGTTGTTATTATTGCAAGAATTTGACATCATAATTGTAGATAGGCCAGGAAAAGAAAATGTAGTTGCTGATTTCCTTTCTCGATTAAAAACTTATGAAAATGCTCCAGTAGATGATTCTTTTCCTGATGAGTATTTATTTGCAGTATCTGCTCACTCACCTTGGTATGCAGACATTGCCAATTATCTAGTTGTAGGAAAATTACCATCACACCTATCACATAGGGAAAGAAGAAAGATCATCCAACAAAGTGCTAGGTACAGCTGGATAAGCGGGTGTCTTTTTCATACAGGAATTGATTAAGAAATCCGAAGGTGCATTGGTGAAGATGAAATTTATGATGTGCTAAAAGCTTGTCATGATGGCCCTTGTGGAGGGCATTTTGCATATAAAAGAACAGCACACAAGGTACTCAGAATGGGTTATTATTGGCCATCACTCTTCAAAGATGCTAGAAAATATGTCAAGGCCTGTGATAGTTGTCAAAGAATGGGCCAGCCTAATCACAGGGATGAAATGCCACTCAATCCCCAGGTAATTCTTGAAACTTTTGAGAAATGGGCATCAGATTTTATAGGTCCCATTAATCCTCCATCCAATCAAAGAGTGTACATATTGGTTTGCACAGATTACATGACTAAATGGGTAGAAGCTAAGGCACTCCTGAAAGCTAATGAAGAAGCAGTACTAACATTTTTATTTGAAGAAATCTTTGTTAGATTTGGATTGCCTAGAGAATTAGTCACAGATGGAGGACCTCCTTTCAACTCTCATGGCTTCAAAAATACGCTTCAGAAATATCATATTAAGCACAAAATGACTACACCTTATCACCCCCAAGCAAATGGGCAGGTAGAAAGCACCAATAAAGTCATAGAAGCCATTCTAACAAAAACAATAAAGGAGAATAGAAGGGACTGGTTTCAAAGGTTGCCCGAGGCATTATGGGCCTATAGAACTACTTGGAGGAATACTACGGGCTTTTCACCCTATGAATTAGTTTTTGGAAAGAATGTTATTTTCCCTATAGAGTTTGAGATCAAAACTTTAAGAACTGCTTTAGCTGTTAACCTTGATTTGACTGATGCACAGACAACCAGGTTACAGCAACTTCAAGAATTGGATGAGAAAAGACTGGATTCCATCCATCAGACAACCATGATACAGCAACAAAGAAGCAGGTGGCATGACATAACCATCAAGCAAAAGCAGTTCCAGAAAGGTAACTAGGCTCTACTTTATGATTCCCGTTTCGAGAATTTCCAAGGTAAGTTAAGAACAAGGTGGTTAGGGCCTTATGAAGTGGATGTTGTTTTTCCAAATGGGACAGTTAGACTTTTAACAATTGATGGAAGCAGAACACCTCTACTAGTGAATGGCTATTGACTCCGTTTATATCAGAGGCCTGTTTCTAAAGAAGATTTTAAATCCACTTGCATGGCAATTAAACAGTATTCTTTTCCAGGGGAACTTGCTGTCCCTAAAAGCACTTAAATTTCTTTTTATTTATGCATTTTTTTTAGATTAGATATTCTTTTTTAAACTACTAATAATCCCTGCCAAGGGTTACCATATTATATTTCAGTATTTTGCAAATTTGAGTTGTGGAAAATAGCTAAGAACGAAAGCTTTAAAGGAATCACTTTGTGGACTTGGAATTCCCATTGTTGCAACACCAATTCCCATTGCTGCAACACCAATTCCCGTTGCTGCAACACCAATTCCTTTGCTGCAACACCATTTCCCATTGCTGCAACACCGATCCCTGTTGCTGCAACACTTTTTCACGTTACTACAACATCTTTTCCCGATGATGTAACATCACTTCCAGTGGCTGCAACACTAATCCCGTTGCTGCAACACTACTTCCCGATCCCGTAATACCTTTTTAGCAATTCTCTCATTTATAAAAACACCAGCCTTACCACTTCAGCCCCCCCAAAAAACGAATTTTTATAAAATACACCACTTCTCGTGATGATTACAATACTCCACTATCACTTCCCGTCATTATTATTAAAAATCGTCGGTACTCCCATGCTCTTAGACCCGCTGTAATCATTATGATCCAACAAAAGATAAGACAAGACTTTTTGACGCAGCAACCAAAAAGGTAAAACATAAAGGTACGCATGATTATGTATGGACTTTAAATAATAGTTAATGCGGAGAAGCTAATAGAACTACCAAATAATTGTACTTCCAATCATTTCACTTACTCGTAGGGGGGGGATTACCGAAGCGCTTTCATAATTACATACTACGCCAACTGCCGCTGCCCTTAACTCTCCCGGTAATATGTAAAAGTCACCTTATCACGGCATGTTACCATTTGCAACGGTTTACTCTGAACTAAATTCGGAAGCTCGGCTCTGAACTGTGAAATTCACTGAAACAGCAGCTATGGGAGGAAATCTCATTACATATGAACCTGGCACAACAGCACTTCTTGAGCTCTATCCCTAGGTTTATCAAATATTTCTGCAAGCAGGATGGCTAGATTATTTCAGGAGGCTTCCAGACTTCGACGCGCAGCAAGTCCTTGAGTTTGCATGCAATTTAACAGAGGGATTTTCTGTCCTTCAAGGATTTCAAATTCCAGTCACGGAGGAAGTCATAGCCCAAGTTACCGGGCTACCAACTAATGGCATACGGTGGTTCAGTAGGAAGCACTTGATCCTTAATGCGCAACAGGATTTTCTTCAACCAGGTGAGCAGGTAGAACCCAAGGGCAGAGGCGTAGCACTTCAGTCATTGCCTCAACCATGGCCGAAAGTTGCTGAATTTGTGAAGCAATACCTGACGTGCAAAGGCCGATACCAGGTAATTTACCAGCACGATTTCATCTTGTTGAATCATTTGAGGAATGGTCAGTTGATAAATATGCCATATTATTTATTGGGATGTCTTAAAAATATGTCACGTTACACTGTCAACGCAAAGCGTCCGCTTCTTTCCTTGAAACACCACCGTTTAGCTCAATTGCTGATAAATAGAGGCCTCGCCTTAAATAACCCTCCACCCCCCATTAATCCCCATCAAGAGGCAGAAATTCCACAGCCGGAACAGGAAATTCCTCATCAGGAAGAGGAAATTCTTCACCAAGCTGAAGACGTACCTCAGCCAGATGTAGAAATCCCTCAGCAAACAGAGAACATTCCTGAGCAAATACCCGAAGAAATCCCTCAGCAAGCAGATGACATTCCAGAACAAATGCCTAAAGAAGTCCTCCAGCAAACACCCCCACAAGCTGCTGAAAATGAGCAATCAGCAGTAGAAATACCCACGGAAACAACTCCATCCCCCAACAGAACCAATCCATCCATTCATATACTGGGTATTTCTACCGACAACTCTGATGATAACATCCCTATTACCTTGCTCAAACGGAAAATGCAGAGGAAAATGGAAACCCCACCAAAAAGAAGAAGAACTAGGGCTTCGGCTAAAGCAGCTGCTATTTCTACCACTGTCCCTATCTTAGAAAGCCAGTCTGAAAAGAAAAATGTCTGAATTCCCTGCTTCTCTACCCAAGCAAAGGACTCAGTCTTCTGCAATAGTTGAATCTCCTAGCCACACCCCTCCCAGCTCACCACCCATCACCTTAAAAACCCGCATTACCACCAGCCCTAGAAACTCCTCTCCCTCACCCTCGGAGGCTGAGATGTAGAGTGTTCACAGTTTCGTGACATCATATTTTAAGGCAGCTGACACACAAGAACCAGCTGCCGACACCCAAGGTAATATTGGCCAAGAAGCTGCAACACAAGAAACAGCCACTACCCCAGGTGACACACAAGAACCACCTGTCGAAGGTATAAGGGATCAAATCAATGTTGAAGCACAACCTCTGCCTCCACTGGAACCGACTGCTCCACAAGCTCAGCCTACCATATCTGCTCTGCAGGAAGAAATTGAATTTCTAAAAGCTCAAATTCAGGACTACCAGGAGGAAATAATAAGAGTCAAGGAAGCCTATCAAAATGAATTTAGCCTGCATATTTTAGCACGAGTAGCATCTGCAGCAGAGAAGAGTAAGGACAATGAATATGTGCATGCCAATTGTGGTGAGATATATACTCAAGCAGGATACAAGGTAGTGGCAGAACCAATGAATGAAGTCCCTCCTGTTGTGGTTGAAACAAAAGAACCTGTTGTTCCACAAACGGAAACACCACAACCCTCTGCTCAGACAGAAGAACCTAGTGACACACAAGAACCAGTAGGTTCTCCAGAAAAGGTACAGGAGCAGACAGAAGAACCTGTTGTCACACAAGAACCAATAGGCTCTCCAGAAACGGTGCAGGAGCAGATAGAAGAACCTATTGTCACACAAGAACCAACAGGCTCTCCAGAAAGTGCACAGGAGCAAACAGAAGAACTTGCTGACACACAAGAACTAGTAAGTTCTCCAGAAACTGCACAGGAGCAAACAGAAGAACTTGCTGAAACACAAGAACCAGCAAGTTCTCCAGAAACTATGCAGAAAGTAACAGGAGATAGAGAAGAGGAAGATATAGACTCACCCCGGCCTACCCAAATTTCTATGGAGCAAGAGGAGGAAGCAGTTACACAAGAATCAAGAAATGAAGAAGAAAACATAAACTCACCCCGGCCTACTCAAATTGCCATGGAACGAGAAGAAGAAATAATTACAGAAGGAAATGAAGAAGAAAACATGAACTCACCCCGGCCTACCCAAATTGCTATGGAGCAAGAGGAGGAAGCAGTTACACAAGAATCAGGAAATGAAGAAGAAAACATAAACTCACCCCGGCCTACTCAAATTGCCATGGAACGAGAAGAAGAAATAATTACAGAAGGAAATGAAGAAGAAAACATGAACTCACCCAGGCCTACTCAAATTGTCGTGGAATGAGAAGAAGAAATAATTACAGAAGGAAATGAAGAAGCAAACATGAACTCACCCAGGCCTACTCAAATTTCCATGGAACGAGAGGAAGAAATAGTTACAGGAGAAAATGAAGAAAATACAGACTCACCCAGGCCTATTCAAATTGCCATGGAACGCGAAGAAAAAGAAGGAAATGAAGAAGAGGACATAGACTCACCCAGGCCTACTCAAATTGCCATGGAACGAGAAGAGGAAGCAGTTACACAGGAAACAGGAGGAAATGAGGAAAAAGGCATAGACTCACCCCGGCCTACCCAAATTGCCATCGAACAAGAGAAGGAAGCAGATACACAGGAATTAGTACAGAATATAGAACATGAAGAAGAAACAGTAGCTGGAAATGAAAAGGAAGACATTGGATCATCCCGGCCTACTCCAATTATCACAGAACAGATTATCCTTATTGATGCCTTTACACAAGCAGAACTTCCCTCTCTTAGTGATGCATGCACAGAAACAGATAGTTTTCAAGAATTAAAAGGAAAATGGTGGAGAGAATATTAGCTGTCACAAGGAAAAGCATTCCAACAACAAAAGGGGACCTGGTTCAATTATGCATATAAGAACTGGGAAGCACTTAAGCAGTGTAGAGCTCAGTACAAAGAAATTAAGGAACTAAAAGCCAGATTGCCCCAGATGTTTGAGTTATTCCAAAAAATACTTGCCACAAGGAAACCCTCTTTCAATTATGCAACATTTTTTAGGGAAAGACTCACATTCTTACAAATAAAGGCTATCAGAGAAGGTAGACCTCATCAGGTGGTTACATCAGAGCAATTTATGCAAACCTTTGCAGAGGCACCTAAAAATGATCAAAATTTGTTATGCGAGCTTTATCTCCATAATGAATCCATGTTCGAAGAAAGAAACATGAATATGTTACCTGTGGTTGGCGACATACAGCTGAGAGCTTTCATCTCCTTTTTAGCCAACCAACTTACATGGCAGAACGCTTTTACCTCAGCTCAACATAATGAACAGAATTTCCTTCTGTGGATTAGGACTGAACCTCAGAACGCAGCCACCTTCGTTGCACAACATCAAAGAATGATGAGTTATCCTAAAATGAAGGACCATGTCAGGCAACTACAAGCAGTGGTCCTGAGAGACTGTCAACACTATGTGAGAACTAAGGCACCCTTGGCTGTCAAGGCAAATAACTTGTTCTGGGAAAACTGCCCCAAGGAGAGGCAGGAATATCACCCTTATAATCCACCTAATTTACAGGTAGCACTCTCAAGGGTACCTTACTATGTTAGATGCACGCAACACTGTGCTGAAAATTGGATTGGCTACAGATTTAAATTTCCACTTCTATGGTTATGTGGTGAACAATACAAGGGCCAGTTTGGATTATCCAACAAGGAAGAAGCAGCAACATGGAGGCAAATACAGATTGTCTGTGGGTTCAAAAAGAAGTTTGATGCCACTTCCTATAACTATTGTCTCAGTAATCTACATTGTTCATCCCAGTACTTCGACTCAGACTCAGAGTAAGCATTACATGAGGACATGCAATCTCTTCAGTTGGGGGGGATGTTAGGACTCAGAATTGACCATTTTTGACATTATATTTTTGCCATAATACTATCCTTTTTCAGTTCAATATTTGAAAGCTTTGATTACATAATGACTTAATCACCCCAAGGTACGAAGTAACTCTCCGCATATCTATACGTTTAATTGTTCATTGCATATTCATGAATATCTTTATATTTATCTTTGGAAAAGCTAATTAAGTTGCCAAGTAACCGCTGGACTGTCTAAAGTCTGCAGGAATTATAATTCATAGTTGCTGTAACACTAGAAACAGCAACTACGCAGTTGCTGCAACAGCGAAAGAAGCAACTACGTAGTTGCTACAGCCAGCAACGGCAACTATCTAAAGCAGGGGAATGCTATTTTGCAACAACTGGAAATAACAAACAACAACTATCTGAAGATCGCCAGAATTCCACGCTGATGCAACATGATCAACAACTGTCCAAAAAGGGAAAAACACAGTTACAGTTGCTAAAATATCAGGAACAGCATGGGTTTACTAAATCAGTAACCATGGGGAAACGGAAAAGGATAGTGCGAGGATCCCAAGAAGATGGTCGAAGTTCAGTTACCAGCTGTGTAACAGCAAGAAACCCAAGAAAGAATACACTGTCACACTGTTGTAACGGCATCATGTAACTCTTATTTTTGACAGAAAGGTCTAACTGAATGAACTGTGATAGTCTATTGTAATAGATGTCTCCTATATAAAGAGGAGATATCTACATTAGAGAAAGGGGGGAGAAAAAATAGTTTTGTAAGGGGAATTTTGAAAGACAACAGCAAAGTCTAAACTTTTATTATAACTAGATCTTTTGGCAGATGAATAGAAGATTGTTCTGAGCACCTAACCTAGCAATTGTGTTCTGGGGAATCTTGTGAGAGGGACCGGGCCCACCTTCCTCACAAGATTCACTCATTTACTTTTCTGTCAAGTGTGTAAGTGTGTTTGGTAATTTCTTTCTGCTGATACTCTATTTTGGATTCTGTAGCATTACCTCTGATAATTTCCTTTTTGCTGGCACTCTGTTTTGTTAATCGTTTGAAACTGTACTTCATCGGTGAATTAGAATTGCAGTGTGTATTAGCAATCTGGTTACAAGGGCAGGTGTTGAACGTCCTTGCTTGGAGGATAGGGTCCTGGTCCCCTGCTAACAGAGCATCAATCACTTTTCTTTTCAGATTTGTAATTAACTGCTTTCACTTTATCTTTGCAATGCATTGTTATAACATAGCGTGAGAATTATGTATACTACAGATTTTTGATGCTTTTAGAGTTAAGTACATACAGTACGCGGTAGCCTTTGAAATAAAAGACTTTCCCAGGTTGACAATTTAATGTGGTACTTGATTGTTAATCAATAAACAATTCAACTAGCCAACAGTAAGGTTAGCATGAGGAACTTGATTTTGATTTTATGAAATGCGTCGTTAGGAGTATATGATTGGGTACATGATTATGTGCATCTTGATTACATCCTTGTATGTTAGGTTGAATTCTTGTATGTTTGATTACATGTATCAAACTTGTAGGTTGGTTACAAGAATTGATCGCTTATTCTCGACGATATGCATTCATGGGTATGTGTAGTTGACTAGGAATTTCTTATGCATGTTTATGGCTTCATGTGGCAATGTGTACAATGGAGTAATGGTTGTTGCCATGCATGAGGTTATGGTTTGTGTGGTTGATATGGTCATGCATTGATGATTGGGATTGTTATAGACATTTTTGGGCACTGCAACCCCAATCAAACATGTCCATAAACCAAGGGCTCCTAAGTCCCTAAAAGTGTTGTTCCATACCCTAAAGGAACAAGGTTAGCTGATTACATCATCTCCCAGAAGTTCTCCACAGGAAACTACTCAGAACTGGTCAAAACTGGACCATACAGGTTGCTTAGTGCTAAGGGTGTGATGCATCCCACCTGCCCAGAGTAAAGGGTGCGATGCATACTGAAAAGCCCTTTTGTAGGGTGCGATGGGTGAGAGTGGACAAATGGCAGAGACAGTTTACGAGGTGGATGATCATAGAATCTTCCAGAAACTTCTCCTATGACACTTGCCTCTCTGAATTCACCCAGGGATGAGTAAGAGATCATCAATCTCCAAGTGGAATCAAGAACTATCAGAGAGAAGACACTAATCAAAATCCCAGAGGCTGAATCACGCCCTTGCAATCATCTATATATGGATCCCTCATCCCAGAGATCTAGAGGCTGGAATTTTGTATCTTGCAAGGAAGTTCTGTTGGTTTCTTGGTGGAATATCATAGTGTTGGGTGATCTAAGCTTTTCATGAGGTGAAGGGGTTTCATGCTAGGAGTATGACGCTGGGTCAGAACAATTGGTTGTAATCCTCTTTTCTATTCTTGATATTAATAAAGCTATTCAAGTTTTCCTCCACATTCTTGTATGTTTGATGACATATGCATTTTTGTGGTCAATATATATCTGGTCCTATATTGTTTATGATTATAGATCGTTGTTCCTCGATAGTATTATGTTGCTTTGATTCCACAGGTGCTCTTTGAAGCTGTGTAGACGAAGGAAAAGTAGCAAGCATCTGTCAGAACGGAGAGGAACCAAGCAAGGAACTAAGCGCAAGACTGAGGTTGGTGTCCTTTGTTCCTCTCTTATCTACTTCTCATAAAGGAAAGCGAAAGTAGTTTTAGTTTGTTTGTTTCTAAGATAGCTACTAGTCTTAGTGGGACTAGCAGCTCCGAGTGGACACTAGATTTCCCGATAACAAAATGGCGACTCCACTAGGGAGCGAATAGATTGTTTGCTTGTCTATATTTATTTGTTTTATAAACTTACAGACAGAGCCTGAAGTCAAGCCGACTAGCCTTCGAACTACATTTTCTATGCAAGTTCAAAGTAGATCAATGCTACTTCAGTCTATCTCCGGGTTTTGTTTATAAACTGAACAACCGATTTGAAAACCTTCTAATTGCCCTAGTGGTGGCTCTAGTAACCTCATTAGATCAACCCCTGTGATTTATATTTACTGAACATCACTTGCTCAGCCTAAATCCCTGAACTGAGCTGCAAACTGTGACTCGGAACCCAGTTGAAGTCTCACCTCTGGACCATCGCACCTTCTCCTCTTGGGAATTTGGATGCATCACACCTCCCATATTCAGTAGGTGTGCTGCATCGCACTTTTCCTATTTTGCAGGTGCGCTGATCAGACAAGACCTCTTCTGCCCTCAGATTTTGGTTTCTGTGTTCACTGTCTTCAGCTTTATTCAGGAGTTTTGCTATCAGTGATCAGTATACCACTGCAGAAACTCCCTTCTTTTGCATGATTCTGCCTCCATAGTACAAAGAATTGTGAATGTTTTTATGTATTGTGTGCCATTTACAGTTCTCTTTTACAAAAAGGTAGTATAATCAAACTGTCGTCTTTTGATTTGAAAGTGTCGCAAGTGTCGTTTTCAGTCAAAGAAAAGAATTCTATTGTTCTTGATGGTTGATTATACAGTTACTCTTGTATTTGATTTGAATTAGTAGTTTTTCAAGTGTCAAAAGTAGTTTTCAATTCAAAATAGCAAAGTGTCGTCATAATCTTCCTTTCGTTTTTGAAGAGAAACTTGCTAGTACTGTTGCTTTGAAAAGATAATTCAGATTTGTGATTAACATTCTTCTTGTCATTCACACATTAAGAAAGCTAAAAACAAATACATGCATGTGCATTGGCATTTAGACTTCTTGTTGGTTTGATTTAGGACGTTGCATATAGCGCGTGCTCTCTGCTCTATGTTTGAAAGAATATCATCTCTCTTTCTTTAGTAGCTAGGATTTTCATTGCAGAAAGAAGATTAAATGATTATTTATCATCTTAGATTGCATTTTAGGAATTGTACATCTACATCACGTGGTGAACCTGAAAGGAAAATTTCTTAAGAAAGATCAACTGTAAAATAAATTTAATGAACCTAAAAACGCTTTGGAACCTAACGCACAACATCTAGAAGTCTAGGCTAGAGACGTATTCCGGCGTCGTAAATCCTGGTAACTGTCGCTTTCACTATTGGTTGGGTGATTCCTTCTCTTTGAGACGAAAAGTTCCAGTACAGACTTGTGCTCCCATGTATCGTCGAGTATATATTGGGAGACCACAATAGGCTATATCCTTTATCCATAGGAAGCCATGTCTACCGCCCTATCGATCGCAATGCACTAAACACAGCATTCGGGAAGATTTACTGCCGTACCATAAAAATTATTCTACAGTTTTGCGATTGATTTGGTAATCCCTCTATCTAGATTTCCAGAGTAGTCTCTTTCATTCCTTTTCAAACTCCTTAAAGGAAAAGGTCCATCTGAGCACTTCTCACTTCAGGCTCATTAAAAATCAAAGGCAACTAGAGTCATCTTTTTTTGTTTCATGACTCTTAAAAATTGAAAAAACAAGTTGTGTCAAAGCGTCTAAAATTCATTTAATTCAAAAACATTTTCCCCTTTATTTTTAGTTGATCAAGTGATCTTCAATCGTGGAGGAAAGTAAATTAAAACCCTGTCGTTCGCGGAGACTTACAAGTCAACAGTCTTTCTCTCTAGAATCAAAACTATTCCGGACAAAGCAAACTCATTTAATTGGTTCAAAGTCCCCTGGTCTGGTTGGAACAAGTGTTCCGACACCCTCGGAGACTCTGGTTACTCCAAACATTTCTGGCATCCCTGCCGTTACAGAAGAAGTTCCGCAGCAACTAGAGGACAACAGAACTGATCCTAGTATACCTGAACCGGTTCCATCTACGAATGATTTGGAAGGTGTTATTCCCAAAACATCTGTCGCTGCAGAATCTATACCTTCTTCGGCACCGGAAATATTTTACGGACCTGACCGTCTACCTCTTCCACCTAGTTTGATTGCTATAGAAGAGATTGTGGAGGATCCACCATCTAGTACTCCATCGCATTTTGGAGTTGGGATCAATCTATATCCTTCTTCATCAGAAATTAGTCTACCGTTATCGGAAGTTCTTGTAGAATCACTATGAAATCTTTTGGATAGACTAGATATGTCTAAACAACCGTCAACATCTAGGACTATGTCATCTGACACGGTAGTGGTAGAACCTCCTGCTGTTAGTCCGACAATGTTCGCCGACGTACCATCTGTCGCAACTAGCTCTCAATCGCTGGATGGAATCCATCCAGGGGCTGTTTCGATAGTATGGTCTGTTCTCGTTTGTTCGTCCGAAATAATATCTGGAATCTCTTATGTTGAGTCTCAGCAAATTGATCCTTCACAGTGTCAATTTGGGCAGTCTGGTCCTCAAAGGCAAGTCATTCCCTTAAGCACTGGATTACTGCTGTATGGGGGGCAATATGCCCTTTCATTGTCTCCTCCGGGAGGTCAAACATACGATAGTTCGCAACAGAATTCAGGTTATGCTGGAATTACATCCAGTGGTTGGATACCAATACTTCCTTAACAACCAAGAGTTGTATACTCAATGCAACAAAGTCTGCCTATGTCAAATATCCCCACTACACCAGATATTGTGACGGTGTCGCAAGTACAAGTGTTACCTGTTGTATGCCAACCTCAAGTCTCTCAGGTCGCAATCCAACAGCCCCTTGTCTCTACAACACCACCACAATCATCGATTAGTGGCTCCTTAACTGGAGTGACCCAGGATCAAACAGGTACCATTACCCCTCATCTTGGTTAAACAACCAGTATTGGACAACAACACATGGTCTCACTGTTGGGTCCCTATAATACTAGTGATTACCCCATTACTATCGTAGTTATACCCCTAATATATATTGTTGTGCCCCTATTACCCCCATATTGTTATTTTTGTGCCCCATAGAATCCCTCTATTGTTATTTTTGTGGCTTTATATTATTATTGTTAGGTCGACTGGATTATATTGTGACTCCTTAGACTCCTACATATAGAAAGGAGGTTTTGTCATTTGAATCATCAAAGAATTGTTCATTTATCTAATGTAAAGGAGGTTTCACCCTCGAAGAGGCTGAATTCTAAGGCGTTGATCTATCTTTTCTATCTTTTCTTGAGCTGGTTTCATAACATTTGGTATCAGAGCTTTGGATTCTAGGGTTTCGCTGCTCCAAACAGGTCATCGTGGCATGTTTGCTATAACGTTTTTTCTGTGACGTTTCAGAATTCGCAAAAAAAACCCATTTGAGAAGAAATAGCGCTGAACCTTGGGTCTGAATTTCAGATCATTTCACACTATATTTTCGGAGATATGATCTGAGGAAATTGGTCTTTTTGCAGACTCCTGAATTACATTCTAAACAGGTGACCTGGGGAAAATTGTCATAACTTTCTCTCTGAAGATCAGATTGAAATTTCATAAGAAGGTACAAAAAGAGAATAGACTGTAGTTTCTTGTATGCATTTTTCAAATCCATAGGTCGAAAAAGTGACTTGTGGTACGTCGTACAATTTTGCTCTACTGAATTAGTCTAAAATCAAGTCACTGTGGGAGATTTCGCATAACTCTTCCTTGGAGAATCCAATTCGGGTCAGACTTGTGGCATTGGAAAGAGGACACAGAAGGCTACTACATGTTGCAATTCCAGAACTGGATGATCCGAAATTACAGAGATACATCAGATTCGATATCAGGCTTCTACAAAGGAAAAAAAGGTGTGTATTTTTTTTTTAAATTTTTGCATAAGCTTGGTTTGAAGGAATTCAAAGGGAATAGTAAAGCATTATTATCAGTAACTAATTCCCCGAGGAAAGAAAATGCAAACACCGAGTAAGGAACCTGAAAGCTCTAGCATGACTCATGAATAAGAGGAAGAAATGCTACATGATATATCAAAATTACAAGAACAAGTGCAACAAATGTCACGCTCACAAAAGCTAATAGAAGCTAAGATAAATGGCGTGGAATCTAAGATAAAGGGCATGGAAGAAAATATGGATGATTCAAACACAGATTTGAAGAGAGACATGGCAGATTTGAAGACAAATTTGAAGACAGACATGGACGAATTGAAGATAAATATGAATAAGTTGCTACAAGAAATGGGCACTAAGGATGAAAGGGTACTAAAGGAAACTCATGATGAGAATAAAAGAAATGTTATTCATGATTCCATAGATGCTAATGTTGGATTGAAGACTCACCATATTCCAAAAATTGATATGAGGAAGTTTGATGGCAAGGATCCTGCCACATGGATATTACAGATGGAGCAATTCTTCGATCTCAATAATGTGCAAAACACACAAAAGGTACGTATGGCAACTATCTATTTGGAATCAAATTAGTTTGCATGATATCAATGGCTTTGCTCTCGTAAATAATTTATCACTTGGGCAATTTTTACAGAAGAATTGATATCACATTATGAGGATACAAAAAGCAACACTTTTTTTAGCCAATTGATAAGTCTCAAACAAAAGGGTTCAATAATGGAGCACATTGAGGAGTTCCAAAAATTGAACATAAGGGTAAAATATATTCCAGAGGAGCATAGGGTTGATGTGTTCATAGGGTCTTTAAAGGATAATATCCAACATGACGTTCGCCTTTGGGAACCTAATTCATTAGAGAAGGCATTCAGGTTAGCAAGAAAAATGGAAAGCAAAATTATGGCAACCAGGAAGCATACCACTCACAACTATAAAGATGGAAGTGTTGTTGCCCCTAGTCTTCCACAACCTATAAGGTTGACACCACAATAATTGGAAGAAAAGAGAGCAAAAGGGCTTTGTTACAGTTGTGATAGAAAATACACTAAAGGTCATAAGTGTGCTGAGAAGAAATTATTCTACATAGATTGTGAAGAGGAAGAAGAAAAGGAGCAAGAAAGGTCAAAAGAAGAGGATATACTCCAGGAACAAAGCCTAGATGAAGAACAATTAAATCCGACCATATCTTGTAATGCATTGGCGGGAATTACCACTCCTCAAACCATAAAGATAGAAGGACAAATCAAGAAGAAAAAGGTAATAGTGTTGATTGATTCAGGAAGCACCCACAATTTTATTCATTGTAGGGTAGAAAAAGAATTGAATTGCTTCCTATATCCAGCACCAGAGTGTCAAGTGATGATTGCAAATGGAGGAACAATAAATTTCTCTGGAAGGTGCCATAATATCAAGCTATCCATGGGAGAATATGTATTGACTAGCCCAATGCTTTCCATTCCAATGGGAGGTGCTGATGTTGTACTAGGAGTCCAATGGCTACAATCCTTGGGTACAATAGCTTTTAATTTTCAAGAACTTTTCATCAAATTTTCTATGGAAGGAAAGGAAGTTGAATTAAGGGGTATTGCAGGGAAAGTAGGAAAGATAATCAGCTCTAATGGTATGACAAAGCTTCTAAAAAAGGAGCAAAGAGGTGTAATTGCACAATTATGTTCGCTAGATGTTTCGACATCGGAATCATCTATTTCTCCAAGTCTCCAAAAAGTCTTGGACAATAATTCCAAGGTATTTGAGACTCCAAAGGTCTCCCACCTATGCGTGATCATGATCATGCTATTCATCTGATTCCAGGAAGTGTTCCTCCAAACATCAGGCCGTACAGATATCCCTATGTCCAAAAAAGTGAAATTGAACATATGGTTGCAGAAATGCTTGAGGCTAGTATAATTCAACCGAGTCAAAGTTCTTTCTCTGCTCCAGTAGTATTGGTGCACAAGAAGGATGGATCATGGCGCATGTGTCCAGATTATAGGGAGCTCAACAAGCTCACTATTAAAGATAAGTTCCCCATTCCTACCATTGATGAATTACTGGATGAATTGCATGGATCAATTTACTTCACAAAGTTGGATCTTCGTTCAGGATATCATCAAATCAGAATGAAGATTGAAGACATTCTGAAAACAGCATTTAGAACTCATGAGGGTCATTATGAATTTTTGGTCATGCCTTTTGGCCTTACCAATGCACCTTCAACATTTCAAGGTTTGATGAATTCAATTTTTAAACCATTCCTTAGAAAATTTGTGTTAGTATTTTTTGATGATATACTAATATACAGCAAGTCTCGGAAGGATCATGTTGAACATGTTGACAGGGTGCTACAACTATTGGAGGAGAAACAATTATATGCAAAAAGATCCAAATGTTTCTTTGGACTCCAGGAGGTGGAATATTTGGGTCATATTGTATCTCATGAAGGAGATAAGGTAGACCCTAGCAAAATTAAAGCCATTAAGGAATGGAAAATCCCCACATCCATAAAGCATCTGCGAGGATTTCTTGGGTTGACAGGGTATTATTGCAAGTTTGTTAAGAATTATGGGAGAATAGCAGCACCTCTAACAACATTATTGAAGAAAGATGCATTTTCATGGACTCCGGACGCAACGAAGGCCTTTGAACATCTTAAAGAGGCAATGTGCCAAGCACTGGTCTTAGCTACACCGGACTTCACAAAAACCTTTATTGTGGAATGTGATGCTTCAAGAAATGAAATTGGTGCTGTTCTAATGCAAGATGAAAGACCCATTGCTTTTGAAAGTCGTCCAATCAAGGGAAAGTTTTTAAGCAAAGCTATTTATGAGAAGGAAATGTTGGCAATACTCCATGCACTTAAGAAATGGCGACCCTACCTAATGGGAAGACACTTCAAGGTAAAAACGGATCATGATAGCCTTAAATACTTTTTAGAACAAAGATTATCCTCTGAAGAGCAACAAAAGTGGGTCACAAAGATGTTGGGTTATGACTTTGAAATCATCTACAAAAAGGGAAGCAAAATGTGGTGGCAGATGTAGTCTCAAGAAAGGATGAGGATGTGGAAGCATTGTTGTGTGCCATTTCTATTATCCAACCAGATTGGATAAATGAAGCAAGGGAGGAATGGAAGAATGACGAAGAAGTTTGGGCACTTATTCGAAAGCTACAACAATATTCCAGTACGTCTGATACATTTAGCTGGCAAAATGATTCTTTATGGTACAAAGATCGCTTATACCTCTGTAAGAATTCCCAACTAAAACAAAAGATTCTTATGGAATTGCACACTTCTCCCTTAGGATGGCACTCAGGATTTTTAAAAACTTACCACAGGGTTAAGAAGGAATTTTTTTGGAATGGCCTTAAATAAGATATTCAAAAGTTTGTGGCGGAATGTTTGGTTTGCCAACAAAATAAAGTTGAAACAACTGGGTCTACTACAACCTCTATCCATTCCAAGCCAACGTTGGGAGGAGGTTTCAATGGATTTTATCATAGGTTTACCCAAGTCTGAGGGAAAAAGTGTCATCATGGTGGTAGTTGATAGACTTACCAAGTATGCACACTTTTGTGCATTATCACATCCATTTAAAGCCAGTACAGTTTCTACTGCATTTATGGAAACAATTCAAAAGCTACATGGAAACCCAAAGATTATTGTAAGTGACAGAGATCCCATTTTCACTAGAAATTTTTGGACAGAATTATTTTCTTGTCTTGGTACTCAGTTAGCTCATAGCTCATCTTATCATCCTCAATCTGATGGGCAAACTGAGATAGTAAACAAATGTTTGGAAGGATATCTTCGTTGCTTTGTATCTGATAAACAGACACAATGGGTCAAATGGTTGCCTCTGTCTGAATGGTGGTATAACACTTCCTTCCATACAGCAACAAAAATGACCCCATTTATGGCACTTTATGGGTATCAACCACCATCCATCACATCATATTTAAGAGAAAATTCTAAGGTTCAGGCAGTGGAACATCACATCGAACATCAACAACAAGTCCTCCAACTCTTAAAGGATAACCTCGTGTTGGCACAAAATAGAATGAAACAACAGGCAGATCAACATGGCAGTGAAAGAAGTTTTGATGTAGGTGATTGGGTATTCCTACGGCTACAACCATATAAGCAAATGTCCCTAAAGCAAGCTAAGACGGATAATAAATTATCACCAAAGTATTATGGTCCGTACAAGGTGTTGCAAAAGATTGGTACTATGGCATACAAATTGGAGCTTCCTGCAGCTTCTCGATTGCACCCAGTTTTCCATGTTTCATGTTTAAAGAAGGTTATAGGCGGCAAGCTCCCAGTTCAAACAATATTGTTAGAACTTGACGAGGAAGGAAAAATTATATTGGAACCGGAAGCAGTCATAGAAACAAGAACTAGACAGCTACGAAATCGATCAATTTCAGAGTATCTTATCAAGTGGAAGAACTTATCCGCTCAAGATTCCACATGGGAGGATGAGAATTTTATGCAAAAGTATCCAGAACTACTCAAGCATTGAGGACAACACTTTTTTGAAGGAGAGGGGCATGTTGGGTCCCTATAATACTAGTGATTACCCCATTACTATTGTAGTTATACCCCTTATTTATATTGTTGTGCCCCTATTACCCCCATATTGTTATTTATGTGCCCCATAGAATCCCTCTATTGTTATTTTTGTGGCTTTATATTATTATTGTTAGGTCGGTTGGATTATATTGTGACTCCTTAGACTCCTATATATAGAAAGGAGGTTTTGTCATTTGAATCATCAAAGAATTGTTCATTTATCTAATGTAAAGGAGGTTTCCCCCTCGAAGAGGCTGAATTCTAAGGCGTTGATCTATCTTTTCTATATTTTCTTGAGCTAGTTTCATAACACTCACAACCATGGCTGGTACAATATCAACAACCACAATTCCAACAATTTTACCAAGGATCTGAGCACCAAGTCTTTGTAAGTAATGGGCAGCCGTATATTCAAAATGGTCAACATCCACCATTTCATAATGGTTATGCCCATCAACCTTACCAAAGTTATCAGCATCAAATGCACTATGCTGGTATGCAAAGACCCACTACTTAGGCAATCCCATCTTATCCTGGGTATGCTTCGCCGAACCTAAATCAACAGTTGCCCTTCGTGGCAACTTTAGAGTTACCAGATCTAAATCGGCTAACAAACGATCCAATCGCTTACGCCCCTTGGTGGCTAGAAATTCCTCATAAACTTCCATAAGATATTCCTAAATTTAATGGAAATTTGGGTGAAGACCCGTCGAATCATGTGATGACCTTTCACCCGTGGTGTTCATATAACACTCTAAATGATGATTCGATCAAGCTTCGCCTTTTTCAGTGAACGTTAACTAGTCCGGCGGAAAAATGGTATATCGAACTGCCTAGAGCTTCGTCTAATAACTTCAGTACCCTAGCCACAACCTTTTTAACCCATTTTCAGTTACATATAAGGTACGAAACGGGAACATAGCTTCTTACCAATTTCAAGCAAACGACGACCACTCACATATTCGATCATATTCATGAGTGGCGACGTCGTCGCAGAATGGTAAAAACATATGTTCCTGATCAGCTATTGGCTGAATGGTTTATTAAGTCATTGTTACCTTCTATTACAAAAGATGTGGCAAAGGGAGGAGTCATCACTGAAGAGCAAGTCATTGCTCATGCACAATATTTAGACTTGATCTATACTCACTCTATCACGCTATACAATAAAATCCCTGATGCTCCTAGACCAGAATTTTCCATTCCTGCCTCTCCTAAATCAAACAAAAACTCTCATGCCGGGGACGGCGTGATAGGAATGACCAGCACAAAAACCGTAAAGGCTAAGTCGAAGAAGGCCCGTACGGTTTCAAGTCAAAATGCAAATGCAGAACTTCTCACCCTGGAAGTAAATGTCATATCGAATGACAAAGGCAAAGAAACCAAGCAACCAAGAGGCAAGAAGAAAAAGAAAGGGAAGAAGAAGAAACAGGAGGATTCGTCCCCTGAAAAATCTTCTACAAACCCCTCTGGAGATAGGAAACCAAATCGTCCATGCCTTATATGCGATGAGGATCATTGGACAAGAGAGTGTCCATATAAAGCTCAGCTTAGAAAATTCTTCAAGAATTAGAAAACCTCGGCAGTATTGACTGATCCGTTTCCAAATCCAGGAACAAATCTGGTTGCTAGTGACAACGCTTCCCCGTCCCAAGTGCTAATGTTGTCGGTTTCAAAGCAGAAAAATGATGCTTTGATATCAACAAGGAATAAAGATTACGGGAATCCACAGTTGTCGGACAACAAGGCCAATGATCAACCTAGTAGTTCGATAACAACTTCGACTGAAGTTGTGCCGCCCATCATTCCTGAACTAACAATAAAGCTGCCAAAGGGAGTAGTACAAAAATCAACATTTAATCCTCATGCCAGAGCAGCACAACATTATAATATAGTGGAGGATCTGGCCTAATCGCCATCCGCTATGTCGACACTTGAGGTACTACAAAATTGCCCCTCCCAAAAGTAGGCTTTATTATCGGCAATAGGTGGGATTGACCCAACGGATTCCAATCTTGTGTCCTTTAATCACAAAGGATATGACCCTCAGTTACCAGCTCAACTAGCTTTCCTTATTCAAGTGAAATCCCTCAACAAAACTGTTCATCAAACAATTATTCATGAGGGGGCATCTACATGTATTATGTCAATGAGTTGTAGGAAAACTTTAGGATCTCCACCCTTGTCGCGATCTTCGACAACATTAAAATCATTTGATGGACGAACATACACCCCATATGGTATTTTAAGTAACTTGCAAGTCAAACTGGGGGGAAAAACAGTAGAAATAGATGTTGAAGTAATTGACGAAAACCTCGATTACAACATCCTACTGGGAAGGCCCTGGATATATGCTATGGCAGCCATTGTGTAGACCTACTTCAGGAAGATTGCATTTCCCTTTCAAGGAGGAATTACAATCGTTGACCAACAAACATTTCTCCCCAACAGTTCACAAGTTACGGGAAGCATTCTGATGATCCACGGAAGTCCTCATTCACTTCAAAATATCGAAGTAGGCATACTAAAAGACCCTATATTAATGGGGACTTTTTCCCTACCACCTCCAATCAATTTGGCGGAAGTGGCAACAGTGGGAACCTGCAATATGATATCCTCTATTCAAAAGATCTCTGAAAGCGATATTAACATGGATCATCTGCAAGTATTACCTCCAAGCCCAATAGAAATATTGTAGCAATCAATATTTTCGACATGGGAGGCAAACCCAAATCAGCGCTCATCAAGCATTTGGATAGATAGGTCTAAGGAATATGGTACCCCTTCAGATCCTTGGTTGCAAGTACATTCTACAGACGAAGGAATTGTTTAGTCAATGATAATTGACTGGGCACCATGGGAAGATTACCACCATTGTTCCCATCTTCTGGATTACAAGGAAGATACTCCTAGTGACCTTCATCATCCCTCAGTTTTTGATTTTCTGTCAAACACTGTAAACACGGTAGATTCCGAGCGAAACTTTTCCAATATTGAAGAGACTATCGCCATAAATATCTCGAATAAAACAGATGTTGTAGAGAATATTCATGTCAGCAAATCTTGTTCTCCTTCAAAACTGGAAGTATATTATGCTCTTTTTCACGAGTTCAGAGATTTCTTTGCTTGGTCATATGATGAAATTCCAGGCATTGACTCGAGCATAGTTGAACACGAAATTAAGATGTATCCAGATGTCAAACCGGTAAGACAACAGCTACGCCAGGTGCACCCCAAGAAAGCTGCTATCATCAAGGCAGAAGTTGAAAAACTTCTCCATGCTGGTTTTATTTACCCGGTTCCTCTAACCGATTGGGTATCAAATATTGTTCCTGTAATGAAAAACAAGGAATGATCAGAGTGTGCATCGATTATAGGGATGTAAATCAGGCTTGTCCGAAAGAAAACTACCCTATACCCTTCATTGACCAGATAATTGATGAATGCGCCAGATGTGAAATCTTTTCATTTATGGATGGATTTTCCAGGTATAATCAAATAAATATCCACTCACAGGACCAGTCAAAGACTGCATTTATTTGTCTGTGGGGCACATTTTCATATCGCAAGCTACCGTTTGGTTTAAATAACGCAGGGGAAACATTTCAGAGGGCAATGAATTATGCCTTCCATGACATCAAAAACATTGTTCAACCATATCTCGACGATCTTCTGGCTCATTCGCGAAAGCGGACCAATCATCCGCAGCATTTGAGAGTGATATTTCTATGCTGCCGGCACTACAAGATACGACTCAATCCACACAAATGTGTGTTCTATGTCAGTTCTGGTCATTTACTTGGCTTTGTGGTCTCAAAGGATGGGATTCGTCTCAACCCATGTAAGGTTTAGGCAATCATTGATTTGCCTCCACCTTCAAATTTTCTTCAGATTCAGAAACTCCAAAGGAAAGCAAACTTTCTGAGGAGGTTCATTCCAAACTACGCCAAACTTGCTAAAGGTTATACTCGTCTATTGAAAAAATAAGTACCCTTCGTCTGGGATCAGGTCACGCAAGATTCCTTTGATGCTTTAAAGGAATACCTAATAAAATCATCATTAACGTACGCTCCTGATTATCAAAAAGGCTTTAACCTGTATCTGGCTACAACTTATACGACCATCGCAATGGTTTTAGTTCAAGAAGACAATGGAATTGAACATCCTATATATTATTTGAGTAGAAACTTAAATGATATAGAAAGCAAGTACTCCTACGTTGAAAAGCTAGCTCTCGTAGCTGTTCAAGTGATATAGAGATTTCGACACTATGTCCTCTTTCGAAAAACTACCATTTTGTCAGATTGCAACCCCACGACTTATATATTGTTGCGATAGTTGTTGGGGGGAAAATATTCAAAATGGATAGAAATTCTACAAGAGTTTGATCTGTAATTTATAAAATCCAAATCGAAGAAATCCCTAGTTTTCGCGGAGTTACTATGCGATCTCCCATCATCGTCCAACGATGCAACGTCAAAAGAAGTAATCATGGACGAATCTTTGTTTTTGATATCTTCAATAAATCCATGGTATGGAGACATAATAATCTATCTCCAAACCCAAACATATAGGTCTAATACCTCCCGCTCGGAACAACGACGCATTTGATACCAAGCAAAAGACTACATGATCATCGGTGATACACTATACCGTCGTGGTGTCGATATAGTTCTGAGGAGGTGCCTCACCCACGAGGAGGCCGAAAAAGTCCTGAATGATTGCCATTCAGGCACGTGTGTGGGGCATCAATCTGGTTATGCTACGGCACAACAATGTTCAAAGATTGCATAACCGCGGTCAGAAGTTGCCATGCATGTCAAATCTTTGATCAAAAAACCAGAATACCACCCGCACCTCTGCAACCAGTAGTTGTTGTTGGACCATTTTCTAAATGGGGCATAGATTTCATGACATGTAACCCCACCTCGGTCGAGGGGCATGGGTATATCATAGTTGTAGTAGACTATTTTACCAAATGGGCCGAGGCGATGCCTACATTAAACAATAGCGGTGAAACAGCTGCCCTCTTCTTTTTCAATCATGTAGTCTCCAGAATCGACGTTCCACAGGTCATAGTCATAGATCATGGACCGCATTTTCACAATCACATGATGGTTGAATTGGCTGCCAAATTAGGATTGTCCCACGACAGCTCTACTCCATATTATCTGTAAGCCAACGGACAAGTTGAGGCAATCAACAAGGTCCTAAAACGGATGCTACAAAGGATGATTGGAGTCCATAAAAGGAGTTGGCACCTTGGTTGAAGGGAAAGTACCCCTAGGGTCCTTTGGGCTAAGACTCTACCAGACTGAAAATTGCTTATTCAAAGAAACACACACACACAGCCATCTTTTTTACTTTTAAGCAAATTCCAATGTTTAGGGTACATACCTAAGGTCCTACGTTCGAGAAGACCGTTAGGGTGCAAACCCTTCTTGGAGTTCCCTTCTTCTTTCTTTGACCTGCAAGACAAACAAATCAAAGAACACAACAGTACATGTATAGAAGTTTATGTATAAATCATCTTTATGCTATAAAGTTAGTTATAAAAAATCTTTAAGTAACCACTTTCATAAGAATTCAACACAAGAATTTCATAAGCATAAAGAAAGATTATTCGGGAACAAAGACGTGTTTCTTTATATATAAAGGCAAATAAAGTACATATATCGGAAAGATATCACCTGAACACCTTCAGCAGGCTCCAAGCAAGCTTCCTCCCGGATTCGTTCCAGCCTCCAGCCTCCAACAAGAGCTCCTTCCAAGTCTTACTCAATGATGATGTCAAGGATGAATGATCACCAATACACATGGAAACAAGGGGTTTCCTATGCAAAATGGGGGAAGTGCAGAATGCACCAAGGACTTCAGACCTGGTCTAAGGGAAAAATCTCAGCATAATAATCTTGCTCTCCTTTCTCTCTCCTTCCCCTTGGCCTTCCCTTTGATGTCTTTTTATACCCTCTCCAAAGTAGTTTTTTAGTTAGGAGTTGGTTGGGAACAGTTGGGCCACGGGCACTAACAGGTGATCCAGCAGGTAAACCCGCGATCACCGCCCGAAAAAGAGGAAATTATATTTTTTTTAAGTGTTTTAATAGATACACGCGGGTTTGGTATGACAAACCCACGTGTACACGCGTTTAACACAGGGCAAAGTCGCGTATAGGGAATAAAACACTGTTTTTTAAATTTTTGGACCAGGTCTGGAAGGAGGGGTTGCCCTAGGCCATAAGTGCAGCATCACAAACCATAAGAGTGAGATTTGGAGCTCTAACAGATGCCCCCTAATGTATGAGGTCAGAAGGGGAACATGATGGCCGAAATATATTAAGTAAGTACAAGGAAAGGAACTCTGCCGAAAAACCGAGGAGGACTTCACCAGAATTCAGCCTGCCAAGCCACCGAAAGGAGATCAGAAAGAAACACTGTCTGAGGCGGGCATACCCATGCTCAGGAAAAGTAAAGCATGTCCGCATATCAAGTACAAGCGGATCCACTAAGTATACAAGTAGAAATGACTGTAAAATACATAATGGATCATCTGATCATAATGAGTAAGTACATGTCTGAATATCACATATAAAACTGTCAATGATGCTGAAAGATGCAAAGGATCACTGAAATCAAAGACTGATCCCATAAGGTACCAACTGAACATGATGGAATAGGATGGTACTACACTGCAAACTCAGGTGCCAGCATATAGAATGTCGCCATGACTGACTGCAACATATAAGGTGGAGTGGTATCAACTAGCAGCAACAGGAGCAACTGTCAAGTGAACCAATGAATGCTGATACAACCTGAGGTCTTCACCGACCGCCGTGGTACATTTCTACACCATGGGAATAAATGATCTGAAGTCGACCATGTGAGAAATCGTTTGATTACCGGTCATTGATGTATACCGTTAACAAACGCGAGACTACTCACCGATAATGATAATGAGCGTCAAGGTACCCAGTACAATCTAACAAGTGTGAATAGATGAGCTGAAGTCGAACACCTGTAAGAATCTATCAATCAGGAGACAATGATGGTTTCCCACTGTCGATAGCGAGGAATCTGCCACTAATGACTGCAAACCCCAAGGTACTGCTAAATCGACTCTAGATCTTTGCCCCAGAGCAATGAGTCGGAGTCGATAGGGAAAGATCCGCTAGAAGGAAGGCATTAAGGCATCCTCCATCAATCTAGCGCGAGTGTAACCCGTAGGCCAATAATGTGGAAGGAATCGGACGAAAAAGATGTAGTAACCCAACCGAAGTACGTTTCCGGCGTACACAAGATGTGGCTAGTGCACGGCAGAAACCCTCTGAACCAACCAATAATGAAAGCTGACACAGAGGCGAGGTATCCACCAATAGGGTCAAATGGAAACCAAGGTACTGCACGAATCCCAATGTGTGATAATGTATGCTGATGTCGAACACAAGGGAAACCACTCAGTCAAAGACCCATGATACTGATCGATGCTGAGCACAAGGTGACCTATCAATAATGAAAATAGGGCCAGGGTGCGGTCTCTAGGTCTGTCCTCAGAGCAATGTGTCGTCGTCGATAAGGACAAGACCCGCCAGCAAGAAGTCAATGGGGACCTTCTCAAACCGGCACGAGTGAAGGACCAATATAACTGATGTGATGATAGACATGACACTGACAACCAGGGATGGCCGACTGAAAAATGAGTCAAGAGACACCGCAGAAAGGCCGACTCGGGCTAACTTCCCTTGAACAAAAGCACGACTCAATGTGACTATGTGGCAGCATATAATGAATCTGTATAAGTTCGTCATGCAGGAGGCACGAACGAACCCTCCATATGATTGGAAGATATAACCAATCGGGGGAGAACTGACTCGATAACAAGGTTATGGCTTACCTAAGTCAAACTAAATCCCACCCATGCGGAGGAGACTTTGTTTTGAGTGCTTTGTTCAAGGGCGACACGACTGACTCTAGCTGCCAACAATAAATGGAAATAATGTCCCTGTTCCCGCTGTTTTTGGAATATTTAATTTTTTTGTCTTTTTCTGATAAGCCGGAAAAAGAATAAAAGAATGCTATGGTACAGTGGAAAGAATGAGTGTCGGTGAAACAGATGATCTAGTTCCTGGGAAAGGAACGTTCCTATGCTCAATGCAGGGAGGTGAAAACTGGTCGGTGACACTCAAAGGTATGTTCCTTCCACGGATCAAGGTATGTCAAGCTGCAGAAGTCAAGGGTATGCAAGGTTGATTTTGCAGACGTCATGGTCAAAAGTAGGCTTAAACACGAGTCCAAGTGAAGCCGGCTATAGGCCACAAGGTGCAAATGGTCAACATGCAATGCAGAAGTACAACTCAACACACATAGGAGCCTCTAGGGTATAAGGCCAGAACGAAGTGAAGAAGCACAGAGGAATGAGTCTTCAACGCATAAGTCATGGCGGGACTACAGAGGACTCCCGAGCCTAGGGATGAAAAATCTGCATGAGTGCCAAGCGACAATAAGGTACTAACTAGGGCACCCATGATAAGGTAGGCTCTACCATCATGTCATGATTTAAAGAATCGGCGAGTGAAAATGGCTTACGAACCATAACATGACGGGGTCGAACCTACGGCAGAATGGTAAAGGAAACTGATAAGTGCACAATGCAGGCGGCAAAACCTAACCTATATGCCAGTTTTGAGAACCAATACCTGTCAGAACGGACCAACCATAAACTTCCAAAGGAGAAATCTTCCAAGTTCTGTAAACATAAATAGGAACACTAGACACGAAGTTAATACATCCCACATATAAACTTCATATAAGATCTTTGTGTTATAAGATACAAAACTTGAAAATGCGTACCTCATATATACAATATGGTACAGGGAACCACGCAGCCTTGTGGCTTACGCATAATAGTTCTGCTGAACAAACCCCTTGCAGGGTTCAGGCCAAGGGCTCCTTTGGTAGTCATAACTCATGGCTTCAAAGAGTTCCTCCTGTGAAGGCAAAACAAGTTCTAAGAAATCATGAGAACTACAAGGATCAAAAGAGGGAATTAAAGGGTCCCATGTCCTTATAGGAAGAATCTCTCGGTCAATTGCCGGGACCAAGTCCCAAGAAGGAGAATAATAAGTCAAAGGATCCTTCTTAGAGGCAATCGAACATTGAGGATTCAATGCCACATAATTCACCCGTGGCGGGGTAGAGTCTACTTGAACACTTGGAGCAAACCAAGGGGCAT
This sequence comes from Pinus tabuliformis, assembly GCA_031772625.1. NCBI lineage: Eukaryota > Viridiplantae > Streptophyta > Pinopsida > Pinales > Pinaceae > Pinus > Pinus tabuliformis. The sequence continues at coordinate 495,187,272 of CM062807.1, read as the reverse complement.
TCTGCAGTAAAGTCAAATTAGGGTGGTGATTATCAGATGCAAGCTGATCAATAGTGACAATATTCCCGTTATGAGGAAAGCACATTACTCGAAAGAGTGAAGACACCACAGCATTCATAGCATAGACATAATCACGCCCAAGTAGCATATTAAAGTCTAAAGGGCTATCAACCACCATCATATCGATTAAGACAATCTTCCCACCTAAAGTGATAGGCACTTGAGGAAGAACAACCATAGATTCACCAGGTCTTCTATCATAGGCTAACAACTGACTCTGAGCTGTCAACAACTTTGGGGAACCCAAAGCTTTCCAAGTCAAAGAGGATATAATACTTGTAGAGAATCCTTCATCCACCATACATCGATAGACATTTGTGGAATTAACCCTGACCTTTATTTGGAAAGGTGCAGCGGAAGGAAGACGAGGCTCAACAAGGCTATCCCAATCAAAGGAAACACTCTTAGAGCTTGGAGGGGGAACATTCGAAGAAACCGGAATGCCCCCTATACCAGAAGACTCTGTACTAGAGATCAAACAGACTCTTTTGTTAGGCACTTCACCCCCCAAAAGAGGAGTGTAATCGGCCAGCGATTGCACTGACTCTACCACATTTTCAACCGATGGTTGATGGGATTGATGAGAAACCATATCAGGTCTAGCAGTAGAAGTACTTTCAGACTCAGACCATATCCTTTGAACCTCTGGAATACCAGGGCATAAATGAGTAAGATGGTCTCCCTTACATATCTTGCAAGGGAACTTAGGTTTAAAACTTCTACGTCCAGGTTTCTTATCAACCTCCATTCCACCAACATGACTAGCAGTGGTTTGCGGAGAGTCCTGAACATGACTTGCAGAGGTCGGTGACTCTTTGCTAGTGTGACTCGCAGTGACTAGACTCGTGCCCCCAGCATGACTCGCAGCGGCTGAAGACTCATCTCCAACATGACTCGCAGAGGTTGAAGATGAGGTGCTAGTATGACTTGCAGTGACTAGACTTGTGCCCCCAGCATGACTTGCAGCGGCTGAAGACTCATCTCCAACATGACTCGCAGAGGTTGAAGATGAAAGGATAGAATTATTCTTCTTCTTTGACTTCCTTTTTCTCCTCTTTTTTGATTTCTTGTTACAAGAAGGAGAAGAAGAAGGAATCCCAAATCTCTCTTTGAAAGAAGATGAACAATTAGCACCCATATGATGCCCCTGAAATAAAGCATTTATCTGAGAAGCTTCAAGAGCATTTGGAATATTCGGAGTGGACCACAGCCAAACGGGTAGTCCAACATTCAACCCAGGAATATTCAAAGTGGCCATCAAGGGAGTACCAACGTTTCCAAAGAAAGGAAAAGCACAAGGATCCCCTTTTGGAAGGGTACCTTGGTTGGTTTCCACAGGAATATTAGCCATATCTAACTGATCCCAAGACCCTTTCCCTTGCGGGAATATAGAAATAACTCTTCAAAGAATATGGATAAGCAATCAAAACCTTTGCCCTTGAGGAGGCAACTCCACAACTTCCGAAAGAACGACCAAAAGCCTCTCAAGATCGGTAGAGTGGCAAGCCAGTCACTCAGACTACAAAGTCCAAAGGTGACTAGACAAAAATACCTAAAGCCAACTATATACAAGGAGCAAAGAGCACACACTATAAAGTCCCTAAAGATACAACCAGTCAAACAACTTTCAAGTATTTCCGCTCCGGGTGATTGAGACCGGACACCAAAATACGAGAAAGTGAATCAAAGGGCCTTCCGAAGATAGTCTGGGATGATGAGGGCCCAGTCCTATCAGCGAAGGTATCAGAGGAAGTTACGCTGACCTCCTAACAACAGCCTGCGCCGGTGCAAGCCCCCAAGCTTCGCAAGGGTGCCCTCCGAAAGTACTGTCGAGAGTGATACAACGTCGACCTCAGGTGCCACGGGATTCCCCTCCGCAGCCACCTATGCAGATCCCTAGGAGAGGCAACTATGGGTACCAACTCGTCGCAGAAGCCAGGCGGAACAGTCGTGAGGTAAGTTCAGACAAGTAGGAGAGGGGGTATCTCTCTTCCCTGTCTTCACAGACCCTCGTGCTTAACGCCCAGATCCGGAGCTTTCCTGGTCTTCCTAACGCTATTGGATTTACTCTCTTTAATCAGACTCTTATGTTTGACGTTTTGTGTGGCCTTGGAGAGTTAACTCTCCACTCGCCTAATCCAAGGCCCTAAAATCCTAAACTTGTTGGTGTAATAACTAAAACAAAAAGTTCTAGTGGATTTTAATTAAGCGCTTGATTTTATTAGGCTGTTCTTTAAGTCAGAAGGTAACGGAAGTGAAACTTGTGGTGTTTTTAGGATGCAAAAAGAAACTATCCTAACTACATGCACATGCACTTTTCGTTTCGATGAAGAGCAATTTCTATGAGGTTCAGAGGTACTTCAAATTAAACAAAGTTTTTTGCTTTCTTTTCAAACTCCACACTCACAAAAGCTAACAAAACTATGCATGCCTAAGAGAGGATGCAAAGCTATGCTAATGCAAGAACTAAATGTGGATGCACGATTCAAAGACTACTCTAAAAACAAAGAAGGAAAGTTGCTGCTTTACCAAATTTTGTCTTGCCACTGAAATGCTTAGATAGAAGATGATTTGTTACTAATCATTTCGTCCAAACAATAAAAACAAGTTTTAAGATAAAAAACAAAGCACTTTCACTTCGCAAAAAAGGAAATCAAATGAGAAGCAAGTTTAAGAAAGCGAAACTCAAAACTTTCAAAAGATTTTCTTTCAATCAAACCAAAAAGTCTTTTTCAAAGGAAAGCTCTCAAAAATACTGACACCAATGATTGATAAACAAGCAACCAAACACTTTTGTGAATTGACACCTTTCAAATGATGAGAACTCAACAAAAATAAAATGTGTTCGAAATCGCTTTTGACAATCAAAAGCAGCAATGAAAGTCCAAGAAATCAAAAGACAAGTTTCAAGAAAATGGTAACAAACAACTTTCCCGAAACGAAGGAGCAATTGGTCATAAAAGTGATTTCGTTAAGCAAACAAAAAATGTCATGAAAAAAAAATGGACACAAAGATTGAACACAATCTTCCCACTCTGCCGAAACAGAGCAATCAAGATTCTTAAACAGAAATCTTGTGTGTCAAAAATCAATGACGCTTGCAATCAACGAAAAACAAGACTAGTACTCCTTATAACTAGAGAGAGTTCAAACAAGATGCCCCCTGTCAAACAGAGAACTGTTACTGGAGAAATAACTGCTTGACACTGACCCAAACCACCAGACAAACATTCAACAAAAAGAAAATTTATCAATCTTGAAATTTATGTAATATACGCGCCTGCAATTAAGTGCAGAATGCGTGTATACGCGACTGAAACTAAGGAAACCTGCGTATACGCGGGTTAACTTAGTCAAACTAGTGTATATACGCTTCTGTAATCCAGAAAAAGAGCGTATCTGAAGTCTTTCAAGAAAAATAAAAAAACACAAACTGAAACTGGAAAAGTTTGGAATTCAAGAAAAGATCAGACAGTCAGAGCCAACAAACAGAGGGGCTGAGCCTTGATTGGCTTGAAGACTACCCAAACTAGGAACAACAAGAGTGTTGTCCCCAGCGGAGTCGCCAATTCTGGTTGAAGGGAAAGTACCCCTAGGGTCCTTTGGGCTAAGACTCTACCAGACTGAAAATTGCTTATTCAAAGAAACACACACACACAGCCATCTTTTTTACTTTTAAGCAAATTCCAATGTTTAGGGTACATACCTAAGGTCCTACGTTCGAGAATACCGTTAGGGTGCAAACCCTTCTTGGAGCTCCCTTCTTCTTTCTTTGACCTGCAAGACAAACAAATCAAAGAACACAACAGTACATGTATAGAAGTTTATGTATAAATCATCTTTATGCTATAAAGTTAGTTATAAAAAATCTTTAAGTAACCACTTTCATAAGAATTCAACACAAGAATTTCATAAGCATAAAGAAAGATTATTCGGGAACAAAGACGTGTTTCTTTATATATAAAGGCAAATAAAGTACATATATCGGAAAGATATCACCAGAACACCTTCAGCAGGCTCCAAGCAAGCTTCCTCCCGGATTCGTTCCAGCCTCCAGCCTCCAACAAGAGCTCCTTCCAAGTCTTACTCAATGATGATGTCAAGGATGAATGATCACCAATACACATGGAAACAAGGGTTTCCTATGCAAAATGGGGGAAGTGCAGAATGCACCAAGGACTTCAGACCTGGTCTAAGGGAAAAATCTCAGCATAATAATCTTGCTCTCCTTTCTCTCTCCTTCCCCTTGGCCTTCCCTTTGATGTCTTTTTATACCCTCTCCAAAGTAGTTTTTTAGTTAGGAGTTGGTTGGGAACAGTTGGGCCACGGGCACTAACAGGTGATCCAGCAGGTAAACCTGCGATCACCGCCCGAAAAAGAGGAAATTATATTTTTTTTAAGTGTTTTAATAGATACACGCGGGTTGGGTATGACAAACCCGCGTGTACACGCGTTTAACACAGGGCAAAGTCGCGTATAGGGAATAAAACACTGTTTTTTAAATTTTTGGACCAGGTCTGGAAGGAGGGGTTGCCCTAGGCCATAAGTGCAGCATCACAAACCATAAGAGTGAGATTTGGAGCTCTAACACACCTGATCCTGTACTCACCCTTGTGGGCATACCAGACATCGGTGAGGAATGCAACCGGGTTTACACCATTTCAACTGGTGTATGGCCTGGAAGCAATCTTGCCAAGTTAGTGTGAAATCTCGTCCCTCAAACTCGCGGTCGACCTTCTCCCCGGAACTTCAGAAGAGGAGGCTCATTTCTTGGAACTAATCTAATTGGATGAAACCCATTGTGATGCTGCTTTGGCTAATGAAGCCCATAAGAAATGAGTCAAGGTGTAGTTTGACAAGAATTTCAAACCCCATGTCTTCTCAGAAGGTGACCTGGTCTTACTTTATGACCAGGAGTCCGATAAATTGGGAGCAGGCAAATTCAAGTCTTTATGGATGGGCCCCTATATTTTTAAGCGAATGTTAGCAAAAGGAGCCTACGAGTTAGTGGATTATGATGGGATTCCACTGGCGCAACCCCGCAACGGGTTGTACCTTAAGCATTACTATGCTTGACTCAAGATAGTAACCCCTATGCTTTTGTTACATTTTTGTTTTCACTAAGGGTAATTGTCTTGGTTAAGTGATCCACTTTTATGTTGTTGCAGATATCGGACCTATTGGAATCATTTGTTGGATATGACTACAGAGCGAGTCGTAGTTCGCGGAACCTATCTTCTGCAGCCTAGGCCATCTTCGATCCAAGCAGCGAGTTAGTGAGATTCAGAGGGGTATGTATTGGTTGATCAATGAACAATATTGCTGAATAAAGCGCGTTGATAGAGCTCCTCTCTGATGCCATCACACGTGGCATATGCCAACTCATCATCAGGCTAGACTCACTACTCGTCATCCTACAGCTCAATGGTATCTACTCCATACAAAATCCATCTATCTATTGCATGTTCCTAAGGGTCAAGATTTTGGAAAGGCAGTTTGATTCTATTTAATATCAGCATATTTCCAGAAACTTAAACACATTAACGGACTCATTGGAAAATTATGTGTTAGATAGACATTTGCAACATTTATAAAAGAAGCATCTCATCAATATTTACATCAAGATCACATAACTTAACCAAAATAAAGCTCCGAAAATCAAAAATATATACATAACTGTTTATGGTTTATACATAATGTTCTGCAACCAAGACAAAATTGGTCAAATGACCCAAAACTCAAAATGCTAGGGGGCACCCTAGTCTAATGATGCTGGTGATAACAAGTCACCGCCTGTGCAATCATGCGTAAAAGCCTAGTCCATCGACTCGGCATGACAGTAGTATGTAGCTACAACCTCAGAGGCAGCTCGTCAGTCCTCACTTCCAGAATACCAAAAGTGAGGCCCTCGACCTCATCCTGCAATGCTGAAAGAGTCTCGGCCACATCAAGGTCGCGAAGGATAGCCCTCCCCATAGCCTCTCCTACTGGAGCGGCAGTTGGTGCTCTCAGATGTACTGCTGGCCAAACTGGTCTAATATCTGCATGAGCACATGAGTTTTGATTAGTCTTAATAGAAGAAAGCACGAGAAAATTATAAAAAACAATGAACAGAGATATGGTCAGAGAATTTACCGATATCACCCCACTGCTCACCAGCTGGAAACACCAAATCCAGGTCACCCCGGAAATCCATACCAGCATATGGATACTCGGAAAAAACCATCTCCTGATGGTTGAACCACTCGAAGAAGGTAGCAGAAAAGGAAACCTGGGACTGACCAGCATGTCGGGCCATAAGGTTGACCCATCTCTACATCCGTGGCTCAGTCAGTGGAGGTAAGCCAAGTGAAATGTATTGCGGCTGCATCAGTGGGATATTTTTCCAAAGCGGTCAAAATAGAACCATAGCTGAAGCTCTTAGATTTTCCACTTTTTACCTTGTTTAGTTGTTCTTTCATCACAAGGAGTACTACGTCACACCAGTTGAACACCTTTGGTTCAAGGCATTCCAAGGCATACTGCATATAGGACCTGTTAGCCACGTGAAGAGCCGCACTACCAGCCAGTCTAGCAAAAGTGAACAGAATGGTCTTCAAGGACCGGTCGCTGACATCTCGGATGTTGATCTTGCCATCCCTACTCGGCTAAGATCCCTCTCTGCAACACCGGCGAATATAATCTCTCACGGATTCGCCCCCACGGGCGGAACCCGATAATGAAAGAGGGGCACCACGCCTCGATAAACCGGTCAGAAAATAGATATCCACGACAGTCAAGGGGATAGATTTTCCTCTGATCTGAAACACCTGGTTGGTAGGATCCCATGCATCAAGAAGATAATGCAACAAGTTGATTTGTTGCCTCATGCTAGAGATGCAGAAAAACTTGAACAGGCCACAGTTCCGTAGTGCAGTTACTGTAACCGGATCATGTAAAGCAAGCATGTCCTCTTCTTCATGCTCGCGTTCTCGCTATGTAACAACCATTTTGATCCGATGAATCTCTGCAAAACAAGCAAGAGAAAAGTCAGGGCCCTGATTTGGTAAAAAACGGGCAAAAATTCCATGAGAAAATAGTGCAAAAGTTTCCCTTCTCCCGCCCATCGCACCCTAGCATTGTACTGGGTGAGATGCATACTGACTGGCCAATGGCCAAGCCAGTATGCATCGCACCTTTCGATATAGAAAGGGTACGATGGAGCTAGGGCAAATTTTTCAAACCCAGGGGCTCAGAAAAATAGGGAAACATGCTCAGAATTCAAAAAGGAAGGAATGCAACTGAAGAGCTCAGGTTTAGCTCCTACCCGGTCTAGATAGTGCCAAGAATCGTCCACAGAATCTCCTAGAATCAACTGGTGAAAATCAAGGGATAAAAGCACCTCCAGAGCTCCAACAAACCAAAGTTCAAATGAAATGGTAAAATGAGGGGTAAAAACCACTTTTAAATTACTTTTTACGTAATTCGAGTAAAATATTAGTGTTTTAACTCATTTTTCAAACATATATTGTTCATTTCTAATCGGTTTGATGAAGCAATTGAACAGGCAGTACAACATTTGAAGGAAAAAAGTGGTTAGCGGTGAAATCAAATAATCAATGACCATTATCACAAGCAGTTTTTATGTGGAGTTCAAGCTCATTAAAAATTAAACCTAAGCAATGAGCAAACGTTCCCCCAGAGTTTAATCTCATTAAAAAATGAACCAATCCCCAGAAAATAACGATTGTGAATGCATTATCATCAGCTTTTTGAGCTATGGTCATGTTCTTACCATCACCTCCACTCTGTTTTAGCTGATCATTCACCTCCATTTGATTGTTTACCCCTTTTGAGGAATAGCTGCAAAGAGTGATCCTATTAGCCATCCTTGTGACACTGCCGTGACTGGAAAATTCCAAACCTTACCTAGAATCAGCTGCTACCTGAAATTATCACTCTTTCCTCAAAAGACGAGTCTCCTTTAAGCTCTTTTCACCTGACTCGTAAAATATGAAAAGATTGTTGAGCAATTGGCCTCTCCAGCTCATTAAAGCTACTGAAAGTGCTATCCCTCCTCTAGATTTTAATCTTTTTGGACCTGGGGGATTATTACACAAAAAGATCGAGCGCTTGTTTTGTTCGGCTCGTTAAAATTACCGAAAATTCATCCCTTTCGTATTATTTTATACTTTTTCGGACTTAAGGGATTATATGACGAAAAAGGATTATTGGAGTTTCCTTTACGTCCCTTTTAGACTCTCTAAAATTGAAAAGGACAGAGTTATATTTGTCGTTAAACTCATTAAAACCAAATAGCGACAAACTTGTCCATTTAGACGAGAACGAGTTTCACTGTCGCTAGGCTTGTTAAAACATAGTGACGGGTTTTCCCGAAGGGAAAATTATAGAAAAAGCATATGTTATCCTCCTCGAGCTTGATAAAAATAAAGAGGTACTGGTTAGCAATGACTGGGGAAAAATTTGGAAGAAAACTTGAAGAAACTTTATTGGTAGCAAGTCGCTCTTGAACATGACACTTTCACTCCACATCCGAGTTAGGTTGGGTTGTTCCGTTTACCGGTCATATCACCATTAGTCTACCGCACCATCCATATTTGGGGTTAACACTACCAATCCATGTCAGTGTCATCGGTATGTTCAAGAGAAGTTGCTCAGAGAATTCACTTGTGTCTCATCTTCTGTAATACATTCACGCTCCATTCTTTCATGACCGCCACTGTGAACCCTGTATCATCAGATCGTTTTCACCTCCAAAATCATTTACTCCGTTCCATGTCGTAGATGTGGGATTCATTAAGACCCTCCTACGACAGGTCGCTTCTTGTCGACATCAGCTCATTATCCAAGAAGTCGACTTAGGAACAACCCTTTCAGTACTTTGAAGCTTGCATGCCTCAATGGCAAGTTTCTCACTTCCAGCAACAGGTTTACATCAATGGCCTTCGACCGAAAGATTTTGCGTGGTGTTTGACACCAAGTCCCTTTTTCGCACCATGTGAATTGTATTGTAGTACCTTGAGGGTCATCATCATTATCGGTGATTCCTCTCGCACTTGTTAACAACTTACATCATTGGCTGGTAATCAGGCGATGTCTTTCCATGTTCGACTCCAGAACATCTTTCACATGGATCGACTTGTACTCCGAGTGAAGATTGGATGAGTTTGAAGACCCCGGATCTAGTTTCATCCATTCGGGCTGCGATATATTCAAGAAAATAAAGACATCAAATGTACATCATTGCTACACAGATGATCATCTGAATCAAAGGATGATGGCTCTATTAGAATAATTAGTTTGCCACACAGACAATTGTCTGTCTTATGTACATGAAAATGAATTTATAAAGTTGAGCATGGGAATGCCCATCTCAGCTAGATCATGAAAAATATTATGAAGATAATGTATTGTATTGTATCTTATTACAGGTCGCCTTCCAGCTCGAAAAAACTTTGGATCCTCATGATAAAGCATTTCACCCGACATCAAAAGATTAACGACCTCATGCTTTAGGGGGCAACTGTTATAGAAATTTTTGGTCACTGCAACCCCAATCAAACATGTCCATAAACCAAGGGCTCCTAAGTCCCTAAAATTGTTGTTTCATACCCTAAAGAACAAGGTCAGCTGATTACATCATCTCCCAGAAGTTCTCCACAGGAAACTGCTCAGAACTGGTCAAAACTGGACCATACAGGTTGCTCAGTGCTAAGGGTGCAATGCATCCCACATGCCCAGAGTAAAGGGTGTGATGCATACTGAAAATCCCTTCTGTAGGGTGCGATGGGCGAGAGTGGACAAATGGCGGAGACAGTTTGTGAGGTGGATGATCATAGAATCTTCCAGAAACTTCTCCTATGACACTTGCCTCTCTGAATTTGCCCAGGGATGAGTAAGAGATCATCAATCTCCAAGTGGAATCAAGAACTATCAGAGAGAAGACACTAATCAAAATCCCAGAAGCTAACTCACCCCCCTGCAATCATCTATATATGGATCCCTCATCCCAGAGATCTAGAGGCTGGAATTTTGTATCTTGAAAGGAAGTGTTGTTGGTTTCTAGGTGGAATATCATAGTGTTGGGTGATCTAAGATTTTCATTAGGTGAAGAAGGGCTTTCATGCTAGGAGGATGATGCTGGGTCAGAACAATTGGTTGTAATCCTCTTTGCTATTCTTGATATTAATAAAGCTATTCAAGTTTTCCTCCACATTCTTGTATGTTTGATGATATATGCATTTGTGTGGTCAATATATATCTGGTCTTATATTGTTTATGATTGTAGATCTCTGTTCTTCGATAGTATTATGCTGCTTTGATTCCACAGGTGCTCTTTGAAGCTGTGTAGACGAAGTAAAAGCGGCAAGGATCTATCAGAAGGGAGAGGAACCAAGCAAGGAACTAAGTGCAAGTCTGAGGTTGGTGTCCTTTGTTCCCCTCTTACCTACTTCTCATAAAGGAAAGAGAAAGTAGTTTTAGTTTGTTTGTTTCTAAGATAGTTACCAGTCTTAGTGGGACCAGCAACTTCGAGTGGACACTAGATTTCCCGATAACAGGAATCTAGCTAGATTGATGTGAATATGGTTTGGTACTCAAGTTTTATATGTCTATATGCATTTGTCATGCATGTATGGTCTTGGTTACAGTTATGCATGAATAATAGGTCAAACATGCCTTGTGAAATCATGGTATGAAATTTAGGTCATCAGGGTGATATTGGTATGTTATGATGCTAATGTGTTGGATGAGATAGAATAGGAGATGCAAATCATCATAATGAGGTTACAGCATTGGACTTTGGGGTAAGAGCAGATCGTCATACAAGTATTGTATGTTTGGCATGTAGCTATGTAAGTCAAGGATTGTTATATGCATTACATTTATATACATTAGGTTTATGTACATTTCTTTTGATGTTATGTTTACATTAATGATGGATGTTAGTTGATTAGTGTAGTTATATGCACATGCGCCAGATAGTAAGGAATGATAGTAACCTGTAGCTGTATGCATTGATATTGTTGTTTTATATTAGATAATTTAATGATTATGTTATATGTTGTTGATGAAGTATCTTATAGGTTAACTTGTTGTTGTTAAATGATAGTTAGAATGATGATTAGGGTTACAACATTTATACCTTGATGTTATACGTATCAAACTAAGCTGGATTGGCCTATGTAGATGGTTATGGTTATGATAGTCATGTATGAGCCGACATATTTGAGATATGGTGTTGTACTAATATAGATTGACTTTGCATATGTGATTTCTATTCATAAATGATAATTTTTTATGAGTTAGGATGTGAACATCTTAGTTAGTGATAGTTATGGATAGCATGATATTATTTATGTTTAAGTTGATGTGTTGAGAAGTTATATCATTCTAACTTGATTGATTATGTATACAAGATTGTCTCCCTTAACATACATTAAGGTACGAGTTTGCTTATGTTGTATATTTGGTTCTTGACTGGTTGATTAGTCATCTAGTTGATTTATTTAACATGTTATGTTTTCAAGTTGGTTGAATGTTTGATGAATTGCATAATATGAGTTTTTGTTCAAATGATCTTGTTTTGAGATGATTGTACTAATACATATGTGTTCAGACAGTTGATATGTGCTTGAGTATAGTAGGTGACAGTTGTATCATTATGTCTAATGACTATGAGTTGACTATGGATTATGACATGATTGTTAGTCTTCCTAAATGTTGATTTCAAATTGATAGATATGATGTCTTGATATTTGGAACATGTGGTTGACATGTGTGAGTAGTTATAGGAAGCATGTTGGTATTAACCTGACAAGGTAATAGTTCCTGTGTTTATATCACTAACAATCGGTGATGTGACAATGCATAGTAACACTCAATTGCATCAAGGAAAATCTCAAACAAAGGAATTGTGCAAGAATTCCTTCAGCTATGTTTGGAAACCATAATTCCAAATGAATGAGTGCTTTGCCTACGTGAAGTTTTCTTAACCTTAATCTTGTCTAACATCATGTGTATATGTGCTAGATTCATGAACATGTGCTTGAAAGATATGTTAATTGGTCTCTAGTTACATGTGGATCTGTTAAGGAATTAGAGTCCCTTGAGAGATGGTGTGGATGTGCTCAGTTGCAAGTAGCATGCTTGGCACAACAATATGAGGTAACTCGAGTATTGTTATGTTTATTTATGCACTAACAGTTATGTGTTTATGGTAGTATGATACATGGAGTTGCATGGCAAGAGAGGTGCCATGAAATCTAAAATAAGGATCACGTTGAGCTTTCCTTTGGAAGCACTGGGAACCATGGGGATTGAGTCATCGTGTCTACTGCTAGTCTGGTGCTTTTGGTATTTTACAATTTTTGTGCTTGATTTGTGATTTTGTGTGTGTCTGGTACATAGCTATGCCACTTTGCTGCAACGTCATATCATTATTGGTTTTCATGATTTTCTTCTTGTTCATTTCTTGGCTTTCCTTTTATGTTTTGAGTCTTGGGAATTAGTTTGGGGAAGAGGAAGAGTTGATGAAGCTTGGGGAAAGTTTTGTGGTACCTGAAAAAATATGTAAGACCCAAATGAAGCTCGATGCATGAGTAAGCACAGTAGAAGGTAAGACTATGACAGTCGGTTGGACTGGTTGGGTCCATTATGGTAAATGGATGGTGGAAGCATAAACATGAGAAAGGTAACCAGAAATGGTAAATTAAATGGATTTGAGGTGTTGGACTTCTTGGCTATGTTGGGAACCATTGTTATCAATGTTGTGCATGTTGTGCATGAATAAAGGAAATTCTCTTAACCTAGACATTAAGTGTACCTTATTGATGAGTTACCAATGAGGTATGTTATGAGTATGTTGTCATGTTTTCATGATGTTTTTCTTTGGAGCAGTTCATTGGTTGCAAATATTGCAACGAGCTAAGTTATAAAGCTCCACAAGCAGTATGTTTTATTTTTAGTGGTCTTACTAAGGTCATGGTGTGGTTTAACACCGAGCTCAATGTTCCCCAACGGGGATCATTCTCTAATAGCTCGGTTGAAAATTTCATGTAATAAAAGTTAATAAAGTCAAATTAAGACCACCGTTAAGGGACACTTATTCCAAGTTGAATGTTGGGCAAAGGTATCCTAGTGGGTATCATTGGATGTGTGTTTTAGTTAAGGAAAATTGGCAAAGGCTAAGACAAAGGAAAAAAGGAATTTTTAGCACATTTATTTATGAAAATAAAGCAAAAAGGGAGAAAAGTAAGGTGAAAGGTTATAGGTTTCATGTGAGGTTGCATGGATTTCAGAATCCAGGGTGGAGGTGGTCTCAAGTTTTATTCCTAAAGGCCTAGGAATCCCTTGACCAGTTTTGGCGAGATACATGGTAAAGCCTGAGGGAGGAGTCTCAGGATAGGGCCTAGGGATTCGGGTTTGGATTGTGTTAAAGCTTGAGAGAGTGGCCTCGGTTCAAGGCCCAGTGATCCAAGATTGGATTGTGGTAAAGCTTGAGAGACAAGGAGACAAAAAATTCCTCGATGATAGTGATGGATTCTGGATGGCATTCCAAGTTCGATTCGGTTGTGATCAGAGCATCAGTTTTGGTGTGATCACAGTTTGGTGAGGGTGGAGGTGGTTTAACCTTTGGATTTCCTTGGTTGTTCTATGAGATCCAACATTCATGCTTGGAATATGGCATCAGGGTGACTAACTGAAAGAGAGATTTGGTTCAAACATGTCTATTGACAAGTGGTACGTGGAAGTACCAAACTTGGTTGGCTTTGCTTATGATTAATAAAAGCTAATTTCTCTTATTTTTTCACTGGTTTATATGTGGATTTAATGGTTGTCATATCTTTGATATTTATATTGTTTTATATTGGTTATAAGCATGGGTAAATTACTGGTTCATGTCATGGTTATTTCATGTATTGACTTGCAATTGTTAAATGGTTGGATGAAAGACCTAATTGATGATATAATAGCTCAACAGAGAAGGAGGTCATCCTTCTGGTTATGTTTCATAAGTTGTTTCATTCATTTATTCTTTATCATGTATCCTAGACTTGTAGGTTCCATTAATGCCAAGTGTTTGACAGAATGTCATTCCTAGTTGGGATGATCTAGCCTAGTACCGAGGTTGATTTTTTATTTATCAACATTTTTATCATATCTTTAATGGATTCTGAAGGTTGTAGAAAGTTATGGGAAGAGGTCGGGATTTTGGGCTAGAAAAGTGGCTGAAATCTCGGGGTCACTAGCACATGTCTGCTGAGAAAAATCCACAGTTGTTGGCACAAAGTCTTATGAGTTCAACTTTGAGTTGTTGGTCGTTGTCTTGCCTATAGTATTAGAGTGACTTTGGGTTAAGAGGCTTAAAAAGTCAGTGCAACCCAGGGACAGGATGTCTGAGTGGCTGAGATGTCTCATGGGGGTTTAATTGCTGATGTGGATGGGTTTGTTTGATTAGTTCCATTAATTCAATTTCCTTAAGGTCACCAAGGAGATTCTTATAGTAACCTATTTCATCACATGTTTTCCTGGCTAGTTTGCTTCTTGGTTGGACTTGAGAGAAGGGGGTGTTACACTTGTGGCGCAATAATGACTATTGTTCAGGTTTCTATATCAATGAAGGTTGTATGCATTTTTTCCCGAACTGTTAGCATCGCGCAACTATTTTTACTAACTATTAATCTAAGGGCACAAAAATCTTCAATCGTCTAACATTTAATGGGATGCTCCACACAGGGACACCGTGGCAACTTGGGGAGTTGTTTTCAAAGGGGAAAGCCTTACGACGTAAGTATTAATTATTAATAACAAATTATTAATTATTAATTATTAATAAATATCAAATCAGAAGCGTTGACATCCTCTCCATTTTCCTAATGATCATATTTTATCTCTGTCCCAACGGCAATATTTTATCACTATCCTCTATAATTTTGTAACAGTCATATTTTATCTCTATCGCTTCCTTATTCTTGGTTTAGCACTCTTAGTATCATTAATATGAGCTTTCTGTCCCTGAAGATGGGTGAAACCCAAAATGTAGATAAACATGAAGACCATTATTCCTAGACTTCGACTAAAACAAAGAGCACATTGCATATTTTTCTAATTATTCTAATTTAATATAATTTTAATACTAATTTAATAATTTATAATAATATATTTTACCATTTTCCACTTTAGTATTAAAATAAATTTGACCAAATTCATTATTTTATTAATTTGTTCCTTCATCCCATTTATTATATTTTTCTAATTCTTTTAATTAATATATTCTATGTATTCTATTTTAAACATAACTTTTATTATATTTCATTTTAATAATAACAAATTATTAATTATTGGTAGATATCAAATCAACAAAGTTTAGATCCTCTCTATTTTCCCAATAATCATATTTTATTACACCGTAAGGCATTCCCTTTGAAAAGAACTTCCCTCAAGTCTTTGATGTCATCATTATGCTTCATCTGATTTGATGTTAGACGATCCAAATATCTTATTGTCATAACTAACTTTTCAAACTACTCAACCATTTCCCTACTCAAGGAAGCATTCTTGCTATCTAATCTTCGACAACTGCAAAAGATTCACCACATCAATCAAATCAATTCACCATGGCAGATCGAATCACTTCGGTAGTTTTTCTGAATAGGCATAGTGAATGTCTATTTTGTGTGTTTAAGTCTTCGCGACAAAGAAAATATCCGTAAGTCGAAGCACCTATTCCATTTTTTTAAGTTTTCTTGTGTGGAATAAGGACTCTAGGAGATCCACCTCTGCTTTGTCCTGTGTAGAATCCACTATGATGCAGAAGATGAGGTTTGACTATATTCACCACCTTTTCTTTCACATATTTGAAAAAAAAAATTGTGGATCTCTAACGATGTATCCTAAAACGTTTAATATGAAAATGCTTTCATTATTTCCGTTTCCTGTTTTGAATATTTCATATGAAAATGCTTCCACTATTTGGGTTCCCCGGTTTTGAAATAGTTCGTGTGCTTCCAACCTTCGTCGACCACATGAAGACCTGCTCAAACAAGGAAGAATGTGGCTTCACACCTCCGCATGTCGGTAGTAGATTATCGAGGGATAAAGGTCCCAAACCCAAAACTTCCGTATAATATCAAAGATCCAAAGTTACATCATTATAATTTAAACATTTTTGGCCTCTCTCCATATTCTCAGACATAGACATAAAGATATTGACAGATATTTAGCCTAAAGAATTTCGTCCACAACCATCAACATGACGCCCAGTGGTCTCAATGGGAAACCAGATTTTTAAAGTTTTTGTGTTAATTTTCACAAAGTGATATGCAGTGTAGCTTCTGCAAGGTTCATGTTGAAATAGGGACTGTGAGTTTAGTCTGGAGCAAGCCGAACATATTATGGCTAACTTTAGGTGCTGCTTCAAGTTGAAGATTCAAAGTGGTAGAACAAGAGCCAACCGTACCATACCATTGTTTTTTGATTTTATTTATCAATGTAATTTTACTTGAAAATGGAAAGCCAAATATCATAAAAACTGGTTAAAGAACTATATTCACTTAACAAAAACATCCAATATAAAACCGCAGGCAACAAAAACATCCAATATAAAGTCGCGGACAACTTGTTCTCTCCGTATCAAATTCAAAAGAACATATAGAAGTTTTTTTTTATTTAAAATAGAAAATTAATATAGAGGGTTGTGCAAAATAATAAGTTTAAATGAATAAATAATAACTTCTCAGATTTTTTCTAACTGTCTTTTTAGGTTTCTTTTATGTATTTTTTAGATCGGAAAAAAACAACTCACAATTATACCAAGAATATAAAGAAATAGTTCTCAAGGTGGCTTTCATTAATGAGAAAGGAAACTTCTATGAATAAAATACAGCTAACACTCCAGCCTACCCCTCATCAAACAACTTTGAAAGATGTAAAGCGTTTAACCCCAACCTACCCCTCATCAAACAACTTTGAAAGATGTAAAGCGTTTAACCGTCCATCGACCAACAATGCCTAGGATAATTATGGACCTCGTACAACTCAAAAAAATACCAACCATGCCTAGGATAATTATGGAACCCATACAAGTCAAACAAATAATTTGGAAGGGTTGGACATGGACTTTTAACGCACTCGAAACAAATGTTATAAATGACTTATTGACTTAAGCATGCCCCCAAGGAACAAGGGTAGGGGAGGTAAACCACTGTGCTTCGGATGGTTAGCTTTGGGAAGGTTTGCAAAATGGAAGTCATAAGAAAACAAAAAATCTATGGGAGAGGGGAGAAAAAAAAAATTGAAAAATCTAAGGCATTGATCAATATTTGGGTTTTATTCAAAATTCAGTTAATCTCTTTAATATATAGTTTGTTAGATTTAGGAGTATGAGGATAGTCATTCCAACTCCACCCAAATTTTTTCCATCTATAAATTGCCTTCAAAGTTGAAAAAAAAAATTAAAAGTATTTTATAAAAAACATTGAGATTAATTATTTAGAAACAATAAAATAGGGTTTTAGTTAGATGATTTTAGTTATTTTTTGGTTTTGTATTTTTAAGAAAGCTCAAATTTGACAAATGAATTTGCAAGTGATTTTAGTAGAACTTAAAATAATTGAATTCCACAAAGGACATATAAGGTGGAAAATTGCCGATCAAATTATTATGCACATGAAAAATCACATATTAATGGCTTATGATCATAACCATTTCCAGTACACTTTTATCCCAATGGAAATTATGGTGGCTTTGATGTAATTAGCCAAAGGTAGGCATTATCATAGTCATAACCATTTCATACATATTTTAGATAGACACTTAAGAGCACCAAAGAATTACATCTCA
This sequence comes from Pinus tabuliformis, assembly GCA_031772625.1. Classification (NCBI taxonomy): domain Eukaryota; kingdom Viridiplantae; phylum Streptophyta; class Pinopsida; order Pinales; family Pinaceae; genus Pinus; species Pinus tabuliformis. The sequence goes on along the minus strand of CM062807.1, from coordinate 495,169,371 downwards.
GACATTAAAGGTAGTAAATGGTTGGTTAATTGTCAAAATGTTATGTAGATAAAAATCACACATTAATCACTTATTGAACAAAACCATTTCTAGTCAACTTTCGTGCCAAAAGAAATAAGTTGTATTTGATGTGATTTGGCTTCCTCTTAACTCTTATAGACTTTGAAGTCCTAGTCCATAAGCAACATTTATACATTGTCATGTTTTTGTTGAGAAATTTCTTCTTTTTTAATTTCCTCAACAACTAATCCAATAAATAATCTCATATTTGAGATAGAAAATTAGGATTTTTTATTATATTTACAACCATTTGATAAAGAGAAATGCACTTCACTTATAGAGATTTTATTTTCCTCTTCCGACCATGCATATTTTCCCGTGATGAATGCATATCATTATCTCTAATTTCTTTGTGAGATTGCATCCTACCATTCACATATAAAATTGAATTCGTACTCTCTCGAATGAGACTTTTATCTCTTCTCACAACTCTATGGATATTAGTGGTTTAACATAGTTTCCGAATGTGAATGATGTTTTGTTCTAAAATCACTACATGATGCAACATTTCATGTTGATCACCAAAATAATTAAGCAATCATAATCACCATCTTCTACTTGAAACAAATTCTACCTACATACAAGTCTTGCAAAATATCATGTTGAATAAAGGAAAGCTCATGGTTGATACCATAAAACTTCACCATAGTACCTCTCAATAGAAAATTATTTTTTTATTATATTTCATTCAAATAATTATATTATTTAAAATTAAATCATTACAAATAAATTTTAATAAATTTCTTAATTTACACCTACTAAACTATATTATATTTTTTATCTCATTTTAAAATAAATTTAATAAAATCTTATTATTTTGAATAATTATATTGATTTTTTTTTAATATTATTAATAAATTTATAAATAAAAATAATTTTGAATTGATTTCATATAAATTTCTTAACTATTAATAAAAAAATTAAAAATAAAAAAATTATATCTATGATTCCATATATATTGAGTGAGAAGGCATTATCTTCCAATATTATTTCATATCATGATAATTTTAATATCTACTATGAAAATGATTTAATTTAGTTCTTCAAAATCTATCAAATATCTTTTATTGGAACTTGAACATTACTAGGCAACCTATTTTGGAAAGTTTATAAAATTTGTCAATTTGGCATAATGCAAGTGATTTGTTTTATCTTCTAGCTTTGAATGGCATTTTGTTTAATAATTTCGATCTTCAATGATTTTATATATATCATGATTCTTCTCAAATTTATGCCTTATGGAGTTTCCTTTGCAGCATTTGGTGCAATTGCTAGTTATTATCCTTTCTACTTTCCTAATGGTCATATTCTATAATTATCCTTTCTACTTTCCTAAGAATCATATTCTATTTCTATCTTCGATATATTCTTGGTTTAACACTCTTACTATTCCTAATATGAGCTTCCAAGCAGGGTTGGAATTTGGATTTCTCTTTACCCGTCATACAATTTTTTTTTGACGTTTTGGGTCCTTATGCTTCCCGTCAAGAAACGTTATATTAAAAATTTTGCCCTTCAAGAGTGATGTTCTCATAATAAATTAACCCTTTCTAATAAAATTTTGATTAAAAAATTACCATTCAATAAATAATTATGTTGAAAATTTTCATATATTTATCGTAAGGAAAAAAAACCAAAATTTGAAAAAACTCAATTGTGGAGGTTTCAATAAAAAGTGTTGAACATTTGAAATTTTATCATTTAAAGTATATAATTTGTCCAAGGAAAAACGCTTGATGGTTATCCATTTCATATATTTAAATTATCATTTAAAGCCAACAGTTTCCATTATGCCACATGAATATTTAGATGCTATATTTGGATAAAGAGAGATTTCCAGAATATAGAGATTACTTCATTCCCAATCAATTTGATTAAATCTACATATTTACAATTGGTCATTAAAATTAAAATTTTGTTTTTTTCACCGTTAGTTAAAGTTTTAACAGATTTATTCGCTGTAAATAAGTTTAAAAACAAAGAATCTTTTTAAAAACAAAAAATAATTTTTGTTTTTATCACTATCGGTTGAAGTTTTAACAGATTTATTTGCTGTAAAATAAGTTTAAAAACCCAGAATCTTTTTGAAAACCAAAAGAAACTTTTAGTGGAATGTCAATTTCTAGGCCAAGAAACCATATTCTGCATAGTGATAAACCCTTGTTTTAAAGAGCTGTGAGCAGTTACACATACAAATCTCTTGTGAAATAAAAAATTAAATTACTTATTAAATCAAAAATTAAAACGTAGCAGCAATCAGACCCACAGTGTTTGAAGAAAAAAAAAATCAATCACTAACCTGAAGCTCAAATTTGCAGTTTCCTGGCAGTTTCCTTGGAGTCAATCTTGAAATTTTCTTGGAGTCAATCTTGAACTGGGCGTGCAAGGTAAGTCTGAATGGGCATATGCCTTGAGAGAGAGTGTCAATGAAGTAAACAGCGCAAAGCTCTTCTGGGCATGTGCAATTTAAGGATGAAGCCAACCACCAACAATATTAACAAGGCTTTCACATTGGCTTTGATTTGCAAATTTTCTATAAAAGAAAGGCGGTGTACATTCTGTAAAAGTAGCAGAAAGCAAGGTGGATTGTGATTCTATATACTATCTGGAAAGTTACCGTTCCTACTCTACTCTGATTCCAGATAATGCGGATCCATAGTTTAATATGTTTCGCTGATTAGAATTTAACATATTTTCAATTAAAAAAACTTGCCCAAAAAATACCCTGTTATATGAAAAGTAAAGGGGCGTAAGTTGTAAGTTGTAACTATACCAACGCTTATTAGAATTTAGCATATTTTCAATTAAAAAACTTGTCCAAAAAATATCCTGTTATATGAAAAAACTTGCCGCGTTTGGTGCTTAAGAACATTTTGGAAAAAGTTTCAAACGTCAAAAATTCGTCTTTTACTCTTCCAGGCACGTCACTCAAAACGAACAATGACAAATTCCAGCCCTCAAATACGTGCAAAAAGCTTTATGACAGCAAAATGCCCATCAAATTCCATCCCTACTTCCGAGATGTCGACTAAAACAAAAGCAAATTGCAAATTTAATTTCTTAATGACTCATACTATTCGTGTCCAAGCCTATTGAAAAAGTCAACGAAATCAATAAACTTCGAGTAAATTTACTTATGGTATCTAAATTTAACTATAGTTGCTGCACGAAAAGATTGTCCCTCAATAGCTTTTGATTCAATTTATTTTGAAGCGACAATACTATCCATCATAGTTAAACTTGATATTGTAAATATTTTAAATTCAATATGACTTATTGATATGATTGGAACTATTTTAAATTCGGTTTGTTTAATCTATAAATTAGGCTTTTTGACCCTTTTTTTTTTTTAATATGCATGCCCCTGCTTTTCATGGTTGAGAAACCGTTCCTTCTCTTCCTCTTCGTTTCTCTCGCACAATTTTGTTGTTAAGTCTAATTTCCATGTAAGAACTGAAGTGTCATATTGCATATAATTATTATATTTATGAGTTACAATTTATTTTTTTCCTCAAAGTTCTATTCCATGCAAAGATGGTCATATTTTTGTGTTACAAGATGTTCTCCTAATGCAGGGGATGGATGCGAGAATAGTAAGCGACACAAGATCATAACTTACAACTACTATTGTTACATAACTATTGGCTGAGTCTGGTTTGCAACTATTTCCATTCATTGTTCTTGTCAAACGCCTGTCTTTTCATCTTGTATGAGCCCCTTGAAACCAAGTTCTTCCTTCATTCCCATCTCATCGACGACTCGTGCCCATCATCTGCCAGATCACTCGGCACTGACACACGCGTGGCACGTCCAGGTGGATACCTCCTTTCCGCAGCCCAGCGTTGTTTTACCTCCTTTCCAATGATGGATCCTTGTGCTGGGAGGGTGACGGGGAACCCAAAACCGTTCCCCCACAATAATTGCCTACAATCCCACGTCACCCAACCTCTGCAATGTTTCGACGGTGCCGGAGGAAATGTCAATCGTTCAAAAGAATTGTTTCATCGGGATTGCCTTTGTCGGAAGTCTGAGCGCATGCAAGATCGTGCTTAGTGGGCCTAGTTCTAAAGGGATGACGTGGACGCTTATCTATGATGCAAAGGTGGACACGTGGAGAAAGCTACCTGACCTGGATGACATGAGAAAGCTATGTGGCCTAAACATGTCATCAAGGTCCCGGAGCTTTCTCCACATGTCTGCCTTTGCATCGTAGATCAGAGTCCCCGTCATCCCCTGAGAATTAGGCCCACTTAGCACGATCTTCCATTCGCCCTAAGCGATCCCCTATTATTACCCATCAAACAGTTCTGTGAACGATTGGCATTCCCTACGGCACCGTCAAAACATTCCAGCGGTTGGGTGACGTGGGATCGTAAACAATTATTGTGTCGAGTTTGGGTTCCCCCTGACCCTCAACGCACAGGAATCCATCATTGGAAGCCAGGTACAACGACGGTGGGGAGCCGAAAGGTGGTAACCACCTGGACGTGCCATGTGTTTCATCGGTAAGAAGAAGATGGAATCGCCCGGTGATCTGGCAGCTGGGCACGACACGACGAGATGATAATGAAGGAAGAAGTTGGGTACTGGAGGCTCAGACACGGTGGCAAGACAGGGGTCTGACAATAAGAGGAAATTAGAATATTTACAAACCAGTCTTATTTGAGGGATAGCAATGACACTTATAGGTCAAGTGGCAATTTATTAAACACAATATTATTATTCTCGCAACCATAACTGTAACACAGAAATCGGCATCTTTACATGTGAAGTTACATGAAACACAATATTATTATTGGTGTGGGTAGCGATACTGTGCCAATGACTATTCTCGCACCCGTAACTGTAACGCAGAAATCGCCATCTTTACATGTAATGGAACTTCACAGTGAAAATTATAAATCATAAATATTAATAATTTACAATCGAGATAAAAATTGTGAGAAAAGAAGGAAAGAGGAAGAGAATTTACCAGTGCATTAAAAAAATTGCTCACTCTTTTCTCCGCCATTACTTCGCCATTACTTCTTACCCTCGTTTATCTATACAATGTACTATATTATATTTATAATTTTAAAAAATCATATTTATAATTTCAAACATGGTTACCAAATTCGTGTACTATATTATTACGCCGTAAGGCGTTTCCTTTTGAAGTGAATTGCCCTAGCCGATGCGGTGTCCTATTGTCGACCATCGATTTGTGGTGTTAGACGATGGAACGAAGTTCGACCGTTGATTCAAAACTGTTATGAAAATGGTTAATGAAGAAGCGTATTACCTGCTTCTCGGTTCTTGCGATTCAAAGAAAATTATGACAATCGTGGATTAAAAACTGTTATGAAAACTGTTAATGAAGAAGCGTATTACGTGCTTCTCAGTTATTGGGATTCAAAGAAAATTATGAAAACGATTAATGAAGAAGCGTCTTCCGTGCTTCCTGCTTGCAAGAAGAAGCCGCTTTAGTTTCAGTTACAGTCTCAGGGTTCAGCTGTCTAATCTGTTATCATTTGACAGAGAAATTGAACGCTTTCCTTGAGTGCTTTCAGAGCTTTCAGAGTATTGATGTGTTTCCATGGTGCAATGACGAGGAACTGTGCTTGGGTTTGGTAGTGGAGGTGGTGCATGCATGTGCTGCAAGGATTTGTATTCATTAACTAAGAGAGGCAAAAGCTGCTGCCTGTGATGATTTAAAGTCCAGAGATATGTCTTAGGTAACTAAGAGAGGCAAAGCAAGAAGAAGCCGCTTTAGTTTCAGTTACAGTCTCAGGGTTCAGCTCTCTAATCTGTTATCATTTGACAGAGAAATTGAATGCTTTCCTTGAGTGCTTTCAGAGCTTTCAGAGTATTGATGTGTTTCCATGGTGCAATGACGAGGAACTGTGCTTGGGTTTGGTAGTGGAGGTGGTGCATGCATGTGCTGCAAGGATTTGTATTCAGTAACTAAGAGAGGCAAAAGCTGCTGCCTGTGATGATTTAAAGTCCAGAGATATGTCTTAGGTAACTAAGAGAGGCAAAAGCTGCTGGTTCTGATGATTTTAAAGTGTCCTTTCTTCCTGCTTTCAGTTTGATTTCATTCAGAGTTAAAGTCCATTATTTCTGCTGTCAATTTCACCTCATTTACTATCTGCTTTCTGTATATGTAGTCAGCGTTTGATCGTGTTCCATCAGCATAATAAGTTAAGCATGTCTTTGCCTATTTAATGATTTAAGCCTTGAATATCCCTATCTGCATTCTCAATCTCAGCCTTTTTCCTTTTATTTGTATGCGTTTTTGAATGTTTTCTGTTACCTTTATTTGTTTTCTTAATCTCAATCTGTACCTGCACTGGTTACATCCTTCTCCTCTAGTCACTTTTCAGTCTATATATCCTTGTTGCTGGCTTTCCCAGACAAGTCCTTTATGTTCATTTTGAAGTGAATAATGTGATAGTTGACTTCTTCACTCTGTTATGTCACTAACATAACATCATTGCCCATTTCAATGCCATCACTTATGGTTACAGTTATCTATTTAGTGTCTACCCAATTTTCTTGCTTGCTATCTGTTTGATCTCTACATTATTATCTTACTGCAGTGGCTAAGATTCAGTTTTCTATTCTAGTATATATCATATACACTGTAATGATCTCTATAAGACAACCACAGATTTGCAGTAGAATGCCATCTCCCAGACCTTGAAGTTTAGAATTTGTGCTGAGCGTCTGTTGGTTTCACTTAAAGATGCGGCTACAAATCATATGCTTGGTTAGTAGCTACACAGAATCGATGGCCTTATTAATTCAGAGTATTGGGATTGGCATGACAGTCAGTTAGTTCTCCTTAGCTTAGCGGGCACAGTTTTATCTATAAACAGATTTTACTTTAACACGTAAAGAATCATATCTTGTACTCTGTGAGCTTGCATAATGATAAAATGGATAACATATCGCACGACAGGTTTCCAATTTTCCATTGCAATGTAGACTTGAATCTTCTGCCTATCTGTACTTTAATCTGCTCCAATCTGCAATTCAAAGATTGTTCCCTGTGCAAATCGCAGTGGACCAGAGTTCTCAGTGTCGAATTGAATGGGAAGCCGAACGATTAAAAGCAGTCTTCCTGTCATTCTCCTGTTGTATTCCGTCTACCCTTGCGCGCTGTTTAGCTTATTCCTCGTTAAGTTCGTCATTTCGACCTTTTACACGCCATTTCATTCGCCCAACTTAGGTTCTTGCTCACTAATTTTCTGTCAAAGGTTTTATCAGACCTTTCCACCGCTGTTTGCAGGGCCTTTCAAGTTCTCAGGGCGGAATTCGACCGGTCTGTTATCCTCCAGGTTGGCATTAACTAACCCTTTACCCACATTTTTTCTATCTACAAAAAGCCTTTTTAAATTTCTGTATTTGAGGCTTTGAATTGATCACGGTATAATTTTGCTCAGGTACATGTTTTGAACCTTTTCTATCTTAACAAAAGTAAAAACATTGCCAAAATAAATGGGTATGTTTATGCACACTATAAAAATCATCAGACATAAATGTTTGTCCTGATAAAGAAATGATATCTCAATGCGTTTTTTTGAGATTAAAATGTTTGAAATTGCAGTGATGTTTGTTCACACTAATTGTCCGCAAACGAAGAAAAATGAAAAGAAAATATTCATACGAAAAAAGGTTACTGAAAGTATGAAAATGCATGATTGAATTTGCTAAGCAGCTTCTGCTCCTTTTAACAGAGACAGGGAGCACATATATCCTTGACAGAGGCCACGTATACTAATTGTTTATGTAATATGGACCTCATTGTAATGACATGGAAGAGCGTATTGCCCAAGGCAAGTATGGCAAAGAAGACCAATCCTTGCACACCGATGGCGTCACATGGTTTTTTTCCAGGACAACGCAGTCTCAAAGGCTCCCATGGATGAGGGTAATGTAAATAATTGGCTCATTTCACCAACGCACAATTGGCTTAAAATTTTGGTTGAACAACTTTTTGACATGAGCAAAAGCGGGGTGATTACCATGCAAATTTCTCCATGATATTTTCAATTAGTTAAAGGAATTTTATTTCTTAGAAAGAATAATTTTTTTTGGTGGGTTCGATCTTTGAGCTAGTATTTAGATTAAAATTGTGCGGAAATTTCACTGTGCAGAAAGCTCCACACAAACAAAGCTCCACATGCTTGTCTGCAAACGAAGATCCTCTGCACAAGTTACTGAAAAACTAACAACTATCATCTCCACAGACATCTCTGCAAAGGGGAACTAGTCACAAAGCACGCTCTATATCATGTGCATTGGTTCATATTACCGTAAGAATGAACGAAGTGAAATGCTTTTATTTTCTATTGAAATATTTCCGCTTCCTCAAAACTGGGCATGCAGAGTTAACCAGTTTTTATGGTAATCTATACGATGATTATATCACTTCACATGCAGGTACCGCTACGGTCATATCCTATTAATTGTGATAGTTGGCCCAACCTTTGACTCTGTGGATCGATCTAAGTTTCAATCACTTTCCCCCTCAAACTGACTCCCTTTCCAACTCTTGTCAATTGATTGTGATGGTTACCGTTCATTTATACAACTAGATGCAAAGGATAATTCATGTGTTTGATGATCGTTGACTCCTGCACCATCATCATTTATCTTCAATGCTACCGGAACCCTAATTACGCGGAGTGTGAGTTAACGATCTCAATATTTTGTTAGTGCATAATCTTAGTCTTGCCGCAAGCTCCACACTATCGAAACTAGGCACATCAAGCTTGCCAGATTAAGATCCGCGAGGATATATAGTTTGTGGAGCATTAATGGTGCCAATAATGAACACACAAGGTGGGTCCATAGGGATAACATCCCAATTTACTAGTATACTCCATGGACTATCATGATTGGTACGGGGCTCCTTGCATGTTTAATGATCAACTAACTCTACAATGTCTTCATTTGATGCTTTCTTTAAGAACGAATGTGTTGCGCAGAGGCTTTCATTGTGCGGAGGTAAATGTGCTGTGCAATGTATTTCATTGTGCGTAGGTAAAATGCGCTGTGCAATGGATTTCATTGTGCCGAGGTGAATGTGTTGTGCAAAGGCTTTCATTGTGTGGAGGTAAATGTGTTGTGCAATGGATTTCATTGTGTCGAGGTGAATGTGTTGTGCAAAGGCTTTCATTGTGTAGAAGTGTAGAGTAACTCCACACAATGAAAGTTTCCGCATAATGATCTCTTCTCACAATGAAAGTCAAACAATATTATTTATTTTATTGATTGTAACAATATGGAAATGCAGTGTAAGAAAACAATGCGGTGTAAGTCGACAACATGGTCTGTGGAACATGAATATGGGGTGGAACATGAACATGGTATCTAATGCACACACACTCATAGCTATGGCTCACCATTACCGCTGTCCATTGCCACTACTTAAATTACCTTTCAAAACAAAAAATCCAATCACTACACTGCTACTTCGAAAACAAAAAATCCAATCACTACACTACTACTTTCAGATTATCAATATTTGTAGAGCTATAACTCTATTAACGCTGATAGTATATGCCACCCATTAATAAATTATTAATGCTGGTAGTATATGCCACCTATTACATTTACTAAATACAAAATCCAATAAATAATATATACTACCCAATACATTAATGAAGCTGTATCTCCACAATTATTGATTGGGTACTTCCACTACTTCCAACAACTATCACTTTCCATCATAGCTATGCTATTGCACTCCTATGGCTAACTCGATACACTATGTAATACTCTTATGTAGACGATTCTCGCTTTGCATTCCAATAAATATCAGTTTCAGGTACCGTGTTTCAGATCGTTAATACTACTCACTTGGGATGGAACACTACACACTTTTGGGGATTATGCCTGAGTTAAATTCATAAATAATTAATAGTTGGAGATATAGTTTAGGTAAATTATCCTTCGTATTTCTATTTAGATGTCTTAGCTTGCGAAGTCATGTTAGATGGTTCCATTCGTTCTGTTTACAAAATATTGCAAGCTCCGTAATCCTTCGTCTCAACCCCTGGAACCTCAGGATAAATGGCACACCGTAAAGCGAACTGATGGTCCCAAGAACTCAACTCTATCCCCTGCTAAACAATCTCCTCCGCTTAGTGCGACGATATCTCTATAGGTACCAAAGGCAATGACAATGGGACAACCCACTAAACAAATTCAATAACTGAAAAGATGTGCTCAGAGTCATTGTGCAATGATGTGCTCAGAGTCATTGTCTGAATACCGTATCCATTGTTAAATAGATTCCCGTATCCACAAGAACCAGCCATGGTTGTTGATGATGTTTATCACCATAAAATGTTGCATGAGCTAATGTCGATGGCCCTGGTTGATATGTCCCACGGTAAGTACCTACAGTTTATGTTACAGACATATATTTGCTGATCGTGGTAAAGCATGCTGTCAACATTGCTACTGTTCGAGACTTCATGGCATTCATATCTACTGCCAATGACATCCTCGTTAGTTAAGATTTCTTTCATTTTCTTCTATTTGCCGGATCAATTGTGATAAGTAATCATGTTTTTCACAACAACTACCTCACACCAACTTCTGATGAAATTCTTTAAAACATGAGTCCAAGAATTTTTTATTACATCAAATGTGCAGCGTGCGGAAACATGAGTCCAAAAAAATGTCATTACATCAAATGTGCGGTGTGCGGAGCTCCACACTTCCCACAGCTCTGCACTCCCGCACTATTTCTCGTTGCAGTTCATCTTTCAATATTCTAAAGAAATCATGACATATTGAAAACACTGATATTTTTACAAAACACATGGCAGTACAGATGTACTAGAAAGCCCATAACATTACCAGAAAATACAATCTTTTACCACATCAAAATTGCGTACTTTGTAAATCTGTCATGATTTTTAAAAAGGTCAAATTTTATAGCAATACTCTCAACCAGTCAAATGGATGGATAAATTTTCAAATTTATTCGATCGATATAGTCGAATTTGTTGCGTCCAAATGATTTTGACATGTTACACGATAAGATGTAAGATTTCTTATGCTAAACGAAGAAAAAGGAAAAGAAAATATTCATACGAAAAAAGGTTACTGAAAATATGAAAATGCATGATTGAATTTGCTAACCAGCTTCTGCTCCTTTTAACAGAGACAGGGAGCACATATATCCTTGACAGAGGCCACGTATACTAATTGTTTATGTAATATGGACCTCATTGTAATGACATGGAGGAGCGTATTGCCCAAGGCAAGTATGGCAAAGAATACCAATGCTTGCACACCGATGGCGTCACATGGTTTTTTTCCAGGACAACGCAGTCTCAAAGGCTCCCATGGATGAGGGTTAGGTTAGATATTCACGATTTTAGGGTTTTACTAATAAAAATCATGTAACAAATCCTTATTAATCTTAATTAAAATGTTAATGAATGAAAAACTGACTTCAAAATTAAGTAACCCCTCACTAAATATGAAAAATACATATTTCTTTGAGTAAAATATAATAGTGCTCATCGTATGAATAAAAGTGGAGTTTAAAACTATTTTAAAACAAATAGAGTTCCCACCTTTGCATGAGAAACCATGAGTAAAGATTATAATGATTCGTGAGAATTCATGTTAATCTTGGAGTGCTCATCGTATGAATAAAAGTGGAGTTTAAACTATTTTAAAACAAATAGAGTTCCCACCTTTGCATGAGAAACCATGAGTAAAGATTATAATGATTCGTGAGAATTCATGTTAATCTTGGATTTTTGAAGGAGGTGTTAGGTGTTTTGTGCCCAAGGATTAACCTGGAAGGCTCACACTATAATGTGCAAGGAGACAAAGTGAAAAACTTGATTTTGGAACAAAAGATACTTAAACATTTTGACATAACCTTCCTCATTTTTTTTCATGCAGCCAGACTTGCAATTTTATGAGCAAGAAAAAAAATATTATTAAGTCTCGGTGCATTTGTTCGAATTCTGAGTCAGAGAAAGAATTTCAGAGCAAATGCAAATTCCTCTGCCTAACCTTGATGGGAATATCTCTTCTCGAGGTACTGGTATTCAGTATATTTTACAGCGTCCCAGGCAACAAATTCTGCAAATGTCTAGACCTGTAGATTCATGTGTTGGCTGCAGAAAAGTTGTTCGGTTTATTAATATGAACTAAGATAATTTTTATTGCAATTATGATGTAATACAGGAACAAATGATCGAAAGCGGAAGAGCCTCGAGGATCAACCAACTCAGTAGGATGTTTCCACTTCTGGTGGTAAATTGTCTTCTATGCAAATTCCTTTGCCTAACCTTGATGGGAATATCTCTTCTCCAGGCACTGGTATTCAGTCTACTTTGCAGGCTAGGTAATTAAATAAATGCAGAGAAGGAGACGATGTGTTCTTACATTGCAAATCAATTCCTGGAAGTTTGGACATATATTAAATAAATGCCCGATAACTGCTTTTGGTCAGTTACAATGAGATGCATATCAAAGTTTCTTTGAGATAATGCATATCAAAGTTTCTTTGAGATATTTATAGTTTTATCTTTGAGTGTGGGTATGCTTGATTGTTGGCTGTCTAGGTGGTGAGTTGAATATCTGTAATTAGGGTTTTATTTCACCGAAATGGATTATTTTGATGATTGGGGTTATGTGTCATCTCCAGACATGTGGTTCTCTTTCCGGAAACTACCAAATTGCTTCCCAAGAACCGACTTCTCAATGACGTAAGCACCGCATTTTTGTTCTTAAATGTTATGTTTAATGCAAATGCATCTGTTTTGCCAACTTCCCAATGTGGTAATCAACAGCTAATTTGTTTTCAAATGCCATTTTTAATGCAAATTTATCTGTTTTGCCAACTTCCCAATGTGGTAATCAGCACCTAATTTGTTTTCAAATGCCATTTTTAATGCAATAATCTGTTGGTTTGTTTTATTTTATATTTTTATTATTATTATAAACATATTAATAATTTTAACCAAATTGATATTATTTTTGGTCCAGAACAAATGGTGAGCCATTGGAGTTTAGCAGTCTCGTGGATGGGTGCACTATGCCGCCATTCATCGTCCTGAGCCACACATCATGGTATTCAAAAGACCTTTGAATTACCAGCAAAACCAGCAGCAACACGCTGGGGCTCAATCTCAACTTATGGGTCTGAAAGCCTAGTGAGTTTATCAACACTATCAAACCGTGTTAGTGATGCTTGTCATGAATTAACATGTATTCTTAGTCGTAGAATAGGCCTCAAGCCAGGGGCAGACCCTGCATCCAATTTTGAGCTTTTCATTCTTTGTTGGACAAGCCTTTGTTTTTAGACCTGCTTGAAGGGAGTTGCATTGGAAGATCGACAAAATTAATTCAAACACAAACAATGAAAAACAAATAACTCAAAACTCTCTTAAAATTTTCCAGAGGTGCAAATATCTTGATATATAAACAATGCCTCAGAGGCTGGAAGAATCGAGTTTGACTTATATATATAATTTTGTAGAGACAGAGCAAGAAATATAATTTTGCTCAGGTACATGTTTTGAATCTTTTCTATCTTAATAAAAAGTAAAAACATTGCCAAAATAAATGGGTATGTTATGCACACTATAAAAATCATGAGACATAAATGTTTGCCCTGGATAAAGAAAAGATATCTCAATGCGTTTTTTAGAGATTAAAATGTTTGAAATTGCATTAATGTTTGTTCACACTAATTGTCCGCAAACGAAGAAAAAGAAAAAGAAAATATTCATACGAAAAAAGGTTACTGAAAGTATGAAAATGCATGATTGAATTTACTAAGCAACTTCTGCTCCTTTTAACGGAGACAGGGAGCACATACATCCTTGACAGAGGCCATGTATACTAATTGTTTATGTAATATGGACCTCATTGTAATGACATGGAGGAGCGTATTGCCCAAGGAAAGTATGGCAAAGAAGACCAATCCTTGCACATCGATGGTGTCACATGGTTTTTTTCCCAGGACAGTCTCAAAGGCTCCCATGGATGAGGGTTAGGTTAGATATTCACGATTTTAGGGTTTTACTAATAAAAATCATGTAACAAACCCTTCTTAATCTTAATTAAAATTTCAATGAATGAAAAACTGACTTCAAAATTAAGTAACCCCTCACTAAAAATTTGGCAAGGAAAAATACATATTTCTTTGAATAAAATATGATAGTGCTCATCGTATGAGCAAAAGTGGAGTTTAAACCATTTTAAAACAAATAGAGTTCCCACCTTTGCATGAGAAACCATGAGTAAAGATTATAATGATTCGTGAGAATGCATGTTAATCCTGGATCTTTGGAGGTGTTCGGTGTTCTGTGCCCAAGGATTAACCTGTAAGGCTCACACTATAATGTCCAAGGAGATAGTGAAAAACTTGATTCTGGAACAAAAGATACTTAAACATTTTGACATAACCCTCATTTTTAATGCGATAATCTGTTTGTTTGTTTTATTTTATATTTTTATTATTATAACATATTAATAATTTTAACCAAATTTATATTCTTTTTGGTCCAGAACGAATGGCAAGCCATTGGAGTTCAGCAGTCTCATGGATGGGTGCACTATGCCATTCATTGTCTTGAGCATCATGTTATTAAGAAGACCTTTGAATTACCAGCAAAACCAGCAGCAACAGGCTGGGGCTCAATATCAACTTATGGGTCTGATAGAAACCGTGTTAGTGATGCCTATCATGAATTAACATGTATTCTTAGTCGTAGAATAGGCCTTAAGCCAGTGGCAGACCCTGCATCCAATTTTGAGATTTTCATTCTATGTTGGACATGCCTTTGTTTTTAGACCTGCTTGAAGGGAGTTGCATTGGAAGATCGACAAAATTAATTCAAACACAAACAATGAAAAACAAATAACTCAAAACTCTCTTAAAATTTTCCAGAGGTGAAAATATCTGGATATATAAAGAATGCCTTAGAGGCTGGAAGAAATATATAATTTTGCAGAGACAACAATAAATAGAATTTTGCTCAGGTACATGTTTTGAATCTTTTCTATCTTAAAAAAAGTAAAAACATCGCCAAAATAAATGGGTATGTTATGCACACTATAAAAATCATGAGACATAAATGTTTGCCCTGGATGAAATGATATCTCAATGCATTTTTTAGAGATTAAAATGTTTGAAATTGCAGTAATGTTTGTTCACACTAATTGTCCGCAAACGAAGAAAAAGGAAAAAAAAAATATTCATTCGAAAAAAGGTTACTGAAAGTATGAAAATGCATGATTGAATTGGCTAAGCAGCTTCTGGTCCTTTTCACAAAGACAGGGAGCACATACATCCTTGACAGAGGCCACGTATACTAATTTTTTATGTAATATGGACCTCATTGTAATGACATGGAGGAGCGTATTTCCCAAGGCACATATGGCAAAGAAGACCAATCCTTGCACACCGATGGCATCACATAGCTTTTTTCCTAGGACAATGCAATCTCAAAGGCTCCCATGGATGAGGGTTAGGTTAGATATTCACAATTTTAGGGTTTTACTAATAAAAATCATGTAACAAACCCTTATTAATCTTAATTAAAAATTTAATGAATGAAAAACTGAATTCAAAATTAAGTAACCCCTCACTAAATATTTGGCAAGGAAAAATACATATTTCTTTGACTAAAATATGATAGTGCTCATTGTATCAATAAAAAGTGGAGTTTAAACCATTTTAAAACAAATAGAGTTCCCACCTTTGCATGAGAAACCATGAGTAAAGATTATAATGATTCGTGAGAATGCATGTTAATCTTGGATCTTTGAAGGAGGTGTTAGGTATTCTGTGCCCAAGGATTAACATGGAAGGGTCACACTAGAATGTGCAAGGATACAATGTGAAAAACTTGGTTTTGGAACAAAAGATACTTAAACATTTTGACATAACCCTCATTTTTTTTCATGCAGCCAGACTTGCAATTTTATGAGCAAGAAAAAATATATTATTAAGTCTCGCTACATTTGTTCGAATTCTGAGTCAGAGAAAGAATTTCAGACCAAATGCAAATTCCTCTGCCTAACCTTGACGGGAATATCTCTTCTCCAGGTACTGATATTCAGTGTATTTTACACCGTCCCATGCAACAAATTCTGCAAATGTCTAGACCTGTAGATTCATGTGTTGGTTGCAGAAAAGTTGTTCAGTTTATTAATGTGGACTAAGATCTTTTTTATTGCAATTATGATGCAATACAGGAACAAATGATCGAAAGCGGAAGAGCCCCAAGGATCAACCAACGGAGCAGGATGTTTCCACTTCTGGTGGTAAATTGTCTTCTATGCAAATTCCTTTGCCTAACCTTGATGGGAATATCTCATCTCCAGGTATTGGTATTCTGTCTACTTTGCAGGCCAGGTAATTAAAAAAATGCAGAGAAGGAGACGATGTGTCCACGTTGTTCTTACATTGCAAATCATTTCCTGGAAGTTTGGGCATATATTAAATAAATGCCAATCAGATGCATATCAAAGTTTCTTTGAGATAATGCATATCAAAGTTTCTTTGAGATATTTATAGTTTTATCTTTGAGTATGGGTATGCTTGATCGCTGGCTGTCTAGGTGGTGAGTTGAATATCTGTAATTAGGGTTTTATTTCACCCAAATGGATTATTTTGATGATTGAGCATTATGTGTCATCTCGAGACGTGTGGTTCTCCCTCTGGAAACTGCCAAATTGCTTCCCAAGAACCGACTTCTCAATGAAGTAAGCACCGCATTTTTGTTCTCAAATGTTATTTTTAATGCAAATGCATCTGTTTTGCCAACTTCCCAATGTGGTAATCAGCAGCTAATTTGTTTTCAAATGCCATTTTTAATGCAAATGCATCTGTTTTTCCAACTTCCCAATGTGGTAATCAGCACCTAATTTGTTCTCAAATGCCATTTTTAATGCGATAATCTGTTTTTTTGTTTTGTTTTTTATTTTTATTATTAGAAACATATTAATAATTTTAACCAAATTGATATTGTTTTTGGTCCACAACGAATAGTGAGCCATTGTAGTTCAGCAGTCTCGTGGATGGGTGCACTATGCCATTCATCGTGCTGAGCCACACATCATGTTATTCAGAAGACCTTTGAATTACCAGCAAAACCAGCAGAAACAGGTTGGGGCTCAATCTCAACTTATGGGTCTGAAAGCCCAGTGAGTTTATCAACACTATCAAACAGTTTTAGTGATGCTAGTCATGAATTAACATGTATTCTTTGTTGTAGAATAGGTCTTAAGCTAGGGGCAGACCCTGCATCCAATTTTGAGCTTTTCATTCTTTGTTGGACAAGCCTTTGTTTTTAGACCTACTTGAAGGGAGTTGCAATGGAAAATCGACAAAATTAATTGAAACACAAACAATGAAAAACAAATAACTCAAAACTTGCTTAAAATTTTCCAGAGGTGCAAATATCCAGATATATAAAGAATGCCTCAGAGGCTGGAAGAATTGAGTTTGACTGATATATATAATTTTGCAGAGATAGAGCAAGAAATAGAATTTTTCTCAGGTACATGTTTTGAATCTTTTATATCTTAAAAAATGTAAAAACATTGCCAAAATAAATGGGTATGTTATGCACACTATAAAAATCATGAGACATAAATGTTTGCCCTGGATAAAGAAATGATATCTCAATGCATTTTTTAGAGATTAAAATGTTTGAAATTGCAGTAATGTTTGTTCACACTGATTGTCCGCAAACGAAGAAAAAGGAAAAAAAAATTATTCATTCGAAAAAAGGTGACTGAAAGTATGAAAATGCATGATTGAATTTGCTAAGTAGCTTCTGCTCCTTTTCACAGAGACAGGGAGCACATACATCCTTGATAGAGGCCACGTATACTAATTGTTTATGTAATATGGACCTCATTGTAATGACATGGAGGAGCATATTGCCCAAGGCACATATGGCAAAGAAGACCAATCCTTGCACATCGATGGCGTCACATACGTGGTGAGTTGAATATCTGTAATTAGGGTTTTATTTCACCCAAATGGATTATTTTGATGATTTGGCGTTATGTATCATCCCCAGACATGTGGTTCTCCCTCCGGAAACTGCCAAATTTCTTTCCAAGAACTGACTTCTCAATGAGGTAAGCACTGCATTTTTGTTCTCAAATGCTATTTTTAATGCAAAAGCATCTGTTTTGCCAACTTTCCAATGTGGTGATCAACACCTAATTTGTTTTCAAATGCCATTTTTAATGCGATAATCTGTTTGTTTGTTTTATATTTTATTTTTATTATTATAAACATATAATAATTTTAACCAAATTGATATTCTTTTTGGTCCAGAACGAATGGCGAGTCATTGGAGTTCAGCAGTCTCGTGGGTGGGTGCACTATGCCATTCATCGTCCTGAGCCACACATCATGTTATTCGAAGACCTTTGAATTACCAACAAAACCAGCAGCAACAGGCTGGGGTGCAATCTCAACCTATGGGTGTGAAAGCCCAATGAGTTTTATTGTGGGCAAGGCGGGGGCTCAATCTCAACCTATGGGTCTGAAAGCCCAGTGAGTTTTATTGTGCGCAAAGCGGACTGGCCTGCCCCGATGTGCCCAATTTTGAATGATTGATTGGATTTTATTATATAAATAATTGAGAGAAATGAAGAATAATAATTTGTATAATTTTGATTGAGGATTTATTTTATTTTAGGCAATTTATTGACTAGGTTTAGTTTGAATGATGATTTGTATAATTTTGATTTAAGGATTTTTTTTTTTGGGCAATTTATTGACTAGATTTAGTTTGAATGATTGAATTATTATAATATTTATTATTTTGAACCAAAATACAATTCTTTCAATTTAACATTTCTATCGGCCTCTCTTTGCACCTTTTGGGCCAATTGCTAGTTATATTAGGTTACTTGAAAAATCGGTCTCCTACAATGTATTTTAGGTATTAGAAGAGGGAAATGGTTATTTCCCCATTGATTGAGGAATCATTTAGGCAATTTGAATCTTGTAGAAAAGATCTGTGTTGGTTCAGCTTGGGCCCGAAACTTTTTTGTTGTCATAATTAATGAATGCATTAGGTTGACCATAACAAAATATCCAATTTCAGAATACACATTATCATCCACCCTTGCGATCAACAATGTCCGTTCACATGTCGCTATTCTTCCCCACTCTATGCCTTACGGCGTTTCCTTTGCAACATAAGGTGCAAATGCTAGTATTTATAATTTTAAAAAATCATATTTATAATTTCAAACATAGTGAAAAAATTCGATTACCTAAAATACAATACGGGAAAAATTGGGAAGTAGAGATCTTTCAAAATTAAATTATTTTTAAATTAAAAAAAATAAAAAAATCTATATTCTAATATATATTTAAAAAAAAATCATATTATCAAGTCCTAAATTTTAATATAAACCCTTAAAAATAAGAAAAAATAACAACATTATTAATTAATAACTAAAACAACATAATTCTCTCCTTGTAGATTTAGCGTTTCCAGTGAAACAAACTTTCAAAGAGTTGTTTACAGTGTAGATTTTGTTAGTCCACATATGCATTATACTCAATTCAAAACAGACCGAAAGGGAGAAACACACCCCAACTTTAATTCATCTTTTCCATTTTGTTACTAATGTGGAATAAGGGAAGTATAAAACTCAAATAAAAAAAATTGGAGAATATATATTTTATAATTATTTATAGATAAGAATTTGTTTTTCTTTGTTATAGGAGTTTATTATTTTTAATACGTATAAACATACTATTTTTTTACTATATTTTAATATATAATTTATTGTTTTTTACAACTATAACTTTTTTAATATGCAATTTATTATTTACTATACTTTTTTAATATAGAAATTTCTATTATATATATATATATATATATATATATATATATATATATATATATATATATATATATATATATTAACAAAAAAACTTTACCAAGTTAAATAATAAATGTAGTTTTTTTTAATATAAAAAAATATGTTTTAAACAACATAGAAATTTCTATTTTTAAATATTCAATTTTATACTAATATTTTTTTTTATTAAATTTCATCATAATTGTAATATTAGTAACATACCATTTTATTAAATTCCATTATGATTATAATATTCTTAATATACCATTTACAATTTATCATAATTGTAATATTTTTAACCTACCATCTTACTAAATTCCATCATAACTGTAATATCCTTGACATACTATTTATACTTTATTATAATTTTTTTAATATAAATTTTTTTATTTACCAAATTCCATCTATCATTGTAATAAGTTAATAAGTTTAACGTACCATTTAAAGTTTATTATAAAAAAAAAATTAATATAAAAAAATTATTTAAAAAAAAAAAAAAATGTACCGAATTCCAATTTCCGAATTTACCGCCGAATCGAACCGTACTGCCGTATTTCCGAATTTTTCTGGCCAGTAAGGCCGAACTTGGTAGCTATGATTTCAAATTGTTTTATAATTAGAATCATTTAAACATTATATTTATAATTTTTAAAAAATCATATTTATAATTCCAAATTGTTTTATAATTAGAATCATTAAAGAGTTATCTATAATTAGCAAAAAAAAAAGTAAGCAATAAACATGGAAAAAACAAATACAAATAGGTGGTACATGAAAAAAAATATATATCTAATTTATAGATTAAACCTACTCAATTTAAAATATTTTCAAAATAAAACTCCAGTAATTTATAGATTTCACTTTTTCATTAAAAATATCGACAGACCATATCAAAATAAGAGTCCAATCATTGTTATTCACCAGATGATATTTCACTGTTTTTACTAAAATAACCAACAACAATACACATAAATCCACAGAAAAACCCTACTCAATGAGATCTCATTATCTTTGGCTAAAAACCTCTCAATGGGATCTCATTATTCTTGACCAAAAACCTAATCCACAGAAAAACCCAACTCAATGAGATCTCATTATCCTTGGCCAAAACCCTCTCAATGAAATCTCATTATCCTTGGCCAAAAACCTGGCCAAGACGGCCAACTCAATGAGATCTCATTATCTTTGGCCAAAAAACCCTTAATGAGATCTCATTATTCTTGGCCAAAAAACCTAATCCACGGAAAAACCCAACTCAATGAGATCTCATTATCCTTGGCCAAAACCCTTTCAATGAAATCTCATTATCCTTGGCCAAAAACCTGGCTAAGACGGCCAAGTGAGCCTTCAGCGCTCACCTCGAAGCCTACATTACAGTGAATGTCTTCCCAGCATTTTATAGGCTCCATTATATGCAATACCATGGACAAAAAACCATGGGTGCACAATACTATGTGCCCCAAAACCATCATTGTTTACCTAGTCAACTTTGACTCTATCCCGAATCAAGTTTACCACTAACTAACTTTTTATAGGCTCCATTACATGCAATACCATGGAAAAAAAACCATGGGTGCACAATACTATGTGCCCCAAAACTATCATTGTTTACCTTGTCACCATCATTACCTCGTCACCATCATTGTTTACCTAGTCAACTTTGACTCTATCCCGAATCAAGTTTACTGCTAAGTGAGAACCCTGCTCACTCTAGCCCTTACCCCCTCCCCCCAAACTAATTTTTACACGGAATATTTTTTACCCGACATCCCCCTATCACCCAGGTCTAAGGGGATGCATGTCTTACTAGGTCTTAGAGTTGTATGCCCATTTACATGAAATAATATTTGACTCCATTATATATATATATATATATATATATATATATATATATATATATATATATATATATATATATATATATATTACTCTTGACATCGATGTCTATATAAAAAGAACCCATCTACTAGATTACATGGGTCGCCAATGTAACCACCAATTATCTAGGTGTTCTTTTCACATACATAGTTCATCAATTAATTGATCCACGTGCACATATTCTCCTCATCCACTGAATCTCTTATGACACATTTTTCTTGCTACTCATTTCCGTTTCTTTAATTAGTTAGTCCATCCACTATAACGATGAACTGCGACACATTTTTCTTGCTACTCATTTCTGTTCCTTTAATTAGTTAGTCCATCCACTATAACGATGAACTGCTACTCATTTCTGTTCCTTTAATTAGTTAGTCCATCCACTATAATGATGAACTGCGACACATTTTTCTTGCTACTCATTTCCGTTCCTTTAATTAGTTAGTCCATCCACTATAACGATGAACTGCTACTCATTTCCATTCCTTTAATTAGTTGATC
Source organism: Pinus tabuliformis (assembly GCA_031772625.1). Classification (NCBI taxonomy): domain Eukaryota; kingdom Viridiplantae; phylum Streptophyta; class Pinopsida; order Pinales; family Pinaceae; genus Pinus; species Pinus tabuliformis. Next base: position 495,147,060 of record CM062807.1, on the reverse strand, counting down.
CATCCACTATAACGATGAGCAAAGCTATGCATACATGTAGCTCACAGCCTCGAGGCCCTAAAAACTACCAAAGAATGATGGGGCCAATGTATAGGCTTGGCGCACCATCATTCTCCTCCACTACCACGACAAATCATGAAGCCTCCCCAACACGTTGTCATGGTCTTTCTTAATGAACCCTGGAGATTCAGCTTCAGCATGGTGTCCTTAGTCATTACATTAATGGTAGCCCCAAAATCAATCAAGGCATGTGGGATAATGGTGGCATTGATGTGTACATCCACTACAGGGCTTCTAGGGTCTAAATACTTTGGGAAAATCCTTTGCCCTAGCATTAAGTCGGATAGTTGTCCAATGACATTAATGGTAGGGGTGTCTCTTTTTCACGTCCCCAGATGTTTGAAACACTTCTCTTTAATCAACTTGTTGTAAATAGGTACATCCTTAATAGCTTGGAGAAGTGGGATTTTGACACATAGATTTTTCAATTCACCCAAAAGTTCATTTTCTTCTAGGGTATGTTGGATTGGATGAGTTAATCTTTCAGGAAAGGGTGGTGGATTCACTCTACGCATACTTTTTCTCTTTCCTCTTCACTCTCCCTAGGTGGAGATGGAGGTTGGTTATCCGGGAGCACTCTCCCAAACCTAAGGTTGATTTCCTGAATTTCCACAGCATAAGCAGGGTAGGATGTCTCTCCACTGTAGACTTGTTGTGCATGTCTATTGTTTGGGTTTGGGTTTGGTTAGGCAGGCATCTGAGGTGTTTAGGTGGAGCAGGGTGTAAAAGTTGTGGTTGAGTAGGAGGTGAAGGCAATAAATATGGAGCATTATTGTATGGTGGCCTCCACCCCTGGGGTGGTGCATTCCACTGAGGTTGTGGAGGGGTATATGGATGAAATGGTTAGTTGGTTGGCTGGGAATGGTACTGAGGTGCAAAAGACCAGGGAGAAGGTGTAGACCATGAGGGATGAGCAGGGGGGGCCCAAGAGGAAATGGATGTGTTTTGGTTAGGGTTGTAATATGCATAGGATAACCCTTGCATGCCTTGCTGGTATGGTCAAGGTCCATGAGGCCTACTTTAATTTATGTAGCAGAACTGTTCAGTCACCCCTTCAGTTCCCTCATACGCAACTTTTATTCCAGGTAGAGAAGGGAACTTTTCTATGGATTGGTTTTCTTCACAAACCGAGTAGAGACTACAGCAGAAGCATGGGATGTCAGGGAAGCCACCAGAGCAATGAAGGACATGGATATAGATTGAGTTGCTCAGAGGACGAGAAACACTTTCAGTAGGGGGTGATGATGAGGCTCATCATTGGGTAAAATATATGGACCTTAACATGCCTCCAAGCTTACTAAAATCAACTCTTCTCATAATTCTTTACATGTTTTAAATATAGTTTGCTTAATGAGATGAGTAAAAGTACGATGTTATATCTAGTGGTCTAATGTGCATTGATTACAAGTTTTTGGGAGAAAATTATCACTAGTTAAGATTCAAGAACTCAAATGAGACAAGAAGGAGAGATTATAGGAGATGGGTCTTCCTCATTAAATCCTCACTCATTTGAAGATCCCTCAATCAAATCTCACTAGCTCAGAGTTGTAGGTAGGCGAGTCATGAGGATCATTGGGAATCGAGCTAGTGATAGTTAAGAACTAGTTAATATTAATACTGGGAGCCAAGCCTCTCTATATTTAAGTAAGTTGTTGAAAACTTTAGTTGTATAATTAAGGAGGCCTAGAGCCTCATTAGGATTCATGTTTTTATGCAAGAGAATATTGATCTTCATCACCACCGCCTCAAGTTTCTTCATATGCATTGTATGGATGCATTCTTGGGATACGGATATAGCATCATGAATAGAACAATTTGGAACGAAGTCAAATTGTTTGCTAGTGATATGTGTCAAGAGGGAAGATTTTAGCCTCTCCGCAATAATCTTGGAAATGATCTTGTCAATAATATTTCACAAAGAGAACGACTAGAAATCATAAAAAGAGGACAAGTTCGAGACCTTCGGAATTAGAGCAATAATGGTCGACTTAATAGGTTCAGATATCTTCCACTTGTTTCTGGACTCCTCTACCATTGCCAACAGTTCCCCATTCATATTATCAAAGAAATGTATAAATAACTCCACCATCCATCTGTTTGGTATAGGACATTTATCTCTTGCAAAATATTTGAGTACCAAAAGGAGTTCTTCCACTGTAATCGACTTATATAGAGCTACATTTTCCACAACATCAAACATGATGGGATATTATTCCACTCCCCATAAAAGGTCCTCATAATTAATCCCCTCCCTAGAATTAAACAAGTTTTTAAAAAATGTGACCGCTTCCCTTCAAATTTCCTCATCTGAATATACCATGTTACCATTTTCCCAGTGATATTCCAAATGGAATTGCAGTTCCTCCTCTGATTGGAATATTGGTAGAAGAATTTGGTGTTATGGTCCCCCATCGGAATCCATATGGCTCTACTCTTCAACCTCCATGTGGTCTCCTATTCTTCCAGGATCTACTTTTTCCTAGTTTCCAAAACATTTAGTCTGTGTAGTAAAGGTCTTTCCAGACTCACCCATCTCTGTCAAAAATGATTTCAATTCCAGTAATAATTTTGTGTCTTTATGTCTCTCCCATGTTCTAGTCCAACTTTTCAATCATTTGTGTTTATAGATGATACTATCCATGGATGACCTATGTCCAGATCCCATGGGTGCATTCCAGAATTCTTTGACCATGGAGGTATAAGAATCATCCAACAACCAATTATGGTTAAATTTGAACGATACCCCTCTTCTAATCGACTATGCCCTCTAGGATAAGACAATAAGACAGTGGTCAGAAAAATATGAATGTTCCATATGTGAATGAAGATTCCCTAGAGTACCACACAACAATTGATATTCACTCGACGATATTTAGAATAGAATTCTTTCTGGGAATAAGAATTCTAGTGAACTTTATATATAGAAGTTTGAGGTATGCTTTAATTATAGTATATTTATTCAAGTTGATTGATACAATCCATCATTTGAATGCTTGGAAACTAACACTAAGTGGAATTTTACATCTGACTGTGCAAGTTTATCTACATTGTGCGTTCACAAATTGCATAACCAATTTGCATATATTCTGGAGTGCCATTGGATTCAGCAGGGATTCTCTAGGAGGTCAGCACGGGAGGCTTTATTGGGTCATGGATCTCAACGATCATGATGTGGTGATTTCCAGAGCGATATACCGATCATTTTCTTTTACCTTGACCAAAGATTTTTAATTTTTTTTTTGTATATTATTATTAATTTGTTTTCATAAGAAAAAAACTAATTGGATATATATATGTATTAAGTCATAAATTAATTATTGAGATTTACCGAGATTTACACATAGGAATAATAAAATAACTAACAACAATACACATATATCCACTGAAAAACCCAACTCAATGAGATCTCATTACCTTTGGCGAAAAACCTCTCAATGACACCTCATTATTCGATATGAAAATGAAAATCTTAGATTACTTTTAAGGTATTACAGACTCATGTGCATGGATTTGCCTATATTACTTAGTGCAACGGATCGATAAGATTGTGAATAATATAGAAAATTGAGTAGTTAGAGAAACATAATAGACAAAAACACATAAATACAACAAGTTTAATATGGAGTTCACCCAAAACTCTTAGGCTACGTCTCCTAGTCCAGCCTTCAGTGGTGACATCTCTATTATGTCTTCAAGAGCAAAGTTTTACAAAATCTGAGCTCAAATTGAGTCTCAACACAACAGATACAAAACAACAAGAGTTTGCTTGAATCCCTCAAGCCTCTCTGAGTACACAAACTCTCCCTCTCACTCTCTGTCTTTTTCTTTGCTCTGTCTCAGCACTGCTTGTCTCTATGTTTGTTAGTCTATGGCTTTAAAGCCAATCGAAGATGTCTGTTCGTTTCCCCTTCTCGGGCTCTCTGGCTCTTGGCCTCTATCCACTCGAATTCCCCTTTGAGCATTAGCAATCATTGCTAAACGCCTTTTGGGATGGTGGCCACCTATTTTGTAACGGAATGGACCATCGGTGCCTTTGAAATCCCAAAAATGATTATTCTCTGTTTACACAGAGAATACATAGAAAACCTATAAAAATCTGCCCAAGCATAGTCTATCAGACTTCAAAAATCATTAATTATGCCTTATATCCTTTCGGATCCGTCTTTGGACGCCATCGCAAGTAGTCGTTGACCAATGACTATTATTGATTTCGGGTGGCTAACACGCATAGGGATTACCCGCCCGAAAAGGGTGGTTTTCTCTCTCCGGCACCTAGCCACGTGGTAGTCAGTGTATGGGCTCGGGCAGAGCCCGGCCAAAACCACTTACCGCCTACGGCTCACCCGAAATCCTGCTCGATTTGTGGTTTCCCTTTGTATTTGAAAATACATTAAAACACTGAAAATATCGCAAAATGGCTTTGTGGCAGACTTGAAATGTTATGCAACTACATTTACAAACCCTTTCGGGTCCAGTTTCATCACATCGCATATATATATATAGCTATATATATATATATATATATAGCTATATATATATATATATATATATAGCCTCGCTCCTATGTATTGCTCTTACGCAATATTGCGATGCGATTATATCGCGATTGCATGTCTCATAGTCCCCAGGCTGTTTATAAGCGCTCCCCTGTGGGTTGCTGATGCGATATTGCGATTCAACTTGGGCTGTCGATCTACACACTTGATCGATGGTCCTCATTGACTATGCTAATCGCTATCGCAATAAGTATGTGGTAGCCTCCGATAGCCTCCACCAATTGCGATATGCCAATCGGATCTGGACTGTTGATCTGCCAGATCCCACAGCTCCTGTGCATCACTATCCAAACCTCCGATAAGCTCTATTTCCGTTGTTTCCTTGTGTTTTACACTCCCGATAGTGTAATCTGCCATTTTTAAAGGTTCTTATTTTGTGATAGTTTTGATCTTTAGAAGACTTTGAAGACTTAGAGGGTTTTCTAGGATCCATTTTGGATCATGCCTTCCCACTAAAAAAGCTTTTGGACCACCAAAAGATGGTTTTTAAGCATCAATCAAGTGAGGATACAACTTCCTCACTTGTCCAATCTCTATCCATCTTGCACTACTTGGTTTTGAACCTTTCAGTCCAATTCTCAGGTACTCAACATCCCCTCTACACGTAGTTCTCACCTTCCTGTCCAAAACTGTGTCTTCTTGCAACTCATTGAGATATTCAGGCAACAGATCATCAATAGAAGGCAACTGACCTTGCTCTTCGAGATCTTCAATCAATGAAGGTGCATATAGTCTCAAGTTATTTGCATTAATGACTGAATAGATATGCATATAAGCTATCAAATCAAGGCGAAAAGCATTCTCACCAATTTTCTCAAGTATCTTGAAAGGCCCATACCTTATTAGCTTCAACTTCTTACCTTCACCTTGCATTCTATCTTTGCTGATGTACAGCCAAACTTGATCACCAACTTGGAAGCTATGCTCAATTCGATGCTTATCATGCCTTGCCTTATACTTGGCCTGGTTTCTCTCTAGTTGTTCTTGCACTGCCTAGTGAATTTCTTGGATTTGTTCAATGAACTTGGTTGCTTTGTCCACATCACTATGTCCATCAACTATTATGTCTTTACTAAAGACAAAATCCAAGGGAGGCCTTGGTGTAAAACCAAAACAAGTTTCAAAAGGAGATCTCTGTGTAGAAGAGTGCTTGGCACAGTTGTAAGCATGTTGCACATAACACAAATGTTCATCCCAAAGCTTGGAATTCTTGCTGCAATAGCCTCTATGCAACTAGATCACTATCCTATTGACCACCGCTGTTTGACCATCTGTTTGTGGATGAAATGTTGTGTTCTTCTTCAATCTGGTGTCCATTAACTCCCATAGACTTGACCAAAACTTCCCAACGAAACGGGAATCTTGATTAGATACAATGAAAGTGGGTAACCCAAAATGAACCCATACATGCTCAAAGAACAGCTTCACTATTTGTTCAACTGTAATCTGCTTACTACAAGGTATTAAAATACACATTTTGTTGAACCTGTCCACAATAACATATAAATAATCATGGCCTTTTTTAGATTTTGGCAGTCCCCCAACAAAGTCAATGGAAACACTTTCCCAAGGACAAGAAGGAACTGGAAGTGGAGTGTACAAGCCTAATTTTCTATTACTGGGCTTGCTTGTAGCACACATGGTACACCCTTTAATATATCTAGAAACTGTTTCATGCATTCTTGGCCAATAATAGAACCTTTGCAACTATGAAACTATTTTACTTACACCAAAATGACCTAATATTAGAGAAGTGTGTGCTTCTCGGATTATGTTAACTCTTTCAGTTTGAGGAATGCATAACTTTCCCAAATGATATAAGAGTTGGTCCTTAACATGATAATCCAATTCTTCTACTTGTTTTCCCTAACTTAAAGTTGCATATACATCTTTAAAATCTACATCTTGAGCATATTGGTCAATGTAGCTTTCATGCAATACTGAATTATGCTTAAGTATAGTGGATACATTTATGATTGGTCTTGATAACATATATGCAACTTTATTGTGTATGCCCTTCTTATATCTGATGACAAGATGAAACTGTTGTAGAAAACCTATCCACCTATAGTGTCTTGATTGCTGCAATTTAGTTTGTGAGTGCAAATATTGAGGTGGTTGATGATCTTTATGTATAATTGTTTCTTTTCCCATTAGGTAATGTTTCCACTTTTTCACACTCTGCACTAATGCATACAATTCTTTATCATATGTGGGATAATTAACTACTGTAGAAGTAAATGTCTCGGAATGATAACATATGGGTTTACCGTGTTGCATCAACACTGCTCCCATGGCATAGTCACTGGCATCTGTTTCAATCTGAAATGGTCTTTGAAGATCTAGCAATGCTAGTACTGGTGTTGTACTAATTTTTTCTTTCAAGGTGTCGAAGGCTTTCTGTTGTTTGCCTCCCCACTGAAACACCTTGTTCAATCCTATTAAAGCATTTAAGGGAGTTGCAATCAAGGCAAAGTTAGCAATAAAATTTCTCCAATATTGTGTTGCTCCTAGGAAACTCCTAACTTCTGTAGCAGATTTGGGTTTAGGTCAGTTCACAGTGACTTCAACCTTAGAGGGATCAATCTTCAATTCACCACCCCCTACAATATGACCCAAATAATTTAAAGACGTTTTTCCAAATTCACATTTTGATAATTTCACATAGATAATTTCTCTTTTCAAAACATCTAGAGCCTTCTTTACATGCTTCAAATGTTCTTCCCATGTTTCACTGAAAACAATAATGTCATCTAAATATACAATCACAAAATCATCAATAAAAGGTCGGAGTACATCTTTCATAACTCTCATGAAAGTGGCAGGAGCATTAGTTAAGCCAAAAGTCATAACTAGCCATTCATACAACCCTTGATTTGTTTTGAAAGCAGTTTTCCATGCATCTTGTTCTGCTCTAACCTGATGATAACCACTACGCAAGTCTAACTTGGAAAAGTAAACAACTTCTTTTAGCTGATCTAATAGATCATCAATGCGAGGAAGAGGATAACGGTTCTTGAACGTTATTTTATTCAGTGCTCTGTAATCAATGCACATCCTCCATGAACCATATTTATTTCTCCCCAACATGATTGGAGATCCACATGGTGATGTGCTTGGTCTTATGAACCATTTATCAAGCAACTCCTGTACCTACTTCTTGATCTCTACATTCTCTAAAGTGGATAACCTGTACATTCCGATGTTAGGCAATGGAGCATCTTGCTGCAAATGAATATCATGTACTATTTCCCTTTTGGGTGGCAGACCTTTAGGTTCTTGAAATAGGATATCATATTCTGAAACAACTTTATCTAAATCAGCTTTCTGTTTAGCATCAAAGCCTTCAAATATATTGGTCTTATCAGGGTTCTTTTCCTTTACAACCATTAGTAAAAATTGCTTGCATGAATTTACAATTCTTTTCATCTGCCCTGAGTTAATGAGAGTGTAGTTATTTTTGAGTTGATGAGATCTTACAATATATTCTATTCCATTTTTTGTGAGTTGATACTTATTTTCAGTTCTATAGAAAATGGCTTTTCTATCATACAAGTAAATACTTCCTAAAACAATACCACATATATCCAAGGGAACTATATCTAACTCAACCTCATCTACAAAAGTTGACCCAATAACAAACCTAAGTTTACATTGTCTAGTCACTTGTAGCTTTGCTTTATCACATACCCAACCTAATGGATATTGCTTCTTGTGAGGTGTTGTTAGTAAGCCCAACTTCTTTACAATTGTTTCAGAAAGCAAGTTTACTTGTGAACCACTATCAAATAAAGTATCGATCTTTTGGTGCTTGGAAAGAACTCTAATATGAAAAAGCTCATGTCTTTTCCTCTCATTATCTTCATTATCAATAGATTGTGCAGAATTACTTGTAGATGCTTCAAAATTTTTACCTTTTATACATGTGGTTGTGACTGTTGTTTCATCACCTGAGTCTGACCCCAAGTCTTTCTAAATAGTAGCAATAATCTTCTTCTTCTTACCATCGAACTTCTTTGGTTTCAGCTCCGAAAGGAAAGATTAGCAGTGTTCATCATCGTGTCCATCCTTCTTGCAGTGAGTGCATGAAGGTTTGTTTTTCTGTACAGCGTTTGCCTTCCTCTCCTTCCATTTTTGCTTCCTCTTTTCCTTGTTCTTGCTTGCAATGGGTTTTGATGATCCCCCAATCTTTAGGTTCACATTATTGCCTCTAGCCTCTAGATGTGTAGCCTAAACTGATACCTCATCTATGCTGGTAGTGTTAAACATGAGAATGGTGTGCCTCAAATAGCTAAGCAGACTAGCTATATACTTCAACAAAGTTTCAGGTGAGTCTAGAGAAATGCCTATAATTAAAGCTCTTTTTATAAATTCCTGGGTATAGCTTTGTACACTTTGCCCCTTTAATTGGCGAAGAGTTTTCCAACTCATCATTTCTCGCTGCATATAAGCTAGTGGATTTAATTTCTTTTTAATGGCAGAAACAAATTCACTCTAGGTAGAGAGAATTTTACCTTGCTTCTTCAAATTAGCTTGTGTCCTGCTTTCCCACCACACTAGGGTAGTTCCTCCAGGCACCCTGCAATACACATCAATCTGTCTAATTCAGTTATCTAGCCTTTTTGCATTTAATTCTCCATCATATATTGGCAAATCAATCTTTACATCTAATTTAAACAAAGATGTTTAATTCCTTTTATTTTCAGGGCTAGAAGGAGTTGTTGATGGAGGAGGCTCTTCCCCTTTCCCTTTGCCTTCTGAATGGGCAACTAGAAGAGGTTCCTCTACTCCTTTTCCTGTTTGACTTGCTGAAGTGCTTCCACCTCAACCTTTCTTAAATTCTCGATACGTCTCTTCCACCATGGCTCTCATGGTCATGAAACTGTCCATGAACTGAGGTTTTGATCCCAAGGGAATCTCTTATGCCATTTTCCTTCGAGGATAGACTTTTCTAATTTCTAGATTGGCCTCAATAAGTTCTACTTTTCTCTGTTTGAGCTTTGACCTAGTTAGCATTCAAAAAATCTAGCACAAGCTTGTCTAAGCTTAGCAAACCTAAAGCTTTGATACCACTTGATCTGAAAATGAAGATCTTAGATTACTTTTATGGTATTACAGACTCATGTGCATGGATTTTCCTATATTACTTAGTGCAACGGATCGATAAGATTGTGAATAATATAGACAATTGAGCAGTTATAGAAACATAATAGACAAACACACATAAACACAACAAGTTTAATATGGAGTTCACCCAAAACTCTTGGGCTACGTCACCTTCTCCAGCCTTCAGTGGTGACCTCTCTATTATGTCTTCAAGAGCAGAGTTCTACAAAATGTGAGCTCAAATTGAGTCTCAACATAACAGATACAAAACAGCAGGAGTTTTCTTGAATCCCTCAAGCCTCTTTCAGTATGCAGACCCTCCATCTCACTCTCTGTCTCTGTCTTTGCTTTGTCTCAGCACTGCTTGTCTCTGTCTTTGTCAGCTTGTGGTCTTAAAGCCAATCAGAACTGTCTGTTCGTTTCCCCTTCTCGAGCTCTCTGGCTTCTGGCCTCTATACGCTTAAATTCCCCTATGAGCATTAGCAATCATTGGTAAAAGCCTTTAGGGATGGTGGCCACTTGTTTTGTAACGGAATGGACCATCAGTGCCTTTGAAATCCCAAAAAATGGTTGTTCTCCATTTACACAGAGAATACACAAAAAACCTGTAAAAATCTGCCCAAATGCAGTCTATTGGACTTCAAAAATCATTAATTCCACCTTATATTCTTTCAGATCCATCTTTGGGCGCCATCGCAAGTAATCGTTAACCAACAGCTATTATTGATTTCGGGTGGCTAACACGCATGGAGATTACTCACCCAAAAAGGGTGGTTTTCTCCCTCCAACGCATGGCAGTTAGTGTATGGGCTCAGGCAGAGCCTGGCCAAAACCACTTACCCCTTATGGCCCACCCAAAATCCCGCTCGTTTCATGGTTTCCCTTTATATTTGAAAATACATTAAAACACTGAAAATATCACAAAATGGCTTTATGGCGGATTTGAAATGTTATGCAACTAAATTTACAAACCCTTTCGGGTCTGGTTTCATCGCATCGGCACATTCCCTTTGCTTTTCGTTTATTTAACGAAAATGCAAAAATACATAGAAAGATGTCGTTTTACGGAACTCAATATACTATATTAAATTTGGTTCATATTTCCGTCGGGTTTGGTCATCGCATCGCATGTATATATATATATATATATATATATATATATATATATATATATATATATATATATATATATATATATATATATATATATATATATATATATATATATATAGCGCCACTCCTCTATAATGCTCCGACGTGATATTGCGATGCGATTATATCGCGATCGCATATCGCATATATATATATATATATATATATATATATATATATATATATATATATATATATATATATATATATATATATATATATATATATATATATATATATATATATATAGCGCCACTCCTCTATAATGCTCCGACGTGATATTGCGATGCGATTATATCGCGATCGCATATCGCATAGTCCCCGGGCCGTTTATAAGTGCTCTCCTGTGGGTTGGCATGAATGTCAGTCTCATATGGAATTTTGTTGGTTTTTACCATGTGAGATTGATACACTTACTTTCTCTATTTTGCAAACAGGTATGTCGCTCCTTTGTAGGATTTAAATCAATACACTTCCTTTCTCACCTTTTCTGTTCATTTGTATGTAAATAAATAGCTTAGCTGATGTTAGAGTTACTAAGAATTCTTGGAAGTTTTTTATATGGAACCTAATACATACGAAAAATATTGTGTCCAATAAAAGTGCTAAAAGTATGGAAAATTGCAGGAACATATAAAATTCAAAGTGTGGAATGTGATGCAAATTCTCGAAATTTGTTATTCAGCATACACTAAATGAGGGACCAAATGAACAAACGACAAAGAAAATCAAGTAGAAAAGGAAGAATATCAATCCCCAAGATGAAATAATTATTATGATCCTTCACCCCTTCTTTAAATTCATAATATTGGCAAATAAATATTTCCTGACTTCTTACCTGTAAATGACATAAGTTGAACTATTAAATTTTTGGGAGTATTTTAATGCAATGTTATTTCAATCTCACATTCATGTGTCTTCTTGCAAATTGGCATATATCCTATTTTAGTAAAACATTAGGGGCCTTAGATAAGCATGCTTCATGTTGGTGGAGTCTATTGAATGGTTCATAACTCGTTCGTTATAGTCTCTTTCTTAGATTGAATTTTATTATTTAAATATCTAAAAAAAATTATGAGGTTCACTTTGTATTGCAGTTTTGAGCATGATAAATATATTTTGTTGTTTTGAATGTAATGCCTTGTTTTTGTTAAGATTTAGTTTCTTATATGAGATTCTATTTGTTGTGTAGATAGAAAAGTTGAGCATGATACATGTATCCTTCTTTTTTGAAGTTCTCTTTCAAAATATTCATTATTCAAGTAATACCAAGTTAAGTATAATAGTAGTGCTAGTTGGTGTAGCAATATGTACTGTCACAGATGTTAGTGTCAATACTAAAGGATTTGTAGTTGTTGTGATTGCAATATGGATAAATTATATGCAACAATATGCATGTTTTAAATCATCCTTTGGCAACACTTTTCTATGTTTCATTAATGTCAAAGACATACAATATTTTGTTGTTGTTTGCATTTGAGGTACTCCAATTTTGTTGATTAGGCTAGTAAATGTTTTGTTATTTTGTGATACAAAGCTCTTTTATGTTGTTGTATACACAGTATGTTCACTACCTTCAAATCAAATACACATTGGGTTCTTTTCATATTCTTGGACATTCTGCGCCATTGCAATTAGCTACCTTGCTCATTTTAGGTCATTTTCTTGATTACAGGATCGTAGAGAAAAGAGTGGATCTTTATGATTATTCCATAACTTCTACGGTAAGATGGAAAGGGAATAATTCCTATCTTATTTTTCTAGGTGTAGTATTTTTGTTTATTTGTTACATAAGTGAAATCACAGGCTCAAAAACTTGGGCACATGATATTCCTCCATCATTAGGTTAATTAGAGTTCTATAACTAATCTTGTGTGTCATCATTGTTCAACTCTTCCTTACAATCTCATGCTTGATCGTAGTTGGCATCAATCTTAGCCAATTCATTTGCGTTGACCAGTTCACAACAATCTGATTTCAAGTTCTTGGTCATATGAAGACTATCTTTGTCCTTGTATTGGAATTCATCTTTTTTGGCAAATAAGGGTTAAATCCTGGCGGTAAAGAACAACATATGTATCTGATTTCTAGTGAAAGAAACCTTAAACTTGGGGATTCCAAAGATGGAGGGCCCACCAAAATTTAGCAAACTAGAACATGTTACTGCTTAGGTTGTTTCTACACCTGATAACTTAGATTTTCCCAATGATACACATTTCTTGTTGGATTCATTTGGGCTTCATTTTTTGTTGTTATAGATATTTGTCTTGGTTGGCATTACATTTAAGAGATTTTTGAGTAATGTGCCATGTGGTATAGTAAAAATTTCTCCACAAATTTATTGTAAGAGCATGAATTTGTATAAGGTTGCTACCCTTTCAAATATAGAGGAAGTAAAACATAAAATCTTTAATTCATCATCCTTGTAGTTTTATTTCATGCAAGAAAGGCTTCTACATCATCGTCTTTTTCTTGAAAAACACTCATTATTTATTGTATGTTTGTCACTTCTCAGTTAGTATTAGAGATTCGAGTCTCTTTTCTCAGAATTGCAGGAAAGTGTATGCATACGCGCTTCTCTCATGAATCTTGTTTTGACATAATATGTTCTTGCCAATTCATTTTCTGCTAATTTATCAGAATACCTATATCTAATAAGCACATAAGAATCATTTGTGAGATGTAGTTCTTAGACAATTATATAAATAAGGGAAGAATGATTCGATTTGAGATCATAAGAGAATCATTAAGGAAATAATTCAATTATGTTATGAATGAATGTTTACTAAGATTTCTCGATAAAAGGGATGGAAATAGTGGTAATATCACTTTTGGTAGTTTTTCAAAGATGAAATCGACAAGATCATCCCTACCCCTCTGCGATTGAAAAGGGGAACTGTTGCTATATGTGACGTTGGTAAATCTAAGAATAACCCCTGTAGTTGGGGTTCCCTGAGATGAACTGGGTAGGATTTTCAAAACCCCACTGGGCATTCTTCCTACTTGATGCTCTGCATAACCCTTGAACCTACAACTCCCAATATGATAGTTCTCATCCTCATCAACAATTTTGTATCCTTATGTATACAACGCCATCTCTTCTCTCCTTCCTTCTCAAATTAACATTGAGTCTTAACCCATTTATGGAAGGTGAGAGACCATGGATGACATTCACGTCAACAAAGAATATGTAGTTGAAGTGGTGCATCCAAATATGAGTGAGAATCTTCATAGTTTTCTAGTTCCAGAAGGTTGAATGCTTTTGTTCCATATTTTTTACTTAAACCAACGTCCTCTTCTTCCTTGTGAGCCCATAAAATATTCTTGTCATCATTTGCACGATTCAATTCTTCGCCTTTGTGCCTTCGAAAAGGGATCAGTGAATGTGGACTCCTTTGGCCACGAATTGCCACATTCTCTAAATGAAGTCACTGAATCATAAATTCTAGGATCTTTGGCACCTCTAACTCTCGGTTCCATGAGCTGGGGATGAGAAATGGAGTGCCTCTAGTTTTAGGATGTAGTGGGATTTGTTAGCCTCCTGCTGCAGCAGGTTAATCATCTTTCATGATCGACATTTTTACATGCCAAATATGTCATACTATGCATGATGCAATGCTCCATATTTGCTACAGATGACCAGAGAAGTATCCATGAAGGTGTGCCAGTTTTAATGCTACTGCTTTGTTCCAGTTTTGATAAGTAATCCATTTTGATCAGTTTTCAGTTAAGGGTAGGCCAAACAGCTTAATCTTGGCCTCCCTAGGTTTCAATTTCATGTTGTAGAATATAGAGAATGAAAATCTATCCAAACAGCTTAATCTTGGCAGATTTGTAGTTAGGTAGAGAAACAAGGGTGCTCAACAGCTTAATCTGAGCCCCTGGATGCAATAAGTGTAGTTGTAGATAAGAGGACAGCAAGAAGAAAAGAATGAAAAGTTGGGTGTGCTAGTTCAAGTGCACCCAAACCAAAAGGAAGAGAAAATGCTAGGTGAGTAGGTCAGGTAGGTAGCTTTGTGGTTGCAGAATCATGGCTTGTGATCCATTTCATATTGTCAAGCGTTATATCTATCATATCACAAGTTGAAGGCAGTTGTTCAGTTGGAGGACTTCAAGTGAGGCATGTCTAACTTCCCCTTCCTCTTTCCCCAAATCACTCATTAACTTCCCCTAAAAGAGGTCAAGATCTGCTTGATACCTCTTAAATTCATCATTCTCCACATCATTTGCCTTGGTGGAGATCTGCTTCAATCAAAGAATGTTCACACTTCTTCTATCAGTCATTTTCCCCCATTGATAGCCTAAGACATCATTCT
Organism: Pinus tabuliformis; assembly: GCA_031772625.1. Lineage (NCBI taxonomy): Eukaryota > Viridiplantae > Streptophyta > Pinopsida > Pinales > Pinaceae > Pinus > Pinus tabuliformis. The sequence continues at coordinate 495,131,870 of CM062807.1, read as the reverse complement.
TAGCGCTTTTTCTCATCACTATCATATTAACTACTAACTTTATTATGTAACTCCCTATCTATTTCCCCTTCCCCCACTAAAACTATGTATATAACTCCCTTGTATACTTATCCCTTCCCCTTGGTTGAAAAATAACCATATATATCCTCGGGAATTGCTAAGTTTATCTGAAACTCAGCAAGAACCCTCATTGACCCCTCTAACCATCTTCCAAATGCAAAAGGACTCATTCCTTTGCATAGTTTACCTTCATATGTATAAAAATCATCCCTTTGGCCTTGGTTTGCCTTTATAAGGCATGAAACCCTCTTTGGCCACTAAACCCTCTCAAAACACATCACATTCCTCCTAAATGCCTTTGGACTCCTTCCAAGGCATGAAAGTTGCCAAAAACCATGCAAAAATCATTAAAAACCTTCTACAAATGAAAAAATCCTCCCTTTTTGGCTATCGGACCCCTTCCGATGCCTTAGAATCCATCTGAAACACCAAAGGCTACCCCTCCAAATTCATTTTTCCTTTGCATTTTAACAAAATGCATTCTCCGATGAGAAAAGAATCTATTTGGTCCCCCTCCGATGCGATATCGCTATCGAGAGGGGGCAGTGGCATATTATAAGCGAAAATGGCTAAGTATCAAGGCATGGGTTATAATGGGCCGCTGATCGCCGATACAACGACCAAATCTCAGCCGTCCATCGCCCCCGCCGATCCAATGGCCCAGATCATTTCGACGATCGCCCATTTCGGCGATCACATATATGTCAACCCTCTGCCCCGCCGATTGCCGAAGTCCCGATATAATCGCAGCCATCCATTTTTGGGCCCCAGATCAATGGCCCATATTTAATCGCATCACTCCCATATGGCTCCTACCAGCGGAGCCGAAAAGTAATAAAGCGTGGCATAAATATATTTCGGGTCCGATGGGTTTCGGCGTTTTTATGTGGCAGCCCCATGACCCCGCCGATAGCGAAATGCCGACGTAATCTCTGCCGTCCATCGCCATCACCAAATCAACGGCCCATGTTTGTTCGGCGAACACCCCTTATGTTTGGCTCCGATATTCCGGAGCCGAAATATTATAAAGGCGGGTCTTATAAAAGCCATCGGGTCTGTAAGGTCCCCGGGCACAGCGAAAGGAGAGGGCTCCCGATGGACCGGAGCTGAATTAGTTTATAAGGGCAGTTTTAAGGGATTTCGGGTCCGCATATTGATTTTGTTAAAATCCGCCGATATGAAATCGTCGACGGACCGGACCCGATCTCCATAAAGAAAGGGCATATAAGCATTTCGGGTCAGCGGCATTTCAGAGGTTTTATGTGTTGGGACCAATGGTCCGCCCCGATGCGATTTAGCGCCAGCCGTTGGATCGGCCCGCGCCGGATCCAATGGCCAGCATTCAATCTTATGAACAGTAATTGCTCCCACCCCAATTTTGATGGATTTTCACGTTTAAAGCATTTTTGCCTTATAAGAGGGAAAAGGGCCATTTTCTTTTAAACAGTTCGGTGCCCGTGCCCGCCCCACCTCCAAAAGAAACATGGCATTCTTTAGTCCATATTTGATCGCTCCAGGCCTGAAATAGCTCCAAATTGCAGGATTTTGGCCTCGGTGTGCCTCCAGCATCCAGTCTTCCGCCAGTTAGTAGTTGTTCATCATTTCTAGTACCATTTTTGATCGGCCAGTGCCGATAGCATTCCAAAGGCCACGGAGGACATTAGCAGCAGTTATTTTTGCATTAAAAGGCAGAAAGGGGGCAATGGGACAATTTAAAGAGTATCAGCAGTGAGAAAAGGCCCAGATTCAGTGCCAAAGTGTATCAGTGAAGGTGTTCAATACAAACTTTGAATCCAAAGCAGGAAATCATTAAAGAGCCTCCCAGCAAAGTCAATAAAGCAGCTCTGAGCCATAAAGGCTCACCAACTCACAGTTTTGGCCACTTAAGGCAGCAGAACCACTTGCAGGCGCAGATGAATGAATTTAAAGCACACTTATGGCTAAAAGAGCCAGCACAGAGCCATAAGGACAGATGTTGATCCATTTTTGAGGCAGCTGCCCCAGCGCAGCACTTAGATAAATGTTTTAAGCATTTACTTCAAGATAAAATAGATTAAAGCACTCATTTTCCTTAGATCTGCCTAAGATCTGCTGTAATAGATATTTTGAGATGCCAGTTGCCCCAGCATAGCTATTAGATATTTCTGCCATTTACTTCTGTACAAATTAGGTTAAAGGAATTTATTTGAGGAGATCTATCCCAGATTTGTTGTTTGTAGATATTTTTTTCTATTTAAACCACCCTCTGTTATGAAAAAAGGGTTGGTTGGTCGATAACTTCCTCTAGACTTGCATTGTATTTTCTGAGAGTCTCTATAATCAAAGATCGCTGGAATGTTTGGGAGATGAACTGACTTTTGTGTTTTAATGACTGAAGAGTGACTATGGAATCCTAACTCTTCTACATAGCCCAATAAGTGTTTCTTATCTCTGTTTACAGTTTATATGTTTTATGCCATCATTGTTTCACTATCTAAATAGCAGAAAGAAAGAATAGTTCAGAGCTCACTTAGTTGTATTCTGTTCTCAATTTTTGTGATTTATCTATGTTTTCCTCTGAATTAGTCCTGAATATGAATACTGATTTGCTCATATTTACGCTAATTCCTTCATATATGAATGTTGTTTAGGAATCCTTGACTGCTCCTATATAAATGTTCATTCACCTTCCCTCTGTTAGCATAATGAGAGCTGCTTAGTTTCCTTTCATTCACTGACCTTCGTTCCATCTTTATTCCAGCTCGATATTGTTTTATGTGTAGCTATCCTACTCTGTATTCCTCTTGTGACCAAGAAAACGCAACAACAAGCCTAATCCACGACTCCATGCCCAATGGTTTGAACTTCTCACACTATGCATCCCAACTCTGCTTGAAAGAATCCTCCATCCCACCAAAATCAAAACAAAACCCAAGAAAATCATAACTAGCCTAAAATCAACCCAAAACAAAGCTAAATTATAAAGAGAGAGCCCTCTCTGATTGCAGGTAGGCTAGGACCTGCAGTCCAAAGATTGGTTTGTGGTTACCTCGGCCGTATCCTTTAAGGAGCTTTAAGGACAACCTGAGTGATAACATAATGGCAACCCCATTGGGGAAAATCCTCAGTTAATTTCAAAAATCAAGTTGGAAAGCTCCACTGGGAAGGAACCAGACCTTCAAAAGTTTCTTTCTAACCCTTATATTCTTAGAAAAATCCCCAAAAAACAAGCTAGAAGCTGGCTCCCAAAAAGAATTCACGTTATACAAGGTCAAATCCAGACCCAAATCCCCCAGCAGCTTTTGAAAATCCCAATATAATCCCAAGGAACCTCAGGAAGCTAGAGCGAAGAGAGGATTTTGCTGATAATAGTCCTGAAGTAGTTCACCCAAGCTGTGTTCCAATCCCTGTCAAAGTTTTTTTTCGTTCAACCCCTAGTTCCCCTTGTTCTTCATCCACCTCTCAAAGCACTCCTTCCACACCTCCATTTGCTACACATACTCCCATTACCACTATTATTGCCGTTGTTCCAGTCGTTCCATTTATCCCTGTTTTTCCGCTTATACCTGTCAATATGGCTAATAGATATGCACCCTTACAATTGCCTGCAAATCCCGAGGCTATGCCTCAGGATTACCAGACCAAAATAACTTATTTTGATGGCACAAGTGCTTGCACAGCCCTTCAGCATACAAAGAAAGTGCAGGATTACTTTGAAAGCTATGAGATTGACGATGATGGTGTGAGAATGAAGATTTTAGTCCAAAGCTTGTCAGGTGATGTCAGGACTTGGTTTAGAGCACTTCCAGCCAATTCCATAGCAGACCCAAAAGCCTTATACCGGTCATTTATCAACAGATGGGAGAAAAAGAAAGACCCCTTGCACATACTAGCTGAATACGATACAATCAAAAGAGGTCCACAAGAAACAGTCTTGGACTATTGTGCAAGGTTCAATAGTGTTTATAATGCTATCCCACAAAACTTAAGGCCCCCACCTGACCTTGCCTTATATAAATTCCCTGATGGATTCGACCCAGATATGGCCTACCAATTAAAAGAAAGAGCCCCTAACAGCCTTGCAGACATGCAAAATGTGGCTGTCACTGTGGAGGCAAATTTAATTGCCAAAAGAAACAGAGCTAGAACTGAGAGAAGAACCACCTTCAAGGAAGAGCCCTCAGCCTTAGATCAAAAGCTAGATGCTATTATCAATGGCATGCACAGGCTGGGAGATAGAGTAGAGAGTGTTGAGAGGAAATCATCATGGGACGGGTAGCAAGCTAACACTGTCAGGAACCCAAATTTCAGGAAAAATCAAAATCCAAACGCTGGTAGGTCTAGCCCAGACCATGATATAAGACCTCCTTTCCAAGAAAACTATACAGAAGCATCCACATCTAGTGATGCCATAGACGACACTCACATGAACTTGGTGGATTTGAAGGGTGAGCAACAAATTTTCCTAACTCAACAAGACCAAGATGAGCATGACTTTAATCAATTTCAGACCCAGTCAGGTGAGTCTTTTCACTTCAAACAAGGTTATAATTCAGCTGTTTATGAAGTGCACAAACAATATAAACTGAGAACTCGAACAATTGATGTAACCGAGCCCATCAAACAGAAGGAATCAGAGCAGCCTAAGAAGATTAAGGACATAGCTGCTTCCACAGAACCGACCAAACAAACAATCCCAGATTCGAAAGAAGTCACAATAGAGGATATAACAGACACACCAGACATGCAGCCCTCTAATGATCAGCCTCTGCTACCTTCGTCCTCAAAGGAAAATGTAAATAGCACTCCTAAAAGCCTTCCCAAAATAGAAATACCGCAAGGTATCACTCACCATAACACTGATAATCAAGAGGAAAACGCAGAAAATACACTTGAAAAGGGGAAATCTGCTATTGCCAACACAAAGACTCCATTGGAGAAACCATTCAACTTAGAAGCAGAAATAAGCAAACTTAAGATTTCCATCCCCTTATCTGAACTTGCAAAGCATGATGTGTATAGGCAACAAATCCAAAGATTACTGCAAATTCCAGAGAATAGGGATGATGTGAATGTTTTAGATGATACACCTGAGTTGCTTTTTGGTCCAGAAGTTGATGGCAAATCAACACATGGAGTTGTTCTACCCTTTTATGTCAGTCTGCACATACATGATAAAGTTTTACATAATGCAATGTTTGACTCAGGTGCCTCACACAACCTTATCCCCAAAGCTGTAATGGAGAAGCTAAACCTTGATGTAACAAGACCCTACAAAGATCTATTCTCCTTTGACTCAAGTCAAGTCAAATTTTTAGGCCTCATTAAAGACTTTTGTGTCTCCTTAGTCCAATACCCAAACAAGACAATCCTCATGGATGTGGTGGTTGCTGACATACCACCAAAGTATGGCATGTTGTTGTCAAGATCTCAGGGGGCAAAACTCCAAGGATCTCTCCAATTAGACCTCTCCTATGCCACTATTTCAGGCTTTGGGCAACCAAAGAGACTGTATAGAGAAACACTGATGAAGTATGTGGTAAGTAGTGAGGAAAATCCCCAAAATTTCCCTATCTATTCAATCCATTCTGATATGGATTCTTTTATTTTGTTTAATGATGAAACAAGTCCTCCAACTAATGAGAGACCTTTTCCTTTAGAACAAGAAACATGCATCAATCAAGAATCGGTTGCCCATACCCAGGAAACTGTCAAAACAGTCAGTGCAACCAACATACAAGAAGAACCACATGAAGCACAAAACCTAGGTCTGCCCAATCCTAAAATGACTGAAACTCTTAATATTAACCACAAGCAAGAAATCACATGGCATTTAGAGTTTGATGGTTCTGTTAATAAGATAGGAGCAGGAGCAGGAATATGGATTCACAATACACATAATAGCCATGCAAAGGGTCATGCTTATAGACTTAACTTCAGATGTACCAACAACATGGTAGAGTATGAAGCTCTCCTTTTAGGTCTTAAACTGCTCAAAGCTCTAGGAGCTGCAAAGGTGTCCATTCTAGGTGACTCCGATTTAATCATACAACAAATGAAGGGCAACTTCGTTACCAATGATAGCAGGCTAAGAGCTTATAGGACTGCTGCCACTGCAATACTTGATACCTTCACTGAATCCAAACTTGCTAAGATTTCTAGAAGCAATAACATGCATGCTCATAGCCTAGCTACTTTTGCTAGCACTTACAAGCTTCCTTTTGAGCCCAATCACCACTTTACTGCTGAGATAAAGCACAGGCTCGATGTCCCTAACAATGTTAAGGATTGGCAAGTGTTTGAGGATGATGCTCAAATCAACAATTTTCTTACCTTACAGCATGAGTTTTCAGGCCTAAACATTGATATGGATGCCATGGATGATCCACTGCAAGCAATAAACCAAATCCAGCAAACTGTAACAGCTCAAACAGCTAGAAAATTGCTACAGCCAACCATCTTTGATGGAGAAAACATAGAAGAGCTGAAACAGATGCATTTGGAGGAGATAGCCAAAACAGAGGCCGAAATCATTGATTTAAAGGATAACTTTCTGCCTGCTGGCCTCACTCCGTTAGAAGATATGTTTGATGCAAATGATGTGCCCAAAAAGCCAAAAATGCAGCCTATAAACACTGCCATAGAAGAACACAACATTGGGACAGTAGAGAAGCCCAAAATGATCAAACTATCTCAATCTTTGCCACCCGATCAAAAGCCCAAATATGTTGATTTGTTCAAAGAATTCCAAGATGTATTTGCTTGGAGTTATGAGGACTTGAAGTCCTATGACACCTCAATTATTCAACATACCATTCCCTTAAAGCCAAATAAAAAGCCCTTCAAACAGAAACTGAGGAGAATCAATCCTGTGCTTCTCCCTTTAATTGAGAAAGAAGTGAAAAGAATGTTTGAAGCAGGTATCATAGCACCCATTAGATTTTCTGAATGGGTATCCAATCTTGTTCCCACAAGAAAGAAAACAGGTGAGATTAGGCTTTGTGTAGATTTGAGAAACCTAAACCAAGTCTCCCTTAAAGACCACTACCCATTGCCCAAAATGGACCACATCCTACAAAGAGTAGTGGGGTCATCTAGAATCTCTTTGCTAGATGGCTTTTCAGGTTTTAATCAAATACTGGTTCACCCAGATGATCAAGACAAGACAACCTTTACAACACCATGGGGAACATTTAAATATGTGAAAATGCCTTTCGGCCTAACGAACGCAGGTGCCACCTTTCAAAGGGCCATGGACATTGCATTTGTTAAGGAAATCCATGATTTCTTGGTTGTCTATCTTGATGATCTTACCCCTTTCTCCAAATCTGATCAAGAGCACCTAAGACATTTGAGACAAGTGTTCCTAACATGTAGGAAATATGGCATTTCCTTGAACCCCAAGAAGTCTTTATTTGGCCTTGAAGAAGGCAAATTACTTGGACATATCATTTCAAAAGACGGGATTAGAATTGATCCGGAAAGGATCCAGGCCATTCTCCAAATCCCATATCCAAGAAACATAAAAGAGCTGCAAGCATTCCTAGGAAAGATCAATTTCCTAAGGAGATTTATCCCAAATCTAGCCGAGCTGATAAGACTGTTGAGCAACATGTTAAAGAAGGATGCCAAGGTAAAATGGTCTCTTGAAACCAAGCAAGCATTTGAGAGTATCAAAGTTGCCCTAACTCAAGCCCCAATCCTCACAAGTCCTCAATTTGATAGGGACTTTATCATATTTTCATTTGCATCTGATAATACAATAGTTGTTGTCCTATTGCAAAAGGATGACCAAGGAAATGAAAAGCCAATTGCTTTTTTCAGCTGAGCCTTAAGAGATGCCCCTTTGAAGTACCAAATCATGGATAAGAAGGCCTATGCCCTTGTTAAAGCAATCAAAGACTTCAGAATTTACATTTTATATTCACACGTGACTGCCTATGTCCCAAATGCTATTATAAAAGACATATTAACTCAAGAAGGGTTAGAAGGCAAAAGAGGCAAGTGGATTGCTAACATTCTTGAGTATGACATAGAAATAAAACCAACCAAGCTAATAAAGGGACAAGGTTTAGCCAAACTGATGTCCGAAACAAACTTTCAAGCCTTAGACATCAACCAACTGGACAATGAATAGGAGCTGGCGACTCCACAGATCAGTGACACCTTTTTGCAATCCCCATGGTATGCTAGTATTTGCTTTGTATTGTTAAACCTGTGTGCTCCCCCAGGATTGTCCAGGACCAAGAAGAGATTTTTAAGAATGAAGGCTTTGAAATTTTGTGTCTTAGATGGTGCATTATTTTGGAAGAATCATGAAGGCATATTGCTTAATTGTTTGACCATGAATGAAACTAATAATGTCATGAAAGAATTCCATGCAGGGGACTGTGGAGGACATGTATATTGGAAGTCCACTGCTAATAAAATTTTAAGGGCTGGATTCTATTGGCCCTCTTTGTTTGCAGATGTAAAGAAGTTTGCTATCTCATGTCACAAATGCCAAATCTTTGAGGGCAAAAGAAAGTTGTTGCCCTTGCTTCTTAAGCCCATCTCAACCGAAAAGCCTTTTCTCCAATGGGGTCTTGACTTCATTGGAGAAATCCATCCCTTTTCCTCAGGCCAACATAAGTGGATCTTAACAGCTACCGACTATTTCACCAAGTGGATTGAAGCCATTCCATGCAGGCAAGCCAATGACACCACCATTATCCAATTCCTTGAGTGCAATATCCTTTCTAGATTTGGCTGCCCTGAGAAGATCATCACTGACAATGCCACTGCTTTCAAATCCAAAAAGATGATCAATTTTTGCCATAAATTTCACATTACCTTAGGCCACTCTACAGCCTATTACCCTCAAGGTAATGGCTTAGCCGAGTCATCTAACAAGAGCCTGATCAGTATTATCAAGAAGATCTTAGAAGAAAACAAGAAGAACTGGCATAGAAAGCTCACAAATGCCCTATGGGCAAACAGATTATCAACCAAGAAATACATTGGGATGAGCCCTTATGAGCTAGTATATGGCATGGAGGCTAGATTTCCTTCATCACTGGGCATTCCTATTATCAAGCTACTGCAAGAGATTCAAGCTGAGCCAAATGATATACAAAGGAGGATAAACCAAACAATCCATTTGCAGCAGACAAGAGAGCAGGTCTATGACAGAGCTCAAATTATGCAAGAGAAGCTCAAAAGGATGTTTGATAAGAGGACTAAAGTTGAGAATTTCTGTGTTGGCAACAAAGTTCTAAGGTGGGACTCACGAAGAGAAGACAAGGGAAAACATGCAAAATTTGATTTCCTTTGGAGAGGGCCATTTGTTATTTCTGTTGTTCAGGGAAATAACACATATTTCCTCAAATCTGTAGAGGGCATCACTGCTAAAGAAGGCCCTGTAAATGGCCGTATGCTGAAGCATTATCATGATCCCTTTTGTTGAACATAACGCAGCTTTGTATATATCTCTTTGTACATTGATATTTGTATATATCAGCACTTTTGTTTTTATTTTTATAAACAGTCTGATTGTTAGAGGAGCAGCAACAAAGTTTGTGAAGACACAGCCAATGCAAGTCCTCTATTTTTGAGCTCTGTCTCTGCAGTAATCTCAGCAAAACAGCAGAGCAGCACTGTCATATCACAGTGAATTATGTTAAAGAGAAACTGTTTGCAGCTTGTAGTCTTCAAGTCAACAGTATCAAAAAGAAAGGAGGATTTTCAGTTTACTTCAGCACCCTTTCAAAGACAAGAAAAGAAGAGCTCCAGTTTTATTCCTTTTTTTGTGTTTATTTCACAAGGCAGTTCTCGAGCAAAAGTTTATGCAATATCAAGCACGTAGAAGAAAGCAGGCGATGCTTTATTTTTCACAGTATTTCAGTTAAGGAGGAGTGCTGCATTCAGAAGTTAAACTTCTAGTCATTCAACAGTTAGCACAGAAGAAATTTTCAATTAACAGCAACTACAGAGGATCAAGGCATTCTGACCTGCTGTTCTTGGCTTGTCACAAGGAAAAGCCATCCCCAAGTGGAGCCACTGTTAGCCTTCTGCTGCAGCAGGTTAATCATCTTTCATGATCGACATTTTTACATGCCAAATATGTCATACTATGCATGCTGCAATGCTCCATATCTGCTACAGATGACCAGAGAAGTATCCATGAAGGTGTGCCAGTTTTAATGCTACTACTTTGTTCCAGTTTTGATAAGTAATCCATTTTGATCAGTTTTCAGTTAAGGGTAGGCCAAACAGCTTAATCTTGGCCTCCCTAGGTTTCAATTTCATGTTGTAGAATATAGAGAATGAAAATCTATCCAAACAGCTTAATCTTAGCAGATTTGTAGTTAGGTAGAGAAACAAGGGTGCTCAACAGCTTAATCTGAGCCCCTGGATGCAATAAGTGTAGTTGTAGATAGGAGGACAACAAGAAGAAAAGAATGAAAAGCTGGGTATGCTAGTTCAAGTGCACCCAAACCAAAAGGAAGAGAAAATGCTAGGTGAGTAGGTCAGGTAGGTAGCTTTGTGGTTGCAAAATCATGGCTTGTGATCCATTTCATATTGTCAAGTGTTATATCTATCATATCACAAGTTGAAGGCAGTTGTTCAGTTGGAGGACTTCAAGCAAGGCATGTCTAACTTCCCCTTCTTCCTCTTTCCCCAAATCACTCATTAACTTCCCCTAAAAGAGGTCAAGATCTGCTTGATACCTCTTAAATTCATCATTCTCCACATCATTTGCCTTGGTGGAGATCTGCTTCACTCAAGGAATGTTCAAACTTCTTCTATCAGTCATTTTCCCCCATTGATAGCCTAAGACATCATTCTTAGCACTTTTTCTCATCACTATCATATTAACTACTAACTTTATTATGTAACTCCCTATCTATTTCCCCTTCCCCTACTAAAACTATGTATATAACTCCCCTGTATACTTATCCCTTCCCCTTGGTTGAAAAATAACCATATATATCCTCGGGTTTTGCTAAGTTTATCTGAAACTCAGCAAGAACCCTCATTGACCCCTCTAACCATCTTCCAAATGCAAAAGGACTCATTCCTTTGCATAGTTTACCTTCATATGTATAAAAATCATCCCTTTGGCCTTGGTTTGCCTTTATAAGGCATGAAACCCTCTTTGGCCACTAAACCCTCTCAAAACACATCACATTCCTCCTAAATGCCTTTGGACTCCTTCCAAGGCATGAAAGTTGCCAAAAACCATGCAAAAATCATTAAAAACCTTCTACAAATGAAAAAATCCTCCCTTTTTGGCTATCGGACCCCTTCCGATGCCTTAGAATCCATCCGAAACACCAAAGGCTACCCCTCCGAATTCATTTTTCCTTTGCATTTTAACAAAATGCATTCTCCGATGAGAAAAGAATCTATTTGGTCCCCCTCCGATGCGATATCGCTATCGGGAGGGGGTAGTGGCATATTATAAGCAAAAATGGCTAAGTCTCAAGGCATGGGTTATAATGGGCCGCCGATGGCCGATACAGCGACCAAATCTCAGCCGTCCATCGCCCCCGCTGATCCAATGGCCCGGATCATTTCGACGATCGCCCATTTCGGCGATCACATATATGTCAACCCTCTGCCCCGCCGATTGTCGAAGTCCCAATATAATCGCAGCCATCCATTTTTGGGCCCCAGATCAATGGCCCATATTTAATCGCATCACTCCCATATGGCTCCGACCAGCAGAGCCGAAAAGTAATAAAGCGCGGCATAAATATATTTCGGGTCCGATGGGTTTCGGCATTTTTATGTGGCAGCCCCATGACCCCGCCGATAGTGAAATGCCGACGTAATCTCTGCCGTCCATCACCATCACCAAATCAACGGCCCATGTTTGTTCGGCGAACACCCCTTATGTTTGGCTCCAATATTCCGGAGCCGAAATATTATAAAGGCGGGTCTTATAAAAGCCATCGGGTCCGTAAGGTCCCCGGGCACAGCGAAAGGAGAGGGCTCCCGACGGGCCGGAGCCGAATTAGTTTATAAGGGCAGTTTTAAGGGATTTCGGGTCCGCATATTGATTTTGTTAAAATCCGCCGATATGAAATCGCCGACGGACCGGACCCGATCTCCATAAAGAAAGGGCATATAAGCATTTCGAGTCCGCGGCATTTCGGAGGTTTTATGTGTTGGGACCAATGGTCCGCCCCGATACGATTTAGCGCCAGCCATTGGATCGGCCCGCTCCAGATCCAACGGCCCGCATTCAATCTTATGAACAGTAATCGCTCCCGCCCCAATTTTGATGGATTTTCACGTTTAAAGCATTTTTGCCTTATAAGAGGGAAAAGGGCCATTTTCTTTTAAACAGTTTGGCGCCCATGCCCGCCCTACCTCCAAAAGAAACATGGCATTCTTTAGTCCATATTTGATCGCTCCAGGCCCGAAATAGCTCCAAATTGCAGGATTTTGGCCTCGGCGTGCCTCCAACATCCATTCTTCTGCCAGTTAGTAGTTGTTCATCATTTTCAGTAGTATTTTTGATCGGCCAGCGCCGATAGCGTTCCAAAGGCCACGGAGGACATTAGCAGCAGTTATTTTTGCATTAAAAGGCAGAAAGGGGGCAATGGGACAGTTTAAAGAGTATCAGCAGTGAGAAAAGGCCCAGATTCAGTGCCAAAGTGTATCAGTGAAGGTGTTCAATACAAACTTTGAACCCAAAGCAGGAAATCATTAAAGAGCCTCCCAGCAAAGTCAATAAAGCAGCTCTGAGCCATAAAGACTCACCAACTCACAGTTTTGGCCACTTAAGGTAGCAAAACCACTTGCAGGCGCAGATGAATGAATTTAAAGCACACTTATGGCTAAAAGAGCCAGCACAGAGCCATAAGGACAGATGTTGATCCATTTTTGAGGCAGCTGCCCCAGCGCAGCACTTAGATAAATGTTTTAAGCATTTACTTCAAGATAAAATAGATTAAAGCACTCATTTTCCTTAGATCTGCCTAAGATCAGTTGTAATAGATATTTTGAGATGCCAGTTGCCCCAGCACAACTGTTAGATAGATATTTCTGCCATTTACTTCTGTACAAATTAGTTTAAAGGCATTTATTTGAGGAGATCTATCCCATATCTGTTGTTTCTAGATATTTTTTCTATTTAAACCACCCTCTGTTATGAAAAAAGGGTTGGTTGGTCGATAACTTCCTCTAGACTTGCATTGTATTTTCTGAGAGTCTCTATAATCAAAGATCGCTGGAATGTTTGGGAGATGAACTAACTGTTGTGTTTTAATGACTGAAGAGTGACTATGGAATCCTAACGCTTCTACATAGCCGAATAAGTGTTTCTTATCTCTGTTTACAGTTTATATGTTTTATGCCATCATTGTTTCACTATCTAAATAGCAGAAAGAAAGAATAGTTCAAAGCTCACTTAGTTGTATTCTGTTCTCAATTTTTGTGATTTATCTATATTTTCCACTGAATTAGTCCTGAATATGAATACTGATTTGCTCATATTTACGCTAGTTCCTTCATATATGAATGTTGTTTAGGAATCCTTGACTGCTCCTATATAAATGTTCATTCACCTTCCCTCTGTTAGCATAATGAGAGCTACTTAGTTGCCTTTCATTCACTGACCTTCGTTCCATCTTTATTCCAGCTCAATATTGTTTTATGTGTAGCTATCCTGCTCTGTATTCCTCTTGTGACCAAGAAAACGCAACAACAAGCCTAATCCACGACTCCATGCCCAATGGTTTGAACTTCTCACACTATGCATCCCAACTCTGTTTGAAAGAATCCTCCATCCCACCAAAATCAAAACAAAACCCAAGAAAATCATAACTAGCCTAAAATCAACCCAAAACAAAGCTAAATTATAAAGAGAGAGCTCTCTCTGATTGCAGGTAGGCTAGGACCTGCAGTCCAAAGATTGGTTTGTGGTTACCTCGGCCGTATCCTTTAAGGAGCTTTAAGGACAACCTGAGTGATAACAGGATCCATGGAATTGTGGTGAGAATTTGTGAGGCTAGGTAATGGAATAGCTTGATCTAGCACTACATGCTCTTTCTTCTATAAGTTCTTCGTGTTTGGCAGGGAAAGAGAACCATTCCTACTGTAACAACCCTGGTGAAAATTTCATGTAATAAAAGTTAATAAATAAAAAATAAGACCACGATTACGGGACACTTATTCCAAGATGAATGTTGCACAAATATATCCTAGTGAGCATCATTGGATGTGTGTTTTGGCTAAGGAAAATTGGAAAAGGCTAAGGCAAAGGCACTAAAAGGAAAAAATGAATTTTTGGCCCATTTATTTATGAAAATAAAGGAAAATAGGATAAAATTAAGGTGAAAGTTCACAGGTCGCATGTGAGGAGGAAATTGAAGGAAAATAATGGAAAATGAATAAATTAGAGGCCTTATTCATAAAAAGGCTTCTGAGGATCAGTTGGAAATATTTTCCTAACATTTTTTCAGTTCAAGTTTGGATCAGTCTCATTATTCTCTCTCTCTTTCCCACTCTTGGTCACTTAGATTTTTCTTGGAGCATAATAGCTAGGCTCAAGGAAGGAAAAGCAAGAAAAGGGAAAGGAAGGAAAGGAAGGATCAAGGAAGAAGAGAAGGATCAAGAAACTTCAGCTGGAATAATTGCAGTTAACCTTTTGCATGTGTGATTTCCTAGCTGGTTTGGACATGCATGTATTTTCATGTTGGTGTATGTTTCTCTTGCTGTCGGTGGAATGGTTTTTCCAGGTTATGGAAATGGTTTTCAACCTAGCCTTGCCTTTTTCTAGATGCCATGATGTTGGGATGTTTATTTCAGCTTTTGAGCTTTGGTTTGCTGAATTGATTTCGGAATCTGGGGTAGAGGTGGTCTCAAGTTTCATTCCCAAAGGCCTAGGAATACCTTGACCAGTCTTGGCAAGATACATAGTAAAGCCCGAGGGAGGAGTCTCAGTTTAGGGCCTAGTGACCTGGGTTTGGATTGCGGTAAATCCTGAGAGACTAGTCTTGGTTTAGGGCCTAGTGATCCAGGATTTGATTGTGGTAAAACCTAAGAGACAAGGAGACAAAAAAATCATCAAGGATAGTGATGGATTCCAGATGGCTTCCAAAGTTCGGTTGGGTTGTGATCAAGCCACTGGTTTTGGTGTGATCATAGTGTGGTGAGGGTGGAGGTGGTTTAATCTTTGGATTCCCTTGGTTGTTCTTGGATTGGTTGTTCTATGAGATCCCACATTCATGCTTGGAATATGGAACGGGGGTGACTCGCTGAAAGAGAGAGTTGGTTTAGCCATGTCTATGGTCAGGTGGTACATGGAAGTCTCAAACCTAGTTAGATTTTTCTATGAATAATAAAAGCTAAGTTCTCTTACCTTTTCATTGGTTTATATGTGGATTAAATGGTTGTCATATCTCTGATATTTATATGATTTTATGTTGGTTATAAGCATGGTTAAATGATTGGGTCATGTTATGGTTATTTCATGTATTTACTTGTAATTGTTAAATGGATGGATGCAAGACCTAATTGAGGATATAATAGTTCAATGGAGAAGGAGGTGATCCTTCTGGATATGTTTCATAAGTTCTTTCATTCATGTATGCTCTGTCTTGTATCCTAGACTTGTAGATTGCATTAATGCCAAGTGTTTGACAAAATGTCAGTCTCAGTTGAGGATGCTCAGGATTAGTCATTGTTATCATGTCTTTGATGGATTTTGAAGGTAGTGAAGGTAGTAGCAAGTTCTGGGCAGAGGTCAGGATTCCGGGCTAGAAAAGTTGCTCAAATCTCGTGGTCACTGGAATAGGTCTACTGAGAAAATTCCACAGTCTCTACCACGGAGGATTATGAGAGTGACTTTGAGTTGCTGGTCACTATCTTGCCTATAGCATAAGAGCAACTTTGGGTTAAGAGGCTTAAAACATCAGTGGAATCTAGGGACAGGATGTCTGGGTGGTTAACATGTCTCCTAGGGGTGTAATTGCTGATGTGGATGGGTTTTTTTGATGAGTTCTATAGATTTCATTTCCTTAAGGTCACCAAGGATATTGAATCCCTTATAATGACCTCTCTCATCACATGTTTGCCTGGCTTGTTGGATGCTTGGGTGGACCTGGGAGGAGGGCATGTTACAGATTAGTATCAGAGCATGGTTGCACTATCCTTGGGTGAAGGTGCTTAGTCATGCATGCATGTGAGTTGCATGTGTGTCTCTTACACTTGCATTCCATGTGCTTGTTGCATTGCATCATGTTCATAATGATCGTAGTAAGGTTAGCATGAGGAACTTGATGTTGATTTTATGGAATGCGTCGTTAGGAGTATATGATTGGGTACATGATTATGTGCATCTTGATTACATCCTTGTATGTTATGTTGAATTCTTGTATGTTTGATTATATGTATCAGACTTGTAGGTTGGTTACAAGAATTGATCGCTTATTCTCGACGATATGCGTTCATGCGTATGTGTAGTTGATTAGGCATTTCTTATGCATGTTGATGGTTTCATGTGGCAATGTGTACAATGGAGTAATGGTTGTTGTCATGTATGAGGTTATGGTTTGTGTGGTTGATATGGTTATGCATTGATGACGGGATCTAGCTAAATTGGTGTGAATATGGTTTGGTACTCAAGTTTTATATGTCTATATGCATTTGTCATGCATGTATGGTCTTGGTTACAGTTATGCATGAATAGTAGGTCAAACATGCCTTGTGAAGTCATGGTATGAAATTTATTTCATCAGGGTGATATTGGTATGTTATGATGCTAATGTGTTGGATGAGATAGAATAGGAGATGCAAATCATCATAATGAGGTTGCAGCATTGGAATTTGGGGTGAGAGCAGATCATCATACAAGTATTCTATGTTTGGCATGTAGCTATGTAAGTCAAGGATTGTTATATGCATTACGTTTATATACATTAGGTTTATGTACATTTCTTTTGATGTTATGTTTACATTATTGATGGATGTTAGTTGATTAGTGTAGTTATATGCACATGCACCAGATAGTAAAGAATGATAGGAACCTTTAGTTCTATGCATTGATATTGTTGTTTTATATTAGATAACTTAATGATTATGTTATATGTTGTTGATGTAGTATCTTATAGGTTAACTTGTTGTTGTTAAGTGATAGTTAGAATGATGATTAGGGTTACAACATTTATACCTTGATGTTATACATATCAAACTAAGTTGGATTGGCCTATGTAGATGGTTATGGTTACGATAGTCATGTATGAGCCGACATATTTGAGATATGGTGTTGTACTAATCTAGATTGACTTTGCATATGTGATTTCTATTCATAAATGATAATTGTTTATGAGTTAGGATATGAACATGTTAGTTAGTGATAGTCATGGATAGCATGATATTATTTATGTTTAGGTTGATGTGTTGAGAAGTTATATCATGCTAACTTGATTGATTATGTATACAAGATTGTCTCCCTTAACATACATTAAGGTATGAGTTTGCTTATGTTGTATATTTGGTTCTTGACTGGTTGATTAGTCGTCTAGTTGATTTATTTAACAGGTATGTTTGCAAGTTGGTTGAATGTTTGATGAATTTCATAATATGAGTTTGTGTTCAAATGATCTTTTTTTGAGATGATTGTACTAATACATATGTGTTCACACAGTTGATATGTACTTGAGTATAGTAGGTGACAGTTGTAGCATTATGTCTAATGACTATGAGTTGACTATGGATTATGACATGATTGTTAGTCTTGCTAAATGTTGATTTTAAATTGATAGATATGATTGTCTTGGTATTTGGAACATGTGGTTGAAATGTGTGAGCAGTTATAGGAAGCATGCTAGTATTGGCCTGACAAGGTAATAGTTCATGTGTTTATATCACTAACAATCGGTGATGTGACAATGCATAGTAACACTCAATTGCATCAAGGAAAATCTCAAAGAAAGGAATTGTGCAAGAATTCCTTTGGCTATGTTTGGAAACCATAATTCCAAATGAATGAGTTCTTTGCCTACATGAAGTTTTCTTAACCTTAATCTTGTCTAACATCATGTGTATATGTGCTAGATTCATGAACATGTACTTGAAAGATATGTTAGCTGGTCTCTAGTTACATGTGGATCTGTTAAGGAATTAGAGTCCCTTGAGAGATGGCGTGGATGTGCTCAGTTGCAAGCAGCATGCTTGGCACAACAAGATGAGGTAACTCGACTATTGTTATGTTTATTTATGGAGTAACAATTATGTGTTTATGGTAGTATGATGCATGGAGTTGCATGGCAAGAGAGGTGCCATGAAATCTAAAATAAGGATCACGTTTAGATTTCCTTTGGAAGCACTAGGAACCATGGGGATTGAGTCATCGTGTCTGCTGCTAGTCTAGTTCTTTTGGTATTTTACAATTTTTGTGCTTGATTTGTGATTTTGTGTGTCTAGTGCATAGCTATGCCACTTTGCTGCAACGTCATATCATTATTGGTTTTCATGATTTTCTTCTTGTTCATTTCTTGGATTTCCTTTTATGTTTTGAGTCTTGGGAATTGGTTTGGGGAAGAGGAAGAGTTGATGGAGCTTGGGGAAAGTTTTGTGGTACCCGAAAAATGATGTAAGACCCGAATGAAGCTCGATGCATGAGTAAGCGCAGTAGAAGGTAAGACTATGACAATCGGTTGGACTGGTTGGGTCCATTATGGTAAATGGATGGTGGAAGCATAAACATGAGAAAGGTAACCAGAAAAGGTAAATTAAATGGATTTGAGGTGTTGGATTTCTTGGCTATGTTGGGAACCGTTGTTCTCAATGTTGTGCATGAATAAAGGAAATTCTCTTAACCTAGACATTATGTTCTATGGTAATTATGTTATGATCATGATTATGCTAATGTTTATATATGTGTACATGTATGTATGTATGTCATTATATGACTGAATGATGATTGTTTTATGCTAATTATTATATATGTATGTATCCGTGTATCTATGTCACTATTTGATAGTGTCATCAAGGATCGTCCTTGTGGAGGAATGATTTCTTACATAGACAAATGACAGGAAGAGGTTCCTGGTCTTACGAGGAATCAATTGAGAAGAGTAGTCATGACAAATATACAAGGTCAATATCATATGGGTATGAGTTGACATTATCTGATTATATTATGCCTATGCTTATGTTATGGACAAGTTATACCGAGGGATACATCAACGAAATGAAATCAATGTGGTTTGCACCATGCTAGGAAAAGCATGGATAAGACACTGGGAGCAAGGTTTCTTGGTAGAGACAGTGTGCTTTTGGATGTGAGGTACTATTGTTGTGCATATGTTGTACATGTTGCATCTATGATGTTGTGCGCATGCAGTGTTGTGTATACATAATGTGTGTACATGTTGTTTATGTAATGTTATGTACACGATGGTACAGATAGTGTTGTGTGAATATTACATATGCAGTGCTAGGTATAGATGGTGCTATATGCGTAATGGATATGAAATGTTGTGTGCACATGGTGTTGTGCACATGTTGGATATGCAGTGTTGTGTACAAATGATGCTATGCACATGTTGGATATGCAGTTCTATGTACATATGGTGCTTGATGCATGGTGTACATATGGTGTTGTGTGAATTATTGTACAAGTG
Organism: Pinus tabuliformis; assembly: GCA_031772625.1. Taxonomy (NCBI): domain Eukaryota; kingdom Viridiplantae; phylum Streptophyta; class Pinopsida; order Pinales; family Pinaceae; genus Pinus; species Pinus tabuliformis. Next base: position 495,112,212 of record CM062807.1, on the reverse strand, counting down.
GTGTTGTGAGCATGTCGTGTCATGTACATGTTGTACATGTGGTGTTTCATGCATATGGTGATGTGTAGATATCGCTCATGCAGCCCTATGTACATATGGTGTCGCGTACATGTCGTGTGAGTGGTACTGTGTATATGTAGTAATGTGTACACGTTGTACACTAGTGCAGTTTACATGTGGCATTTGACTTGTTGTGACAAGAAGAAAATAGAATTTTAAGTGTACCTTATTGATGAGTTACCAATGAGGTATGATTTGAGTTTATTTCAATTTATTTGAATCTAATGGAAATAATGTGATTGGAATAGGAATGCATGAAGATGCCTGGTTGGGTGGTTGAAATCGATTGCAAGAATTCGTAGTAATGGAAAACGAAATTGGAACATACAACAGTATGTTGGTAGGGTACTTCAGGAGTAGGGCTGATCCAGATTTAAACAGGAACGCAACAAATTACAGAGATAACCATATACACAAAGATGCAGCGGAAATAATACTTCATTTCATTAATGGAAAATACTGACATATGCTTACAAACAGAAATGGCAATAAACTAGCTAGGGCGATGGTAGCTTATCTCTGAGAAGAGATGTGATGGCTACATGCCTCTGAACTGTTCTGAACTGTATTACAATGAGGCTCGAAGGCCTATTTATTGTTGAGAAACAATGGAAAACCCTTCACATACCGAAACCTAACCCTAGAAGATGAAACGCCAAATTGTGGGCCCCGTTTGGGTAAATTGGTACATCAATTTCCCGGGGTCGTAACTTTGGCATACGATCTCCGTTTGACGCGTACGATAGCTCGTTAGAAAGATCTATCCGAGTACTACCACTTTGGGAGGCAACATAGGGCTCGGTCGCCCCAGAATTCCAAAAAAACGTCGTTTAGGGCCTCAAAACGGCTCCGGAAGTTCAGGACCCGAAAAACTGCTAAAAATAGTAAACTGTGCTACAATTAAGGAAACTGAAAATGCTGAGAAAGACCATGGTGGGGGTCCAGGTGGACCTGGCAGGTGGCCACCAATATCCACCTGGATCAAGGGCCATTATGGGACACTGGTACCCAATAGTGTCCATTAATTTCCATGAGCATGCTATGACCTGTATGATGGTTTTGAGGCATGTATATGCCTTTTTTGTTGATATTATGATGCGAGAAAGCCTTTCCAAGGGATGGATCACTCGGGATAGGAGTTTCTGATGAACTTCGAAGGTGAGTGACTGCACATAAGGGGGTGATTGGATTTCCCGAGGGACTTTGTAATAGAGAAGGGAGGGTCACAGGTGTATTTGTTTTGGTCATGATAATTTCAAGATGAAATCAGATGCACATTGGGAGTTCACCCTAGAACAATGAGCCAGTAACTATTCACTGAGGGGACAAGTGGCGCAAGATTGTAACGTTGGACATTGGATGCAACATTGACTGTGACAGTGGATTTTGGACTTCTTGGGAAGGAGGTGAATCCTACTTTGAGGGTGGAGGTTTGAGCCTCTAGACTCCATTGTATCCTTTTATTTTTTGGTTTAGCAGATGTGCATATGTGTATATCTGGTTATTATCAACACCATAATGAGTTTTATTATAAAGCTCCAGTATGCAGTATGTTGTCATGTTTTCATGATTTTTTTCTTTGGAGAAGTTCATTGATTGCAAATACTGCAACAAGCTAAGTTATAAAGTTCCACAGGCAGTATGTTTTCTTTTCAGTGGTCTTACTAAGGTCATGGTGTGGTTTAACACCGAGTTCGGTGTTCCCCAACGGGGATCATTCTCTAATAGCCCGGTTGAAAATTTCATGTAATAAAAGTTAATAAAGGAAAATTAAGACCATGGTTAAGGGGCACTTATTCCAAGTTTAATGTTGGGCAAAGGTATCCTAGTGGGCATCATTGGATGTTTGTTTTAGCTAAGGAAAATTGGCAAAGGCTAAGACAAAGGAAAAAGGGAATTTTTAGCACATTTATTTATGGAAATAAAGGAAAAAGGGAGAAAAGTAAGGTGAAAGGTTATAGGTTTCATGTGAAGTTGCATGGATTTCAGAATCCGGGGTGGAGGTGGTCACAAGTTTTATTCCTAAATGTCGAGGAATTCCTTGACCAGTTTTGGTGAGATACATGGTAAAGCCTGAAGGAGGAGTCTCGGGTTAGGGCCTATGGATCCGGGTTTGGATTGTGTTAAAGCGTGATAGAGTGGCCTCGGTTAAAGGCCCGGTAATCCAAGATTGGATTGTGGTAAAGCCTAAGAGACAAGGAGACGAAAAATTCCTCAACGATAGTGATGGATTCTGGATGGCATTCCAAGTTCAGTTCGGTTGTGATCAGAGCATTGGCTTTGGTGTGATCACGGTTTGGTGAGGGTGGAGGTGGTTTAACCTTTGGATTCCCTTGGTTGTTCTATGAGATCCAACATTCATGCTTGGAATATGGCATGAGGGTGACTAGCTGAAAGAGAGATTTGGTTCAAACATGTCTATTGACAGGTGGCACATGGAAGTCCCAAGCCTGGTTGGATTTGCCTATGATTAATAGAAGCTAATTTCTCTTAATTTTTCACTGGTTTATAAGTGGATTTAATGGTTGTCATATCTTTAATATTTATATTGTTTTATGTTGGTTATAAACATGGGCAAATTACTGGTTCATGTCATGGTTATTTCATGTATTGACTTGCAATTGTTAAATTGATGGATGAAAGACCTAATTGATGATATATTAGTTCAACAGAGAAGGAGGTCATCCTTTCTGGTTATGTTTCATAAGTTATTTCAATCATTTATTCTCTATCATGTATCGTAGACTTGTAGGTTCCATTGATGCCAAGTGTTTGACAGAATGTCATTCCTAGTTGGGGATGATCTAGCCTAGTACTAAGGTTGATTTTTCATTTATCAACATTTTTATCATATCTTTAATGGATTCTGTAGGTTGTAGAAAGTTATGGGAAGAGGTCGGGATTTTGGGCTAGAAAAGTGGCTGAAATCTTCGGGTCGCTGGCACAGGTCTGCTGAGAAAAATCCACAGTTGTTGGCACAAAGTCTTATGAGAGTGAATTTGAGTTATTGGTCGTTGTCTTGCCTATAGTATGAGAGTGACTTTGGGTTAAGAGGCTTAAAAAATCAGTGCAACCCAGGGACAGGATGTCTGAGTGGCTGAGATGTCTCATGAGGGTTTAATTGCTGATGTGGATGGGTTTGTTTGATGAGTTCCATTGATTTCATTTCCTTAACTCACCAAGGAGATTGAATCCCTTATAGTAACCTATATCATCACATGTTTTCCTGGCTAGTTTGCTTCTTGGTTGGACTTAGGAGGAGGGGGTGTTACACCTGTGGCGCAATAATGACTATTGTTCAGGTTTCTATATCACTGAAGGTTGTATGCATTTTTTCCCTAAGTGTTAACTATTTTTCCTAACTATTAATCTAAGGTCACAAAAATCTTCAATTGTCTAACATTTGATCGGACGCTCCATACAGCGACACTGTGGCAACTTGGGGAGTTGTTTTCAAAGGGGAAAGCCTTACGACGTAAGTATTAATTATTAATAACAAATTATTAATTATTAATTATAAATAGATATCAAATCAGAAGCGTTGACATCCTCTCCATTTTCCTAATGATCATATTTTATCTCTGTCCCAACGGCAATATTTTATCACTATCCTCTATAATTTTGTAACAGTCATATTTTATCTCTATCGCTTCTTTATTCTTCGTTTAGCACTCTTAGTATCATTAATATGAGCTTTCTGTCCCTGAAGATGGGTGAAACCCAAAATGTAGATAAACATGAAGACCATTATTCCTAGACTTCGACTAAAACAAAGAGCACATTGCATATTTTTCTAATTATTCTAATTTAATATAATTTTAATCCTAATTTAATAATTGATAATAATATATTTTACCATTTTCCACTTTAGTATTAAAATAAATTTGACCAAATTCATTATTTTATTAATTTGTTCCTTCATCCCATTTATTATATTTTTCTAATTCTTTTAATTAATATATTCTATGTATTCTATTTTAAACATAACCTTTATTATATTTCATTTTAATAATAACAAATTATTAATTATTGGTAGATATCAAATCAACAAAGCTTAGATCCTCTCTATTTTCCCAATAGTCATATTTTATTACACCATAAGGTATTCCCTTTGGAAAGAACTTCCCTCAAGTCTTTGATGTCATCATTCTGCTTCATCTGATTTGATGTTAGACTATTCAAATAATTTTTACTTTTGGATCAAATATCATATTGTTATAACTAACTTTTCAAACTACTCAACCATTTCCATACTCAAGGAAGCATTCTTGCTATCTAATCTTCGACAACTGCAAAAGATTCACCACATCAATCAAATCAATTCACCATGGCAGATCGAATCACTTCGGTAGTTTTTCTGAATAGGCATAGTGAATGTCTATTTTGTGTGTTTAAGTCTTCGCGACAAAGAAAATATCCGTAAGTCGAAGCACCTATTCCATTTTTTTTAAATTTCTTGTGTGGAATAAGGACTCTAGGAGATCCATCTCTGCTTTGTCCTGTGTAGAATCCACTATGATGCAGAAGATGAGGTTTGACTATATTCGCCACCTTTTCTTTCACATATTTGAAAAAAAAAATTGTGGAGCTCTAAAACGTTTAATATGAAAATTGTGGATGTATCCTAAAACGTTTAATATGAAAATGCTTTCATTATTTCCGTTCCCCTGTTTTGAATATTTCATATGAAAATGCTTCCACTATTTGGGTTCCCCGGTTTTGAAATAGATCGTGTGCTTCCAACCTTCGTCGACCACGCGAAGACCTGCTCAAACAAGGAAGAATGTGGCTTCACACCTCCGCATGTCGGTAGTAGATTATCGGGGGATAAAGGTCCCAAACCCAAAACTTCCGTATAATATCAAAGATCCAAAGTTACATCATTATAATTTAAACATGTTTGGCCTCTCTCCATATTCTCAGACATAGACATAAAGATATTGACATATATTTAGCCTAAAGAATTTCGTCCACAACCATCAACATGACGCCCAGTGGTCTCAATGGGAAACCAGATTTTTAAAGTTGTTGTGTTAATTTTCACAAAGTGATATGCAGTGTAGCTTCTGTAAGGTTCATGTTGAAATAGGGACTGTGAGTTTAGTCCGGAGCAAGCCGAACATATCATGGCTAACTTTAGGTGCTGCTTCAAGTTGAAGATTCAAAGTGATAGAACAAGAGCCAACCGTACCATACCACTGTTTTTTGCTTTTATTTATCAATGTAATTTTACTTGAAAATGGAAAGCCAAATATCATAAAAACTGGTTAAAGAACTATATTCACTTAACAAAAACATCCAATATAAAACCGCAGGCAACAAAAACATCCAATATAAAGTCGCGGACAACTTGTTTTTTTTTTTTTATTTAAAAAAGAAAATTAATATAGAGGGTTGTGCAAAATAATAAGTTTAAATGAATAAATAATAACCTCTCAGATTTTTTCTAACTCTGTCTTTTTAGGTTTCTTTTATCTATTTTTTAGATCAGAAAAAAACAACTCACAATTATACCAAGAATATAAAGAAATAGTTCTCAAGGTGGCTTTCATTAATGAGAAATGAAACTTCTATGAATCAAATACAGCTAACACTCCAGCCTACCCCTCATCAAACAACTTTGAAAGATGTAAAGCGTTTAACCGTCCATTGACCAACAATGCCTAAGATAATTATGGACCCCGTACAACTCAAAAAAATACCAACAATGCCTAGGATAATTATGGACCCCATACAAGTCAAACAAATAATTTGGAAGGGTTGGACATGGACTTTTAACGCACTCGAAACAAATGTTATAAATGACTTATTGACTTAACCATGCCCCCAAGGAACAAGGGTTGGGGAGATAAACCACTGTGCTTCGGATGGTTAGCTTTGGGAAGGTTTGCAAAATGGAAGCCATAAGAAAACAAGAAATTTATGAGAGGGGAGAAAAAAAAATTTGAAAAATCTAAGGCATTATCAATATTTGGGTTTTATTCAAAATTCACTCAATCTCTTAAATATAGTTTGTTAGATTTAGGAGTATGAGGATAGTCATTCCAACTCTACCTAAATTTTTTCCATCTATAAATTGCCTTCAAACTTGAAAAAAAAAATTAAAAGTATTTTCCCAAAAACATTGAGATTAATAATTTAGAAACAATAAAATAGGGTTTTAGTCAGATGATTTTTGTTATTTTTTGGTTTTGTATTTATAAGAAAGCTCAAATTTGACAAATGAATTTGTAAGTGATTTTAGTAGAACTTAAAATAATTGAATTCCACAAAGGACATATAAGGTGGAAAATTGCAGATCAAATTATTATGCACATGAAAAATCACATATTAATTGCTTATGATGATAACCATTTCCGGTACACTTTTATCCCAATGGAAATTATGGTGGCTTTGATGTAATTAGCCAAAGGCTTTGATGTAACTAGCCAAAGGTAGGCATTATCACAGTGATAACCATTCCATACATATTTTAGATAGACACTTAACAACACCAAAGAATTACATCTTAGACATTAAAGGTAGTGAATGGTTGGTTAATTGTCAAAATGTTATGTAGATAAAAATCACGCATTAATCACTTATGGAACAAAACCATTTCTAGTCAACTTTCGTGCCAAAAGAAATAGGTTGTCTTTAATGTCATTTGGCTTCCTAGTCCATAAGCAACATTTATATATTGTCATGTTGTTGTTGGGAAATTTCTTCTTTTTTAATTTCCTCAAAAGAAATAGGTTGTCTTTAATGTCATTTGGCTTCCTAGTCCATAAGCAACATTTATATATTGTCATGTTGTTGTAAGGTTATAAAATGTGTCAATTTGGAATAATGTAAGTGATTTGTCTTTATCTTCTAGCTTTGAATGACATTTTGTTTACTAATTTCTATTTTCAATGGTCTTTTTATATATCATGATTCTTCTCAAATTTATACCTTAGGGTGTTTCCTTTGAAACATTTGATGCAATTGCTAGTTATTATCCTCTCTACTTTCCTAATGGTCAGATTCTATAATTATCCTCTCTACTTTCCTAACAATGATATTCTATTTCTATCTTCTATATATTCTTGGTTTAGCGCTCTTACTATCATTAATATAAGCTTCTGAGACATCCACTAAAACCAGAGCAAATTGCAAGTTTAATTTCTTAATGACTCATACTATTGTTGTCCAAGCCTATTGAAAAGGTCAACGAAATCAATAAACTTCGAGTAAATTTATTTACCCTATCTAAATTTAATTATAATTGCTGCTTGAAAAGATTGTCCATTGATTCAATTTATTTTCAAGCGACAATACTATCTATTATAGTTAAATTTGATATTGTAAATATTTTAAATTCAATATGACTTAGTCTTATTTTGATATGATTGTAACTATTTTAAATTCGGTTTGTCTAATCTATAAATTAGGCTTTTTGACGGTTTTTTTAATATGCAGGCCCGTGACGGTTTTTTTTAATATCCTCTTCGTTTCTCTCACACAATTTTGTTGTTAAGTCCGTTTTCCATGTGAGAACTGCAGTGTCATATTTCATATAATTATTATATTTATGAGTTACAATTTATTATTTTTCCTCAAAGTTCTATTCCATGTAAAGATGGTCATATTTTTGTGTTACAGGATGTTCCCTAATGCAGGTGATGGATGCGAGAATAGAGAATAGTAAGCGACACTTACAACTATTTGATCATAACTTAAAACTATTTCGTTGAGAATGGTTTGCAACTATTTCCATTCATTGTTCTCGTCAAACACCTGTCTTCCACCTTGTATGAACCCCTTGAAACCAAGTTCTTCCTTCATTCCCATCTCATCCACGATTCGTGCCCATCATCTGCCAGATCACTGGGCATTGACACACGCGTGGCACGTCCAGGTGGATACCTCCTTTCCGCAGCCCAGCGTTGTTTTACCTCCTTTCCAATGATGGATCCTTGTGCTAGGAGGGTCACATGGAACCCAAAACCGTTCCCCCACAATAATTGCCTACAATCCCACGTCACCCAAACTCTGCAATGTTTTGACGGTGCCAGAGGAAATGTCAATCATTCTAAAGAATTGTTTGATCGGGATCGCCTTTGTTAGAAGTGGGCGCATGCAAGATGGCGAACCATATTTCTCATGCTATCGTGATTTAAATGAACAGTCGTTGTATATGTTCATCGTTCAATTTCGGCTTTAGCAAAATTAATGATAGACATCATTTTAAAACCAGATAGCATGGGATTTATTGGTTGCCATGCAAGATCGTGCTTAGTAGGCCTAGTTTTAATAAGATGACGTGGATACTTATCTATGATGCAAAAATAAACAAGTGGAAAAAACTACCTGACGTGGATGACATGAGAAAGCTATGTGGCCTAAACATGTCATCCAGGTCCCGCATCTTTCTCCACATGTCTACATGCCTTTGCATCGTATATCAGAGTCCAGGTCATCCCCTGAGAATTAGGCCCACGTAGCGCGATCTTCCATTCGCCCAATTTTCTCACAAAAGCGATACCCATCAAACAATTCTGTGAACGATTGGCATTCCTTACAGCACCGTCAAAACATTCCAGCAGTTGGGTGACGTGGGATTGTAAACAATTATTGTGTCGAGTTTGGGTTCCCCTGACCCTCCAAGCACAGGAATCCATCATTGGAAGCCAGGTACAACGACGGTGGGGAGCCGAAAGGTGGTAACCACCTGGACGTGCCACGTGTTTCATTGGTAAGAAGATGGAATCGCCCGGTGATCTGGCAGCTGGGCACCCCACGACGAGATGAGAATGAAGGAAGAAGTTGGGTACAGGAGGCTCAGACACGGTGGCAAGACGGGGCTGACAATAACAGCGAATTAGAATATTTACAAACCAGTCTTATTTGAGGGACAGCAATGACACTTGTAGGTCAAGGGGCAATTTATCAAACACAATATTATTATTCTCGCACCCATAACTGTAACACAGAAATCGCCACAGAAATCGCCATCTTTACATGTAATCTGAAGCGAACTTCGCAGTAAAAATTATAAATCATAAATATAGTAATTTACAATCGAGATAAAAATTTGCGAAAAGAATGGAAGTGGAAGAAAATTTACTATTGCATTAGAAAAATTGCTTCTCCGCCATTATTTCTTGCCCTCGTTTATCTATCTTAGTTACATTACAATGTATTATGTTATATTTATAATTTCAAATTGTTTTATAATTAGAAAAAAAAGTACACAATAAACATGGAAAAAAACAAATACAAATAGGCCGCACATGGAAAAAAAATTATCTATTTTATAGATTAAGCCTCCTCAATTTAAAATATTTTCCAAATAAAACTATACTAATTTAGATTTCACTACTTCATTAAAAATATTGATGACCATATCAAAATAACAGCTCAGTCATTGTTATTCACTAGATGATATTTCACTGTTTCTATTAAAATAACCAACAACAATACACATAAATTCACAGAAAAACCCAACTCAATGAGATCTCATTATTTTTGGTGAAAAACCTCTCAATGAGATCTCATCATTCTTGGCCAAAACCCTAACCCACAGAAAAACCCAACTCAATGAGATCTCATTATCCTTGGCCAAAACCCTCTCAATGAAATCTCATTATCCTTGGCCAAAAACCTGGCCAACACGGCCAACTCAATGAGATCTCATTATCTTTGGCCCTACATTATAGTGAATGTCTTCCCAACTTTTTATAGGCTCCAATACATGCAATACCATGGACAAAAAACCATGGGTGCACATTACTATGTGCCCCAAAACCATCATTGTTTACCTCGTCACCATCATTGTTTACCTAGTCAACATTGACTCTATCTCGAATCAAGTCTTCCCAGTTTTTTATAGGCTCCATTACATGCAATACCATGGACAAAAAACCATGGGTGCACAATACTATGTGCCGCAAAACCATCATTGTTTACCTCGTCACCATCATTGTTTACTTAGTCAACTTTGACTCTATCCGGAATCAAGTTTACCTACACTGGCAAGTGAGAACCCCACTCACTTTAGCCCTTCCGCCCACCCAAAATATTTTACACAGGGTATTTTTAACCCAACATCCCCCCTATCACCTAGGTCTAACCCATACTTTACTGGTAATTACCTAAGGGGATGCATGTCTTACTAGGTCTTAGAGTTATATGCCCATATACATGAAATAACATTTGACTCTGTTTTATATATATATATATATATATATATATATATATCAACATTGTTGTTATCTTTGTACGTATGGCATCAATGTCCATATAAAAAGATCCCATCTACCGGATTACATGGGTCACCAATGTAACGACCAATTATCTAGGTGTTCTTTTCACATACATAGTTCATCAATTAATTGATCCACGTGCACATATTCTCCTCATCCACTGAATCTCTTATGACACATTTTTCTTGCTACTCATTTCCATTCCTTTAATTAGTTGGTTCATCCACTATAACGATGAACAAAGGTAAGCATACATGTAGCTCATAGCCTCGAGGCCCTCAAAACTACCAAAGAATGATGGGGCTAATGTATAGGCTTGGCGCACCATCATTCTCCTCCACTACCACAATGAATCATGAAGCCTCCCCAACACATTTTCATGGTCTTTCTTAATGAACCCTGGAGATTCAGCTTGAGCATGGTGTCCTTAGTCATTACATTAATGGCAGTCCCAAGATCAAGCAAGGCATGTGGAATAATGGTGGCATTGATGTGTACATATACTACAGAACTTCTAAGGTCTAAATACTTTGGGAAAATCCCCTGCCCTAGCATTAAGTCGGACAGTTGTCCAATGACATTAATGGTAGGGGTGTCTCTTTTTCGCCTCCCCAAATGTTTGAAACACTTCTCTTTAATCAACTTGTTGTAAATAGGTACATCCTTAATAGCTTGGAGAAGTGTGATTTTGACATAGATTTTTCAATTCACCCAGAAGTTCATTTTCTTCTCGGGTATGTTGGATTGGATGAGTTAATCTTTCAGGAAAGGGTGGTGGATTCAGTCTAGGCATACTTTTTCTCTTTCCTCTTTAGTCTCCCTAGGTGGAGATGGAGGTTGGTTATCCGGGAGCACTCTCCTAGACCTAAGGTTGATTTCCTGAATTTCCACAGCATAAGCAAGGTAGGATGTCTCTCCACTGTAAACCTATTGTGCTTGTGTATCGTTCGGGTTCAGGTTTGGTTGGGCAGGCATCTGAGGTGTTTAGGTGGAGCAGGGTGTAAAAGTTATGGTTGAGTAGGAGGTGAAGGCAATAAAGATGGAGCATTTCTGTGTGGTGGCCTTCGCCCCTTGGGTGGTGCATTTCACTGAGGTTGTGGAGGGGTATATGGCTGAAATGGTTGGTTGGTTGGCTGGGAATGGTATCGAGGTGCAAAAGACCAGGGAGAAGGTGTAGACCATAAGGGATGAGCAGGGGGGGCCCAAGAGGGAATATACATGTTTTGGTTAGGGTTGTAATATGCATAGGATGACCCTTGCATGCCCTGCCGGTATGGTCAAGGTCCATGAGGCCTCCTTTGATTTATGTAGTAGAATTGTTTAGTCACCCCGTCAGTTCCCTCATACGCAACTTTTAGTCTAGGTAGAGAAGGGAACTTTTCTATGGGTTGGTTTTCTTCACAGACCAAATAGAGACTACAACAGAAGCATGGGATGTCAGGGAAGCCACCAGTGCAATGAAGGGCATGGACATAGATTGAGTTGTCCAGAGGATGAGCAACACTTTCAGTAGGGAGTGATGATGAGGCTCATCATTGTGTAAAATATATGGACCTTAATACGCCTCCAAGCTTACTAAAATCAACTCTTCTTATAATTCTTTACATGTTTTAATTATAGTTTGCTTAATGAGATGAGTAAAAGTACGATGTTATATCTAGTGGTCTAATGTGCATTGATTACAGGTTTTTGGGAGAAAATTATGGCTAACTAAGGTGCAGGAACTCGAATGAGACAAGGAGAGATTATAGGAGATGGGTCTTCCTCATTAAATCCTCACTCATTCGAATATCCATCAATCCGATGTCACTAGCTCGAAGTTGTAGGCAATCGAGCCATGAGCATCATTGGGAACCGAACCAGTGATAGTTAAGAACCAGTTAATATTAATACTAGGAGCCAAGCGTCCCTATGTTTAAGCAAGTTGTTGGAAACTTTAGTTGTATAAATAAGGAGGCCTAGAGCCTCATTAGGATTCCTATTTTTATGCAAGAGAATATTGATCTTCGTCACCACTGCCTCAAGTTTCTTCATATGCATTGTATGGATGCATTCTTGGGATACAGATATAGTATCATGAATGGAACAATTTGGAACGAAGCCAAATTGTTTGCCACTGATATGTGTCAAGAGGGAAGATTTTATCCTCTCGAAAATAATCTTGGAAATGATCTTGTCAATAATATTGCACAAGGAGATTGGTCAGAAATCATAAAAAGAGGATGAGTTCGAGACCTTCAAAATTAGAGCAATAATGGTGGTCTTAATAGCTCCAGAGATTTTCCACTCGATTCTAGACTCCTCTACCATCACCAATAGTTCCCCATTCATATTATCAAAGAAATGTATAAATAACTCCACCATCCATCTGTTTGGTACAAGACATTTATCTCTTGCAAAATATTTGAGTACCAAAATGAGTTCTTCCACCATAATCGACTTATACAGAGCTACATTTTCCACAAAATCAAACATGATGAGATATTCTTCCACTTCCCATAAAAGGTCCTCATAATTAATCCCCCGCTAGCAGTAAACAAGTTTTTAAAAAATGTGACCGCTTCCTTTCGAATTTCCTCATCTGAATATACCATGTTACAATTTTCCCAGTGATATTCCAAATGGAATTGTGATTCCTCCTCTTATTGAAATATTGGTAGAAGAATTTGGTGTTATGGTCCCCCATCGAAATCCATATGGCTATACTCTTCAACCTCCATGTGGTCTCCTAGACTTCTAGGATCTACATTTTCCTAGTTTCCAAAACATTTAGCCTATTAAGTATATGTGAAGAGGGAACCTATGTAGTAAAGGTCTTCCGAGACTCACCTATCTCTGCCAAAAATGATTCGAATTCCAATAATAATTATGTGTCTTTAAGTCTCTCCCATTTTCTAGTCCAACTTTTCAATCATTTGTGTTTATAGATGATACTATCCATGGATGACCTGTGTCCAGATCCCATGGGTGCATTCCAGAAGTCTTTGACCATGGAGGTACAAGAATCATCCAACAACCAAGTATGGTTAAATTTGAACGATACCCCTCTTCTAATTGACTCTACCCTCTAGGATAAGACAATAATACAGTGGTCAGAAAAATATGAATGTTCCATATGTGAACGAAGATTCCCTAGAGTACCACACAACAATTGATATTCACTCGACGATATTTAGAATAGAATGCTTTTGGGGAATAAGATTTCTAGTGAAATTTATACATAGAAGTTTGAGGTATGCTTTAATTATAGTATATTTATTCAAGTTGATTTATTTGATCCATCATTTGAATGCTTGGAAACTAACACTAAGTAGAAATTTAAATCTGATAGGGAAAGTTTATCTATATTGTGCGTTCACAAATTTCATACCCAATTTGCATATATTCTAGAGTGCCATTGGATTCGGCAGGGATTCTCTTGGAGGTCAGCACGAGAGGTTTTATCAAGTCATGGATCTCAACGATCATGATGTGGTGATTTCCAGAGCGATATACCGATCATTTTCTTTTACCTTGACCAAATATTTTTAAATTTCTTTTGTATATTATTATTAATTTGTTTTCATAAGAAAAAAACTAATTGGATATATATATTAAGTCATAAATTATTTATTGAGATTTATCGATATTTACACATAGGAATAACAAAATAACCAACAACAATACACATAAATCCACTGAAAAACCAAACTCAATGAGATCTGATTATTCTTGGCCAAAAACCTAATCCACAGAAAAACCCAACTCAATGAGATCTCATTATCCTTGGCCAAAACCCTCTTAATGAAATCTCATTATCCTTGGCCAAAAACCTAGTGAAGACGGCCAAGTGAGCCTTCACCGCTCACCCCGAGGCCTACATTATAGTGAATGTCTTCCTAGCTTTCTATAGGCTCCATTACATGCAATACCATGGACAAAAACCATGGGTGCACAATACTATGTGCCCCAAAACCATCATTGTTTACCTAGTCAACTTTGACTCTATCCCTAACTAAGTTTACCTAAATTGCTAAGTGAGAACCCCGCTCACTCTAGCCCTTACCCCCCTAAAATTTTTTACACGGGATATTTTTAACCCAACATACACCCTATCACCTAGGTCTAACCCATAGTTCACTTGTAATTACCTAAGGGGAGGCATGTCTTACTAGGTCTTAGAGTTGTATGCCCATTTACATGAAATAACGTTTGACTCCATTATATATATATATATATATATATATATATATTACCCTGGTCGTTATCTTTGTATGTATGACATCAATGCCCATATAAAAAGAACCCATCTGCCAGATTACATGGGTCACCAATGTAACCACCAGTTATCTAGGTGTTCTTTTCACATACATAGTTCATCAATTAATTGATCCACATGCACATATTCTCCTCATCCACTGAATCTCTTATGACACATTTTTCTTGCTACTCATTTCCATTCCTTTAATTAGTTGGTCCATCCACTATAACGATGAACAAAGGTACGCATACATGTAGCTCACAGCCTCGAGGCCCTCAAAACTACCAAAGAATGATGGGGCTAATGTATAGGCTTGGTGCACCATCATTCTCCTCCACTACCATGACAAATCATGAAGCCTCCCCGACATGTTGCAATACCCTTGCATTTTCCCAAGCCAAAACATATATGGTATTCCTCCCATCATCAATTTCTTGATTCATGTCCACTAAAGGTCCCAATCCTTGAGTTTCAATATGGAGAAAATGGTCCCCATATGCATCATGATCTTCACAATCACCTTCTCTCTTGTATTTCTTTCCATCACGCCCGCCTCAACACTTGTCGCTTCAGCTCCCATGCCAATGTTCCTAAATGTGACTGGCATCCTTTACAAGGTAGGGCAGTTCAATACCTTCCCGAACCTCTTGAAAAGCACACAGGTGGGCGTGCATTTCCAGAGCCAGCTAAACAATCCTCAACAGCTCAAATTTATTTCTCTCCTGGGTCATCTTTCGTCCCTTTTGACCTTGCCAACAACCACCACTAATCACACATAGTGGGATTCACAAAATCATTCCATAGAAGCTCCATTTTACCCTCTGCATCCTTGGATTTCAGGTCTTGGGAATTGAGTCTTTGATATGCCTTCCATTCTAGAGCTAATCAACAACCGCCACTCCTATGCCTTAGCCTCAACAACGCCTCCATCATAACAATTAGATACAAAATTTCTCCCAACTCTGGATCAAACGATTCCAACAACTCACCATGGCATCCACGAGCACCCTTGTCACCATGCATGTTGCACCTAGATCAAATCTTTTGACAACCAAATTGCATCCTAGCAAGTATCAGTTTCAAATGCTCCAATCACAATGCTTCCTGTTCAGATCTGGGTTTTTCTAAATAGATCCACACTTGTTGATAGCTTCAAACCTTTTCTAATCATGACTGTGGTTAACAAAGGGAAAAATCATACCTTTTAGCTACGAGATAAACCAAATCATCTCCTCCAATCTTCTTTGATCCATATCCACTCAATGTGGATGCTTCTCTCAACCAATCCAATCAGATCCATAACTTTTTAGTGCACATCTTTGCTTCCCAAATGAGTGAATCCAATTGAAGAAATAAATACTAATACATGGTCTAGAGATCTAGCTACCAAACATCCATTCATATCTTGCATTCACCGAGTTTTCAAATTAAACATGAGGTCAACTCACAAATTCTCCTTTGCGCAGTTCTACGGATGCACCATGCCAACCTTCTTCTCAATTGTAGATTTACACCAGATCTAACTAGATTTGGCTTCTTCGCAGGTAGATCTATATACTATCAAAATTTATGCATCAAAAACAAAACCATAGACACAACAGAAATCATTACACCTACGCGTTGTTAAGAATTTACTGCAGAGAGATAAATTAATTACTGAGATTTACCGAGATTTATAGAGAAGAATAATAAAATAATGAGTAACAATACACATAAATATTATATTTATAATGTTTATCTAGGAAAACCCCAAATCCGGGGAAAAACCCAACCCAATGAGATCTCATTATCCTTGCCAAAAACCTGGCCAAGATGGCCAAGTGAACCTTCACCGCTCACCTCCAAGCCTACATTACACTGAAGTCTTCCCAGACATTTATAGAGTCCATTATATGCAATACCACAAATAGAAAACCATGGATGGACAATACCATGTGCCCCAAAACCATCATTATTTACCTAGTCAACTTTGACTCTATCCCAAGTCAAGTTTACCTAACAATCTTACCAGATTTTACTTGGTCACGGATCCCAATGCTCATGATATCCAGAAAGATCCCATCGATCATGATTTGGTGATTTCTCGACCGATATACCGATCATTTTCTTTTACATTGACCAAAGATTCTTAAACTTCTTTTGTATATTATTATTAATTTTTTTCTGAAGAGAAAAACTAACTGGATATATATATATATATATATATATATATATATATAAGTCATAAACTAGTTTCATGATCACTTGCATCCTCCCTAAAAAGTCAACCTAATCAAGATGAAAAAAAAACATTTGCAACCATTTTATTGGGGATTTTAATATCATATCCTTCTCCACCATATAGCTAAAACATTATTTTTCAAACTAAATATGTCATGTCCCTCAAATGTCATAAAGATTCAACAAAGAAAGTCTAAAAATATTCATCAATGAAACATCATACCAAGAGTCATTAAAACACCCAAAAATCCATCAACTATAGTAATTCAAATTTCCCATCTTCTCGCCGGATGCCTATCGTGGTGGTACTGTAGAACATGGTACCTTACAGATCATGAAACCACTCTTTGGATAGACTTCCAGCAACCAGAATAGCCTCTGTGAAAATATGTGTCAACATATAGCTCCCAAAAAGACCAAGTAAAGCATCAATGCACTCCCTCCATCCCCGAAGTTCCAGTGGGTCAAATTGTGATTCTCCCTTAAAACCATCGATAATGGTCTATGAGTCTCTGAATATGTGTATGTTTTGAATGCCAATTCTCCTAGAAAACCACAACATGCCCCATAGTGAACATTTCGGCCCTAGTGTTTTTGTCACATCCATTACTTCAATGCAACATGTAACATGTATGTGCATCCAAGCGGATCCAACCACCGCACCCACATTTGCCCCTTTATGCCACTACATCAAAGTATCGTGCTGGTAAAATAATGTGAGGGGTTGAGTTTCGCTTGACAAGTCCCGAATGCGAGGGCTCTTTGGTTCCATATGATTGATCCATGCTCTAATTCTAGCACATACATGGTTGACAATGCCAAGATGCCCACGAAAGATAGTGGTTGTGAGTCTTCCATATTTCCTAGAGAGTGAACATGGTAATGAAGGGACTATTCCCACTCCTAATGGTACTCCATCTCAGATAATGCTATGTGGAGAAAAAGGTCTCGAAGGGTAACCTACACGAAGAAAATATAATGGACCAGACATATAAAGTGAAACTATTATGAAGGAACAGGTGTGATATTGATTCTTCACTTGCCTGACATAGGACGAAACATCTCGATCCAGTGAAGCCTTATTTGCAAAAAAATTTCCAAGGATACTATCCTGCCATACCAGCCAACAAAATAAGATCACTTTTAATGGTGTGGCTAACTTCCATAATGTTCTAAACCAAGGTCGAGGAGCATATTTTTTACCCCGCATCGAGAGATTATTATAAAATTCCTCCACCACAACCGATCGTTTTAATTGACCCCCATCCCAGGCGAGGAAATCACCAAATACATTCATTCAAAGCCCAACCTACCTTAAACTGGATATATATTGATTCCAAACCTATGCTATATGTCCCGTCATGTTGAGTTGTGTTTCCTTCTTCCATATCAGTTGAGTCCTGTGTCATCCAATGACCACCTGTTCCAAGTAAAACATACCACATTATTGCAACACTTCCAAAACACAAATCAGTAGTATCCCCTCCTTGTTAACACCCATGATGCGATCTCTTCCTATAAGGATTTGATTTGCCCTTCCAAAGGCCCATCAAATACGTTGTGGAAAGCATAGTTTGGCTTTCTGGAAACTCCTCCAAATATAAGAACATTGTTTTATGCCAATTTCTCCTCTGCGAAACCATATTGTAAAGGAAAAACAATTTAGGTACTTTGCTCTGAAAATCCCCTGAACAGTGCCCTCCCAGAAGAAGATCTCCACATGGACTTAATAATCAGTGCTTTTCCAAAGATTTTAACATTTAGTATTCCCCATCCATCAATTCTACAAGGCCTGGAGATATCCTCCCATTTTATTAAGTGAAATTTATGATTATCTTCTAGTCTCGACCACAAAAATTTGGCCATTAGTGAATTTATTTGATTGCTAATGTGCAGGTGCAGAGTAAAAAGGTGCATCTAGTATACTTCCATCTACTATAAAACCAACTATATGAGGGTGAATCTTCCCCTAAGCAAAAGTGTTTTGTATGTCCAACAACCCAGTTTCTTTCTAAATTTTTGCAATAGCCAGTGCCAGTCATGTAGATAGTACTTGTTTGGATTTAGCTTGTATCTCAAATACATGAATCCCTCATGAAGTGGTTTATGGAGAACCCCAAAAAGGTTTATTATTTGTCTTATCACAACAGTGTTCCCATTCGCGTGAATAAGAACATACTTATTTCCATTGTAATTCAAGCCATATGCTAAACCAAAGCGACAAAAAATGTGGAATAATGCCTCCCATTCCATAGCAGATGCCATTCCAAAAGTTAAAATATCATCAACAAAAAACAAATATGTGACACATACCTCGCTGAATAACTTCACACCCCAAAAGCATCAACTTGCATTTCCCGATTAATCTTTCAACTGATCCCATCCATCACCAATTATTGTGTTGAGTTTGGGTTCCCCCTGACCCTGAAAGCACAGGAATCCATCATTGGAAGCCAGGTACAATGATCGTGGGTAGCCGAAAGGTGGTAACCACCTGGATGTGCTATGTGTTTCATCGGTAAGAAGAAGATGGAATCGCCTGGTGATCTGGTAGCTAAGCACCACACGACGAGATGAGAATGAAGGAAGAAGTTGGGTAATGGAGGCCCAAACACGGCGGCAAGACAGGGGTCTGACAATAACAACTAATTAAAACCAGTCTTATTTGAGGGATAACAATGACACTTGTAGGTCCAAGGGGCAATATATCAAACACAATATTATTGTTCTTGCACCCATAACTATAACACAGAAATCGCCATCTTTACATGTAATGGAACTTCACAGTAAAAATTATAAATCATAAATATAATAATTTACAATCGAGATAAAAATTGTGCGAAAAGAATGGAAGAGGAAGAGAATTTACTAGTGCATTAAAAAAATTGCACACTCTTTTCTCGCCATTATTTCTTACCCTCGTTTATCTATCTTAGTTACATTACAATATATTATATTATATTTATAATTAAAAAAAATCATATTTATAATTTCAAATTGTTTTATAATTATAATCATTTAAGAGTTATCTATAATTATCAAAAAAAAGTATGCAATAAACATGGAAAAACAAATACAAATAGGAGGTACATGAAAAAAATATCTAATTTATAAATTAAACCTGCTCAATTTAAAATATTTTCAAAATAAAACTCGAGTAATTTATAGATTTCACTACTTCATTAAAACTATTGACGACCATATCAAAATAAGAGTCCAATCATTGCTATTCACCAAATGATATTTCATTGTTTCTATTAAAATAACCAACAACAATACACATAAATCCACAAAAAAAACCTACTGAATGAGATCTCATTATATTTGGAGAAAAACCTCTCAATGAGATCTCATTATTCTTGACCAAAAACCTAATCCACAGAAAAACCCAACTCAATGAGATCTCATTATCCTTGGCCAAAACCCTCTTAATGAAATCTCATTATCCTTGGCCAAAAACCTGGCCAAGATGACCAACTCAATGAGATCTCATTATCTTTGGCCAAAAAACCCTTAATAAGATCTCATTATTTTTGGCCAAAAACGTAATCCATGGAAAAACCCAACTCAATGACATCTCATTATCCTTGGCCAAAACCCTCTCAATGCAATCTCATTGTCCTTGGCCAAAAACTTGGCCAAGAGAGCAAAGTGAGGCTTCACCGCTCACCTCGAGGCCTACATTACAGTGAATGTCTTCCTAGCCTTTTTATAGGCTCCATTACACACAATACCATGGAGAAAAAACGATGGGTGCACAATACTATGTGCCCCAAAACCATCATTGTTTACCTAGTCAACTTTGACTCTATCCCGAATCAAGTTTACTGCTAAGTGAGAACCCCTCTCACTCTAGCCCTTACCCCCCCAAAAAAGTTTACACGGGATATTTTTTACCCCACATCCCCCCTATCACCTAGGTCTAACCCATACTTTACTGGTAATTACCTAAGGGGATGCATGTCTTAATAGGTCTTAGAGTTGTATGCCCATTTACATGAAATAACATTTGACTCCATTTTATACGTATATGTGTATATATATATATATATATATATATATATATATATATATATATATATATATATATATATATATATATATATATATATATATATATATATATATTACCCTTGTTGTTATCTTTGTACGTATGACATCAATGTCCATAAAAAAGAACCCATCTACCAGATTACATGGGTCACTAATGTAACCACCAATTATCTAAGTGTTCTTTTCACATACATAGTTCATCAATTAATTGATCCACGTGCATATATTCTCCTCATCCATTGAAGCTCTTATGACACATTTTTCTTGCTACTCATTTCCATTCCTTTAATTAGTTGCTCCATCCACTATAACGATGAACTGCTACTCATTTCCATTCCCCTAATTAGTTGTTCCATCCACTATAACAATGAACAAAGGTAAGCAGACATGTATCTCACAGCCTCGAGGCCCTCAAAACTACCAAAGAATGATGGGGCCAATGTATAGGCTTAGCGCACCATCATTCTCCTCTACTACCACAATGAATCATGAAGCCTCCTCAACACGTTGTTGTGGTCTTTCTTAATGGACTCTGGAGATTCAGCTTGAGCATGGTGTCCTTAGTCATTACATTAATGGCAGCCCCAAGATCAATCAAGGCATGTGGGATAATGGTGGCATTGATGTGTACATCTATTACAGGACTTCTAGGGCCTAAATACTTTGGGAAAATCCCTTGTCCCGGCATTAAGTCGGACAATTATCCAATGACATTAATGGTAGGGGTGTCTCCCTTTCACCTCCCCGGATGTTTGAAACACTTCTCTTTAATCAACTTGTTGTAAATAGGTACATCCTTAATAGCTTGGAGAAGTGGGATTTTGACACATAGATTTTTCAGTTCACCCATAAGTTCATTTTCTTCTAGGGTATGTTGGATTGGACAAGTTAATCTTTCAGGAAAGGGTGGTGGATTCACTGTAGGCATACTTTTTCTCTTTCCTCTTCACTCTCCCTAGGTGGAGATGGAGGTTGGTTATACGGGAGCACTCTCCCAGACCTAAGGTTGATTTCCTGAATTTCCACAGCATAAGCAGGGTAGGATGTCTCTTCACTATAGACTTGTTGTGCCTGTCTATTGTTCGGGTTCGGGTTTGGTTGGGCACACATATGAGGTTTTTAGGTGGTGCAGGGTGTAAAAGTTGTGGTTGAGTAGGAGGTGAGGGCAATAAATATGGAGCATTGTTGTATGGTGGCCTCCATCCCTGGGGTGGTGCATTCCACTGAGGTTGTGGAGGGGTATATGGACGAAATGGTTGGTTGGTTCGCTGGGAATGGTACTGAGGTTTAAAAGAGCAGGGAGAAGGTGTAGACCAAGAGGGATGAGCAGGGGGGCCCTAAGAGGGAATGGATGTGTTTTGGTTAGGGTTGTAATATGCATAGGATGGCCCTTGTATGCCTTGTTGGCATGGTCAAGGTCTATGAGGCCTCCTTTAATTTATGTAGCAAAATTGTTTAGTCACCCCTTCAGTTCCCTCATATGCAAATTTTAGTCCAAGTAGAGAAGGGAACTTTTCTATCGATTGGTTTTCTTCACCGGCTGAGTAGATACTACAATAGAAGCATGGGATGTGAGGGAAACAAATAGAGAAATGAAGGACATGGACATAGATTGAGTTGTCCAGAGGATGAGAAACACTTTCAGGAGGGGGCGATGATGAAGCTAATCATTGGGTAAAATATATGGACCTTAATATGCCTCCAAGCTTACTAAAATCAATTCTTCTCATAATTCTTTACATGTTTTGCTTATAGTTTTCTTAATGAGATGAGTAAAAGTACAATGTTATATCTAGTGGTCTAGCGTGCATTGATTACAGGTTTTTGGGAGAAAATTATGGCTAATTAAGGTGCAGGAACTCGAATGAGACAAGAAGGAGAGATTATAGGAGATGGGCCTTCCTCATTAAGTCCTCACTCATTTGAAGATCCATCAATCAAATCTCACTAGTTCGGAGTTGTAGGGAGTTGAGTCATGAGGATCATTGGGAGTCGAGCCAGTGATAGTTAAGAACTACAAGCCAAGCCTCTATATTTAAGTAAGTTGTTGGAAACTTTAGTTGTATAAATAAGGAGGCGTAGAGCCTCATTAGGATTCATATTTTTATGCAAGAGAATATTGATCTTCATCACCACTGCCTCAAGTTTCTTCATATGCATTGTATGGATGCATTCATGGGATACGGATATAGCATCATGAATGGAAAAATTTGGAATGAAGATAAATTGTTTTCCAGTGATATGTGTTGTCACGCTCCCTTCTATAAACCAAAATTACAGTCATAAAAAAAAATTTATGGTATGGTTAACTTTACATATGCAATCTTATATTTATTATTCACTTATCGTATAGTCCATCTACCACATGAACACATAAAGGTTGATGTAAGTTGTAATGGTTTAAGGTTCCATGCTTTGACACTACGGTTATACATAAAGTGTTTAAATATCAAATCATACGTGCTGCAAAATCCTTTATTAATGATATGTATTGGCACTTGTGTGTTGACGGGCGTTCAATTGGTGTTTACTGCCAATTGGCAGAGTAAGCACGCCAGCTCACTACTACCGTAGCCAAATGGCCCTTCATCACGTGAAGGCCATGTGGTCTGAGAGGGTTGACCATCCCCGGGATTCACGCTCGGCCTCCCGCCCAAACTCAACGGTGGGGATTGCTTGGCTTGATCGGACGGTCCTGCCTTGGTTAGGGTTTGGACTTGGGTATAAAGGTTTAAGCGTTTCCTTTGATGGTTCATTTGCTCATTCTTCAACTATCGAATTCCTCCACTGGATTGCACTGCATCATCCAGACTCTCTGTGCTGTTCTGGCTCGACGTTCCTCTACCTCTTCCAGGTTTGCTGCGCCACTTTTTTTTCAGTTTCATTTCCGGTTGCGTCTCACTGATTATAGTTTCTTACAAACTCATAGCTGGTTATGACTTTCTGTATCAATCCTAATTGAATCAGGGTGTGTTTGATCGATGGTTAGGTTTGGATACATGCTGCGGCTCACTTGCTTCAACCGCTGAAGAACCATGATAGTCCAGGTAAGTCGTTTCCTCCATGTTCTCTTTGGGTTGCATTTGGTTGTGTTCAAGGGTTTGTTACATGGCTGAGACAGCCTGTGCTCTACCTGTGTCTCAGGTTGTTTACTAGATCAAATCTTCATGCGGCTATGCATGGCGGCCTTACTGGAATGGCCGTTCCAGCTGAGCCTAGGTTATGGCCTTGACGCCTTTGTTTCGGTTTATTGTTAAATTTTTGTCCAGGACTCTGTATACTGTAATATTTCCAGTTCTAGTTCAAATCTGTGCTCTTAACAGTTATGAACAGCTACACATCTGTGCAATTCGGCATTGTCCGTCTTATTTGGATTTATGATGGTTTTGGCCCGACTTGGGTTCTAAATACTATTAATTTCCAGCTGAACTTCAAATAATTTCTCTGCTCTAGTTATATGCTCAGTGCCGTCCCTTGTCAATAGCTTCGTCTATTGTGTTGGTTATACTTTCTTTCATACAGTTAATACACAAGGTAGCGGCGAAAATATTTGTTTTCTGTAGCGCATAATTTACATCTATGGCCGTATTTTGGAGTTCCTTATTTGTCTTGCTAGCGGATACATTCACATCTCAGATTTGGTTTTGGTTAATATCTGGTTAAATACATTTTTATGCCAAGATTTGTTAAACTTATATTGAGTTCCAGCTACGTGCTGTCTTTTCCCTTGTTTGCTCGTTTCACAGTTATAATAGTTTCTTGATTTAAGGTTCAGGGTTGTGAAACTATAGTGTTCCGTGACACTGCTATCGGTTAAAAGATATAATACAGCGTAGAGGATAGACTTGCATTCACCCCATGAATGTATAGTCTAACCCCCCCGCGCACAGTCTTGACCATGCGTGTCTTACAGGTTACCTCTTTTAATCGATTCCAGCTATATAATTAATTTCTCGGTTTGTAATATACAGTTATTCTCATTTCCTTTCCTAGAGTTAGGGTTCACTGCATATTCATCCTATGGTTAACAAACACTCTGCTTTCCCTTTCGTTACCTGTCAATAATTAATATACTGGCAACTGAAAGCTGTTTGAAGTGTTAACATGTTATTCTATGAATATTACCGTCTTCATATCATGCATACGAACTGGTTCGAAACATATATATGTTCTTCCTTAGAGTTCCGCCTTTGACTTTCTTTTTTTATTTACACTGTTGAGGATTGCATACCGAGCAGGGTTACAATTTCGGCTTGATGTTTACAGGGGTCTTCTGTGTCATACTACCTAACCTTTTAAGATTACACAGCCACCTCGGCTTTCCATAGCAAACAGGTCTCTACAGAATAAAACTATATACTTCCCTGATTATATTGTCGCAGAAACTAATCTATCTGCTCTTACTAACTAATTTACAGAGCCACTGTACAGGCTGGGTGACTGCTTTCCACCCGGTTGTCTATGTCACAGTTTCATTCTGTCTACTTAATAATAATAATAATCTTATTCTACTACCCACACACAGCAACTTTAAAAGTAAAAATACAACTGAGTACATTCAATACCTGAACCTTTCTTAACTAAAGTTAAGGAAGCGTACCTGGTGTTCGATCACAAGAATGCTTTGTTTTCAGTAGTCACCTGTAGAGTTTTCACTCTTAACCTCCCAACCATGAGATCCACTGCGCTGGATTCTCCCCCCGAGCCGTCTTGCAGGCCTGCAGCCCTCAACAAGACTTATGCACCACGGTGCTGGGTCATCTGATCACAACCAGACATAACCCTTTTCTTTCACTCTGCAACTCTCTTTTTCTCTGGAATCTCTCCTCTGCCTGTTCCCAAACAGCCCAGAGGTTTTTCCTTCCAACCCTCTTCAGGGTGAGAGGCAGTTGTCTTTCTTTTCAGTTCCTTAACTGATTAATTTCTTTTAATAGAAAAGCCTCTTTTTGGAGGCTGCCAGCATTTCATTCAACACATGTGTAAAATAGTTCATTATATTTTCTTTTAACAAATAATAATGTCTTTTTAAAAAAAAACAAGTTGTCACCCATATTGTTTTTACCACAGCATTTACCGG
This sequence comes from Pinus tabuliformis, assembly GCA_031772625.1. Lineage (NCBI taxonomy): Eukaryota > Viridiplantae > Streptophyta > Pinopsida > Pinales > Pinaceae > Pinus > Pinus tabuliformis. The sequence continues at coordinate 495,086,336 of CM062807.1, read as the reverse complement.
AAATTACAAGTTACCAGGGTTATTACATCTTCCCCCCCTGGGATTGGACGTCGTCCCGATGTCCATTCTCATTAAAAAAATTTGGATAGGCTTTTTTGAAAAGTTCCTCATCTTCCCATGTAGCCTCCTCAGGGCCGTAATGCTGCCACAGCACCTTAATTTGGGTAATAGCCCGTTTCCGCAGCCGCACTTCTCTCCGGTCGAGAATGCTCTGTGGTTCGACTAGGACCCCGCCTTCCGGTTCGACCTGCAAACAACCAACACTTAGTCAATTTCCATTAAGTTTGGTTGTATAATCAAACCAATCAAGTCAATTCTTACCCGTACATCTTGCCATTGGATGACATGTCTAGGGTCATACACATATTTCTTTAGGACAGAAACATGAAACACATTGTGAATCTTAATGTGACTGGGTAAAGCAAGTTGGTAAGCCACCGGCCCCACTCTAGCTAGAATCTGAAATGGTCCAAAATATCGGGGAGCCAGCTTGGCACACCCGCTCCACTGCAGTGTGCTCCTTCTGGTTTGAATCCTTACAAACACATGGTCACCCACTTTATATTCTGCAAATCTTCTTTTCCTGTCTGCGAAACTTTTCTGTCTGTCTTGTGCAGTCTTTAAGTTTGCTCGCACATTCTTTACCATATCTTCCATGTCTTTTAACATTTCCGGACCCAAACTCAATTTATCCTCTAGCCCACTCCAACTTGAGGGTGTGCGGCACTTTCGCCCATACAAAACCTCAAAGGGACTTAACTGGGTGGAGGTATGATACCCGTTATTATAGGCAAATTCCACTAAATGCAAATACTCTTCCCACTGATTAGGCTTGAGCATCACATTTGCCCTTAACATATCTTCCAATACCTGATTGACTCGCTCCGTTTGGCCATCGGTTTGCGGGTGATAAGCTGTGCTGAAATTCAGCTGGGTGCCCAACTCAGCAAACAATGTTTTCCAGAAAATAGATGTGAACTTCACATCACGGTCCGATATGATTACCTTTGGCATTCCATGCAAGCGGAACACATTCTGCATAAAGAGATGTGCAATTTGTACCACCTTGTAAGTAGACTGCACAGGTATAAAGTGTGCTGCTTTACTTAGTTTATCAACTACGACCATAATAGAATCATTACCCTTCTTTGTCCGTGGTAACCCGATTATAAAATCCATGGAGATGGTTTCCCATTTCCATTCCGGAATAGGCAAAGGCTGTAACAGTCCTGCTGGATATTGGTGTTCAGCCTTAATTTGCTGACATTCCAGACATTTTGCCAAATATTCCACCACTTGCCTCTTCATCCTTGGCCAGTAATACTCTTTCCTGAGTGCTGTAATCATCTTTTGGTATCCTGGATGACCGGCATAATGACTGGTGTGAAATTCGTCTAGGATCAGCTTCTTAAGATCATCGGAGTTAGGTACATACATTTTCTTATTGAAATACAGCAATCCAGTATTATCCAGTGTGTACTCTTGCTGTAACTTTCCATGATCAGACTGCTGTACCTGCTGCTTCAACTGCTGATATGCTGAATCGCTGTCCGCTACTATTTTTATTTGTTCTACTAGCGAACTCCGCCACCGGCTGGCTGAAATTTCACACAAACAATGAACTTTCCGACTTAAGGCATCTGCCACCCGATTTTCTTTGCCCTTTAAATGTTTTATTTCGAAGTCAAACCCACTGAGAAAATCTGCCCAACGGCCTTGTCTCGCATTCAAAGTGGGTTGATTGAAATAATGCGTTAAACTATGATGGTCAGTTAACAGCAGAAATTTCTTTCCGAGAAGGTAATGTCGCCACATCTTAAGTGCATGAATTACGGCAGTTAATTCCAAATCGTAGGCAGAGTATCTCTGCTCGTGTTCCTTCAATTTCCTTGATTCATATGCAATTACCTTACCTTCCTGCATTAACACTCCCCCCACGCCCTCTTTGCTTGCATCGGTGCATACCACGTATTCCTTATTAGGATCTGCGATTCTTAAGATGGGTGCGGTGGTGAGTAGGTGTTTCAAGCGGTCGAAGCTCTGCTGGCACTCTGCTGTCCACTTAAATGCCTTTCCTTTCTTTTGCAATGAGGTAATAGGGTAGGCTATTCTTGAAAAGCCATCCACAAATCTCCTGTAATAGCCAGCTAACCCCATGAAAGACCGGATGTCTGAAACATCCTTGGGCGTAGGCCATTCCAAAATCGATTTTATCTTCTCGGGGTCAACCGCAATTCCCTCATTTGTAATTACATGCCCCAAATACTGAATTTCCTCTTTAAAGAAATCACATTTGCTAAATTTAGCATAAAGCTGATGCTCCCGAAGAGTTTGCAACACCAATCTAAGGTGCTCCTCATGTTCCCGCTGGGAACGAGAATATATCAATATGTCATCGATAAATATCAGTACAAACTTGTCCAAAAACTGGTGAAACATGCTATTCATCATGCACATGAAAGTGGCAGGTGCATTGGTTAAACCGAAAGGTAGCACTACGAATTCGTAGTGCCCGTAGCGTGTTCGGAAAGCAGTTTTGGCAATGTCCTCATCCTTGATCCTGATCTGATGATAACCAGATCGCAGATCAATTTTGGAGAACAACTTTGCCCCTTTCACCTGGTCAAAGAGTTCGTCTATTCTGGGTAGAGGGTACTTGTTTTTGACCGTGAGCTTATTCAGCTGTCGGTAATCTATGCACATGCGAAGGGTCCCATCCTTCTTCTTCACAAACAATACTGGAGCCCCCCAAGGTGACACACTAGGTCGAATATACTGCTTATCCAGCAATTCCTAGAGCTGCATCTTCAATTCCGTTAACTCTGGTATGCTCATCCGATATGGTGCCCTTGATACTGGGGCTGCCCCTGGTATCAACTCAATAGTGAAATCTATGTCTCTTCTTGGGGGCAGACCCGGGATATCTTCAGGAAAAACATCTGTGAATTCCTGCACCACTGGTATGTCATTTAATGCAGACATCTTATCTTTCTGGTTCACATAACCAACCTGTACGGCGTAAATCTGGCATTTCTTTCTTACACATTTGGCTAGCTGAGTTGCAGTGATAGGTCGGATCTGAACAGGATGTTTAATTCCCTGTAATTCCTGCTGCTGTCCCACATCATCTTTATAGTATATGGTCTTGGTTTTGCAGTTCACCAGTGACCAGTGCTTTTCCAGCCAATCCATGCCAATAAGAATGTCATAGGAGCCCAATGGAAGTACATTCAAGTCTGCTGTTACAGGCTGTCCAGCTATACTGAAAGCGCAGTTATTAACTTTCGCTAGAACCCGCCTTTTGGCTCCCGTAGCTAACTGGACTAGCCATGGGTTTTTGAATTTTTCTGAGGGTAACTTACAATGTTCCACTACTTTTGGACTAACATAACTTAGGGTAGCTCCTGGATCAATAAGTACAGCTACAGCAAGGGTTGAAATCTTACCTTCGAATTCCACCATGGAAGGTTGATATTCTGCCTGTCGGTCCTCTAATGCTGCATTGATCCTCGGTACGCTGCGCGCCACATCCCCTACAGTGGAAGCTTCATGGACTTGAGATATCTGATCTGTTCTTTTACGCTGTGGACAGTTCCTAGCATAGTGCGGTCCCTCGCATACCCAACATTGAACTGGAGGTCTGGTTCCTTCAACCTCTGATTTAGCAGGGAGTTCACTCATCCTGCTCTCGTTTGGCTTAGGACGGAAAGTACCCTTACTTGTGCTTCTGTTCAACTGCCCTTTTCCAACCCCTTTGCCACCATTTCCGCGGCTGCCTTTGTTGCTTCCGACATTTCTGCTACCTTTTCTCTCATTCCATTTCCTGCTTGGAATTTCTCCCTTTTGTTTGTTCTGCTGGTAGCAAATTCTGGCCTTCCTAATTGCCTCATCCATGGTTCGGGGGTTATCAAACTCAATTCGTTCTCTTATATAAGCTGGCAAACTACTCACAAACCTCTGCACCTTGGCCTTCTCCTCTTTTATGTAGGGCACATAACGCAATAGCGAAGTAAAGCGATTTATGAATTCATCCATGGATTGTTGTCCTAGTCGTAAATCATGAAATTCTCGCGCCTTCTCATCATAAAAGCGCTCAGTTAAATACCTCTCCTTAAAATATTTCTGAAACTTTTCCCAGGTTATGCTTTGCTCAGTTACTCCCTTCACAATTTTAATCTCTTCCCACCACAAGGTGGCTTTGCCCTGCAACTGGAATATGGCCAAACGTGCCTTCAGATTTTGATCATATTCATACAGTTGAAAATATTTATTAATATTGATCAGCCATGCTTCCGCCGCTTCCTCCTGCTCTCCATCGAAAAGCGGGGGCTTGATTTTACGAAATTCTCCTGTAATTCCGTTTTCTGTCTCTTGGTAGCCTGCTGCTCTTGCACATTGTCAGAATGGTCTTTGTGTTCTTCTGAAAACTCAGAAGCATAGTTCCGTTCCTCAGTGCCCCTTCGTTGCTCTGCACTAGGACTGGGTAAGGGTGGATTTTGTTTTTCAGATAGGCTCTTCAATATTCTTTCTTGTTCCATGGTTAATCGTGCATTGTCTTCTCGCAAGCGTGCCATCTCACCCTTCAGTTCTTGAACTGTTTGAAGTATTGCCTGATTAGTACTGCGTGTCTCAGCACCAAGCTGAACCCACAGTCCTGTGTTATCTGGTGGGATGCCGCCAGCTCCCGGCATTTCCTCCATCTTACTGTATAACTGTCAGCTGTTGAATGTCTCAATATATTCCTGGGTACACAAAAAACATGATTAATGACATTGTACTGTATACATGTATAAGATAATTGTTCTTTCTGTTCCCATTGCTGTTCCAGAGGTCTCAGTTTTGGAACTTGGGCTCTGATACCACATTGTCACACTCCCTTCTATAAACCAAAATTACAGTCATAAAAAAAAATTTTATGATATGGTTAACTTTACATTTGCAATCTTATATTTATTATTCACTTATCGTATAATCCATCTACCACATGATCACATAAGGGTTGGTGTAAGTTGTAATGGTTTATGGTTCAATACTTTGACACCACGGATATACATAAGGTGTTTAAAGCTCAAACTATACGTGCTGCAAATCCTTTATTAATGATATATATATTGGCACTTGTGAGTTGACGGCATTCAATTGGTGTTTACTGCCAAATGGCAGAGTAAGCACGCCAGCTCACTGCTACCGTAGCCAAATGGCCCCTCATCACGTGAAGGCCATGTGGTCTGAGAGGGTTGACCAACCCCGGGATTCACGCTCGGCCTCCCGCCCAAACTCAACGGTGGGGATTGCTCGGCTCGATCGGACGGTCCTGCCTTACTTAGGGTTTGGTCTTGTGTATAAAGGTTTAAGCGTTTCCTTTGATGGTTCATTTGCTCATTCTTCAACTATCGAATTCCTCCGCTGGATTGCACTGCATCATCCAGACTCTCTGTGCTGTTCTGGCTCGACGTTCCTCTGCCTCTTCCAGGTTTGCTGCGCCACTTTTTTTCAGTTTCATTTCCGGTTGCGTCTCACTGATTATAGTTTCTTACAAACTCATAGCTGGTTATGACTTTCTGTATCAATCCTAATTGAATCAGGGTGTGTTTGATCGATGGTTAGGTTTGGATACATGCTGCGGCTCACTTGCTTCAACCGCTGAAGAACCATGATAGTCCAGGTAAGTCGTTTCCTCCATGTTCTCTTTGGGTTGCATTTGGTTGTGTTCAAGGGTTTGTTACATGGCTGAGACAGCCTGTGCTCTACCTGTGTCTCAGGTTGTTTACTGGATCAAATCTTCATGCGGCTATGCATGGCGGCCTTACTGGAATGGCCGTTCCAGCTGAGCCTAGGTTATGGCCTTGACGCCTTTGTTTCGGTTTATTGTTAAATTTTTGTCCAGGACTCTGTATACTGTAATATTTCCAGTTCTAGTTCAAATCTGTGCTCTTAATAGTTATGAACAGCTACACATCTGTGCAATTCGGCATTGTCCGTCTTATTTGGATTTATGATGGTTTTGGCCCGACTTGGGTTCTAAATACTATTAATTTCCAGCTGAACTTCAAATAATTTCTCTGCTCTATTTATATGCTCAGTGCCGTCCCTTGTCAATAGCTTCGTCTATTGTGTTGGTTATACTTTCTTTCATACAGTTAATACACAAGGTAGCGGCGAAAATATTTGTTTTCTGTAGCGCATAATTTACATCTATGGCCGTATTTTGGAGTTCCTTATTTGTCTTGCTAGCGGATACATTCACATCTCAGATTTGGTTTTGGTTAATATCTGTTAAATACATTTTATGCCAAGATTTGTTAAACTTATATTGAGTTCCAGCTACGCGCTGTCTTTTCCCTTGTTTGCTCGTTTCACAGTTATAATAGTTTCTTGATTTAAGGTTCAGGGTTGTGAAACTATAGTGTTCCGTGACACTGCTATCGGTTAAAAGATATAATACAGCGTAGAGGGCAGACTTGCATTCGCCCATGAATGTATAGTCTAACCCCCCCCCCCCGCGCACAGTCTTGTCCATGCGTGTCTTACAGGTTACCTCTTTTAATCGATTCCAGCTATATAATTAATTTCTCGGTTTGCAATATACAGTTATTCTCATTTCCTTTCCTAGAGTTAGGGTTCACTGCATATTCATCCTATGGTTAACAAACACTCTGCTTTCCCTTTCGTTACCTGTCAATAATTAATATACTGGCAACTGAAAGCTGTTTGAAGTGTTAACATGTTATTCTATGAATATTACCGTCTTCATATCATGCATACGAACTGGTTCGAAACATATATATGTTCTTCCTTAGAGTTCCGCCTTTGACTTTCTTTTTTTATTTACTCTGTTGAGGGAATGCATACCGAGTAAGGTTATAATTTCGGGTTGATGTTTATAAGAGTTTTCTTCATCAGATTACATAAACCCTCTAAGGTTAAACAGCCAACTCGGCTTCTCATAGCAAACAGATCTCTACAGCATAAAACTATATACCTTCCTGATTAAGTTATCGCAGAAATTGGTCTTTCTGCTATTACTAGCTATTTACAGATCCACTGTATAAGCTTGGTGATTGTATTCCACCGGATGTCTATATCACAGTTTCATTCTGTCTATTTAATAATAATAATAATCTTATTCTACTATTCACACACAGCAACTTTTAAAGAAAAAATATAACTGAGTACATTCAATACCTGAACCTTTCTTAACTAAAGTTAAGGAAGCGTACCTGGTGTTCGATCACAGGAATGCTTTGTTTTCAGTAGTCACCTGTAGAGTTTCCACTCTTAACCTCCCAACCTTGAGATCCACTGCACTGGATTCTCCCCCCGAGCCGTCTTGCAGGCCTGCAGCCCTCAACAAGACTTATGCACCACGGTGCTGGGTCATCTGATCACAACCAGACATAACCCTTTTCTTTCACTCTGCAACTCTCTCTTCTCTGGAATCTCTCCTCTGCCTGTTCCCAAACAGCCCAGAGGTTTTTCCTTCCAACCCTCTTCAGGGTGAGAGGCAGTTGTCTTTCTTTTCAGTTTCTTAACTGATTAATTTCTTTTAATAGAAAAGCCTCTTTTTGGAGGCTGCCAGCATTTCATTCAACACATGTGTAAAATAGTTCATTATATTTTCTTTTAACAAATAATAATGTCTTTTAAAAACAAGTTGTCACCCATATTGTTTTTACCACAGCATTTACCGGAAATTACAAGTTACCAGGGTTATTACATCTTCCCCCCCTGGGATTGGACGTCGTCCCGATGTCCATTCTCATTAAAAAAATTTGGATAGGCTTTTCTGAAAAGTTCCTCATCTTCCCATGTAGCCTCCTCAGGGCCGTAATGCTGCCACAGCACCTTAATTTGGGTAATAGCCCGTTTCCGCAGCCGCACTTCTCTCCGGTCGAGAATGCTCTGTGGTTCGACTAGGACCCCGCCTTCCGGTTCGACCTGCAAACCACCAACACTCAGTCAATTTCCATTAAGTTTGGTTGTATAATCAAACCAATCAAGTCAATTCTTACCCGTACATCTTGCCATTGGATGACATGTCTAGGGTCATACACATATTTCTTTAGGACAGAAACATGAAACACATTGTGAATCTTAATGTGACTGGGTAAAGCAAGTTGGTAAGCCACCGGCCCCACTCTAGCTAGAATCTGAAATGGTCCAAAATATCGGGGAGCCAGCTTGGCACACCCGCTCCACTGCAGTGTGCTCCTTCTGGTTTGAATCCTTACAAACACATGGTCACCCACTTTATATTCTGCAAATCTTCTTTTCCTATCTGCGAATCTTTTCTGTCTGTCTTGTGCAGTCATTAAGTTTGCTCGCACTTTCTTTACCATATCTTCCATGTCTTTTAACATTTCCGGACCCAAACTCAATTTATCCTCTAGCCCACTCCAACTTGAGGGTGTGCGGCACTTTCGCCCATACAAAACCTCAAAGGGACTTAACTGGGTGGAGGTATGATACCCGTTATTATAGGCAAATTCCACTAAATGCAAATACTCTTCCCACTGATTAGGCTTGAGCATCACATTTGCCCTTAACATATCTTCCAATACCTGATTGACTCGCTCCGTTTGGCCATCCGTTTGCGGGTGGTAAGCTGTGCTGAAATTCAGCTGGGTACCCAACTCAGCAAACAATGTTTTCCAGAAAATAGATGTGAACTTCACATCACGGTCCGATATGATTACCTTTGGCATTCCATGCAAGCGGAACACATTCTGCATAAAGAGATGTGCAATTTGTACCGCCTTGTAAGTAGACTGCACAGGTATAAAGTGTGCTGCTTTACTTAGTTTATCAACTACGACCATAATAGAATCATTACCCTTCTTTGTCCGTGGTAACCCGGTTATAAAATCCATGGAGATGGTTTCCCATTTCCATTCCGGAATAGGCAAAGGCTGTAACAGTCCTGCTGGATGTTGGTGTTCAGCCTTAATTTGCTGACATTCCAGACATTTTGCCAAATATTCCACCACTTGCCTCTTCATCCTTGGCCAGTAATACTCTTTCCTGAGTGCTGTAATCATCTTTTGGTATCCTGGATGACCAGCATAATGACTGGTGTGAAATTCGTCTAGGATCAGCTTCTTAAGATCATCGGAGTTAGGTACATACATTTTCTTATTGAAATACAGCAATCCAGTATTATCCAGTGTGTACTCTTGCTGTAACTTTCCATGATCAGACTGCTGTACCTGCTGCTTCAACTGCTGATATGCTGAATCACTGTCCGCTGCTATTTTTATTTGTTCTACTAGCGAACTCCGCCACCGGCTGGCTGAAATTTCACACAAACAATGAACTTTCCGACTTAAGGCATCTGCCACCCGATTTTCTTTGCCCTTTAAATGTTTTATTTCGAAGTCAAACCCACTGAGAAAATCTGCCCAACGGCCTTGTCTCGCATTCAAAGTGGGTTGATTGAAATAATGCGTTAAACTATGATGGTCAGTTAACAGCAGAAATTTCTTTCCGAGAAGGTAATGTCGCCACATCTTAAGTGCATGAATTATGGCAGTTAATTCCAAATCGTAGGCAGAGTATCTCTGCTCGTGTTCCTTCAATTTCCTTGATTCATATGCAATTACCTTACCTTCCTGCATTAACACTCCCCCCACGCCCTCTTTGCTTGCATCGGTGCATACCACGTATTCCTTATTAGGATCTGCGATTCTTAAGATGGGTGCGGTGGTGAGTAGGTGTTTCAAGCGGTCGAAACTCTGCTGGCACTCTGCTGTCCACTTAAATGCCCTTCCTTTCTTTTGCAATGAGGTAATAGGGTAGGCTATTCTTGAAAAGCCCTCCACAAATCTCCTGTAATAGCCAGCTAACCCCATGAAAGACCTGATGTCCGAAACATCCTTGGGCGTAGGCCATTCCATAATAGATTTTATCTTCTCGGGGTCAACCGCAATTCCCTCATTTGTAATTACATGACCCAAATACTGAATTTCCTCTTTAAAGAAATCACATTTGCTAAATTTAGCATAAAGCTGATGCTCCCGAAGAGTTTGCAACACCAATCTAAGGTGCTCCTCATGTTCCCGCTGGGAACGAGAATATATCAATATGTCATCGATAAATATCAGTACAAACTTGTCCAAAAACTGGTGAAACACGCTATTCATCATGCACATGAAAGTGGCAGGTGCATTGGTTAAACCGAAAGGTAGCACTACGAATTCGTAGTGCCCGTAGCATGTTCGGAAAGCAGTTTTGGCAATGTCCTCATCCTTGATCCTGATCTGATGATAACCAGATCGCAGATCAATTTTGGAGAACAACTTTGCCCCTTTCACCTGGTCAAAGAGTTCGTCTATTCTGGGTAGAGGGTACTTGTTTTTGACCGTGAGCTTATTCAGCTGTCGGTAATCTATGCACATGCGAAGGGTCCCATCCTTCTTCTTCACAAACAATACTGGAGCCCCCCAAGGTGACACACTAGGTCGAATGTACTGCTTATCCAGCAATTCCTGGAGCTGCATCTTCAATTCCGTTAACTCTGGTATGCTCATCCGATATGGTGCCCTTGATACTGGGGCTGCCCCTGGTATCAACTCAATAGTGAAATCTATGTCTCTTCTTGGGGGCAGACCCGGGATATCTTCAGGAAAAACATCTGTGAATTCCTGCACCACTGGTATGTCATTTAATGCAGACATCTTATCTTTCTGGTTCACATAACCAACCTGTACGGCGTAAATCTGGCATTTTTTTCTTACACATTTGGCTAGCTGAGTTGCAGTGACAGGTCGGATCTGAACAGGATGTTTAATTCCCTGTAATTCCTGCTGTTGTCCCACATCATCTTTATAGTATATGGTCTTGGTTTTGCAGTTCACCAGTGACCAGTGCTTTTCCAGCCAATCCATGCCAATAAGAATGTCATAGGAGCCCAATGGAAGTACATTCAAGTCTGCTGTTACAGGCTGTCCAGCTATACTGAAAGTGCAGTTATTAACTTTCGCTAGAACCCGCCTTTTGGCTCCCGTAGCTAACTGGACTAGCCATGGGTTTTTGAATTTTTCTGAGGGTAACTTACAATGTTCCACTACTTTTGGACTAACATAACTTAGGGTAGCTCCTGGATCAATAAGTACAGCTACAGCAAGGGTTGAAATCTTACCTTCGAATTCCACCATGGAAGGTTGATATTCTGCCTGTCGGTCCTCTAATGCTGCATTGATCCTCGGTACGCTGCGCGCCACATCCCCTACAGTGGAAGCTTCATGGACTTGAGATATCTGATCTGTTCTTTTACGCTGTGGACAGTTCCTAGCATAGTGCGGTCCCTCGCATACCCAACATTGAACTGGAGGTCTGGTTCCTTCAACCTCTGATTTAGCAGGGAGTTCACTCATCCTACTCTCGTTTGGCTTAGGACGGAAAGTACCCTTACTTGTGCTTCTGTTCAACTGCCCTTTTCCAACCCCTTTGCCACCATTTCCGCGACTGCCTTTGTTGCTTCCGACATTTCTGCTACCCTTTCTCTCATTCCATTTCCTGCTTGGAATTTCTCCCTTTTGTTTGTTCTGCTGGTAGCAAATTCTGGCCTTCCTAATTGCCTCATCCATGGTTCGGGGGTTATCAAACTCAATTCGTTCTCTTATATAAGCTAGCAAACTACTCAAAACCTCTGCACCTTGGCCTTCTCCTCTTTTATGTAGGGCACATAACGCAATAGCGAAGTAAAGCAATTTATGAATTCATCCATGGATTGTTGTCCTAGTCGTAAATCATGAAATTCTCGCGCCTTCTCATCATAGAGGCGCTCAGTTAAATACCTCTCCTTAAAATATTTTTGAAACTTTTCCCAGGTTATGCTTTGCTCAGTTACCCCCTTCACAATTTTAATCTCTTCCCACCACAAGGTGGCTTTGCCCTGCAACTGGAATATGGCCAAACGTGCCTTCAGATTTTGATCATATTCATACAGTTGAAAATATTTATTAATATTGATCAGCCATGCTTCCGCCGCTTCCTCCTGCTCTCCATCGAAAAGCGGGGGTTTGATTTTACGAAATTCTCCCTGTAATTCCGTTTTCTGTCTCTTGGTAGCCTGCTGCTCTTGCACATTGTCAGAATGGTCTTCGTGTTCTTCTGAAAACTCAGAAGCATAGTTCCGTTCCTCAGTGCCCCTTCGTTGCTCTGCACTAGGACTGGGTAAGGGTGGATTTTGTTTTTCAGATAGGCTCTTCAATATTCTTTCTTGTTCCATGGTTAATCGTGCATTGTCTTCTCGCAAGCGTGCCATCTCACCCTTCAGTTCTTGAACTGTTTGAAGTATTGCCTGATTAGTACTGCGTGTCTCAGCACCAAGCTGAACCCACAGTCCTGTGTTATCTGGTGGGATGCCGCCAGCTCCCGGCATTTCCTCCATCTTACTGTATAACTGTCGGCTGTTGAATGTCTCAATATATTCCTGGGTACACAAAAAACGTGATTAATGACATTGTACTGTATACATGTATAAGATAATTGTTCTTTCTGTTCCCATTGCTGTTCCAGAGGTCTCAGTTTTGGAACTTGGGCTCTGATACCACATTGTCACGCTCCCTTCTATAAACCAAAATTACAGTCATAAAAAAAAATTTATGGTATGGTTAACTTTACATATGCAATCTTATATTTATTATTCACTTATCGTATAGTCCATCTACCACATGAACACATAAAGGTTGATGTAAGTTGTAATGGTTTAAGGTTCCATGCTTTGACACTACGGTTATACATAAAGTGTTTAAATATCAAATCATACGTGTTGCAAAATCCTTTATTAATGATATGTATTGGCACTTGTGTGTTGACGGGCGTTCAATTGGTGTTTACTGCCAATTGGCAGAGTAAGAACGCCAGCTCACTACTACCGTAGCCAAATGGCCCTTCATCACGTGAAGGCCATGTGGTCTGAGAGGGTTGACCATCCCCGGGATTCACGCTCGGCCTCCCGCCCAAACTCAACGGTGGGGATTGCTTGGCTTGATCGGACGGTCCTGCCTTGGTTAGGGTTTGGACTTGGGTATAAAGGTTTAAGCGTTTCCTTTGATGGTTCATTTGCTCATTCTTCAACTATCGAATTCCTCCGCTGGATTGCACTGCATCATCCAGACTCTCTGTGCTGTTCTGGCTCGACGTTCCTCTGCCTCTTCCAGGTTTGCTGCGCCACTTTTTTTCAGTTTCATTTCCGGTTGCGTCTCACTGATTATAGTTTCTTACAAACTCATAGCTGTTTATGACTTTCTGTATCAATCCTAATTGAATCAGGGTGTGTTTGATCGATGGTTAGGTTTGGATACATGCTGCGGCTCACTTGCTTCAACCGCTGAAGAACCATGATAGTCCAGGTAAGTCGTTTCCTCCATGTTCTCTTTGGGTTGCATTTGGTTGTGTTCAAGGGTTTGTTACATGGCTGAGACAGCCTGTGCTCTACCTGTGTCTCAGGTTGTTTACTGGATCAAATTTTCATGCGGCTATGCATGGCGGCCTTACTGGAATGGCCGTTCCAGCTGCGCCTAGGTTATGGCCTCGATGCCTTAGTTTCTATTCACTGTTAAATTTTGTCTAAGACTCTGTGTTCTGTAATTTTACCAGATCTAGTTCAATTCTGTGCTCTTAATAGTTATGAACAGCTACACATCTGTGCAATTCGGCATTGTCCGTCTTATTTGGATTTATGATGGTTTTGGCCCGACTTGGGTTCTAAATACTATTAATTTCCAGCTGAACTTCAAATAATTTCTCTGCTCTAGTTATATGCTCAGTGCCGTCCCTTGTCAATAGCTTCGTCTATTGTGTTGGTTATACTTTCTTTCATACAGTTAATACACAAGGTAGCGGCGAAAATATTTGTTTTCTGTAGCGCATAATTTACATCTATGGCCGTATTTTGGAGTTCCTTATTTGTCTTGCTAGCGGATACATTCACATCTCAGATTTGGTTTTGGTTAATATCTGTTAAATACATTTTATGCCAAGATTTGTTAAACTTATATTGAGTTCCAGCTACGCGCTGTCTTTTCCCTTGTTTGCTCGTTTCACAGTTATAATAGTTTCTTGATTTAAGGTTCAGGGTTGTGAAACTATAGTGTTCCGTGACACTGCTATCGGTTAAAAGATATAATACAGCGTAGAGGGCAGACTTGCATTCGCCCATGAATGTATAGTCTAACCCCCCCCCCCGCGCACAGTCTTTACCATGCGTGTCTTACAGGTTACCTCTTTTAATCGATTCCAGCTATATAATTAATTTCTCGGTTTGCAATATACAGTTATTCTCATTTCCTTTCCTAGAGTTAGGGTTCACTGCATATTCATCCTATGGTTAACAAACACTCTGCTTTCCCTTTCGTTACCTGTCAATAATTAATATACTGGCAACTGAAAGCTGTTTGAAGTGTTAACATGTTATTCTATGAATATTACCGTCTTCATATCATGCATACGAACTGGTTCGAAACATATATATGTTCTTCCTTAGAGTTCCGCCTTTGACTTTCTTTTTTTATTTACACTGTTGAAGGATTGCATACCGAGCAGGGTTACAATTTCAGCTTGATGTTTACAGGGGTCTTCTGCGTCATACTACCTAAACCCTCTAAGATTACACAGCCAACTCGGCTTCCCATAGCAAACAGATCTCTACAGCATAAAACTATATACCTTCCTGTTTATATTGTCGCAGAAATTAGTCTATTTGCTCTTACTAGCTAATTTACAGATCCACTGTATAAGCTGGGTGACTGCATTCCACCCGGTTGTCTATATCATAGTTTCATTCCGTCTACTTAATAATAATAATAATCTTATTCTACTATTCACACACAGCAACATTTAAAAGAAAAATACAACCAAGTACATTCAATACCTGAACCTTTCTTAACTAAAGTTAAGGAAGCGTACCTGGTGTTCGATCACAGGAATGCTTTGTTTTCAGTAGTCACCTGTAGAGTTTCCACTCTTAACCTCCCAACCTTGAGATCCACTGCGCTGGATTCTCCCCCCGAGCCGTCTTGCAGGCCTGCAGCCCTCAACAAGACTTATGCACCACGGTGCTGGGTCATCTGATCACAACCAGACATAACCCTTTTCTTTCACTCTGCAACTCTCTTTTTCTCTGGAATCTCTCCTCTGCCTGTTCCCAAACAGCCCAGAGGTTTTTCCTTCCAACCCTCTTCAGGGTGAGAGGCAGTTGTCTTTCTTTTCAGTTCCTTAACTGATTAATTTCTTTTAATAGAAAAGCCTCTTTTTGGAGGCTGCCAGCATTTCATTTAACACATGTGTAAAATAGTTCATTATATTTTCTTTTAACAAATAATAATGTCTTTTTAAAAAAAAACAAGTTGTCACCCATATTGTTTTTACCACAGCATTTACCGGAAATTACAAGTTACCAGGGTTATTACATGTGTCAAGAGGGAATATTTTATCCTCTCGGCAATAATCTTGCAAATGATCTTGTCAATAATATTGCACAAAGAAATCGTCCAGAAATCATAAAAAGAGGGTGAGTTCGAGACCTTTAAAATTAGAGCAATAATGGTGGACTTAATAGCTCCAGAGATCTTCCACTCGATTCTGGACTCCTCTACCATCGCCAATAATTCCCCATTCATATTATCAAAGAAATGTATAAATAACTCCACCATCCATCTGTTTGGTACATGGCATTTATCTCTTGCAAAATATTTGATTACCAAAAGGATTTCTTCCACCGTAATCGACTTATATAGAGCTACATTTTCCACAACATCAAACATGATGGGATATTCTTCCACTCCCCATAAGAGGTCCTCATAATTAATCCCCTCCCTAGTAGTAAACAAGTTTTTAAAAAATGTGAACGCTTCCCTTCGAATTTCCTCATCTGAATATACCATGTTACCATTTTCCTAGTAATATTCAAAATGGAACTGCGATTCCTCCTCTAATTGGCATATTGTTAGAAGAATTTGGTGTTATGGTCGCCCACCAGAATCCATATGGCTCTATTCTTCAACCTCCATGTGGTCTCCTATTCTTCTAGGATCTACATTTTCCTAGTTTCCAAAACTTTTAGTCTGTTAAGTATATGTGAAGAGGGAATTTGTGTAGTAAAGGTCTTTCCAGACTCACCTATCTCCGCCAAAAATGATTTCAATTCTAGTAATAATTTTGTGTTTTTAAGTCTCTCCCATGTTCTAGTCCAACTTTTCAATCATTTGTGTTTATAGATGATACTATCCATGGATGACCCGTGTCGAGATCCCATGGGTGCATTCCAGAAGTCTTTGACCATGGAGGTATAAGAATCATCCAACAACCAAGGCAGTGGTCAAAAAAATATGAATGTTCCATATGTGAGCAAAGATTCCCTAGAGTACCCCACAACAATTGATATTCACTCAACAATATTTAGAATAGAATGATTTTTGGGAATAAGAATTCTAGTGAACTTTATATATAGAAGTTTTAGGTATGCTTTAATTATAGTATATTTATTCAAGTTGATTGATTCGATCGATCATTTGAATGCTTGGAAACTAACACTAAGTAGAAGTTTAAATCTGTCGGGGCAAGTTTATCTGCATTGTACGTTCACAAATTTCATACCCAATTTGCATATATTCTGGAGTGCCATTGGATTTGGCAGGGATTCTCTAGGAGGTCAGCATGGGAGGTTTTATTGGGTCACGGATCTCAACGATCATGATGCGGTGATTTGCAAAGCGATATACCGATCATTTTCTTTTACCTTGACCAAATATTTTTAAATTTCTTTTGTATATTATTATTAATTTGTTTTCATAAGAAAAAACTAACTCGACATATATATTAAGTCATAAATTAATTATGGAAATTTACCGATATTTACACATAGGAATAATAAAATAACCAACAGTAATATATCCACTGAAAAACCCAACTCAATGAGATCTCATTATCTTTGGCGAAAAACCTCTCAATGAGACCTCATTATTTGATCTAAAAATGAAGATCTTAGATTACTTTTAAGGTATTACAAACTCGTGCATGGATTTGCCTATATTACTTAGTGCAACGGATTGATAACATTGTGAATAATATAGACAATTGAGTAGTTAGAGAAACATAATAGACAAACACACATAAACACAACAAGTTTAATATGGAGTTCACCCAAAAATCTTGGGCTACGTCTCCTGGTCTAGCCTTCAGTGGTGACCTCTCTAGTATGTCTTCAAGAGCAAATTTTTACAAAATGTGAGCTCAAATTGAGTCTCAACACAATAGATACAAAACAACAAGAGTTTGCTTAAATCCCTCAAGCCTCTCTGAGTACACAGACTCTCCCTCTCACTCTCTGTCTCTGTCTTTTCTCTGTCTCAGCACTGTTGGTCTTTGTCTTTGTTATTCTGTGGCTTTAAAGCATATCAGCGATGTCTGTTCATTTCCCCTTCTCGGGCTCTCTGGCTCCTAGCCTCTATCCACTCGAATTCCCCTCTGAGCGTTAGTAATCATTGCTAAACGCCTTCAGGGATGGTGGCCACCTGTTTTGTAACGGAATGGACCATCGGTGCCTTTGAAATCCCAAAAATGGTCGTTCTTTGTTTACATAGAGAATACACAGAAAACTTGTAAAAATCCACCCAAGCGCAGTCTGTTGGACTTCAAAAATCATCAATTTTGCCTTATATCCTTTTGGATCTGTATTTGGGCACCATTGCAAGTAATCATTGACCAACGACTATTATTGATTTCGGGTGGCTAACACGCATGAAGATTACCCACCCAAAAAGGGTGGTTTTCTCTCTCCAGCACCTAGCCACATGGCAATCAGTGTATGGGCTCGGGCGGAGCTCAGCCAAAACCACTTACCGCCTACAGCTTGCTTGAAATCCCACTCATTTCATGGTTTCCCTTTGTATTTGAAAATACAGTAAAACACTGAAAATATCGCAAAATGGCTTTATGACAGACTTGAAATGTTATGCAACTGCATTTACAGACCCTTTTAGGTCTAGTTTCATCACATCGGCGCATTCCCTTCAATTTTCGTTTATTTAACAAAAACACGAAAATACATAGAAAAATTTCATTTACGGAACTCAATATAAATTAAATTTGGTTCATAATTCCGTCGGGTCCGGCCATCGCATAGCATATCTATATATATATATATATATATATATATATATATATATATATATATATATATATATATATATATATATATATATATATATATATATATATATATATATATATATATATATATATATATATATATATATATATATATATATATATATATATATATATATATAGCCCGCTCCTCTGTAATGCTCTGACACGATATTGCGATGTGATTATATCGCGATCACATATCGCATAGTCCCTGGGCCATTTATAAGCGCTCCCCTGTGGGCTGCTGACGCAATATTGCAATTCAACTTGGGGCATCGATTTGCGCGCTCGATTGGCGGTCCTCATTGACCATGTTGATCGCTATCGCAATAAGTTTGTGGTAGCCTCCAATAGCCTCCGATAGCCTCCGTCGATTGCTATATGCCAATCAGGTCTGGACCGTTGATCAGCTAGATCCAATGGCTCCTGTGCATCACTGTCCAAGCCTCCGATAGGCTCTATTTTCGTTCTTTCCTTATGTTTTTCACTCCCGATAGTGTAATCCACCATTTTTAAAGGTTCTTATTTTGCGATATTTTTGATCTTTAGAAGACTTTGAAGACTTAGAGGGTTTTCTAGGATTCATTTTGGATCACACCTTCCCACTAAAAAAGCTTTTCGACCACCAAAAGTTGGTTTTTAAGCATCAATAAAGTGAGGATACAGCTTCCTCACTTGTCCAATCTCTATCCATCTTTCACTGCTTGGTTTTGAACCTTTGAGTTCAATTCTCAGGTACTCAACATCCCCTCTACGCGTAGTTCCCACCTTCCTGTCCAGAACTATGTCTTCCTGCAACTCATTGAGATATTTAGGCAACAAATCATCAATAGAAGGCAACTGACCTTGCTCCTTGGGATCTTCAATCAATGAAGGTTCATATAGTCTCAAGTTCTCTACATTAATGATTGAATAGATATGCATATAAGTTGGCAAATCAAGGAAAAAAGTGTTCTCACCAATTTTATCAAGTATCTTGAAAGGCCCATACCTTATTGGCTTCATCTTCTTACCTTCACCTTTCATTCTGTCTTTGTTGATGTACAACTAGACTTGATCACCAACTTGGAAGCTATGCTCAATTCGATGCTTATCATGCCTTGCCTTATACTTGGCCTGGCTTCTCTCCTGCTTTTCCTGCACTGCCTCGTGAATTTCTTGGATTTGTTCAATGAACTTGGTTTCTTTGTCCACATCACTATGTCGATCAACTGCTATGTCTTTACTAAAGGCAAAATCCAAGGGAGACCTTGGTATAAAACCAAAACAAGTCTCAAAAGGAGATCTTTGTGTAGAAGAGTGCTCGGCACGGTTGTAAGCATGTTGCACATAACACAAATGTTCATCCCAAAGCTTGGGATCCTTACTGCAATAGCCTCTAAGAAACTGGATCACTGTCCTGTTGACCACGTCTGTTTGACCATCTGTTTGTAGATGAAATGTTGTGCTCTTCTTCAATTTGGTGTTCATTATCTCCCATAGACTTAACCAAAACTTCCCAAAAAATCGGGAATCTTGTCAGATACAATGGAAGTGGGTAACCCAAAATTAACCCATACATGCTAAAAGAACAACTTTGCTGTTTTTTCAGCTATAATTTGCTTATTACAAGGTATTAAAATACACATTTTGATGAACCCGTCCAAAATAACATATAAATAATCATGACCTTTTCTAAATTTTCGCAGTCCCCCAACAAAGTCCATGGAAACACGTTCCCAAGGACGAGAAGGAACTGGAAGTGGAGTGTGCAAGCCTAATTTTCTATTACTAGGCTTGCTTGTAGCAGACATGGTACACCCTTTGATATATCTAGAAACTATTTCATGCATTCTTGGGCAATAACAGAACCTTTGCAACTGTGCAACTATTTTACTTACACCAAAATGACCTGATATTAGAGAAGTGTGTGCTTCTAGGATTATGTTAACTCTTTCATTTTGAGGTATGCATAACTTTCCCAAATGATATAAGAGTTGGTCCTTAACATGATAATCCAATTCTTCTACTTGTTTTCCCTGACTTAAAGTTGCATATACATCTTTAAAATCTACATCTTGAGCATATTGGTCAATGTAGCTTTCATGCAATATTGAATTATGGTTAAGTATAGTGGACGCATTTATGATTGGTCTTGATAACATATCTACAAATTTATTGTGTATGCCCTTCTTATATCTGATGACAAGATGAAACTGCTGTAGAAAACCCATCCACCTATAGTGTCTTCATTACTGAAATTTAGTTTGTGAGTGCAAATATTGAAGTGGTTGATGATCTGTATGTATAATTGTTTCTTTTCACATTAGGTAATGTTTCCACTTTTTCACACTCTTCACTAATGCATACAGTTCTTTATCATATGTGGGATAATTAACTACTACAGAAGTAAATGACTCATAATGATAACATATGGGTTTACCGTGTTGCATCAACACTACTCCCATGGCATAGTCATTGGCATCTGTTTCAATCTCAAATGGTCTTTGAAGATCTGGAAATGCTAGTACTGGTGATGTACTAATTTTTTCTTTCAAGGTGTCGAAGGCTTTCTGCTGTTTTCTTCCCCACTGAAACACCTTGTTCAATCCTGTTAAAGCATGTAAGGGAGCTGCAATCAAGGAAAAGTTAGCAATAAACTTTCTCCAATATTGTGCTACTCCTAGGAAACTCCTAACTTCTGTAGCAAATTTGGGTTTAGGCCAGTTCACAATGACTTCAACCTTAGAGGGATCTATCTTCAATTCACCACCCCTTATAATATGACCCAAAAAATTTAAAGATGTTTTGCCAAATTCACATTTTGATAATTTCACATAGAGATTTTCTCTTTTCAAAACATCTCGAGTCTACTTTACATGCTTCAAATGCTCTTCCCCTGTTTTACTGAAAACAAGAATGTCATCTAAATATACAATTACAAAATCATCAATAAAAGGTCAGAGTACATCATTCATAACTCTCACGAAAGTGGTAGGAGCATTAGTTAAGCCAAAAGGCATAACAAGCCATTCATACATCCCTTGCTTTGTTTTGAAAGAAGTTTTCCATGCATCTTGTTCTGCTACTCTGACTTAATGATAGCCACTACAAAAGTCCAACTTGGAAAAGTAAACAACTTCTTTCAACTAATCTAATATATCATCAATGCGAGAAAGAGGATAACGATTCTTGGTCGTTATTTTATTCAGTGCCCTGCAATCAATGCATATCCTTGACGAACCATCTTTCTTTCTCGCCAACACGATTGGAGATCCACATGGTGATGTGCTTGGTCTTATGAATCCTTTATCGAGTAGCTCTTGTACCTGCTTATTGATCTTTGCATTCTCTAAAGCGGATAACCTGCACATTTCAATGTTAGGCAATGCTGCATCTTGGTGCAAATGAATATCATGTACTATTTCCCTTTTGGGTGGCAGACCTTTAGGTTCTTGAAATAGGATATCATATTTTGAAACAACTTTATCTAAATCACCTTTCTGTTTAGCATCATAGCCTTAAAATATATTTGTCTTATCAGGGTTATTTTCCTTTACAACCATTAGTAAAAATTGCTTGCATGAATTTACAATTCTCTTCATCTGCCCTGAGTTAATGAGAGTGTAGTTATTTTTGAGCAGATGAGCTCTTACAATATATTATATTCCATATTTTGTGAGTTGATACTTATTTTCATTTCTATAGAAAATGGCTTTTCTATCATACAAGTAAGGACTTCCTAAAAGAATACCACATATATCCAAGAAAACTATATCTAACTCAACCTCATCTACAAAAGTTGACCTAATAGCAAACCTAAGTTTACATTGTCTAGTCACTTGTAGCTTTGCTTTATCACATACCCAACCTAATGGATATGGCTTCTTGTGAGGTGTTGTTATTAAGCCCAACTTCTTTACAATTGTTTCAGAAATCAAGTTTACTTGTGAACCACTATCAAATAAAGTATCGATCTTTTGGTGCTTGGAAATAACTCTAATATGAAAAATCTCATGTCTTTTTCTCTCATTATCTTCATTATCAATGGATTGTGTAGAATTACTTGTAGATGCTTAAGAATTTTTTCCTTTTATACCTGTGGCTGTGGCTGTTGTTTCATCACCTGAGTCTGACCTCAAGTCTTTCTGAATAACAACAGCAATCTTCTTCTTCTTACCACTGAACTTCTTTGGTTTCAGCTCCAGATGCAAAGACCAGCAATGTTCATCATCATGTCCATCCTTCTTGCAGTGAGTGCATGAAGGTTTGTCTTTCTGTATAGCATTTGCCTTCCTCTCCTTCCATTTTTTCTTCCTCTTTTCCTTGTTCTTACTTGCAATGGGTTTTTATGATACCCCAATCTCTAGGTTCACATTCTTGCCTCTAGCCTCTAGATGTGTAGCCTGAATTGATACCTCATCTATGCTAGTAGTGTTAAACATGAGAATGGTGTGCCCCAAATAGCTATGTAGACCACCTATATACTTCAACAAAGTTTTAGGTGAGTCTAGAGAAATGCCTAAAATTAAAGCTCTCTTTCTAAATTCTTGCGTATAGCTTTGTACACTTTTCCCCTTTAATTGGCGAAGAGTTTGCCAACTCATAATTGCTTTCTACATATAAGCTAGTGGATAGAATTTCTTTTTAATGGCAGAAACAAATTCACTCTAGGTAGAGAGAATTTTACCATGCTTCTTCAAATCAGCTTGTGTCTTGCCTTCTCACCACACTAGGGTAGTTCCTCCAAGGCGAAGGCTAGCCAGCTGAATTTTTCTCCTTTCCGAATCAATGTTCTGCACCCTACAATACACATCAATCTGTATAATCTAATTATCTAGCTTTTCTGCATTTAATTCTCCATCATAGATTGGAAAATCAAACTTTACATCTAATTTAGTCAAAGATATTTTTTTCTTTTTATTTTCAGGGCTAGAAGGACGTGTTGATGGAGGAGGCTCTTCCCCTTTCCCTTTGCCTTCTGAATGGGAAACTAGAAGAGGTTCCTCTACTCCTTTACCTATTTGAGATGCTGAAGTGCTTTCACCTCGGCCTTTCTTAAATTCTCGATACATCTCTTCCACCATGGCTCTCACAGTCATGAAATTGTCCATGAACTGAGGTTCTGATCCTAAGGGAATATCTTCTGGCATTTTCCTCCGAGGATATAATCTTCCAATTTTTGGATTGGCCTCCGCAAGTTCTCCCTTTCTCTGTTTGAGCTTTGACCTAGTTAGCATTCAAAAAATCCAACACAAGCTTGTCTAACCTTAGCAAACCTAAGGCTCTGATACTACTTGATCTGAAAATGAAGATATTAGATTACTTTTCAGGTATTACAAACTCATGTGCATGGATTTTCCTATATTACTTAGTGCAATGGATCGATAAGATTGCGAATAATATAGACAATTGAGTAGTTAGAGAAACATAATAGGCAAACACACATAGACACAACAAGTTTAATATGGAGTTCACCCAAAACTCTTGGGCTACATCTCCTTGTCCAACCTTCAGTGGTGACCTCTTTATTATGTCTTCAAGAGCAGAGTTTTACAAAATGTGAGCTCAAATTGAGTCTCAACATAACAGATACAAAATAGTAGGAGTTTGCTTGAATCCCTGAAGCCTCTCTGAGTACACAAACTCTCCCTCTCACTCTTTGTCTCTATCTTTGCTCTATCTCAGCACTGCTTGTCTCTGTCTTTGTTAGTCTGTGGCTTTAAAGCAAATCGACACTATCTGTTCATTTCCCCTTCTCAGGCTCTCTGGGTCCTGGCCTTTGTCTGCTCGAATTCGCCTTTGAGCATTAGCAATCATTGCCAAATGCCTTCAGCGATGGTGGTCACCTGTTTTGTAACGGAATGGACCATTAGTGCCTTTGAAATCCAAAAAATGGTCGTTCTCTGTTTACACAGAGAATACACAGAAAACCTGTAAAAATCCACCCAAATGCAGTCTATTAGACTTAAAAAATCATTAATTCTGCCTTATATTCTTTCAGATCCGTATTTGGGCCCCATCGCAAGTAATCGTTGACCAACGATTATTATTGATTTCGGGTGGCTAACACGCATGGAGATTACCCACTCGAAAAGGGTGGTTTTCTCTCTCTGGTGCCTAGCCACATGGCAGTCAGTGTATGGGCTCAGGCAGAGCCCAGCCAAAACCACTTATCGCCTACGGCCCACTCAAAATCCTGCTCGTTTTTTGGTTTCCCTTTGTATTTGAAAATACATTAAAACACTGAAAATATCGCAAAATGGCTTTATGGCAGACTTGAAATGTTATGCAACTACATTTACAAACCCTTTTGGTTCCAGTTTCATTGCGTCAGCGCATTCCCTTCACTTTTCGTTAATTTAACGAAAACGCGAAAATACATAGAAAAATGTCATTCTACGGAACTCAATATATATTAAATTTGGTTCATAATTTCGTCAGGTCCAGCCATCATATATATATATATATATATATATATATATATATATATATATATATATATATATATATATATATATATATATATATATATATATATATATATATATATGTATATATAGATATATATATATCTATATATATAGATATATAGATATATATATATATATATGTATATATAGATATATATATATCTATATATACATATATATAGATATATCTATATATCTATATATATATATATATATATATATATATATATATATATATATATATATATATATATATATATATATATATATATATAGCCGCGCTCATCTTTAATGCTTCGACATGATATTGCGATGTGATTATATCGTGATCGCATATCGCATAGTCCCCAGGCTGTTTATAAGTGCTCCCCTGTGGGTTGTTGATGTGATGTTGCAATTCAACTTGGGCTGTCAATCTACGCACTTGATTGACAGTCCTCATTGACTGTGCTGGTAGCCTCCGATAGCCTTCACCGATTGCATTATGCTGATCAGATCTTGACCGTTGATCGGCCAGATCCGACAGCTCCTGTGCATCACTGTCCGAGCCTCCGATAGGCTCTATTTCTGATGTTTCCTTGTGTTTTTCACTCCCGATAGTGTAATCCACCATTTTTAAAGGCTCTTCTTTTGTGATAGTTTTGATCTTTAGATGACTTTGAAGACTTAGAGGGTTTTCTAAGATCCATTTTGGATCATTATTATTGGCCAAAAACCTAATCCATAGAAAACCCAACTCAATGAGATCTCATTATTCTTGGCCAAAAACCTAATCCACAGAAAAACCAAACTCAATGAGATCTCATTATCCTTGGCCAAAACCCTCTCAATGAGATTTCACTATCCTTGGCCAAAACCGTCTCAATGAAATCTCATTATCCTTGGCCAAAAACCTGGCCAAGATAACCAACTCAATGAGATCTCATTATCTTTTGCCAAAAAAATCTCAATGGGATCTCATTGTTCTTGGCCAAAAACCTAATCCACAGAAAAACGAAACTCAATGACATCTCATTATCCTTGGCCAAAACCCTCTCAATGAAATCTCATTATCCTTGGCCAAAAGTTTGGCCAAGATGGCCAAGTAAACCTTCGCCGCTCACCTCGAGGCCTACATTATAGTGAATGTCTCTCCAGCTTTTTATAAGCTCCATTACATGCAATACCATGGACAAAAAACCATGGGTGCACAATACTTTGTGCCCCAAAACCATCATTGTTTACCTCGTCACCTTCATTGTTTACCTAGTCAACTTTGACTCTATCCCAAATCAAGTTTACCTAAACTGCTAAGTGAGAACCCCGCTCATTGTAGCCCTTACCCCCCTCAAAATTTTTACACGGGGTATTTTTAACCCAACATCCCCCTATCACCTACGTCTAATCCATACTTTACAAGTAATTACCTAAGGGGACGCATGTATTACTAGGTCTTAGAGTTGTATGCCCATTTACATGAAATAGCATTTGTCTCCATGATACACACACACACACACACACACACACACACACACACATAACCCTTTTTGTTATCTTTGTACGTATGACATCAATGTCTATATAAAAAGATCCCATCTACCGAATTACATGGGTCACCAATATAACCACCAATTATCTAGGTGTTCTTTTCACATACATAGTTCGTCAATTAATTGATCCAAGTGTACATATTCTCCTCATCCACTGAATCTCTTATGACACTTTTTTCTTGCTACTCATTTCCATTCCTTTAATTAGTTGGTCCATACACTATAACGATGAAAAAATGTAAGTAGACATGTAGCTGAGAGCCTCAATGTCCTCAAAACTACCAAAGAATGATGGGGCCAATGTATAGGATTGGTGCACCATCATTCTCCTCCACTACCATGACGAATCATGAAGCCTCCCCAACATGTTGTCATACCCTTGCTTTTTCCCAAGCCAAAACATATATGGTAGTCCTCCCATCATCAGTTGCTTGATTCGTGTACACTGAAGGTCCCAATCCTTGAGTTTCAATATGGAGAAAATGGTCCCCATCTGCATCATGATCTTCACGATCACCTTCTCTCTCGTATTTCTTTCCATCGTGCCCGCCTCAACACTTGTGGCTTCGGCTCCCATGTCAATGTTCCTAAATGTGATTGGCATCCTTGACAAGGTCAGGTAGTTCGATACCTTCTCGAGCCTGTTGAAAAGCACACAAGTGGGTGTGCAATTCCAGAGCCAGCTGAACAATCCTTAGAAACTAAAATTTATTTCTCTCCTGGATCATCTTTCATTCCTTTTGACCTTGCCAACAACCACCACTAATCACACACCGTGGGATTCACAAAATAATTCCAGAGAAGCTTGATTTCACCCTCTGCATCCTTGGATTTCAGGTCTCGGGAACTAAAACTTTGATATGCCTTCCATTCTAGAGCTAATCAATGACCACCACTCTTATGCCTTAACCTAAACAATGCCTCCATCATAACAATTAGATACCAAATTTCTCCCAGCTCTAGATCAAGTGATTCCAACAACTCACCATGGCATCCACGAGCACCCTTGCCGCCATATATGTTGCACCCAGATTAGATCTTTTGACAGCCAAATTGCATCCTAGCAGGTCTCGATTTCAAATGCTCCAATCATAATGCTTCCTGCTCAGATCCGGGTTTTTCTAAATAGATCCACATTTGTCGATAGCTTCAAACCTTTTCTAATCACGACTATGGGTAAAAAAGGGAAAAATCATACCTTTTAGCAGCGATATAAACCAAATCAACGCCTCCAATCCACTTCGATCCATATCTGCTCAACGTGGATGCTTCTATCAACCAATCCAATTGGATCCTTCACTTTGTAGTGCACATCTTTGCTTCCCAAATGAGTGAATCCAATTGAAGAAATAAATACTAATACATGGTCTGGAGGTCTAGCTACCAAAGCTCCATTCATACCTTGCATTCACCGAGTTTTCAAATTAAACACGAGATTGACTCACAAATTCTCCTTTGCGGAGTTGTATGGATGCACCATGCTAACCTTCTTCTCAATTGTAGATTTACACCAGATCTAAAAAGATTTGGCTTCTTCATAGGTAGATCTATCTACTATCAAACTTTATGCATCAACAACAAAACCATAGATGCAACAGAAATCATTACACCCACATGTTGTTAGGAATTTACCACAGAGAGATAAATTAATTATTGATATTTACTAAGATTTATAGAGAGGAATAGTAAAATAACGAGCAAAAATACACATAAATATTATATTTATAATGTTTATCTAGGAAAACCCCAAATCCGAGGAAAACCCAACCCAATGAGAGCTCATTATCCTTGGCCAAATACCTGGCCCAGATGGCCAAGTGAGCCTTCACTGGTCACATCCCAGCCTACATCACAATGAACTCTTCCCAGACATATATAGAGTCCATTATATGAAATACCGCAAACAGAAAACCATGGGTGCACAATACCATGTGCCCCAAAACCATCATTGTTTACCTGGTCAACTTTGAATCTATCCTGAGTCAAGTTTACCTAACAATCTTACCAAATTTTATTTGGTCACGGATCCCAATGATCATGATGTCCAGATGGATCCCAACGATCATGATGTGGTGATTTCTAGACCGATATACCAATCATTTTCTTTTACCTTGACCAAAGATTCTTAAACTTCTTTTGTATATTATTATTAATTCTTTTCTGAAGAAAAAAACTAACTATATATATATATATATATATATATATATATATATATATATATATATATATATATATATATATATATATATATATATATATATATATATATATATATATTAAGTCAAAAACTAGTTACACGATCACTTGCATCCTCCCTGAAAAGCCAACCTAATCAAGCTGAAAAAAAAACATTTGCAACCATTTTAATGGGGATTTTAATAACATATCCTTCTCCACCATATAGCTAAAACATTATTTTTCAAACTAAATATGTCATGTCCCTCAAATGTCATAAAGATTCAACAAAGAAAGTCTAAAAGGATTCATCAATGAAACATCATACTGATAGTCATTAAAACACCCAAGAATCCATCAGCTACAATAAGTCAAATTTCCCATCTTCTCACCAGATGCCTATCGTGGTGGTACTGTAGAACATGGTACCTTACGGATCATGAAACCACTCTTTGGATAGACCATTGGCAACCATAATAGCCTCCATGAAAATATGTGTTGACATATAGCTCCCAAAAATACCAAGTAAAGCATCAATGCGCTCCCTCCATCCCCGAAGTTCTAGTGGGTCAAATTGTGATTCTCCCTTAAAACCATTGATAATGGTCTATGAGTCTCCAAATAGGTGTATGTTTTGAATGCCAATTCTCCTAGAAAATGACAACATGCCCCATAGTGCCATCATTTCTGCCCCAGTGATTGTGTTGCATCCATCAATTCAATGCAACATGTAACATGTATGTGCATCCAAGTGGATCCAACCATTGCATCCACATTTTCCCCTTTGTGCCACTACATCAAAGTATTGTGCTGGTAAAATAATGTGAGGGGGTGATTTTTGCTTCGACAAGTCCCAAATGCGAGGGATCTTTGGTTCCATATGATTGATCCATGCTATAATTCTAGCGCATACATGGTTGACACTGCCAAGATGCCCATGAAAGATACAGCGGTTGTGAGTCTTCCATATTTCCTAGAGAGTAAACATGGTAATGAAGGGATTGTTCCCACTTTGAATGGTACTCCATCTCAAATAATGCTATGTGGATAAAAAGATCCCGAAGGGTAACCTACATGAAGAAAATATAATGGACTAGACATATAAACTGAAACTATAATGAAGGGACAGGTGTGATATTGATTCTTCACTTGCCTCACATAGGATGCAACATCCCGAACCAGTGAAGGCTTGTTTGCAAAAAAAATTCCAAGTAAGGATACGATCTTGCCATACTAGCCAACAAAATAAAATCACTTTTAATGGTGCGGCTAAATTCCATAATGTCCTAAACCAAGGTAGAGGAGCGTATTTTTTACCCCGCATCGAGAGATTATTATAGATTTCTGCCACCACCATTGATCGGTTTAATTGCCCCCCATCCCAGGCATGGGAATCAACAACTACATTCATATAGAGCCCAACCTACCTTAAATTGGTTACATATTCATTCCAAACCTGTGCTATATGTCCCGTCATGTTGAGTTGGGCTGCCTCCTTCCATATCGGTTGAGTCTTGTGTCATCCAAAGACCACCTGTTCCAAGTAAAACATACCTCATTGTTGCAGTGCTTCCAATACATAGATCAATAGTCTCCCCTCCTTGTTAACACCCATGATGTGATCTCTTCCTATAAGGATTTGATTTCCCCTTCTGAAGGCCCATCAGATATGTTGTGGAAAGCATAGTTTTGCCTTCTAGAAACTCCTCCAAATATAAGAACCTTGTTTTATGCCAATTTCTCCTCTACGAAACCATATTGTAAAGGGAAAAAATTTAGGTACTTTCCTCTGAAAATCCCCTGAACAGTACCCTCCCAAAAAAAAAAATCTCCACATGGACTTAATAATCAGTGCTTTTCCAATGATTTTAACATTTAGTATTCCCCATCCATCAATGCTGCAAAGCCTGGAGATATCCTCCCATTTTATTAAGTGAAATTTATGATTATCTTCTGGTCCCGACCACAAAAATTTGGCCATTAGTGAATTTATTTGATTGCTAATGTGCACATGTAGAGTAAAAAGGTGCATGCAGAAGATTGCCATCTACTATAAAACCAACTATATGAGGGTGAATCTTCCCCCAAGCGAAAGTGTTTTGTATGTCCAACAACCCAGTTTCTTTCTAAATTTTTTGCAATAGCCAATGCCAGTCATGTAGATAGTACTTGTTTGGATTTAGCTTGTATCTCAGATACATGAATCCCTCATGAAGTGGTTTATGGAGAACCCCAAAAAGGTTTTTGATTTGTCTTATCACAACGGTATTCCCATTTGCGTGAATAAGAACATACTTATTTCCATTGGCATTCAAGCCATATGCTAAAGCAAAGTGATGAAAAATTTGGAATAATGCCACCCATTCCACAGTAGATGCCATTCCAAAAGTTAAAATATCATGAACAAAAAACAAATGTGTGACACATACCTCACTGAATAACTTCACACCCTGAAAGCATTAACCTGCATTTTCCCAATTAATCTTTCAACTGATGCCATCCATCACCAGAATGAAGAGGAGGGGTGATAGGGAGAAGCCCTGTCGCAACCTACAACCAACCCAAAAAAAGAATGAGGGGAGTCAATTTATGAGGATTTCCAACCAAGGGTATGAAACACACCATTATCCATTCAATTATAAAGATAGAAAGTCCAAACTTTTATAACACCATTTGAAGAAAGGTCTAGTCAAAACAATCATATGTCCAGTGTAAGTCGATCTTCATCACCACCACCTCAAGTTTCTTCATATGCATTGTATGGATGGTTTCTTGGGATATGGCTATAGCATCATTAATGCACTGATTCGGAAGGAAGCCAAATTGTTTGCCAGTGATGAGCACCATTATTGCAGCAAGAATGATGTAACTCCTGGGGCTACCAACTTTACTTCATCAGCTTGAGGTTCGTACAAACTTGGAGGTGACAGTGTTGTATAAAAAAATAGATGCAATGGGTTCATTCTTTGTCACTGCTGAGCTGGGCGATAGACCACTAAGGTTTCTTAAACCAGCCTTCTATTGATTTAGAAGAAGTTTGATTACCAAGTGAGAAAGGATAATTGTACCTTAGTTGAGAGGATTGAAATGCTACCTATTGTAGTAATGAAAAGCTGAAATAGATTCCTAAAACAAACAACTCATCTAGATATTTGTTAAGATTCCTTACTTCAGAAGAATTCTAATTTAACACTTGTGAAGTCCTAAATAACCTAAGGATGAAATTTGATCTAATCAAACACTTAAATGTTGTGTACATGAATAAGCATAACAACTTTTTCTTTTTGTCTTTTTGTGAAAACACAAATGCTAAACCCTCTTGATTGCATGGTAGGGGGGACAAGTGTAGAGAGAGATGGTTGTGATGGGTCAAATGGCTTGGGAGGAAAGGAAGGGTCTTATCCTAGCTTTCATGATGCATTTCTTAGAAATCGGGCTCAAAACAGGCCACCATAGGTTTTCTTACAAGATGTCTACAGGATGTACTAATTCACCAATGGGGTCCCTTGTTTTCCTATAGGAACGGGCCGAAAGCATAAGGAGTGATTTGGACAGTGGTATGGAGCTTAGGGAAGGTGAGTGATGGAAGGAATAAGGCAAGGATGTGGTTCAAACTCACTCAGAACTCAAACCAAAGTTGTATGATGGTTGGATTTTCTCAACAAGCATGACAAGTTGTCCTTGTGAAATGATAACTCGGATTGGGAAATTAGTGGCCTTTGGCAATTATGGGTGGGTATGGTTTGGATAAGACTAATGATATGAGGTCTTCCTACAATATTGAAACTCCCGCAACATATACATCATTGTTGACATTTATCCATAAATCATTTCAAAACAATAAAGGTTTACAATAACATAGGGAAACATAATTTCATTATTTATTTTCCTAGTTCATGGAGGGAAATGCTTTAAGCCTATTATGAAAGAACCATTAAATCTAATACAAAGCTTAACAGATCAGGAATGACAACTACAACCTATCTTCTAAACTGAAATATGTTGACCTAATTAGCAGAAAAACCTTAAATTTCATAAGGAACCAGAATTCTATCTTTTTGGGTTGGAAGGGAGTTTTTCCTCAAACCATGGTCCCTGAAGGGAGGAAAGAGGTAAGATCCACCTGTTATCAACGGTTTTTGATATTTCCTTATCTCTTCAATGCTACTGTGAAAGCTATGCACAAATGAAAGAAAATTAATCAAATTCACCAATACTTGCAATGTAACAATGCCAAAATTAATTCAACAAGTAATTTATAAAATAAACTAAACATTCAAGTATAATAAGAGGATCCTCTACTGCTAGGGTTGGGCCATAACCCAAGAGCTTCAGCCCTTTGAGTGAACTCAATGCTTGATCAAGGGAATGATTATTTTCATTAACATATCAAAAAGTACATAACAATGTTTTCTCACAATACTTCAACTCGAAAGTGCTTAGTTATCTTGCATAAAAAATCTGAATCCTAATGAGGCTCTAGGCCTCTTTATTTATACAAATGAAATTTCCAACAACTTCCTTAAATCTAGGTAAGCTTGGCTCCCAATCTTAATATTAACTGGTTCTTAACTATCACTGGCTCGGCTGCCAATGATCATTATGACTCGGCTGCCTGCAACTTCGAGCTGGTATGATTTGGTTGAGGGATCTTCGAATCAGTGAGGATTTAATGAAGAAGACCCATCTCCTATAATCTCTCCTTCTTGTCTCATTCAAGTTCCTGCACCTTAATTAGTCGTAATTTGCTCCCAAAAAGCCGTAATCAATGCACATTAGACCATTAGACATAACATCTTACTTTTACTCAACTCATTAAGCAAAATATAATTAAAACATGTAAAGAGTTATGAGAAGAGTTGATTTTAGTATGCTTGGAGGTGTATTAAGGTCCACATATTTTACCCAATGATGAGCCTCATCATCACCCTCTACTGAAAGTGTTTCTCATCGTCTGAGAAACTCAATCAATGTCAATGTCCTTCATTGCTTTAGTGGCTTCCCTGGCATCCCATGCTTCTGTTATAGTCTCTTCCTCCTATGAGAAAAACCCTGACTTCTTCTCTTTTCCTTCCCACTGCTTTCTTTCTTCTTCTTATTTTATTTCTTCCAACATTCCCAAAAGCAATGGTGGATTGAGCCTCAAGCCAATCCAATTGAATTCAGTTCTTTGTATTGCCTGATTATACATTGGGGTTCTATTTAGTGCCTCTCTCATTCTGTCAGGAGAATGATATTCTCTGATTTTTAGGCTATAAGGCAAGGTGTTCCATCTCCTTTGGAAGGCTTGCTGGCTGTCATCTCCTGGCAATCTAAACATGTTTTCAAAGTGTGTGACTGCTTGTTCTTGTACATCAAGGTACCTTGTTGCAAGCTTGGGATCTTTTTCAATGAGGTTGTGGGTGTTGATGACAGCCATTGTGTTAGATTGTTCTACTCTGATCATAAGGGGTTCTGCCTCTTCTTTTTCCATTACCTTTTTCATCTCTGTAGCCCTTGCCTCCTCATGATTCATCCAAAATGCTAAGGCCATCAATTGCAAGTCCCCTAGCTTTGGATTTGGGTCCCACACATTTAAATATGACAAGGTCAAATTGTGTAGGTAAAACTCAGATAATTTTTTCTCTACCTTCCAAGGTGCTTTGGTCATAGAGATCAATGAATTGTCTATAGTCTTGGAAGGGCATAGTTCCTCTTTGCCCTAGGGTCTTTATATGGAATTGTAACCATTGTTCCTCGAGGTACAAGGCATAAGACTTTGCTGGCATCCTACACTAGATTGCCTCCATGGACAAACTGGTCATAATTGCAAATTGGCTTTCCCTTTCTTGTAGCTACTTCCTTAGCCATGTGTTCTAAGCCTCTAACTGCGATTTCATAATTTCTTCTTTGTCTCTTATGCTACTCAGTTCTCTACCCATCTCCCTCAATTTCTCCTCCATGTGGCCTACATCCTCTACCCATTTTGATTTAGCAATTTTCATCCACTTGTGTGTCCTTGTCCTCTCTTTTTCAAGTTCAAAGAATAGGGGAACGGAAAACTTTTGTGGTATCACCCTACCTCCTTCAATGAAACTGTAGTAGGAATTGAGGTTTGGATGTGGGCTAGGTTCTCTCAGTTCTTGGCCTTCTTCCTTTGTTTCATGCTGACTAACTCCTTCCTGGTCTCTTTTTTGTGTTTCCTATAGGTTTGACAAAGTTTCTTGTAGGATGGCCTCTGCTTCCTGTAGGTCTAATTGTGTCTCCTGTAGGAGACAATTTCCCTTTGATGAGGGTGACCTTGTGACATACCTCCTAAAATAGGTGATTGAAGACTTGGGAGAAGCTAGTTTTGATGATCCTTCTCCTTCATTTTTCTTTAGAGGGGTTGCCTTCTCTTGCTGCTTTGGTGAATCCTCAATGACAATTGAAGTTTTGGTGGGGGTTTGAGGACTTCCTTCTCTAATCCTAGTGCTTTCTCTTCTCCTCAAGTATAGTGGGGTTTGTCTTTGCATCTTCCCCTCTGATTTGATAGGTGTACTTAGGGCAGTAAGAGTAGTTATTACCTCTTTCTCTATAGGCTCTAGAGACACCCTTGGTGATTCTTTCTCCTCTCTGTCTTGAGTTGCAGACTTCTATTCATCCTTCTGTCCTTTTTCCTCTTTTCCATTTTATTTTTCTTCCTATATTTCTTCACTCTGCTCATTTGTTTCTTCTTGTGTTTCCTCCTCTATCTCTTCTTCATTTTCCTCCTCTATTTCTTGCTCATTTTCCTCCTCCGTTTCTTCTCCTTTTTCTTTTTGTGTCTTCTTCTCCTTCACTAGGTGTAGGGCCTCTGTCATATTCAACAACTTGAATTTCTTCTTCTGCCTACATGTCTATAAATGTTTTCCATGCAATAGGGAATCTTAAGTTTTGTAAAACATCTTCAAGGATGAGTTTGATCAACCCATGATGGGCTGGTTGCTGATATTTTCCCTCCTGCACTTTGATGCTCATGTCTATCATGGATTGTAGAAGAAAGTAGGGTATACTCAATCTGTTATGAGGAGGTGTGTTCTCTCTGAATCTTAGTTCTTGGAGGAGCCTGAAGTGGTAACCATACACTACACTGTATCTCCCTTCACATAAAATATATTTGATGAGGTGGTAACTGACTTCATTCCAAGGGTATGGAATGCTCTCCCTTCTAACTCCATTTTTCTGCTATATTGGTTCTTCCCCTTTCAAAAATAATCTTTTCCTTGCAAGGGTGTTGTTACCTTTGTGTTCTTTTCTCCATGGTAACCCTGGGGGAGTGTAGTGATTCTGCTTATAACGTTAGGGTCAATTGCTACAGATAAACCCTTTACCACAATAGTGGCACCAGTCCTAGTGAGGGGTATGCATTAGAGGGAAAATTCTCTGGCCACATCATCATCATATCCTCTCATCCTCTCAAAGAGCCCCATCCATTGATGCCTTATGAAAATTTCCACCACAGGAGGATGCTGATGGATCCTTGTTGTGCTTGTGGGTTCTTTCTTGTTGAAATCTCCTGTCATCTTTCCCTGGTAATTGTAGAGGCTTGTGTGGATATAGTTCAAGAATTCTGGTAGGTGAGGAAGTTTTGAATTTTAACTTTTAGTGACATGCAATACAATTCTTCTATCCTGAGATTCACTGCAAATTCCTAAACAAATTGAGGATTTCCTTTTTTTCAAATTAACAATATGGAAGGTATGGATCCTACCTCACTTTTCTATGTTCTGGTGAGGATAACCCTTGATTTCACCTTCGTTAGTGTTCACTAATAGATCTGTAGACGGATTCCTCTGTATATTGTAGGCAACCTATAGGTTTCCTGCACTATAGATGTTGACTGTTTCCTGTAGGTGTTATTTCAAGAAAGCTGAGAGCGACCTGTTCATTCAATGGATCCTTGAAGTTTCCTTTGATTTCTTTGTATGTGAATCAATTTTTTATTTCCATTTATGGGTGATCGTGTGGGGTGGTGTGCTCGATGGCTAAGTATGAGCGCCTCCTTTTGGATAGTTGGTCACACTATTAGTCCATCATTTCACCTTACCTCGTAATTATCTCCCACTCCTATCCTTCGTAACTTAACCATTTTTCGATTTATTCCCTTTTTAATTTGATTTTACTTTTGTCACGTGTGGAGTGGTCTAACTCTTTTCTTCTCATTGACTGGCCGAAGGTGACCAAGTTAACTGGCTACCTTTACTTATAAAATCAACTCTCACATTATTCCTACAATTTTTATCATATTGTGCTAATGAGATAGCATCAGTAAGATGACATACCTGTGGGTAAGGTGCTCCGTTAATGATGCATGCTGGAGAGTCGTGCCTTTTTGTTGTGCTTTTCAATTCGCATATTTGCACTGTGTATTTGCCTCTTTTGATGCTTTGTTCCCTTTTGATGTGTAGGTGTTGGACCTTGTTGCTGGTGATCTTCTTGTCATTGCTGAGCTCTAGAGTAGATTCTTCATCCTTTTAGTCATTTTTCTAAAGATGGTTGTACCCTCTGTGATTTCCTTTGTGGGATATGCTGCTACAGGATTTCCTATAGGATGTCTTGTAGTTGCCTCTCCCTTAAAATTTCTTATTTTTCCTCAACTCTGAATCATAAGGGACATTGAAATGAGTGGAGAAGGGTGGTATTGAATGGTAGGTGAGGGATGTTGCCTTTGGGTATGGTTTCTCTTTCCCTCTTTTATCTCTCTCTCTTTTTCTTTTCTTTTTCTTTTTTCTTTTTTAATCTATATTTTTTTGAATTGATTTCTTTGATGGATGCAGAGGCGACATGGTGATGAGAGGAATGGATATGGTGTGGTGAGGTAAATGGTTTTTCATTCAGACACAGGCTTATGTCATCACATTTCTCTCAGACTACCATTCTTATGGTTTTCAAGGTCGACTGTCATTCATACAGGATTACAGAGAATCCTGTAGAAAACAAAAAGTTTGTGTGAAATGAGTTGGAGGGGTTTATAAATGGAAGATTACATGTATAATGGAGGATATGAGATGAGTGGATTAAAACATGGCTCTTTTAGGCCTTGTTGTCCTTCTCATGTTGTGCTTATCCTCCTCTTGCAGACCTACAAAACAAAATTTCCATCTTTTGTATCTTTTCTCTTTTTTTTCTCTTTATATATATATATATATATATATATATATATATATATATATATATATATATATATATATATATATATATATATATATGTAAAACAACTAGTCTTCCTCCAAGGTTTTCATCGTAGTAACTTGCCTTGGGCGCCTCAAAAGAGGTTTTGACACAGTTTTTTTTTCTTTTTTCTTTTCTCCCTTATTTTTTTTAACACCCTTGGGCTGCCTCAAGAGGTTTTCAACTCAATAATGGGACTCAAGTGCCTCACGGAGGTTTTCACCTGAATCTCTTTATTTTTTCTCATTTTTTTTCTTCAAGGACTTGGTGGGGTGGAAGCTGAGGCTTGCTCTACCACCATCATTGTCTTTCTAATGTTATTGATGAATTCTTTCCTTAACAAGGGAATCTTGTAGATCTTTAATTTATACCCATTGACAAGCAAAGGGATAGCCTCTACATCAATGGTTCTTATCTGCACAACACCATTATCATGAATTTTTCTATTACATAAGGCCCTAACCATCTAGTCCTTAATTTACCTTAAAAATCCTTGTACTATGAATCATACAACAAATCCCAATCACCTTCTTGAAACTATTTGTCTTTTATATTCTTTTCATGACAAATTTTCCTTTGAACTTGAGTTACCTTTGTGTGCAGGAGGGCCTACATCCTAAATTCATATAACCCATTCATCTGGAGCAATCTTTCTTGTTGTGCCCTGCTGATATCCAGATCTAGTTGTGCTGTCATCCTTAAGGTGTGTATTCAAACTCAATGGACAACAGGACTTTCTTCCCATAGAACATCTCATAAGGAGTGAATCCAGTGGTGGTGTTGTAGGCCTAGGTGGCCTCAACTAATCTATCTGCCCAATCCTTTTTGCTGCTACTAATCACCTTGGTCAAAATGCCTTCCAGTTCTCTGTTGGTTACCTCCGCTTGCCCATTAGCCTATGGGTGGTAAGGAGTGGATGTTCTATGCTTGATCTTGTGTTGGCTTAACATATTTTTAGTCATGTGAGATGTAAATTGGATGCCTTGATCAGTGACCAATTCTCTAGGGTACCCAGACTTATAAAACACATTTTCCCTTAAGAGTTAAGCCATTTTGCTTATGTTCACACTTTTATGGCTTTGGCTTCAGCCCATTTGGTCAAGTAGTCAGTGCACACAATGATGTACTGTTCTTTTTTGGATGGAGGGTCAATGGGCCCAATGAAATCCATGCCCCACCTGTCAAATGGCTTGAAAGTCACTTGAGGTTACATAGGCATCTCATCCCTTGGCGTAGGTTTCCCCATTCTTTGGAACCAATCACACTGGCTAGTATACCTCCTCACATATTGCTGAAGAGTGCGTCAGTAATAACCAGCTTGTAGTACCTTGAATGTTGTTCATTCTGCTGCAAAGTGACATCCACAAGGCCCATCATGATAGGCCAGAAGGATGTCGAAGACTTCCTCATCCTTGACACATATTCTTAAAATTTGATTCGAACCTTGCTTGAAGAGATTGCCTCCAATACAAGTGAATGGGGCTCTCTCTCTTATGATCCTTCTCCTTTCCTTGGAGGACAAGTTTGGTGGAAACTGTGCAGAAACCAAGTAGTTTTCTAAGTCAGCAAACCATGGAGAGAGAACTGAAATGCTGAATAAATATTCATATGGTAATTGATCATCAACCATTCCTTCCTCCCTTGCAAGAAAATTCAATCTGGATAAAAAATGTGCAACAACATTCTCCTTTCTAGGCTTGTCAATAATAGTTAAATCAAATTGTTGCAATAAAAGTAACCATCTAATAATCCGGGCATTTACATCAAGTTTATTCACAAAGTATTTAATTATAGCATGGTCGGTATGTACAAATGTTTGGTAACTACTACTGTAATACCTAAATTTATCCAATGAATTCACAACAACTAGGATCTTGTTTTTAGTCACTGTGTAGTTCAACTCAGCTCTCGATAGATTCTTACTGATGAAGTAAATGGCACAAGGTATCTTGTCATCTATCTGGGCTAGAGCTGCTCCTATGGATTTGAGAGAGGAATGCATGTATATGAAAAGGAAGAGACCAATTTGGGCCTCGGAGAATAGGTGCAGTAGTCAACTTGTCCTTTAGGGTGTCCAAGGCTTCTTGACAGCTTTCTGACCATAAAAATTTGGAGTCTTTGGCCAATAACCCAAATAAAGGAGAAGCTAACTTGCTGAAATCTTTTATAAATCTCCTATAGTATCCTGCTAAACCTAGAAAAATTCTTACTTCCCTGTGATTTTGTGGAGTCGGGACCCTTTTGATGATGCCTATCTTATTTGGGTCTACCTATAGTCCTTCCTGGGATACTGAGTGACCTAGAATAGTCCCTGCAGCCATCAAAAACTCAAAATTTTTGGGACTAAGGGATAACTTCATTTCAATGCATTTATTCAACATCTTACCTAGGTTAGAGAAAGCCTCCTGGAAATCACACCCATAGGGTGTAAATTCATCCATATAAATTTCTATTGCATCATGGACTAGCTCGACTAAGATACTCAGGAATTCCCTCTGGAAAGTGGCAGGGGCATTGCATAGAGCAAAAGGAAGGACCCTATAAGCGAAAGTACCCAAAGGACAGGTGAATGTGGTTTTATCTTG
Organism: Pinus tabuliformis; assembly: GCA_031772625.1. Taxonomy (NCBI): domain Eukaryota; kingdom Viridiplantae; phylum Streptophyta; class Pinopsida; order Pinales; family Pinaceae; genus Pinus; species Pinus tabuliformis. The sequence goes on along the minus strand of CM062807.1, from coordinate 495,046,271 downwards.
GTCCTTTGGGCTAATCTAGATTTGGTTGTACCCACTGAACCTAGCTAAGAAAGAGAAAAAAAATTCCCTGCTAGGCCATATAACACTTGGTCAATGAAAGGTAGAGGGAAATGGTCCTTCTTTGTTGCTTTGTTTAACACTCTGTAATCAACACAAATCCTCCACTTTCCATTTTTATTTGGAACTATCACCAAAGGAGACATCTACTCACTGTCTCAGATAGGGTAGATGAATCTTGCATCCAACAAGTTTTGCCAGTCTTCTTTCATTATATCCTTGAGAGATGGATTCATTCTCCTTTAGGGTTGTCAGACTGGTTTGAAACCTTCTTTGATGTAAGTGTGGCGACTACACACTGAGGGGTGCACTCCCTTCATTTCTTTGTAATTCCAAGGAAAGGCATCCAAATTCTCTCTTAGCATATCACATAACTCTTCTCATTGGTGTACAAAAAGAGGGGATGATTTTCAATGTTCTTTCAGGGCCGAATTCTATTGACTTGACACGAGTAGGGTTTGATTCAGCTAAGCATAGATCAACTTGATGGTTGTTCTTGGTTTCCTTCACTACTTCCTCTAGAGACATGGTGTTGGGAGTTAGATTTTGGAGGATGTGTTCAATCAAGTCATCTTCATCACTTTGTCCTCCTCCCATGGCAGTTTCTAGGGTATAGAGTTGGGTGGAGTATACTTCATCTTCTTCCTCCTCTTCTAGCCATAAAGGTAAGTCATGTTCTAGAGATGGCTGAGCAGGAGGGTATAAGACCAAATACTTGGATAGATGCCCATTTTTTATAGTCATGTTTCCAGTCCTGCAGTTGATGTAGGCATTGGTAGTGGCTAACCATGGCATCCCAAGTATGAGAGGATAACCATTAAATTTGGTCTTAGGCTGGAGAACTAAGAAGTCTGTAAGGTACTCCCAGGAGTCAATGGAGAGCATCACATCCTTAACAATCCCCTCGGGGGCTACTGTGGATCGGTCTACAAGCTACAATACTGTGGTGGTATTTCTTAATGAACCCTGGAGATTCAGCTTGAGCATGGTGTCCTTAGTCATTACTGTTGGCATTATGATGCATGTGTTGTACTTGATGGAAACCAACTTGTAGCAGAACATCTCACTTATATATAACTAGATGAATCTATAGAAGAGATATAATATGTGATATAATACATGGGATGCAGGACAACTCAAAGGAATCAGTTCAGATGTAATGAACAATGACAACTCATTAAGATGATAGTTCTCAGAATGACAAGTTAGCTTTGCCATCAAGTCCAAAAGGGGATATTGTTGGCATTATGATACAAGTGTTGTCCTTGATGGCAACTCACACAGATGACAGATCATAGTGCAACAGGTCAGTAGCACAAAATTGATGATTAGACTACAAAGAATGAAGAAAGAAGAGTATATATGCAGGTTCATTGTATACCAAGTAGTGTATACACGCAGCTTATACACGCAGGTTCACTATATACAAAGGCGCGTATACACGCAGGATTGTTGATCAAAAGTTTCGTATGAGTATGCATGCACTTTCATGCACGGAAAAGTGCATACATGTGGGAAAGATTATTTTTGGGTCCGTGGTATTTAGACCTATGGTTTTGGTCCTTGGTATTATGTTCAAAGTGTTGAACCTAGGCATTGGGTCCCTAGTATTGGTTCTAAATGTTTTTGGACCATTGTATTGAGTAAGGCCTATGACTATAAAAGGAGAAGAAGATCATTAGGCAAAGGCATTGAGAAAGTCTTGAATATCTGATGAAGTATGAGATCCAGTATGTAGGTTATGGGTTCATGATGCTTTTCTTGATCTAGGCTAAGGAGGAATCTCAACAGTTGATGGAGAACAAGATCTAAGGATAGATCGGGATCTAATGGCTTGGAATGAATCATCTCTATATGGTTTGATCTTGTTTAGTCTAGATTTGTATACTGACGCATGTAATGTTCTGTAAATTTTATGATCTAGGCATAACTCAAGCTTGGAATAGCTGCAAATCATGAATGAATATTTACAGACATATACGCTGGTTGACTATGATAAAAGTGCATACATACACATCTTAGATGCATCTAAGTAGCTTATACCATATGATCTATGATGTTTGAAGTTACAGGTGTTTCTGGTTGTTGTTGAGTTTTGACGATTGTTTACTAGTGTCATCATTCAGTATATTCAGATTGGTTGATTATGTTTAGCTCTAGTGTTGATGGATGAGATCTATAATGGATTAGGATCAGGATGACTTATCTTTATGTGATCTGATGAACTATATCTGGTTGCTAGCATACGTATTATCCTTGTATATGTAATGATCTGGGTATGTCTGAAGTTAGGAAGTGCAGCGAAGTTATAAGTAAGTAATTAATGACATATACACTGGTTCGATTTGGTGAAGTTGCGTATACATGCTGGTTCGACACTTCCAAGTAGCGTATGCACTCTGATGCATGATTTTTGATGATACAGTTGGTACTAGATATTGGTGTAGAGTTTAGTGTTCTGCTCTATGTTCTGGTGACTACATTTTGTTGACAGAGTTTCAGTGATTCAGTATTGGGTGATTCAGAAATTGATAATGCTAGTGTTGATTGATTGTGTGCTTCAATGATATTGATGGGTCCAGTATGAAAATTGGATGAAATTTGGCTTTCAGATTATGGTGTTGTGCTTTAGGAGTATCCAGTCTAAAAATTTATGAAACATGGTCCCTAGAAGAAAAGAGAAGGTTTTAGTCTTCTATAGGTCAGCACTTGCGTAGTAGTACCTCATCTAGTACAAGAGCTAAGGGGGTTGTAGCTCCCTTCCAGGAGAAGCTGAAGAACAAGAGAAGGTTGTAGCCTTCTATAGGTAGAAGCCTATGTACTGGTATAAGACTGCACCAGTACAGAAACATTGTAAAAAGAAGTTTCTAATTGAAAGAAGATAGAGAAAAATTGCAGCAGGTGGTTTTCACCCACATTGGGTTTCCACCTTACATCTCGGTGTTCATGTGTGTTTCTTATGTGTGATGATCTATTCTGTTTACTGCTTCTGTTTACTGTTTATATGGTTAATAATGTTCTGATGCACTCATTAAGGATCAACTAACTAAATCATAAGTTTATTGGATATATGCTTGTTGCATTACACACAATTGTGTATACACGCGGTTTGCCTTAACTGAAGTAGTGTATATGAATCTTCATATGGAAATGAAAAAGTTATATTGATTTGATAATATTGATTCACCCCCCCCCCCCCTCTTAGTATTATTTCCAACAATTGGTATCAGAGCAGGTCCTTTGGTAGAAGCTTGATCACTTGAAGGAGATCCGTAGAACAATGGGAAAGAAACTTAAGAAGAAAGTGCCTAAGAAGAAGAAGACATCTCAGAAGAGCTATGACAGTGGGAGAATCGATTGGGGAATATGTGGAAGAAGCACTTTAGATTCAAAATCACTTCAAACTGAAGATGAACAAGCAAAAGAACTATCAGGTATGAATTTGTTATCCTCTGGTGATACATTTATCCATCCATTTGAAGATGATGAAAGTGATAGCAAAACAACTGAATTTTCTCTTATGGGTGAGAAAGAAAGATATCAAATAGAGGTAGAATTTAAAAGGCTTACAGACAAAATTAGAGTTCAACAAGATCTATTGAACAAAATGGAATGTTCCTTCAAAGAAGAAGCTACCAAACTAAAAGCTCAACTTGAGGAAGGAAACAAGGTAAGGAAGTTATTCAAGGACAAGGAAAATCAATGTCAAAAGTTGCAGGATGAAGTGACATCATTAAGAAATGAAGTCAATAAAAGGAGCACAACAATCAAGAAACTTAGAGATAGATCCAGTTACTATGAAAGTCTTGAAGCTACGATCCTCTCACTAAAAGAGGATCTTGAAGAATTAAATAAGCAGAATAAAGAACTACTCCAAGCTCTTGAAAACTAAGAAAACGAAGTTCTTGAACTAAGACATCAGTTGGAAGAAGGAAGAAAAGCTGAAGAAAACATGAAGAAGTAGTATCATGAAAAGGAGGAGCAACATCAGGTTGAGGTAAATATTCTAAAAGAAAACTTAGAAGAAAAGGATAAGCTCTTACAATTTCAAGATAGTACTAAGATCTTGGATGATATTCTTAGTTGTCAAAGGTCTCTTGCTATCAAATCTGGCCTTGGTTTTTATGAATCTGTTGAAGATGAATCTAGCTCACAAGAAGAGGCAAGGAACTCTAGTGAGAAATCTAAAATAATCGACAAGGAGATGAGAGGACAACCCCATCAACAGCCAAGGAAAGAAATTCTTCAAAGAAAATATTTTACTCCTCTGATTAATAATGTTGAATGCTATGTATGTCATAATCTTGGACATGTTGCAACCAGATGCAGAAGAAGAATGGTTCAAGACTATCAGATAGAAAGATCATCACGTTCCAGGTACTTTAAGGGATATTGCTTTGCTTGCAATATGTTTGGTCACGAAGCTGTTGATTTCTACAGAAAGAATATGAAACATATAAGATGTTATGCATGTAACAAGCTTGGACATACAACAAAGGAATGCAGGAACAAAGTACGAGCACCATACCAAAAGGAGAAAACATCATCACACTTGAAGATATCGAAGAAGAAGGAAGTACAGTCAGAAAGATGTGGCACAACACAATATACAGGCATAACAGACTCAGAAGGAGCTGAAAGTGTAAAACTTCAGTGTCCTAAATCTCATACACAAGTTTCATAAAGGGAAGTCGTATATATACGCGAGTTAGTTATTGCACAATCGCATATATGTTAGTTTGAGGAAAAGCAGTAGGGACAGGCTCAGGAAAAAGGGTCTGATATGATTCAATTCATTATTTGCTCTGTTTGATAATGGTTACAATCTGCTGATGATGTGTGATACTTGTAATATGTTTAGAAGTGTTTTGATCCTAACTTGATGATGATGATTCCTTGATACTTCTTGCTGATATATGCATGATCAGATCTGATAGTAAACAAGATGGCACAGGTTCAGGGGGAGCATATGCCTTTAATAATGCATTGTTGGCATTATGGTTAGTAGTCCTTGGTGATAATGCTTATATGGCTAAATGATACATCTTGCTATGGTTATGAGTTGTCCATAGCAAAATCTCATATGATTCTTGGGGTTATATAGTTGGTGTTCAGATCAAGATTTGTGGTTGATGATGCATATATGGTGCTTACATGGTGATCTTCATAAGGATAACGAGAAGTACAAATCTTGAATACACATCTTCATTACTTGATGATGAGTCACCCATATGCTGCTATCGTCATATGCATAAAGATCATATAATACAGTTATGATGAAGGATTCCTATAGTTCTTGGCACTCATGTGGATGAGGATTCTTGCTGTTGATGATATCAAGAAGTCTTGACAAATGATCTTAAGCTCAAGATACATAGTGCTAGATACATGAATTATTACTCAAAGTTGCATTGTTGAAGACATGATGATGATGAGTTCTTACCTACATGATGATAGGTTGATACTTACATTGATTGATGCAAATGTTCCCAAGTGATGATACTTGGATCATGCAAATCTTGATGTTGATGAGATGGCTATGGTGTTTTTCACATATGAGATAATGTGAATATTTTTTTCATGGAAGGCTATGATAATGTTCAAAAGGATGAGTTGATATCTATATGCAGATATACCTTGTTACAGGTTGATGACTTCTACACTAATGGACATATACAGGTTGCTGATCTGGATGTGGTAGATAGATGCCTATGGAGCAGATCATACAGTACTGATGATACTTGCTAATGACTATCATATGTAGTCTCTATGTCATGTATTTCTTTTCTTATCAAGGTCATGTAACGGCCTATTTTGGTTTCCCCACTATGCCTGGGATGGATGATGTAATGTTCTTGTTTTATCATGTGTAAACCTTTGATGTATTCTCACTTGGTTGGGTGGATAAGTCAATATTGGTATATCCCCACTTGGTTGGGAGATTCATGTATGTATGAGTCTTTATAATGTATAGAGTCATGTTCTTCTTGTAGAACAACTTTTTGCAGACCTTGCTTACAGTCAGCGGGAGCATGAACATCACACTTCAGCAGAGCAAAGATTTCAGCATGTACTCAGAGGGAACATGAATAGATTGGTACACCTTGGCATATACAAAGGGGGAGCTCATTCAGAGATTTCAGCAAGTACTCAGGGGGAGTATGGACAGCGAAATGTTTATCAAGGAAAGACAATATCTTGGTCCGCCCTTTGCCCTTGATGTCAAAGGGGGAGAGTGATTTGGTGTTGTTTCCATCAAGTCCAAAGGGGGAGATTGTTGGCATTATGATGCATGTGTTGTACTTGGTGGCAACTCACTTGTAGCAGAACATCTCACTTATATATAATTAGATGAATCTATAGAAGATATATCAGATGTGACAGAATACATGGGATGCACGACAACTCAAAGGAATCAGTTCAGATGTAATGAACAATGACAACTCATTAAGATGACAGTTCTTAGAATGACAAGTTAGCTTTTCGATCAAGTCCAAAGGGGGAGATTGTTGGCATTATGATACAAGTGTTGTCCTTGATGGCAACTCACACAGATGACAAATCATAGTGCAACAGGTCAGTAGCAAAGAATTGATGATCAAACTACAAAGAATGAAGAAAGAAGAGTATATACGCAGGTTCACTATATATTAAGTAGTGTATACACGCAACTTATACATGCAGGTTCACTATATACAAAGGTGCGTATACATGCGGGATTGCTGATCAAAAGTCATCTATATGTGATCTGATGAACTAGATCTAGTTGCTAACATATGTATTATCCTTGTATATGTAATGATCTGGGTATGTCTGAAGTCAAGAAGTGCAGTGAAGTTATAAGTAAGTAATTAATGACATATACGCTGGTTTGCTTTGGTGAAGTTGCATATACATGTTGGTTCAGCACTTCCAAGTAGCGTATGCACTCTGATGCATGATTTTTGATGATGCAGTTGGTTCTGAATATTGGTGCAGAGTTTAGTGTTCTGCTCTATGTTTTGGTGACTGCATTTTGTTGACAGAGTTTCAGTGATTCAGTATTGGGTGATTCAGAGATTGATGATGCTAGTGTTGGTTGATTGTGTGCTTCAATGATATTGATGGGTCCAGTATGAAAATTGGATGAAACATGGCTTTCAGATTATGGTGTTGTGCTTCAGGAGTATTCAGTCTGAAAATTTATGAAATGTGGTCCCTGGAAGAAAAGAGAAGGTTTTAGCCTTCTGTAGGTTAGCGCCTGCGTACTAGTACCTCAACTAGTACAAGAGCTAAGGGGGTTCTAGCCTTCTGCAGGTAGAATCCTGCATACTGGTATAAGACTACACCAGTACAGAAACATTGTAAAAATAATTTTCTAATTGAAAGAAGATAGAGACAAATTGCAGCAGGTGGTTTTCACCCACATTGGGTTTCCACCTTACATCTCGGTGTTCATGTGTGTTTCTTATGTGTGATTATCCGTTCTGTTTACTGCTCCTGTTTACTGTTCATTTGGTTAATAATGTTTTGATGCACTCATTAAGGATCAACTAACTGAATCATAAGTTTATTGGATATACGCTTGTTGCATTACACACAGTTGCGTATACACGCGGTTTGCCTTAGCTGAAGTAGCGTATATGAATCTTAATATGGAAATGAAAAAGTTACATTGATTTGATAATACTGATTCACCCCCCGCTCTCAGTGTTATTTCCAACAATTACATTAATGGCAGCCCCAAGATCAATCAAGGCATGTGGGATAATGGTGGCATTGATGTGTACATATACTACAAGACTTTTAGGGTGTAAATACTTTGGGAAAATCCCCTACCCCAGCATTAAGTTGTACAGTTGTCCAATGACATTAATGGTAGGGGTGTCTCTTTTTCGTCTCCCCAGATGTTTGAAACACTTCTCTTTAATCAACTTGTTGTAAATAGGTACATCCTTAATAGCTTGGAGAAGTTGGATTTTGACACATAGATTTTTCAATTCACCCAGAAGTTCATTTTCTTTTGGGGCATGTTGGATTGGATGAGTTAATCTTTTAGGAAAGGGTGGTGGATTCACTCTAGGCATACATTTTCTCTTTCCTCTTCATGCTCCCTAGGTGGAGATGGAGGTTGGTTATCCATGAGCACTCTCCCAGACCTAAGGTTGATTTCCTAAATTTCCACAACATAAGCGAGGTAGAATGTCTCTCCATTGTAGACCTGTTGTGCCTATCTATTGTTTGGGTTCAGGTTTGTTTGGGCAGGCATCTCAGGTTTTTAGGTGGAGCAGGGTGTAAAAGTTGTGGTTGAGTAGGAGGTGAAGGAAACAAAGATGGAGCATTGTTGTATGGTGGCCTCCACCCCTGGGGTGGTGCATTCTGCTGAGGTTGTGGAGGGGTATCTGGATGAAATGGTTGGTTGGTTGGCTGGGAATGGTACTAAGGTGCAAAAGACTAGGGGAAGGTGTAGACTAGGAGGGATGAGCAGGGGGGCCCAAGAGGGAATGGATGTGTTTTGGTTAGGGTTATAACATGTATAGGATGGCCCTTGCATGCCCTGCTGGTATGGTCAAGGTCCATGAGGTCTCTGTTGATTTATGTAGTAGAATTGTTCAGTCACCCCTTCAGTTCCCTCATACATAGCTTTTAGTTGAGGTAGAGAAGGGAACTTGTCTCTGGATTGGTTTTCTTCACAGGCTGAGTAGAGACTACAGCAGAAGCATTGGATGTCAAGGAAGACACCAGAGCAATGAAGGACATGGACAAAGATTGAGTTGCCGAAAGGATGAGCAACACTTTCAGTAGGGGGTGATGATGAGGCTCATCAATGGGTAAAATATATGGACCTTAATATGCCTCCAAGCTTACTAAAATCAACTCTTCTCATAATTCTTTACATGTTTTAATTATAGTTTGCTTAATGAGATGAGTAAAAGTACAATGTTATATCTAGTGGTCTAATGTGCATTGACTATAGTTTTTTCGGAGAAAATTATGGCTAATTAAGGTGCAGGAACTCGAATGAGACAAGAAGGAGAGATTACATGATATGGGTCTTCCTCATTAAATCCTCACTTATTCAAAGATCCCTCAATCAAATCTCGCTAGCTCGGAGTTTTAGGTAGCCGAGTGATGAGGATTATTGGGAGCCGAGGCAGTGATAGTTAGGAACCAGTTATTATTAATACTAGGAGCCAAGCCTCCCTATATTTAAGTAAGTTGTTGGAAACTTTAGTTGTATAATTAAGGAGGCCTAGAGCCTCATTATGATTCATATTTTTATGCAAGAGAATATTGATCTTGATCACCACCACCTCAAGTTTCTTCATATGAATTGTATGGATGCATTCTTGGGATACAGATATAGCATCATGAATGAAATGATTTGGAATGAAGCCAAATTGTTTGCCAGTGATATATGTCAAGAGGGAAGATTTTATCCTCTCTGCAATAATCTTGGAAATGATCTTTTCAATAATATTGCACAAGGAGATCGACCAGAAATCATAAAAAGAGGATGAGTTCGAGACCTTCGAAATTAGACAAATAATGGTGGACTTAATAGCTCCAGAGATCTTCCACTCAATTCTAGACTCCTATACCATTTCCAACAGTTCCCCATTCATATTATCAAAGAAATGTATAAATAACTCCACCATCCATCTGTTTGGTATAGGACATTTATCTCTTGCAAAATATTTGAGTACCAACAGGAGTTCTTCCACCGTAATAGGCTTATATATAGCTACATTTTCCACAACATAAAACATGATGGGATATTCGTCCACTCCCCATAAAAGGTCCTCATAATTAATCCCCTCCCTATCAATAAACAAGTTTTTTAAAAAAGTGACCACTTCCCTTCGAATTTCGTCATCTGAATATACCATGTTATCATTTTCCCTGTGATATTCCAAATGGAATTACGATTCCTCCTCTAAGTGCCATATTGGTAGAAGAATTTTGTGTTATGGTCCCCCACCAGAATCCATATGGCTCTACTCTTCAACCTCCATGTGGTCTCCTAGACTTCTAGGATCTACTTTTTCCTAGTTTCCATAACATTTAGTTTGTTAAGTATATGTGAAGAGGGTGTCTGTGTAGTAAAGGTCTTTCCAGACTCACCTATCTCTGCCAAAAATGATTTCAATTCTAGTAATAATTATGTGCCTTTAAGTCTCTCCCATGTTTTAGTCCAACTTTTCAATCATTTGTGTTTATAAATGATACTATCCATGGATGACTTGTGTCCAGATCCCATGCGTGCATTCCATAAGTCTTTAACCATGGAGGTATAAGAATCATCCAACAAACAAGTATGGTTAAATTTGAACAATACCCCTCTTCTAATTGACTCTGCTCTCTAGGATAAGACAATAAGAAAGTGGTCAAAAAAATATGAATGTTCCATATCTGAATGAAGATTCCCTAGAGTACCACACAACAATTGATGGGCTAGGAACCTGTCGAGCCTTTTACCAATATACGAGTCACTGCTTCTCCCATTGCACCAAGTAGGAACAAGTGGATTAGGACATATATCCTCCAAGTGATTCTCTTCAAACAAACAATCTATTCTAGCAACCACAAAATCACCACGGCCATTTTTAACCCAAACCCCCTCGTAGTTTAAAGTGGCATTAAAATACCCACCAAATATAACTGACCCAATCTGTATGATATTATATGCCTCCATCCTATCCCAAAAAGTGTTCCAACTATCATAGGGAGAATTTATGTTGCAAATGTGAACCCTCTCTTCCAATCCAGAAATGTGACCGAAGAGTGGAATACCAGGAAATAATTTGTAAGCATAGAAATTGGCCTAGTACGGATCCCATAAAGCCATTAGTGCCCCAGAAAAACCACAAGAATCAACAGTAACCACATGCCAAGCTAGGGCAATGGACATAAAATAGGAAATGACCCGAGTATTGTCTGGCATCATCTCCTGAATGAGAATGATAGATGGCCAGAAAAAATTCACAAGCAAATCAAGGGAGAGCTTCTTCGGGGCATCCCATAAGCCCCTCATATTTAAAGAGAAAATATTCATCAAGAACCAAGAACTAGGGGCTCAATTTCTCTAAGGGCCCAAGATGAGGGATAATTTAGAATGAGCATGTCCTTCAAACCTTTAAGTATATCATTCAAATCTGTATTTGGTGGTTGACCCGATTTTGGACCCTGTCTTCGTCTACCACCCTTGCCTGTGCCTCAATATGTATTGACGTTTTGTCCTAAGTTAATGTTGATCAAGGGACCATTCCCTTTACGAACCATGAGAGAGGAGAGATTCAAGGCTGAATTTAAGAGAAGGAATTCTAGGTCATTATCAACAGAGTTATGAGGGGAAGAAGGGTGTTCATCAACGGGCTGGGAGGGGAGGGGAGCAAAAAAAATGGTGGGGGTATTCTGGCCAGCCAAGATCAAAGGGGAGGAATTGTAGGTGGGAGAATAAGGGGGAGGAGCCATCGATGACCAGGAAACAATAAAGGATGAGAGAGGAGGATTTGAAGAGTAAAGGGTAGACGAGAGGGGAGGATTCAAAGAGAATTGTGCCGTGGGCCCCCAAGTCATTCCACAAGGGTAGGTGGCACTCCAAAGGGGAAGAAAACGATAAATAAATAGGGGAAGAAGAGAAATGTACAACATAATCATTAGGGGAAGTAGAGAAATGTACAACATAATCATTAGGGGAAGACGAGAAGTGTACAACATAATCATTAGGGGAGGATGAATTACCCTATTCTGAGTCCGAATTTCGAAAGGTATTTCAATCATATTTGTCCATCACCTCTCCTTGTATTTGAAGTCTTTGTTGAATGCACCGCAGGTATCATCCTAGGAGGTGCCCTGTTTGATGACATAGCAGGCATCAAAAAGGTATGCCCCCAATAATCAATCCTTTGATAGAAATGATGAGAGTCTCATTCCATCTCAAAGCTACCTAGAAGCCCACCTGAAAAACAAAACTCCACTAGAATCCAGATGACCCTCTTGTCCCTAGCCCCCAATATATGAGGGTCCATGTACCTAAATTTACCCAACGCATTTCGAATTTACATCAACGCCTGCCTCATCCAAAATACTGGTGGCAATCCTAGAAGCTTTACCCAGACTAAGTTATTATGAGGAGTATACAGAAATGGGTTAAAGCCCACATACCATAAACATAATTGTAGGAAACGCCTCCCACGAACCAATGGTCTCGACGAAATGCACTCGTCATCATCTTGGTGAAGAAAATGGAAAGAGAACCAATGATTTAACAAGCAGCTAACCTTCAGAGTATATCACAGGAAGGGAGTCCATTGAGCAACGACCCATCCAAACATGTCCAAATCTCTAGTCCCCGAATAGTTCCATCATCCAACAAGGGTTCGATTCTACAACATGATAACACTATCCCACAGAACATCGTGCCCAAAGCTGAGAAACTTTTCTTCAGCCTGCCTGTGAATGGGTTTATGTTTTCAACCAGGAGGGCAAACAACATCAGTTGGATGGAAAGTGGTCGCATGCATGTCGGATGTCACCTTGTCACCCAAAGGCGGTGCAAGGAAAGTGCCATGTGTATCACTTAAGACATTGTTCATGTGGATAGAACTGCTCCTTTCAGCCTCCAACATGGCTTGAATGAAGGCATCATGTAGGGAGATGTCAACATCAAGAGAGTCTCCTAAGATTATACCCACCTGGTCAATCGCATCCCTAGCATACATCACCGTCATCAATGTAGAATTAAAAGGAAGCATCCACTTTCCAACAAACCATTAATGTCAACCCATATAGAAATAATGATCTCACCTACACCTGCATGTTTAGGCAATGAACGAAATCTTGACGAAAATGTTGCAGTATGCCACCAAAGATGAAAACAAGAAAGCCTCGAGTATCTAGTGTAATCCACCTCATCCCCCCATCAATGAGAATTCTTAAAAAGGAAACCCCTGATTGCCCCAAATCCCTGGAAAGATGTGTGCCCTGACTGTAATAATGAACATTGGCCTGCCTAAACCAAACCACTGGATGTACAAACGCCTGTGCAGAGATCTGCCTAAGAATGTATATCAATAGAATTCGAAAATGGCAAGTATTAGGATTCAAAGAAGGTCATCATGGCCGAAAAAGGTGAAAATTGAGTTTTCAGAATGCCAAAGATGATCAAGCCCCGATGTCGGGAAAATTCATCAATTTTCAGCCGCACCCAGAGAAGATGTCAGAGATGACCAAAAAAAAGAAGCTCCAAATTGTCTAGTCTGTGAAATCATCAGTGGATTGCAGTACCAACATGTAGGTAGCCACAACAGATTGAGATATGAAGATTGAACACCATTACTGACAGCAACAACAACACCAACATCCAAAATAGTTCCAAAACTTGTTGCATATTTGAATACAAAAATCTTTACATGGTCATGAGACAATGAAGAAATTTATCCATTTATGCCATGGGAAGGTCAAACTATTCTGATGGAATTGTGTACCAGTTTCAATATACTCCACTAGAGAGATTATAAAAAGGATTTTCCTCCACCCATGCATTAGCACTTGTTTCATTAGCTTAAAATGTACTGCATACATTTTGAAAAAGATGTATACAACACAACATAGTAAAAGGATAATCTTCAAAGTTTCTATAAGTGGAAAGTCACAGTTTCCCACCACCATGAATAAATTTCCCTATATGGAATGAAGAAATACCATGATTCGAAACAGAGAGCTCCAAATACCTGAAAAGAAATTGAACCCTAGAAACTTCCAATCCTTCGAAACAACTCATAGAGCATCTTGAACACTACAACACCACTTGCACTAATCCGAGATGACTGCCTTTAACTTGTGCTTTTTTAACATCGACGACAATTCAAAGTATTAGTACCCCTCCAAGTTTGTAGAGTTCCTCTACATTACAGACCTCCTCCCCAGTCACAGAAACTCCACTAGCGAGCTTCTCCAAGGTCTCGAGCTCCTCCACTTACACCTATATTATTATTAATGTTATCCATAGAAGGAAACTCAATAAGATTCACATCATTTATATTTATAAATTGAAAATTTAAATGTAAAAAACATTTATAAATAACAATTTTAAAAATTTTAAAAATTTAAACATTTTCACCATTAATGTTATAATCATTATAAATATGCATTACATGAAATAATAATCTTTTGGTCCAGTGAAAATTGATGAAATTAAATTTATTGTAAAAGTTAATAAAAATAAAAACCTTATCTTACTAAAGACATTAATAATCTTGTTATAAAATGTTTAAGAAGTCTTAAAATGAAAAATAATGAGGAACACACTTTATCCCTCTACTTGAAAGATCAATTTTCTAAAAATTATTTCACATATTCTTCATTTTGAATGTTCATGATATTTCCAAAATCAAGTAGCTAGCATTATATGTAAACATTGTCCCTCAAACTAATGTTTATAAATTTGTTAAATATAACATTTTCAAAACCTTATTTTACTAAAGACATTAATAATCATGTTATAAGAAGTCCTAAAATGAAAAATAATGAGTATTACCCTCTTTATCCCTCTCTACTCTCGAAGATCACATGTCTAAAAATTATGTCACATATTATTCATCTTGAATGTTTAACATCCTTCCACAATCAAGAAACTAACACCATATGTGAACATTGTCCCTCAAACTAAAATATATAAATTTGTTAAATATAACATCTTTTATGCATCTTTAATACTAGGAACATTAAATTGTATTGCAAATTTTGGTAAAATCTTGAAAATAGGATTAGTGCTTTGAGGACTAATTTATTTTCAATAGCATTTCATTGTATGATTATAATTTGGATATTTTGGTTTTTAAAACGCCATAACAGTTTTTCTCTTATTATTATTATTATTATTATTATTAGTATGTTCTGTATTGTTGAGGTTACATGGTGGTCATGTCCAAGAATAACACTAAAACATGGTGGGGAATTGAATTGGTGACATAGCATCGAGGAGTGCCTTGAAAACACACTAGATGACTGTCTATCTAAGACCCCATGGACAAGGTCATAAATTATTCAATATTGATAAGTTTTTCTTTTATTATCCTAATATATAAACTAAGTAATTATTCTATCTTTAATGGAATTGCTCGTATTGCAATCTTATTCAAAAATAAAGACAAAAGTGTGTCTGAATAATTTTAATGGACAATTTGAGGCCCCAAATTGAAGTGGATGTAACTTATATAATTTCTTAGAATCACTATTACAACCCAAATTCTATAATACAATGACCACTATACTTCTTATGGAAATGGCCTTGCTAAAATTTGATTCATAAGTGGAACAATAATCACAACACAAAAAATTTTCATGTGGGTTTTAAGTTAGAAACAAAAAATAGTTGTAACTTATCTTATACTTCTCAAAATAAATATCATGAACCCAATTATTATTGAAATTTCATGAATTGAGTTTTGTAATGTCATCATTCAACCCTAAAAGCTTCCTGGATATTAAATTTGTGAATTTTCATCCTTAGGGATATTATGAAATACAATTAAACAAGTAGTAGTAACGAGCAATATTTAATCCTTGTAAACCCTAAATTTATATGCAATCTAAGAGAAAAGACAATAATCACTTTTCTCCAACGCTTTTCTATCAGTATTTTAAAACGATTATGTTTTCTTTTATTATTTGTAGTTTCTCTATGTTTTGTGTTATTGCATTTCTATAAAACAACAGTAGCATAAATTCATTTCTGAATATGTTTAAGTGCTGCAATATTTTAATGGCATGTATAAAAAACAGTTAAAAATATTTTGATTGTGATATAATCTTATCATAGTTATTTCAATTAATTTATTAATTAAAAGAATTAATTTAAATCATTTTTCAATTCTGAATTAAATTGTTAATTTCTTAATCATCTACTAAGGAAAATTATTGTAGATCACAATAAAACTGTTAAACCCAGGTAATAAATAGATTGTTTTCATATATTTGATATTTTAGTTATAAATCATTCCAAAATCCATTTTTCTATCTCGTTATAAGAATTTCATATTCATTTTATTACCTCCCATGGGGAAATTGGTCCCATTATATCCAGTTAGAGCCACTATTGTGAATGGAAAAGGAGTTATTTAAGGTCCAGACCAGGTGGTTATCCCCCATGTTGGTGTAGGGAATTTCGAGGTATGAACATTTTGGCGCTAGAATGAGGACCACAACTATGAATTGCAAAGATAACTCACTCTAAATCAACAAGCCATTCCAAGAGTCACTCCCGTTCAAGATCACCTCCAACTTCTCAATCCTCATCCAAAACTCCTATTTCTAGATCAGAAGTTGAACAGTCACTCCAAAAATATCCTATAACATTATCCCCGTCAACTAATTCACCTTCTTCCCATCAAGAATCAGAGGTTGAAACTTTAATTGAAAAATTAGAAAGTACTTCTATCTCCGGTAAAAAGCATCAACGATTAGAAAAATCTTAAGGTAGTGTATCTTCATCTTTTCAATCCACTCAGATTCTAACTCATTCTCAAAGAGAGAAGCTTGGGGTTCATCTTGTTGAAATTCCCCTCCCTTATTTTTGAAATAAGACTAAGAAAACTGAATCACAATCATCTACTAGTGATATTTTATCAAATTCCCCGCTGCAAACACCTTCATTCCCTCCATTCGTTCCCACTTCTTCTTCTCAAAGTATTGGTGCTAACACTAAACCTTCCTTTACTTTCACTCAAACACCATCAATATCCACACCCACTCAAACTCCCATTCAAACTCCAATAATGGCAGCCAAGCCATGGGATAATCCTAGTGTTGTACGAATGGCAACTTCCCTTCATGCTTTACCTAAAAATCCTAAAAGATGGCTACCAAAATTCAATCCTAATGATGGATTTCCTGCTAAGGAACATATCCATAATTATATGTTAGCTATCAATATTAATGGAGTATCTGAAAAAGATTGTGTAGTAATATTATTTCCCTACACTCTTCAAGAATCAACAGGATCGTGGTACTTTTCATTGCCAGCCAGATCTATAACTAGCTAGGATATTTTTGAAGAACAATTCTTAACCAAGTTTGGTGATGATCGCACTACTACCACTTTGATTAATGATCTCTCCTATATTAAAGAAAGTCCTAGTGAAAAACTCAAGGATTTTAAGTTTATATTTAATAAACTCTTAAATAAAATCACAGATACATATAAACCTAGTGTTGATGTACATAATGAGTGGTATATATCTCCCTTACCTTCAAATATTGAATTTTTTGTTGATAGGGCTAATAAAACAACTCTAGCTTAAAACATGAAAGAAGCATTAGCAGTTGAGAAGAGGATAATTGCTTTAGAAAATAAAATTGAATTGGATGAATGAAAAGACAAAAGGGTTTCATTTAAAGATGAATCAAAAAAGAAAACTCCTAAAGATCCCTTTGATCTGGAAGGATTACAAAAATTCCTAAAAACTATGTCTAACGAGATGGTAGATATTAAAAAACATGTAGTTAAATCTTCTTCCAAGAAACCATTTAGACTTTTTAGAAGAAACCATCCAACTAATCCTCAACCTCCAGACACCATATCAAATGCTGAAACTGATGATGAGGATGAGGAAGAAGCAACATTTTTTGCTGATGAATTCCAAGATGAACAAGCTATTGAGTTAAACAGAATGTGGGATTTCATTCTTCCTTTATCTGATAGTGAAAATGAACATGAAGCACTACCTGTTAGTACAAGAAGTAAAGCTCTAGAAGATCATGTACAACCAATTCAAAAACAAAGACCTTCAACTCCTCTTGCTAAAGATAAAGCTATTAATAAAAAATCCACTTCCACATCTAATCAAGCCATTCCCTCTTCATGTAATTCTCCATCTTCACCCAAAACCTTAGTAGTGTCAGATAATATTGAATATAACATAGTAGAGGACATGAAAAAAGTACAAGCAAATATTTCCCTCTATGAACTCATTAAACTCAAACAACAACAGAAGCTTTTATTGAAAGAATTGAATGCAATATCTACTTCTCCTCTCCCTGCTATTGTAATATACAAAGCTGCAAATGGAATGGGTAAATCTCTTGTTAATTCATTGACTGATTCCTCTGACGCTATTTTGATAGATGATAGATCTAATTCACATACCCCTCCTTTCTTGTTCACTTTCGAGATATTCAATAAGAATGTACATAACTTCTTGGTAGATTCAGGATCTTCTTCGAACATTATGCCATATTCAATTTATTTAAAATTGAACGTGTCTCCTAAAAAAATATTAAGTTCATATTGTGCAGCTCGATAGGACAAAAGTCGAAGTCATAGGAGAAATGAATTCAGTCCTCATTCTATTATCTTCAAATCCTAAAGTCTGTCAAATAATTGATATTCTAGTTGTCAACATTTCAAATTTCTATGGTTTGATTCTTAGTGGAGATTGTTCAGAAAAATTACACAGTTACTTTTCCACTGATTGGTATCACTTGTGGCTTCCTTACAATGGTAAGCCAAATCAAATTAAAATCAACAAAGAAAAACACATCAAAAATTCAGTAACATATTTTGAGGGTGAAAATGAGCCAGTAGCGTTTAATAATAACATCCTTGGAAATTACTCTACTGAATCATTTTTTGGGAATTTCAATGCACAAATGTCACCTTTGTTGAATAATTCAGTAACTTCCCAAATCGAAATTTTTTCACAAATAGATTCTTCTAGATGTGTAAATATGTTAGAAAAACCATTATTTAACTCTTTGTTTTGGAAATTGTATTTTGTTGGATCAAATTCAAGTGATGGTGCAGGAGCAGGTTGCATATTGATTAATCCTGAAGGCGAGAAAATAATTCTAACTTGCAGATTAGAATTCGAATGCACAAATGATATTGCAGAGTATGAAGCATTGGTCCAAGGTGTGTACAAAACAATACACCTTCACGTTAAATACCTTCAATTTTTTCAGAAATGGTAATTAAACAAGTAATAAACACTATGTATTGCATTTCTCGACACTTGAAGCATTATCAGTCTTTAGTTCAATCTCCCACTTCACATTTTTTAGCTTTTAACATTTCTTCTATTCCTAGGATTCAGAATGCTAGTGCTCACCTTCTCGCTAATGTTGCATC
The DNA here is from genome assembly GCA_031772625.1 of Pinus tabuliformis. Lineage (NCBI taxonomy): Eukaryota > Viridiplantae > Streptophyta > Pinopsida > Pinales > Pinaceae > Pinus > Pinus tabuliformis. The sequence goes on along the minus strand of CM062807.1, from coordinate 495,027,103 downwards.
AAAACTAATTCTATCTGAATAAATTTTCTATAGAGTTAATTCTTAGACCATCCATTCCTGATAATATCACCCACTGGTGAGTATTTGATGATGATGAAGACATCTTAAACTTCTTAACTTTAGAGAAATCATACGATAACCAAATCATTGATGAAGAAGAACACGACAATCAATTAAAAAATAAAATCAATGATAATCCCATACCAAAATCTGTAGTTAAAATTGAGGATCTTTATGATTTAAAAGACAAATTCAAAAAGGTTACTAATACAAAACTTCAAAGTTCGACTTTAAGATTTGAGTTAATAAACCTTGGGATGCATCTTAAACCTTAGAACATTAACTTAGGACTTGGTCTCTCATTTGGCGAAAGATTATCCTTCATCCAATTGTTAAAGAAATGTAAGGATATGTTTGCTTGGAGTTACGAAGATCTCAAAACATTTGACACTTCCATCATTCAACACACAATTCCGATGACATCTAATGATAAAACTGTCCAACAAAAGTTAAGGCAAATTCATCCGAACTTAGAAAGTCAAATCAAAACAAAATTGAATAAACTTCTTAAGGCCAAAATCATTTTTAATGTTAGGCATCCAAAGGGGGTTTCCAACTTAGTGCCTGTTAGGAAGAAAAATGGCGATATCCGAATTTGTATAGATTTTAGAAACCTCAATAAGGCCAGTCAAAAGGATAATTTCCCATTGCCTACTATGGGACAAATTTTGCAATCAGTTGCAGGTTCAGAACTTTTGTCTTTCTTTGATGGTTTTTTAGGATACAATCAAATCATGGTCCACCTAGATGATAGGCTTAAGAATAATTTCAAAACTAAATCGGGAACTTATGCCTACCAAAAAATGCCATTTGGGTTAATAAATGCAGGGGCAACTTTCCAAAGGGCTATGGATATAACTTTCAAAGCCATGTTAAACAAAATGGTTGTTGTTTACTTAGATGACATTACTGTTTATTCTAAGGAAATAAATAACCATTTACATGACTTAAAACAAATCTTTGAATGTTGTAGAAAATATGGGATTTCATTAAATCCGAAAAAGCATTTATTCGCTCTTAGTGAAGGAAAACTTTTAGGATTCATTGTATCGAAAGATGGAATTTTTTTTGACCCTGCTAGAAAAAAAGAAATTTCAGAAACTCCTCTCCCACATAATAAAAAATCCATGCAATCATTTTTCAGATAGATCAATTTCATCAAAAAATTTGACCCTGATTTTTCACAAATTGTTCTACCATTACAACAAATGAACAAGAAAAACTCGACCTTTAAGTGTGGTCATAATGAAAGACAAGCTTTCAACTCAATTAAAAAAAAAATCATTAATGCTCCCTCTCTAAGTACTCTGAATTTCTCTGATCAATTTATCTTGTATACTTTCACTTCTTCAACATCTTATGTTGCTGTATTAACAAAAATTAACGATCAAAAAATCGAAACACCTATATCTTTTTTCAGTTCAAATTTTCAAGGAGTTGAACTAGATTACTCAGAGGTAGAGAAACAAGCATTTTCAATTTATAAATCTATAAATCATTTTAGACCTTTTCTCTTAAAAAGACACATGAAAGTGATAGTCCCATTCCTAGCAGTGAGACAATTACTTATGCAGAAAGAGTTAGGAGAAAAGAGAGAAAATTGGGTAACAACTCTACAGAAATATGATATTGAAATAAAAATGGCCAAAATTGTCAGAGGACAAAGTTTCTGTAGATTTCATACAGCAATATCCAACTGACCAGCTGATCAGGACACAGGTAACAATGAACACATATCTGAGGTAAGCCTTATTGATGCTGAGTCCCAATACGTTGATCTAATTTTCTATTTAAAAAATGGATATGCTCCTTTAGAACTCAATCATAAGAGAAAAATATCTTTAAGATTGAAAGCAAATCAATATGAGATTGTTGATAATGTGTTATTCAGAAGAAACTATGATTCCATTTGTTAAGATGTCTTGAAAAATCTGAAGCCCAAAAGGTTTTGCATGAACTTCGCAATGGAACAACAAGAGGACACTTTGGATACTACCGTGCATAAAATCCTGCATGCATGATACTATTGGCCCACTCTCTTCAAATATACTCATTCACATGTAAGAAAATGTAAAAAATGCCAAACCACGTGTGGAAGACAACGAAAACTAGCCTTGCCACTGCAACCAATGAACATTGAACAACCTTTCGAACAATGGGGAATGGATATCATAGGTGAGATCATTCCTCACTCTTCTAAACAACATAAGTATATTTTGACTGCTACAGATTATTTCACTAAGTGGGTGAAAACAATTCTGTTAAAGGTAGCCAATTTTGATGTTGTTACTAAGTTTATTGATCAATTTATCATTACAAGTTTTCGTTTACCTTCTACACTTATATTTGATAATAAGACTTATTTTTTGGGTAATAGTATGACTAAGTTTTCACTTAAGAGAGGTTTTAAACTAAAATATTGCGCTAACTACTATCCCCAGGGAAACAGTTTAGAAGAATCCATTAATAAAAACCTCATAAGAATAATCAAAATAATTGTTGACCAAAATCAACGTAATTGGCATAAATATTTAATATTTTCTCTATGGGTTGATAGGATAACTCAAAAGGCCTCTATAGGTACTTCTCCATTTAACCTAGTGTATGGGAAGGAAGTCATCATTCCATCACGTTTAGCTCTTCCCTCACAAGCCCTAGTTCAATTCATTCAAGAAACACTTACTTCTTCTTTACAATTAAGACATTCCCAAATACTAAAACTAGAAGAAGAAAGGGAGAAAGCCAAACTCACACACGCAAAACATCAACAGATAGTGAAAGCTTCTTTTGATGCAAGCTTAGTTGCACAAAAATCCTTCTAAGTTGGAGAACTAGTTCTTAAGTGGGACAAAGAAAATGAAGAAAAAGAGAAACAAGTGAAATTTCAAAAATTGTGCTTAGTCCATTCCAGATTGTTGAACAGATAGGCCCATCTACATTCATACTGCAAGATTTATTAGGCAAGAGAGATACTCTTCCTATTAATGCGCTCATTTTAAATAAATTTTTTTCTTAAGAAAACAATTTAAACAAGATATATATATATATATATATATATATATATATATATATATATATATATAAGTTAAAAAAAAAAAAAAAAACGTATGTAAACAATCACTTCCGTTGTACAGCCTGCTACAATTTATTTTCCTTTTATAGATTTTGTTAATAATTTTTTTAAATAGTACTCTGTTGACTTTTCAGACATCTCTTAAAGTTATTTTTTTTATTTTTTCATTTTGAAGGTAGGAATTTTTTAAGAAGTGGTTACCAAAATTGAAAACTAGATAAAAATTATATAACTCTAATCCATTAACTTGTGAAATATTTAAAAAACCTTGGATTTTTGTTAAAATGCTCCCATTTTTTCATTAGAATTTCCCAGTTGCAAAACATATTGCGATTTAATCAAAATGGTTTGCTTTTTTATTTAATTTTATCTAAGAAATATTAGTCTTGATTTACAATATACTTATCCATTACTTATCTTTCCAAGTATACACAGAGCTCAATAGGCAGGAAGAGATAACTACGCAGAGGAAAAGGCATATTCATTTCTTAGAATCTGCAGAATGCGAGGATATTTTGATCGAAAGTCAGGGATAATAAGCCAGAAATGGAAAACTGTTTTTATTTTTCATGATTCAAGGAACTTTATTTAATTTTTTTAGCATTGTTCGTAGACCTGGTATTTTTAAATAATTTGTATTATTATTTAAGCAGACATGATGGATCGATTTAAGGGTCCAGAATTTGACAAAGAAATCCTAAGGAAGAATTTTCATTTTTGTATTACTTATTGAATAACTGTTTGAATAAAATTTTAGGATTTTAGCCTCTTTTATTTTTGCAAAAAAGTTTGAGAGTTGTTTTATTTTTGTATTACTTTAAAGCGTTGGAGCAAAGGAGAAAAGGTCGAGACTACTAATTTCTTGAAAGAAATCATTTTTGGATATGGGTATTTCTATCAATATTTTAAAGCGATTATGTTTTCTTTTATTATCTGCAGTTTCTCTTTGTTTTGTGTTATATGCATTTCTGTAAAACAACATTAGCATAAATTCATTTCTCAGTATGTTTAAGTGCTGTAATATTTTAATGACATCTATTGAAAACAATTAAAATTATTTTGATTGTGATATAATATTATTATAGTTCTTTCAATTAATTTCTTAATTAAAATAATTGATTTAAATCGTTTTTGAATTCTGAAGTAAATGATTAATTTAATCATCTACTAAGGAAAATTATTCTAGATCATAATAAAATTGTTAAACCCAGGTAATAAATAGATTATTTTCATATATTTTATCTTTTAGTTATAAATCATTCCAAAATCCATTTTTCCATCCCATTATAAGCATTTCATATTCATTTTATTACCTCTCATTGGGAAACTAGTCCCATTATATCCAGTTGGAGACACTACCCCAAAAGGAAAAGGAGTTGTTTAAGGTCCGGACCGGGTGGTTATCCCCCATGTTGGTGCAACAAATTTCAAGGCATCAACACAGCCATGACAAGATAAGTAATTATTTCGATCAACCTTAGCAAGAAGTTTAATTTCATTAATGTTTACTCCACTAAAAAAATGTTATTCTTAGCCCACGGGGCTTTGGATTGATGGTGAATGGGTCTACTATTAAGGCACTCCTTGCGACAGGTCACCGGTTCAAATCCCCCGTGGGTGCTTAGGTAGTATTATATAGAAAAAAAATGTTATTCTTTGTAAAACATATCTACAACATATAGATTGTAGGTGAAAATATTCAAAGTTTTAAGGATTCAAAATTTACTATGTATAAATATATTTTGCATTTATATTTTGAAGATATAGATGTGCATATTACTCTTGGATTTTAATAAATGGTATACATAGGTAAGGCTAATATTAATAGAGAAGGAAGTTTCAAAATATTTTTTATATGAAAAAGAAAATCATCTTGCAAGCTATTTCCGATCTTGGAGTCACTGCATCATAATCATTGGGATTTGTGAATAGATAAAAACTCATGTTCTTGGCTCCAAGGGCATCCCTCTCAAATCCAATGGCACAATATGACAAGAATTTTTGTGGTGCTCCCACTTGAGATTGCAATGCCAGAAATTATAAATAGGGTTACCAATTTTGTAAGACACATAGCCTAGCTCTCGTCTCTTCGTGTTGTTGTAAATGCTTCTGGAATAGTTTAAAAAAATCAAAATTTAGCCTCAAACACTAAAAAAATATTAACCAAATTCACTTGACAAATCACAATTGAGTGTTCTAATTACATTTGAACCATCTACACTACATTGTCTGGATAACTTTCTACAGTAGTGGTATTGACAAGTCTTGCTTCTATGCTATCCTCTACAAATAGTGATCCAACTAGGCTTTTTTCTGCCCCATTATGTATGGAGAGGATTTCAATTAGGAGCACCTAGTTCAATATACTGTGTTTCTTCATTTTAATACACAATATTGTCGACTCACAAGCCACCATATTCTCACAAGTGAACAATAATTGAAATTATTATGTTAAAAAGAAGGCAATGTTATAACTCTAAAATCTTCCTAGGGATGAAAATACAATAGAAAATTATGAAAATGGGAAGAGAAGGATTCACCTCACCCTTGTTAGATTCTAGTTTATTCACGAAATCTATAATATGTAAACCAAAGAAGAATGACTCATCTCCAACCCTTACTTTTACAAGAAATTAATGTATTTATTAATATTTAAAATGTGAATATATTTACTAATATTAAAAAAAAACAATTTATTATCATTGGTTATGCACATCTACTTACATCGTAAACACAATGACAATGAAACAGACATTGAGATCATTATTTCTTGGCTTCTAGTAAGTGGTGAATCACATTGCAATTTTAATTTCCTAGTGACTCATATTGTCAGTGTCGATCAATTTGATCATAGAAAACTCCATTAAAAGTTATGAAAGTAGTGGTCAGATAAATTTGATAAGGTTGAGGGTCTCAAAGCATTATTGGTGGTACCACCCATGCCATCTCCTAATACCTTTCCATGAAGCTTCATCCCTTCTCTTGCCACTCCCACTCCTCCATTAAAGACTTTCTTGATTTCATTGAGAAGACAAAACACCTAAATATTGATGGAAGCGACATCATGGTTAGCTTTGATGTTGTCTCCCTATTTACCAAAACCCTATCCCAGAATCCATTGATGTCATTTACAAACTAATTGAATCTAAAACACACAACCTTATCAAAATTTTATTGACCACCACTTTCTTCGCTTTTAATAGATTATGGTACGAGAAAACCAAGTGCACAACCATGGGTTCCTCTCTTTCCCTTGTTATTTCCAACATTTTTATATAGTGCATTGAAACGTATCCCTTAAAAGCTTCCACTTAAAACCTATTTTTTGGAATCTCTTTGTCGATGACGCCTTTGTTATTTGGTCCCATAGTATGCTAGAACTCTAAAAATTTCCCTCTCATGCAAATTTCTATCTCTTCACCTTCCTTTTCTCATATTTTCCTTTATTTTCATAAATATAATTCCAATTAATGCTTCTTTTCCTTTTCCAATTCCTTTGTCGATTTCCTTGTCAATTGATAAACTCAAAGTCGTTCTTACTATAGTTCTTTGCCTAACATTCAACTTGGAATATGTGTCCCATGACCTTGGTCTTATTTTTCCTTTATTAACCTTTATTACATGAAATTTAACTCGGGATTGTTACAAACCCCTCTCCCATAGGAGAACATCGTCCTCAATGTTCTATGACACTTATGACTAGCAAACTAGTGAAACAAAAAATATTACCTCTGGATCTTTATAACACAACTCGATGGATTATTTACAATGAACAACTACTACAAACCATGACCAACATGACAAACATAACAATCATACCACTTATTAGATATTTATAACATAGCTCATTATAGTATCTACAATCATACACATATATAAATACATATACCAAAACTCATTTTCTTGAGCCAACAAATAATGAAGGATACAAAGCCTACATCTGATCAACCATCTCCCATGTAGCTTCATTGGGGCCAAAGTGCTTCCACTACACTTTAACTTGCTCGATTGCTTGGTTCTGGAGCATGTCTTGTTTCCGCTCCAATATGCATTATGGTTTTGGCTAGAACTCTCCCTCTGGTTCCACCTACAATACATACTAGTCAATCACATGATAAAAATGTTGCATATATCTCTTAAGAAATGAAACATGGAAAAAATTGTGGACTTTCACTGTCATAGGTAGTGTAATTTTTTATGCCACTAGTCCAATCCTCTCAAGGATCTAAAAAGGCCTGCAATATCGAGGTGCCAACTTGGTACATGAACTAATCCTCAAGGAGCTCCTCTTGGGATTCATGGGAAATTACACATGCTTCCGAACTTGGAACTCCTTAAATACCATGTATTGATCTGCATAAATCTTAATCTCCTCTTGTGATGCCTTCAATTCCTCTTAATATCTTACATTTCCTATTCTAGCTATACCAACATATTTGTTCCAATTAATACCCTATTCACTAGATCACTCCATCTAATGGGAGTATTACAACTCTAACCGTAAAGAACCTCAAACAAAATCATCTTCAAGGACTCCTGATACCAAATATTATAATCAAACTCTACCAGTGGAAGATACTCTTCCCACCTCCTCTACTAATGCATGACATACATCCTCAACATTTCCTCAAGAATCGTGTTGACCCACTATGTCTTCTTCAAATACATCCTAAAATCGCTACAATATCAGATACCTCTTCAAGACTTCAACATCCCCAATATCCTTCCCTTTGTCACTAGAAACATGCACTGCAAATAGTACACATCATTTCCTACAATTGCGCTTAGCTTGTATAAGTGTAACCATTCTCACTAATGTAGGCTTCTTCTTTCCTTGCAATATTCTCTTCTCTCCATCATCATCCAAGCACTCAATAGCCTTCTCATATTAATCTACCTTAGTCTTGTGCATGGCATGTATACAATACCACGTACACACAATGCCACTTGTACAACATGTACACAACACCACTTGTACAATCATGCACACAACACCATATTTACATTGCACAACATGTACAACATGCATGCAACACCATATATACATATCACTGCATCTCCAACATGTACATAACATCATTTGTAGAGAACACTACATATATAACATGCGTAGAGCACCATATGCACACATCGTCGCATATCATGTGCCTAGTACAATATGTACACAAGACCATATATCCAACATGTACATAAAGCCATATATACCCAACAATACATTTGCAATATTCGCATAACACCATATATACAATGGACACACAAAACCATATGTAGACAATACTACATATGAAACATGTACATAGCACCATATGTACAACAGTAGTACTGTACATTCAAAACCACATTGTCTCTACTAAGAAACCTTGTTTCCAGTATCTTACCCATGCTTGTCCGAACATGTCGTAGACCACACCACTTTCATTTCGTTGATGTGTCCCTTGGTATAGCCCGCCAATAACATAGACATAATATAATAAAATAATATCAACTCATAACCACATGATACTAACCTCATATATTTTTCAGGGCTACTCCTTCCACTTGATTCTTTGTAACACCAAGAACCTTTTCATGACACTCACTTGTGTAAGAAATCATTCCTCCACACGAATGATTCTTGACAACCCGATCAGATAGTGTCACATACATAGATACATAGATACATATACATAAACATTAGCATAAAAGAGTCATGATCCTGTCAGACAACAACATACATACACACACATATACATATAAACATTAGCATTAAACAACCATCATCCATGATGACCCTGTCAGACACGAAATACATAAATACATACATGTATACATATATAAAAATCATCATAATCATGATCATAACATAATTACCAAATATCATAAGGTATGGGTTAAGAGAACTCCCTTTATGCGTGCAACACATGCACAACATTGAGAACAACAGTTTCCAAAATAGCTAAAGCATATGGTGCCTCAAATCCATTCACCTTACCTTTCTTGATTACCTTTTCCATGATTGTCCTACCATTGTCCATTTACACAAATGGACCCAACCAACTCAATCGTTTGTCCTACTCTTTCCCTTCGTTTCCCGTATATATATAACGAGATCCATTCAGATCTTACATTACCTGATAGGTTTCGTTCAACTCTCCTAGAGTTCCATTAACTTTCCTATTTTCCTAACCAATTCCCAAAAATAAAAACATAAAAGGAAAAACAAGAAACAAACAAGAATAAAACCATGAAAATCAATAACAATATGACACCACAAACAAAGTGGCATGATCATGCACAAGATGAAAAATAAGCCTCAATCAAGCACAACAATTCACCAAAATACCAAAAGCACAAGACTGACAATAGATGCCATGAATCAATCCCCATGGTTCATAGGGAAAGCTCAACCTGAGCCTTCTTCAATATTCCATGGTGTTGGCTTGTGGAGGCCTGACCCAGGTTCAACATTAATTAGCCAAACAAATCCCTACACTACTGGCCCTTTCGGCATTAGCTCGTGGAGTGCAGAATGAAGTCTCACCCGAGGTAGTATGGGGGGGTGTTGGAACTAAGTTTCCGCACCCTTAGAGGTTGTGATGTCGTTTTAATCCTTCAATGCTTACCTTCACATAGGTTGCTTTGCTTTAGGGCTTGCAAGACTAGCCTTCTATTCTAGCCTTCAATACCTCCGCGAAAGGGTACAATCGACCTTCATGCAAGCCTAATCTGCTACTCAGGGACTTTCACGTTGCTAGAGTAGCAGGCCATACAAATTCCCCTATTAATATAAGTGATTCACTTATCTTATCAAACATTTATAGTTAACACCACGTAACCAGATATTTGTAATTGCATTGAATTATTCAATGTAATTGCAGTCATTCATGCACCATATAAACATAATAAAGGAAATTCATACATAACATATCAACATGCAACAACAGAACGGAGACTTAGAAATTGCAGAATATCTCTCTTTATTAATATCTTCCAAGTGTTTATAGACCCTATCCACCCTACACAGAGTTGTAGGGGTCCACACACTTAGCTGCAGACTTCTACCCTAGGCCTTTGTGCACTCAGCTGTAGAGCCTCTACCTACGCTATGACCCAAGACTTAGACTTCTTATTTAGAGCTATCACTCTATTACATGATCTTCCATTGTCTCTCCTTTTTTTCTTAAACTACTTAGAGCTTAGGTATTTTTATATAATCCCATGGTCCATGGACCGTGGGTAGGTTTCTTATAGCCAACTTTACTTTTCAAAACTAAGGGTGGACTACCCTTTTTGACACATAACACCTTCACTTTTCGTGACCACAAAATGCAGAGTCTTTAGAATTATATTACAAAAATTGACTTAAACATGGGGTATTAGCACTAGAACTACCCTTCGGGGATCCCGCTCCCAACAGGCCCCCAACACAAACATCGTGCCTCACCCTCGAGTCACTCGGTAGGCACAAAGATCTTTGTGTGAAGCCCATCTAGCTCAACCTAGATAACCACAACTTTGGCCATGAACTGAGCTGCTACCTACTTCGCATCTTTAACTGTCTTCTCAATTACTGCTCCTGTGCTATTAGCCTGAAGCTTTTGTTGCATTGCTTTCAAAGTTGCAAGCTTGCCTTAATGTTTCCTATGACTATGTAAGCTTCCTCCAGCGAGGGCTTTAGTCATACCTTCAGCACTACTTCCTTGTGCAACACTACATCCACCTTTTCCTTTAGCTGCTTGGCTTCCTCTAGCTTGGCTAACCTCTGTGTTAGCACGATGGTTCGTGTTGTACCCTTAACTTTGTCATAAAGTTTTTGGAGTTTGTGCACTTTCGTCTCTAGCCTCTGGAAGTTTGGGTCATCCTGCAAGCTTGTTAGGACCTCAAATGATTTCTCGAACAACTGTGTGCAATCTGCTACTACACTTTCCACTGCCGTCACTACTTCTGTGATGATGACCATCCACTGTTCCTTTACCTCTAGCGGTGTTGAAGGTTGGGCCCTCAACTGGAGCTCTGTAATCTGTAGGTTCAACTCCAACTAAACCTGTGCCATATCTGTTTGAATGTCACATAGCCCTGTTTCCAATTTATGGATGCAGACCTCGACTGGCTCCTCCTCTAGAATGGCCAACTCTAGGACCATTCTACATGCCTCCTCCAAGACCTACATGATCTTCTTGCTCTAGTTGGTTGCCTCAACCTCAATGGCGATGGCAGCATTTCTATGTAGGGCCATCTACTCATTGTTTATCCTCTGTTCATTGATCACCTGGAGGGTGTGGTGCTCATGGGCCCTCAGCTCCACAATTACTCCATCCTGCAAGAGGTGGAGTGCTTCGTGCAGAAGCACTGCCAGGTTCAGCCCAACTCCCTTCAAGGCACTGATAGTGGGCCTGTTAGCCTCATTTTCTATTGTTAGTGATCCATCTAGAAGCACTAGTGCACTCAAAGCCTTCGTGCGCAGCATATCGACAGCCTCTAACGTGTCTATAGCCAAGCTGGTAAACACTGTACTAGCTTGTGATGTGCAGGTCTACAACTCTTGCAACCTAGTTTGGATAGCCCCTAGTATGATATGCTGCTTCTTTTCAAATTGTTGTAGGGCCTCCGTGGTGACATCTCAGACTATGTCACTGATGTCATATAAGTCGCCCTCCAACAATGTGATAGGGTCTAGCGAGTTCTTGGTTTCTTTGGATTTATTTTTGGACCCTCCCTTCCCCAGCTCTCTCAGGTGCTTAAAGCGGGTGGATGTCTCCTGAGGGTCCACGTCATTCTGCTTTGTGTCTTCCTCTTCGGTCTCAGGTGAAGGTGATCACGCACCTTTGTAAAAGCCCCGCTCTGTGCCACCTATCTTTTTTCTTGCCTCTTTTCCTGTCTATTCTGCCTTGCCCTTCTCAGTGGCCTCCTTTTTCCTCTTTTTGACTAGCTGCACCATCTTCATCTTGCCATCCTCCTTCTACTTCTATGCAATGGACTTTCTTCCACCCACCGCCAAGTCCGTGGAGGTGCACCACTTCACTAGCCATTTATCAAGCACTGCATCGATGGCATCATCTGTGGCGAGGTAAGGCAAGTTGTACCACTTCTGTGCAGGGTCCTTCCGCACCCTGATAGATATGCGATGGAAATCAGCTTTGAATGCAGCATAGCTCTGTAGGTTAGCATATAGCGTGGGCAACAATCATGGCCTGCAATTGATGGCCATCCTAATATTCATTTCCATCAAGATCTACAAGATCTTGCTATCCTAAACTCGCTTTGCATCCTTGGTCGCCCACAACGAAGTGTACTTTGCTACATTAGGAAGGTATGGTGCCACCGAAGGGAACTAGCTCTCTTCTGGTAGCTCCCATGCTACCAGCACAATTGACAGCAAGAGCCACACATAGTGGAAGGTCTTTCTTTGCTCTTGTGCTTCGCGACAGTTCGCCAGGAACTCTACACGAAGGTAGTCTAACCAACTAAATTGGATTCCTTCCATGCACTGTTGTGCAAGCACAAAAATAGTCACTGGCACCTCGTTAGCGTGACATTTCTACATCACCTTCCTTGCAAAGATCTATGTTTCCACCTTCACTGTTAGGTCCCTATACTACTAGGTTAACCTCTTATTGTTATTAGTACAACCCCCTTATTATATTGTTGTTCCCATATAGTCCCCATATTGTTATTAATGTGCCCCATAGAAGCCCACTATTGTTATTATTGTTCCCTTACATTATTATTGTTATGTCAGCTCTAATTATATTATGAACCCTTAGACTCCTATATATAGAAAGGAGGTCTTGTCATTTGTATAATCTAATATTTTTTCATTTGTGTAATGTAAAGGAGGTTTCCCCCTTGAAGAGGCTGAATTCTAAGGTGTTAATCTCTCTTTTCTATATTTTTGTGAGCTAGTTTTATAACATTTGGCATCAAAGCTTTGGATTCTAGGGTTTCGCTGCTCCAAACAGGTCATCATGGAATTTTTGCTATAATTTTATTTATTTATTTATTTATTTTTTGCGATGTTTCAGAAGCTAACAAAAAATCCCATTTGAGAGGAAATCTCATTGAATGTCGGGTCCAAATTTTAGATCTTGTCTCCGTATATTTTTGGTGATATGATCTGAGGAAGTTAGGGTTTTTACAAGCTCCAAAATTTCATCTAGAATAGGTCATCGCGGAAGTTTCACTATAACATGTTCGCTACAAAGTTTCAGAAGCTAAGAAAAACATTTGAGAAGAAAGCGGTATGAACCTCAAGTTCGAATTTCAGATATTTTCTCACTATATTTTAGGATATATGATTTGAGGAAGTTAGGGCTTTTGTAGACTCTCGAATTACATCTTAAACAAGTGACCTTGGGAAAATCGTCATAACTTTCTCTCTGAACATCACATGGAAATTTCATAAAACGTTATGGAAAGAGGACAGACGGTAGTTTCCTTTTTATATTTTTCAGATTCGAAGGTAAAAACAGTCAGACATGGCACTTCATACAAGTGCGGTCTTCTAAAAAGGTATATAATCAGGTCATCGTGGGAGATTGTGCATAACTCTTTCTTGGAGAATCCAATTTCAATCAAACTAGTGGCATTGGAAAGAGGACACAGAGGGCTACTGCAGGTCACGATTTCAAAACTAGAAAATCTAAAATTACAAAGTTACAGTCATTTCAGCATCGAGCTCCTAAAATCAAGAAAGGACAATATGAGGAAGTTTGATGGAAAGGATCCGGTAAATTGGATAATACAGATGGAGCAATATTTTGATCTACATGAGGTGAAACTATTACAAAAGGTATGTATTACATCTTCATATTTAGAACTAGATCAATTTTGATGGTACAAAGGGTTGTGTTCTTGTAAAGCACTTGTCACTTGGTCAACTTTCATGGAAGAAATGACAGCACATTATGAGGATACAAAGAGTAACACCTTCTTTAGCCAATTGATAAATCTCAAAAAAAAGGGTTCAATGGTAGAGCACATTGAGAATTTCAAAAAATTGAATATAAGGGTAAATTATATTCCAGAGAAGAAAACGATTCATGTCTTCATAGGGACTTTAAAGGATAACATCGAACATGAGGTTCGTCTTTGGGAACCCGATTCATTGGAGAAGGCATTCAGGTTGGCAAGAAAAATTGAAAGCGGAATTATGGAAACAAGGAATCATACCACTCACAACTATAAATATGGAAGTGTTTTTTCTTCTAGCCTTCCAAAACCTAGAAGGGTGACACCACAACAATTGGAAGAAAAAAGAGCAAAAGGACTTTGTTACAATTGTGATAACAAATACATTAAAGGTCATAAGTGTGTTGAGACGAAATTATTTTACATTGATTGTGAAGAGGAGGAAGAAAAGGATCAAGAAACATCAAAAGAAGAGAATATACACCAAGAACCAACCCCAGAGAAAGAAGAAATGAATCTGATCATATCTTGTAAAGCATTGGCAAGAATTACCACTCCTCAAACTCTCAATATAGAAGGGCATATCAAGAAGAAAAGGGTTCAAGAAGTGAAAGATCACATTGAGAAAGAAGAAATGAATCTAACCATATCTTTTAATAAATTGGCTAGAATTACCACTCCTCAAACTATCAAGATAGAAGGACATATCAAGAAGAAAAATGCTCAAGAAGTGAAAGATCACATCGAGCATCAAGAAATGAATCTAACCATATCTTGTAATGCATTGGAAGAAATTTCCACTCCTCAAACTCTCAAGATATAAGGACATATCAAGAAGAAAAAGATTCAAGAAGTGAAAGATCACATTAAGCATCAACAACAATTTCTCCAACTTTTAAAGGATAACGCCACTTTGGTGCAAAATCAAATGAAACAATAGGCAAATAAACATCGCAATGAAAGAATTTTTGATGTAGGTGATTGGGTATTTTTATGGCTACATCTCAAGCAAGCTATTTATGAGAAGGAAATGTTGGCAATACTACATGCACTTAAGAAATGGCGACCTTACCTAATGGGAAGACACTTCTAGGTAAAAATGGATCATGATAGTCTTAAATACTTTTTAGAACAAAGATTATCTTTAGAAGAACAGAAAAAATGGGTCACAAATATGTTGGGTTATGGCTTTGAAATCATCTACAAAAAAGGGAAGAGAAATGTTGTTGCAGATGCACTATCAAGAAATGATGAGGATGTGGAAGCATTGTTTTGTGCTATTTCTATTATGCAAAAAGATTGGATACACAAAGTAAGGGATGAATGGAAGAAGGACGAAGAAGTGTAGCCACTCATTCAAAAGTTGCAAAAGATCCCTGTTCAAATAATATTGCTAGAACTTGACGAGGAAGGAAAAATCATATTAGAACCTGAAGCAATCACAGAAAGAAGAACCCAACAGCTACGAAATAAATCAAATTCAGAGTATCTCATCAAGTGGAAGAACTTACCCGCTAAAGATTCCATGGGAGGACAAGAATTTTATACAGAAGCATCAAGAACTACTCAAGTGTTGAGGACAACACTTTTTGAAGGAGAGGGGCATGTTAGGTCCTTATAATACTAGGGTAACACCTTATTGTTATTAGTACAACCCCCTTATTATGTTGTTGTGCCCTTGTAGTCCCCATATTATTATTAATGTGCCCCATAGAAGCCCACTATTGTTATTATTGTGCCCTTACATTATTATTGTTATGTCGGCTTTGATTATATTATGAACCCTTAGACTCCTATATATAGAAAGGAGGCCTTGTCATTTGTATCATCCAAGAATTGCTCATTTGTGTAATGTAAAGGAGGTTTCCCCCTCGAAGAGGTTGAATTCTAAGGCATTTATCTCTCTTTTCTATCCTTTTGTGAGTTGGTTTCATAACATTCAGAGCGGGGTCATAGATGCTGGAGATAGCATACCCGTGCGACCTTGTACCATCTTGAATTTCTCCTTCATTGATTCTGTGAGCACCTACTCGCCACCCTTGCTGTCAAAGATAATAGCTTGATTTTTCCATGTATATGGGAGGTGCGTTATTTGGTGGATTAGCATATCTGTGATGGGTATCGGCTCCTCTAGCCATAGACACCCATCATGCACCAAGCACAACAACTGCTTGATGACCAAAACTGACACCGTGGTGTAGTTATAGTGCAGCACCCAAAGCAGGTTCAACAATCCTTTCTTCTCTACCTCCTTGAGCCACCTCTTTAGCTCCAATGTGGTCATTCCCATATTTGTGTCTATGATGAGGTGTATCAGCTACTCGGTTGCCAGGTTCGGGAACTTCTCATGGTCTACCAAGTCCTAGCCTTCAAGATTCAATATCGACAACATGGGCCAGGCACAGACCTTCAAAAGTAATTTCATCTGGTAGCAGAGGGGCTTGTAGGGGAGTCTTACTCTCATCAATGTCCTTTGGGACCTTAGACTTAGGCTGACGTGGAAGGACATACTCCGGAAACTGTGTAATAGGGTCTGCACCCTGGGTTTCAACCTCCTCTACCTCAACTTCGATATCCTCATCATCCATCGTGATGTATTTAATGTCCTCTTCCTTTGCCTATAGGTTTATGGCCTTTTCCTTCTCCTGTGTAGTGGGCTTTGGTGGGTTTCTCCTTGGCGATGCCCGCACCGGTATGGCAGACTGCTTTCCCTTCTTATCCTTCGGGGTTTCCTTAGTTGGGGTTGGTTTCAGTCTCGGTGTTCTCGGTGATTTAGGGACCTCTGCCAATACTTTGACCACTTCTGGAGAAACTACTTCTAAAGAAGCTACTTTGGCCTCTAGATTGATTTCTTGCACATTCTCCTCGGCTACCAGTTCTTCAGTATTCATAGCTTCTGTGCATGTCGACATGACACTATTCATTAGTTCCTATTTCTCCTTTGACAATTGTTCAAATTCTGGACTCACTACCAAATATTGAAAGAATTCACAGCTCATGTGCACCTGACAGTGCAACAACCCAATTCTCAAAATGCTAATTGTTTTTTGCTGGACAACCACTTGTAATTTACAAGGCATTTCGAATTCAAATATGACCATTCCCCCAAAATCGATTCATTAATGCAGGATTGGTGGCAGATTTTCAAGGATGTAAGCCATAAATTTCATCTTAAATGTTGGTCGCCCACTCCATTTTGCTTCACTTCTATTTTCTTTTCGTGAACAATGACATTAATGGTCACTTTCTGGCTAGCCTACGCAATTTCTCCCTAGGTAGTGCAGCTCCCTCCACACTACCACGAACCCAGTGACACATCCTTGCTTCACACCATTTTCCAATCACGCATATCCCCAACCCAGGTGATGTAGTTTATAATCTCGTGCCTCCTTTTAGCTGCTTGGAGTGCTAACACTGTTCTACCTTCATTTAGTCACCTGGCTGGACCACCGGTGTATGGCTTCAAGCAACTTCCATTCAACTTTTATGGGAAGGGTTTGCCATTCAATTTGACCCATTGTACTTCTCCTCCATCGGTAATATCCTTAATAAAATAAGGCCCTAACCAGTGCATCCTGAATTTCCGTACTAATTTATCAAACTTATTATCATATAGCAAAACCAGGTCATTTACCTTGAATGTGCGCAGCTTGATGTGTCAATCTTGCCACGCCTTTTCGTGCTGCTTTTGGACCTGCTGGTGGAATCTAGCCAAAAATATTTCTTCCTCCAGTTCATCCAGTTGTGCGAGCCTTTCCTCCAGAGCTCTATGATCTGTCATACCTACGAGCACTAGTATGCATAGACTAAGCACGATGTATTCCATAGGCATTACCACTTCAACACCATAGACAAGTCAGAAAGGGGTTTGTCCAATCAACTTCTTGCATGTCATTCGATAAGCCCACAGTACTGCAGGTATGCGTAGGTCACAATCACTTCGTTGAGCATTACAAACCTTGGTCAGTGCATTTTCAAGAACTTTGTTGAATGCTTCCACCATTCCATTAGCCTGCGAGTGATAAGGCATACTCTTCTGGTGGTATACCTGAAATTCCTCCATCAGCGCGCTAATCATCTCATTTAAGAAGTGCGTACCACGATCACTGATCAAGATATTTGGACATGCAAATCATGTCAGTACATGCTCAAAGAGGAACTTTCCAATGGTCGTGCCTGTGAAATCCTTCATAGGCTATGCCTCTGCACAATGAGTCAAATACTCCATCGCAATGATAATATACCATGCTCCTGTCATTCCTTATGGCTGAATAGGTCCCATACAATCTATCGCCCACTTCTCAAAGGGTTGCAACATCATTTGGGGATTCAAAGGCATGTCATCCCTCCATGATGGGCTGCCAGTCCTTTGACACACATCACACACCTTGAAATATGATTTTGAGTCTTGATGAAGGGTTGGCCACCACAACCCAGCGCATAAAATATTCTAGGTAGTTTCTCTCCCTGCATAATGGCCTCCCGTGGTGCCCCCATGAGTGTTTGAGATGATTTTTCTTCTTTTGAACTCAAGTACATACTATCGTAATATTGCATTAGTCCCCATATTATATAGATGTCGAGCAATGATGAAGAAATCTGCCATGCGCACCACTAATTCCTTCTTTTGCTAGATAGGGCATCCTTCCTGTGTAGCTCCTATTGTTAGGAAGTGTATTATATCCTCAAAATGACCATCCGTGACACACACTACAAATAGTTAGTTGTGCGTCAAGCAATCCTTCTTCCAAGTTAGTAGGTTCCTCCCCTGTTTCGATGTGCGATAGATGACCTGGTCCCACTTCAAAATCATACTCCTAGAACAATAAGAGCGACCTCCAGATTCTTCCCCCCAACACAGGCTTATTGACCAGGTACTTCAATGCGGAGTGATTCATATACATCTTGAAATGGCCTCCCAGCAAGTAGTGCCTATACTTCTGGAGCACATACAACATAGCTAGCCCTTCGTTCTCAATGGTGGAATAATTCTTTTCCTCTTTGGATAATCTTTATCTTGTGAATGCGATAGGATGGTCCAAGCCTTCTCTGCTAGCCTGTGTTAGTAATACTCCCAGTGTTATAAATGACGCATCGACATGCACATGAAACTCCTTTTTCCAGTCTAGGAAGACTAGAATCGGTGCAGTGACCATCTTTTCTTTCAATATATCCAAGCTCTTCTTGGAGTCATCGTTCCAATAGAATGTGACATCCTTCTTCAACAGTTTCTCCTTAAGCGCGATGATCTAGGCATAGCCTTTGATAAAAATTTTGTAATATCCCGTATGTCCCGGGGTAGTGCACAACTACTTCACACTCCTCAGCGCTTCCAATTTTAGTATCACAGTGATCTTCGCGGGGTCTACCATTAGTCCTTGTCTGCAAACCACATACCCCACCAGGTTCCCAAAAGGAACGCAAAATAGACACTTCCTGAGATTGAGTATGATTTGGTATCTCTGGCAGGTATCCAGCATTAGACGCAAGCTCACTACATGGCGTTTAGCCGGCCCACATACAATCCACTCATCAAAATATACCTCCAACAACTTATGAATAAATTCCTTGAATGCAACAACAACTACGCATGAGAAGATCGCAGGCACAATCTTTAATCCAAACATAATTATAGTGTACTGAGAACAACCCCACTCAGTCACGTAGGTTGTCTTTCACCTGTCCTCCAGCGCGATTTTTATTTGGTGGCACCCATAGAACCCATCAGTGAAGGAATATGCTTCCCGGCCACCTACATTGTCCAACACTTCATCAGTGAATGGAGTCAAGAAAGGATCATGTTCACAAGCGCCATTCAACTTCCTAAGATCCATGCATATCCTTATTTCATGCTTCTGCTTCTTTTCCTACACCACCATTGGACTTACCTAGTCAGATTCTTCCACAGGCTCAATGATACCTGCCACAAGCATCTTATCCAACTCTAAGCGGACCTTTTCCTTATGTTTTAGATAGAGACGGTAAGGTCTTTGCTTAACCAGCTTCGCATCGGGTTTCAATGTAATCTTCATCATGCCTAGGTCCCTGATTATCCCTTTGAGGTCCACAAACTTGGTAGGGAATAAATCCTAGTATTAGCGGAGCAATTTAGTGACCTTATCCACCATCGTGTCATCTTAGTAATCTCTAATCTTCGCAAATTTGGGTTCTGCCTTAGTACCAATGTTTACTTGTTTCGTTTTCAACGATGCAATTATATTAGGGTTCTTAATCTGTGGTCCTTGAACCACGCAGTGACCCTCTATTTCTGGAATGCTAATCTTCTGCAGATCCTCGTCCTCTTCATCAGCAGTTACATTATAACATTCTAGCACGTGACTCAGCTGATGAGCCCATTCAAGCTGAATCGGGTCTAAAGGATCCTATGGTATCCTAAATATCGCTGCTTTCACCTCTTGTAACACTTTATCAATACTGTCAAATCCATCCTCAAAATTGAATGTCATCATGAATCCTTCGCACAGGATATCCCATTCGCATGTCCCATGTCGGACCTCTGTTTCTACATACCAATTCATCAGGACCACGTCCAAGGTATGACAGAACAAGCGCACCCATTCAGGTTGGGGCTTTCTCCATAAGCTTGGGTCCATTTGGCTAAATCCGCATGCGAATTGACCTATCCATCATACTTTTCTGTTAGTCGCATCTTAGGCTTCCGAAATCGTGTTCTCATCATCCTCCTACATTCACGCCAATCATCAAAGCTTCCCTTTTGCATACCCCACCATCTTGCGACCATAGTGTGCAGTGCCCAATTCAACACCTAGAAGCACTGCTTTTCTGGTACCTCCCTTTCAAATGCATCCAAAAAGATATCTACCTCACTCAGACCATCTTAAGTAGGCAGATTTCTTACCTTTGACAACACATAGTGTAGCGATTGAGTCATCATGTTGCAATTGAGTGTAGTTACTTCATGTAACTGATTCTGCTAGTGTTCTACTTCTTCATTGGAGTTCAAAGTGCAGGAACTCTCACGATCCCATGTAATCCATCCATCCGCGGTGGGATTCACCCAATATTGGTCTCGCACTGTTATCTTATAGATAGAGTCCAGGTCGTCATCATTCTCATAATCGCGGACTGGTTCAGTATAGCGTGATCCTTCAGCAAGATCGAGGGGTACTATTACATGTAATGATTTCTTCTCAAAGGTCATTTTTCACTTCTTCAGATTGATTAGCCCGTTCATATCAATAGCCCAGTCAATTCCCAAGAGCATAGGATAGGGATCTCTTTCATCCACTATCTCTATTACTTCAAAATCATCCAATGCACTTGCTCCCTCAATATCCACAATCACCCCCCACAGTTTCCCCATGGGGATGACCTTTTGTTGATTCACCATCCTTATTTGAATCAGAGACCATTGCAGCACAGGTCTCCCCATTCGTTCCCAAGTCTGCTTCGGCAAGATGTTCGCGTTTGACCCCGAGTCTAAAATAACCTGATCCATTTCATACTCTCCTATCTATTTGGTCAGTCTCATCTCCCATCCCATCCTTGTTTTATGCTTTCCAATCTTTCGTACTACGCACAACTCACCTAGCTCAGTTCTAGCGCATCTATTGATGAGTTCTTGTAACCCTTTTACATCCTTACTATCATGAAATAACTTCATACAGGTCTCCAAGAATGTTGTGAGCATAAAGGGGTCCATATCCTGCTCAGGGTTATCCTTGCTTCCTGAGGTGGAGGCCTCAAGGAAGCTCTTCTTAGCTTCCATGAAGGTTACGTGTGTGTGCTCCAAATCGAACTTAGCCTCCTTCGTCAGAACTTTGTGAACCCATGTACTGTCTTCTGGTTTTCTCCCCTTGTTATCTCCTGTTGCAATTCCAATTCTGAGCACTATATTTACATTTGGATGTTCTTCATGCAGCTCAGATATCATCATCTGTAGGTTCTGAGTCGGCAGAGGTGGTAGCACCCCTTTGTCACGTATTCTAGCTATCAGCGTAGGACAATCTTTCATTTCATGATCAAACAACGTGCAATACTTGCACGATAGATGCGTTGGATTAGTGCAATCATGGGCATAGTGTCTTGGTCCTCCGTAATTGTAGCAAATCAACTGTCCTCGACCTTTTCCAGATCTTCCTCCACCTTGGCCTCATTTGTGCCCTTGAAATCCTGTCTGCAGCATCCTTGCGCTCTGGTCCAGGGGATACGTTTCAGCCTGAACCCTATAGCTGGGAGTTCTATCCATCATTAATTCGTAGCTCCTGCAAGTATGCTCATCATGTCGTACTGACCTACAAAAGTTGCAGCACAATTGTTGTGGTGATTGTACATACTATTGTAGCAAGTGACAATTATCCCTGGCATGTTTTCTGGCTACCTGACAGATAACACACCATAATGTAGGCCCCACACTAGGTCCTGCTTGAGCTTCTGGCCTTAAAGGCATCGTTCCTCCTCCTGCAATGTAGTTTCCAAAGACTAGGCAATGGTCTTTTTCATGACCCTGATTCTTTCATTTCAAGCACCATACCTCCTCGTGCACCTCTGGTCAAACCATCCTGTCCTGCTTCAAACTTTGCATCTCAAGGCATAGGTTCTTTAAATGCACATGGATCTTATGAACTCCTAGATTTGGATCTTGCATCGAGGTTTCATGTAGCCTCATGGAAGTCTCCATGACCTCTTCATGAGTTGTTATCTTCTGTTGCAACAACGCACTCCTTAAGTGTGGTAGTAGTTGTTATAGCTCCAAACCTCACTCTTGATGTTTTTGATGTTGCACTCATGGCCTAGGGCAGCCCCTCCTTCCAGACCTGGTCCAAAATTTAAAAAATAGTGTTTATTCCCTATACGTGACATTTCCCTGAGCTAAATGCGTGTGTATGCGGGTCTGTGTATACCCAACCAGCGTATATGTCTTAAAACACATTAAAAAATTAAATCTTCTTAATTTCAGGCAGAGATCGCGGGTTTTACCTGCTGATTACCTATTAGTGCCTGTGGCCCAACTATTCCCAATGAATTCCCAACTAAAAAACTACTTTGGGAGAAGTATAAAAATGCTTCAATAGGAAGCCCTAAGGGAGGAGAGAAGAGAGAGAAAGGTTACTATGCTGAGATTTCCCTGACCAGGTCTGAAGATCCTAGTGCCTCCTGCACTTCCCCCATTTATAGGAAACCCTTGTTTCCTTGTGTGATGATGCTTATCTACTACTTGAGATATCATGGAGTAAGTCATGGAAGGAGTTTGTTAAAGGCTTGAGACTGGACGAATCCGGAGGACGGTTCTGCTTGGAGCCTGTGAAAGGACGAATCAAGTGAAATTATTCCTTTTCGTACTTTATTTGTCTATAATAAAAGAAACACTTGTCTTTGTTCCTGTTATAAATCTCCTTCATGTTTATGATATCCATGTTATGATTCATATACGAATGGTTGTTTAATTGCATAACTAACTACCTTTCAATATATTATGAAGATGATTTCTTTATGATATTTAGTCCATACACTGCTGTAATTTCTTGAGTTGATTGTTTTGCTAGTTGAAGGAGCAAAAGGAATTCCAAGAGGATTTGGACCCTGGCAGACGAAGGTCCCCCAGGTACGCCTCTTATCATATAGTTTGCTTATATTAGCATTATGGCTGTATGGAGTGTGTGTTTCTCTGTATAGACAACCTCTGATCTGCTAGGGTATCAACCCAAGACCCTAGGGGAATTTATCCCTTAACAAAATTGGCGACTCGGCTGGGGAAAAATAGTATTTTTGTTCCTATTTTGGGTTTATTCAAGCCAATCAGGGCTCAACTGTCTATTTGCTTGTTGTTACTATGTAGTCTGTTCCTGTAAGAACTTGAATTGTAAGTTTGGTCAGTTTCTTCACACTGTTTTTTGTTTTTTCTTGAAATCTTTTATATACGCTGTTTTTCTTGTTTACAGAAGCGTATAGAAGCATGTTTCCTTAAGTAAACCCACATATACGTAGCTTTCCTTAGGCTCAATCGTGTATACATGCAGCTATACATCAATACAATCACGTATATCTTGTAATTTTCAAGATTTTTCAAACGTTTCTGTTTCTTAAGGTCTGTCTGCTGGTTTGATTTAGTCCTAAACAGTTACTTTTCTGTGTCAGTATTTAGTTTTACAACAAGTATCTGATTTCAAATTCTCTTTGATTGTGGAAAGTGTTGGTCTTATTTTTTTTTCTTGAAAGCGTCATTGTTTTTGCTTAAGCACACAAGATTTCTTGCTAGGAATCTTGGTTGCTCTGTGTTTTCAGGGTAGAAAGATTGATTTCAATCTTTGTGTCAAGTTTTGTTTTGGTGACTTTTTGGTTTGCATGTCAAAACTGTACCTTTATGACCATCTGCTTTTCTTTCTTTCCGAAAGTTGTTGGTTCACACTTTCTTGAAAGTTGTCTTTTCAATCTTTTGGTCTTTATTGCCAAGCTCTTGTTGCTGCTTTTTTATTGTTAAGAGAATTTTGAAACACATTTTTGTTGAGTTCTCACTTGTTTTGTGTCACAAAATCGCAAAGTGTTTCATTTCCTATTCTTCGATCATAAAGTTTCAGTCTTGTTTAGAGAACTTGTTATCACTGACAAAATTTTAATGCTAAATGTTTTACATTTAGTTTGATGGTAAAACACCTAAATCTTTTAGCAGTTTCGCAGCGTAACCTGTTTTAATGATTTCGTAGCGAAAAGCACCGACTTTGCGCTGGTTGCGCTACGAAATTGGTGGAGCTATCTAGGATACTGTAGAATTAGAAACAAAACAAAATGATAAAAGCTACTAAAGCAATGCAAGACACGATGAAACTGTTGTTTGGCCACAATGTTAAGTTGAGGAGCAAGGACAGTGGAAATGTCATCAACAAAGAAAATATTTTAATTGCTAAGAATGATGAGAAAGGCAATGTAAGGAATGCAGTTGAAGCTACTTCAATGTTTGCTGGCTTTAAGATTGTCCCGGAAACTAACTATGACACACAAAATCTGGGTGAAACAGAGACTGCTTGTATTTCAAATAATGGACCTGTTGATGTCATTAGTATGAATGGTGGATTTGTTTCTTTCTTGAGTAAGTGGGAGCAGGTTCATGAATCTTGTTTTGATCTGCATTTCAGTAATGCAAGTGAGCGGGATTCATCACCAATGTTTGAAGTCCAAGGTTGGCTTTTTGCTGGGAAAATTCTCCGAAGCTATAGATATTTGTATTGTAGCATGGCTGTTTTGGCCAGATGAACGCTGGAGCAAAAAGTAAGCAGTCATCACGTGCTAGAAAAGGTTTTTAGTTAAAATCATCAAAAAATACAAATGTAAATGAGAACAGTGCAAATGGGGAAATTACAAAGGGAATGAGGATCAAATTGCATGCAGGTCTAGGAGGTCACAGTACTGCTGCTTCCTGTATGGCGTTCTCAAGGTTTGGTGAGGCAGGCAAGTTTATTATTTCTGGCAGCAATGATGCATCTGTCAAGCTATGGAATTGGACAAGTCGGGTTGGAAGTAGCAGCAGGAGTGAAGGTCCTTTAAGTTTCAGCATCAACAACTTCTAAACAAAATTCTAATAGTCAACAAATAATCGATCATTTATCTCCGTCAGTGCCTTCTATAACATTGTCTGACACATCAAAAGTTTCAAATGCGAAATCTGCTGTTGGAGTTTCTCAGGTTCCCACCGAAACATTGAATGTAGACTTGTCAGTTATATCTCCAACTAAGAAGCGTGGCAAATAGAAACAACATGAGACTCTGAAGTTGATTGAAATGCGTGGGAATATGGAAAATAGGTTTAAAACAGAGAAGGAAAAGGTAATCTGGGAAGAGATTTCGGCATCTTTGTTCGAGCGTGGAGAATGCACGTAAACTGTTTGACAATATCAGCATTAGAATTTTCTCTTACGGAATGCAAGGATTAAATGCCATGTGTCAAGTGGTCTTTATAAGGATTTGATTGCCACAAGGCCGCCACTATTAGTGACACCGGGATAGAGATGTGGCACTTCTGATGGCCACCTGCATTAGTGAAATCACCAGAATCACAACGCCAGAGGCTACTTATAATGATGATGTGTTGAGCGATGTCTTTCGTTTGATTGTTACAGCTTTCCGCGGTTTAGATAATGTAAATAGTCCCCTTGCAAACTGCTTACTATGCGATTATTTATGATATATATCAGTGTGCACCCCGGATGCTGTAGGGTGTTATTCCAAATAAGACACGGGAGGTGCGCCTACCACTGAAAATACATCTCCATGGATGCTCATCCACCGGCTATGGAGCAGCACAAGAATTGGGTCCGTTTCTGGTGAAACGAATGGGACAGGCTTTTCCCTGAACAGATATTCCTGGAACAGAGAAGCGGATTTGTTCTTTTTAGAATCTCCAGTTGGTGTGGGATTTTCATATACCAATACTACTTCTGATTTGCTGGCGCCGGATGATCAATTTACTGCTGAGGATTCATACGAATTCCTTCTGAGATGGTTACAGAGATTCCCACAGTATAAAACCCATGATTTCTACATAGGAGGAGAAAGCTATGCAGGCCATTATGTACCTCAGCTTGCAGAGCTTATTCATGACCGAAGCCACAAGCACTCAAAATACACTTCCATCAATTTGAAAGGCTTCATTGTGGGCAATCCTGAAACGGATGAGTTTCATGACTGAGAAGGAATAGTAGCTTATGCTTGGACCCATGCTAGTATAATCTGATCAAGAGCATTTGCAATTTCAAAGGGTACAACTGGACAGATGAAAGCCTGGGCATGGTTGAAGAACCCATGGCAATTGATGAGAGTGTTTCTACGGTTGATGCTCCTGTGAGACTTGATTTGAAAGAATGTTTCTAAGGTTGATGCCCCAGTAACTGGTAATGAGAGCGCTTGCAATGTAAAAGACACCGTAGCAATTAGTTTGGGTGTTTGTATGGTTGATTGTCATGTGGTTGTTGAACAGAGTGTCTGCAAGCTGGATGCTCTTGCAGCTGTTGATGCATGCACCAACATTGGGAAGTTTAAAGGTCAGAAGTCACCAGTGATGATGTTTATGAAGAAGATGATGAACCTGTTTCTTATACCTGAAGGATGATGGATGGGCAAGCAGATGATGATTCCCAATATGAAGATGGAGAATACAGAGATATAATTCTTGTTATTGGGATGAAGATATAATAGAAGAACTGGAATGCCCTCTGTTCCTCGTGATAAACTTGAAGTGAAATTATCAAGCTCTGTTAGCCCTTCAAGTTCTGGAGTTTTTCTCTTTGCTCGAATATATTAAAAGAAACTTGGAATGTGGCAGTGGGCATTAAACCCTGAACTGGATGAGGCATTACAATTTCTTCAATCATTGAGATCTGTGTTGCATGCCTTCAACAAAGATATTGCCAAGGCAGAGGATATTATTGCTGAGATGTTTTGTTTGACTATAGAGAGCAGATTACATTATTATCTGGTGTTTGTTTCCGGCACTTTGGTGGTCTGTGCAAGTCTTATTTCAAAGCTGTGTTTTGTGATTGCACAGCAGTTTCGTAGCACGCTACGAAACTGCTCTTGGTGGTAATTTTAAACGCACAGCAGCTATTGTGATACTATGAGCGGGAGTTGAGGAAGAGAAACACCTGTATATCAATACCACTTACAGCACATCAGAAACATGGCAGCATTCCATACTTGGGGTTATTAAAAGAGCTGGGACATGTTGCTAAATTTTCGAAGGATGGTAGGAGACAGGGACCTTAAAAATAGGTGTTTTGATTCTGATGATAAATGAGCCATCAGCGCTAACAGGTATCCAAAGTCAGCGTTCCTTGCATCTTTAGCTCAGCCATCTCATCCTAACTGAAGGAGGACAGCTGTCAAGGATCCAAGAAGAATCAAGCATACGAGGAGAATGGAATTAATGTTTTAGTTTGATTAGGATTTTGTGTAATTACAGCTCATCATGTTTGTAATTAATGAATTAGTTAAATAGCATGTAGGAGTAGTTAATAGGGCCTTCGAGCCCATTCTAGAGGGGAAGGAATAGATTCCTATAAAGGGATCAGATTAGGATGTAAAAAAGGTTGGAGATTTTATAAAAAAACAGAGTTTTTATCAGCTTGTGTAAGAAGACTTTGACAGTAATACAAGAGTTACTTTTTCTTCCCAAGATTCATTATATGTTTATGGCTCAGAACATGTGTGGTTTTGTCATTATCTTTTATGTATTTTACAGCTCACTAAATATGCAATCACTCTAAATTCACCTAGTGCTCAAACTTCCTGTGCTTATTTATGAGTTGAGTTTTTTGGAGAAATGTTTTGAGTATTAAACGTTATATGCCTTGGCTTCTATGATTAAGTGATCAATAGTTTACTGCAGAAGTGAATGACTCCATGAGCCCAATGGAAGAAGTGTTGTTTTGTGTTTCCAACCAACTTTATTTTCATAAAAGTGTGAAGAGTTAGCCATCTGTTGTTGTGATTGATTTTTATCAAAAGTCTGTGAGAGAGCCCTCTCTGACTAAGGAGGCTAATCCTTAGTCTAAAGTCTAGTTGAAAGAGTTACATAAAATCTTGCTTGGTTGCAGCCCTTAGTACTGATTTTGTGATAACAGAACTTTTGAAAAGTCATTTTTGTTTTTCTTTTGAATAAAATTTTTGAAAAACTTGGTTTTTCTTTCTTGAACTTTGTTTTGATTTAGTTTCCTTTTAGTGAATGAAAGTGCATTTTTGTTCGTCTTGAAACTTGCTTTTAGTGTAGAGATGAAAATGAGCATTAGCAACTCATATTCCATATAAACATTTTAAGTGGCAAATCATATTGATAAACAAGTTACTTTCATTTCATGATTTAGAGTAGTCTTAAGTCTTGCATCAGCATGTACTCATTGCGTTAGGATAAATTTGCGCATCTTTTTAGGTATCCATAGTTTTGTTAATTTTTGTGAGTGTGAAGCGTGAGTAAAAGAAAAGAAAAGAAAAGAAAATTTCTTTCTTTGAAGTTCCTCTGAACCTAGTAGAAATTTCTTTCATCGAAAAACGAAAACAAGTGCATTTGCATATAGTTTGGTTTTTATTAATTTTTTTTGCATCAAAACACCACTAGTTTCACTTCCGATTATCCCTTGACTTAAAGAACAACCCATTTAAAAACAAGCGCTAATTAAAATATACTAGAACTTTTTATAATTGTCAAGTTAGACACACCAACAAGTTTTAGGATATTTTAGGGCCTTGGATTAGGCGAGTGGAGAGATAACTCTCCAAGGCCATTTAAACTGTCAAACATAGGAGTCTGAATAGTGAGTGAAAATCCAATAGCATTAGGGAGACCAGGAAAGCTTTGGATTTTGGAGTTAAGCATGAAGGTTTTTGAAGAAAGGGAAGAGAGATAACCCTCTCCTACTTGTCGGATCTTACCTCAAGACTGTTCCACCTGGCTTCTAATACGAGTTGGTAACCTTAGTTGCTAC
Organism: Pinus tabuliformis; assembly: GCA_031772625.1. NCBI lineage: Eukaryota > Viridiplantae > Streptophyta > Pinopsida > Pinales > Pinaceae > Pinus > Pinus tabuliformis. The sequence continues at coordinate 494,997,631 of CM062807.1, read as the reverse complement.
TCCTAGGGATCTACATAGGTGGCTATGGAGGGGAACCTCATGGCACCTGAGGTCGACGTTGTATCACTCTCAATGGTACTACTGGAGGGCACCCTTGCGAAGCTTGGGGGCTTGCACCATCGCAGGCTGTTGTTAAGAGGTCAGCGTAACTTCCTCTATTACCTTCGTTGATAGGACTAGGCCATCATTATCCCAGACTATCTTTGGAAGGCCCCTTACTTCACTTTCTTGTATTTTGGTGTCCGGTCCTCATCACCCGGAGCGGAAATACTCGAAAGTTGTTTGATTGCCTGATATCTTTTAGGGACTTTTTAGTGTGTGCTCTGTGCTCCTAGTTGGCCTAGCTTTCAATTTTTTGAGTCTTTAGCTAAATCTTAATAAAAAATTCAAAGTGGTTGACCGATCACCTAATACTGCCGGTGGGTTTCATCTCGTGGCAGCTGATGCATCAGGGATTGATCCTCCTCACAGGGATATTAGTGTTCAAAACAGGCCTGGTACTTCCACAAAACAATAGAGGAACACTCCAGTTCTTTCTCGTGTTCTCTTTAAATCGAAAGATAACATAGAATTAGAAGAATTTCAAGAGTCGTTAGCAGCTCCGAATTCTTCCTTACCTTCTAGTTATCCAGAAATATTACGATACGTTGGGACCCCGACGCATAGACCATCAAGTCCAGGTCACATTATGCACTTACCATCAATGACCACTACTGGAAGCATGGCTTCTACTACAAGTGCTACAACTATGCAGACTCCAACATCAGTACAAGGGGGAGGAACTATTTCCATCCCCTCTGCATCTTTATTTGGGTCTTTTTCTAGCACATCTTTTGTTGGGTCTACCTCCATTCCTTCTACGAGTGGAAATTCCCAAGCCAATGCTTTTAGTACTGGATTTTTCCCATTTGGCACCCATTCACAGGGTATTCCGTCAGTTCCACTTAGTGCCTCCACATCCATGATGGGTGAATCAACTTCATTCCAGGGTTTTCCTTTCGGAAGTGGTCATATACCATATTCCAACCCAACAATAGGATCTATGACTTTTTCTTCTACAGGACAAAGAAGCAATCCTTTCCAAGGTTGGACTAACCCTGCAATTAGTGGCATGGGAACTGGGAATCCATTTTTTGGTCAACAAGGGAATGGGCCGTACTCCACAGTTAGTTCGTTTTGAAGTATCCCTCCCTTAGCTTCTGCCTGGAATCCTTATCAGGGGTTATCCACTCCTTATAATCCTTTAGGAGGGAGCTTCACCGGTTATGGAGGTTTTTCGGCTGGAGTTGGTCAAACTCTGAGTTTTGTTGGATCAAAAAGTCTGCCTTTTGGTTTAGCTGGTTCTACAGGTTACTTCGGGCAACCTGGTGCCTTTTAAAATCCAGGCCAATCTTTTCAGAACTTTGGGAACTCTACCCAGTCTGGGTGGAATCCCCAAGGTCCCCTAGGCTTCCTTTTTTGGCAACGTTGAATTTTCCAGATCTTACGAAATTAACAAACGATTCAATCAAATACAATTCGGCCTGGCCTCCGGTCCCAACCAAACTACCCTCGGACATTCCAAAGTTCGAGAGAAAGGGCGATGAAGACCCAGGTGGCCACTTAACCACATTCCATCTGTGGTGCTCATCAAACTCCCTTATTGATGATTTGATTAGGTTGAGACTTTTTCAACGCACCTTGAGTGGTAATGCAGCCAAGTGGTATATAGAGTTTCCAGGGGGAAGCTTTACATCTTTTGTCGACTTAGCTAATATTTTCTTAAATAATTTCCAGTTGTCCGTCTGTTATGATGCTGGAACTAAACTTCTGGCCAATTTCCATCAGCACACGACAACTCACATTTCTAACCACATTCAGGAATGGAGACGAAGAAAGAGGCTTATTAAAGGAAAGATTCCCTTGGAATACCGTCTCGAATGGTTTTTGAAATCTCTAGAACCTGAAATCTCTAAGGATGTCTCCATGTCTAGAGTCTATCTGAGGAGAAAGCTATTTTTAGGGCCCAGCAATTAGAATTGATTTACTCTCAGTCTGGGATCCTAAAAAAAATCTTTCTAGATGCTCCTAGGTCTAAGGCTGATATAGCCAAGTCGAAGCTAGGTCCCCATGTGGATTGTATCGTTGGATCGGTAGACACAAATGCGGTGAACTTGTTGAGCCAATTGCAGTAGTTGTCTTTGCAAACTGCTCCTAACAACCAAGTCACATCGTCTAACCCTTCGCCTTCCAAACCCTCTTCTATTAATGCCATCCAATCTAATAACCCCAAAGGAAATCAAAATTCTAACAGGAAAAAGAAAGGATGAGGTAAGAAAAAGAGTTAGGATGGGAAGGCTGACGCAAATAAATCTGGCAATAATGCTGGTGGTGGTAGAAGTGAGTCTAAAAAGAATTAAGTTTCCATGCAAGCTATGCAATGGAGACCATTTAACTCATATCTGCCCCAAGATTCAAGACACTCAGTGCTTGTTAGGGCAGAAAGGGACTTCTAGCTCTCAAGCTGTGTTAACCAACTCTTTTCCCCAAGGGTAGCAACTTCTTGCTGGCACGAGTTCAAACCCTGGTACCTCCGCAGGGGGAAACTAGGAAGGGAAAAGTCATCAAATGTTTTCATGATGGGTTCCAATGTCCATGTGGCCACTCGGTCACATGATTACGGTGAAGCCAAAACTTCCAAGGACAAAACTACTCCTGGAAATACCGACCTTCATATTGAGTGACCCCCTGTCGAGACTATACCACGGAAACTGAAAGGTTCCACTAAATGCACGACTATTAATCCTAATGCTAGGGTCACCAAAAATTACTACATTGTTGAGGATCTGGCTCAGAGTCCATGCGCCATGTCCACTTTAGAGGTTCTCCAGTCGTATCTAGCTCAACGAAGTGATTTATTTTTAGCGATTGGAGCAGTTGATCCAACTAACTCTTTAGTGCTCACTTTCGACATGTTAAATGTCAAAAAGCGACTCCCTCATCATATGGCTTTTCAAATAAATTCTACATACTCGAAAATTAACATTTTTCGTATCGTTATTGATGAAGGAGCTTCCACGTGCATCATGTCGATGTCATGTTGGAAGGCTATTGGATCGCCTTCGGCTGTTCCTTCACCTACCCTCCTGACTGCATTTGATGGGCATTCTCATAATCCGCATGGGATTATCCCAGCCTTTCCCATATGTGTTGAGGGGAAGGTTGTCAATATTGAAGTAGAAATCATTGATGCTAACCTGGACTACAATATCCTCTTAGGAAGGAATTGGGTATATGAAATGGATGTCGTTGTTTTGACTCTGTTTCATTTCATTTGCTTTCCTCATGAAGGGAAAATCATTAAGGTTGATCAATTGGATTATTGTCCAGTCGATCCTCAAGCAACTTCCAACTCTACTGTACCTTTAGTGGATAACCCTTGTCCACTTACTGAGAATCTAGGAGTTGGGATGTATTCCTCATTGATGGGTACCTTTGATTTTCCCTCCCCTATCACTAGAATCAATGTCGTTTCATCATCTAAGGAGTCTCCTCAAAAAGAGTTCTTCTAAACTCATTATTTTTCGGACCCTTGGACCTTGCCTTCACCTACGACCACATTAGTTGAAGGACAAGTTAATGGAATGGAATTCCCTATGTTTGTAGCTGAGCTTAGATATCAATCTATCGTTAACTCTGTAGACGACCACTCTACTCCTTTTTCCAAGGAGGAGCTAGATGGTGATGTGGCCCGGCCTAGACCCTTGATTCTACCTCTGCCCCGGACTGCTTAGATATGGTTTTACCTTCTGAAGAAACAATCATAGAAGTAATGATGGATGTAGATCAACCTTGGGAAGACTTACACCATCGTTCATATTTTCTTCCTCCATTGTAGGAAGTAGAATCTAGGTTCTCCAAGCTCTTTATTAGTGATGTTTGTACAGTATCAAATCCTTTCGCTCTAGCACACTTTCGTGCCAAAGGTAATATGTAGGTGATTTCAAAAACGATATCTATAAACATATCTACCAACCCTAATGTGATCGAGAATGTCTTCATCAGAATTGAATGTTCCCCTGAAGAAATTCAAGTTTACACTGACTTTTTCAAGGAATTTCAAGATGTATTCGCTTGGTCTTATGAAGAAATTCCTGGCATTGATCCATCTATTGTTCAACATGAGATCAAGATGTATGAAAATGCCAAACCGGTTCGTCAAAGGCTTCGACCAGTTAATCCTAGGAAAGCAGTAGCCATTAAAGCTGAAGTAGAGAAGCTGCTGAAGGCGGGTTTCATATACCCTGTTCCTCTTACCGATTGGGTTTCTAATCCAGTCCCTGTGGATAAAAAGCAAGGAACAATCCGAGTATGCATCGACTTTAGAGACCTAAATAAGGCCTGTCCAAAAGATAATTACCCCACACCATTCATCAATCAGATTATTTACAAGTGTGCGGGTAATGAGATTTTTTCCTTCACGGACAGTTTTTCCGGTTATAATTAGATCTCTACCCGTCTTGAAGATCAACATAAGACAACTTTTATTTGTACCTGGGGTACCTTTGCATACAGAAAGATGCCTTTTGGTCTTAAAAATGCTGGAGCTACTTTCCAGCGGGCCATGTCATATGATTTCCACGACATCAAACATATCATCGAAGCATACTTGGGCGATCTCGCTGCTTGTTCTCACGGTTATGTCCGATCGGTTATTAGGGTTCATCGTGTCAAATGAAGGGATTCGAGTTGACCCCTTCAAGGTTGAGGCAATAATTTAGTTGCCTCCCCCATCCTCAATTCGGCAACTTCAAAGTCTTCAAGGGAAGGCGAATTTCCTAAGACGGTTTATAGCAAATTATGTCGAGATCACTAAAGGGTTTATGCATTTGCTATGCAAAGGAGTTCTATTCGTGTGGGACGACTTTGCGTAGCAGTCATTCGATGCTTTGAAAAAGTCATTAGTCTCTACCCTACTTTTGAGTCCACCAGATTATGGTAGGGACTTCCTTTTATATCTCGCTACAGCAGAATCAACCATTGGTATGGTTCCTGTTCAGGAAGATGATGCTCTCATGGAACATGTGATTTATTATTTGAGTCGAGGCTTGATAGGTCTTGAACTTCACTATTCTCCGGTTGAGAAGTTGGCATTGACAGCTGTCCATGCTGTCCAGTGGCTCCGTCATTATATCTTGCTACACAAAACTTTTGTCTTAACGGAGGTCAATCCATTTCAGTTTGTCCTCAGTAGGCGATTAGTGGGGGCAAATACAATCGATGGATAGTCATTTTACAAGAATTTGATCTCGAGTTCTTGTCCTCCAAGTCTAATAAATACATGGTTTTTGCCGAGCTAATTTCTGAGCTGCCTTGTGGAGAGGATACTACTTATGAGGAAAATTTTCCTAACGAACATTTATTCCTCATCTCTTCACTCGACCCTTGGTATGGAGATACCATTTTCTATCTCCAGACTTTGAAGTTTCCCTCTACTTTCTCTAACGATGAACGCCAGAAATTACGTCACCTTGCCAAAAATTATGTTATCATTTGTGATACATTATATAGTCGAGGGGTTGATTCAATCCTTCCGTGCTGTTTAACCGTAGAGGAAGTAGAGTCAGTGCTCAATGACTACCACAGTGGAGCTTGTGGTGGTCAACTATCAGGGCTTGCTACAGCCCAGCGTATCTTACGTGCCGGCTATTTTTGGCCTTCGCTCTTCAAAGACTGTGTTGAAGCGGTCAAACATTGTCACCCCTGTCAAATCTATACTCGAAAGATGCGCACACATCCAGCTCCTCTTTTTCCCGTTGTCACTGTCAGTCCTTTTACTAAGTGGGGTATCAATTTTACAACTTGTAATCCGCTTTTAGCGGCGAATCACAAGTACATTATCATGCCTGTAGACTACTTTACGAAGTGGGCCAAGGCCATGCCCACCTATAAAAATGATAGTGAAATGTCAGCATTGTTCCTTTTTAATCAGATTATCTCAAGACTCGGTATCCCAAGAGAGATTGTCACTGACCATGGCAGTCATTTCCAGAATCAACTAATGTCCGAATTGGCTCTTAAATTGGGTTTTCAGCCGGAACATTCGTCTCCTTATTATCCTCATGCCAATGGACAAGTCGAGGCAGTCAACAAAATTCTTAAGATGATCCTGCAATGGACAATCGACAAAAATTAGTCCAATTGGCATCTTATGTTGTATCCAGCTCTTTGGGCATACCGAACCTCTGTGAAGACTACTACTGGTTTTACACCTTTTCAGTTAGTTTATGGGATGGAATCTATCTTTCCTATTGAATGTGAAATCTCGTCTCTTAAGTTAGCTGTTGAGCTCCTTCCAGAGACTTCTAGTCTCGAGGAGCGCCTCCTTCATTTGGAACATCTCGATGAGCAGCGTCGAGATGCCGCCACGATGAATGAGGCTCATAAGAAAAGGGTTAAAATACAGTATGATAAAGTTGTCCATCCTCGAGTCTTTTCTTATGATTCTATCGCTAATCAAGCATTAGACTGGCACATCAATCATTCATCACAATAAAATCAAGCATCAAAAAGTCGAACTGTATATATATATATATATATATATATATATATATATATATATATATAAAACATCTCAAGTATACATAAGTCTGTCCAAAAATAATATACAAAATTGGGACCCAAATGCCCATAATCATGTCTAGTACATCTAATGCCCTGGCTCAGGATGAGGGGCTAAGTAGGCAACTACTGCATTGCCCACATGCCTAAGAGTGCAGACCCAGTCTCGTGGCATGCCAACCACATGACGCTGCATATCTACTGGAAGATCCTCTACGGCTGCCATCGGTACTCCATGAGTCAGTCTCACCAAGTGTTGCTGAACTGTGTGAAGTAGTCATTCTGTGTATGCAGCTGCCTCTTCGGCCCCTCGGCCGCGACGTCTGTGCCATGGGAACTCATCTAGTCGTACCGGCCCAATATCTGGAACATTATCATCATATTAGTCATTTAAATCCTATCAAAAACATTTTTCAAAATTCATTATTAAAATCACAAAAAATCATAAAATCAAAAAAAAAAAAAACACTTACCAATGTAGCCCCATGCTGCGGTCGGTGGTAATACTAGATCAGGATCTCCTCGTAAATCCAACCTAGCATAAGGGTAGGCATCTATGGCGATGATCTACTGATCCCACCAGGAAAAGAAGTCATCGTCAAATGCAGTTTGTGGGACGTCCCCACCTCCTAAACGTTTCATCAGGTCAACCCACTTGCCCATTTGTGGATCTCGTGGGGTGCTGATTGAAACCGGTACTCTAGGACAAAGTGCAGGGACCCTCTCAAAAAGAAAGAACACAAAATAGTCCCATATCCAAAGTTTTTGGTTTGCCCTCTCTTGATGGAACTGAGTTGGGCTTTTAGGCTAGCCAGAAGAGGAGTACACCAATCGAATACAGTGGTCAAACAATCTACCGCCAAGCTCATGGCTGGCCATGATGCCTGGTGTAGAGAAGCTAATCCATTCACTCTGGCTATAGTGAACAAGATTATCCTCAGCGATAGACTGTCCACATGTTTGATTGGAATTTGACTTCCAACCTTCTCTGGATGTCCCGGGCAATATATATGTACATAGTCCTCAATCGAGAGACTGCCTCATGTCCTACGCCTGGAATGTAATACCTCTCCCCTTCGAGAAAGGCCTGTGATGAAATAAATGTTGTCCACTTCTATCCTGAGTGGCATCTGGTCAATCATAAATGCATCATCCTTGATACTCCAGCAATCAATGAGCATCTCAAGCAGACATGTGTTTGCTTTCATATTTGGCAATTTGAAGAATTTTAGCAAGCCACATCCTCGTAAGGCATCCACAGCATTAGGATCGGTCATGACCTCATCATCCACTGAGGTATGCTCTCTTTCTCGCCAAGTGACTGGCATCCTGAAGAAAAAATGAATTTATACCGTTAGTTTTTTTGTTTGAAATGTTCACAGTGTATACACGGGTCCATTTACACACAATCGCGTGTAGGGCCCACGTGTAAACAGGTTTCATATTTCCAACCCGCGTATATGCCGCGGTGAAATTTTTGACAAAAACTTCAACGGTAAAACATAAATTAAAAATTCTAAAACTAGTCACGATTGATTGCAAGACAAGTATAAGAGTTACCTGGGGATTTTGGAAGAATTTGAATGGTTGAATTTGGTGTAGGGAAAAGTTTTCTCCTTTTGCTCCACCTCTCTGCTCTCAAACTCAAATGGTGAAAATGGTGAGTCCAAAAGCTATTTTGTAGGCTTTCAAAATGCAAAAATTTTTCAAAACTTAATTTTGTTTATTCTCATGTAACTTTTAACTTGGGAGCTTCGAATGTTGAGAATGGTTTGACTTTCATGACATTTTGGAAGTTTTTTTTAGTTTCGAGACAGTTCCATGACTGCTGACCGGTCATGGCAAGTATAACTTTCTCACTAGAATATAGGTTAGGGAAGCCATTTTTCCATTGCATTATGCATACTAGCCTCCATTTGTCGATAAATTTGCCATAGGGTCGATCCCATCGTGTTATGGTTCATAAACCATCTTCACTCGCCGATTCTTTAAATCATGACACGATGGTAGAAGCCATCCTTTACATGGGCATCGTAGTTAGCACCTCACTGACATTTGTTGCCTATGTTGCTCTGATTTGAGTAGACTCATTCCTCTTTGCTTCTTCGCTTCGATCTAGCCTTGTACCCTACAGGCTCCTTTGTGTTGAGTTGTACTACTGCATTGCATTTTGACCATTTTCACCTTTTGGCCTTGAGTCGGCTTCACCTGGACTCATGTTTAAGCCAACTTTTGACCATGACGACTGCAAAATCCAAATTGCATTCCTTTAACTTTTGCAACTTGACACACCTTGACCCGTGGAAGGAACACACCTTTGAGTGTCATTGACCAGTTTTCACCTCCCTACATTGAGCATAGGAATGTTCCAATCCCAAGAACTAGATCATCTGTTTCACTGACACTCGCTCTTTCCACTATACTATAGCATTCTTTTATTCTTTTTCCAACATAAAAGAAAAAGATAAAAAAAATATATATTCCAAAGAAGAGTGGGAATGGGACAATATTTCCATTTATTATTGGCAGCTAGAGTCAGTCGTGTCACCCTTGAACAAAGCACTCGAAAACAAAGTCTCCTCCATTTGGGCGGGATTTAGTTTGACTTAGGTACGCCTTAATCTTAGTATTGAGTTAGTTCTCCCCGATTGGTTATCTCTTCCAATCATATGGAGGGTTCGTTCGTGCCTCTTGCATGACAAAATTATACAGAGTCATCATATGTTGCCACATAGTCACATTGAGTCGTGCTTTTGTTCAAGGGAAGTTAGCCTGAGTCGGCCTCTCTGCGGTGTCTCTTGACTCATTTTTCAGTGGGCCATCCTTGGTTGTCAGTATCATGTCTATCATCACATCAGCTATATTGGTCCTTTACTCATGCCAGTTTGAGAAGGTCTCCATTGACTTCTTGTTGGTGGGTCTTGTCCTTATCGACGACGACATCTTGCTCCGAGGATAGGCCCAGAGCTGCACCCTGGCCCTATTTTCATTATTGATAGGTCACCTTGTGCTCAGCATCGATCAGTATCATGGGTCTTTGACTGAGTGGTTTCCCTTGTGTTCGACATCAGCTTACATTATCACACATTGGGATTCATGCAGTACCTTGGTTTCCATTTGACCTTATTGGTGGATACCTCGCCTCTGTGTCAGCTTTCATTATTGGTTGGTTCAGAGGATTTCTGTTGTGCACTAGCCACATCTTGTGTACGTCGGAAACGCACTTCAGTCGGGTTACTACATCTTTTTCGTTTGATTGCTTCCACATTATTGGCCTACGGGTTACACTCGCGCTAGATTGATGAAGGATGCCTTAATTCCTTCCTTCTAGCAGATCGTTCCCTATCGACTTTGACTCATTGCTTTGGGGCAAAGATCTAGAGTCCATTTGGCAGTACCTTAGGGTTTGCAATCAATAGTGGCAGATCCTTTGCTATCAACAGTGGGAAACCATTATTGTCTCCTGATTGATAGATTCTTATAGGTGTTCGACTTCAACACATCCATTCACACTTTTTAGATTGTACTGAGTACCTTGACGCTCATTATCATTATCGGTGAGTAGTCTCGCGTTTGTTGACGGTATACATCAATGACCGGTAATCAAATAATTTCTCACATGGTTGACTTCAGATCATTTATTCCCATGGTGTAGAAATGTACCATAGTGGTCGGTGAAGACCTCAGGTTGTATCAGCATCCATTGGTTCACTTGACAATTGCTCCTATTGCTTCTAGTTGATACCATTCCACCTTATATGTTGTAGTCAGTCATGGCGACATTCTATATTTTGGCACCTGAGTTTGCAGTGTAGTACCATCCTATTCCATCATGTTCATTTGGTACCTTTTGTGATCAGTCTTTGATATCAGTGATCCGGTTCATTCTTCAGCATCATTGACATTCTTATATGTGATATTCAGACATGTACTTATTCGATCGTGATCAGATGATCCATTATGTACTTTCCAGTTCTATATACTTGTATACTTAGTGGATCTGCTTGTACTTGATATGCGAACATGCTTTACTGTCTCTAAGCATGGGTATGCCTACCTCAAATAGTGTTTCTTTCTGATCTCCTTTTGTGGCTTGGTAGGCTGAACTCTGGTGAAGTCCTTCTTAGCTTTTAGTAGATTTCCTTTCTGTGAACTTTCTTAATACATTTCGGCCATCATGTACCCCTTCTGACCTCATATATTAGGGGGCATCTGTTATAGATCCAAACCTCACTCTTGATGTTTGTGATGCTGCACTCATGGCCTAGGGCAACCCCTCCTTCCAGACCTGGTCCAAAATTTAAAAAACAGTGTTTTATTCCCTATACGCGACATTGCCCTGAGCTAAACGTGTGTGTACGCGGGTCTGTGTATACCCAACCCGCGTATATGTCTTAAAACACTTAAAAAAATTAAATCTCCTTAATTTCAGGTGGAGATCACAGGTTTTACCTGTTGATTACCTATTAGTGCCCGTGGCCCAACTGTTCCCAACGAATTCCCAACTAAAAAACTACTTTGGGAGAAGTATAAAAAGGCTTCAATGGGAAGGCCTAAGGGAGGAGAGAAGAGAGAGAAAGGTTACTATGCTAAGATTTCCCTGACCAGGTCTAAAGATCCTAGTGCCTCCTGCACTTCCCCCACTTACAGGAAACCCTTGTTTCCTTGTGTGATTATGTTTATCTACTACTTGAGATATCATGGAGTAAGTCATGGAAGGAGTTTGTTAAAGGCTTGAGACTAGACGAATCCGGAGGACGGTTCTGCTTGGAGCCTGCAAAAGGACGAATCAGGTGAAATTATTCCTTTCTGTACTTTATTTGTCTATAATAAAAGAAACACTTGTCTTTGTTCCTGATATAAATCTTCTTCATGTTTATGATATCCATGTTATGGTTCATATATGAATGGTTGTTTAATTGCATAACTAACTACCTTTCAATATATTATGAAGATGATTTCTTTATGATGTTTAGTCCATATACTGTTGTACTTTCTTGAATTGATTTTTTTGCAGGTTGAAGGAGCAAAAGGAACTCCAAGAGGGTTTGGACCTTGACAGGATCTTCTCAAACGAAGGACCCCCAGATATGCCCCTTATCGTATAATTTTCTTATATTAGCATTATGGCTGTATGGAGTGTGTGTTTCTCTATATAGACAACCTTTGATCTACTAGGGTATCAACCCAAGACCCTAGGGGAGTTTATCCCTTAACAGTAGTGAAGCTACAAACCATTCGCAATGTTTTCCATTTGTCAAATTCATGTTGGCTTTGCGGATTGTATACTTCAACCTCTGATCTAGTTCCAAAGGCGTCTCACATGGTTGCATCGCGATTTCTTTGAATCCCAGAATCGACTGTGCCTCAAATTTAGGCATACTAAATTCTGTATTTAGTGCTGCCTGGATGTTTTCCACTCCATCATTTGGGTTATCATTAGAGTACTTAATATACCAGGTTACCGCACGATCTTGCAGAGCACTAACCAATGTCACCTTATTTATATGATCATATGTAACACCTTGAGCTTCCCATATAGCCCTCACAACGAACCAGAATTGGTTTGAGTCTTCATTTCCCAAGCCTTTGAACAAAGGCAGCTTCACTGTATTTGCCATACTAAACTGCGATGGAGATGGAGGTGGTACGGGTGAAGTTGGAAGTGATGGTGGTGAAGTTGGAGGTGGTGTGGGCAGAGGTGGTATTCATGGGAATCCTTGTCTTATTAACTGAATAGTACTTTGTGGATAAACCTTCGCTATCCCTTCTTTGTCACCTCATGGAGGTAAAATCAAGGGACTATACTCCGGAACCTTTTTTCCGTTGTTCCTATAAGTTTTTATGCTTTGCATAGTCCCAAACATCAAGGTAGATGCATAACCTATTTTTTGTATAATAGAATTTTAATCCAGGCATTCAAATATTTTACGTACTTACCTCGCGGCCCTTTGAAAAAGCACTGCTATACCTCGTTGTAGCTGACTGAGATGTCAACCACAAATTCAGTCACAAATCCTCCTATGATGCGATCGAGCCAATGATCGACATCATGGGGATCTTATCCTCCGATGCTTCCAACCTTCGCACTAGCTTCGGGGTCCACACAATAGGACCATCAAGTTTCCACCTCCCTTGGCTATCTGCTAGCTTCACGATCCACTTATATAGCTCAATAGGGAAGGAACAGAAAAGGTTCTCGTGGATCTCTGCATATAGGTATCTGTATAACCACTGTTCCTTTGTCAGTCATGGGTTCTTGTTCTCTTGTGCTACAAATTCATCAATCCTCCTATCTAACCAGTCTCCAATCTCCTTCTTAGTTGGATTCCAGTGATACGACATCACACATATCTTATGCAGATTCTGGTCCTGGCAACAGAACCATTTGTTGGCTTGAGGGGGCCTGACCCAGGTTCAGTGTTAATTAGCCAAAAAAATCCCTACAACATACATACACACGTATATACATATAAACATTAGAATTAAACAACCGTCATCCATGACGACCCTATCGAACACGTCATACATACATACGTACATGTATACATATATAAAAATTAGCATAATCATGATCATAACATAACTACCAAATATCATAAGGTCTAGCTTAAGAGAACTCCCTTTATGTGTGCAGAACATGCACAACATTGAGAACAATAGTTCCAAAAATAGCCAAGGAATATGGTGCCTCAAATCGATTCACCTTACCTTTCTTGATTACCTTTCCCACGACTGTCTTGCCATTGTCCATTTACACCAATGGACCCAACAAACTCAATCGGTTTCCCTACTCTTTCCCTCGGCTTCCCGTATATATATATTGAGCTCCATTTAGGTCTTACATTACCTGGTAGGTTTCATTTAGCTCTCCCTGAGTTCCATTAACTTTCCTCTTTTCCTAACCAATTCCCAAAAATAAAAACATAAAAGGAAAAACAAGAAACAAACAAGAAGAAAACCATGAAAATCAATAACAATACGACACCACAAACAAAGTGGCATGATCATGCACAAGATGAAAAATAAACCGCAATCAAGCACAACAATTCAACAAGAGACCAAATGCACAAGAGTGACAATAGATGCCATGAATCAATCCCCATGGTTCCTAGGGAAAGCTCAACCTGAGCCTTCTTCAATATTCCATGGTGTTGGCTTGAGGGGGTCTGACCCGGGTTCAATGTTAATTAGTCAAACAAATCCCTACACTACTGGCCCTTTCAGCATCAACCCACGGAGCACGAACCGAAGTCTCAACCGAAGTAGTATGGGGGGGTGCTAGAACTAAGTTTCCACACCATGAGATGGTTGTGATTTCGTTTGAATCCTTCTATCCCTGCCTTCACGCGGGTCACTTTGCTCTAGGGCTTGCAAGACTAGCCTTCTATTCTAGCCTCTGATACCTCCACGAAGTGTTACAATCGACCTTCACACAACCCTAATCTGCTAATCAGGTACTTTTGTGCTGCTAGAGCAGCGTGCCGTACAAATTCCCTTATTAATCTAAGTGATTTTCTTATCTTGTCAAATAGTTATAGTTAACACCGCATAACCAAATATTCGTAATTATGTTCAATTATTCAATGTAATTGTTGTCATTCACTCACCATATAAACATAATAAAGGAAATTCATACATAACATATCAAGACGCAATAATAGAACAAAGACTCAAAAATTGCATAATATCTCCCTTTATTAATATCTTCCAAGTGTTTACAGACTCTGTCCACCCTACGCACATAGCTGCAGGGGTCCGTAGAATTAGCTGCAGACTTCTACCGTAGGCCTCTGCACACTCAGCTATAGAGCCTCTACCTACGCTACGACCTAAGACTTAGACTTCTTCTTTAGAGCTATCACTCTATTACATGATCTGCAATTGTCTCTCCGTTTTCTCTTAAACTACTTAGAGCTTAGCTCTTTTTATACAATCCCATGGTCCGCAGACCATGGGTAGATTTCTTACAGCCGACTTCACTTTTCAAAACTAAGGGTAGACTACCCTTTTTGACACATAACACCTTCATGCTCCGCGACCAAAAAATGTGGAGTATTTACAATTATATTGCAAAAATTGACTTAAACATGGGGTTTTAGCCCCAAAACGCCCTTCTAGGATCCCTCTCCCAACAAATGGCAATCTCTTTTTCCATGCAATCCCCTGCATCATACTACCATAAATACACAATTGTCAGTGGATAAATAAACATAAAAACACACCAATTACCTTACCTCGTTGTTCCAAGCACGTTGCTTGCAACTGAAAGCATCCACGCCATATCTCAAGGGACTCCAATCCTTTGACATATCTAGACATAACTAGACACCAATTGTTATACTTTTCAAATACATGTTCATAAATCTGGCATATATTCGCATAATTTTAGACAAGATTAAGGTTAAGAAGACTTCATGTATGCAAAGCACTCATTCATTTGGAAATAGGGTCTCTAAACATAACCAAAGGAATTCTTGCCCAATTCTTTTCTTTTACCTTTTTACCTTGTTGCAATCAAGGATTACTATGTACTATCACATCACCCAACTTTTATTTATATAAACACATCAATTATTACCTTGTCATGCTCATACCAAGCATGTTTCCTTGAAACTTCTCACACATGTCAACCACGTGTTCCAAATATCAATACAATCATTTCTATCAATTTGAAATCAACCTTTACCAAGACTAAAAATCATGTCATAATCCATAGTCAACTCATAGTCATTCATCATAATTCTACAACTATCATCTACTACACTCAAGTACATATCAATTGTCTCAACACATATGTATTAGTACAATCATCTTAAAACAAGATCATTGGAACACATACTCATGTTATGTAATTCATTCAACTCGCAAACATACCATGTTAAATAAATCAACTAGACGACATAATAGACGCCAAACACTCAAACACCAAATATATGACATAATCAAACATTCAGGCAAAACATAGATGACATAAGCAATCCCATACCTTAATGTATCTCAGGGCGAATAATTTTTAGAAAAAATGGAAATTAATGAATATTTTTTTCTGGAAAAAGCATGGAAACCTAGCCCACTTGCGAATATTAGCCCCTAAAAGTTTCCCTGGAGGTTATCTTGTATGCACAATCAATCTATTCAGCACGATATAGCTTTACAACACATCAAATCAAGCACAAATAAGATCATGATATCCATAATAGTAACTAACTAACATGTTCACATCATAAACTCATACATAATTATCATTCATACATAATAATCACATATTCACCATCAGTCTATATTAGTACAAAATAATATCACAACGTATTAACTCATACATGAATGTCATAACCCTAACCATTGCATAGACCAATCCAACTTACTATGATGCATATAACAGAAAGATCTTAATGTAATAACCCTAACCATCAAGTTACTAGAATATAAAAACAACAACGTATAAACTAATCATCAAGATCACTATAATATAACCACAAAAAGTTAACCTATAACATACTCATCAACAAGATATAACATAATAATCAAGTTAACTAACATAAAACAACATGAGAAATGCGTACAACCACGGGTTACTATGACTCATGACTATCTGACACATGTGCATATGACTACACTAATAAAATAGCATCTATCATGTATGTAACCATAATATCAATAGACATGTACATAAAACTAATGTATATAACCCTAATGCATATAAAAATCCATAACTAACATACCTACATGCCAAACATCCAAACCTGTACGGAGACATGCTCTTGCCATGAGGTCCAATGTTGCAACTTCACTTTGATGGTCTACATATCCTGCTTTACCTGATTCAATACATTGGCATCATAACATGCCAATAGCCTCATGATGACCTAATTGTATACAATGACCTCATCCACAACAACCTTCACCATGACAATGCATGCATAACAAAATGTAGACACTGACATGCATAACAAATGCATATAAAGACACAAACTCATGACAACACATCCCACAAAAATGCCATCAACCTCTACATGGAAACCTCACTACGACCATGATCAACACCATGAAAATGCAACAAGCACATGGGATACAAGCATAAGGAATGCAAACAATATGAATGCATGGCCAACACATATCCCATCCAGTCCAAGGGGTGAACCATGCTCTGATACCACTCTGGAACACCCTCCTCCATCATCTACCCAAGCAACTAGCTAACCGGGGTAAACATGTGACGAGAGGCCACTATGATATGATTTGACCACTTAAGCCACGTTAAGGAAGTGGAATTGATGGAAAAACACCATACAAACATTCAACATTAGCATTAGGACCCTCAGGAACCAATCCAACCTTTCCTCCAACTAGCCCTTGGGTGCCACTGAGCTTTTGGAACACTTGACCTACGGATGCTATCATGCTATGGGCATGCTAGCATCCAGGGACCTTTGGATGCTTTCACAGGCCTGCAATCCAATGTCTAGGGACTATTTTTCATAGTGTTGTGCAAGCGTCCATGGGATTTGAACTACTTTTTCAAGCCCATAGCTCAAGTCAATTGCCAAAATTGAATGACATCTTCAGAACAATAAAATAACAAAGAAATGACAGTATAAATTCAATCACTTGAATAAGACCTTGATTCGACCCTTACTAGCCATGAAAAATATTTCTTCAAACATATCATGAATATGTAATCTACATGTGTAAATAAAAGATCTGATCATAGGGGTCTCATATTTATCTAAGATTCACTATAAGGCATTTCTTCCTTATCACTTTAGCTGCAATTTCATCCATTAAGCCATAGATACATTGCTGATACATATACAAGAAAAAACATGATGGGATCCATATATAGCCACTATCATAATACATATTCATAACCAACATAATAATAACAAAAATAATAAGGAAATAAGGACCATATAATCCACATAAAACAAGATAATACTCATGAGATAACAAAAAGAAATAACCTCTTATTAATGATGCAAAATCCAACCCGGTATGGGACTACCATGTTCCACCGACCATAGAATGGATGGGCCAAATCTCTCTTCAGTCATTCACCCTCGTGCCATATTCTAAGCATGAATGTGGGATCTCATAGAACACATCAATCCAAAACCATCTAGCGCTTCCATAGGCCAACAACCTCAACCCATCAAACAATGATTCCACAACATAGTCGTACATCATAAAACCATCATCATATTCATCTGTATCAAAGCCTTCCATGGATTATAGAGCATTTGTTCCAACCAAGGCTTTCAGGACTAGTAACTCAACCCACAGTTGTCATCGGGCTTCGAGAGCATTTGTCTAAACAAGGCTTCCAAAACTAGTAACTCAACCCACCAAGGGCTTCCAGAGTATTTCTCCAACCAAGTCTATCAGGACTAGTAACTCAACACAAGATGTTACAGGGCTTCCAGAGTGTTTGTCCAACCAAGGATCTAAGAACTAATAACTCAACCAAAGCTAAAGGATACATGATAACCAACCAGAAAACAAAAAAATTAAACCTAAAACATCGTGGCTATCCATGAAATGGTAAGGCTAGGCAAATCCATTTCCAATCCACGCAATCCTCCATGCCAATGATAGATCATAACCAATAAGCCATGTTCATGTGCCATTCATGCAAAAACTACTGAGGAAAACATACATGCAACTCGATACTTGTAAGAAAAAGTCACTGTAGTTGATGATCTTGATGTCCTCTTGCACTCTCCTGCTCTTCCTTTGCTTTCTTGCTCCAAAATCCAAGTCTGCCACACCCTCCAAGAGTTCTCCAAGAAAACTCTAAGTATGTAAGATTATGAGAGAGAGAATGATAAGAGAGCTCCAAAATTGAATGAAAAAAATGTTACACTCACCAAACCTTGCCCACTGATCCTCATAAGCCTTTTTATCAATCAGGACTATATTTTCTTCATTTTCCATTATTTTCCTTCCTTTTCCTCCTCACATGCAACCTGTGACCTTTCACCTTCCTTTTCTCCTAGTTTCCATTATTTTCATAAATAAAATGCTAATTAATCTCTATTTTCCTTTCCAAATCCTTTGCCATTATCTTTGGCAATATCCTTAGTCATAATAAACCGAATGAACACCCACTAGGAATTTTTTCACACAATTCATCTTCAAATATGTGTCCCATGACTGTGGTATTATATATTTTTAGATGGAATTTTAAACATGTCTGTTACAAGGTCCCTTGCTCATGTGGAATGTGTTACATAGGACAAATTGGAAGATCCTTGAAAGCCTATCTTAAAGAGCATATGAATGACACCTACCATAATTAAATCACTAAATAAGTTATCGATGAACACTCCTACAATACTAAGCATTTTATTTGTTTTTTGAAAACCAAACTCTTCACCTCTACCTCTTTCCACTCAAACCACATCATTAGGGAAACTCCAGAAATTGAAAAGCATCCTAACAACTTTAATAGAGAAGATGGATATCAATTGAGCCATTCTTGGAACCCACTATCCCTTTTTTTTCCTATAATCCTAATCCTCGTAACACTAATGTTATGCCTAACCATTCCCAGTTACCCTCCCACTTCACCTTTCGCTTGGTCCTCTTCGTTACCTTATCCCCAAACCCTTGTTTTCTCCTATTCTCTTACCTCTATCCCCAACCCCTCTTTTATTAATTATTTTTTATTTTAAAATTTTAATATATCCTATGTTAATTATCTAATTTTGATCTTAATTCTATTTTTAATTTTCATTAATTTAAATTTAATTAAATACTATTTTAAATTCTTCTTTAATTTTAATCTAATTAAATCATTTTTATTCTATTTTTGTGACTTTTTAATTCTATTTTATACTATCTTAACATAATTTAATCATATTGTTATATTACGTTAATCTATTTTTTTAGCAGCCTTGTCTACTTCTTAGTTTTTTTGGAGTTGTTAGGTTTTTTGGAGTTTCTCGCTGGAATTTCACGAAAGCAATTATGGTCAAATCTTGATTTGTATTATTAAATTGGTTTTTTGATTGCATATACAAATTTAGCACCCTAAAAAACATGGGCACTTATATTGTGAAGATTCCACCCCTCAAACTTGTCATTATAATGAATCTGTGTCAGATTGTAAACAAATTGTACCACAAAATAGGTTAGAAAACATTCCAAAAAATCTAACAAATAGCCTATACTATATTTTAATTTTAATTTATTAAAATTTAATATTATTATAATATTAATTTAATAATTTAAAATAAATATTTTACCTTTTCCTCTCTAGTATTAAAATCAATTCGACCAAATTTATTATTTTATTAATTTGGCCCTTCTATGCATTTATTATATTTTTCTAGTTCTTCTAATTTAATATAATTTTAATACTAATTTAATAATTTTAAATAAATATTTTACCATTTCCACTTTAATATTCATATAAATTTGACCAAATTCACTATTTTATTAATTTGGTCCTTCATCCCATTTATTATATTTTTATAATTCTTTTAAATTAATATAGTCTATTTATTCTAATTTAACCATAACCTTCCCTAACCTCCAAAAAAAATAATAACTAGCAATTGCACCACATGTTGCAAGTGAAACATTGTAAGGCACTAAATATTGGTACATTTCATATGAGGAACTATTGACTGTAGAATAATAGGCTCATTATGTTAAGTAAAATATTTAGTGAGGAGATGATTTCCAGGTGCTTAAAATAAACAAAGCTTCTACTCAATTAAAAATACTCTTTTGAGGTTCCATCCATGGATGTTCAATGTCAACACATATATTGGGATTATCATGGTTAACAAAATTCTCATAGCTATATATGGATTCTCTTTTGGTTAGTCTTTCGTCCTATAAATCTCTTTCTGTTTAATTTCATCATATTGAAGCATTTTCTATTTCAGAGTTTATTGATATTTATTATCTAGTTAGATGGTTCTGTTTGATTGTTTACTTGTTTTCTGTAAAAAGCATTAAGCTTGAAACCTTTTCTCTGATGGGATATTCTGATACATATACATTTTTGTGTGTAAGAGAGAGGGAGTCTGAGTGATTTTCATTTATTTCTATTATATGTCAGGACACTGGTCATAATTTGGGGGAATGGGCAAATTTTGTTGGATTAATTCTTTGATCTTTGAAGTGGAGTTCCTGTTTTCTTTCTACGAAAGTACTACATTGAAAAACTTACATTTTGGAATCACCACACTGGTGACAATTATTCTTCGTTGTATGGGTTATATCTAGCCATCCCATTTACCTTTCTCCAATTTTGCAAAATTTGTGATATGTGCCAATTTCTCCATTGTTGGCATGAATGTCAGTCTCATGTGGAATTCTGTTGGTTTTTACTAGGTGAGATTGATAGACTTAGTTTCTCTATTTTGCAAACAAGTATGCCACTCTTTTTTTAAGTTTTAAATCAATACACTTCCTTTCTCACCTTTTTTGTTCATTTGTATGTAATTAAACAACTTCGCTGCTTTCAAAGCTATTGAGAATTGTTGGAATTTTTTTATATGGAACCTAATACATACTAAAAATATTGCATCCAATAAAAGTGTTGAAAGTATGGAAAATTGCAGGGACATATAAAATTCAAATTGTAAAATGTGATGCAAATTCCTGAAATTTTCTATTCAGCATATTACATTAAATGATGAACCAAACAAAGAAATGACAAAGAAAATCAAGTAGCAAAGGAAGAAGATGAATTCCAAAGATCAAATCATTATTATGATCCTAGAATCCTTCTTAAAATTCACAATATCGGAAGATAAATATTTCACAACTTCCTATTTGTAAATTCCATAAGTTGAACTATTATATTTTTGGGATTATTTTAATGCAATGTTCTTCCAATCCCACATGCTTGTGGCTTATTTCCAATTGGCATGTATCATATTTTAGTAAACAATTAAGGCCCTTAGATAAGCATGCTTCCTGTTGGTGGAGTCTATTGAATGGTTTAGAAATCGTTTGTTACAATCTCTTGCTCAGATTGAATTTTATTGCTTAAATATCTAAACTTTTTTATGAGGTTCACTTTGTGTTGCATTTTTTAGCATGATAACTATATTTTGTTGTTTTGAATGTAATGCCTTGTTTTTGTTAAGATTTAGTTTCTTATATGAGCTTCTATTTATTGTACAAATATCAAAGTCTAGCATGATACCTGTATCTTACTTTTTTGAAGTTCTCTTTGACAAGATTCGTTATTCAAGTAACACCAAGTTAAGTATAATGGTAGTGCTAGTTGATGTAGCAATATGTACTGTGATAGATGTCATTGTCAATACTAAAGGTTTTGTAGCTACTGCAATTGTAGTATGGAGAACTTCTATGCAACATTATGTAAGTTTTAAATCATCCTTTGTTGTTGTTTGCATTTGAGGTACTGCAATTTCGTTGATTAGGCCAGTAAATGTTTCACTATTTTATGATACAAAGCTCTTTTATGTTTTTGTATACATAGTATGTTCACTACCTATAGAAGAAATATACATTGGGTCTTTTCATCTTCTTAGACATACTATGCCATTGAAAGAAGCTACCTTTCTCATTTTAGGTTGTTTCCTTGATTATTGGCTCACGAAAAAAAGAGTGGATCTTTATGATTATTCCATAACTTCTATTATGGTAACCTGGAAAGGGTATCATTCCTATCTTATTTTTCTATATGTAGTAATTTTTTTTATTTGTTACATAAGCTAAATCATAGGCTCAAAAACTTGGGCACAAGATTTTCCTCTAGAATTAGGTCAATTAGAGTTTTGTAGCTAATCTTGTGTGTCATGGTTGTACAACTATTCATTACACTCTCATGCTTGATCAAAGTTGGCACCAATCTTAGCCAATTAATTTTCATTGGTTGGTGCATAGTAGTCTCATTTCAAGTTCTTTGTCATATAAAGACTATCTTTTTCCTTGTATTGGAATTCATCCTTTTTGGAAAATAAGGGTTAAATTCATAGGTGGACTTGGGAATGTTCCTAGCTGAGATTGGAATGATTTGATATGGTAATGCATTCACAAATATTGGAGGTAAAGAATGGTGTATGTATCTAATTTCTAATGAAAGGAACCTAAAACTTGGGGGAGCTGAAGATGGAGGGATTGAAATTTTTTAGCATAATAGAATATGCTATTGCTTAGGTTGATTCTACACCTGATAACTGAGGTTTTCCCGATGATACATATTTCTTGTGGGATTCATTTGGGCTTCATTTATTGTTGTTATATATATGTGTCATGTTTCACATTACATTTAAGAGATTGTTGAGTAATGCTCCATGTGGTACAGTAACAATTTCTGCACAAATTTATTATGAGAGAATGAATTTGTATACAGCTGCTACCCTTTCCAAGGTAGAGGAAGTACACCATAAAATGTTTAATTGTTCAACCTTGAAGTTTAATTTTGTGAAAGCAAGGCTTCTACATCATCATTTTTTTCTTGAAAAACACTCATTATTTATTGTATGTTTGTCACTTCTCAATGAGTATTAGAGATTTAAGTCTCTTTTCTCAGAATTTCAAGAAAGCGTATGCACACTGGCTTCTGCCTTGACTCTTGTTCTGACATAATATGTGCCTGCCAATTCATTTTTTGTTAATTTATCACAATACCTATATCTAATAAGCCCATAAGAATCATTTACTCTAGAATAATAGGCTCGTTGTGTTAAGTAAAAGATTTAGTGAGGAGAGGAGCCTGTATAGGGTGTAAAGGGATTAATTTCCTCTGTGTTGCTCAATTCTATATTTTTGTGGAGCATTGGCTGACATGGGCCTCTATTTTTGGGGGATTGGTGATGTGGGTTTCTCTTTGTTTTTTACATTAGTTTCTATGCTCGTTGGTATGTTGAGGATCGGTAGCACATGAGGTCATCTGTATGATTTTTGTGCACCATAGGGAATTTGGGGAGTTTGAGCTTTGGGGATTCAAGATCTACATCTGATAGTGTAAATTGATGGTCTGGAAGTGATTGGATCTGTGTGTAATTTTAAACGTGGGGTAGGCATGGCACCTACAAGCAAGGCATACAGGAAGGAAACCCTTGATGTGGCAGCACGAATGTTCAATGTCAGAACATCTATTGGGATTATTATGGTTAACAAAGATCTCATGGCTAGATATGGCTTCACTTTTGGTCAGTCTCTCATCTTGTAAATCTTCTACTATTTAATTTATTCAAATTGAAGCATTTTTTATTTATGAGTTTATTGATATTTATTCTCTGGTTAGATGGATCCTATTGATTTTTTACTTGTGTTATGTACAAAGAATTAGATTGAAACCTTTTATATGATGGGGAGTTATGATAAATATACATTTATGTGTGAGCGAGAGGGAGTGTAAGTGATTTTCATTTATTTATATTCTAGGTTAGAACACCGCTCATATTGGGGAAATGGGAAAATTTTGTTAGATTAATTCTCTTATCTTTGAAGTGGATTTCGTGTTTTCTTTCTATGCAGCTACTACATTGACAGGCTTACATTTTGGAATGGCCACACTGATGACAATTATTTCTCATTGTATGGGTTATATCTAGACTTCCCATTTACCTTTCTCCGAGATTGTGAAACTTGTGATAGGTGCCAATTTCTCCATTGTTAGCATGAATGCCAGTCTCATGTGGAATTTGTTGGTTTTTACTAGGTGATATTGATACACTTACTTTCTCTATTTTGCAAACAAGTATGCTGCTCCTTTGTAGGATTTAAATCAATACACTTCCTTTCTCACCTTTTCTACTCATTTGTATGTAAATAAAAAACTTAGCTACTCTGAGAGTTATAGAGAATTGTTGGAATTTTTTTATATGGAACCTAATACATACGAAAAATATTTCATGGAATAAAAGTGCTAAAAGTATGGAAAATTGTAGGAAAATATAAAATTCAAAGTGCAAAAGGTGATGCAAATTCTTGAAATTTTCTATTCACTGTAAATTAAATGAGGAACCAAATGAAGAAACTACAAATAAAATCAAGAAACAAAAGAAGAAAATAAATCCCCGAGATCAAATAATTATTATGATCCTTCAACCCTTCTTTAAACTCATAATATTGGCAGATAAATATTTCCTAAATTCGTATCTGTAAATGACATAAGTTGAACTATTAGATTTTTGGGAGTATTTTAATGCAATGTTCTTCCAATCCCACATCCTTGTGGCTTCTTGCCAATTGGCATGTATCATATTTTAGTAAACAATTAAGGCCCTTAGATAAGCATGCTTCCTATTGTTGGAGTCTATTGAATGGTTAAAAACTTGTTCATTACAGTGTCTTTCTCAGATTGAATTTTATTATTTAAATATATAAAAAAAATTACGAGGTTGACTTTGTATTGTAGTTTTGAGCATGATAAGTATATTTTGTTGTTTTGAATGTAATGCCTTGTTTTTATTAATATTTAGTTTCTTATATGAGCTTCTATTTGTTGTGTAGATAGAAAAGTTGAGCATGATACCTTTATCTTTGTTTTTTGAATTTCTCTTTGACAATATTCATTATTCAAGAGATACCAAGTACTTAAGTATAATAATAGTGCTAGTTGGTGTAGCAATACATACTGTCATGGATGTCAATGTCAATACTAAATGTTTTGTAGTTGTTGTGATTGTAGTATGGAGAACTTCTATGCAACAATATGCAAGCCTTAAATCATCCTTTGACTACACTTTTCTATGTTTCACTAATGTCAAAGACATACAATATTTTGTTGTTGTTTTCATTTGAGGTACGTCAATTTTGTTGATTAGGCTAGTAAGTATTTCATTATTTTCTAATACAAAGTTATTTTATGTTTTTGTATACACAATATGTTCACCACCTGCAAATGAAATACACATTAAGTTCTTTTCATTTTCTTGGACATATGGCGCCATTGCAAGTAGCTGCCTTGCTCATTTTAGGTCATTTTCTTGATTACTGGTTTGCAGAGAAAAGAGTGGATCTTTATAATTATTCCATAACTTCAATGGTAATATGGATATCGAATCATTCCTATCTTATTTTTCTATGTGTAGTATTTTTTTTATTTGTTACATAAGTGAAATCATAGGCTCAAAAACTTGGGCACATGATATTCCTCCATCATTAGGTCAATTAGATTTCTATAGCTAATCTTGTGTTTCATCGTTGTACAACTCTTCCTTACAATCTCATTCTTGATCGTAGTTTGCACCAATATTAGCCAATTCATCTGCATTGACCAGTTCACAACAGTCTCATTTCAAGTTCTTGGTCATATGAAGTCTATCTTTGTCCTTGTATTTGAATTCATATTTTTTGGCAGATAAGGGTTAAATTCACAGGTAGTCTTGGCAACATTCCTAGTTGTGATTGGAATAATTTGGTATGGTAATGCATACGAAAATCCTAGTGGTAAAGGACAACGTATGTATATGATTTCTAGTGAAAGGAACTTGAAATGTGGGGAATATGAAGATGAAAGGCTTGCAAAAATTTAGCAGATTAGAATATGCTACTACTTAGGTTGATTCTACAATTGATAACTGAGGTTTTCCCAATGATACACATTTCTTGTTGGATTCATTTGGGCTTCATTTGTTGTTGTTATAGATATTTGTCATGGTTGGAATTGCATTTAAGAGATTGTTGAGTAATGTGCCATGTGGTATAGTAAATTTTTCTCCACAAATTTATTGTAAGAGCATGAATTTGTATAAGGCTTCTACCCTTTCCAATATAGAGGAAGTACAACATAAAATATTTAATTGGTTGGACTTTTAGTTTTCTTTCATACAAGAAATGATTCTACATCATTGAATTTTTCTTGAAAAACACTGATTCTAGTCTCTTTTCTCAGAATTGCAGGAAAGTGCATGCATATTGGCTTCTATCATGAATCTTTTTCTAGCATAATATGTTCCTCCCAATTCATTTTTTGATAATTTATTAGAATACCTATATGTGATAAGCACATAAGAATCATTTGTGAGATGCAGTTCTTAAACAAATGTAGAAATAAGGGAAGAATGATTCGATCTAAGATCATAAGAGCATCATTAAGGAAATAATTGAATTATGCTATGACTTAATGTTTATTGAGATTTATCAAGAAAAGGGATGAAAAGTGTGGTAATAAAACTTTTGGTAGTTTTTCGAATATGAAATGGACAAGATCGCCCCTACCCCTCTATGACTGAAAAGTGGAACCGCTGCTATACGCGATGCTCATAAATCTAGGAATAACCCCTGCCTTTGGAGTTCCCCAAGATGAACTAGGTAGGCTTTTCAAAACCCCACTAAGCATTCTTCCTACTTGATTCTCTGCATAACCCTTGAACCTGCAACTCCCAATATGATAACGCTCTTCCTTATCAATAATTTTGTATCCTTATGTATACAACTCCATCTTTGCTCTCATTCCTTCTCAAATTAACACAGAGTCTCAACCCATTTATCAAAGGTGAGAGACCATGGATAACATTCACATAAACAAATAATATGTAGTTGAAGTAGTGTGTCCCAATATGAGAGAGAGTCTGCATGGGTTTCTAGGTCCATAAGGTTGAATTCTTGTGTTCCATTTTTTTCACTTAAACCAACATCCTCTTCCTCCTTGTGAGCACATAAAATATTCCTGTCATCATGTTATACGAAATTTATACCTACAAATAAGCATATCTTCCCTAAGTGGGTAGTTACACTTAGAACAACTTAAGTAAATATGTTTAACCTTTTCATACAATAAACAGATAAGATAAAAGAATCTACTTGTGATCCTTCGCTTCCTCTAATCTCCTTTGAGTTTCTCTCGTCGCTGTCGCTCAAACTGAATTCGCTCAATTCGTACCTGCCAACATAAACAAAAGATGACAACAATCAAAGCATATGATCTATTTTTTGTAAACAAATGGAATCAACAACATTTGAACATGCATTCATCATAGATATAGACAAAAGTATTGGAAAAGGAATAAACAACTTTATTGATTAATAGAAGGAGAAGTTACACTGAATGTGGTTTGATCTTGTGTCACTCATCCAGCTTAGTCCAAGCCCTCATCACACCAATAGTAACATCAATCCAGCAATATAACATTACTTTGAAAATGATTTCAAGTCTCTAAAACAACAATATTTCTCTATAATATCCAAGCTCTTTGGTTCTATGATGGGAGGCCAATTTGTAGATGAATGAAAGTGGTTTTTTCATTAATATGTCATTGAATGGTTTTCCATAATTGGATTATTAGTTTGCATGTTCAAAGGTTTGAAAGGATAGAGGATTATATGATCCAAGGCTATCCTAAGTCGAGCTCATCTTGATAGGATAGGAGTTGGGTTCCTTCTAGAAGGCTCTAGAAAGGAGGAATATACTCAGGATCTAATGAACATTTTGAGGATTCTCGCCCAATGTAGCCTTGAGTGGGATTAGGTGCTCTGAAACACAACCTTTAATGGGGCTCCCTATTTTGCGGAACACTTACCCATGACCAGGGGTGCGTTGGTGACCCAAGGAAGCACCTCAGTAGGGTTTGAAGTCATGAAACTCTCATGGATGAAAGCACTCAATGTGGTGGCATGTCTAAGGCATGTAGCAACTGAACTAGAGTTTGATAGACCCTGTTTACACTGATTTGATCGTCAGGAGTGATGTGACCAAATAGGCCTATAATAGTTATCCCCTAAAACATGAAGTAAAAAATGATAATGCTGAGAGATATGCTTTATGATGTCATGTGGAGGATCTGAAGCAAACGGTGACCTGCATCAATTAAAATACATAATATCATGATATCTTTGAATTTTTCATGAATTTCTAAGGGAAGGCACACCCATGATCAGCATGTAAACTTTTCATTACATGTACATAAATGAGATAGCCATCTAAAAATATAGATCCATGAGAAGATTACTATCTGTTTAAAGCCATCATACAAATGATTTAGTACTCTCCCAAAATCGTAGCCTGGATGGATGAAACTAGATCCAAGGTCCTATATCTCGTCCAATCGTTTTCTTAAGTAAGAGTCTAACCATGTGAAAATGTGATCTGAATTCGAACATGGGAAGACACCGCCTGATTATTGGCCAATGATGTAAGCTGTTAACAAATGTGAGAGAAATCACCAATAATGATCATGAATCTCAAGGTACTACAGGACATTCTGCATGGTGTGAATAGATGTTTTGATGTTGAAAACCATACAAAGTCCTTTGGTCGAAGGCTTTCGTTGTCAACCCATCGTTGGAAGCGAGAAACATGCCATTGATGTGTGCAAGCCTCAAAGGTACTAGAAGGGTGTTTCTAAGTCAACTTCTCGGATAATGTGCTGATGTCGACAAGAAGTGACTCATTGCAGGAGGGCCTTGATGTATCCCCCATCAATGAATGACACAAAACGAGTGTAATTATTTTGAAGACATAATGTGACTGATGACACAATGTTCAGGAATGGCAATCATTAAAATGAAGGTTTATAAGTATTGCAAAGGATGAAGTTTACTGAGTGACTTCTCTTTAACATGTTAGCGACTCTGAATGAATTGGTAGCATTGACCCAAAACCAAAGTGATGGATGGTGTAATAGGACATAGGTATGATAACCATCAAGCAGATAACCCAACCCAAATATTCATAGAGATGAAGTGAAAGTGTCATGTTCAATAGACACTGTTGGGTAGCAGAGGGCCCGCGTAACAGTTTTGGGGCTCAAAGCCTGCAATTTTGGGAAAGGTATGGTAAGGACTCCACGAAGCGCGTAGAGAATGAATTGTAAATGATTCAAGTCAAAGGGTTTTCTGCCCAAAAATAATGTAAAATAATAGGAATTAAGTCAGCTTGACCATGGTCTGTGGACCATGGGAATGTATAGATAGAGCGAGGCTCTATGGGTAGAAGGTAGCTTTTCAGTATGTACTGGTGGATCTGTAATGTAATGGGTTTTTGAGGAAAAAGTCTTGAAGCGTCCATAAATCTGAGTCAAGGGTAATGGTAGGTAGATAGAGGCTCTGCAGCTGTGTGTGCAGAGGCCTAGTAGAGTCTGCAGCTATGTGCGCAGACCCCTATAGCTAAGTGCGTAGGGTGGATCTGGACGTATTGGTGAAGGAATTGATTAAAGATAAGTTGATTTTGAATTTCTGTGTTAAATTTGAATTATTGTGGATTTGGATAATGTATGGTTGATATAACTGTGTGATGTCTGTGCATATGCTTAAGTTATGAGTTTATGCAAATCTATATATTTTTTGGGTGCACGAATTGGTTATTTTTGTTAAATGTTTGCTTAAAGACCATAAAAAGTAGATGTAATCTATAATCATGCATTAATAAGTATTAAGGATTTTCTGGGTCTAGATCTACGCAGAGCAGAGTGGCACGAAGCCACAGAACGGTGTGCGAACCTTCTAGACTACATAAAGGAATCCCAAGGGTACAGAAACCTGGTTCCAACACCCTCCCCTACTACCTCGGGTGAGACCTCAGTCCACGCTCCGCGGGCTGTTGCTGAAAGGGCCAGTAGCTGCAGGATTTATTTAGATAAATAACTCTTCCGAACCTGGGTCTGGCCCATATAAGGCAACAAATGGTTCTGTTGCCGGGACCGGGATCTGCCTAAGAGATGTCTGATGTCGGAATACTAGAATCCTACAAAGAAAGAGCTTGAAGATTGGATGGATCAGGAGCTTCAAGAGTTTGTGGTTCAGGAAAACAGAAACCTGCAGATATCAGAGGAAGGGTGGTTGGATCATTACATATACACTGATATCCATGAAATCTTCTTCATGACATTCCCAATATAATTGTATGAGTGGATCACGAGGTTAGCCGACAATGTGGGAAGGTGCAGACTAGATCAACCTATTGTGTGGACTCCATAATTGGTGCGCAGGCTGGAAGCATTTGAAGATAAGATTTCCCGCACAGTAGATCACTGGTTGGATAAGATAATAGGAGGGTTTATTACTAAGTTCACGATAGACACAACTGTGAGTTATAGTGAAGCAGAAAGGTGCTTTCTCCAAGGACCTTGCGGTAATTATATTAAATCATTGAACACTTAGATTAAGATGTTGTTTTGTGAAAAACATATTATACGCATTTATTGATGTCTGGCGTAACACGGAGTGGAAGAGGCCACCAAGGAACCAAAGGATTAGAGAACAATATGCTAATTTCTATTTCACGGGACAATGAAGAGGAGCTCATGAGGTTCTCTCCATGAAGCGCGGTCTGATTGATTAAGCAACACTTTCCACTAATACCACCTCTGTCTACGCCATCACCTACTTCATCGACGTCAAATCCATCTTCAGCCACTCCACCTCCACCTCCATCACCACCGAAGTTTGGGATGGTGAGCGCAGTCAAGTTGCCGATATTTAAGGGTGCGGGAAATGAAGAACCAAGTCAATTCTGGTTTGTGGTAAGGGCTGTATGGGAAGCCTAAGGCATAACAGATTATAACATAAAAAATGCTACCCTGGTTAGAGCACTGCAGGACAGCGCGTTGACGTGGTATATAAAGTACTCAAGTGATCATCAGAATGCGGGAATAATGACGATCCAGGATGCCATGGACAAATAATTTGGTCGACCAAAATCAGAGACATTGTCAGTCATTGGGTTCAAAGAGATAGTGATGCTACCAGTGAAACCCCATGGGATCTGGATCAGAGATTAAAGAGCAAAATCTACAAGGCTAACATGACATTTGACAGATGCACAACACTACACATGGTTTGTGGCGTCCTTGACACCACATCTAAGGGTGGCACTATCACAACAAAATGTCTCAACCCAAGCCGAAGCATTAGAAACCACGATGAGATTGCATGAAACCCCAATATAGGATCCGGGGTTGGGAGTTCAACAAATCCACACGCAACTACAAAACCTGAGCTTAGAAATGCAAAGTTTGAAGCAAGAAAGGGTGACCTGATTAGAGGTGCGTACAGAGGTAGGATGCATTAAATGCAAAAGTCAAGCACACCACAAAGACCATTGCCCCATCTTCACAAAATATCTAGCGGGGGGGCCGATGCCACTAAAACTGGAGGTACAAGCAGGGCCAAATGTGGCACCCCGCTCTGGTGCAATATTTGTCAAGTGGGTGGAAAGCACGCAACGGAGAACTGCCACCTGTTTTAGAAATATACCCAAACCCCGCCATAGGGCCACATGAGGGATTTCAAGGACACAGATGAGGAAGAGGAATGGAGCCTAGGTGAGGGCACGGACAGCTGATCTGTTATAACTACGGAGGGCCAGGACATTACGCTCGCGACTGTATTAACCCAACGAGGATATCTTGCCCATACTATGAGCAATTTGACCATGAAATGGTAGACTGCCTGACATTAATTTCTCAGATGCATGAAAAGGGAGTATTACAGCCCACTCCAACCCAAAATGTCCAAATGATGAGGTCAGAACCATGAGAAGAAGACCCCAACATAAATATGGTATTAAGGAGTGGTGCACCCACGGGAGGAGATGTGTGGAATGCGTTTACCGAAGAGGTGAAGGGTCGCGATACCCCTATAGGGAAACCCAAATTTGAAGTGGAACAAGGGACAAAGACACTGAAGGAAGCTCCGAAGAGCTTCATGGAAGTCTCTACTCTAGGTAGGAGGGACCCAATTGAGCTGGGGATGGATCCCTCTATGATTACTACCTTTTTAGAGACATGTATGAAGCTGCTGGGTGACAGTACAACCATTAAGGGACTACAAGAGCTGATCAGTAAGTGCGCAGGGTTGGGCGAGCCACACAAAGTCCAGAAAATGGGAGGACATGCTCAGCATACTGGACGGGAGATGCGTATGACAATGCAAATCAATGAGTACAAGATCGATCATTTCATTCTGGATTTAGGGTCAGATGCAAATGTGCTACGTAAGAAAATGTGGGAACGCATGGGTAGGCCCACACTGCAGTGGTCTCCTATTCAACTAAGGATGGCCAACCAACAAAAGATCCTACCGATGGGCCGACATCAAGGGGTGACAGTGGACATTGAAGGCATAAGTACGCAGACCGACTTCGAGGTAATAGAAATTGTGGATGACACTAATCCCTACCCTGTCTTGCTAGGAATTGATTGGGCCACGGACATGAATGAGGTCATCAACTTGAAAAGACGGAAAATGACATTCAAAAAAAGTCCCTACAGGTAATTGTCCCGCTAGACTGGGCTGAAGGAGAGCGTTACACCAAGCCAGTGCACGATGAGGACAATGACGATGAACTGGACTGCATATACTAGATAACAGCCCAAGATCAGGGTTAGGTGAATCCCTCAGCAGATGGAAGACTCTCATGGGAGAGCGATAGTTCATGCACATCAGATACAAATGAGGAGATGGAAATATGGCAGAATAGATTGCAGGAAGTCACCACACGCAATTTTAATATGATGATTAGATCATTGCAGCGTGTAACCACTAAAGTAAGGCCATGGTTAGCATATAGCAGTGCAACCAGTGAGGGGCAGTGTGTCAACCCTAGCACCTTAATTGTCACCCAAAAGAAGCATGGTGCATCAGACGAAGCACCGAACGTGCAGAGGAAGCTTAGAAGGAGAAGACTGTTCCATGTACGGATTGGAGGAAGTGCGCACTGGAATAGGGCAGTCATCCATTTACAACAAAGGGAACGACCATACATTGCGTGACCATCGCACCAACTAAATCTGCGCATAGCAAGGGTCCTTTGGGCCAATACAACCATACCCAGAGTAGGGTATGCCAAGGGAACTCTATCCATGGCCGGATGAGCCATTTCCCTCACGGTCCGAGCTGCACCTGAAGACTTGCATGACGGAATTCGAAAGTTATGGGAAGTCGTTCAGCGCAGAAAAATGAGACTTCGCGAGTTAGTAGAAACAGGGGCCAGAATACAAAAAAAAGTGCGAATCTAGATGCAGAAATTGATAAAATTAAATTAGAACTCACCCACATGGACCGCACGCAACAGCTATTGAAGGCATTGACTTAGCTAGCTCTCCTACACTACTAGGACAAGCCATGACCCTACTAGCATGGTTGCGCG
Organism: Pinus tabuliformis; assembly: GCA_031772625.1. Classification (NCBI taxonomy): domain Eukaryota; kingdom Viridiplantae; phylum Streptophyta; class Pinopsida; order Pinales; family Pinaceae; genus Pinus; species Pinus tabuliformis. Next base: position 494,964,003 of record CM062807.1, on the reverse strand, counting down.
TGCACCCTAGGGCACATGGAAACACAGACCGCGATACGCCATCAGACTCAAAGGAATGCGAATGGTGCTCATAGCCCAGGCTAGTAGGGAAGTGGAAGGCTCGCACGATGGGTGCAACCACCTAACTATCTGTAGAAGGCCCAGTCCTAGCGCTCCACGCAGTTGGAAGAGGGCGTGGGACTATAAAACAGGCTACAGAAAAGCTGTGCAAGGATGGTCAACTGCATAGAACGAACCCGCGCACCAAGGGTTGTGCTGCCGCAGGAAGGGGATGGAAGGCGATCATTATAGGTACTGTTCATGACAAGATGTACCATTTAAGACATGGAGGAGCGAGCGATAGGCAATTAAGGCGTAAGGATAACTACCAAATTTGCATTAATGAGCACCGAGGGGGGCAAATGGCCTATTTTGAATTTGAAATCATATATATCAAGCAAGCAAAGGGGTATACCACAAAGTTTGATCTTGCAAAGAATTAGACACCCTAGGTTACGACCAAAAGGAGCAAGATGAATGACAAAGTATTGAAGGAAAGCCCGTGGTTTCAGGCACTGCCAAAGGAATACCGAGAGTCATCCCTCAAGTCAATAAACCCTACTATAGAGAGTCCACGGAATCCCAAGCCGCAAGTAGCCAAACTCCCTAAATCACCTAGAACATTGTGGACCAAAAAGGACCCCCAGATACCAGGACCAGTGAGGTGGTCGCTGCGAAATCCACACTTTAGCAAGCTCACAATGGAAGAAAAGGGAAAAACTATTACCATTGAAAGCGACGAGGAGGACGAGGGATCCCCGACATATGTTGAAGAAATAAACCCCGACAAGGAAACTATCCAGCCAGTACGTTGTCCCAAGTATATTCCTCCAAGCAAAGGGAAGGCTAAGGTCCCTACCAATCTGGATGACATTAAAAATATAATCACCACCCCGTCTCTTCCGAAAGGGGTTCCGGTTGAAATCACGTTGAATGGCCATATTGCGACGATGAAATTTGAAGATTGGGACCTTGCAGATAGAACAAAATTTCCCCATTTAGTGACTAGTGAATTGATGGGCAGAGCGTAGAAGGGATGGTTATGACACTTCAGCCAAAGGAATGGCTGCGAAAGGTGGAGAACGCCGGGTTGCTCTGTCTTCTGTCCATTCCCCACTTTCTCCAGCCCCTATTACAATCTTGGTAATCAAACAGTTACTGTGTCTGGTGCATGACAGATACTTATGTCTTGGGAAATCCATCCAAATCACGATAGAACTCATACATAGGATCTCACTACTTCCCTGCGAAGGAAGAGAGCCCCAGGAAATTGTCGATAAGAGCGGCGATGCGATGATGACTGAAACCTTGAAAAATAAATATAAGCTAGAGAAAGGGCAGTGAGGGTACGTTATTGATATTATCTCAAATAGAGCAGTCCATGTTTCTACCCAATTGTTGGCCGAGAAAGTGATGCGGAAATTTTGCAGCACCGAGGTTACAGGGATCGTCATTGCACTAGCTGAGGAATGCACAGCTGGAGAACGGTTCAATTGGGCACAGTTCCTTTGTGAATAATTCTTGACCAACTGTAGGGAGGTCCAAGAGAAGGGAAAGACCTTCTAGTATGCGTGGCTATAGTTGTCCATTGTACTAGTTACCACTGACCTACCTGAAGATAGTCAATTTCCCTCCTTGGACCAGGATTGGCCAGAAGCTACCAGATTTGCGTCGCTCTGGGTGACCAAGGATGCTGAAAGAATCTTGGGCGTCAAGATTTTTTGGATATTGATGGAGGCAGGCGTTCGACACTGGGTCACCTAGCAATCCCGGTTGTCTGCCAAAATCTATGACAATGCGAAGCATATAGCTAAGTTTAAAGTAGACTTGCACTTTTTCTACATCCAGGTGTGCAAGGACCCTGACCAAATGTGGACTACACTTCCTTTCCTTGCCAATGTTGAATCTATCGATGTAGTATTGGATACTTTCCCACTAGAATGGTGTGGAGCCGATGCAGTGGGGAGCAATGAGGCCGCCATCAGGAAACAAAAGGCCGAAGCGAAGCACACCGCACTGCAGAAGCGCAAAAAAACAACACATTGCGAAAGTTCGAGCGACCTGGGAAGCACAAACTTCGATAGCCAAATCACCAGCTAGAGCGGCTGCAATGAACGAAAGCTGTCAGAAGGTTCCCACAAAGATGGCCACAGAGAGAGGGACGGAAGGAACACCATCAACCACCACAGATGCACCCCTAAAATGGTCGGTGCCGACAGAAGGAATGAAGCCACAGAAGAAGGCCAGGCATCTAAATGGGACGGCGAATTGACCACCTTGACCGAGGGTGACCTAGGTGACATAGGGGACACCGTTCGCGAAGCCACTAATGATGCAATTGATGACGCGATGTCAGAGCAATACATTGTGCTAGGGGAGCTCTACGCGCAACTACAAGAACTTGGGACATGGCTAGCACAGACAAGAACCACCACTACTCATGGCGTTACAGGTATTTCAGCCATTGAGTAGCTGCTGAAGGCCCAATTGGCTCATACTATCATGATTCCAGTGAGAAAATTGATTACAAAAAATGAGGAAGATAGAGTTGTGGTAGGACGGCTTATAGGGCTGGGACTCAATTTGGCTACCCTCCCACGTGAAAGCTTGTACTAGCTCCGAGATAGTGCCACGATGGAGCTCCGCGCTAGGGAGAGGCACGTGGAATAGGTACTCAGTGAACAAAGTATTAATATAGAACAGTTGAGCCTCCAATGAAGCCATCACATAGAGTCAACAATTGTAGCAACTGGTAGGGGAAGCATGTTCGCGTGCCCTGGAGTTGGAGATTGTGGCCGATTTACCTGTTGGCATACGAATCCACAAGCTGGCTAGTGGGTTCCGAGAAGCGAAGGAGGAGGCCGCAAAGATTTAATTGGAGCTCAGTTTGCAGATTGTAGAGGAAAGAAGTCTTGAAGCATCTGTAAGTACGAGTCAAGGGTGTTGGTAGGTAGATACAGGCTCTGCAGCTGTGTGAGTAGAGGCCTAGTAGAGTCTGTAGCTATGTGAGTAGAGGCCTAGTAGAGTCCGCAACTATGTACGTGGACCCCTACAGATGAGTGCGCAAGGCGGATCTGGATGTATTGGTGAAGGAATTGAATAAAGATAAGTTGATTCTAAATTTCTGTGTTAAATCTAAATTATTGCGGATCTGGCTAATGTATGGTTTATATAATTGTGTGACATATGTGCGTATGCTTTTGTTATGAGTTTATGCAAATCTGTCTCTTTTCTGGGTGCACGAACTGGTTATTTCTATTAAATATTTGCTTAAAGACCATAAAAAGTAGATCTAATCTATAACCGCACATTAATAAGTATTAAGGATTTTCTGGGTCCGGATCTATGCAAAGCAAAGTGGCGTGAAGCCATAAAATGGTGTGCAAACCTTCCATACCACATCAAGACATCCCAAGGGTGCGGAAACCTAGTTCCAACACCCTCCCCTGCTACCTCGTGTGAGACCTCAGTCTACGCTCCATGGGCTGTTGTCGAAAGGGCCGGTAGTCGTGGGATTTGTTTGGCTAAATAACTCTTCCGAACCTGGGTTAGGTCCATATAAGCCAACAAAGACTTGCTACCATAAAGTGATTTATCCCTTTTTTCCATTTTCCCCAGTCATTGCTAACCAATACCTCTTTATTTTTTAACAAGCTTGAGGAGGATAACATATGCTTGATTTATAATTCTACCCTTTGGGTGAATCCATCGCTATGTGATGTTTTAACAAGTCTAGCAAAGGTGAAACTCACTCTTGTCATGATGGACAAGTTTGTCGCTATTTGATGCTTTCACGAATTTAACAACAATGAGAACTCGATCCTTTTCATATTTAGAGAGTTTGAAAAGGGACAAAAAGAAAATTCCAAAAGTTCTTTTCATAAATTTGTCTCTCAAGTCCAAAAAAGCATAAAATAATACAAGAGAGAACCTATTGACCATGTTCAATCAATGTATTCCTTCTTCGTAAGTAATCTATCTCAGTTCGGAAAAGGGTTAAACTTATACTGAGTAGATTTCATTTCCAATCTGTTTATGAGCTCTAAAGGACAAGTGCCCGACAATCTTTTCATATTTTGAGAGTTTGAAAAGAGCTGAAAGAGGACTCTACGAGGGTTCCTTTTTCGATGTTTAATAGAGCTTGAAAAAGAGATAAAAGTATGCTCTGTGGTCAAAAGTACATTTTACAATCATGCACATCAAATTCACTATGTCAGTTGTAAACCTACTCAAAGAACCACCAAACGGATTAAACGTACCTATTTCATTGGTAAAAATAGGTAAAAACTATTTTTTATTCATTTAATGAAGATGAAATAACCATAAAACAAGAATTTACCAAGTCGTTTTACCATTTGACATTTACCATTCAGTTTTGCACTCTGAACCATTTTTTTACCTCAAACTTCAACAGTTGATTGTGGGAGATTCTGTGGATCATTGTTTGTGACATCAAGACTAGGTAGGAGATCTACCTCTTCTATTTCATTTAATGTCATTATTTTTTTATTTTAGGAAAAATTTTAGGGTTTTTGGGTCCCTAGGGTAAATATATCACACCCTAGGATCATCGCACCCTTATGCATCGAAAACTGTGTTTGTAGAGCAGTCAAACAGAAGGGAAACTTCTCTGCATTGCACTGTCTAAAGATCAAATATGCATTGGCCATAATTAAGAAATTTGATTTATCATTTCTACCCAAAATATCTTAAGATTTTTGCATGAAATGGATCCTAACTAAGCCTATGGTGTGATTTCAAACTTTGATCGGATCAGAATGGATATCACATGGCATGAAAGAGAACATGAAGAACAAGATATGGTTGCCCTAAATGATCCTGTGACTATTGAGGCCCTCAGAGATTATGAGTTACTCAAATATTTCAGGTTATCCAAGATGAGGTAATAGTTAGAATTATCGCAGTTCTTGGTTCATTCATGGGATCCAACAGAAAAGGTTTTTCACATAAGGGACAAAGTGATCCCTATATTGATTGATGAGATTTACTTTCTCACAGGATTATTGAGACGTGGTGCCCCCATTTCTCTTTCAGGTTCTGCCCATGGGGGTGAATCAGTGAGGTACTACATTTCACAATTTTGTTGACCAGGTAAAAAAACTACCGAAGATGGAAAGATAAACATCAGGGATGTTCATGATATGCCCTTGTGAACAATCCTCTTTACTATCGCAAAGTTGGTGGGTAGCATGACACTTCATGTCGTGAATAGATCATACATACAGTATGCGCTCAAGTGTCTCGAGCCAATTATGTTCAACCAGTGTGATGTAGTACTCTCTTTGATGAAAGAGGAGCTGACTAAAGTAAAAGGTTGTAAGATGAAAAATTTCAGCTATGGATCGATCTTGATCGCTTTTACTCTAGAGAGAATTCCATTGATGTAACCTCAGTATGTGACACTGAGTTTAGCTGGTCCTAGAGATCCACGGATGTAGAGATGTGTAAAGTTGATGGATAGACATGCTGGTCAGTCATCAATCTCATTTTCTACCGCATTCTTCAGTTGGCTCCATTAGAAACATATTTTCATAGAGGAGCATCCATATGCAAGGATGGATTTCCGTAGAGACCCAGATTTGAGATTACCAGTGGGTGCTCAATGGGGTGCTATATGTAAATTGTTTTGACCATGTATTTTTGATTTTTTGAGTTTTTACATGTTTTTGTTTTTTTTTATGTTTCTAAGACTAAACTAAAAATGTTCTCATGTATACAGATGTTGGCACTGTTCGACCAATGGGTCATCAACAGGAGGTGGGTGAACTAGCAGGGAGAAATGTTGAAAGATTAGTTCTCTAGGATTTAGATCTGATTGAGACACTAGCCGAGTTGTAGCATCATATAGAGGGGTTAACCCTCAGTATATTGGATGTTCGGATCGTGGAGTTACCGATGAGACTACAACGCCATACTATTGGTGTACCTAACCGTTGAATGAGGCTATTACACATGATAGCTTAGGCAATGACTTGCTATCATGAGCATCATTAGATCTACTTAGGATGATTTATTGTATGCATTTTGAGGTTTTGAGGTCAGATGACCAACATGTCTTGGACACAAATTTTTGTAAAAACTTTGAACATCTATCTATTTTACTTTCAGCGTTTTTGTATGGTTATGTGTAATCATATTCAACTGTTGATTTGAATTGAAAATTTACTCTTTACATATGTCGTAAACGTCTGTTTAACATGTAATTCACTAAAGAATCAGTCAATGTGTTAAATTTTTTGGAAATGTGTTGATATTGAATGTAATCAAAATGTCTTTCCAAGAGATGAACTCTAAGGAATATACAATGAATACTTGGAATTCAGATGGTATAAACATTCATAAGTTGTAGTACGACAAGTTGTGAGTCTAACCTAATGACGATTCAATGAATTCCAAGTGAAATAGCATCAGAGAGGAGTTCAATCAATGCACTATACTTAGCGATATTGTTTGTAGAATGACTGATACAAATCCATTGAAGACTCACTAACTCACCACTTGGAGAGAATATGGCCCATGCTGCAGAGGATAGGTTATGCATACTACGACTAGCACCATCGGGATAACCAACAAATGGTTCCAAAGATTCCAACATCTGCAACAAATGCAAAGTGGATTACTAACCACATAAAAACTCTAAAAGTCACAATGTGACACACACATGCAATCAAAGCATATATATAGTGTTTTTACTACACATAATCAAGCATAGTAACATTTAAGATACAACCCCTTTCAGGGCTACAACAATAGAATTCCATCATAATCAACCAACTTGTAAGCACCTTTTGACAACACACACTTGACAATGTAAGGGCCCATCCATAGTGGTTGAAATTTTCTTGTTCCAAATTTATCGGTTTCCTAATCATCAAGCAAGACTAGGTCTCCTTTTGAGAATATGTGAGGTTTGACATTGTGGTCATATTTCACCTTAATTGATTTCTTATGTGCTTCGTTGGCCAATGCGGATTCACAACGTGTTTCATCTAGATGGATGAGTTCTAAGAAATGTGCTTCCTCATCGGAAGTGTCAGGTAACAAGGAAATTGTGAGTTTTAGTGATGAAATCTCACATTTCATTGGCAAGATTGCCTCAAGACCATGTACCAATTGGAAAGGTGTGAATCCAGTTGTGTTTCTTACCAAGGTTTGGTAAGCCCACAAAGCTGAGTATAGGATCAAATGCCAAATTTGTTTGTGAATTCCTATCATTCGTTGAAGCATTCACTTAAGGACTTTGTTGATGGCTTCAACTTGTCCATTAGCCTATGGATAATAATGAGTATAACTATCATGTGAGAGTCTGAACGTGGTAGTTAATTCATTCATCATGTGATTGTGAAAATGTGAACCATGATCTGTAACTATAGCTTGTGGTACATAAAACCATGCAACCACATGGTTGAAGAAAAAAAGTGTCGTTGTCTCACCATTGTTGTTTAATGTAGGCATTGCTTCGACCCATTTCGTAAAATAGTCAACAACGACAATAATATACCCCTGCCCCCCAGCCGAGTGAGGGCTACATGTTAAGAAATCAATGTCGTATTTTGCAAATGGTCCAACAATGATGACAGGATGCAGTGGTGCATGTGGTAATCGAGTTTTACGGTAAAAAATATGGCATGCATAAGAACTTCTGACAATAGTAATGCAATTGTTAAATATGGTAGGCGAGAATTAACCAGCACCGAGAATGTTTTGTGCGGTAGAATTACCAGATAAATTTCCACCACAAGCACTAGATTTGCAATCATTTAGAACTTTCTTAGCTTCCTCATGTGTGAGGCACCTACAATAAATCATATTGATACTGCTATGGTAAAGGGTGTTGCCAATGATCAGATAATCTTTGGCTTGATATCAAATACGTCATTGTTGCAAGTGAGAGGTATCAGACCAGAAAGTTTGGGTTTGGAGATAGATCAATATATCTCCATACCAAGGGTCAGATGATGAGATCAAAAACAGAGACTCACCTAGAATTGATGGTTCTGTTGTTGAGTCGATGGCAGTAGAGGGAAGGTCGCAAAGAAGCTCAACAAAAACTAGATATTTCTTTGACTTGGATTTGATGAATTCCAAGTCAAATTGTTGCAAAATGATGATCCATTTTGAATATTTTCCCCCCATCAATTGATGTGACAAGATGTTTGTCATAGGGTTGCAATTTGAAATGATAGTGGTCTTTCGGAGCAGGATATAATGGTGACATATCTGTATAGCTTGAACAGAAGCCAAAGCTAGATTCCCCACGTAAGAATACTTAACTTCCATATCATTGAGATTACAACTCAAATAATAGATTGGATGTTGAATCCCATCTTCTTCTTGGACTAAAACCATAACAATGGTTGTATCTGCAGCGACGAGATATAGGAAATAGTCATTCTGATAATTAGGGGAATACATTAATAACGCTCGGATCAGGGTATCTTTGAGAGAATAAAAGGAAGCTTGCGTGACTTGGTCCCAATGGAAGGGAATTTCATTTTTCAAAAGATAAGTGGATCCTTTAGCCATTTCTACATAGTTGGGAATGAATCTCCTTAGAAAGTTAGCCTTCCCTTCGAGTCTCTGTAACTGAATTAAATTGGAAGGTGGAGGCAGATCAAGAATTGCCTTAACCTTCAAGGGGTCAAGTCAAATTCCTTCCTTGGACACTATGAAACCAAGAAAATGAGCAGAACCAACACAAAACACACATTTATGTGGATTGAATCAAATTTTGTAGTGTCGACACCGTAAAAAGATGGCTCTCAAATGTTGCAGGTGATCAACCCGTTTCCGTGAATGAGCAGGTAATTCATCTAGACTTGTTTGATGTCGTGGAAGGCATAATTAATTTCCCTCTGAAACGTTTGCCCAACATTCTTCAAACCAAAAGGGAGTTTCCTATATGCAAATGTGCCCTAGGGACAAATAAATGCAGTTTCATATTGGTCTTCTAGGTGGATATTGATATGACTATAGTGAGAAAAGCCATCCAAAAATGAAAATATTTCACATCCGACACATTCATCAATTATCTGGTCGATAAAGAGAGTGGGATAGTTGTATTTTGGACAAGCATGATTAACATCCCTATAATCAACACACTCTTATTGTTCCTTGTTTCTTCATGACAAGAACAATATTGGAAAGCTAATCGGTAAGAGGAACGAGGTATATGAAACTAGCATGCAAAAGTTTTTCAACTTCTGCTTTTATGACAGCAGCCTTCTTCGGATGAATAGGATGGAGGTACTATTGTACCAACTTGACATCAAGATACATTTTAATATCGTGTTCAACTATACTAGACTCAATACCTGGCATTTCCCCATATGACCAAGCAAATATATTGTGTAATTCATGAAAAAGAGCATGGTAAGTTTCAAGTTCCGATGGTGAACAAGATTTCCCAACATGGATGTTTTCTACAATTCCAGTTTTTGCTGAAATATCAATAGAAATGGTTTCTTCGATATTCAATAAATTTTGTTCAAAATTGAGTGTGTCTATAAATATAGAATTTGAAAGGAAATCAACTATTGAAGGGAAATTTAGTTCATTTGAAATATGTTCTATGTGATCTGGAGGATGGGATCGATGATGATAATCTACCCATGGTTCTTCTTCTATCATCATTGATTGGATGATTCCTTCATCAATAGAAAATGTACGTGAAAAAGGATCAGATGAAGTACCATATTCTAGCGAACTATCAACCCATACAATCGGTGATGATGGATTTGGATTTGCTGCACAAGCCAAAAAGATTGATTGCTATGCGAGCTCAATTGGGCTTAGTGGAATGGTCTCATCACACATATAAACTTTGGAATTATTGGAAATATTCCATGAGTCAGATGAACTGGAAGATATCAGGTTACAAGTCTCAACTTTTGCAACGTCCACCGTTTGTGATGGCAACAATAGTGAAAAGGTGCCCATTAGGGAAGAATATTTGAAGAGACCTACTCCAATGTTCTGAAGAGATAGCAGAGGTCCATGAACTAACAGAACACTTCCAATTTCCTATGAACTAGAGGTGAAGAAGGCGAGTTGATCAATTACTGTGATTTTGCCTTTATGAGGGAAAGCGATCATACGAACGTATGTCGAAACCACAACAGCCATAGCATAAACCCATAGTCTTCCTAGTAAAATATTGTAATCAAGGGGTCTGTCAACGACCTCAACTTCAATAGTTATAGTTTTTCCCAATAGTTCTATCTGCAAGTTACTTAAAATTCCACAAGGTGTATAAGTGTGACTATCAAAAGCTTTTAACATCGTAGGTGATCGTGACGAAGCCAGTGAGCCAGGTGCTTTCCAGCAATTCATTGACATGATACAGGTAGATGCACCTTCGTCAACAATGGTTTGGTGAATGCGGTTATTCAAAGCATTTAATTGGATAAAGAATGCTTATTGTGCCGGTAATTGTGGTGTATAACCCGCATGGTTAGAAACTATGAGATTGGAATCCAATGGATCAATTCCAACAATTGTTGACAATAAAGCATACTTTTGGGAGGGACAATTTTGAAGTAGATCAAGCGTCAACATAGTAGAAGGTGACTGAGCCAAATATTCTACTACGTTATAATCTTGTGCTGCTCGATCTTAAGGGTTGAATGTAGATTTATGAGCAACTCCCTTAGGTGGTTTTATTTTTAACTCTGGTGCAATGGGTGGTGGAGTGGAGTTAGATGAAGTCGAAGTCAAAGTGTTGGGTTTATTTATAGCCTAGCTATTTGATGACGATGGTGGATTACCATAATCTTTACTTCGTGTAGTCACAAAAACATCAGTCTTAGGCTTAGTGGCGGATATCATAAGCACTTGTGAAGTGGAAGCATGACTTGTAGCAACCAAATGGGTCTTTGGGTTTAGAAAAGGGTCTGTCAACACAGCAAATGTACTAGAAGTCTTAAGGAGTTTTGAGACTTCAGAGCAGTGAGGATAGTCTCGCATAAAGTGCTCCTCATTACAAATTAAACATGGGTAACACGGTTTCCTTGCCGGAGAAGAGGAATCAGAAGATTTCTCTTGAGGGGGGGGGATTTTATTTCTTTTTGGTTTTTCCCTTTTTAATGCTTCCAGGTTTCTTTTCATTTTTACCTTTGTCATATGACACGACATTTATTTCGGAAGAAAATATATTATCAGGTGTATTAGAGGCTTGATTTGAAACAACAAGTGTTTGACTAGATGGTCTACTTGTTGTTTGAGTGCTTGAAGAACCTATCACACTATCACTGGCATGAGAGTCCTTACTGGACGTAGGTGGTGGAATAGTAAAATCTAGTCTAAGTGCATTTAGAATCTTATCATAGAGCATGCCAGACTGGGTATAAATCAAGTCTAAGTATTGAGCATGAGCAGTTACTTGCTCTTTAGTAACAACTCCTCCTTTAGCCACATTATCGATGATAGATGGAAACAAGGATTTAATAAACCACTCAGCTAAAAGCTGATCAGGAACAAATGTTTTGACCATTCGACAATGATGACGCCACTCATGAATATGATTAGAAATGTGAGTACTAGTGGTCTATTTAAATTTGGTCAACAGTTTCGTTCCACTTTCACATTTGATGGGTAACTAGAAATGGGTTAAAAATGTAGTGGCTAAGGCTATGAAGTGGTCAAAGAAAGATCATGGTAATTCAATATACCACTTCATAGCCAGACTAGTGAGCGTTTGCTAGAAAGGACGTAGTCTTACTAAATCATCATTTAGGGAGTTGGATGAACACCATAAATGAAAATTCATAATGTGATTGGACGAATCTTCTCTAGGGTTTCCATTGAGCTTAGGAATATCAAAAGGCAATTTGTGTGGAATCACCAGCCACCGGGCTAAATAAATAATGAGATCATTAGTAAGCCGATTTAAATCTTAAAATTCAAGTGTTGCAACAAAAGGCAACTGTCGGTTTAGGTTAGGTTGAGCATAACCTAGGTAAGATGGAATTGCCTGGGCAACAGGCATTTGCATACCAGCATAAGGAATCTATTGTTGGTAACCTTGATAGGGGTAGGTTTATTGAGCATATCTAGTATAAGGTTGTTGTTGGGGACCAGGATAAATTTGTTGTTGACCAAAACCAGCATAGGCTTATTGACTAGAACCTGGGTAAGCTTGTTGTTGAACAAACCCAGGATAAGTTTGGTACTATTGGAATTGATGTTGTTGATATTGTGGCTGCCACAGTTGTTTATACAATGGTTGTTTCCCACCAGTATATGTTTGACCAGGTTGTGGATAAATTGGACCACTATAAGTCTGGGTCATCCCAGTTAATGGTAAACTAGCCTAAGGTTGTTGGATTTCAGACACAAATGGTTGTTGCGAAGTGGCCTGAGAAGACTGAGTCTGTAGACCTAAAACTTGAGGGTAAGAGGTTGAAGGATCAACTTGCAAAGGTTGAGATACAATCAACTGAGCTTGCGACTGTGGTAAAGTCATAGCAGCAGGTGTAGTAGGTATGGATGAAATAGGTTGTATTGGTTGTGATGGATACACACGCCTTGGTTGAACAGGCATTATAGGCTGCCATTCACAAATAGTCATTCCATAATAATTTGGACCTAAAGATGATGGTATACTACCATATTGTGGCCCCCGAGAGTATGGCGAATAAGCATATTGTGCATATTGTTCTCCATGTGGAGGTAATCCAGTGTTAAGTGGATACATTGGATGGTAACCAGATGGACCAACTTGATGTTGACTTGATGGATCAAACTGTTCAGTATCTGTAAGTGAAGAACCAAGTAAAATTGTTGTGGACAACATGGGTGAAGACCATGGACAAGAAGAAACATAAAGTGAGTTCCAGATAATGATTGGTAACCCAGTGGGATGGACGAACCACCATATAGATGTGACTCAGGTGTTGTGGTAAACATCAAAGAAGTAGCGATAGTATATGTTGTCGCAGCTATAATAGATGATACGGTATGGGATGTTGTTTCAGCCATAGTCAAATGACCCAATAAATGTCCTAATCAATCTACGGGAGTTTGAAAGTAAACATGATCAAGAGGAGTAGTATAAGTTAAGCGAGGAAAACAGGGATAAAGATAAATCCCAAGTCCAAAATGAGTTGGAGTTCTAGGTGAATTTTCTTCTTCAAATTCCTCTTCAATAGCAATCAAACTAGGTGGAAGGATTTCATCGTCAGGTCCATAATAAATTTCTGGTGTTTGACTCTATGGTAAAGGAGAAGTCTCAACAGTTACAGATGTCTAAGGATAAACTAGTCGATCATCTTCCAGTACAGGAACAATTTCTGGTTGTTCAATTTTGGGATCCAAGTGTTCTGGTAAAGGAAAAATGGGTTTAGGATGAATTTATTGAACAACTTCTGGTTGAGGATCAACTTCTTGTTGGACAACTTCAATTACCATTTCACTAAGTTCACTTTCAGTTTCCTCAAGTAATTGTAAAGGTTCCACTTCAGTAGCGGATAAACCAGTAATAGTAGGAGTAACTGGAATCACAGTACGCACCGGTATAGGTGACTCTGGTAAATCAGATGAAGAACCAAAAGTTTGTAATGTACTAGACTCAGTTAAATGAGACCGCTTTCTTCGACTAGGTGTAGCTTTAGGTGGTAAAGGTGGTTTACTCGTTTTCCTATGTAAACGATGGGGTAAATGCCTATTTTCTTCCACGATTACTGATCAATTTCATTATAAAAAGAAATAAACAAAAAGAGGGTAATCTAGGCAAAACAATTACCAAGTAACTGTGAACTGCAATACACCACCTCGGAGGAGCCAAGGACTTAACATACGTGTAGGTAATCTCCCCGAATGTTCTTTTTGGTGTATCATAGTATACAAGGTAGCCGACTCGGTTACCTATGGATGGATAGCAACCTAAAGTAGTCCTCCCAAATATACCCTAAAGTACATGGAGGCCCAATCTGTGTTAGCATTATTTAATGTGAAACTACACAGTGAGAGCATTCCCTTATACTTTTCATACTACAACACCACCCGATATACCTGAAAGTATGTGGACAAGCTATGCTATACTTATGTACGTGGAATGAGGTATCACACTCGGAATGTATCGCAAACCACTAGCGATAGCTTCTATGTTTAACAACGTCGAGGCATGTCTCTAGCCTAGACCTATAAATGTTATGCGTTAAGTTACAATGCTCCATTAGGTTAATTGAGATGAATTTTAGTTGATATTGTTTAAAAGTTTTCCTTTCAGGTTCACCATGTGATGTTTCTGAAACTCTTAGAATGCAACTAATATGGGAAACATTCTTTTCATTTGATTTAAACAATGAAAATTGTAACTAAAAGGGATAGAGCGATCAAAATCTTTAAACAAAGAGCATAGAACACATCTAATGCAACTTTCCCTATACATTCCTACATGCACACACAAACTTCTAAATGCATTATGCATGTTTTTCTTTTCATTCCTTTAATGTTTAGATGAACATAAAGAAACTAAATGCACAAACGATCAATCAATGATTTTCACAAGAAACGAAGACTTTACAACTGTTTCATTTTCAGAAAAGTAATGACTAATCAATGTAAGCTGACTTTGGGATTGATTTGACAACGATAAAGAAAAAATAAAGAAACATTGAACAAATAAAGCCAAAGTGGACATGGAAAATAAATGCTAGTTTGGACTTCAAGGACAGAGAAACATTGACCATTCAGCAAAAAGTGGTGAAACAGTTTGGAAAAAATGAAGCAAAAATATGGGTTTTGGCTTGACATGGACCAACGTAGCCCTAAGTGTGAGACAATGCGTTGTAGAGCACTGTCTCTAGGGTAAGGCTGCTCTACAGCACACTATGTCAAGAAAAACAGTGCATTGATGCTAGAGAGCACTATCAACACACAAATAAGCACACATTTTGACCAAACAAGCTTCAAAATGACTTAATATAGGTAAATGAACTCAAGAAAAGTCTACTGGTGTTGCTAAGACAAGGGATAACTATTAGGAATGATGGTCATTCCCCAGTATGGTCGCCAATTTGTTATACGAAATTTATACCTATGGATAAGTATGTCTTCCCTAAGTGGGTAGTTACACTTAGAACAACTAAAGTAAAGATGTTTAACCTTTTCCTACAATAAATAGATAAGATAAACAAACCTACTTGTGATCCTTCACTTCCTTTGATCTCCTTTGAGTTGCTCTCGTTGCTCCTGCCCAAACTGAATTCATTCAATTGGTACCTACCAACATAAACAGAAGACAAAAACAATCAAAGCATATAATCTACTTATTGTAAACAAATGGAATCGACAACATTTGAACATACATTCATCATATATATAGACAAAAAGTATTGGAAAAGGAACAAATAAATTTATTGATTGATAGAAGGAGAAGTTACACCCAATGTGGTCTGATATCGTGTCACTCATCCAGCTTAGTCCAAGCCCTCATCACACCAATAGCAACATCAATCCAATGAAATAACATTACTTTGATAATGATTTCAAGTCTCCAAACCAACATTATTTCTCTATAATATCCAAGCTCTTTGGCTTTATGATGGGAGGCCAATTTATAGATGAATGGAAGTGGTTTTGTCATTAATATGGCATTGAATGGTTTTCCATAATTGGATGATTAGTTTCCATGTTAAAATGGATGAGAGGATAGAGGATTAGATGATCCAAGACTATCCTAAGTTGAGCTCATCTTGATAGGATAGGAGCTGGATTCCTTCTAGAAGGGTCTAGAAAGGAGGAATATACTCAAGAAACAATGAAAATTTTAAGGATTCTCGCCCAGTGTAGGCTTGAGTGGGCTTAGTTTCTCTTCAATATAGCCTTGAATGGGGTTACCTACTCTGTAGAGCACTTACCCCTGACCAGGGGTGTGATGGTGTCCCAAGGAAGCACTTCAGTTGGGGTTGAAGTTAGGAAAATCTCATGGATGAAAGCACTCAATGAGGTGGCATGTCCAGGTCATGTAGCAACTGAAATAGAGTTTGATAAACCATGTTTACACTGACTTGATCATCGGGAGTGATGTGCCCAAATAGACTTGTAACACATCATTTCCACAATTTAATTATTCACATTTGCGCCTTTAAAAAGGGCTCAGTGAATGCAGACTCCTTCAGCCTTGAATGTCCACATTCTTTGAATGAAGTCATTGAAGCATAAATTCTAGGAGTTTTGGCACCTCTAACTCTCAGTTCCATGAGATGGGGATGAGAAATGGAGTGCCTCAAGTTTTGGGATGTAGTGGGATCCATGGAATTGTGGTGAGAATTTGTGAGGCTGGGTAATGGAATAGCTTCATCCAACACTGCATGCTCTCCCATCTGTAAGTTCCTGGCATTTGGTAGGGAAGGAGAACTAGTCCTGTTGTAACAACCCTGGTGAAAATTTCATGTAATAAAAGTTGATAAAGGAAAAATAAGACCATGGTTAAGGGACACTTATTCCAAGATGAATGTTGCACAAATATATCCTAGTGGGCATCACTGGATGTGTGCTTTGGCTAAGCAAAATTGGCAAAGCCTAAGGCAAAGGCACTAAAAGGAAAAACAAAATTTTTGGCAAATTTATTTATGAAAATAAAGGAAAATAGGAGAAAATTAAGGTGAAAGGTCACAGGTTGCATGTGAGGTGGAAATTGAAGGAAAATAATGGAAAATGAAGAAATTATAGGCCTTATTCATCAAAAGGCTTCTAAGGATCAGTTGGAAAGATTTTGATAATATTTGTTCAGTTCAAGTTTGGATCTCTCTCATTATTCCCTCTCTCTCACTCTTGGTCAGTTAGATTTTCCTTGGAGAACTCTAGCTAGGATCAAGGAAGGAAAATTAAGCAAAGGGAAAGGAAGGAAAGTAGGGATCAAGGAAGAAGAGTAGGATCAATCAATTTCAGTACGAATATATCCTGTTAACCTTTTTCTTGTGTGATTTCCTAGATGGTTTGGACATGAATGTCTTTGCATGTTGGTGTATGGTTCTTTTGTTGTCGGTGGCATGGTTTTTCCGAGTTATGGCAATGGTTTTCAGCCTAGCCTTTCATTTTTCTAGATGCCATTCTGTTGGGATGTTTATTTCATCTTTTGATCTCGGTGGCATGGGTTTTCCAAGTTATGGCAATGGTTTTCAGCCTAGCCTTTCCTTTTTCTAGATGCCATTCTGTTGGGATGTTTATTTCGTCTTTTGATCTTTGGTTTTCCAGATGGATTTGGAATCAAGGGAAGAGGTGGTCTCAAGTTTCATTCCAAAAGGCCTTGGAATCCCTTGACTGGTATTGGCGGGATACACAGTAAAGCCTGAGGGAGGAGTCTTGGTTTAGGGCCTAGTGATCCAGGTTTGGATTGCGGTAAATCCGAAGAGACTGGTCTCAATTTAAGGCCTAGTGATCTGAGATTGGATTGCGGTAAAGTATAAGAGACAAGGAGACAAAAAATTCCTCTAGGAGAGTGATGGATTTTGGATCGCATTCCAAGTTCGTTTCAGTTGTGATCGGAGCAGTGGTTTTGGTGTGATCAAAGATTGGTGAGGGTGGAGGTGGTTTAACCTCTGGATTTCCTTGGTTGTTCTTGGATTGGTTGTTCTATGATATCCCACATTCATGCTTGAAACATGGCACGGGGATGACTGGCTGAAAGAGAGAGTTAGTTCAGCCATGTCTATGGTCGGGTGGTACGTGGAAGTCTCCAACCAGGTCATATTTTCCTATGACTAATAAAAGCTAAGTTCTCTTACTTTTTCACTGGTTTATATTTGGATTTAATGGTTGTTATCTCTGATATTTATATGATTTTATGTTGGTTATAAGCATGGTTAAATGACTGGTTCATATAATGGTTATTTGATGTCTTTACTTGTAATTGTTAAATGGATGGATGCAAGACCTAATTGAGGATATTATAGTTCAATGAAGAAGGAGGTAGTCCTTCTTGTTATGTTTCATAATTTCATTCATTCATTTATGCTCTGTCTTATATCCTAGACCTGTAGATTGCATTCATGCCAAGTATTTGACAGAATGTTAGTCCTAGTTGGGTATGCTCAGGCTTAGTCCTAAGGTTGATTTTTTATTTATCAACATTGTTATCATGTCTTTGATGGATTTTGAAGGTTGTAGCAATTTTTGGGCACAAGCCAAGATTCTAGGCTAGAAACGTGGCTCAAATCTTATGGTCGATAACACAAGTTTACTAAGAAAATTCCATAGTCACTAGCACAGAGGCTTATGAGAGAAAATTTGAGTTGTTGGTCACTGTCTTGCCTATAGCATGAGAGCGAATTTGGGTTAAGAGGCTTAAAACATCAGTGGAACCCAAAGAAAGGATGTCTGGGTGGTTGACATGTCCCCTAGGGGTGTAATTTCTAATGTGGATGGGCTTGTTTGATGAGTTTTATCGATTACATTTCCTTAAGGTCACTAAGGAGATTGAATCCCTTATATTAACCTCTCTCATCACATGTTTTCATGGCTAGTTGGATGCTTGGGTGGACCTAGGAGGAGGGGGTGTTACAGATTAGTATTAGAGCGTGCTTGCACTCTCCTTGGGTGAAGGTTCTAAGTCATGCATGCATGTCAGTTACGTGTGTGTCTCTTACACTTGCATTCCATGTGATTTTTGCATTGCATCATGTTTATCATGATCGTAGTAAGGTTATCATGAGGAACTTCATGTTGATTTTATGGAATGCATCGTCAGGAGTATATGACTGGTTACATTATTATGTATATCTTGATTATATGCTTTTATGTTAGGTTGAATTCTTGTATGTTTGATTACATGTACTAGTCTTGTAGGTTGGTTACAAGAATTGATCACTTAAGCTCAACAACATACGTTCATGCGTATATGTAGTCAATTAGGCATTTCTTATGCATGTTGATGGTTGCATGTGGCAATGTGTACAATGGAGTAATAGTTGTTGTCATGCATAAGCTCATGGTTTGTGTGGTTGATGTGGTCATGCATTGATGATGATGTGAATATGGTTTTCTACTCATGTGTTATATGTCTATATGCAGTTTTCATGCATGTATGGTCTTGGTTACCATTATGCATGAATAGTAGGAAAAACATGCCTCGTGAAGTCATGGTATGCAATTTAGTTCATCAGGGTGATATTGGTATGTTATGATGCTAATGTGTTGGTTAAGATATAATAGGAGATGTAGATCATCATAATGAGGTTGCTTCTTTGGACTTTGGGGTAATAGAATATTGTCATACAAGTATTGTATGTTTGGCATGCAGGTATGTAAGTCAAGGATTGTTATATGCATTAGGTTTATATACATTAGGTTTATGTAAATTTCTTTTGATGTTATGTTTACATTAATGATGGATGTTAGTTGATTAGTGTAGTTATATGCACATGCGTCAGATAGTAAATAATGAAATTAACCTGTAGTTGTATGCATTGCTATTGTTGTTTTATAATAGATAACTTTATGATTATGTTATATGTTGTTGATGAAGTATCTTATAGGTTGACTTGTTGTTGTTAAATGATAGTTAGAATGATGATTAGGGTTACAAAATTTATACCTTAATGCTATATGTATCACAATAAGTTGGATTGGCCTATGCAGATGGTTATGGTTACAATAGTCATGTATGAGCCAACATATTTAAGATATGGTGTTGTACTAATCTAGATTGACTTTGCATATGTGATTTCTATGCATAAATGATAATTTTTTATGAGTTAGGATGTGAACATGTTAGGTAGTGATAGTTATGGATAACATGATCTTATTTATGTTTAACTTGATGTGTTGAGAAGTTATATCATGCTAACTAGATTGATTGTGCAAACAAGATTTCCTCCCCTGATATACATTAAGGTACGAGTTTTCTTATGTTGTATATTTGGTGCTTGATTGGTTGATTATGTCGCCTAGTTGATTTATTTAACATGGTATGTTTGCAATTTGGTTGAATGTTTTATGAATTGCATAATATGAGTATGTGCTCAAATGATATTGTCTTGAGATGATTGTACTAATACATATGTGTTGAGATAGTTGATATGTACTTGAGTATATTAGGTGACAATTGTAGCATTATGTCTAATGACTATGAGTTGACTATGGATTATGCCATGATTGTTAGTCTTGCTAAATGTTGATTTCAAATTGATAGATATGATTGTCTTGATATTTGGAACGTGTGGTTGACATGGGTGAGAAGTTGCAGGAAGCACGCTGGTATTAGCCTAACAAGGTAATAGTTGATGTGTTTATATCACTAACAACCAGGTGATGTGACAATGCATAGTAACACTCAATTGGAACAAGGAAAATCTCAAAGAAAGGAATTGTGCAAGAATTCCTTTGGCTATGTTTGGAAACCCTAATTCCAAATGAATGAGTGCTTTGCCTACAAGAAGTCTTCTCAAACTTAATCTTGTCTAACATCATGTGGATATGTGCTAGATTCATGAACATGTACTTGAAAAATATGTTAGTTGGTCTCTAGTTACATGTGGATCTGTCAAGGAATTGGAGTCCCTTGAGAGATGGCATGGATGTGATTAGTTGCAAGCAACATGCTTGACACAACTGTTGGAATTATGATAAAGGTGTTGTCCTTGATGGAAACTCACTCATATGTAAGATCACAGTATAGCAGGTGAACAACAAAGAATTGCAGATTAGACTACACAGAATGAAGAAAGGTAGGTATACGCAGGTTCACCTTGACCAAACTATGTATACACATAGGTTCATTATATACAAGTTGCGTATACGTACACATGCACTTTCACAGAAGAAAAAGCGTGTATATGTTGGAAAGCTAAGCTTTTGGTCCGTGGTATTTGGTCCAAGGTATTTTGACCCATGGTTTTGGTCCAAGGTATTTGGTCCGAAGTATTGAACCTAGGTATTTGATCCAAGGTATTGGTCTGAAGTGGTTTTGTTCCATGGTATTGAGAAATGCCTAAACTATAAGAGGAGAAGATCATTAGGCCAAAGGGGGCAAGTATTGAATATCTGATGAAGTGTGAGATCTAGTATGTAGGATATTGGGTTATGGTGCATTGCTAGATCTGAACCAAGGATGAACCTTAGTAGATGATGAGGGATTAGATCTAATGATGGATTGGGATCTTAAGGCGTAAAATGAACTATCATTATGTATTTTTGCTCATGTATATTATAGATCTGAATACTGATGCATATATTATTTTGTAAATGGTATGATCTGGGTAAAATTGAAGTCTGGTATAGCTGTAAAATTATGAATTAACATTTATAGATGTATACGTTGGTTGGCTTTGACAAAAGCGTGTACACACACTGGTTAGACATTGGGAATTAGAGTATACATTCTGAAAAATGTTTCAGTTGTTTTGTTTGTTGTTACAGAGATCTAGGTTCTGTTCTGGTGACTGTATTTTGGTGACAGTATTCTGAATGATCAGATTCAGGAGTTTCATTGATTGGTTTATGTACTTGATGATTGTATTGTAGCTATGATGTTGTTGATGGGTCTAGTATGAAAATTGGATGAAACGTGGCCTTCAAATTATGGTGTTGTGTTCGAGGAGTATCCAGTCTAAAAATTTATGAAACATGGTCCCTGGTAGAAGAGTGGAGTTTCCTATAGGGTGGCACCTATGTACTAGTAAACATATTTGCTAGTACAAGAGCTAGGGTGTTGTAGCTCCCTTCTAGTAGTAGCTGGAAAATGAGAGAAGGTTGTAGCCTTCTATAGGTAGAAGCCTGCTTATTGGTATAAGTCTGCACCAATACAAAATTGTAAACAAAGTTTCTTATTATTAAAAGAAGACAAAGACAATAGCAATAGGTTGTTTTTACCCACATTGGGTTTCCACCTTATATCTTGGTGTTCATGTGTGATGCTTATGTGTAATGCTTTATTATGCTTTTACTGCACTGTCTAATTAATATCTGACGCACTGTTTAAAGCTCAATGCATGATAAATTGGGTAAATCAAAAGTTATCTGCATTTACGTTGGTTGCTTTAATAACAGTCACGTGTACACGCTGGTTCACTTAGCTAAAGTAGCGTATACAAATATTGTTATGGAAATGAAATATTATTGATTTACAAATACTGATTCACCCCCCTCTCAGTATTATTTCCACCAATTGGTATCAGAGCAGGTCCTTCAGAAGAAGCTTGATCTCTTGAAGGAAGATCCATCATCATGAGTAATCAAGAAAGTGGGGGATCCATCAGGCCACCAATATTTGATGGGAGTAACTTTGTTTATTGGAAGATAAGAACCATAGCCTATCTTCAATCACTTGGAACAGATTTCTGGGAAATCGTGGAAGGAGGATATACATTTCCATCAGCAATTCCTACAGATACGACACATAAAAAGAAATATGAAACCAATTCCAGGACTATCAATAAATTATTGGGAAGTCTATGACAATCAGAGTTTGTCAAAGTTATGCAGCTCAAATCAGCTAAAGAAATATTGGACAAAATCATTCTAAGCTACGAAGGAGACTCTCAGGCAAAACATGCTAAACTGCAAAATCTCAGAATTCAATATGAAACTCTTAAGATTCACAATGATGAAAGTATGGCTAGTTACTTCTTACATATAGATGAGGTTGTTAATTGCATGAAGAATCTGGGTGAAGAGATAAAGGAAGTTACCTTAGTTGAGAAAGTTTTAAGATCCTTGTCTGCTAAATTTGAATCAAAAGTATCTGCCATAGAAGAAAAACAGGATCTACAGACTATTACTATGACACAACTTCATGGAATCTTAACTGCCTTTGAGATGAGAAAAGGAGGCCCATCAGATATGAGAGAAGCCACATTTAAAGCTTTAGCAAAAGGAAAATAAGAACTCAATGAATCAAGACATATTTAAGAAGAAGAAGATGAAGTAAACTTTGTCAAGAAGCTTCAACGGGGTTCCGGAAGATTTAGAGGTAAACTACCTTTCAAATGTTTTGCCTGTGGTAGAGTCGGTCATTATGTTGCCAAATGTCCTCATAAAGATAAATATGATAAAGGGAAGGAATCTGCAAAATGGAATAGAAAACAAAGTGTAAGTAAAATGAGTTACTATACTCATGAAGATATCGATGGTTTATCAAATAGTGATGAAGATGAAAATAGTAATGACTATAGACTTCTAATGGCTTATGAAGATGATAATTTTTTGGATGCTTTAGAAGAAGATGACCTTCATGAAGAAATCTCTAAACTCAAAATTTGTTTAGAAGAAAAGAATATGATTATAGATACCTTGACATATCAACTTGCTGAAAGAGAAAAACACAATGAAAAACTAGAATGTGAAATTGTGGGTCTAAGAAAGGATCTTGAGAAAACAAAATCTCTCAATCTTAGATTTGCTAAAGGATCAGAAACCTTAAATGAAATTATCAAAGTGCAGCATTCTCCTCTGATAAAGATAGGTCTTGGATATATTAAAGAAGCATCTCAATCACAGAAGCCGTCAACCTCCACTAAAAGCTATCTTGATGCAGCAAAGAATAGTGAACAATATGACAATCGTCAGCAAAGGCATAAAACAAATCACCAGGTAAATGAGGCTCAATTTTCTTCAAATATGAACAAAAGTCACAACCAACCTCAGGTAAATCATACTCAATTTTCTTCAAAGATGAATATAAACTACAATCACCAGGTCAATAGATTCAATAATTGCAGGAACTTCTTTAATGGTCAATGTTTCTCATGTCATAATTTTGGAAACAAAGCTGCTCAATGTGTTGCTTACAAACCATCATGACTAGAGAAGCACGAAATCAAAGGAATGTGACAGGGATCAAGAAAAGTTCCTATAATAATTTTTCTCTTCTTGAAAATGAAATAGAATGCTCAATTTGTAATAACTTTGGCCATGAAGAATCTGAATACAGGAGTAAATTTCGGCAAATATCTCAAAAGGAGAAAACTCAATTAAAGTCCAAAATATGGAGAAAGAAAGAACCACAAACAGAAAAATGTGGTATAGCCTTGTATGTAGAAGGACAAGAAAACTAGCGGTACATGGACAATGGATGCTTGAAACACATGACAGGTGACAAAGAAAAACTTCACTCATATAATGCCTTAGAAAAGTAAAAGAATGTATCATTTGGAAACGACACTCCTGCCATCATAAAAGGTAAAGGTTCTATTTTCTTGAAAGAAAAGGTTAAAGCTAGGAATGTTATGTATGTTGATGGTCTAAAGCATAACCTATTGAGTGTCAGTCAAATGTGTGATCAAGGAAATGAAGTGGTGTTTCGATCAAATGGATGTGTTGTTTGTGAGCTTGATACAGGAGAAACTATGATCAAAGGTACAAGAACTCCAAACAACTTATACATACTCAAGGGAGGACAACAACAGTGCTATCTAAGCAAAAATGATGAAAACTAGCTATGGCACAAAAGATTGGGACATCTAAGCTTTTCTCAAAAAAGAAAAGCATGCAGATTCCAAGTTGTTCGTGATCTTCCAGATATCAACATTCCTAAAAATACAATATGCAAACCATGTCAATTCAGTAAGAAAACCAAATCTCACTTCATTGAAAAATAAGGGTCAGCTAGTAAGCCTCTTGAACTTGTTCATACTTATTTATGTGGACCATCAAGGAAAAAGTCACCTCGTGGAGAAGAATACTTTATATTTTTCATTGACGATTTTTCTAGAATGTCTTGGATATGTCTTCTAAAGCAGAAAGATGAAGCATTTGAAAAGTTCAAAGCCTTCAAAGCTTTGGTTGAAAATGAATCAGATTGCAAAATCAAATGCCTCAGATCTGATCGAGGAGGGGAATTTACCTCGGATGAATACTTTGACTTTTGTGAACAACATGGAATAAAAAGGTAGTTCTCCACCGCAAGGACTCCTGAGCAAAATGGAGTGGTAGAAAGGATGAATAGAACTATTCAAAAAATGGCTCGAGCTATGCTAGATGAATCTAGAACTCTTGCAACCTTCTGGGGTGAAGCTACATTCGTCGCCTTCACTATTCTCAACCAAGCAAATGTTCGGGTAAACAAAACTCAAACTCCACATGAACTTTGGTATGGCAAGACTCCTACTGTAAAATACTTCAGAGTTTTTGGAAGAAAATGTTACATCAAAAGGACTGATGAAAAACTTGGTAAGTTTGAACCCAGAGTAGATGAAGGTATTCTTCTTGGCTACTCTTCCCGAAGTAAAGGATATAAATGTTATAATAAAAGACTTGGGAAAATTATTGAAAGTATTGATGTTGTGGTTTATGAAGCATGCAAAAATCCAAAACAGATAAAAACCAAAGATTATGACAATGAAGAAGATGAGGATCATTTTCCCACATCAAATCACACTGATTCTGAAGAAGAAACCAATGAAGTACCAGAAGAAGAGATAACGATAGAAGAAAAGGCTCCGTCCAGGTTGTTAAAAAAAATCATCTAGAAACTCAAATTTTAGGGGAAAATGGGGCAGGTGTGCAGACAAGAAGAACTATTACAGAAGCCTCAAGCTATCTAGAATTACTATCTTCCTCGAACCTAAAAATGTAAATGAAGCATGCAAAGATGAATGTTGGGTCAAGGCCATGAATGAAGAACTTGAGAAAATTGAAAAGAATAATACTTGGGAATTAGTTCCTATTCAAAAACAAGTTGAACGAAAATGGAGAAGTTATTAGAAATAAGGCTAGACTTATTTGTAAAGGATATGCTCAACAAGAAGGTATAGAATTTGAAGAAACTTTTGCACCTGTTGCTAGACTTGAAGCCATAAGGATGTTTCTCGCTCTTTCTAGTTTTCATAATTTTAAAGTATACCAAATTGATGTAAAATCTTCCTTTCTTAATGGAGACTTAGAAGAAGAAGTCTATATTGAACAACCAGAAGGATTCATTCTTGGAAATGATGCAAAACTTGTATGCAAAATCAAAAAGGCTCTCTATGGTCTAAAATAGGCTACAAGGGCCTGGTATTATTGTCTTGACAAATATCTCCACCAACAGGGTTTTTCAAAGGGATAAACAGATAGAAATCTATATACAAAGGTTGACACTGATAAATTGCTAATAATTGTTGTTTATGTTGATGATATCATTTTTGGTAGCAGTGAAGAATCCATGAGTCAGAATTTTGCTTCAATTATGCAACAAGAATATGAAATGTCCTTTCTTGGTGAGCTTACCTATTTTCTTGGTCTACAAGTTCAAAAAAATAAAGATGGTATTTTTCTCTCACAAACCAAATATCTCAAAAAGACCTTGAAAAAGTATAACATGGAATATTCTAAACCTGTATGTACCCCAATGGTAACAGGATGTAGTCTCAGCTCAAATGATGAATCAGTAGCAGTACATCAACCAACTTACAGATCCATGATTGGCAGTCTGCTTTATCTAATAGGTACCCGACCTGACATCATGCATGCAGTAGGAATAGTTGTAAGATTCCAAGCAAATCCAAAGGAATCACACCTTTAGGTAGTCAAAAGGATTTTTAAATATCTTCAAGGAACACAGAACTTTGGTTTATGGTATCCTAGAGATACAGATCTTACACTTCATGCATATATAGATGCAGACTGGGTAGGAAGTGTTGATGACAAAAAAAGCACTAGTGGTGGTGCATTCTATATGGGTTCCAGGTTAGTGTCTTGGTTCAGCAAGAAACAAATTTCATTTGCATTATCTACAGCTGAAGTAGAATATGTGGCTGCTGCATATTGCTGCACACAACTATTTTAGATGATGCAAACCTTGCAAGACATTCAATTCACATGTACTCCACCCATCTCCATCCTACGTGATAATACAAGTGCTATCAATATTTCAAAGAATCTAGTCATGCACTCCAAGACCAAGCACATACCCATCAAATATCATTTTCTACGTGAACAAGTACTTGAAAAAAAGGTCAAATTGGAGTATGTTCCCTCCAAAGAACAGGTTGCCGATATATTCACTAAACCACTGCCTAGAGAGACATTTGAATATCTCAGACAAAAGTTGGGAGTAGTTGTTGCATCATCCTACTGTTAAATCCTATTTTTCAGAGAAAGGTTGTTATACGCGAGTTTCATGAAGCATAGTCATCTACATATGCGAGTTTCTATGGGCACAGTCGCGTATATGTGGGTGTGGAGAAAAGAAGTAAGACAAACTCAGAAAAAAGGGGTCTACTATGGTTCTGTCAATTATCTGATCTATTTGATGATGGTTACAATCTGCTGATAACATGTGGAAATATATTGGTCCTCATAAAGTTGTTGATAACTTAATGTATATCTGATTGATGATGATGTTTTCATATCTTTTTCTGTCATATGTAGTGATTAGATCTGACAGTGAAATAGGTGGAACAGGTTCAGGGGGAGAACATGCTATGCTTCTAATAAAGCATTGTTGGCATTATGCTTAGAAGTCTTTGGTACCTAATCAATGATGATGAGTTCTTACTTTATGATGATAGGATGATACTCACATATGTTGATTATCATGGTTGATGATGTGGGATGTTCCCTAGCGATGATGTAATGAAGGTTCTTGTGGAAAGATCCTACAGTTCTTGATAATGATGTCTATGGTGTTTCACATACATATGATATGATGTGAATGATTTTGTGCTACCGCTTGGAGATATGACATATGCTTAGTTGATTCATGGAAGGTTATGATAAGGGAATGAAGCAAGTTGATCTTGATGAGATCAAGAGGATGAGTCGATATATGCCAACATACTTTGACACAGGTTGATGATATTTTTGGAACTAATGATGGACATATACAGGTTGCTAGTCTGGATGACAGATGATTTTGATGGTGCAGACCATATGATAGTTGTTGATGACTATCATGGTCTTGTCTTAGATATCTAGTCTCTGTTATATATGTCATACATATCATTTAATGTAAAGGTCATGAAACGACCTAATTTGTAACCCCACTATGTATAGGATGGGTGATGTAATGTTTCTTATTGTTGTCATGTATCAACAATTGGTATATCCCCACTTGGTTGGGTGGATGAGTCAAATTTGGTATATCCCCACTTGGTTTGGAGATGGATGTTTGTATGAGTCATTGGTGATAAGGTCTGTATAGATTCATGTTATTCTTTAGAAAACCTTTTTGCATACTATTCTTGTGCTCAGGGGGAGTATGGACTCGATCATGGGAGATCAATTAGTACACTTCAGCATCTCAGAGAATTCAACATTTCCTCAAGGGGAGCATGACCCTTTGCCCTTGATGTCAAAGGGGGAGAGTGACTTGGTGTTGTTGTTGCCATCAAGTCCAAAGGGGGAGATTGTTGGCATTGTGATAAAGGTGTTGTCCTTGATGGAAACTCACTCAGATGAAAGATCACAGTACAACAGGTTAACAGCTAAGAATTGTAGATAAGACTACACAGAATGAAGAAAGAGGGGTATACACAGGTTCACCTTGACCAAGATGTGTATACACGCATGTTCACTATATACAAGTCGCGTATACGTACACACACACTTTCACAAAAGAAAAAGCGCATATATGTTGGAAAAATAAGCTTTTGGGCCAAGGTATTTTGACCCATGGTTTTGGTCCAAGGTATTTGGTCCGAAGTATTGACCATAGGTATTTTTTTCAAGGTATTGGTCCTATGTGGTTTTGGTCCATGGTATTGAGAAATGCCTAAAACTATAAAAGGAGGAGAAGATCATTAGGCCAAAGGGGGAAAGTATCGAATATCTGATGAAGTGTGAGATATAGTATGCAGGTTATTGGGTTATGGTGCATTGCTGGATCTGAACCAAGGATGAACCTTAGCAGATGACGAGGGATTAGATCTAATGAGTGTAAAATGAACTATCATTATGTTTTTTTGCTCATGTATATTCTAGATCTGAATACTGACGGATATATTATTTTATAAATGGTATGATCTAGGTATAATTGAAGTCTGGTATAGCTGTAAAATTATGAATTAACATTTACAGATGTATACGTTGGTTGGCATTGACAAAAGTTCGTACACACACTGGTTAGACACAGGGAAGTAGCGTATACCTTGTGAAGAATGTTTCAGTTGTTTTTTTTTCTGTTACAGAGATCTGGGTTCTGTTCTAGTGACTGTATTTTGGTGACAATATTCTGAGTGATCAGATTCAAGAGTTTCAATGATTGGTTTATGTACTTGATGATTCTATTGCAGCTATGATGTTGTTGATGGGTCCAGTATGAAAATTGGATGAAACGTGGCCTTCAAATTATGGTGTTGTGTTCCAGGAGTATCCAGTCTGAAAATTTATGAAACGTGGTCCCTGGTAGAAGAGTGGAGTTTCCTGTAGGGTGGCACCTACGTACTAGTAAACATATTTGCTAGTACAAGAGCTAGGTGGTTGTAGCTCCCTTCCAGTAGTAACCAGAAAACGAGAGAAGGTTGCAGCCTTCTGCAGGTAGAAGCCTGCATACTGGTATAAGTCTGCACCAGTACAAAATTGTAAACAAATTTTCTTATTATTAAAAGAAGACAGAGACGACAGTAGCAGGTGGTTTTTACGCACATTGGGTTTCCACCTTATATATTGGTGTTCATGTGTGACGCTTATGTGTAATGATTTATTCTTCTTTTACTACACTATCTAATTAATATCTGACATACTGGTTAAAGTTCAATGCATGATAAATTGGGTAAATCAAAAGTTATCTGCATATACGTTGGTTTCCTTAATAACAGTCGCGTATACACACTGGTTCACTTAGTTAAAGTAGTGTATACAAATTTGCTTATGGAAATGAAATATTATTGATTTACAAATACTCATTCACCCCCCCTATCAATATTATTTCCAACAATAGCAGGATGAGGTAATTAGAGTATTGTTATGTTTATTTATGCACTAATCGTTATGTGTTTATGGAAGTATGATGTAAGGAGTTGCATGGAAAGATAGTTTGCCATGAAATCTCAGGTTGAGATTTCCTTTGGAAGCACTGGGAACCATGGGGATTGAGTCATGGTGTCTATTTATAGTCTGGTGCTTTTGCTCTTTTGCAATTGTTGTGCTTGATTTGCGATTTTGTGTGTGTCTAGTGCATAACTATGCACTTTTTTGTGGTGTCATATCATTATTGGTTTTCATGTTTTCTTCTTGTTCGATTCTTGGCTTTCCTTTTATGTTTTGATTCTTGGAAATTGGTTTTTGGAAGAGGAAGAGTTGATGGAGCTCGGGGAAAGTTTTGTGGTACTTGACAAATGATCTAAGATCTGCATGAACCTCAGTGCATGAGTAAGTGTAGTAGAAGGTAAGACTATGAAAATCAGTTGGACTGGTTGGGTCCATTATGGTAAATGGACGGTGGAAGCACAAACATGAGAGAGGTAACCAATAAAGGTAAATTAAATGGATTTGAGGTATTGGATGCATTGGATATGTTGGGAACCGTTGTTCTCAATGTTGTGCATGAATAAAAGAAGTTGTCTTAAGCTAGACCTTATGTTCTCTGGTCATTATGTTATGATCATGGTTATGCTAATGTTTATATATGTGTACATATATGTATGTATGTCGTTGTCTGATAGAATGATGATTGTTTTATGCTAATGATTATATATGTATGTATCCATGTATCTATGTCATTGTTTGACAACGTCATTAGGGATTGTCCTTGTGGAGGAATGATTGCTTACATAGAAAAATGATAGGAAAAGGTTCCTGGTCTTACGAGGAATCAATTGAGAAGAGTAGTCATGACAAATATATAAGGTCAGTATCATATAGTTATGATTTGATATTATGTGATTATATTATGCCTATGCTTATGTTATAGACAGGTTATACCCAGGGATATATCATCAAAATGAAAGAAGTGTGGTCTGCAGCATGCTAGGAAAAGCATGGATAAGACACTCAGAGCAATGTTTCTTGGTAGAGACAGTGTGCTTTTGGATGTGAGGTACTATTGTTGTTCATATGTTGTACATGTTGCATCTATGATGTTGTGCGCATGCGGTGTTGTGTATACATAACGTGTGCACATGTTGTTTATGCAATGTTAAGTACAGGATGGTACAGATAGTCTTGTGCGATTGTTGCATATGTAGTGCTAGGTATAGATGGTGCTATGTGTTGTGGGGGAAAGTATCAAACTCGAAATGACCCTAACCCACTCTAAGGGTGACAGTTCCTTAGCAACAGCTGAAATCAAAGCTATCTAAAGTTTCTTCTTTATGACATGCAAGAGATAAAAGGAAGAGATCCACTTACCGATGTCTTGCGCAAATGGTCGATCCAATCTCCTTTGATTGCCGCTTGCTCCCAGCTCCAAGTCTTTTCACGGGCCCAGCTACACGAGATCCTGCAAATAAGACAAGAAAAGGAAACTACAAGAGGCATGCATTCATAATCGATTCAAGGATTAGCATAAATCAAAGACGCAAGTAAGACAATACACCATTGAAACACATGCGAATAGAAGAACCTCAAATGCTTTATTAATATATGGAAGTAAGGTTCAGGCGGTGATACAACCATGAGAGGTCCAATCCAGCATCACCTTCTCGATGGAGAGAAATCTCTTCTTCACCTCCCTCAAGCAATCACCCATTGCTCACAACTGTAAACCAACAGCAATTCTTTGCACTAAATTCCGGCCTCCTCCAGATCCCATGGGATGAGATCCTTATATAGAGTTTTGGAGTGAAGATAAGTCAGCTTGATGTGTGACTTGTTGTCCTCTTCAACTCCAGTTGTTCTTCAGTTCTTCACTTGGAGTTTCTGTCTTCCACTTGGAGTTTTAGAAGCTCTTAACTCATCATTAGGCGAATCTTATCATCAAGTGTCTTTTTAGAAGCTTCCTGGGCACTGGCACTTTGAGAAAAAGATTCCTCCACATGTCCAAGTACGCCCAACGCAGGTAGCCTTTGTTGTACCTGCTATGCAGCGCAGATGCCTAGTGGAGCAGCTGCAATGATCCAAAACTGACCTGTTTTTGAGTGTTTTTCAGTCGAGAACTGACTTGCAGTGCTGTGGTTTGCTGACCTTGTTCCTCTAAGGGTAAGAACAACTTGTTTAGGGACTTTGGATCCCTTAGATTATTGACATTTCATGCTCTATGCTGTAAGGCACAAAAATGTCTATAACAGTTGCCCCCTAAAGTATGAGGTCGTTTATCGGGTGAAATGCTTTATTAGGAGGATCCGAAGTTCATTCAATCGCCGGGAGGTGACCTGTAACAAAATACAATACAATACATTATCTTTTCATACTTTCTTTTCATGATCTAGCTAATGTGGGCATTTCCCATGCTCAGCTTTATAAATACATTTGCTGTACATAAACAAACGATCATCTGATAGTAGACTGATAATTCTCTGCTTTTAATTATCATCCTTTTAGTAGGATGATCATCTGCTGCACATGTCTATGTTTTTATCTCCTGAATATACATCGCAGCCCGGATGGATGAAACTAGATCCGGGGTCTTCAAACTTCCGATCTTCACACTAAGTACAAGTCGATCCATGTGAGAATTTCTTGGAGTCGAACATGGAAAGACATCGCTTGATTACCAGTCAATAATGTAAACTGTTAACAAGCGCGAGAGGAATCACCGATAATGATGATGACCCTCAAGGTACTGCAGCACAATTCACGTGGCGTGAATATAGGATCTGACGTCGAACACCACGCAAAGTCTCCCGGTCGAAGGTCATTAATGTATACCTATCGCCGGAAGTGAGAAACTTGCCATTGAGGCATGCAAGCTTCAAAGTACTGAGGGGGTGTTCCTAGATCAACTTCTTGGATAGTGAGCTGATGTCGACAAGAAGCGATCCGTCAAAGGAGGGCCTTAATGAATCCCACATCAGTGACACGGAACGGAACTAGTGATGATGGTGAAAACGATCTGTGAAATATGATCCAGGGTGGCGGTCATGGAAGGATGAAAGATGATGTATGGTAGTGGATGGGACCCGGTTGACACTTTCTGAATGACATCTCTTGAACATATCTCGACACTGATGTGATGGATCGGTAGCATTACCCCATTTGGATGGTATGGCGAGACCATGGTGAAGGGACCGGTGAATGATAATAACCCAACCCGATATTTACGGAGGCAAAAGTGTCATGTTCAAGAGCGACTTGCTACCATTAAGCTTTGAGGTTCTTCCCAATTTTTCCCCAGTCATTTCTGACCAGTACCTCTTTATTTTTGTCAAGCTTGAGGAGGATAACATATGCTTGTTCTATAACCTGCCCTTCGAGCAAGCCCATCGCTATGTTTTAACGAGCCTAACGATGGGGAAACTCGTTCTCGTCTAAAGACAAGTTTGTCGCTATCTAATATTTTTAACGAGCCCAGCGACAAAGACAACTCGGTCCTTTTCATTTTTAGAGAGTCTGAAAAGGGTACATAAAGTGGACTCCAGGGGTCCTTTTTCGTCATCTAATCCCTTAAGTCCGAAAAAGTATAAAACAATACAGAAGGGATGAATGTTCGATATCTTTATCGAGCCGAACTAGACAAGCGCTCGATCTTTTTGTGCAATAATCCCTCAGGTCCAAAAAGATTAAAATCTAGAGGAGGGATAGCTCTTCCGGTCCTTTTAACGAGCTGGAAGGCCAAAACTCGGCAAACTTTTCATATTTTACGAGTCCGTGAAAAGAGCTCAAAGAAGACTCGTCTTTTGAGGAACGAGTGATAAACAGGGATAGCAGCAGATTCCAGGTACAGGTTGGAATTTTCCAATCACGGCAGTATTACAAGGATGGCTAGGTGAAATCACTCTTCGCAGCTGTTCCTCAAAATAGGTAAACAATCAAGTGGATGTGAATGATCGGCCAAAGGAAAAATGGAGGTGACGGTGCACAAACACGACCAAGGCTTTTATGGCTAATGAATTTACTGTCTCAAATGGTTATTTACCGGTTCATTTTTTCTGAATGAGCTTGAACACTGGGGGGAAGCCTGCTCACATGTGTGTTTATTTTTTAACGAGCATGAACCCTTGCGAAAACTGCTCAGTTTTGCGTTTATTTTTTAACGAGCATGAACTTTGCCAAAACTGCTCGTTTTTACCAGTCATAAAGTAGTAAGGTCTCATGGAAGATTCCTATTTTTTAAAGAGCTTCATCTTCCTGTGCTTTGCCCCATACCCTCTTTTTATGCAAGCTGGGTATCGGCTAATCCTACGAGTTTAACGGGTTAGACCTACAGGTTTAAAGGGAGGACCTAAAAAACTAAAAACAAAATAGCCGCCCGTGCTTGCATTCCAAGAGGTTTGCATGCCCCCAGGTATAAAGTATAATTTCAAGGTTGCCCCTCCTCTCCTCCACTTCTGTTTTTCTTTGGGTGTTCTCATCTACTTGTCGTCTTGTCAGTCCTAATGTTAACGATACTTGTCTTCTCGTTATTTTTAGCGGGTCTTACGCGGTACTTGTCTTCTCGTCAGCCCAGTTTTTAACTGATCTTTGCGACAAGAGAAGAACACTTCTCAATAGACAAAACATTGGTGGGTTTGAGGGAGGCTTACCTCTTTCAGGTTACCCAAAGATTGGTTTTATTTGCTGGCGCAAAGGAAACTCTTTCTTCGGCGATGTCTATCATTAGGATACACAAAGATGGTTACAATTTGTTGCAGCAATAGAATCTCTTTCTTTGGAGGCTGCCCCTACTTATCCTCTAAAACATTTGTTTTAATGGGTGAGGCTTGCCTTTTATCCAAAGATGGTTACTACTTGCTGCCGCAAACGGATCCCCTTCTTTGGCAGAGCCTACTTATTTAGACAAAGGTGAGTAACGGGCCCCCGTCCTCCCACATAACTTTAACAAAAGAATCTTATTCTAGAACAACCCCAATCCCAATTACCCCTTCTGAGAGCCCATCTCTCTCTTTGTCTTCTTGTCCTTCTTCTCCATGAAGATGGCTCAGAGGAAGATTCTCAAAGATGAAGGGGGGGATGGGGTACGGACTAGTCATATTCTCCCGCGGAAATTCTACTTTACACCGAAGGTTTTTTCTGCCTCCAGAGCAGACCAGGATGCATGCCCCCTGGGCTCCTGCGTTCCTTTCCCGAATCACTCGCATTCATCAGGAAGAAGAACCGGGGGAAGAGACCTTTCTTGATTGAAAAGACCATTGAGGATAGGTATGTGACTATTCGCGATGCGTGATCCCGGAAATGAAAGTTGGTCTACGAGCTTGACCATTCTTCCTTCGTGTGGAAAACACATTATTCGAAAGAGTGAGGAGACTATTGCTTCCATGCAATATATGTAGTCTCGTCCAAGGAGTAGGTTATAATCCAAGGGTCCTTGGACGACCATCAAATTCATCTTGACGGCCTTCCCCTTCAAGGTAATAGGCACATTAGGTAGAATCCCTAATGGTCGACTGGTTCCCCTGTCAAAACCCGAGAGACGCCTTGTCTCGGGAAAAAGCGTCGGGCAACCCAGTGCTTTCCAAGCAATAGAGGACAGGATACTCACAGATGCCCCTTCATCAATGATAGTTCCAGCCATCACCATTTTGTATATTTGGACTATAATTCTAAATGGTATACTGGCTGGTAACCGGGGTCTGCCTAGTTGGTTCCAATCAAAGGACACAACTAGGTTGCTTGGTGGTGGGACCGAATATACGGCCGGATATGATCCTGACGATGCTCCTTCCTGCGATAAAGGAGTGGGCGCTTTGCCCAGATGCTCATCAGAATCGGAGTTCACGAAAAGAATATGGACGGTGTCATCCTTATTCTCTTCGGCGGGGGTGTCAACTGAAGATGAATCCTCAGTGACTGTGGTGTTTGAAGATGAAACTTCTGAAGGGAGAACCGGGTCAACTTCCGTTTCGACCTTTGGACTTTCGTCCGGTCCAGATTCAGTAGGTTCACTTTCAGTGACTGACACTTTAGCTAGCCCTCTGAGCAAGACAGCTGTATTTTCGACCAACGAAGGACCTGGCGCGAGTTTTTGATATCCAGGAGGAAGTAGCACCGGTGCCACCGGTTGATCTTCCAAAACTCTCTTTGCCTCGTCTAAAAAGGGACAACGGCGAAGGGTGTGATCACCTTCACACAGTTCGTAGGGGAATCTCATCCCTCTTCGTCATCTGCGACCTTCACTTTCGTTGGTCGACGGTAAGCATTCAACCTGGTTGTCAGAGGTTGACGCTTCCAAATCGTGCAAACGAGGGGACCAGTCCCTTAGTATCCGGGGAATACTGGGACAATCACGGTGGAGGTGGTCTCCTCTACATATGACACATGGCGATTTGGGCCCGGTCCGTGCTGTGTGTGGGTTTTCGTTAGATGCCTTTTGCTTGCCCCCAGGCGCCTTTGGCTCCTTTTGCTTCTTTTCTTTCTTCTTCTTTTCCTTCTTCTTTTCTATGGGAGCTCCGCTTTTGGCGGCTTGACCTTTCGAAGAAGAAGGATCGGAGGAAGGCTCATAAGAAGTGGAAGGCTGGAGGGTAGCTCTAGACTGGTCTAACTGTTGAATCGACTGTTCAGGAACCATGGTGGTCTGAACTACAGCGGTTGAGAATAGCCAAATTGGCAGGCCAATTGTCAGTCCTGGAAGCGACAATGTGGCCATGTGGGGCGCACCAACTTCTCCCCAAGAGGAGAAAGGGCTAGGGGTCCCATGCTGTGGAATCCCTTGGTTGGTGTGTTCCATGTTCTCAACCTTAAGATCAACGTAGGAATTAGGGGTGACTATGTTCCGTTTAGAATGAATTTTATATGACGACGCTTTTTAAGACACAACTTGCTTTTTCACTTTTTAAGAGTTGAGAAAAAGCTAAAGATGACTCTAGTCTCCTTCGATGTATTAACGAGCCCGAAGTGACAAATGCTCGGATGGATTTTTTCGGTTATAGAGTTTGAAAAAGGCCAAAAGAAACTACTCTGGAGTTCTAGGCAAGGGTGTGCCAAACCTTTCGCGAAACCACCGAATACGTTTTACGGTACGAGTGGTCGATCTTCGTGAATGCTGTGTTCACTGCATCGCGATCAGTAGGGCGGCCGACACGGCTTCCTATGGATAAAGGCTTTGTTCCTATAGGGGTCCCCCAATATACGCGACGGTACAAGTCCATATTAGTGCTATCGTCCCTCAGGAGGAATCACCCACCTTCGTAGAGATCAACAGTCACTATGTTTAACGACGCCGGTTCACGTCTCTACCTAGACCTCTACTGTGTTTCGTTATGTTTCAAAGCGTTGTTAGATAAATTCAGTTCTTTTTAGGTTGATCTTGCTTAGCAGTTTGCCTTTATGGGTCACCACGTGATGTATGAGACAACTCCTAAATGCAGTCTAAGAATGATAAGCAAGCTTTTTTTTCAATTCTTTCAACTTATGAAAACCTTAACTACTGAAGGAAAAGAAAGACATCATCTTTTCAAACAGATCATAGAGCACACACTGATGCACTTTTCCTAAATCGACATGCAAACTGTCAAAATGCACATGCACAATGCAAGTATTTCTTTTCTTCTTCCTTAATGTTGATGTATTACAAAAAGAAAGCTGTTGTATAATTTCGAATTCAATTTCAAGTGAAAGAAAACAAGTTTTTGTCCAATAATCAAAAGAACACCTTAAGATTCACTCGTTTCAACACAAGAAATACTGAAATTCGAACCATATAATGAAAGCAAATGCTCAAGTAGCTATGAACAGCAATAAACTAGCTCTTAGAATCACAACGACACTTTCTCACAGGTCTAGATCCAAGAGGTCATAGCAAGACTAGTTCACTTTCGCTATGGGAAACTGTGAATGACAGCAAGAAATACAATAAGAACAATCACGGTTTCTTCATACAACTGAGGCAGAATGAAGGCAAAGAGAAGTGGTTTCAGCTGGGTATACAGGTTGACAACTGGCTGCAAAAACAATACTGAAAACTGGGCAACAGACAGTGGAGAATCCAAGTTGCACAAGGCAAAACTGGATCAGCGCAGGTGCTGCACTGTGGATCTGAGATGCAGCGCAGGTAGCTCCTTTGGGACCTGCGTTGCAGTGCAGGTAGCCTTTGTGGCAGCTGCACTGATGAGACAAGTCACGTCTCTCTCAGATTCCGGGTCACAGTTTGCTCAAAAATGAGCGGTTTTTGGCCAAATCAGAGGCTGTCAGTCAAGTATACAGTAGAGGATGATTAAAGGAAGATGAACACTATCACAAAGAGCTAAAAAGAGTCCTTGTGGATCAGCTCTTCAGATCATAAACATGCCCAGCACTGGGCTAGAGTAGCTGCCCTCTACTTTGCATTCGAAGAACTCGAATGCAGTTCGATTCGGTACTCCTTTGTTTAAGAAATGAATAGCAAGAAACACAAGCTACCAACAAGACACGATCCCCAGCGGAGTCGCCAGTCTGTTGTGGGGGAAAGTATCCAACTCAGAATGACCCTAACCCACTCTAAGGGTGACAGTTCCTTAGCAACAGCTGAAAGCAAAGCTATCTAAAGTTTCTTCTTTATGACATGCAAGAGATAAAAGGAAGAGATCCACTTACCGATGTCTTGCGCAAATGGTCGATCCAATCTCCTTTGATTGCCGCTTGCTCCTAGCTCCAAGTCTTTTCACGGGCCCAGCTACACGAGATCCTGCAAATAAGACAAGAAAAGGAAACTACAAGAGGCATGCATTCATAATCGATTCAAGGATTAGCATAAATCAAAGACGCAAGTAAGACAATACACCATTGAAACACATGCGAATAGAAGAACCTCAAATGCTTTATTAATATATGGAAGTAAGGTTCAGGCGGTGATACAACCATGAGAGGTCCAATCCAGCATCACCTTCCCGACGGAGAGAAATCTCTTCTTCACCTCCCTCAAGCAATCACCCAATGCTCACAACTGTAAACCAACAACAATTCTTTGCACTAAATTCCGGCCTCCTCCAGATCCCATGGGATGAGATCCTTATATAGAGTTTTGGAGTGAAGATAAGTCAGCTTGATGTGTGACTTGTTGTCCTCTTCAACTCCAGTTGTTCTTCAGTTCTTCACTTGGAGTTTCTGTCTTCCACTTGGAGTTTTAGAAGCTCTTAACTCATCATTAGGCGAATCTTATCATCAAGTGTCTTTTTAGAAGCTTCCTGGGCACTGGCACTTTGAGAAAAAGATTCCTCCACATGTCCAAGTACGCCCAACGCAGGTAGCCTTTGTTCTACTTGCTATGCAATGCAGGTAGCCTTTGTTGTACCTGCTATGCAGTGCAGATGCCTAGTGGAGCAGCTGCAATGATCCAAAACTGACCTGTTTTTGAGTGTTTTTCAGTGGAGAACTGACTTGCAGTGCTGTGGTTTGCTGACCTTGTTCCTCTAAGGGTAAGAACAACTTGTTTAGGGACTTTGGATCCCTTAGATTATTGACATTTCATGCTCTATGCTGTAAGGCACAAAAATGTCTATAACACTATGTGCATGATGGATATGCAGTGTTGTGTGCACATGGTGTTGTGAACATGTTGAATATGCAGTGTTGTGTATAAATGATGCTATGTACATGTTGGATATGCAATTCTATGTACATATGGTGCTCGATGCATGTTGTACGTATGGTGCTATGTACATATCGTGTTGTGTGCATGATTGTACAAGTGGTGTCGTGAGCATGTGGTGTCATATACATGTTGTACATGTGGTGTTGTGTGCATATGGAGATGTGTACATGTCGTGCATGTGGCACTATGTACTTATGGTGTCGCATACATTTCGTGTGTGTAGTACTGTGTACATGTGGTATTGTGTAGTAGTTGTATAGTGGTATAGTGTATATGTGGCGTTGTGTACATGTTGTGCAGGTGGTGTTGTGTACATTTGATGTTGTGCACACATTGTGCAGGTGGTTGCAGTGTATAGGTGTTACTGTGTACATGTGGTACATATGGTACTGGTGTATATACATGTATTACATGGTGTTGTATGACGTGTGTAGCTGTATGTGTGTGATGCACACTATGTGTATGTGCACAAGGTTGAGGAGAAGGAACTGGATGTTTGTTTGGTGTGGCAACTGATCTAGAGTGCGTATGGGATAAGGATAAAGGTAGAAGCTAAAGATTGATGAAAGGACAAGTATCAATGTTATATTTCATTTTTATTATGCATGTGATTTATGACTATGGTATATGATGATTATATTGGATCTATGATTCTAGTTTATGATGGTTGCATGTGATTTATGATATTGATCTATGATGGTTTTGTTTATAGATAGTGTTTTGATCAAGCAATTAGTTTGACTTGTTGTGATAGGAAGTAAACAAAATTGCATGTGTTAATGAGTTACTAATGAGGTATGGTTTGAGGTTATTTCAATTTATTTAAATCTAATGGAAATTGTGTGCTTGGAACAGGAATGCATGAACATGCCTGGTTTGGTGGTTGAAATCGATAGCAAGAATTGGGAGCAACAACAAAATAAATTGGAACATACAGCAATATGCTCATAGGGTACTTCAGGAGTAGGGCCATAATGGGACACTGATACCCAATAGTGTCCATTTATTGCCATGAGCATGCTATGAATTGGATGATGGTTTTGAGGCATGTATATGCTTGGTTGTTGTTATTTTGATGTGAGGAAGTCTTTCAAAGGGATGGATCAGCCAAGATAGGAGATTTCGAGGAACATCGAAGGTAGGTGACTGCACAAAAGGGGGTGATTGGATTTCCCAAGGGAATGTGTAATAGATAAGGGAAGGTCACAAATATATTTGTTTTGGTCATGATGATTTCCAGATGGAATTAGATGAAAATTGGGAGTGTGCCCTGGAATAATGAGTCGGTAACTATTCATTGAGGGGACAAGTGGTGCGAGATTGTAATGCTAGAAATTGGATGCATCTTTGACTATGACAATGGATTATGGATTTCTTGGGAAGGAGGTGAATCCTGGTATTACTGTGAGGGTGGAGGTTTGAGCCTCTGGACTACTTTTTTGATTGATATGGGCATTGTATCCTTTTATTTGTTGGTTTACTAGATGTGCATATGTGTATATCTAGTTCTTGTAAACACTGTAATGAGTTGTGTTATAGAGCTTCAATATGTGGTATGTTGTCATGTTTTCATGATGTTTTTCTTTGGAACAGGTCATTCATTAAAAATATTGCAACGAGTTAAGTTATAAATCTCCATCGGAAGTATGTTTTCTTTTCAACGGTCTTGCTGAGGTCATGGTGTGGTTTAACACCGATGTTGGTGTTCCCATGTTTATAGTCAAGTGGTATGTGGAAGTCCCGAACCTGGTCGGATTTGCCTATGATTAATAAAAGCTAAGTTCTCTTACTTTTGCACTGGTTTATATGTGAATATGATGGTTGTCATATATTTGATATTTATATGGTTTTATGTTAGTTATAAACATGGTTAAATGACTGGTTCATTTCTTGGTTATTTCATGTATTTACTTGTAATATTAAATGGATGGATTCAAGACCTAATTGAGGATATAATAGTTCAACAGAGAAGCAAGTGATCCTTTTGGTTATGTTTCATAAGTTCTTTCAGTCATTTGTTCTCTATCTTGTATCCTAGACTTGTATGTCGCATTGATGCTAAGTGTTTGATAGAATGTCAGTCCTAGTTGGGGATGCTCTAGCCTAGTCTTGAAGTTTATTTTTGGTTTATCAACATTTTTATCATGTCTTTGATGGATTTTGAAGGTTGTAGCAAGTTCTGAGCATAGGCTGAGATTTTGGGCTAGAAAAGTGGCTCAAATATTAGGGTCACTAGCACAAGTCCACAGTCGTTGGCACAAAGGCCTATGAGAGCGACTTTGAGTTGTTGGTCATTGTCTT
Source organism: Pinus tabuliformis (assembly GCA_031772625.1). Classification (NCBI taxonomy): domain Eukaryota; kingdom Viridiplantae; phylum Streptophyta; class Pinopsida; order Pinales; family Pinaceae; genus Pinus; species Pinus tabuliformis. The sequence continues at coordinate 494,922,179 of CM062807.1, read as the reverse complement.
TCCTATAACATGTGAGTGACTTTGGGTTAAGAGGCTTAAAACAGCAGTGGAACCTAGGGACAGGATGTATGAGTGGCTAAGATGTCTCCTCAGGGTCTAATCACTGATGTGGATGGGTTTGTTTGATGAGTTCCATTGCTTCCATTTCGTTAAGGTCACCAAGGAGATTGAATCCCTTATAGTAACCTCTCTCATCACATGTTTTCCCATATGGTTGACTGCTTGGGTGGACCTGGGAGGATGGGGTCTTACACCTGTGGCACAATAACAATTGTTGTTCAGGTTTCTATATCAAAGAAGGTTGTATGCATTTTTCCCTAACTGTTAGCATCACATAACTGTATTTCATAACTAAATCTAAGGGCACCAAAAATTTTCAATCGTCTAACATTTGATTGGAAATTCCATACAAGTACACCGTGGCAACTTAGGGAGTTGTTTTCCGAGGGGAATGCCTTTTGGTGTAATTTTTTTTTTTTGATATCTAGCTAAATCGACAACGGCAGTGGTATCGTACTTGCATTATATGGGGTCGAATCCCACCAGCTGCCACTATAACAGCTAGGAGGAACCGCCAAGCTCACAAGGAATGACCCCTCAAGGTAAGACGAGACTTGAACCCGTGACCTGCACAACAGCACGAACGACTTAGCAGACCGTTCACTGACCACGAGACCAAACCCCTGCGGGCCCTTTCAGTGTAATTATTAAATATTAATTATTAATAGATAGCAAATCAGCAATGTCGACATCCTCTTTATTTTCCTAACAATCATATTTTATCTCTATCCCTTGTTTATTCTTGGTTTAACACTCTTAGTATCATTAATATGAGCTTTTTGTCCCTAAAGATGGGTGAAATCCAATATGTAGATAAATATAATAACAACCAAACAACCATGAAGACCATTATTCCGAGGCTTCGACTAAAACAAAGAGCACATTGCATATTTTTCTAATTCTTCTAATTTAATATAATTTTAATACTAATTTAATAATTTAAAATAATATATTTTACCATTGTCCACTTTAGTATTAAAATAAATTTGACAAAATTCATTATTTTATTAATTTGTCCCTTTATCCCATTTATTATATTTTTCTAATTTTTTAATTAATATGTTTTATGTATTCTATTTTAACCATAACTTTTATTATATTTTATTTTATTAATAACAAATTATTTATTATCGATAAATATCAAATCAACAAAGTTCAAATCCTCACTATTTTCCGAACAGTAATATTTTATTATTATTCTCTCTGCATTCCTAACGATCATATTCTATAATTATGATCTCTACTTTCCTAATGGTTATATTCCATTTCTATTTTCTATATATTCTTGGTTTAGCATTCCTAGTATCATTAATATGAGCTTCTCAAACGTCCACTAAAACAGGAGAAAATTGCAAGTTTAATTGCAAGTTTAATTTCTCAGTGATTTAAACTATTCGTGTCCAAGCCTATTAAAAAGGTCGATAGGATCAATAAACTTTGAGTAAATTTGCTAAACCTATCTAAATTTGTCCATCAATAATGTTTGAGTCCATTTATTTTGAAGCGACAATACTATCCATCATAATTAAACTTGATATTTCATATATGAACCTATGTATTCCCGAAAGGCATTACATGTTAAATATTATTCTAGTGATTAACCATGAGTTTAGTCTTATTAATTTTTAATATGCTCGTAAATATTTTATTTTCAACATGACTTAGTCTTATTTTGATATGATTGTAAATATTTTAAATCCAGTTTGATTAATCTATAAATCAGGCTTTTTGACGGTTTGTTTTCTCATATGCATGCTCGTGCTTGATTATTTTTTTCTCTTTATTCCATGCTTTTCCTCCTCTTCCTCTTCGTTTCTCACACAATTTTGTTGTTAAAACTATTTTCCATCTCATATTGCATATAATTATTATATTTATGAGTTACAATTTACTTATTTTCCTCAAAATTCCGCTGCATGTAAATATAGCCATATTTATGTGTTACAGGATGTTCCCCTTAAATATGACGGGGCAAGTTTATCTACACTGTGCATTCACAAATTTGATACCCAATTTGCATATATTCTGGAGTGCCATTGGATTCGGCAGGGATTCTCTGGGAGGTCAGCATAGGAGGTTTTATCTGGTTGCGGATCCCAACGATCATGATGTGGCGATTTTTAGACCGATATAGCGATCGTTTTCTTTTACCTTGACCAAAGATTCTTAAACATCTTTTGTATATTATTTTTAATTTTTTTCAGAAAAAAAAACTAACTCGATATATATATATATATATATATATATATATATATATATATATATAAAGTCATAAACTAGGTTGCATGATAATTTGCATCTTCCTTAGAAAGTTAGCATAATGAATTGAAAAAGAAAACATTTGCAACCATTTACTGATAATTAGCTAAGGGTATGCATGTCTTACTAGGTATTACAACTATATGCCCATTTATATGCAATAACACTTTACTCCTATATATATATATATATATATATATATATATATATATATATATATATATATTACCCTTGTTTTTATCTTTATACCGATGACATCAATTTCCATATAAAAAGAACCCATCTACTGGATTACATTGGTCACCAGTGTAACCACCAATTACCTAGGCGTTATTTTCACATATATGGTTCATTAATTAATTGATCCAAGTGCACATATTCTCCTCATCCATTGAATCTCTCATAACACATTTTTCTTACTACTCATTGCCATTCCTTTAATTAGTTGTTCCATCTACTATAACAATGAACAAATGTAAGAAGACATGTAGCTCACAAGCTCGAGGCCCTCAAAACTACCAAAGAATGATGGGGCCAATGTACAGGCTTGGCGCACCATCCTTATCCTCCACTACCACAACGAACCACGAATCCTCTCCAACACATTGTCATACCCTTGCATGTTCCCAAGCCAAAACATATATGGTAGTCCTCCCATCATCAGCTGCTTGATTCATGTACACTGAAGGTCCCAATCGTTGAGTTTCAATATGGAGAAAATGGTTCCCATCTGCATCATGATCTTCATGATCACCTTCTCTCTCGTATCTATTGCCATCGTGCCCACCTCAAAACTTGTGGCTTCGGCTCCCATGCCAATGTTCCTAAACATGTCTGGCATCCTTGACAAGGTCGGGCAATTCAATATCTTCCCGAGCGTCTTAAAAAGCACGCAGGTGGGCGTGCAGTTTCAGAGCCAGTTGAACAATCCTCAACAACTCAAATTTATTTCTCTCCTTGATCATGTCTCCTCCCTTTTGACCCTACCAATACCACTGATCACACACTTTGGGATTCACAAAATCATTCGAGAGAAGCTCGATTCTCTGCATCCTTGGATTTCAGGTCCCAAGAACTGAAACTTCCATATGCCTTCCATTCTAAAGCTAATCGACCACCGCCTTTCCTATGCCTCGACCTCAACAACACCTCCATCATAAAAATTAGATACAGAATTTCTCCTAGATCTGGATTAAGCGATTCTAACAACTCACCATGGCATCCACGAGCACCCTTGTCACCATACACGTTGCACCCAGATAAGATCTTTTTACACCCAAATTTCATCCTAGCAGGTCTCGGTTTCAAATGCTCCAATAAGAACGCTTCCTGCTCAGATCTGGGTTTTTCTAAATAGATCCACACCTGTCGAAAGCTTCAAACCTTTGCTAATCATGACTATGGGTAACAAAGGGAAAAATCGTACCTTTTAGCAGTGAGATAAACCAAATCAGCTCCTCCAATCCACTCTGATCCAAATCCACTTATCGTGGATGCTTCTTTCGACCAATCCAATCGGATCCATAACTTTGTAGTGCACATATTTTCTTCCCAAATGAGTGAATCCAATTGAATAAATAAATACTAATATATGGTCTGGAGATCTAGCTGCCAAAGATCCATTCATACCTTGCATTCACCAAGTTTTCAAATTAAACATGCTATCAAAGATCCATTCATACCTTGCATTCACCGAGTTTTCAAATTAAACACGAGATCGACTCACAAATTCTCCTTCGTGGAGTTGTATGGATGCACCATGCCAACCTTATTCTCAGTTGCAGATCTGCACCAGATCTAACTAGATTTGGATTCTTCCAGGTAGATCTATCTACTATCAAACTTTATGCATCAACAACAAAACCATAGACACAACATAAATCATTACACCCGCGCTCTCGTAACAATCTTATGAGGTTTTATCTGGTCAGTGATCATTTTCTTTTACCTTGACCAAAAATTCTTAAACTTCTGTTGTATATTATTATTAATATTTTTCAGAAGAAAAAAACTAGATATATATATTAAGTCATAAACCAGTTACACAATCACTTGCATCCTCCGTGAAAATTCATCCTAATCAATCTTAGAAGAAAACATTTGCAACCATTTTAATGGGGATTTTAATAACATATCCTTATCCACCATACAGCTAAAACATTATTTTCAAACTAAATATGTCCTGTTCCTCAAATTTCATAAAGATTCAACAAAGAAATTGTAAAAAGAGTCATCAATGAAACATTATATCGAGAGTCATTAAAACACCAAAAATCCATCAGCTACAGTGAGTCAATTTGCCCATCTTCTCACCGGATGCCTGTCATGGTGGTACTATAGAGAATGGTACCTTCCAGATAATGCAAACCCTCTTTGGATAGACTGCCGACAACAAGACTAGCCTCCCTGAAAATATGTGTCAACGTAAGGCTCCCAAAAAGCCCAAGTAAAGCATAGATGCGCTCCCTCCATCCTTGAAGTTCCAGTGGGTCAAACCGTGATGCTCCTTTAAAACCACCGATAATGGTTTGTGAGTCTCCAAATATGTGTATGTTTTGAATGCCACTTCTCCTAGAAAACCACAACATGCCCCATAGTTCCATCATTTCTACCCTAGTGTTTGCGTTGCATCCATCACTTCAATGCAACATGTATCATGTATGTGCATCAAAGTAGATCCAACCACCACACCCACATTTGCCCCTTTTTGTTTCTCTATAAAAGTATCGCATTGGTAAAATAATGTGATGGTATGAGTGTCGCTTGGACAAATCCCGAATGAAAGGGCTCTTTGGTTCCATATGATTGATCCATGCTATCATTCTAGCACATACATGGCGAACACTGCCAGGCTTCCCACGAAAGATATAGTGGTTGTGATCCTTCCATATTTCATAGAGAGAGAACATGGTAATGAAGGGACCGTTCCCACTCCCAATGGTACTCCATCTCAGAGAATGCTCTATGGATAAAAGGTCTTTAAGGACAACCTACATGAAGAAAATATAATAGACAAGACATATAAAGTGAAACTATAATGAAGGAACATGTGTGATACTGATTCTTCACTTTCATGACATAGGATGCAACATCCCGATCCAGTGAAGCCTTGTTTGCACAAGTTTTTCCAAGTAAGGATATGATCCCGCCATACTAGCCAGAAAAATAAAATCACTTTTAATGGCGTGACTAACTTCCATAATGTTCTATACCAAGGTCAAGGAGCATATTCCTAACCCCGCATCAAGATATTATTATAGACTTCCGCCACCACCACTGATTATTTTAATTGACACCCCTCCCAGGCGAAAGAATCTGTCATGCAGAAAGAGTCGTTAGTGCGGACACAACCGACCTCCCTAGAAGCCTAAGACTTTCTAGTGACAAACAAGACAAATAAGAGCAATCCTTCTCTAAATATGCATTTACAATATGAGAAATCAAGTGTTTAGATCCTACTTGTAACCCAACGCTGTTGTAGTAGTCCAGCTTCGTTGATCCGGATGAGCTCCTCCTTTTCTTCGAAACCTGCATTTACTAACAATCAAACGATTAAATAGCACCTGAATATCACATAAAATAAAACATATTTAACATATAGACCAAGGAGTATATGAAACAACTCATAAATAACAAATTGGTGAGAAGAATGGACTTATTTGTATTAAAAGGTAACAAAAGGAACCATTACAACCTGAGCCTTGGTGTTGTGCAGGTCCCTCCCAGGGTCCACAAGAGTTCTCCTTTACTCTGATCAGCTCACCCACTTCCAAATAGAACAAGCAAAGATGGTAATCTCTCCTCACAAGCTTCTACAAGGAAGTCCTAATTCGAGCAACATCTACCCTTAGGAATGTTTAGCTTTTAACCTCTCCTCCCTTTGGCCCAATGCCTGTATTTATAGTGCTCTAGAGGAAGTTATTCCGGTCCACCATCAATGGGATAAGCCCCTCTTTGGATGGGATAGCTCCCCTGTTGATGGGATAAGTTCCTCTTTGGTAGGGATACATGAACCATCTGGAGGCGCTTCATACACGTCAAACAAGCTTCTAGAATGCTCTAGAAATGACCACAAGTAACTTTTTTGGAGTGAAAATTGCGCCTTTTGACCTTTACAGGAGTACGCACCCATTGCTTTACATACAGAGCGTACAAGTACGTAGGTATTGTGAAGTTGGAGTGCGTACACGCAGGTAAGGCTAAGAGAAACTGCGTACCCAGAGATATATATATTTTTAATGACTCTCTCTTTCTTGAAGTTTGACATGAAGAGCAGAGGCTTGAGACTTGCCAAGGAGGATAGTATGATAGTGGATGGAGCCATACTAACTGCAAATAGTCATGGTGACATTTTTTAGTGTAACAGATTGCCCCCTAAAGTGCGAAGCCTGTAGTAGATTAGGGTTTTATATGATCTAGGAAGGGTGAAGTAGTTTATCATTTCAAGGAGTATCTTGCGGAGAGCCCGGTCAGAACCTGCAAATATTCAACACAAAATACATATATAAGATGATATCATCGCTGAGGTAGGCATTCCCATACTCAGATTGAAAACTTTTAACTAACAATCTAACTACTGCTCTGATACAAGAATGATTTTGCAGTACATCACAATCATAGACTTTTGTAGACACAGTATGGACGCAGCCATCTGTTTATGGTTAGTCTACTATATAATGAATACAAAACTCCTCGCAGCCTGGATGGTGGAAACTAGATCCAGGGTCTTCATCTCTACTTCCTGAATTGGTACGATTCTATCCATGCGAATAAATGAGTTGATGTCGAACACGTCACAGAATCCCTTGATCAAAAGTCAATGATGTAAACTGTCGTCAAAGGCGAGAAACCCGCCATTGATGCATGCAGACTTCAAGGTACTGACGATTTCTAAGTCATCTTTCTAGATAATGTGCTGATGTCGATAGAAAGTAACCCGTTGCAGGCAAGCCCACAACACGAAATCATTGTTCAAGTTGAAGAAATGTTGCTGTAAGGACTGACTCAGGGATGGTCAAATGAATGACAAGTATTTTGCATATGAATGGTTTATTTGTAGAGACCTCTTGAACACATAACGACACGACAGATGGCTTGGCGACGATTGACCCAAAGTTAATACCCAGAAACGGTTGAAGACTTTCAAAGTGGTTTTATCAGCTTTAAGGCAAAGGATTTCCCAACCCAGGTGAATGAAAAGTGTCGTGTTCAAGAGCGGTGATAAGGTTCTTCTGTAACAAAGGATAACAAATAGGTTCATTCTTCTCTCTTTTCCCCAACCATTTCTGGCAAGTACCTCTTTATTTTTTACAAGCTTGAGGAGGATAACATATGCTTGATTATAAGCTCATCCTTCGGATGAGTCCAACTTAGTTTAGATTCGGACCCTAAGAAGGAGTGGTCCGTTCCTATTTGTAATCGAACAGGTCCTTTACTGTGAAATTTTAACGAGTCCAGTATAGGAGAAACTCAGCATTTTTCAATTTTAGAGAGTCTGAAAAAACTAAAGAAGACTCCAAGGTGAACTTTTTCGTAAATTTGTGTCTCCCAAGCCCAAAAAGGTATAAAATAATACCTGAGAGAACCGCTTGATCTTGCGACCAAGGAGTACTTTCATGATTAATGCCTTTGACCTGAAAAGTAAAAAGCGATCAGGGGCATGTCGTTTTATTTCCAGTATCGAATTTGAAACGACAAAAATCTGGCAATCTTTTCTTGTTTTTACGGTCAGAAAAGGGCTATAAAAGGACCGTCTTTTAATTCCATTTTAACGAGTGTAAAAGAAACGCTCGGAAATCTTTTCATGTTTTAGGAGTCAAAAAAGGGCTTAAAAGATGACTCTGATGTCTTGGTTCGTGAAAAATGATGATTTTACCCTAAAGTCCTTTTGTCCTGCACAAAAACAACACATTACTCATACCTGTTTAAGATGGGAAAAAATACATTGAAAAATATCCTTTCATGGTGACAAATAAACAAACTTAGCATTCATTTATCCAAAAAAGCTATAAAAAGACTTTTTACCATGTCATTTTTACCATTTTACTGTTGAGGGTGAGAAAAGGGCTTTTGACAAGAAACTCCCCGTGGACTTTGCGGAGAATCCGACCGTCGGAATCGAGCGCCGTCTCTTTCAGGTATTTCACAGCATCCTCCTCTTCAATTTCATCCGTTTAGAATTCCATTTTAAGTTTTAGTTTGATTTTTTGGAGGGTTTGGGGTTTTAGGGTCCGCTTTTCGGGGTACGCAGGTGCCCCATGGGTGACCTGCGTACCCCGACATTTTCGTATATGGGAAAATGGTCGGAGTATGCAGCCCACCTTCAGAACAGCTGCGTACCCACACTCTGTTTTCTAAACGCGGGGTGCGTACTCCGCGCAAAGCGGATTTTCAAAACCGAAACTCAAAACCTAACCATCAAAATTTGATTTAATGAATTCTAATCAATGTTTTTTGGTGTGTAGATTGCCCACCATGCTAGATTGGCGTGAAAGAGAACACGAAGATGTCGATTTGGCCGAAATAGGTCATCAACCTTCCATTGATGCTTTAAAGGCATGCAGTCTCTACAAGTACTGGGCCATACCTGGCATGAGGGCCCAGGTGCCATTCTTAGAGTGGCTGGTTGAAAGGTGGAACATTCAGGATCAATGTTTCTACATCGGAGAACACCAGCTCGAGATAGAGCCCTCCGACATATATTTTCTCATTGGCTTGCCTAACAGGGGCGAGCAACTGTCTCTATTCGGGACTAGGCTAGGTGGCCAATCCCTTGCTAGTCTCTGGCTAGAGTGGTGTAACAATCAAAACCAGGAGAAGGGGATAGAAATCAAATACATATCCCGACCTGAACTTATGGTAATTGCCTTTACAGTTACCAAACTTTGCGGTGCTGCCGCTTTGCACATAGCCACTGGTTCCCAAATGCAGATGGCTATAGATTGCTTCCGAGGCACCATTTTCAACTGGTGCGATGCTGTGTTGGCCAATATGAAAGGCCAACTGACTAGGGCAAAGAACGGACAATTGAAGACCTTTGGATATGGGCCTTTAGTTGTGAGCTTTGCCCTAGAGAGAGTTCCAATGCTGATCCCTCAGCATCTTACTGTTCCAGTTGGACCTCCTTGGGAGCCTAAGTTGACGCGGTGGGTTTCGGTAATGGCCCGGCATCCTGATGAGGGAGTGGGAGTTGTCCGATTTCCTGCGGGTTACTTTCACTGGTTGGAGAGCCAGGTCTTTGCGATTCAGGATTTTCCTTATGCCGGAATGGATTTTCGCAATGATCCGGACATGGTTCTTCCACAGGGAGAACAATGGGACGACAGAGGTACTTCATTTTTCACAAGTTTTTAAATTATCTATTTTCTTTTGTTTTTTATATATCGTCTCAAAACTGACAGCAAAAATTTTCAAAATGCAAATGTAGGCCCACGGCGTCCGACCAATCTCCGGGCTTTTGAGAGGAGACATCCAGCTGCACCGGCACCGGCCCCACAGGATGCGGCTGCAGAGACACTAGCTGAGTTGGAGCAGGATCTAGAGCGTCTGACGGCGGGTATACCAGAGACTACTATAGATGATATTCCTATCAGACTTCAGCGCTACGTAGTCGCAGTCCCAGGACCTTTTAGGAGGTTTTTGTGTACAGTAGCCCGTGCAGTGGTGTCGTATAGAGAGCACCACCAGTGATTGGATGGTCATTTGTAGACACATGTGACATTTTGGTTTTTTGTACTTATCATTTTTGCCGATCATAAGGTGTTTTTCAACCTATGATCGAAGACAATGTATATTTTTTGACACACTCCTATCTATATATATCATTATTACCGGCTTATTTTGTTAAACATGTGTGATGAAATGTTTATAAATTTACATTTATGATTGTTACAAATGTCTATTTAACATTCGAGACGCCATTGCATCTGCTAATGTATTTAAAGACCTTGGAATATGCTGATATTCAATGTAATCAAATTCACGTTCCAAGAGATGCACCCTCAAAAACAATCTTAATAACACTGGATTTCTAATGGCATAGACTCTATTAAGCTGTAATACAACGAGTTCAGAATCTAACCTCACTATCAAACTCCGAATCCCAAATGAAATAGATTCAGATAATAATTCAATCACTGCACTGTATTCTGCAATGTTGTTTGTTGTTTGACCGAGGCTCACCCCATGCATAGAAACTAACTCGTCAGAGGGCGAATAGATAACCCAAGCTGCGGAAGAGATATTCCGTGTACTACGACAAGCACCATCAGCAAATCCAATGTACGTTTGGAGAGGCGTCGACATTTGCAATATCAAGAGTAAAACCAAGATAAGCCAGAATAACGACGAAAAAAACACTCTCTAAACTAAGCACACTTGTCTAAACTAAGCACACTGTCTAAACTAAACAAACATACCAGCTAGAAAGAAAAACCTAACCTAACTAAAATCTCCATACCCGAAATTTAAGCATAATACCTCTTTAGGTAAAGTCCATTTCTGGGTTTACCCAAAGAGTCCCCGTCAAAGTCTACCAGCTCATAGGCCCCTTTTGCTAGCTTGCGCTTGACAATGTACGGCCCATGCCACATAGGAACGAATTTTCCAGCACCTAACTTATCATTAGCTTGAGCATATAACAACACTAGGTCTCCTTCCGAAAAATTTCGAGGAGTCACATTCCGATCATACTGAGCTTTCATTCGTTTCGCGTGAGTCTTGATTGCTAAAGCAGCTTCACGTCGAGTCTCATCTAATTTAGCTAAGTATAACAGACGCTTCTCCTCTTCGGAAGTAGCTGGAAGTAATTCGATGGCCATTTGCAGTGACGGGATTTCGCATTCAATGGGTAGCACGGCTTCCAAACCATAAACTAGTTGGAAAGGAGTGAACCATGTTGATGTTTTCACTGAGGTTCGGTATGCCCAAAGCGCTAAAAATAACATGTTGTGCCAATTCGACCGATGAATACCAATGATCCGTCGGATTATGATAACTAGAAATTTGTTGATAGACTCAACCAGACCATTCGCTTGGGGATAATAAGGAGTAGAACTATCATGATGTAAACCAAGCTGGCCTGTAAGTTCTGTCATCATAATGTTTCGAAAATGGCGCCCATGGTCAGTGATTATCGCTTGTGGGACACCAAACCTAGCAATAATGTGATTGAATACAAAAATTGCTGTTGTCTTGCCGTTTGCCTCGAATGTAGGCATCGCCTCGGCCCACTTAGTAAAATAATCAACCGCAAGGATGATATACACATGCCCCCCGGCCGAGTGAGGGTTACAAGTAATAAAGTCGATACCCCATTTGGCGAAAGGACCAACGGCAATTATAGGGTGGAGAGGAGTAGGTGGCGCGCGCATCTTTCGATCAAACACCTGACAGTTGTGGCATTTTCGGACCGCAATAATACAGTCTTTAAATAAGGACGGCCAGAAATAGCCAGCGCGCAATATCTTTTGGGCTGTGGCATACCCAGACATATGACCGACACACGCTCCAGAGTGACAGTCATTCAAAACCCTCTCAGCTTCCTCATGAGTTAAGCAACGTCGAAAAATCAAATCCGCCCCACGACGATAAAGAGTATCTCTAATGATTTTGTATTGTTGGGACTGGAATCGAATTTTCCGACGCTCCGACTTTGAGATTTCAGGCCGAAAGGATTGGGTCTGGAGATAGACAATTATATCCCCATACCACAGATCTAAAGTGCTGATAAGAAACAAAGATTTGTCCGCAATGGGCTCCTCTGCCACTGTTTCTGTGTCAGCACGCGGGAAATCACACATTAACTCTGCAAAAACTAAGGATTTCTTAGACTTGGACTTCTCGAACTCCAAATCGAACTCCTGCAGGATAACAATCCATTTGGAGTACTTTCCCCCTAGCAATTTTTTAGTGAGAATATAGATCATAGGGTTGCAATCCGAAATCAATGTAGTTTTACGGAGAAGAATGTAGTGACGAAAACGCTGGACAGCTTGAACGGCTGCCAGTGCCAACTTTTCCACATGCGAGTACTTTAGCTCGGTTGGATTCAACGTCCGACTGAGGTAATATATCACATCTTCCATTCCGAATTCATCTTCTTGAACTAAGACCATTCCAATGGTGGAGTGGGAGGCGGCGAGATACAAAAAGTAGTCCTGGTTGTAGTTGGGAGGATGCAGCAATGGTGCATGGGTCAACGCGTGCTTAAGTGCATCAAAAGATTTCTGAGCTATCTCATCCCAAGAGAATTGAGCATTTTGTTTCAACAACTGGGTGAAACCCTTTGTAACCTCGGTGTAGTTAGGAATGAATCGACGTAAAAAGTTTGCTTTCCCCTGCAAACTTTGGAGTTGGTGCAAACTCGAAGGAGGAGGCAATTTGATGATAGCTTCGACCTTCGAGGGATCGACGCGGACACCGGCTTTTGAAACGACAAATCCTAGCAATCGTCCCACTTCTATGCAGAAGACACATTTGTGTGGGTTCAACCGAATTCGATAATGCCGACACCTCATAAAAATAGCGCGTAAGTGGACAAGGTGATCAGCTCGATGTAAAGAATGAGCAAGCAAATCATCGAGATATGGTTGCACAATGTGTTTGATGTCGTGAAACGCGTAAGACATTGCCCGTTGGAAAGTGGCTCCGGCATTCTTAAGTCCAAAAGGTAATTTTCAGTAAGCAAATGTCCCCCAGGGACAAATGAAAGCCGTTTTTGGTTGATCGGCAGGTAGAATATTGATTTGGTTGTAACTGAAAAAACGTCCATAAAGGAAAATATTTCACTCGCGGCACAATCATCAATTATTTGATCGATATAAGGCATGGGATAGTTGTCTTTTGGACAAGCACGATTTATATCCCTATAGTCGATGCATATTCTTATTGTTCCTTGTTTCTTGTTAACCAGAACAATATTCGATACCCAATCCGTTAACGGGATCGGATAAATGAAACCTGCTTTCAACAGCTTTTCGACTTCTGCTTTAATTGCAGCCGCTTTCCTAGGGTGTATCTGATGCAGACGTTGCCGAACGGGTTTAGCGTCCGGGTAAGTCTTGATCTCATGAACAACAATGGAGGGATCAATTCCTGGCATTTCCTCATAGGACCAGGCAAACACGTCGCGGAATTCTTGAAATAGGACCTTGTATGTTTTAATTTTGTCATCCGTACACGAGGCACCTATATGAATGTTCTCAATAATTCCGGTTTTGACTTAAATGTCAATGGCAATAGTTTGGGAAATGTTTCCCAAATTCAACTCTGAATCAGGATGTTTCATGGGATTCTGAGCGTCCTTGAAATATTCAGCTGTAAAAATTGATGAAAACTCATTTTCAAAGTCATCACCCTCAGGTAAAAACGAAGAGCTATGATGAAGATCTTCCCATGGTAGATCGTCTACACTTAGGATTTCGCGAAGTTGTTCGTCAGATGACACAACTTCAGGAAACGTTATCCGTTCCGAGGTTGATGTGAAAAGTGATTCCTCATGGACCACATTCATTTGGTCAATTTGGGTTGAACGCGAGTCGGTAAAGACTGCACGGCTTCATAAGAAATTTCATATGGACTCAAAGGCATAGCATCACCGAATGAGTCTATCTCAGATTCAGATGGGACAATCCAAGGATCATCTTAAATAATAGTGTCTGAAGTAATCATATGAATAAAAGCAAATGAAGGGTCTGCGATGATTGGATGGAAAGGAAAAGTTCCTAGTAAACCGGAATCTTTAACTAATCCTACACCAACATCCTTGTAAGGGATAGTCATTTTACCGACATGCTGGATACTCTCTGAAGAGGCTGGGTCGGATGAAAAGTAAGCCAGCTGGTCTATCGTCACGATCTTACCATTGTGTGGAAACTTTATAACTCTGAAGACCGATGACACGACCGCGGTCATAGCGTAAGACCAACTGCGACCAAAAATAAGGTTGTAGTCTAGAGGGGCATCAACCACCTCCACATCCAGACTAATGGTTTTTCCTTCAACCCCTATAGGCAAATCCTGTAGAATGCCAAACGGATGGAACCCACGGCCATCAAAGGCCTTAAGAATCGTCGGGGATTGGTTTAGTGAAGGAGAACCAAGCGATCTCCAACACTGAATCGACATAATACACGTAGAAGCTCCTTCATCAATTACAGTCCGATGAATAGGCCTGTTTTTTACTATCACTGGAATCTAGAAAGCCATCTGATGAGGGAGACGCGGTGTACTATTTTCTAGATCAAAGATTATCAGGTTCGGGTCCTGAATATCAACAGCTCCTATAGCCGAGAAGAGTAATTTTTGTTGTGTTGGACATGATTGCAGCACTTCCAAAGCCGACATTACTGAGGGTGAAACAGCTAAATCCTCAACAATGTTATAATTCTGAGCTGCTCTCGCATGTGGATTGAAAGAAGACTTTCGAAGTATACCCTTGGCGGGCGGTTTGATTACCAAGTCCGGGTTAGGTTTCTCGATCTGTAGTGGATCGAAACCGGGAGCTGAGGTTGATGGATTAGAATGAGAAGATTCTGCTTCTTTGCCATCAACAGGACTCTTACTACCGTAATCTTGTGATCGAGTCGCAATCCATACATGAGACATCATCAATATGGGTTCTTCACTGGCACTCGAGGAAGAACCTATCATTTTACTCTCCTGCTTTGGAAATGGATCTTTCAAAACAGTAGGAGTCGGGGAACCTTTAACGATTTTCACAACCTCTGCCCGATAAGGGCAATCTCTTGTGAAATGATCTTCTTCACAAATTAAACAAGGATAGCGAGGTTTGCGCTTTTCGTCGTTAGGTTCCGACTTCTCTTTTTTCTCCTTTGGAGCCTTGTCTGCTTTATCCTTCTTCTTGCCTTTCTTCTTACTACCGTTTTTTGATTCCGCCATAGATGACTCTACAGCGTGAACGTCGGCGGTAATTTCAGGAGAAGACTCTCTTGTCGGGGAGTCTGGTAAGGTTATTATTGGAGAAGAATTCTTTGAGGATTTCTTTTTACTTTTAGTATTCACCGTACCAATCATGCCATCAGCAGCATGAGACCCCGAAGGAGAAACAACGATTTGATTCGACTTAGGAAGATCCGGGATCTTCTCGTGCAACGTACCCGACTGAGTGTAAACTAAGTCAAGGTACTGGGCTTGAGCAATGACTTGCTCCTCAGTAACTACTCCAGCCTTAGCTACATCTTTAGTAATCTTCGGTAATAATGATTTAACAAACCATTCAGCTAGGATTTGGTCTGGGATAAAAACTTTCAGTAAACGTCTTCGACGTCTCCATTCATGGATATGATCGGAAATATAAGTGGGCGTCGATTATTTTAATGAAGTTAATAACTCAATACCATTATCGTATCTGACCGGCAACTGAAAATGAGTTAGGAACGAGGTAGCTAATTGGCTGAAATTATAAAAAGAGGACCGTGGTAATTCAATGTACCACTTGGCCGCGAGACCAATGAGCGTACGCTGGAAAAGACGTAAGCAGATCGAATCATCCGAGATGGAATTTGAGGCACACCAGAGGTGGTAAGTCATCACATGATTTGACGGATCCTCTCCAGACTTACCTTCGAACTTGGGTATATCACTGGGCAACTTATTAGGCATTGGCGGCCAAAACGGAAGATAATTGATTGGATCGTTCGTTAGGCGCGTCAAGTCGGGTAAATCCAAAGTTGCGATAAACGGTAATTTCCGGTTAGGATCTCTAAAACTCTGGGTCACAATACCAGTTCCAGGAGGAGGATATCCAGGATAACTAGGAATAGGAATCGCGTTCGGGATATTATATCCTCCTGGAAAACCAGGATTAACCGGACAGTACTGGGGTTGTTGAGGTTGTTGATAAGTGTACCCAGGATACGGTTGATACTGGTAAACCGGTTGTTGGACAGCAGGACCGAATTGGTATTGTCCCTGGTACTGTTGATAAGTGAATTGTGGTTGACTTGTTACAACAGTACTTAAACCAGGCTGCCCTACAGGCATCTGAATCGTGGTTTGAATCGTAGATCCAGACAATGGTAAAAATGTCTGAGGAGTGATTGCAGAGACAGTAGAAACCGGAGCTGTCGATACTCCAGAAGTAAGTGCGGTAGATGTTGCAGTAGTTGCAGCAGTCGTTTGAGATGGAGTACTTGGTGCAATTGGCGACTGAGTAACTACCGAAGTTAAAGAAGTTTGAATATTTGACAGGACAGGTTGTGGTTGCTGGGGTGAACCAGAAACTACGGGTTGTCCAGTTTGAGGTAACAACTGTATACTTGACTGCAACACCTGTTGACCTTGTGATGGATCCCACACTATCATTCCGGGGTATTGACCCGTAATGGGTTGAGGATACTGAGATCCGTAACCAGGTTGAGGGTAAGATTGATAATTGACAGGTACATTTCCTATACTTTGAACATAAGCTTGACCTTGAGGTGGTTGATAACCTTGACTCGAGTATTGACCTTGAGGTTGATAACCTTGAGGTAAATACTGATACTGGCGTTGACCTTGACCTTGAGGTTGATACCCTTGAGGTAAATACTGATACTGAGGTTGACCTTGGGGTACATATTGAGGCTGGGGTTGACCTTGAGGAATGTATTGTACTATGGGTACATACTGTCCTTGAGGTTGCCCCCCAGACACAATTGGTGTACCTTGAGGTTGCCCCCCAAGCGTTAATTGAGGCTGCCCCCCAGGCGGTAATTGGCCACCTTGAGGTGGAGAACCAGGAACTGAACCTGACATCATGTAAATGTCTCCTACGCCCAACGATTTATTACCATTGTTTCCAGCTAATAACCCGTGTTCAATGGGTTGAGGAGATGCTCCCGCAAAAGTACCAGAAAGTGACTGATACCCGGAAGGAACAGAAGGACCGCCGTACAAGAAAGATTCAGGAGATTGAGTGAACACAGAAGACTGACCAGACATATTTACAGGAGTATAAATACCTCCAGGTGGAAAAGGAGTTCGAGGTGGAGAAAAACTTATCCCTGAGTTGTCTAAATAATTGGTTAACGAAAGGTACCAAGTAGTACTTCTAGGAGGACTGTAAAAGATAGATTCACACTCTCTTAGATCAATAGTAGGTTGATCTTCAAGGATAGATACGCCTAATTCTTCCTCTGGAGCAAGTTCTTCAATAGCTATCAAACCAACAGGAAGATTTTCGGTGATGACTCTTTCTACCCTAGGTGAATCAGGTGCACTAGAAGTTCGAGTAACAGGTTCAGATACTTCAGGTTCTTCGCCTATATCACTAGTAGATGAAAAACTACCAGCAAGCTCGGAAACTGCAACTGCTTCAGGATTATAACCTGTTTCTAGACCTTGGTAATCTGAATGGACTACCAATGATGATTATCCTTCTTCAGGTGAACCTACTTTACTGCCACTAGGAGTTACAAGGACTTTTAAACCTTCGTAATGACTCGGAACCTCTTCGGGAGGTTGGCCTCGAAGTCTACGAGACTGCCTCAACAAATCGGCCACGGTGACAACTTCAGGAGACTTGCCCCGAGATCCAGGGGACTGTCTCGGTAATTCAGCCACAGTTAAAGACTTTTAACTACTGCACATGCAAACAAAGTAAAATCTCAAAGCAAACTGCCTAAAGTCTCTAAAGAACCAAAAAAATTTGAATCACACGCCTAAAGAATCTAGGGCATCATACCAAGCACAAACAGTAGCCTTCTAGACCAAAAACGCTAGTTGGAGATGAAACCCAACATCGCCGGATTCAGTACAGAAGTGGCGGGTGGAACAGTTACCCCGGCAACCTGCTTAATGAATAGACCGGCACAAGTTCCTCCACTTTAACCATCTCGAGTGAAGTGAACCCCCCGGAAAATCCAAGTGAGTCTAGCTGACGTCTGCTCTAGGTACAGTGGGATCTTCCCTCCACCGTCACCTCGGTAGAATCCTAAAGATAATGGTCACTAAGGTTACCAACAACAAAAAATGCACCTGGGGGAACAGCCTACACTCCGACAGCACGCAAGGGCAGAGTATCAAGCTCAATCCCCTTGCCGGCTCCTTGACAATAATCCAAGGTTTACCGACAAGTGACCCCTGGCTCCTCGACAATGGTTAATCTGAGGTTTACCGTTTGTAATACGTGCGTGTCTGGCATCGTTCCCAACGAGGGAGGATTGATCCCCTCACTGGCTCGGACACGAGCTCGTGCTTCTCCTTTAAGAGGAGCTTTCCGAGAGTACAAATGAAACAATTGGATTTATTCTATCACAAGATAAGCTACTTGTTTGGTTTTGTTGTCTTGGAGAGTTTATTACTCTCCTACTCCAAGACACTAGCCTGATCTATATTGGTGTTTCAGAGCCCTAGTAAATAAAGAGTTACTAAGTTGATTTTACTTTAAGCGTTAATTTTATGGTTTTTCTTAAAGACAAAAAGGTAGTGGAGATGAAACTGGTGGTGTGTAGACTCGACTCGCAACCACTACAAAGATGCACCTAAGATGATTTACACTACTTTTCTTTTTCAATGAATCTCCTAGCTAAGAGAGTTGGAAAATGCAAATTTTATAGAAAACAACTTTCTTCGCAAAGACAATCAAAGAAACAATCTCTTTATCTTTTCAAAACATACAACTCATGACCACTAATTACTTCACGAAATTTCCTTTTATCCCAAAAGACTACAAATGCTACCAAAGCAAACTTTTTTCCAAAAGAATTTTTGTGTTTTTTCTATATTAATAAAGCATGTAAAACTATTTATCAAATCAAATTTAACAAATCTAAGACAATCAAATCAAATTCACTCAAAAGCAAATTAAAAGGAAATTTACCTAAAAGAAAAAAATAATGAGGACAAAAGCCTACAAGGATAATTCCTGGATGTTTTGCTCAGTCAAAATGCAACTAAGGATCAGTTCATGCAGAATCATAAACTAATCAAAAAACAAAATCGAAATCTTTTTGTTCTTTTTTCTCAAGAATGAAATTCAAAGTTTTAACAAACAAACTTTTCAAGATTCGCAAAGAGAAGACACAAAGGTAGGTCTCTCACAAGGGTGACTTCTATGACAGGCCCGACTGCTAAGAGGGTTGAACAAAACCAGGGAGATCCAAAGTTTGACAACCTCTAACGCCAAAGTCACTGCAGGACCAGTTAAAAATCAAACCCTAAGGCAAAATCTCTATGAATTCCACCAAAACCCTCGACACTAACGGGACAAGTTCAGGTGAAGATCTCTGACAGTAAACTAATGGATCTGGGCAGCAAAAACAAATAGAAAACAAAATCTAAAGAGCAAAAAGAGGAAAAATGAAATTTTCTCAAATTTGACAGGGGTACGCAGGTGATCTTTTTACACAGGTGCGGGTACGCCCTGTGCACAAAGACGCAGTGCATACAAGTACGCACTGTGCCTAACTCAGAGGCTGCGTACTGCTGGCAAAGCTAAGAAAAATAAAAATCTAATTTAACTCTAAGCTAACCCACCCAAATACACAGTCAGACAGCCAAAAACTAGAAAATAAGCTATTTTTCTCAGACCAAAATATTAAATCAAAAAGAACTCAAACACATTCATGGATTCCCCAGCGGAGTTGCCATTTTGTCATGCGGAAAGAGTCGTTAGTGCGGACACAACCGACCTCCCTAGAAGCCTAAGACTTTCTAGTGACAAACAAGACAAATAAGAGCAATCCT
Source organism: Pinus tabuliformis (assembly GCA_031772625.1). Classification (NCBI taxonomy): domain Eukaryota; kingdom Viridiplantae; phylum Streptophyta; class Pinopsida; order Pinales; family Pinaceae; genus Pinus; species Pinus tabuliformis. The sequence continues at coordinate 494,902,172 of CM062807.1, read as the reverse complement.
TCTCTAAATATGCATTTACAATATGAGAAATCAAGTGTTTAGATCCTACCTGTAACCCAACGCTATTGTAGTAGTCCAGCTTCGTTGATCCGGATGAGCTCCTCCTTTTCTTCGAAACCTGCATTTACTAACAATCAAACGATTAAATAGCACCTGAATATCACATAAAATAAAACATATTTAACATATAGACCAAGGAGTATATGAAACAACTCATAAATAACAAATTGTTGAGAAGAATGGACTTATTTGTATTAAAAGGTAACAAAAGGAACCATTACAACCTGAGCCTTGGTGTTGTGCAGGTCCCTCCCAGGGTCCACAAGAGTTCTCATTTACTCTGATCAGCTCACCCACTTCCAAATAGAACAAGCAAAGATGGTAATCTCTCCTCACAAGCTTCTACAAGGAAGTCCTAATTCCAGCAGCATCTACCCTTAGGAATGTTCAGCTTTTAACCTCTCCTCCCTTTGGCCCAATGCCTGTATTTATAGTGCTCTAGAGAAAGTTATTCAGGTCCACCATCAATGGGATAAGCCCCTCTTTGGATGGGATAGCTCCCCTCTTGATGGGATAAGTTCCTCTTTGGTAGGGATACATGAACCATCTGGAGGCGCTTCATACACGTCAAACAAGCTTCTAGAATGCTCTAGAAATGACCACAAGTAACTTTTTTGGAGTGAAACTTGCGCCTTTTGACCTTTACAGGAGTACGCACCCATTGCTTTACATACAGAGCGTACAAGTACGCAGGTATTGTGAACTTGGAGTGCGTACACGTAGGTAAGGCTAAGAGAAACTGCGTACCCAGAGATATATATATTTTTAATGACTTTCTCTCTTTCTTGAAGTTTGACATGAAGAGCAGAGGCTTGAGACTTGCCAAGGAGGATAGTATGACAGTGGATGGAGCCATACTAACTGCAAATAGTCATGGTGACATTTTTTAGTGTAACAGAATCACCAAATACATTCCTACAAATCCCAACCTACCTTAAAATGGTTACATATTCATTCCAAACATGTGTTATATGTCCCGTCATGTTGAGTTGTGCTGCCTCCTTCCATATCGGTTGAGTCTTGTGCCATCCAAAGACTACTTGTTCCAAGTAAAACATACCTTGTTGTTGCAACGCTTCCATTATGCATATTGACAGTCCCCCCTCCTTGTTAACACCCATGATGCAATCTCTTCCTATAAGGATTTGATTTCCCCTTCCAAAGGCCCATCAAATATGTTGTGGAAAGGATAGTTTGGCTTTCTCGATACTCCTCCAAATATAAGAATCATGTTTTATGCCAATTTCTCCTCTCTGAAAACATATTGTAAAGGAACATTTTTTAAGGTACTTTCCTCTAAACATCCTCTGAACAGTGCCCTCCCCCAAAAAAAATGTCCACATGGACTTAATAATCATTGCTTTTGTAAAGATTTTAACATTTAGTATTCCTCATCCATAAATTTTGCGAGGCCTAGAGATATCCTCCCATTTTATTAAGTGAAATTTATGATTATCTTCCAATCCTGACCACAAAAATTTGGCCATTAGTGAATTTGTATGATTGCTAATGGGCACATGTAGAGTAAAAATGTGCATCTAGTAGACTGCCATATGCTATAAAACCGATTGTATCAAGGTGAATTTCCCGCCAAGTGAAAGTGTTTTATATGTACAACAACACTGTTTCTTTCTAAAATTTTGCAATAGCCAGTGCATATCACATAAATAGTACTTGTTTGGATTTAGCCTGTATCTCAGATACATGAATCCCTCATGAAGTGGTTTATGGAGAACCCCAAAAAGGTTTGTGATTTGTCTTATCACAACGGCAGTCCCATTTGCGTGAATAAGAACAAACGTATTTCCATTGGCATTCAAGACGTATGCTAAACCAAAGTGATGAAAAATATGGAATAATGCTTCCCATTCCACAACAGATGTCATGCCAAAAGCTAAAATATCATTAAAAAAAACAAATGTGTGACGCATACCTCACCGAACATCTCCACACCTCAAAAGAATCAACTTGCCTTTTCCCGATTAATATTTTGATTTATCCCATTCATGACTAGAATGAAGAGGAGCGGAGATAGGGAGAAGCCTTGTGAAACCTACAACCAACTTGAAAAAGTCAGAGGGGAGTCAATTTATGAGGATTTCCAACCAGGTGTGTGAAACACACACCATTATCCATTCAATTATAAAGATAGAAAGTCCAATCTTCTGTAACACCATCCGAAGAAAGGTCCAATCAACACAATCATATGCCCGGTGTAAGTCGGTCTTCATCACCAATGCCTCAAGTTTATTCATAAGCATTGTATGGATGCATTCATGGGATATGGCTATAACATCATGAATGAACTGATTTGGAAGGAAGCCAAATTTTTTTGCTAGTGATATGTGTCGAGAGGGAAGATTTTATCCTCTCTGCAATAACCTTAGAAATGATCTTGTCATTAATATTGCACAAGGAGATTAGCCGGAAATTAGAAAAAGAGGATGAGTTGGATACCTTCAGAATCAGTGAAATAAAGGTGGACTTAATAGCTCTAGGGATCTTTTGCCTGATTTTGGGCTCCTCTACCATCGCCAACAATTCCCCATTCATATTATCAAAGAAATGTATAAATAACTCCATCGTCCATCCATCTGGTCTAGGACATTTATCTCTTGCAAAATATTTGAGTACCAAAAGGAGTTCTTCCATCATAATTGGCTTATATAGAGCTACATTTTCCACAACATAAAACGTGACGGGATATTCTTCCACTTCCCCTAAAAGGTTCTCATAATTAATCCCCTTCCTAGCAATAAACAAGTTTTTAAAAAATGTGACTGCTTCCCTTTGAATTTCCTCATATGAATATACCATGTACCTTTTTCGCAAGTGACATTCCAAATGGCATCGCGATTCCTCCTCTGATTGGCATATTAGTAGAAGAATTTGGTGTTATGGTCCCCCTCCCAAATCCATATGGCTCTACTCTTCAACCTCCATGTGGTCTCCTAGACTGCTAGGATCTGCTTCTTCCTGGTTTCCAAAACATTTAGTCTACTAAGTATCTGTGCGGAGGGCATCTATGTAGTAAAGACCTTTCTAGACTCACCTATCTCTGCCAAAAATGATTTCAATTCCAGTAATAATTCTGCCTCTTTAAGTCTCTCCCATGTTCTAGTCCAACTTTTGAAGCATTTGTGTTTATAGATGATACTATCCATGGACGACCTGTGTCCAGATCCCATGGGTGCATTCCAAAAGTCTTTGGCCCTGGAGGTATAAGAATCATCCAACAAACAAGTCTAGTTGAATTTGAAAGGTACCCCTATTCTAATCAACTCCAACCTATAAGATATGAAAATAGGATAGTGGTCGGAAAAATATGAATCTTCCACATGTGAACGAAGATTCCCTAGAGTAACAAACAACTGTTTACGGACTAGGGATTTGTCAAGCCTTTTACCAATATAGGAGTCACCACTTCTCCCATTGCGCCAAGTAGGAACCAGTGGATCAAGACAGATATCCACCAAGTGATTCTCTTCAAACAAACAGTTCAATCTAGCAGCCATAGAATCACCGTAGCCATTTTTACCCCAAACCTCCTTATAGTTTAAAGTGGTGTTAAAATCCCCACCAAATATAACCGACCCAATCTGGATGATATAAGATGCCTCCATCCTGTCCTAAAAAGTGTTTGGACTATCATAGGGAACATAAATGTTGCAAATGTGAACCCTCTCTTCTAACCCATGAATGTGACCTGAGAGTAGAATACCAACAAATAATTTGTAAGCACAGAAATTGGCCTATTATGGATCCCATAAAGCCACCAGTGCCCCAAAAAAACCATAAGAATCAACAACAACCACATGCCAAGTCAGGGCAATGGAAAGAAAATAGTAAATGGCCTGAATAGCATCTGATATCATCTCCTGAATGAGAATGATTGATGGCAAGACATAGTTCACAAGCAAATGAAGGGAGAGCTTCTTTGGGGCGTCCCCTAAGCCCCTCATATTCAAAGAGATAATATGCATCAAGAACAAGGACCTAGGGGCTCAATTTCTCTAAGGGCCTGAGATGAGGAATAATTTAGAATCAACACATCCTTCAAACCTTTAAGAATATCATTCAAATCTACATCTAGTGGTTGACCCATGTTTGGACCCCATCGTCGTCTACTATCCTTCCCTGTGCCCCGATGCATATTGATGTTTCGGGCTGAATTAACGCTAATCAAGGGGCCCTTCCCTTTATGGACCATGAGGGAGGAGAGATTTAAGGCTGAATTTAAGAGAAGGAATTCCAGGTCATTATCAATAGAGTTATGAGGGGAAGAAGGGTGTTCATCAACGGGCTGGGAGGGGAGGGGAGTAGAAACAGCGATGGGGGGATTTTGGTCAGCCGAGATCAAAGGGGAGGGATTGTAGGTGGGAGAAGAGAGGAGAGGAGCCATCGATTACTAGGCAACAATAAAGGATGAGAGAGGACAATTCAAAGAGAAATGGATAGATGAGGGGGGAGGATTCGAAGAGAATTGTGCCGCAGGCCCCCCAAGTCATGCCAGAAGGGTAGGTGGAATTCCAAAGGCGAAGAAGACGAAAAATCAATAGGGGAAAAAGAGCAATGTACAACAGAATCATTAGGGTAGGATGAATTACCCTATTCCGAGTCCGAGTGTCAAAAAAAATTTCAAGCAGATTTGTCCATCGCCTCTCCCTGTATCTGAAGTCTTTGTTGAATGCATCATGGGCATCATTCTAGGAGGTGCCTTGTTTGATGACATAACAGGCATCGAAAAGGTATGCCCTAATAATCAAGCCTCTATGATAGAAACAACGAGAGTCTCATTCTAGCTCAATGCTACCTGGTAGCTCACCAGAAATATAAACCTCCACCAGAATCCAAGTGACCCTCTTGTCCCTGGCCCTCAAGATGTGAGGGTCCATGTACCTGAATTTACCCACCACATTTCCAATTTCCATTAGTGCTACCTGGTCCAATATTCTAGTGGAAATCTTGGAAGCTTTACCCATACTAGGTTATTTTGAGGACTATCCAGCAATGGGTTATGTTAGCTACCTATACCAATAGGTTTCATATTTCATGATTGGCAATGAAAAGTTCCAAATATGCTCTGCTTTGGCCATGCAAAGATCACATATTTCCAAAGGAAGACAAGATGTGTAAATAGCTTGATGTGGACTCAATTTTGATGGATGGTCCAACAACCTAATCTGGATCATGCCATGTTTTAAATTTCCAGTTGTAGAATAGAGAAGGAAGTCTGTCCAAACTGTTTAATCTTGGCAGACAAGTAGCTTAGGCAGAGAAGTAAGGTTCCCAACTGCTTAATCTGGGACCTTGGAAGCAATAAGGGTAGAATTAGATAGAAAATCAAAAGGAAAAAGCCAAAGAAAAGAAAAGGCAAATAAGTGTCTGCAAGCCTAAGTGCACCCTCCAAGAAGAAATAAAAAATGCTAGGCAAGTAGATGGGTAGGCAGATGGGGTTGCAAAAATGTCATTTCTTACAAATTGCATGTGTGTTAACCTTGTTCACAAAGAAAAATCAGTGAATTGAGAAGGTGTTTTTCTTCATTAAGTTGCAGCAAAGCAAAGAAGCATGTCTAACTTCCCTTTTTCCCCTTTTCCCATTCATTACTAACACTCCCCATCAGTTGAGGCTCATGGAAGAATTTATGGTTTCATGGTGGTTCTTGTTCCTTCAAAAGCCACATTTCTTGTCTAAAATTCTTTTCATTTTGATCTACTCCCTGAACTAAGTGGTTTTCAAACAAACTTAGTGGTATCTCCCCTCATCCACCCTTTTCATCCATATTAACCCCTAACTTTATTATATAAACCCCCTATGTTACCCTTTCCCTAGTATTATAACACCATGGTGTATAAACCCCAAACATTGTATAAATATCCCTCCCTTTGGCATTATAGCCATATGTTCTCTCTCAGGGATCAAAATGACATCTGGTCACGTTGATAAACCTAAGCCTTACTCCTCTCCCGTCTTCTGAATTCATTTGACCCATTAAGCCTTCATTTGCTAAGAAAACCTTATAAAAGACCCTTTGTTACCCATACCCGCTTTAAATTGCAAAATAACATCAAAACCCACTTTTATTCGCTTATCCAAAGTATCCGCCCGCATTATTTTTATTCCAAAAATACATTGGAAAACATTGCAAACCACCATATCCCAAAGGTTTTCCGCCGGCCGCAGACCCTAAAATATATATTATTTTAATCCTTCTCCGCTGTCGTATCAAGCGCACAAATCATCAACCCGTCAACCGTCCGATCGAGCGCTTTTGATCGGACGGCCATTATACATATCGGGTTGGGCCCGACGTCGGACATTTAGCACCCGAGAAACTGTCAGAGGGTGACGTCAGGCCTCTGCCACGCGTCGCCCTCACAATTTCTCGGGTTGTCCTCTGACAAAACCATCGCCGTATCGTAGGCGGTCCAAGAAGACCATTACCGCCTTTTTGTTTACCACCAGTTTTGCCGGGCCTGCGTCATCCCCACGTCAGAGCCACGCCACTACCACCCCGCCGCCGCATCAGCTCCTTCGTCCACCCCCGCGCTAATATGTCTGCCACTTCGTCATATCTGTGGACCAATCACAGCCTGCCACCTCACCCAGTGACGTCATGCTGACATCATCCGACCTCGACCCCACCTGATGACATCATGCTAACGTCATCCCAAAAACGCGCCAATATGCCAAAAATCCATATATTGGCCAAAATTTCATGTTTTTTCCACTTTTGCCAAAAGAAACTAGTTGTTATTTCTGCATGTTGTTTACGTTCAAACCAGCGCCAACCTGCCAAATTTGATTCCAAAACCGTCGGCGCCTCCATTGTACCTGCAGTTGCAACCTGTTATCGGCCATTCGCAAGGTATTTCTCGAGATAATTCCCTGAACCTGGTTTTATCATATTTTTGCAAACAAACTGTTTAAGAAGGCCTAAAAACACTGATTTCACCATCAATTACCTAGTGACCTGCACCTATTTTCAAACTAGTGGAACAATAAACCTTCTGCAGAGCCCGCATTTGACAAATTGACCTGAACTCACAGCGCAGTCGTGAACTAGAAACCTCAACTGACTAAATTCACCATAGAAACACTCCTGTCAGTCCTGCTACTGTTTTAATCAGTTCTTTAAACAGTATTTCAATTGCTGTTTGCTCAATTTACCCTCTGTTCCATAAAATTCACACTTCCATTGCAAAGAAACACCTATGTGTTGTTCTGCTCACTCCAACCAGTTCACATACAATTCAGAAGCCTCATTAGCCATGGAGACACCAATAGCCCTGAATATTCAGCCTCTGAATGCCCCTCAAAGGGAAATAGAATGGAAAGCCCTGGGAGACATGGATTATCAGATGTTAGACTAGTTCCCAATGAACTCTAAGTTCAATATTCATATGCTCAATGAAATAAAAGCCCAACACCTTAATGGAGCTGATATTTTAGGGATTTGGGATTCAAATTTGACCATTTACAACCTCCCTCAAGTCAATCCCCTTCTAGACTTGATCCATAAATGCCAAGAATGCTATGATCCTTGCCAGAGAGCTGTTCTCACTCCTACAGGCTCAATTTTGTTCTTTATCACTCCAGAAACCATAAATGAGATGCTGCATTTCCACATTGCAAGGCCATTGACCCCCCTTTCCATGTTGGACTTAGTGAAGAAGGGGAGTAATTTGTCAAGTGCCTAGATCATAAAAATTAATCAGTTATTCATACAGCCAAGCTCTGAAACCATGAGAACTCCTCCTATTGGATATCACTACCTGAATGACTTGGGCAGAATGTTGGTGGACTTGATCAGCTATGTCCTAGGGTATAGGGGAGTTGAGGATGTTGATGACACTATAATGGCAATGCTGTCCATATTTTCTCCTGGAAAGCCTCCAGCTGTACACTATGACTATGCCACATATATTGCAGAAAAGATCCATGAACAGCTAATGAATCTACCAAGGGAAAGGGTGTTCAGATTCACCTCATACATCTACCATCTGTTCTTATTTTATCAACCAGATAGCTTCCCCATTCCACTCAAAAGACTAAATGCCCAGGGAATTCCAAGATCAGTTGTGTTTTGGTCTTCAGTTTTTCATTGTGCTTCTAACTCACCATACACATACTGTGAGTTCATAGACCTGTTCATTCACCCAGCCATGACATTACTGTATGGTGTTCCTCCTCCAAGGTTAACTGATGAGATGCAGAGATTTCTCCATCTCTCTAAATCCTACAGCATTGGTGATTGGTATTTTTACCAACACCACACAGTAATCAGAATATATGGCTATGAGTTGGACCCTTCTAGGCTGCCAAGATATGTCCCTATGAGACTTTTTTCCTTAGAATACTTCAGGAAGTTTGGAAATGCTGACTACATCCATTTCCAAAGTAAAAATAAGAAGGTGCAGCTGAAGGTAAGGAGCCAACTTGGTCCTTTCCTATACAACAAGAGAGAAGAGGGATGGAAGGAGGCAGATGTTTTTGGGAAAAGTATCCAATACGGAATGACCCTATCCCACTCTAAGGGTGATAGTACCTCAGCAACAACTGAATACAAAGCTATTCAAGATTACTTCTTTATGAGATGTAAGAGAGAGGAGAAAGGGATCCACTAACCGTTATCTTCCGCTAATGGTTGATCCAATCTTCCCTCTTTGCTGCTTGCTCCCAGCTCCTTGCTCTTTAACTGGCCCAGCTACACAAAGATCCTGCAAAAGCACAAGAAAGGGAAACTAAAAGAAGCATACATCCATAACTGATTCAAGGATTAGAATAAATCAAATATACAAGCATCAATTCGCCATAGAGACACATGCATATAGAAGAACCTCAAATGATTTATTAATGGAAGAAGTAAAGTTCTGAGAATGTTACAACCATAAGAGGCCTAATCCAGCAACACCTCCCAGCAGAAAGAAATCTCCTCTTCACCTCCTTCAAAGCAATCACCCAATAGTTCTATACACAAACCAACAACACTTCCTTACTTGCACAAAATTCCAGCCTCCTTAGACCTCATGAGAGAGCTCTATATATAGGAGATTTGGAGAAAGGATGAGTCAGCTTGAGCTTGGCATGAAGCTGACTAGTGTCCTCTCCCACTTTAGTTAAACTTCAGTTCTTGAGTCCACTTGGAGATTCTTGCTTCCACTTGGAGATCAAGACCCTCTTACTCATCACAAGGCGAATTCCTTGACCCAAGTGTCAGTTTGGAAGCTTCCTGGGCAATTAACACCTTGCAGAATGACTGTGCCACTTGGCCAATCTCGCCCAGTGCAGGTAGCCTTCATTAGATTTGACATTCAGCGCAGGTACAGAGTGGAGCAGTTGACATTCAGCGCAGATGCTCAGTGGAGCAGCTGACATGATCGAGAAACAGCTTGTTTTTGAGTGTTTTCAGGTGGAGAACTGATTTTCAGTGCTGTGGTTTGCTGACCTTGTTCCTCTAGGGGTAGGAACAACATGTTTAGGGACTTTGGATCCCTTAGATTATTGACATTTCATGCTTCATGCTGTTAGGCACAAAAATGTCTATAACAGTTGCCCCCTAAAGTATGAGGTCGTTTATCGGGTGAAATGCTTTATCAGGAGGATCCGAAGTTCATTCAATCGCTGAGAGGTGCCCTGTAACAAAATACAATACAATACATTATTTTTCATTCTGCTTTCATGATCTAGTTGAGGCGGGCATTCCCATGCTCAGCTTTATAAATTCATTTTGGTACATAGAACAGACGATCGTCTGATGGTAGACTGATAATTCTCTGCTGAAATTATCATCCTTTGAGTAGGATGATCATCTGCTGCAATGATGTACATAACAAATGTCTTTATATCCTGAATATATATATCGCAGCCCGGATGGATGAAACTAGATCCGGGGTCTTCAAACTCATTCGATCTTCACTCTAAGTACAAGTCGATCCATGTGATAATTGCGCTGAAGTCGAACATGGAAAGACATCGCTTGATTACCGGTCAATAATGTAAACCGTTAACAAGCGCGAGAGGAATCACCAATAATGATAATGACCCTCAAGGTACTGCAGTACAATTCACGTGGTGTGAATAAAGGACTTGGCGTCGAACACCACGCAAAATCTTTTGGTCGAAGGTCATTGATGTATACCTGTCACCGGAAGTGAGAAACTTGCCATTGAGGCATGCAAGCTTCAAAGTACTGGTTCCTAGATCAACTTCTCGGATAATGAGCTGAAGTCGACAAGAAGCGATCCGTCAAAGGAGGGCCTTAATGAATCCCACATCAGTGACACGGAACGGAGTTAACGATTTTAGTGGAGGTGAAAACAATCTGTGAAATATGATTTAGGGTGGCGATCATGGGTGGATGAAGGATAATGTATGGCAGTGGATGGGACACGGTTGACTCTTTCTGAACAACATCTCTTGAACATATAACGACAATGATGTGATGGATCGGTAGCATTACCCCAAATGTGGATGGTTTGGCGAGGACCATGGTGATGAGACCGGCGAATGAAACAACCCAACCCGATGTGATACGGAGGACAAAGTGTCATGTTCAAGAGCGACTTGCTACCATTAAAGCTTTGAGGTTCTCCCAATTTTTCCCCAGTCATTTCTGACCAGTACCTCTTTATTTTTGTCAAGCTTGAGGAGGATAACATATGCTTGTTCTATAACCTGCCCTTCGGGCAAGCCCATCGCTATGTTTTAACGAGCCTAGCGATAGGGAAACTCGCTCTCGTCTAAAGACAAGTTTGTCGCTATTTAATCATTTTAACGAGTCTAACGACAAAGAAAACTCGGTCCTTTTCATTTTTAGAGAGTCTGAAAAGGTACAGAAAGCTAACTCCAAAATTCCTTTTTCGTCATCTAATCCCTTAAGTCCGAAAAAGTATAAAACAATACAGAAGGGATGAGTTTTCGATTACTTTAACGAGCCGAATAAAACAAGCGCTCGACCTTTTTGTGCAATAATCCCTCAGGTCCAAAAAGATTAAAATCTAGAGGAGGGATAGCTCTTCCGGTCCTTTTAACGAGCTGGAAGGCCAAAACTCGGCAAACTTTTCATATTTTACGAGTCAGATGAAAAGAGCTCAAAGAAGACTCGTCTTTTGAGGAACGAGTGATAAACAGGGATAGCAACTGATTCCAGGTACAGGTTGGAATTTTCCAATCACGGCAGTGTCACAAGGATGGCTAGGTGAAATCACTCTTCGCAGCTGTTCCTCAAAATGGGTAAACAATCATATGGAGGTGAACGATCAGCCAAATGACGGTGGAGGTGGCGGGTGAAAACACGACCAAGGCTTTTTATGGCTGATAAAATTACGATCAAAAAGGTTATTTACCGGGATAGGTTCTTTTTTTAGATAAAAATGAGCTTAAACTCGGGAGGAAACATTGCTCACTGCTTTTATTTATTTTTTAACGAGCATGAAGACCGCGTTAAAACTGCTCGAATCTTGCGTTTATTTTTTAACGAGCATGAACTTTATGCTAAAACTGCTCGATATACCAGTCATAAGATAAGAAATGTCTCCTGCAAGATTCCAATTTTTATAGAGCTTGCACCTCACATAAGCTATGCTCTTTGGCAAATTTTGACCTTTGCCCCACATCCTTTCTTTATGTAAGTTAGGAAACGATCAATGACCGCTCTTTGCTTACACTCCAAAAGGTTTGCATGCCCCCAGGTATAAGGTACAATTTCAAGGCTGCCCCTACTTATCCTTCAAAACATTTGTTTTGATGGGTGAGGCTTGCCTCTTTCAGGTTATCCAATAAATGGTTTTATTTGCTGCCGCAAATGAAACTCTTTTTCTGGCGATGTCTATCATTAGGTTACTCAACGATGGTTACTATTTGTTGCAGCAAAGGAATCTCTTTCTTTGGAGGCTGCCCCTACTTATCCTCTAAAACATTAGTTTTAATGGGTGAGGCTTGCCTTTTACCCAAAGATGGTTACAATTTGCTGCCGCAAAAGAATCTCTTTCTTTGGTAGCCTACCTGTTTAGACAAAGGTGAATGACTAAAATCATCAAACACATAACTTTGACAAAAGAATCCTGTTCCAGAACAACCCCTCTTCCTTCTTTCGGACGGGGTACAGACTAGTCATATTCTTCCGCGGAAATTCTACTTTATACCCAAGGTTTCCTCTGCCTGAAGCAGACCAGGATGCATGCCCCCTGGGTTCCAGTCCCATCTTTCTGAATCACTCGCATTCATCGGGAAGGAGGACTGGGGGTGGAGACATTTCTCAGGTGAAAAGACCATTGAGGGTTGGTATTTGACTATTTGCGATGCGTGATCCCGGAAATGAAAGTTGGTCTACGAGCTTGACCATTCTTCCTTCGTGTGGAAAACACATTACTCTAAAGAGTGAGGAGACTATAGCTCCCATGCAATATATATATAGTCTCGTCCAAGGAGTAGGTTATAATCCAAGGGTCCTTGAACGACCATCACGTTCATTTGAACGGTCTTCCCTTTCAATGTAACAGGCACATTGGGGAGGATCCCTAACGGTCGACTGGTTCCTTTATCAAAACCCGAGAGATTTCTTATCTCAGGCAAAAGCTCCGGGGAACCTAGTGCTTTCCAAGCAATAGAGGAAAGGATACTCACAGATGCCCCTTCATCAATGATAGTTCCAGCCATTACCATTTTGTAGATTTGGACTATGATTCTGAATGGTATACTGGCTGGTAACCGGGGTCTGCCTAGTTGGTTCCAATCAAAGGACACAACCAGGTTGCTTGGTGGTGGGACCGAATACACGGCCGGATACGATCCTGACGATGTTCCTTCCTGCGATAAAGGAATGGGCGCATTGCCCTGATGCTCATCAGAATCTGTGTTGATGAAAAGAATCTGGATGGTGTCATCCTTTTTCTCTTCAGTGAGGGTGTCACTTGAAGATGAATCTTCAGTGACGGTGTCATTTGAGGATGAAATCTCTGAAGGAAAAACCGGGTCAACTGCCGTATCGACCTTTAGACTTTCGTCTGGTCTGGATTCAGTAGGTTCATTTTCAATGACTGACACTTCAGCTGACCACTTGAGCGGGCCAGCTACATTTTCAACCAACGAAGGACTTGGCACGAGTTTTTTGTATCCAGGAGGAAGTATTACCGGTGAAACCGGGCGATCTTCCAAAACTCTCTTCGCTTCATCTAAGAAGGGACAACGGTGGATGGCGTGACCGCCTTCACACAGTTTGCAGGGGGATCTTGCTCCCCCTCTTCGTCTTGAACCTTCACTTTCGCTGGTTGACGGTAAGCAATCAACATGGCTATCAGAGGTTGATGCTCCCGAATTGTGCAAATGAGGTGACCAGTCCCTTAGTATCCGGGGAATACAAGGACAATCTCTATGGAAGTGGTCTCCTCTACATATGACACATGGCGATTTAGGCCCAGTCTGTGCTGTGTGTGGGTTTTTTTCAGATGTCTTTTGCTTGCCCCAAGTCGCCTTAGGCTCCTTCTTCTTCTTCTCTTTCTTCTTCTTTTCCTTCTTCTCCATGGGAGCTTGGCTTTTGCCAAGCCCACCTTGCGAAGATGGAGGATTAGAGGAAGAGTTATAAGAAGTAGAAGGCTGGTGGGCAGTTCTAGACTGATCTAACTGTTGACTCGACTGTTCAGGAACCATGGTGGTCTGAACTACATTAGTTGAGAAAAGCCAAATAGGCAGGCCAATTGTCAGTCCTGGAAGCGAAAATGTGGCCATGTGGGGCGCACCGACTTCTCCCCAAGAGGAGAATGGACTAGGATTTCCATCATGTGGAGTTCCTTGGTTGGGGCATTCCATGTTCTCAACTTAAGATCAACGCGGGAATAGGAGGTGATTATGTTCCGTTTAAAATAAATTTTATAACGACGCTTAGACACAACTTGCTTTTTCACTTTTTAAGAGTCGAGAAAAAGCTAAAGATGACTCTAGTCTCCTTCGATGTTTTAACGAGCCCGAAGTGACAAATGCTCGGATGGACTTTTTCAGTTATAGAGTTTGAAAAAGGCAAAAAGAAACTGCTCTGGAGTTCTAGGCAGAGGGTGTGCCAAACTTTTCGCAAAACCACAGAATACGTTTTACGGTACGAGTGGTCGATCTTCGTGAATGCTGTGTTCACTGCATTGCGATCAGTAGGGCGGCCGACACGGTTTCCTATTGGATAAAGGCTTTATTCCTATAGGGGTCTCCCAATATATACGCGACGGTACGTGGGAGCGCAAGTCCGTATTGATACTTATCGCTTCACCGTGGAGGAATCACCCAACCACTCAACGCTAAGATATCACGTTTAACGATGCCGGAACACGTCTCTAGCTTAGACCTCTAGATGTTTGCGTTATGTTTCAATGCGTTGTTATGTAAATTCAATTTATTTTAAGGTTGATCTTGTTTAGCAGTTTGCCTTTATGGATCACCACGAGATGTATAGTAACACTCCTAAATGCAGTCTAAGATGATAAGCAAACTTTTCAATCTTTCAACTTTGAAAACCTTAACTACTGAGGGAAAAGAAAGATAACACCTTTTCACACAGATCATAGAGCACACACTAATGCATTTTTTCCTAAATCAACATGCAAGCTGTCATAATGCACATGCACAATGCAAGTATTTCTTTTCTCTTTCTTAATGTTTGTGCAACAATACAAAAAGAAAGCTGTTGTATAATTTTGAATTCAATTTCAAGTGAAAGCAAACAAGCTTGTCCAAAATCAAAAGACACCTTAAGATTTACTTGTTTCGACACTAGAAATATATAAACTCAAACCAAATGACGAAAGCAAAAGCTCAATCAGCTATGAACAACAAATAAACTAACTCTTAAGATCAAAACGACACTTTATCACAGGTCTAGATCTAAGAGGTCACAGCAAGACTAGTTCACTTTCGTTATGGGAAACTGTAAATGCATAAGAAATACACAAAGAACAAACACAGTTTCTTTATACAACTGAGGCGGAATAGTGACAAGGAAAGTTGGTTTCAGATAGGCCCACTGACTGGTAACAAACAACAAAAACAAGAGTGAAAACAAGGCAAGAACCAGCAGGAAACCCCAGCAGCACAAGGCAGGACTGGTCCAACACAGGTGGAACATTGCCTGTTTGACCTTCAGCGCAAGTAGCCCCTTCGGGAACTGCGCTGAAATGCAAACAGCCTTTGTGCAGCCTGCACTGAAGAACAAAACTTTCGTTTCTGGTGGTTTCCGGGTCACAGATTGCTCAAAAATTCACAGTTTTTGCTCAAATCAGAAGCTATCAGTCAAGGACACCCTAAGGGATGACAAGGAGGATGAAAAGCTATCACTAAGAGCTTATTAGAGTCCTTGTGGATCAGCTCTTCAAATCATAAACTTGCCCAGAAACTGAGCTAGAGTAGCTGCCCTCTACTTTGTATTTGAATGATTCAAACACAGTTTGATTCGGTACTCCCTTTGTTTATGAAATGAATAGCAAAAAAACACAAACAACCAACAAGATACGATCCCCAGCGGAGTCGCCAATTTGTTGTTGGGAAAAGTATCCAATACGGAATGACCCTATCCCACTCTAAGGGTGATAGTACCTCAGCAACAACTGAATACAAAGCTATTCAAGATTACTTCTTTATGAGATGTAAGAGAGAGGAGAAAGGGATCCACTAACCGTTATCTTCCGCTAATGGTTGATCCAATCTTCCCTCTCTGCTGCTTGCTCCCAGCTCCTTGCTCTTTAACTGGCCCGGCTACACAAAGATCCTGCAAAAGCACAAGAAATGGAAACTACAAGAAGCATACATCCATAACTGATTCAAGGATTAGAATAAATCAAATATACAAGCATCAATTCGCCATAGAGACACATGCATATAGAAGAACCTCAAATGCTTTATTAATGGAAGAAATAAAGTTCTGAGAATGTTACAACCATAAGAGGCCCAATCCAGCAACACCTCCCAGCAGAAAGAAATCTCCTCTTCACCTCCTTCAAAGCAATCACCCAATAGTTCTATACACAAACCAACAACACTTCCTTACTTGCACAAAATTCCAGCCTCCTTAGACCTCATGAGAGAGCTCTATATATAGGAGATTTGGAGAAAGGATGAGTCAGCTTGAGCTTGGCATGAAGCTGACTAGTGTCCTCTCCCACTTTAGTTAAACTTCAGTTCTTGAGTCCACTTGGAGATTCTTGCTTCCACTTGGAGATCAAGACCCTCTTACTCATCACAAGGCGAATTCCTTGACCCAAGTGTCAGTTTGGAAGCTTCCTGGGCAATTGACACCTTGCAGAATGACTGTGCCACTTGGCCAATCTCGCCCAGCGCAGGTAGCCTTCATTAGATTTGACATTCAGCGCAGGTACAGAGTGGAGCAGTTGACATTCAGCGCAGATGCTCAGTGGAGCAGCTGACATGATCGAGAAACAGCTTGTTTTTGAGTGTTTTCAGGTGGAGAACTGATTTTCAGTGCTGTGGTTTGCTGACCTTGTTCCTATAGGGGTAGGAACAACATGTTTAGGGACTTTGGATCCCTTAGATTATTGACATTTCATACTTCATGCTGTTAGGCACAAAAATGTCTATAACAGCAGATATGATTCTAGAGGACCTCAGATTGCAAACCAGTTTCAAATGGACACCTTATGACCGTAATCACTTTATTTCCCTCAGGAGGATAAAATACAAATTGGGTAACTATTCCCATGTAAAGCTGCCTCATATTGAGCAGCATGCTAATGCTTTGAGCTGGAAGGAGGGCACTCTAGAAGAGCCTGTTACTAGAGAGCAAATGCTAGAAAGAGAGGCTAGAAATGTTCGAAAGGAGGCTGACTTGGAAACTTGTGGACAGGTTTCCTTCTCATATCAAAGGCAACTTGGAGCGGCTGCCTCATCTTCGACAACACATCAGCAAGCTGCCATGGAAACTCAACAAACATCCAGCAAAGGCAAAGAAAAACAGGTGGAGAAGGAGCAGCTACCTCCCATGACTGAAGAGCACACAGATAAAGAGATGGAACAACAAGAAGAAGTGCAGCAGCAGGTAGAGCAACAGCAACAACAGGAATCACAGCAAAGAGAAGGGCAGCATGACAGAGAGCAGCCCACACAGCAAGAAGGGACAGTTGAGGCCCCAATTCTCACTGAGCAGCAGGCTCAAAACATAGTGCCTCCTAGGCAAGAAGCTGTTAATGAAGCCTCAGTCCTCCAAACTCCACAAAAGGAGGACATAAGTAGGAAAAGGGATAGAGAGACTCCCTTAACTACATCAATAAGCCATGGTGAGAAAAGGCACAGGATGAATCCCCTTTCAGAGGAAGAGATGCCTATAGGGAAATCTTTGGGTATGGGCCCGCCCAGTATGGAGGCATCTGCAAGTTCCTTCCAACAGGAACAAGAGAGGACAGTGGGAGGAGAAGTCAGCTCCTCTAGCCATGAGAGAGAGGGTGAACTGAGCATTAAACAACAGTTCATTGAAATAAAGAAAAGGAATGATCCCATAAAAATACAGTTGTATAACCATTTGTTGAAAATGGCTCCCACCAACCAGTAGCGACTAATATCTGCATATGATGTCCAGGAGGGCAAGATGATCATGAGCCACTTCATGCCAACTACTTTGCAGCCATAGTCCCCTTCAGATTACTTGAGGACCAATCTTGAGGTCCTGGCCAAGGACATCCACCCAATGGACAAAATTGAATTGCATAAACAAACAGGTGAGATGGTCTATGCTTCCTTGGCAGACAAGACATTGGATAACTACAGGCTAGAAAATAGCCTTAATAATACAGCCTCTCAACTGGAGTTGGAGAGAGCATCCTCTCAAGCAAAGGACAACAGAATAAGGTCCTTAGAAGATATAATTATTGAGATTGGGCATGATCCCAAAGATATCAAGGGCATACAAGAAATATTGAAATTGAGGGATGCAGATATGGCAGCTTTAAGGAGAAAGATCAAACTCCCAGCCACAATTCACCCTCAAACAGATGAAGTAGCTCAACAAAGGCATGATCAAGATGCCACAACTTTGTTGGTGTCTCTCTATAAGCAGCTTATCCAGACACAAGAAAAGCTGGGAGAATCAGAGGCTGCACAGGCAGCATTACAAGCAACTCTGAAACAAAGAGAAGAAGGTCGGACCTCCCAGCCTCCTCCTCAAATCATTAACCTTGAGGAAGCTGCTCCAACTACTATTCCTCCTCCTCAACAGACTGAACAAGCAGCACCGTCTACTTCAGCACCACCAACAACAGAGCAGGCCCCCAGCTTGGATATGCAAAAACTAAAAAATGAGATTCAGGCCCTGGAAGGTCAAATGACAGAACTGAATGAGACCGGGGCGAAATTGGCCAAAGTAAATGATAGATATGACAAATCCAAGCAGGCTGTGGCAGAAAAGGGTAGGGAGATAAAAGCCCTCAAAGACAGGATCAAAGAGCTAGAGAATGAGCTCAAATTAGATAAGGTTGTGGCTGAGCTTAAAATAGTGCTGTGGGCTAATATTGGCCAGTCTATTAATGACCAATGGCAGTACATTGAGACAATCCATGAGCAGTTAGAGCTCATTCCAAAAGCACAGACTGAAATTCAGAGATCAAGGGCTGCTCTAAGCAATATGCCTGAAGTTGCCACCAGGATGATTAATGTGCTTAACAATAGAACAAGTACTCAGTTGGCTACCATGGGAATTTCAAACAGAATTGAGACCATTCAGTTGATCAAGAGGGTTCTTACACTGAGAAACTTGGTGCAGACATTAGAGAGAAGAACCCAAGACATGCAGACTAAGGTAAACAGGTTTATGGACAAATTTCAGGTATTACAAAACAGAGGGCTCCCTAGCTTACTGAACAGCACAGGGAGACTGTTCACACATGAGTAGTATGCCAAAAGGGTCAATGCATTTGCCACAAGTCAGATCAATGAGAAGCGCAACACCTTAGAGGAAACAGGGCCAGCCACAGGACAGACTCTCTACAATAGAGTAGAAAGTTTATTTTTTATAATGAATGAAATTAAACACCTGTTTGAAGTGCCTCCCAATTTTTATAAATATACAGAGGCAGAGGAGACTATGGATGCAATTCTCAGGCATCAACTACCTACACAAGAATGGTGGACTAAGGCAATACAGATGATTTTATAAACAGGAAACCATTTAATAAATTTTGTTCATAGACAATACAAATTGTCATGCACAGGACAGTTTAAAAGAATCAGCATGCATTAAAGATGAAAGCTGAGCCAACTCAGCAGAACTTACGGCCAACAAAGCAAGATGAGAAGCTACAGGTGTCTAGGCCGAGAAACTACAACAGAGCAGCTCCAAAAGCGCATTTTCCAACATTAATGCAGATCACTCCAACCGACTCGTTGGCTTCCAAGAGCCAAAATATCTTCTGACAGATAGAAAGATGCATTTATGTTGTATTAAAGGCAGCAATAACTTCTTATCTGCTGTTCTGTGCAAAGTTGGTGAAATATTTATTTCTCAGATGACTCAACGCCTTAGATATTTTTTAATATTGTTTGTATATATTTGCCCCTCGTACAAGCTTGCAGGGGTTGTTGTTGATTTCTCTTGAAGAAGTTTCTTACGCTGTAATCTTTTCAGAAGTTTAATAAAGAAAGGGATGGAATTTCTCAAAGTCTTGAAGTGTTGAATGCGTTCTGGTGTTTGTTGGAAACTGCAGGATTCCTGTGTACCTCACAGTACAATAAGTTTTCTGTAACTCTCTTTGTTATGTGTTCCAATCTTTTACAATCCATATATGTTTCTAATTTCTGAGCCATTTAGCAACAAAGAAAAAGAATAACCTTCAGGATTTATTCATGGAATACCCTTAGCTCAATCTATGTTGTTAATAAATGTCTTCTTCAGCTATAGTATTGATGAGTGTAATTCTTAATTGCTGCACTTTCAGAATATATCTTTCACAGTGACCTTTGTTTCAGGAATTCAAGTTTGCTCCTGAGCAACATGTTTCACTTTCACATCACCAGCTTAATGGAGAATTCTTAATTGCTTTCCGTTGGCTAACCATACATCACCACTTAAGTTTAAATTTTGTTTGTTGAGATACCCAATAGGCCCTGCAGTCTGAACATTCTCACTCCAGTAGTTCAAACATTTCACAGCTCCAGACTCCATTTCCC
The DNA here is from genome assembly GCA_031772625.1 of Pinus tabuliformis. Classification (NCBI taxonomy): domain Eukaryota; kingdom Viridiplantae; phylum Streptophyta; class Pinopsida; order Pinales; family Pinaceae; genus Pinus; species Pinus tabuliformis. The sequence goes on along the minus strand of CM062807.1, from coordinate 494,881,960 downwards.
AATGATATACTACTGTCTGAACACTACATCTTAAGCACTGAAAGAAGTCCTTCAACCAAAGCATAAACCAAAAACCTGAGCATAATAGCTAGCCTAAAACATTATCAAAACAGAGACAAATCATAAAGAGAGAGCCCTCTCTGATTATAGTTTGGCTAGAAGCTTTAATCCAAAGATTAGTTAGTGGTTACCCCGGCCGTATTCCCTTGGGAGTCATAGGGAACAACCTGGGTGTTAACATAAATGGCGACTCCACTGGGGACGCATAATTTTCAAGCTGTTGTCTATCCGTAGACAGTGGTCCTAAAAAATATTAAACAGTCCCTTAAACAATCCTAAAAATATCTTAGAAAATACCAAAAAACAAATTCAGAAGCTGGCTCCTAAAAAGGAAACCAGGCACACTAGGTCAAACCCTGACCCAAATCCACCAGCTGTGTTTGAGAATCCTAATATAATTCCTAGAATAAATAGGAAGCAGCAAATGCAGGAAAACCCTAGTGATTTGAGTCCTGAGACAGCTCACCCTGAACCAGTTCCAACTCCTATCAAGGTTCTGTTTTGGTCAACTCCGGTCTCCCCCAGTTCACCATCTACATCTCAAAGCCCTCCTTGCACATCTTCACCCACTGCACATATCCCCTTGAACAATACCCTAGGTGTTGCTACACCTGTTACCCCTGTAGCACACATCGTCCCTTTTATCCCAGTCACTCTAGTTAATCCCCCAAACCTTGTGAATATGGCTAACAGATATGCACCCTTGCAGATACCAGCTAATGCTGCAGCCCTACCCCAAGACTACCAAACCAAAATATCATATTTTGACTCCACTGGCCCTTTGACAGCTGTTCAGCATGCCAAAAGGATGCAAGACCATTTTGAGACCTATGAAATAGATGATGACAGTGTGAGAATGAGGATGTTTGTTCAAAGCCTGACTGGGGATGTAAGAACTTGGTTTAGATCCCTGAATGCAAATTCCATCACAACTCCTGATGAGCTTTATCAAGCCTTTACCAGCAGATGGGAGAAGAAGAAGGATCCTCTGCACATACTTGGTGAATATGACACTATCAAAAGGGGTCCCCAAGAGACTGTTTTGGAGTATTGTGGAAGATTCAACAATGTATATAACGCAATCCCACAAAATTTAAGACCCCCTCCTGACTTAGCTTTGTACAAATTCCCTGATGGTTTTGACCCTGACATGGCCTATCAGTTGAAGGAAAGAGACCCTCAAACCCTTGCAGATGCCCAAAAGGTTGCTGTCACAGTAGAGGCTAACCTGATTGCCAAAAGAAACAGAGCAAGGTTGGAAAAGAGAATCACCTTCAAAGAAGAACCCTCAGCCTTTGATCAAAAACTGGATGCAATACTCACTGGTATGAAGAGATTGGGGGATAGAGTGGAATCGGTTGAGAGAAAATCATCATGGGAAGCACCAAAAAACAACCCTCCCAGGAATCCAAATTTTAGGAGAACTCAAAACCCAAACGTTGGCAAGGCCAGTGCTGACCAAGACATAAGACCCCCTTTCCAAGAAAACTATGCTGAAACTTCCACATCAAGTGAACCCAATGAAGATTATTAGATTAATTTAATGGGTCTAGATGGAGAAAGTCAAGTCTTTTTGACACAAGAAGATCATGAGGATGATGAAATCAAACTGTTCCAAACTAAATCAGGTGAATCATTTGAATTTAAACAAGGCTATGACACTGCTATTTATGAAGTCCATAAACAATACAAGCTAAGGAGCAGAACTGTGAATGTAAATCAGCCTGAAAAGATAAAGGATAACCAGCAGCCTAAAAAAGCCATAGTCATAGAGCCTAATGACAAAACAAATTCACCTGCAGAAGAAGTAACTATTGAAGAGGTCACTGAACTATTACCTTCAAAGCAGCACCCTATGGCTACTTCATCCTCTCACCCTAATCCAAATGTCACTCCTCAAGAGGCAAGTAAAAAAGACAAGTCCCAAAATCAAGATAAGAATCAAGAAGAGGAGTTAGTGAACAAGGAAAGGACTGTTATCCATAACCCTAAGACCCAATCTGAAAAACCCTTTGACCTAGAAACTGAAATTGGCAAACTAAAGATAGCAATTCCTCTCTCAGAACTAGCCAAGCATGACATTTATAAACAATAGATCAAGAAGTCCCTTCAACTCACCAACAGCAAAGATGATGTCAATGTGTTGGATGACACCCCATAATTACTGTTTGGCCCAGAAGTGGATGGAAAAACAGTAGTCACAGGGATATTACCTTTTTATGTCAGCTTACATATTCATGATAAAATACTACACAATGCAATGTTTGACTCAGGTGCTTCTCACAACCTCATGCCAAAAGCAGTCATGGAAAGATTGAATCTAGATATAAAAGACCATATAAGGACCTGTTTTCCTTTGACTCCAGCCAAGCCAAGTGTTTAGGTCTCATAAAAGATTTATGTGTATCTCTTGTTCAATACCCAAACAAAACAATTCTAATGGATGTTGTAGTTGCTGATATCCCACCTAAGTATGGGATGCTGTTATCAAGATCATGGGGAGCTAAACTCCAAGGTTCCCTACAATTAGACATGTCATATGCCACCATCTCTGTTTTTGGGCAACCAAAAATACTATACAGAGAAACACTCATGAAATACATGGTCAACAGTGAAGAAAAGCCTCAAAACTTTCCCATATATGCTGTCCATTCAGACATAGACTCATACATTCTCTTCAATGACAGCACCACTCTCTCAAAAAATGATGTTGAAACCAAGATACTCATACAAGGGGAAGACACTAATGAAAGAACTACCACCAATGAAACAACAGTCAATCAATCACTAGACACTGCTGCTGCTCTAGTTGTCAAGCATATTCAATCAAATGATGAGACTGTCCTAGAAGACAAGCCAGATGAAAAACCAGAACTTCAACTTACAAGTCCAGCTCATGAAAAGATCATTGAATCTCCCTCACAACAAGATATTCTATGGTTCCTCGAATTTGATGGGTCAGTCAACAAATTAGGGGCAAGAGCTGGAGTTTGGATACACAATAAAGAAAACAGTCATGCAGAAGGCAGAGCCTATAGATTAAACTTCAGATGTACTAATAACATGGCAGAATATGAAGCTCTTTTACTAGGCCTCAAGTTAGTAAAGTTCTTGCAAGCTGCCAGGGTTTCAATCATGGGAGATTCAGATTTAGTTATCCAACAAGTGAAGGGAAATTTTGTCACCAATGACAAAAGACTAAGGTCTTATAGGTTTGCTGTTGCTGAAATACTAAGCTTCTTCTCTGAATTCCAAATCACCAAAATCTCTAGGACCCATAATCTGCATGCTCATAGTTTAGCCACATTTGCAAGTACCTGCAAGTTGCCTTTTGAGCCCCACTACTCCTTTACAGCTGAGGTAAAACACAGACCTTCTGTCCCAAACAATGTCAAGGACTGGCAAGTATTTGAAGATGATGCACAAATAAACAACTTCTTGACCTTGCAACAAGAATTTGCAGGACTAAATATTGACACTGAAAGAGCAAGTCAATCACAAATACCTGAAAGAGCAAGTCAATCACAAATACAGTTGGAACAGACCAACCACCCAATATCACCCAAAACAGCAAAACAATTGCTAAATCCAACTATTTTCAACAAAGAGAACATACAACAAATTCAACAAACCAATCATGAGGAAGTAGCTGTTGTAGAGGATGAAATCATAGAGCTGAAAGACAATTTTCTCCCAACAAGCCTAACCCCATTAGAAGACATCTTTGACTCAAATGACATCCCTAGAAAACCAAAAATGCAGCCCCTAAATGCAGCCATTGAAGAGTGCAACATTGGCACGGCTGATGAGCCCAAGATAATAAAGCTATCTGCATCTCTGCCTCCTGATCAAAAACCCAAATACATTGACCTTTTCAAAGAGTTCCAGGATGTCTTTGCATGGGGTTATGAGGATTTAAAATCCTATGACACCTCTGTTATCCAGCATACTATCCCTCTCAAGCCTAATCAGAAACCATTCAAACAAAAATTGAGAAGGATTAATCCCATGCTCCTCCCTTCAATTGAAAAGGAACTGCAAAAAATGTTTAAAGCAGGCATCATAGCACCAATCAGGTTTTCTGATTGGATTTCAAATTTGGTCCCTACAAGAAAGAAAACTGGTGAAATAAGGCTTTGTGTGGATCTTAGGAACTTGAATCAAGTATCCCTCAAGGACAATTACCCCTTGCCCAAGATGGATCATATTCTTCAACGAGTGGTAGGTGCCTCAAGGATTTCTTTACTTGATGGATTCTCAGGCTTTAATCAGATCTTAGTACACCCTGATGATCAAGACAAAACTGCATTTACAACCCCATGGGGAACTTTCAAATATGTAAAAATGCCTTTTGGATTGAAAAATGCAGGGGCAACATTTCAAAGAGCAATGGATATTGCTTTTGCAAAGGAGATTCATGACGTTTTAGTCATTTACTTAGATGACCTCACACCTTTTTCAAAATCTGACCAAGAACATTTGAAACACTTAAGGCAGATATTCTTAACATGTAGGAAATATGGAATTTCCTTGAATCCCAAGAAGTCTTTATTTGGTTTGGAAGAGGGTAAGCTCTTAGGACACATCATTTCAAAAGAGGGCATTAGAATTGACCCAGATAGGATACAAGCTATCCTACAAATGCCCCACCCAAGAAATATCAAAGAATTGCAAGCATTCTTGGGAAAGATCAACTTTTTGAGAAGGTTTATCCCAAACTTAGCAGAACTAATCAGATTACTAAATAACATGCTAAAGAAAGATTCAAAAGTAAAATGGACTGTTGAAGCAAATCAAGCCTTTGAAGGTATAAAATTGGCCCTCACCCAAACCCCAGTCTTAACCAATCCTCAATTTGAAAGAGAATTTATCATCTTCTCTTTTGCCTCCCAGCATACTATTGCTGCTGTTTTGTTACAGAAAGATGACCAAGGAAATGAGAAACCAATTGCTTTCTTTAGCAGAGCTCTTAGAGATGCACCTTTAAAATATCAAATCATGGAAAAGCAAGCTTATGCTTTGGTCAAATCCATTAAAGACTTTAGGATTTACATCCTTTATTCCCATGTTGTAGCATATGTGCCAAGTCCTATTGTAAAAGACATACTCACTCAAGAAAACCTAGAGGGCAGAAGAGGAAAATGGATTGCCAACATCTTGGAATTCGATATTGAAATAAAACCTACAAAACTGATAAAAGGGCAAGGTTTGGCTAAATTAATGACAGAAGCAAACTTCCAAGCCTTAGACATCAACCAGCTGGACAGTGAAACGGAGCTGGCGACTCCAAAGATCAATGTAGCCTTTGAACAATCCCCCTGGTATTCTGATATCTGCTATGTGTTACAAAACTTGTGTGCTCCCCCAAGATTGTCCAGAACTAAGTGTAGATTTTTAAAAATGAAAGCATCAAGATTTTGTGTGATGGATGGTAATTTGCTTTGGAAAAACCATGAAGGTATATTGCTGAACTGTTTGATTGAAAATGAAACTGACAATATCATGAAAGAATTTCATGAAGGGGACTGTGGTGGGCACTTGTATTGGAATTCCACTGTGGACAAAACACTAAGGGCTGGTTACTATTGGCCCACTGCGTTCTCTAATGTTAAAAAATTTACCACCTCATGTCATAAATGCCAAGTGTTTGAGGGAAAGAGAAAGCTACTGCCACTTCCCTTGAGGCCTATTGCAACAGAGAGACCTTTCCAACAATGGGGCCTGGATTTCATTGGGGAAATTCATCCCTCATCCTCAGGACAACACAGATGGATTCTAACAGCTACAGACTACTTCACTAAGTGGATTGAAGCTGCTCCATGCAGACAAGCAAATGATTCAATAATCATTCAGGTTTTGGAGAACAACATATTGGCTAGATTTGGCTGCCTTGACAAAATAATAACAGACAATGCTGCTGCTTTTAGATCTAAAAAGATGGTGAATTTCTGCCACAAATTTCACATTACCTTGGGCCATTCTACTGCTTATTATCCCCAAGGAAATGGCCTAGCTGAATCATCAAACAAAAGCCTTGTAAACATCATAAAGAAGGTGCTGGAAGAAAACAAGAAGAATTGGCATAAGAAGCTGGTCAATGCCTTATGGGCAGATAGACTAACAACCAAAAGATCAATTGGGACCAGCCCATATGAGTTGGTTTATGGATTAGAAGCTAAATTCCCTTCATCACTAGGAGTGCCTGTCATGAAACTTCTTCAAGAAAGCCAAGCTGATCCAAATGATATGCAAATAAGGATCAATCAAATCATATGTTTACAGCAAACTAGAGACCTAGTTTTCAGCAGAGTTCAAGTTTTACAAGAAAAATTTAAAAAGGCCTTTGATAGAAGAACTAAGGCAGAAGATTTCAATATTGGTGACAAAGTCCTCAAGTGGGATTCAAGAAGAGAGGATAAGGGAAAACATGGAAAATTTGATTCCCTTTGGAGAGGACCATTTGCTGTCCAAGCGGTGCAAGGAAACAATACTTATTTCCTTAAAAGTCTAAATGAAACTGACTTGGATGAAGGTCCTGTGAATGGCAGGATGCTGAAGCACTATTTTGACTACTACCCATAAGTGCAGCCTGAGTTTCTTTTGTATATATTCAGATGTATATATTATTTTCTGTTAAGATGTAAAAATGCAATTTCTCAAGTTTTCTTAAACTATCAGCAAAAGGTAAATAGGTTCAGAGATCTACCAAGAAGGAAACTACACAATTTTGGCATTTCAAAGCAGCATACTTCAAGTGTTGGTAAAAGCAGTCAAGGGCCAAGGCATTCTGACCTGCTGTTCTTGGTCTTTCAAATGAAAAACCATCCCCATGTGGAGCCACTGTTAGCTACCTATACCAATAGGTTTCATATTTCATGATTGGCAATGAAAAGTTCCAAATATTCTCTACTTTGGCCATGCAAAGATCACATATTTCCAAAGGAAGACAAGATGTGTAAATAGCTTGATGTGGACTCAATTTTGATGGATGGTCCAACAGCCTAATCTAGATCATGCCATGTTTTAAATTTCCAGTTGTAGAATAGAGAAGGAAGTCTGTCCAAACTGTTTAATCTTGGCAGACAAGTAGCTTAGGCAGAGAAGTAAGGTTCCCAACTGCTTAATCTGGGACCTTGGAAGCAATAAGGGTAGAATTAGATAGAAAATCAAAAGGAAAAAGCCAAAGAAAAGAAAACGCAAATAAGGGTCTGCAAGCCTAAGTGCACCCTCCAAGAAGAAATAAAAAATGCTAGGCAAGTAGATGGGTAGGCAGATGGGGTTGCAAAAATGTCATTTCTTACAAATTGCATGTGTGTTAACCTTGTTCACAAAGCAAAATCAATGAATCGAGAAGGTGTTCTTCTTCATTAAGTTGCAGCAAAGCAAAGAAGCATGTCTAACTTCCCTTTTTCCCCTTTTCCCATTCATTACTAACACTCCCCATCAGTTGAGGCTCATGGAAGAATTTATGGTTTCATGGTGGTTCTTGTTCCTTCAAAAGCCACATTTCTTGTCTAAAATTCTTTTCATTTTGATCTACTCCCTGAACTAAGTGGTTTTCAAACAAACTTAGTGGTATCTCCCCTCATTCACCCTTTTCATCCATATTAACCCCTAACTTTATTATATAAACCCCCTATGTTACCCTTTCCCTAGTATTATAACACCATGTTGTATAAACCCCAAACATTGTATAAATATCCCTCCCTTTGGCATTATAGCCATATGTTCTCTCTCAGGGATCAAAATGACATCTGGTCACTTTGATAAACCTAAGCCTTACTCCTCTCCCCTCTTCTGAATTCATTTGACCCATTAAGCCTTCATTTGCTAAGAAAACCTTACAAAAGACCCTTTGTTACCCATACCCGCTTTAAATTGCAAAATAACATCAAAACCCACTTTTATTCGCTTATCCAAAGTATCCGCCCGCATTATTTTTATTCCAAAAATACATTGGAAAACATTGCAAACCACCATATCCCAAAGGTTTTCCGCCGGGCGCAGACCCCAAAATATATATTATTTTAATCCTTCTCCGCTGTCGTATCAAGCACACAACTCATCAACCCGTCAACCGTCGGATCGAGCGCTTTTGATCGGACGGCCATTATACATATCGGGTTGGGCCTGACGTCCGACATTTAGCACCCGAGAAACTGTCAGAGGGTGACGTCAGGCCTCTGCCACGCGTCGCCCTCACAATTTCTCGGGTTGTCCTCTGACAAAACCATCGTCGTATCGTAGGCGGTCCGAGAAAACCATTACCGCCTTTTTGTTTACCACCAGTTTTGCCGGGCCTGCGTCATCCCCACGTCAGAGCCACGCCACTGCCACCCTGCCACCGCATCAGCTCCTTCGTCCGCCCCCACGCTGATATGTCTGCCACTTCGTCATATCCGTGGACCAATCACAGCCTGCCACCTCACCCAGTGACGTCATGCTGACGTCATCCGACCTCGACCCCACCTGATGATGTCATGCTAACGTCATCCCAAAAATGCGCCAATATGCCAAAAATCCATATATTGGCCAAAATTTCATGTTTTTTGCACTTTTGCCAAAAGAAACTGTTGTTATTTCTGCATGCTGTTTACGTTCAAACCAACGCCAACCTGCCAAATTTGATTCCGAAACCGTTGGCGCCTCCATTGTACCAGCAGTTGCAACCTGTTATCGGCTATTCGCAGGTATTTCTCGAGATAATTCCCTGTACCTGGTTTTTTCATAGTTCTGCAAAAAAACTGTTTAAGAAGGCCTAAAAACACTGATTTCACCATCAATTACCCAGTGACCTGCACCTATTTTCAAACTAGTGGAACAATAAACCTTCTGCAGAACCCGCATTTGACAAATTGACCTGAACTCACAGCTAGTTCGCGCAGTCGTGAACTAGAAACCTCAACTGACTAAATTCACCATAGAAACACTCCTGTCAGTCCTGCTACTGTTTTAATCAGTTCTTTAAACAGTATTTCAATTGCTGTTTGCTCAATTTACCCTCTGTTCCATAAAATTCACACTTCCATTGCAAAGAAACACCTCTGTGTTGTTCTGCTCACTCCAACCAGTTCACATACAATTCAGAAGCCTCATTAGCCATGGAGACACCAATAGCCCTGAATATTCAGCCTCTGAATGCCCCTCAAAGGGAAATAGAATGGAAAGCCCTGGGAGACATGGATTATCAGATGTTAGACTGGTTCCCAATGAACTCTAAGTTCAATATTCATATGCTCAATGAAATAAAAGCCCAACACCTTAATGGAGCTGATATTTTAGGGATTTGGGATTCAAATTTGCCCATTTACAACCTCCCTCAAATCAATCCCCTTCCAGACTTGATCCATAAATGCCAGGAATGCTATGATCCTTGCCAAAGAGCTGTTCTCACTCCTACAGGCTCAGTTTTGTTCTTTATCACTCCAGAAACCATAAATGAGATGCTGCATTTCCACACTGCAAGGCCATTGACCCCCCTTTCCATGTTGGACTTAGTGAAGAAGGGGAGTAATTTGTCAAGTGCCCAGATCACAAAAATTAATCAGTTATTCATGCAGCCAAGCTCTGAAACCATGAGAACTCCTCCTATTGGATATCATTACCTGAATGACTTGGGCAGAATGCTGGTGGACTTGATCAGCTATGTCCTGGGGTATAGGGGAATTGAAGATGTTGATGACACTATAATGGCAATGCTGTCCATATTTTCTCCTGGAAAGCCTCCAGCTGTACACTATGACTATGCCACATATATTGCAGAAAAGATCCATGAACAGCTAATGAATCTACCAAGGGAAAGGGTGTTCAGATTCACCTCATACATCTACCATCTGTTCTTATTTTATCAACCAGATAGCTTCCCCGTTCCACTCAAAAGGCTAAATGCCCAGGGAATTCCAAGATCAGTTGTGTTTTGGTCTTCAGTTTTTCATTGTGCTTCTAACTCACCATACACATACTGTGAGTTCATAGACCTGTTCATTCACCCAGCCATGACATTGCTGTATGGTGTTCCTCCTCCAAGGTTAACCGATGAGATGCAGAGAGTTCTCCATCTCTCCAAATCCTACAGCATTGGTGATTGGTATTTTTACCAACACCACACAGTAATCAGAATATATGGCTGTGAGTTGGACCCTTTTAGGCTGCCAAGATATGTCCCTATGAGACTTTTTGCCTTAGAATACTTCAGGCAGTTTGGAAATGCTGACTACATCCATTTCCAAAGTAAAAATAAGAAGGTGCAGCTGAAGGTAAGGAGCCAACTTGGTCCTTTCCTATACAACAAGAGAGAAGAGGGATGGAAGGAGGCAGATATGATTCTAGAGGGCCTCAGATTGCAAACCAGTTTCAAATGGACACCTTATGACCGTAATCATTTTATTTCCCTCAGGAGGATAAAATACAAATTGGGTAACTATTCCCATGTAAAGCTGCCTCATATTGAGCAGTATGCTAATGCTTTGAGCTGGAAGGAGGGCACTCTAGAAGAGCCTGTTACTAGAGAGCAAATGCTAGAAAGAGAGGCTAGAAATGTTCGAAAGGAGGCTGACTTGGAAACTTGTGGACAGGTTTCCTTCTCATATCAAAGGTAACTTGGAGTGGCTGCCTCATCTTCGACAACACATCAGCAAGCTGCCATGGAAACTCAACAAACATCCAGCAAAGGCAAAGTAAAAATGAGAAGGAGCAGCTACCTCCCATGACTGAAGAGCACACAGATAAAGACATGGAACAGCAAGAAGAAGGGCAGCATGACAGAGAGCAGCCCACACAGCAAGAAGGGACAGTTGAGGCCCCAATTCTCACTGAGCAGCAGGCTCAAAACATAGTGCCTCCTAGGCAAGAAGTTGTTAATGAAGCCTCAGTCCTCCAAACTCCACAAGAGGAGGACATAAGCAGGAAAAGGGATAGAGAGACTCCCTTAACTACATCAATAAGCCATGGTGAGAAAAGGCACAGGATGAATCCCCTTTCAGAGGAAGAGATGCCTATAGGGCAATCTTTGGGTATGGGCCCGCCCAGTATGGAGGCATCTGCAAGTTCCTTCCAACAGGAACAAGAGAGGACAGTGGGAGGAGAAGTCAGCTCCTCTAGCCAGCAGAGAGAGGGTGAACTGAGCATTAAACAACAGTTCATTGAAATAAAGAAAAGGAATGAGCCCATAAAAATACAGTTGTATAACCATTTGTTGAAAATGGCTCCCACCAACCAGCAGCGACTAATGTCTGCATATGATGTCCAGGAGGGCAAGATGATCATGAGCCACTTCATTCCAACTACTTTGCAGCCACAGTCCCCTTCAGATTACTTGAGGACCAATCTTGAGGTCCTGGCCAAGGACATCCACCCAATGGACAAAATTGAATTGCATAAACAAACAGGTGAGATGGTCTATGCTTCCTTGGCAGACAAGGCATTGGATAACTACAGGCTAGAAAATAGCCTTAATAATACAGCCTCTCAACTGGAGTTGGAGAGAGCATCCTCTCAAGCAGAGGACAACAGAATAAGGTCCTTAGAAGATATAATTATTGAGATTGGGCATGATCCCAAAGATATCAAGGGCATACAAGAAATATTGAAATTGAGGGATGCAGATATGGCAGCTTTAAGGAGAAAGATCAAACTCCCAGCCACAATTCACCCTCAAACAGATGAAGTAGCTCAACAAAGGCATGATCAAGATGCCACAACTTTGCTGGTGTCTCTCTATAAGCAGCTTATCCAGACACAAGAAAAGCTGGGAGAATCAGAGGCTGCACAGGCAGCATTACAAGCAACTCTGAAACAAAGAGAAGAAGGTCGGACCTCCCAGCCTCCTCCTCAAATCATTAACCTTGAGGAAGCTGCTCCAACTACTATTCCTCCTCCTCAACAGACTGAACAAGCAGCACCGTCTACTTCAGCACCACCAACAACAGAGCAGGCCCCCAACTTGGATATGCAAAAACTAAAAAATGAGATTCAGGCCCTGGAAGCTCAAATGACAGAACTGAATGAGACCAGGGAGAAATTGGTCAAAGTAAATGATAGATATGACAAATCCAAGCAGGCTGTGGCAGAAAAGGGCAGGGAGATAAAAGCCCTCAAAGACAGGATCAAAGAGCTAGAGAATGAGCTCAAATTAGATAAGGTTGTGGCTGAGCTTAAAATAGTGCTATGGGCTAATATTGGCCAGTCTATTAATGACCAATGGCAGTACATTGAGACAATCCATGAGCAGTTAGAGCTCATTCCAAAAGCACAGACTAAAATTCAGAGATCAAGGGCTGCTCTAAGCAATATGCCTGAAGTTGCCACCAGGATGATTAATGTGCTTAAAAATAGAACAAGTACTCAGTTGGCTACCATGGGAATTTCAAACAGAACTGAGACCATTCAGTTGATCAAGAGGGTTCTTACACTGAGAAACTTGGTGCAGACATTAGAGAGAAGAACCCAAGACATGCAGACTGAGGTAAACAGGTTTATGGACAAATTTCAGGTATTACAAAATAGAGGGCTCCCTAGCTTACTGAACAGCGCAGGGAGACTGTTCACACATGAGCAGTATTCCAAAAGGGTCAATGCATTTGCCACAAGTCAGATCAATGAGAAGCCCAGCACCTCAGAGGAAACAGGGCCAGCCACAGGACAGACTCTCTACAACAGAGTAGAAAGTTTATTTTTTATAATGAATGAAATTAAACACCTGTTTGAAGTGCCTCCCAATTTTTATAAATATACAGAGGCAGAGGAGACTATGGATTCAATTCTCAGGCATCAACTACCTACACAAGAATGGTGGACTAAGGCAATACAGATGATTTTATAAACAGGAAACCATTTAATAAATTTTGTTCATAGAAAATACAAATTGTCATGCACAGGACAGTTTAAAAGAATCAACATGCATTAAAGATGAAAGCTGAGCCAACTCAGCAGAACTTACGGCCAACAAATCAAGATGAGAAGCTACAGGTGTCCAGGCCGAGAAACTACAGCAGAGCAGCTCCAAAAGCGCATTTTCCAACATTAATGCAGATCACTCCAACCGACTCGTTGGCTTCCAAGAGCCAAAATATCTTCTGACAGATAGAAAGATGCATTTATGTTGTATTAAAGGCAACAATAACTTCTTATCTGCTGTTCTGTGCAAAGTTGGTGAAATATTTATTTCTCAGATGACTCAACGCCTTAGATATTTTGTAATACTGTTTGTATATATTTGCCCCTCGCACAAGCTTGCAGGGGTTGTTGTTGATTTCTCTTGAAGAAGTTTCTTACCCTGTAATCTTTTCAGAAGTTTAATAAAGAAAGGGATGGAATTTCTCAAAGTCCTGAAGTGTTGAATGCATTCTGGTGTCTGTTGGAAACTGCAGGATTCCTGTGTACCTCACAATACAATAAGTTTTCTGTAACTCTCTTTGTTATGTGTTCCAATCTTTTACAATCCATATATGTTTCTAATTTCTGAGCCATTTAGCAACAAAGAAAAAGAATAGCCTTCAGGATTTATTCATGGAATACCCTGAGCTCAATCTATGTTGTTAATAAATGTTTTCTTCAGCTATAGTCTTGATGAGTGTAATTCTTAATTGCTGCACTTTCAGAATATATCTTTCACAGTGACCTTCGTTTCAGGAATTCAAGTTTGCTCCTGAGAAACATGTTTCACTTTCACATCACCAACTTAATGGAGAATTCTTAATTGCTTTCCGTTGGCTAACCATACATCACCACTTAAGTTTAAATTTTGTTTGTTGAGATACCCAATAGGCCCTGTAGTATGAACATTCTCACTCCAGCAGTTCAAACATTTCACAGCTCCAGACTCCATTGCCCAATGATATACTACTGTCTGAACACTACATCTTAAGCACTGAAAGAAGTCCTTCAATCAAAGCATAAACCAAAAACCTGAGCATAATAGCTAGCCTAAAACATTATCAAAACAGAGACAAATCATAAAGAGAGAGCCCTCTCTGATTATAGTTTGGCTAGAAGCTTTAATCCAAAGATTGGTTAGTGGTTACCCCGGCCGTATTCCCTTGGGAGTCATAGGGAACAACCTGGGTGTTAACAGGTTAAAACCCACATATCACTGATATAATTGCAGGAAACCCCTCCCTCGAACCCATGGTCTCGACGAAATTCACTTGTCATTATCTTGGTGAAGAAAATGGAAAGAGAACCAGTGATTTAACAAGTGGATAACCTTCGGAGTATATCCTAGGATGGGAGTCCATTGACTAGCGACCCATCCAACCATGTCAAATCTCTAGTCTCCGAAGAGTTCCACTGTCCAACAAGGGTTCGATTATGCAAGATGATAACTCTATCCCACAGAAAGTCATGCCCAAAGCTGAGAAGCTTTGTTTCATTTTGCTTGCAAATGTGTTTGTGTTTTCAACTGAGATGGTGAATAACATCCGCTACGTGGAAAGTGGTCGCATGCATGTCGGATGTCACATTGTCACCCAAAGGTGGTGTGAGGAAAGTGCCATGTGTATCACTTAAGAGATTTTTCATGTGGATAGAACTTCCCCTTTCAGCCTCAAACATGGCCCAAATGAAGGCGTCGTGTATGGAGATGTCAACATCAAGAGACTCTCCTGAGATTAGACCCACCCATTTCACCACATCCCAACATGCATCGCCATCATCAACGCAGAATTAAAACAAAGCGTCTACTTTCCAATGAGCCATTAATGTCAACCTGGATAGGAATAGTGATCTCCCCTACCACTGAATGTCTAGTTTGAAATCCTGAGGAAAATGCTGTAGTACACCGCCAAAAATGAAAATGACAAAGCCTCGAGTATCCAGTGCAATCCACCTCATCCACCCATTAGTCAGAATGCCTAAAAGGGAAACCCCTAATAGTCCCAAATCTCTTGGAATATGTGAGACATGGCTCTAATAATGAACATCGGCCCTCCAAAACCAAACCACTAGATGTACAAAAGCCCATTTAGAGATCCACCTAAGAACATATATCTATAGAATTAAAAAATGGTAAGTATCAAGAGTCAAAGGAGGGAATCATGGCCGAGAAAGGTGAAAACCAAGTTTTCAAATTGTCAGAGATGATAAAGTCCCGTCATCGGGAAAATTCATCAATTCCCCGCCCCACGCACAAATGACATCATAGATGACCAAAAAGAGAAGCTCCAAATTGTCCAGTCTGTGAAATCATCAGTGGATTGTAGTACCAACACACAGGTAGCCACAAGAAATTGAGAGATGAATTGAACCCCATTACTGACAGCAACAACAACACAAACATCTAAAATAGTTCCAACACATATCGCATATTCAAATACGAAAATCTTTACATGGTCGTGAGACAATGAAGAAATTTATCCACCTATGCCATAGGAAGGTCAAATTATTTCGCTCCAATTGTGTACCAGTTTCAATATCCTCCTCTAGAGAGCTTCTAAAAAGGATTTTCCTCCACCTGTTTATTGGCACCTATTTAATCAGCTTAAAATGGACTGCATACATTTTGAACAAGATGTATTCAACACAACATAGTAGAAGGATAATCTCAAAAGTCTCAATAAGTGTAAAGTCACAGTTTCCTACCAGCATGAATACCTTTCCCTATATGGAATGAAGAAATACCATGATCTGAAATAGAGAGCTCCAAATACCCGAAAAGAAATCAAACCCTAGAAACTTCCAATCCTTCGAAACAACACACAGAGCATCTCGAACACTACCACACCACTCGAACTGGTCCTAGATGACTGCCTTTAACTTGTGCCTGTTTAACACCAACAATGACTCAAAGAATTAATACCTGTCCAAGTTCGTAGAGCTCCTCCACATTACAGACCTCCTCCCCAATCACAAAAACTCCACCAGCGAGCTTCCCCAAGTCCCGAGCTCCACCGCTTACACCTATATTATTATTAATGTTATCCATAGAAAGAAATCCAATAAGATGCACATCATTTATATTTATAGATTGAAAATTTAAATGTAAAAAACAATTATGAATAACAATTTTCAAAATTTAAATATTTTCACCAATAATATTATAAGCATTATAAATGTACATTACAAGAAATAATAATCTTTTAGTCTAGTGAACATTGATGAATTTAAATTTAGTGTAAAAGTTAATAAACATAAAAACCTTATCTTACTAAATACATTAATAATATTGTTATAAAAAGTTTAAGAAGTTTTACAATGAAAAATAATGAGGAACACTCTTTATCCCTACACTTGAAAGATCAATTTTCTAAAAATTGTTTCACATATTCTTCATTTTCAATGTCCAGGATATTTCGATAATCAAGTAACAAACACTATATGTAAACATTGTCCCTCAAAGTAATGTTTATAAATTTGTTAAATACAAAATTTTCAAAACCTTATTTTACTAAAGACATTAATAATCTTGTTATAAGAAGTCCTAAAATAAAAAATAATGAGTACTACCATCTTTATCCCTCTTTACTCTAGAAGATCACATGTATAAAAATGATTTCACATATTATTCATCTTGAATGTTTAACATCCTTCCACAATCAAGAAACTAAGACCATATGTGAATATTGTCCCTCAAACCAAAATATATAAATTTGTTCAATATAACATCTTTTATGCATCTTTAATACTAGGAACATTAAATTGTATTGCAAATTTTGGTAAAATATTGAAAATAGGATTAGTGCTTTAAGGAATAATTTATTTTCAATAGATTTTTTATGTATGGTTATAATTTGGATATTTTGATTTTTAAAAGGCCATAACATGTTTTCACTTTTTTTTTTATTATGTTTTGTATTGGTGAGTTTACATGGTGGTCATGTCCAAGAATAACACTCAAACATGGTGGGGAATTGAATTGGTGACATAGCATCTAGGAGTGGTGACATAGAATCGAGGAGTGCCTTGACAAGACACTAGATGAATTTCTATCCAAGACCCCATGGACAAGGTCATAACTTCTTCAATATTCATGATTTTTTTTTATGATCCTACTATAGAAACTAACTCATTATTCTATTTTTTATGGAATTGGTTGTATTGCAATCTTGTTCAAAAATAAAGACAAAAGTGTGCCTGAATAATTTTAATGGACAATTTGAGGCCCCAAATTAAAGTGGATGTAACTTATATAATTTCTTAGAATCACTATTACAACCCAAATTCTAAAATACCATGACCACTATACTTCTTATGGAAATGGTCTTGCTAAGATTTGTAAGTGGAACAATAATCACAACACAAAAATTCTCATGTGGGTTTTAA
Organism: Pinus tabuliformis; assembly: GCA_031772625.1. NCBI lineage: Eukaryota > Viridiplantae > Streptophyta > Pinopsida > Pinales > Pinaceae > Pinus > Pinus tabuliformis. The sequence goes on along the minus strand of CM062807.1, from coordinate 494,864,644 downwards.
TTTAGAAACTAAAATAGTTGTAACTTATCTTATACTTCTCAAAATAAATATCATGAACCCAATTCTTATTGAAATTTCATGAATTGAGTTTTGTAATGTCATCATTCAACCCTAAAGGCTTCCTAGATATTAACTTTGTGAATTTTCATCCTTAGGGATATTATGAAATACAATTAAACATGTAGTAGTAACCAACAATATTTAATCCTTTAAAACCCTAAATTTATATGCAATCAAAGAAAAAAGACAATAGAGTGTTATAATAAGTATTATCCTTTAAGGAAAGTTTATAGTGTATAGAACATATTTTAAAACACTAATTTACAACAATATATGTAATAACAAAACATCGATTATCTTCTTCAATTATAATGTTGAATTGATTATTACACAATCATCCTTAACTTATGTCAAATAAGAAAAACATCTATGCCTGGAAATTACAAACCATGAACATACATGGTTGAAAATTGAATCTATAATTCACACAAGTATTGTATAGTTGAAAACTTCATTAATATGCATAAGATGAAGTTTCTGTACATAACATAACATTATCAAAAGGCTAATATAATGCACTAGCTCTCCAAAACCTATATAGGGAAAACTAAGAAAAACCCTAGTTCAGGCAAGGAGCTCTAACAAGAAAGAACCACTCAAGTGGGTCCTACCTCTTTCCACTTTTTTCTTCTTCACTAAGTGCAACCTAGGGTTTCATATGAAAGGTGTGATATCAAAATACATAAGGGATGAGTCCCAAATCCAAGACATAAAAATACTCCAAGAAAACAAAGAAACCCTAGTAATTGTGAGAAACCGAGAAGAGTACAAATGAATATAAGAGAGAGAGAGAGAGAGAGAGAGAGAGGATGACTATTGCAACCTTGCAATTAAATCTCTAATATAAGATATAAAATTATGAATAGTGAGTGAAGGACTCTCTCCTTCCTCTATAAAAATGATAAATAAGTGGGGGAAACAATGTAATATATGTGGGTTAATGCCCTTATAAGAAACCTACAATAATCACATTTTGGATCACACAAGTGGAGTGCTATACTCCAAGGGTACACATGTCAAGATCCATGGTTATGTTTTACACAATAATGGTTGCACGGGACATACCTACAAAACAATTTTCCACACTTCTTTTCCACAAGCACATATGGATTACATTATTCCCTCCTAAGCTATGTACTTCAATAGATCCACTACTCCTACATGAACACTATTGCAACTTAGGCATCCATGATCCAACTCCAGGACTTCATGTAGGAATCTAAGTTACTCCATGCTACACAGGGCTTAATTCCCTCCTCTAATATGCATAATTCCTCTCCTAAGTTTTTCATTCTCCAAGCAAGGATGCATCCCCATGTGGTCATCATACATCACCCAAGCTATTAGGAGAACTCTAATTCCCTAGGGAATAATTCTAAGTAATCATGTAATTGAGGTCAATCAATAATTTAGTAAGCCATCTCCATTATTCAAGTCAATCATGGACCATGTCCCATGTTCAAATGCATCTTAGACCATTTAAGGTATGGGAATACACATTGTACCTTGTATCTCATGAAGCACTCATAAACATGGTGTAAACACTTTCATCATAACTTGAAAGCTAACACCCCCTCTTCGCAAACAAAGTGTTTACATTGATACTCATTGAGTACCTTTGCAAATACACCAAACTTATCACTTACAAATTTGTACATGTTGTAGTCGTAGAATTAACCATAATATTATAAAAAGATATTCACCAATGTGATCATAGCATGTTGATTATCAAATAATAATAACCACCTATGTTAACATAACCATAGAAAAAAACGCTTCCCAAAATCCATCATTTCTCAAGTGAACATCATGGGATTAAATCAATTAACAACACATCATGAGCCACCTAGGAAATATTATAACCACATCTCCATACAAGACCAAGAGAAGTGGACTTCATCCATTAGATCCACAAAGATAGAAAATTGTACATGCTAACTCATTGATCCCAAAATACAAAGTTCATGGTATAAGTAACAAGCCATGGAAGGTCATCAACAATGTGAATGCATAATAATTCTTCTCACAGATTCAAAACCTTTATCAATCGTGAATATTATGAAATAACACAGCTTATGCATCAACAAGAAGCCTTGAAGAAACAATACCATGTTGGTCAACTCCCTCTTTTTAGGATAACCCATCAACCTTCTCCTTGTACTCTACCATACTCCTATCAATTTCCATCCTAGAATCAATATCAATATCATCATCCATCAAGGTATCAAACCTATCCTCCTCAAGAGAAATAGAAGGCTTACAAAAACTAATGCCACATGACTCACATATCTCCTAGGAGGTATACTTGTCTCCATTGAATAATCGAGTCCTCCTATATGTTCTTACACACCTCAAAACTAAAAGATGTGTCCAATCTCATAGGAATGTACAAGTTGATGAGCTCCTAAATTTCCTAATTGTGTTGACATTTTGTTGATTATTTTTTCTTTATAAGACCTTTGAATAATCATTTCCATACTTTAATTATTGTTATAATTGTATGTTATTAGCAATTTAAATTTATCTAGTATTTTCTTATGAATTGATGTGTTTGGAATAACTATGAAATCACAATGATATGGTATTTGGGTTTCATGAGGAGCTCAATCCAAATGTGTTATTTCCATCTTCCAAAGAATAATATGTTGACAAATTTTGTTCTTATAATGAATTAGACTCAATAGCTTCCTCTTCAATGTTGTTGACATTGCATCCAACTCCACATCCATCTAGAGAATGTTTTTGAAAAATTTGACTTTGTAACCTCCTTCCAAATGTTGCTAGAAAATTCATGTTGATGAATTAATTATGCACGTGTCCTAGAAGTCATAGCTATCAAAAATGATGTATCTGTGCTACCAAATACACAGTCAAGTTAAAGAGACTATTTTAGAGTACACAATTATCTCAAAGAATAAGTACATGTTGCATAATAGTTTATCAATTAAAAGAGTTTGTTGTAGAATTCACATATATCTCGAAGGATGGATTCATCTTGTAGAATGCATTATACATGAAAAAGTTATTACAATATCCCACAATATATTACTATTTTTCAACCAAGGGGATCTCCCTGGTACGAAGTCCCAATTAGACCTCACATCATTTAGAGTAGGAGGCCCAACCATAAAATAATTTTGGTTGCCATTATCCTTAGGAATTTTACTTAGCTGAAATTATCAACATAAGTGATCTTGAAAACAATCTTTGAGTCAAAAGAGTTGGCATTGTGAGGCATACAATTGCAATGCATATGAGGTGGTTTCATAGTAAGAGAAAAGAGAGTGATCCTCTAAAAGAAAAGTAATAGTACTATCCTAAAAGAGACACACAAGATCATGGAAAAAATCGTTGGTTAACCTGCAAAGTAGTTCACAAGATAACAATGATCATAAAATCATGTGACAATGCACATTCAACATGATACATACCAAATCCAACGAAATAGTTGGTTTCATTAGTAGGTTTCAACATAAAAATACATCGCACAATGAAAGAATAGTCTCACAATCATTCATGACATATGCATGAAATTGTGTCAGCTCTGAGAGCTTCATATTTTAAGTGAAATTACCATGATATACAATTACAATGTTGCCACACTAGCCCCAATAGTGGAACATTAAGTCACCACTTGCTCCTCCAAAGAATGATATTCTCTCTTATGCCAAGCTATAGAAGCCAAGGTGAAAATTCCAAAGTCCCATCCTGGTAGAGTAGGTAAATCCTCTCTGTGGACAAAGATGATCCCTCTGGCCCAATGTGTGGGTTTAGCAACAAAGGAGACAATCTACAAGACACGTTCCTAAATTATAGTCAAAATGAAATAAGAGGAAAGAGACCTACCTCGTTCTGAGCTATAATGCACTCATTTGTTGAAGATCTTGATCACTCGCTCGTAGGCTCAATCATTACTACTCACAATGTTTGAATACTTGCACAAGAGGCCAAAGACACAACAAATAATAAAAGTGAAACAAACTTATTCGAATCTAACCCATTTAATAGATTAAGGATCATTAAGATAAATGAAGCATTGACACAAACATTTATCGAAAGTGAACCTGTAGCTGTATATATTAATGAACAAAAGAGGAAGCATACAAGCTAGGCCTTGATGTTAGAATCCCTCCTTGAGTGAATGTCCAAGTCCAATCTCAATCTCTCCATGCACTCCTTCTCCAAGCCAAAATGAATAGAATGTAGGCACTATCTCAACATAAGGGTGAAAGTAATCAAAGACCAACCATTTGGGAATGCAAGAGGATGAATATATAGGAAGGGAGAGGGAGTTAGGATCTCACAAAATATATGGAAGGCTCTCATCTCAAGGAAGAATCCCATAGGGATAAAATCAAAAGGGAATATTGGGATAATTCGACCACATCCACATTGAACAACCTCCATCTCATCATTCTGGAAGCCTATAGATCACAAAGCTTATTTTCCTCCAAGTCAAATCCATGCTAAAAGTGCAAGGCTAGTATGATGCAACTTGCCATCAGCACGAGTAGGCAGTATTATAATCACACTAGTCCTAAAATTAGGGTTTTGAGCTAATTTCCTTAGGGATGGCTCAAGGCACGTTTTCATTAGTTCTTTAGGGAGGATATGGAATGCATATCAGGATGGGTACACTCTACAGTTGCCAAGTTTTGGGCACTCCGGGGTATGACACATGGAAGTGCAAGAGGTGTGACAAAATACTATGTAACAGATGCCCCTTAAAGCATGAAGGTAGAACAGGGAGTGATGGTTGATATGCTTTACGAGCTTTTGCAAGGACGAGAAAAAAAACTGTCAGGAGACCTGCAAACCAAGGACACATATACATATACATATATGATATCTCTATCATATATATCAAAACATGAATCCATGGTATGGACGCAACCATCTGGATAGAAAGGACCATGTGAAAAGATCCACGGTATGGGCGCAACCATCTGAATGAAAAGGATCGTCTGGAAATCTAAGATCTACGATATGGACACAACCACCCGATATAGAAGTATCATCATAATCATAAATATAAGGTCCCACGGTATGGTGATAACCATCCGTATACAAGAAACATGTATACAATCATGAATGGTACATACCTCCATGCAACCTGAGTTATATTAGACAAAACTTAGGGTCTTGTGCTCCATCCCAACCCAAACAAAGTACAAATTCTAACATGCGAATGAATGTGTTGAAGTCGAATATGCTAGAAGACTACCTAATTACCGGTCATTGATGTGAACTATTAATAGGTATGAGAGAAACCAACAATAATGATGATGGCTCTCAAGGTTTGATAGTACAATCCATGAATGTGAAAACGAAGTTGAAGTCAAACACTCGAGGAATCATTCGATCGAAGGCCAATGATGAAAACTTGTCATCAAATGTGAAGAACTTGCCTTTAAGGCATGCAAGCTCCAAGGTGATGAAAGGGATTTTCTAAGTCATCTTCCTAGATAATGAGTTGAAGTCAATAGGAAATGACTCATCAAAGGAGGGTCGTAATGATTCCCTCATCATCAACATGAAATAAGGAACAAAGTGGAATAAATGAGTATGATCCAGGATTGTGGAAAAAGGTCAGACAATGTATAGGTAGTAAACTGCAGATGAGACTTCTCTTGAACATATCAACGACACGACTCTAGAGTGTGGCAACATTTGACTCAACATAAGACTAAGGGTCATCATGACGAAATGGAATAGTCAGATGAGAGGCAAAATGGATCACCCAAACCCAAAAATAAAAGTGACTGGATGAGGATATCCCAAACCTGAGAGGAGAAACAGTTGAGTGCCATGTTCAAGAGCGACATGATGCCTATACAAGAGATGTTTCACCTTCATTTTTCCCCACTATTTCTAGTGATTACCCCAATTATTTTTAATCACAAGGTTGAAGGGGATACCATATGCTTTTCATATGAGTTCATTATTCGAATGAATTCATCCTAGTAATTTTTGTGAGTCCTAGGAAGGAGAAACTCGGTCTCGTCATGATGACAAGTATTTCGTCGTTTAATTTTTTACGATTCCAACAGAACAGTAACTCAGTATCTTTTTCATATTTAAAGAGTTTGAAAAAGAGACGAAAAATAAAAATCCATCAATTCCATTTTCGTAATTTGTCTCTCGAACCCAAAAAGGTAGAAAACAATATTCGAGAGAACCTCTTGACCATGTGGACCAAGTTGTTATTTTTTTGTAAATAGTCAATCTCAGCCTAAAAAAGGGGTAAATGTATCTTGAGAAAACATCAATTCATTTAATTTAACGAGTTTGAAAAGACACGTACTCGATGATCTTTTCATCTTTTAAGATTCAGAAAAGAGTTTAAAGATGACTCCGGGGGGGTTCATTTTTCGTTTATTTTTAACGAGTCTGAAAAAGAGATAAAACAAAAAAAATGATCACTGTTATCACCAAAAGATCTCGTAACTACACAACGACAACCACACATCACTGATATTGAGAAAAATAATAAAATATTGGTAAAAATGTGTTTAAAAAATTATAAATAGACAAAAAGCATTTATTTTTTTTACCATTTCACTATGAGTAATTTGGAGAGTGCATTTTACCCTAGTTTTCTTGATTGTTTAAGCAAGCGGTGTAGGATATATGGGGAAACATTTAACGAACCATCAACTGCAAGTAAGAGCTCTTCCTTTTTCATGCTTTTCATACCTTTTTCCTGCCATTTCCTAGAGTTTTTGACTACTTAAGGGGAGGATTTGTATTTTTATTATCAGGGACGATCAGCGTGAGTCTGATCATCGAATCCACACTGATTACCCCTTAGCCCAAAAGGATCTTATGTTGCCAGTGTAAACATAATTCTAACTGATGCATTGGATGCAAAGAAAAACTTAGAATGAGAAATCCTCTTCCTTATCTGGTTTTTTTCGAAATTTTACTCCATTAAAAAGGTTTTAAATGTTGTTTATGGTTTATTTGCAGGAGATTTCGATAGTTATGGCCATCAAATGTAAAGAAAGAGGCCATGAGGAATAAGATCACCAAGCTTCCCAAGGCAATGAATTCATCAATGCTTTGAGGGAATATGGATTACTGAAGTTGTTTTGAACCCCGAGACTCAGAGCTCAGGGTGAGATGCTAGAATATCTCATTGGATTATGGGATATTGATCATGAGATCTTCATAATTGTAGATCAAGAAGTGGAACTAGAAGTAGATGACATCTACTTCATCACTGGATTGTCCAGAAGAGGGGAGAGGGTTCAACTCTTTGGAGCTCGTACTAGAGGGGAAAGCACCAATACCTTGACCAAAAGGAATTGCCTAGGTGTAGAAACAACCATGAGTGGAAAGGTAAAGATAACAACCATCAACAACCTTCCCCTCAGGAGGATTCTACACACCACAGACTGTATAATTATGGCACAAGCATTGCATGAGGAAACGAAATCAAAATTCCAATACGCAGTGGATTTGCTTACTCCAACAATGTTTAACTAGTGCGAAGGACTGATGGTCAACATGAAGAAACAACCGATGAAAGGCAAAATAAGATGTTTGAAGCAGTTTGGATTTGGATCAATCTTGATCACACTCTTCTTGGAGTGTGTGCCCCTATTTCGATACCAGTGGGTAGAGGTGGACGATCCAGCTCCACGAGATCTAGAGGTTGCTCAGATTGAGTGAGATCATGCCTCAAGGGGGAGGAGGTAAATAGATGAATTTCCCTCCACCATTCTCTGGCTGGGTATGCCAAAAGTTGACCGTCGTGGATGACTATGCCCATGCTGGGAAATAATTCACAAGAGACCCAAATCTTCCTCTACCACCTGGTGCATTGTGGACCGATGCAGATAAAACTTGTTTCTTTTGCAAATTTTCGAGTGTTATGATTTTTTAAGTGTATTTGAGAGTTTACATATGATAATTTTGTAGATGTGTAACCAGAAAGGCATCCTAGGATGCCTTCGATATCACGCCAGATAGAGGAATATGCTCCATATGAGGAGGGATAATATCCTATAGTATAGATGGAATGATACCTAGAAGTGATTACTCGAGGCATTCCAGAGATGCGACTATAGATGATGTGTTGTTGCAATACCAGAGGCATACAGTAGGAGTATCTGCGAGACTGTGTCGGCTTTTAGGCCGAGTGATTAGATCGGTCTCATGCTATCATGAGAATCATGTGGATGAATAACCTATTCCTAGTCCTATTTTATCTGCACTATTATAGGCTTTAAAAGCCAGGTTTCTCAAAACAGTATTTTTTGAGATTTTGATATAACACACTTTGACAAACTCAATACATATATATCTATATATCTATATATCTATATATATATATTCTATCTATATATCTATATCTATCTATCTATATATATATATATATATATATATATATATATATATATATATATATATATATATATATATATATATATATATATATATATGCTTCTATTTTCTACTTATGCGTTCATATATCATGATGATGTGTTTGATTTATAAGTGATGCAAATGTCTATCTAAAACAAAATTTTCTAATGAATTTGTTAATGTATTCAAATTTCTTGGAATGTGTTGATATGTAATGTAATCAAAATTCTTTTCCAGTAATTGAACACGTAGATACATGCACAAAATTTGTAGATTTCTTATTGAATAATGACCATTTAATTGTATAACAACGAGTTGAGAATCTAACTTGACAACCAAATTTATAATTCTGAGAGAAACTGCTTCTGATAATAATTCAATAACGATATTGCACTAGGCAATAATATTAGTTTCTCATCCTAGAAAAATACCTTGTAGATTGAACAACTTGTGATTAGGGGCAAAGGGTGCCCAAAATACGGAAGATAAGTTTCGAGTGATATGACAAACACCATCAGAAAAATGAACATAATGGTTTGACAACATCTGTGAACCAAGTAAAAGATAAGGTAAGTAGAAGAAACATGTCTTCACACACTAATGAATTCACACACTAATGTACAAAAGTATCAATAGAGATGATCACGTGTAATAATTTTTCAAATAAATCCCATTGTAGGGTTGTGCTAACACATTACCTTCTTAGTCAACCAACTCATAGGCGCCTTTTTGCAAGACACATTTAACAATTTATGGCCCATGCCACATAGGTGAAAACTTCCTAGCTCCCAACTTATCATTGGCTTGGTCATACAACAAGACCAAGTCACCTTTACTGAAAAATCGTGGAGAAATATTTTGATCATAATGAGTTTTAACTCATTTTTTTTGTGCTTCGATAACCATCGTAGCAATATGATGGGTCTCATTAAGCCTCTTGAGATAAAGTAAACATTCCTCTTCAAGTGAGTTAAAGTAATCTCACACTCTATAGGGAGTGTCGCCTCTAAACCATATACCAACTTGAATGGAGTGAAACCAGTGGTTGTCTTAGCTGAGGTGTGGTAAGCCCAAATAGTTGAAAACAAAATGAGATGCTAGTCTTTTTATGCTTTCCAATGGTAAACTGGAGCATAGTAACTAACACTTTATTAATCGCTTCAACTTGACCATTGGCCTGTGGGTAATAAGGAGTTGAGTTATCATGACAAAAACCCAACTGAGTAGTAATCTTTGCCATCATGTATTGACAAAAATGGGATACGTGATCACTAAAAATGGCTTGAGGGACCCCAAAATGGGCTATGACATGTTTAAATAGGAACTGAGCTATAGTTGTACCTTCAGCAGTATATGTGGTCATTTACTCTGCCCATTTAGTAAAATAGTCGATGACAATGATAATATAGCCATACCCCCTGGCCGAGTGAGGGTTACAGGTCATGAAATTGATTCCCCATTTAGTGAATGGGCCTATGGTAACAATTGGGTGTAATGGTGTTGGTAGGGCATGTTGTTTGCAGTTATAAATATGACATTCATGTCACTTTTGAACTGCCAAAATGCAATCCTTGAAGGTATAAGGCTAGAAATAACTAGAGAAAAGGATCTTCTAATAAGTGGCATAACCTAACATATGACCACCAGATGCCCTGGAGTGGTAGTCATTTAGGACTCGTTTAGCCTCTTCAAGTGTTAGACATCTGTGAAGAACATAATAAACACTGACTTGGTAAAATGTATTACCAATAATCCGATAAGGTTGAGACTGATGCTGGATGAGATGACGAGAAAATCGAGACAACTCAGATCAGAAATTATGGGTCTGAAGATAAACAATTATATCGCCATACCATGGGTCAAGGGTACGGATGAGAAAGAAAGTTTCATCGAGAATCTGCTCAGTAAAATCAGTGGAGGTGTTTCCAAAAGGAAGGGCACAAATCAATTCAGCAAAAACTAATGACTTCTTTGATTTAGTGGCAGTAAATGCCAAATAAAACTCTTGCAGGACAACAATCCATTTAGAGTATTTTTCCCCAAGAAACTGATGGGTGAGAATATAAGTCATGGGGTTACAGTCATAAATCACTGTGGTCTTCTGTAGAAAAATATAATGGCGAAATCATTGGACAACATGGACTTCTCCCAAGGAAATCTTCTTGACATGGGAATTTTGAGTTTCTGTGTCAATAATATTTCAGCTCAAATAATAAACCATATGTTCATTGCCATAGTACCATGGAAATTATGCTGTCAGTCACGACCAAGTATAATAAATGATCGCAGTGGTAATTGGGGGGATGCAATAAAGTAGCATTAATGAGTGTTTTATTTATAGCATCGAAATATTGTTGGGAAATTTCATCCAAATGAATGGGATCCCCTTCTTAAGTGAGCAAGTAAATCCCTTGGCAAGCTCAACATAATTAGGGATGAAGCGACGAAGAAAATTGGCCTTCCCTTGCAAACTCTGCAATTGGTGCAGTGATAAAGGAAGGGTAGATTTACAATAGCCTCAACTTTTAAAGGATCTATTCAGATTCCTTCTTTGGACACAACAAAACCAAAGAGCTGACTAGATTCGACACAGAAGGCACATTTATGCGGATTGAGACAAATATTATAGTGTTGACAACGTAGAAAAATTTCTCTAAGGTGGTCTGGATGGTCACGATGCTTAGCAGAATGATCTGGTAAGTCATCTAAACAAGGCTGAACAATGTGTTTAATATCATGAAAGTTATATGGCATCGCTCTCTGGAAGGTAGCACCAACATTTTTGAGATCGAAAGGGGGATTATTATAAGAAAACGTCCCCCATGGATAGATGAAAGTAGTCTTGTTTTGATCAATAGATAATATGCTAATTTGGTTATAAACAGAAAAACCATCCATAAAAGAAAATATCTCACTCCCAACGCACTCATCAATGATCCTATCAATAAAGGGAGTGGGATAATTGTCTTTAGGGCATGCACAATTGATATTGCGGTAGTCAATACAAACTATAATTTTTCCCTTCTTTTTAGTAATATATAGGATATTAGAAACTCAATATGTTAATGGGATAGGGTAAATAAAACCAACCTTTAGAAGTTTTTCAACTTCTCCCTTAATAGCAGTGGCTATTCTTGGATGCACTAGATGAAGTTGTTGACGAATGGGTTTCACATTAGGATAAGTGAGTATTTCATGCACCATGATAGCTCGATCAATACCAAGCATTTCCTCATACAAACAAGAAAATACATCACGAAATTATTTAAAAAGGCCAGTGTAAACCATGATCTCTTCGGGAGAGTAGGAAACCCCACTGTGAATGTTCTCGACAACTCTAGGTTTAACGAAAATGTAGATTGGCATGGTTGAAATAATATTTCCCATATTACCCTCAGATAGAACTTTGTGCACCAAAACAGGTGTTTTAAGTGGACACGTTGGGTTATGAGAAACAAAATTCTCAAGACACAAAGGATCTTACTCAGACTTAGAAGAAACGAGGAACGGTGATGAGCATCATTTGAAGGAGTTTCCTCAAGAGACATAACCTCAAAAATACTCTCATCAGTGGGGAATATCTCATTCAAGGGATCCAGAGAATCCCATGAACCGAGCCAAGGAGATTGCGAATACCTATTCAGGTGAATACTAAGAATAGTATGATTTTCAGAAGTAGTAGTTGTATCCAAAATAACTTCTTGATAAGCTTGTTCCAAAGGACTTAGTAGCATAGCATCACTAAAAGAATCAACCTAATCTAGAGTAGGGATAATCCATGGATCATTTGAGTTTGAGATCATGTTGATCAAGGAAACATGTGGAGGTGGGAGAGAAAAAATTCCCATTAATGCAAAATCTTTGAAAAGAACTACTGCCACGCTCTCATATGGAATATCGGTATTTCCCACATATGGGACATTATCGTTCATAGCACTGGAAGAGAAAAAATTTAATTGATCGATGATGATGATTTTCCCTTCATGAGGAAAACAGAGTATGCAGAATAGAGAGGAAACCACATAGAACATGGAATGAGTCCAACTTTGTCCAAGCAGAGGGTTGTAATTCAGATTTGCATCTACGACTTCTACCTCTAATTCAACAATTTTCGCTTACAAGGTGATGGGAAAACTTTTGAGAATACAATAAGGACGGGAGCCTATGCCATCAAAGGCTTCTAAGGTGTTCAAGGACTGGTTGAGAGGTGGAGAGCCAATGGATTTCGAACATGAAAAAGACATGATGCAAGTGGAAGCACCCTTATAAATGATAGTCTGATGAATCGTCTTTCCTTTTATAATGACTTGAATAAAAAATGAAATTTAATGGAGAAGACGAGGCACATGGTTTCCCAAATCAAAACTGATCAAATTCTCATCGACAGGATCGATTCCTCCTATAGCAGACAATAATTATTTCTATTGCATTAGACAAGTTTTGATAACTTCCAAGGCAGACATCACTGAAGGCGCTTGAGCCAGATCTTTGACAATACTTTAATGTTGAGCATCTCTAACATTTTGATTATAAGATGACTTCCGAAGCACACCTTTAGGAAGTGGTCAGATGAATGATTCATTATTAGGTTTCTCGATGTGAAGAGGACCAGAATTGGGTGGAACAGAAGTAGAAGGTGTATCAATGGCTTCCTTTTCTACCATCTGCTTTTGAGGAGTTTGATAATCTTTCAACCGGTTGGAAACAGAAATAAGCACTATACCACTCATGTAAAACTAAGAACCTGAAGAGGTAGAGGATTGTGGTTGGTCTACCAACTGAGTCTGCTAGAATGAAAATGGCTCTTTCAGTATAGCTGGTGTCCCTTTTAATAAGTGACTAACTTCTACATGATGGGGACAATCCTTGGTATAGTGATCTTCCTCACAAATGAGGCAAGTATATTTAGGCTTATGTTTGGAGGTAGAATCAACAGATGAGTTAGGAGGATCCTATTTCAGGGTATCTGATTTTTCTTTACTTGTACCCTTCTTACCTTTTGAGCCTTTGTATGCCATGGTAGACTAAACAACATTAACCTCAGAGGTTTTACCAGGATTTGATGAAGATTTCGAAGGAGGATTGGATGCTGTATTCGAAGTAGAGTTTTGCTTTGAAGAATATTTATTGGGAGTTTGAGATATTGATCCAATGATAACATAAAAAGGTGGTACATCCAAAGAATCAAAGATGTGGGATCCAAAGATGGCCTCGGAGAATTAGGAAAGATTTCATATAGCATTCCAGATTGGGAATAAAACAAATCTAAATATTGGGCATGATGAATGGCTTGATATTCAGTAACATAATCTCCCATTGCTATGTCTGCAATGATTTTTTTATGAATTATTTGGTAAAACGTTCGGTTAACAACTCATCAAGGTTTGTGAACTTGATGAGGCAATGCCGGCGTCTCCATTCATGGATGTGATCAGAGATATGGGTTGCAATATCCTGTTTTAGAGATGTAAGAAAATGGGTACCAGTTTCATAAGGAGCTGGTAATTGGAAGTGAGTGAGGAAGGCCATGGACAAAGAGTTGAAGTCTGCATAGGTACCTCGAGTTAACTTGATGTACCATTATGGGGAAACACCTGTCAACGTTCATTGAAAGAGGCATAGATGAATAGAATCATCAACGTAGGAATTGGAAGAACACCATAAGTTATATGTCATCACATGGGCCTGAGGGTATTCTTTAGCTTTTGCTTTGAAATTTGGGAAATCACTAGGAATATTAGTGGGAACTAGAGGCTAATAAGGCAAATGTATTATGGGATCATTAGTAAGCCTTGAGACATCAAGCAATTCCATCGTCATTAGAAACAATAATTGTGGGTTGAAAGGCATGTAAGGCCATTGATAAGGCCCATTTTGCGGATTCCACCTTAGTTGGTAAGGGTGTTTCCCCCAAAGTGCAGGATTTTGATGATAAGGGGCTTGATTTTGCCCCGAATAAGGGATAACCCAACCATAAAGTGGATTCTTCCCCCATAAAGGTGGGTTTTTTCCATGGTAAGGCTGATATTGACCTACCATAGGCCAGTGAGAACCATAAGGTGGATAAACATTTTGTGTTGCTTATGGATTGTAAGGTTGCTGCACCTACTGACCCTGGTGATAAAATTGTTGGCCTTGCTACTAGAGGGATTGGCCTTGTGACTGTAAGGTTTGAGCTTGTTAGTATAAAGGTTGGGTTTTTTGCTGCAAGGGTTGACCTTGTTGCTGCAATGGTTGACCTTGCAGATACAAGGGTTGATTTGGTTATTGGAAAAACTGCATTTACTATTGCAAAGGTTGTTGATACTATTGCAAATTTTCCCCCTATTGTTGCAAAGGTTTCCCTTGCGGCTGTAAATGTTATTCATGAATGGTTCCTTGAGGAATTCCTTATTGGTACTGATAAGTTCCAATTGGGATTTGACCAAGTTGCATATAAGGACCTACTTGTGGAATATAAGGTGTATTTTGAAGTGCTTGTGAAGCATATGGAACATAAGATTGTTGGTGGGATATCAGAGCCAAATAAAGTTGTTGATACTAGATATTACTTGCTCCTGCTGGAATATATGATTCAACATGATTAAGAATACCACTAATAGATTAACTCACTCCAACCATGTGAGGTTGTGATCCAGTCATATGGGTTCCACTTGAGACAAGAGGGACATTTGGAAATTGCCCCCCATGCTGTGAATGAGGTGGTGGTACATTTTTCCACTTGATGGGGGAATTGAGGAACTTACAGATGCATTAACTGAAACTATCAGTTGTATCGATATTGTAGGTTGAAACGAAGGTAATGGCTGTGTCAGAATAGCCGGTTGAATCGGAACTAATGTAACAATAATTTTCATAGGAATATGAGAGGTCACATTAGGAATAAACAGACCAGAATTTGGCATAACATTTGATGACCAAATGGGATTTTGGTATAAAAAATAAGAACTGGAATTTTCTAAAACTAGTTGAGCCAAGGTTGCATAACCATGTGGAAGCATAGGCCCACTATTTTCAGGAGGTTTTTGAGATGGAAATCTTCCCACATAAGGAAAACATTCGGGCAAATAGTCATATTTAGAATCATTATACACACTAGGAGTGTGAGTAGTTGAGAATTCTGGAGTACCTCAAGGAGAGGTTGGAAACTCACCTTCTGAACCCATGGGTGGAAACAATTGGTGAGGGTGAATCCAAGATGATGGGGATAACTCTAAAGGTACAGGAGTATCATATGGACTATAAGGTTGCTAAGGAGATACCACCAACAGATCAAAAAGCAAATTCATAGGGTATAAAACAAACCTTTGTGTACTCTCTAGGGTTTCTAGATTAGACTCCTAGGAGGAGGATGGGTCTCGAGGTGGGGGACGAGAAGCAAGGGGTTGGATACTTGGGACAATTCCAAGTTCAAAGCCTTGAAATTCAAGTGACTGTGAAAGTTTAGGATGAACTCCTTATGAAGGCCCTTTAGTATCAAATGATGAAAGGGAGTTGTGAGGTGAATACAATGGTTCTGCCATGATGAATTTATCTCAAGAGCAGAAGGAGAAGAGATGATTTGTTGAGGGATTGTTTTTTAAATTAAAATTTACAAGGAGTTACTCAATGTGAGGTGATGAAGAAACTACATGGGTTCACATATTATTGTTGGAAGTTAATTTTATGACTCAAAACAACAAATAAATGAAAAAGGGTGATATTAGGCAAGAGGGTTTACCAAGTATCTGTGAACTATTATATACACCTTAGATGAAACCAGAGACTTAATGTACAGTGGTTGATCTCCCCGAATGATGTGTTCAGTGCATCACCTTTACAAGGCAGCTGAATCGATTACCTGTGGCTAAAGGATAACAACCTAGTGGGGTGTCCCAATATATACTCAATGGTACAGGGAGCACAAGTCTGTGTTAGCATTGTCTAATGGATAACCATTCGGTGAGAGCATTCCCATATACTTGCCATACTAAAGTTCCTCCTATATACCCGAAAGTGTTAGAGAACCTTCGATATACTTTCTTACTAGAACAAGATTTCACCCCCGGGATACAATGCAAGAAGTTAACGACAAATTCTATGTTTAAAGACACCAGAATAGCTCTCTACCTTATACCTCTAGATATTTGCGTTAGGTTACAAATTATCCTTAGGTTAATTGAGGTAAATTTTAAATTTATCTTGAATTAGGTTTCAATTTTATGGCTCGATGATGTCACCAGAATTTCTATAATGTAGTTAAATGAGAAAAATGAAATATTTTCATTCAATGAAGGCTAAACTAATGAGGGAAGAGAGACAACCAAACAATACATCAATGACAAAAAATACATCAAAACATATCTTTGTAACTTTTGAAATGCAAGATGTAAAAATGAAAACTACTCTTTCACTTTTACTAACAAATGCAATGCCAAAATGCAATCTTATGAGAAACAAAAATCAGTTTTCTTTCACTAAGATGCACTAATCGTTTTGTTCTTTTACTTTTACTTTGATTCAAAATGTAAATTAATGCATAAGAAAACGAAAAACGGAATTCAAAACAACAAAAATAAAAGTTTCATTCACTTTTGGTTTCGAATAAAAATCATTTCAAAATTACTCAAATGAAGAGATATTTTCACTTTTCTTTTTGAAATAATGAAATCAAAATAAACATACACTTTCAGTTTCACCAAAGAAAACAATTGTAATGTTCGTTTCACAATGGAGCAAAATAAATTTTCAAAGTACAAGTGTGATCCAATACTAATGAAGACGACTTCATAAATATGAATCGAAAGCAACTTGAAAATGGTATCCTGATCACCGTAAAACTCCTAAATGGAGGCAACCAATCCCATAGAGACAAGCCAAGTGATGAGTAAAGGGCGACCTAGAACTGGAAACCCTAGAAGATAGTTCAACTTCAATCACACATCAAAAGAATCCAAGAGACAAATTCAACCATTAAAGAAAACAATCAAGGAAAGCACATTGTGATCACACTAGAAAAACACTCACAGAGGTTGATATCCACTAAAAAGAAGAATAAACCTTAATTTTCTTCTAGCCTCAGGGATCAATGCACCTATTAAAGGAAAAGTAGTGATGAAAGGTTGAGCAGCGTGACTGTAAATTAAAAATCAATGGTGGAAACACTTTTGTAAGAACAGAAAATGTGTTGGGTGAGGAAAATGAGGAAAAAAACAAAAATATTCAAAAATCAGGCCAAACTCAACACTCCAAAGCAAAACCCGGTGACTATATAAACTCACAGTGATGCACACAAGTAGAGAAATCAATGGTTGTTAAACTAATCAGAGGATCACTTTGAAGAATAGATGGAAAGGTTATAGCTTCCCCAATGGAGCCACCATTTTGTTGAGTAGGCAAATCCTCTCTTCAGAAATAGACAATCCCTCTAGCCCAATGAGTGGTTCTAGAAATGAACGAGACAATCTACAAGACACCTTCATAAATTACAATCGAAATGAAAAAAGAGGAAGGAGGCCTACCTCGTCCTGATGTTATATGCGCTCCTTTTTTGAATATCTTGATTGCTCGCTCCTAGCCTCAATCCTTACTGCTCATAGAATTTGAATACCTACACAAGAGGCAAAAGAAATAACAAAGCATAAAAGTGAAATACGCATATTCAAATGTAACCCACTTAAAATGTCAAGGAGAATTAATATAAATGAAGCATTGACACAAGAATTTATGGAAAGTGAACCAGCAGTTGTATATATTAATGAACAAAAAAGGAAACATACAACCTAGGCCTTGATGTTAGTATTCCTCCTTTGAGTGAATGTCCAAGTCCAAGCTCAAGCTCTCCAAGCACTCCTTCTCCAAGCCAAAATGAATAGCATGTAGGCACTATCTCAACATAAGGGTGAAAATAATTAGAGACCAACCATTTGGGAATGTAAAAGGATGAATATATAGGTAAGGAGAGGGAGTTAGGATCCCACCAAAGATAGGGTAAGACCCTCATCTCAAGGAGTAAGCCCATCGAGATAACATCAAAATGTAATACTGGGAGAATTTGACCACATCCACAATGAAAAACCTCTAGTTTATCGTTTTGGAAGCCTATAGACCATGAAGATTATTGTCCTCTTTGGGAAAACTTGCCTTTTAGGGATCAACACAAGTATCCAAGTCAAATCTGCATGGGGAGTGCAACACTAGTATGGTGCAACCTGCCATCAGTATGAGTAGGTAGTGTCATTATCACTCTGGTCCTGAAATTATGGTTTGAGCTCATTTCCTCATGGAAGGCTCAAGGCATGTTTTCATTAGTCCTTCAGGGAGGATACAGACTGTATGTTAGGATGGGTACACTATATAATTTCCAAGTTTTGGGCACTTCGGTGTATGACACAGGGAAGTGTAGGAGGTGTGGCAAAATACTATGTAACACCTCCCCTGCCACTCTTTTGTTTGAGGCATGAGGGTTTAATTATAACAAATGAGGTGACTCTCAACCTCCCATGTGACTCTTGATATCCCTCATGGCTCTTGATCCCCTACTATGACTTTTTGAATTCCTATGTGACTTTTGAGCTTCTTCATGACATGAGAACTTTGTAGTGACTCTTCTCATTCCATGTGGGACCCTTGGGCTTCCACACATTTTACATTTTCTAATTTTTGGAAATTACATAATTACATTCCAGAAATGATGTGGCAAATACATCGAAACATATGACTTTGTAATGACAACTTAATAAGTTATGACTTGTCGACGGTGACATAAGAATTCATTTCATCAATGGCAATCTCTTCTCCTTGTTGTTATGACTTTGACTTCTTCATGAAGGATCTTTGTTTTTTCTCTTGTAGCCTCTCGTAGATTACCTCCTGTGAGGATGACCTTGCAATTTTATAACAATAACACCTATAGATGGAGTCCACTAATGACATGCCCACATAAATCCAGAAACCACCTATTCTACCTTTGCTTGCTCATGGGAGATGCTAACTATGGTGAGGCAACATACAAGGTTTTGAGAGAAGGAGGTTGATAATTGCACAACTAAGTGCTATAGGGACACATGGATGTCCCCACTATCGACTAGAACTGTGAAATGCACCATAGGAGGCAAGCCATGACAAGGTATTTCACATTGAGGGGTTTCAACCAGTAAGAGTGAAAGACTAGGCACTGTAACTGCACAATGCGTAGTGATTAAGGGAAAAACTTAGTGAATTGTATAGTTGAGGGACTCAATGACCTAGAAGTGGCCTACTTCTCACTAGAACTATGCAATTTTTAGTAAGAGGCCCATCAGATGAAGGGATTGTGCAATTGGCCAAGTTAGGGAGGCAAGGAGGTAAAGTTTCACATTGTAACTACACAATGCATAATAGTTGAAGAGGAGACTTGGGAGATTGCGTAGTTGGGAAATTTAGTAAAATAGGGAGGTTCCACTATCCACTGCAAATGCGTAATGCCCAATTTAGGGAAAGTTTGGAAAAGGTACTTCATAGTTAAGGGAATTAGTGATGTAGTGAGCTAGGCTTACTCAATGTGATTACGCAATGGGAAGTTATGGAAGGACTAAGGCAAGTGATTGTGTAGTTGATAAAGTTAAGGAATGAGACAATCTTGACTGTTGACTATCATTGCACAGTGATTGCATAGTTAAGCAAGTCAATGATTGAGGCAAGTGGTTGCACAATTTGCAGTTGCAGCAAGAAGAGACCGAGCATTATAATTGCATAATGCATAATTATTGGAGGTAGATACTGTGGAGTATGAAATTACAAGAGGCAAGGATGCTTCATTCTGACTTAAGACTATGCAGTGCATAGTTCTAGGAGGGATAAAATATGGCAAGTTGCACATACATTGAAAGCTCTAAAAACTGACCAAATGTGGGATCGATGAGATAAGAGAGAGAAAGCCCTGAAAACAAGTCCTGGAATACTGATATCACACTCGCATGAAATCAATATAAGATAATATAATGCACAATACCCAAAATCAACATGCATACCTTGAAGCGATATCAAAGTGACACTTATTTCTAAGTGTGACAATTGAAATGTAGCTTTGTGACACTTAGAATACAAGTTATGACCCAAGTGTTGATTGCAACAATAAAGTGTGCTAAGCTATGGGAAAGTGTCTAACACCTATTATTATGATATATGTGACCAGTTAATGCAAAAAAATGTGCTAGTGCTGCCTCTGGTGGTGTGCCAAAATGAAACACATGCAAGAGTACAAATATTTAAAAGTGATACTTGCAACAATAATAAAAAGTGAACACGACACTTGAAAAAGAAAAATAAAGTGAAAAAAATACATGCTAAAGTAAAGAGCAGGAAAAAGAAACACTTTTGAAAGCAAAATAAATAAAAAAGGACAGTCGCAAAAGTGAAAGTGACACTTATGAAAGCAAAAGAGTGCAAAAGTGATAGTTGAGAAAACTCATTAGGATGATGGGACACTTGAAACTAAGAGTGAGGGAGGTTGTCAACTAAAATTTCACATTGACTGTCCTCATGGATGGCACGGTCAGTGCTATTGAGAGTTTCACAGTCATTGTCACTAGGCACTGCGTAGTCACTATATCTAGGGATTCAGGAGGCACTACTTCTAGAGATAGCATAAGCACTACTCTCAAGGAATTCACAATGCTTGTATTCAAGGGTAAACATTGACTACTGAGCTTTCCAGAAGAGGGTGCACTTGAGAATGCATCAAAAGGCTAAGCATGTATACACAAGTGGCTTTGACACTTAGATTCTCAAACAAATACTTGATCACATAGAAAAACAACAACTAACCATGAAGTGAAAATGGAAAACTTAAAAGGGAAGATCATATGATCACAAGGAGGCTCCAAAATTTGAGTGGAGAGAAAATTTTGGATGGTGTTTGTCGCAGTGACAACACTTGGTGACACACTGGAAGAACTCCAACCTCTCTGTTTAGGTCTAGCTTTATGCATAGATTCTATTCTTTTAGGAAGTATTGAC
The DNA here is from genome assembly GCA_031772625.1 of Pinus tabuliformis. Taxonomy (NCBI): domain Eukaryota; kingdom Viridiplantae; phylum Streptophyta; class Pinopsida; order Pinales; family Pinaceae; genus Pinus; species Pinus tabuliformis. The sequence continues at coordinate 494,843,236 of CM062807.1, read as the reverse complement.
TCACGATGTGGATTGCCTTGGCTTACCCATCTATACTAGTTATAGATGTAGTCTCTGCCATCCCATTTATTAGCTAGTCACATTTATAAAGCTTTCCCCATCATAATGTTTCCGATCTAGGAGAAGGGTAATATATGGTTGTGAGTTGAAATAATTAGAGTTTTATTTTCATTTCTAGTTTGTATCCACTACTTGTATGCATGTTCAATACCTCGGTAGAGTCACTACAAGAACACAAGCATTGCTTCACTACTAGTGAGCTTGTTTAGTACCTCAACAAAGTTACTTACTTCACCTAGCTGCACAAGAAGCCTTTCTCTTCTTTCACCTTTTATTTTATTTTATTTCAATATGCTCTCTGGACTTTTATCAATGTTTAAAGTTCCAAGGTGGAAGATGGATCTTGACTTATTGAGGGAAAGAGAGGTTGTTCCATCAGAGACAATTCATATACCTCTATAATTAATATGCTCACAATTAACTTTCCCCTTTCCCTTCTCTACTTGACTGGGTCAACATGAAAACATCATTCAAGTACCATACCGATTCAAGGAATGAAGATCATAAAGTAGATACAGGCATTATGGTTCACAAAGATAGCCTCAACCATCATTATGGATAACAAAAGTCTGAGATAAAAAATCATGGTTCTACTTATAGATTTCCATTTGAATGAATTGTATTTTCCATTCTAACATATTTTAATTCAAAAAATGTGTAGGCCTAAACAAGGAATTGCAAGAAAGAATAGCCAAGAGTTGTTCATCATCACAATAATTTCCTTTTAAAAACTTTGCCACATTTTTCTTTTGAGCCAAACAAGATAAATTTTCATGCATTGTCTTATTTAACCAAAAACAAAATAGAAGACATTGCAAAACAAGAAAGACAAAAACAATACAACAAAGAAATTGAAATGCTTAAAATGAAAGCAACATACAAGAAGAGAAGCAATCAAACACAACAAATGCGCAAACTATATGTGGAGCTAAATGAAAAGTCAATGCAATGGAAAAGAAAACTAAAATGTAACTAGATCTACTACTAATCTAACCAGCTAGAAGGTCGCGGTTAAGTGTAGTCATATTTCCAATGTAGCCACAGAAGCGGCTCCCAACCTACAAATACAAGGATTCAATCAATTAATAAAAATATAAAAAAATGTACAAAGGTAAAGATCCACTTGATTACCTTGCACAAGAAATTGAAGGTCTTTCATAGAGGTAGAAAGATATGCCATACCAATTAACTTTAACTAGTCCACAACCATACCTTTTCGAATTGAACATCAATCATACAAACCTTGAAATCTTCTTGCAAATGTATCTTTATCATGTTTTTATACTTAGAAAACATCATGTAGGATCAAAATTTATTATTAATAACGAATATTTCTAAGTAAGATCTCTCTAGCCATCTGCTCGGGGTAGCTTAGTTGGAAATGGCCATGGAAATGAAGTCTCACCAAACTAGAAGCCTTGGGTTCAAATATTGTGCTATCCCCACCCGATTAGGGTGAGAAGTTGGACATGATGAACATGTAGTCCTACTAAGCTTACAAAAAAAAAAATTAAGATCTCTCTAGCTGATCATTGATTCGATCTTGAAATCCAAAAAAATCCTTTTGAGAGTTTTGAAATTATTGGGAAAATGAACTTTCAATTAACTCAATTGAATTATAAAAGGAATCTTGTGAAGAACAATTCATCTAATCTTGTTTAGGAACCTCATCAAGATCATGAGAACCTAACATAACCAACAACAAATGTTGAAGTGTATCAACTACTTGACAAGTATCTGAATAGTGTGATGATAAATCATAAAAATTTAAGGTCTTGGTAGGATTTACATATATAAAATAATTATCATCAGACGTACCACTGAGAAAATGATTAATTAAAAAATAGGCGTTAAGGGCAGTGTTATGATTAGATCAGTCGGTTAAGGAATAATATTCTTTGTTATATGAATTATAGATGGATTGATTTGACCTGTTTCATGAATGCTTTGAATAATAGAATCATTTTCCTCACATGTTGATTATCCAAAATCACTACCGTGTATCTGATCAAAAGAATTAAAATGAATAATAGTATAGGAAACATGGGAAATAAATTAGGATACAATGGATCAACATGTGTTGAAACAAATTCAACTTATGTATCAACTTGAGAAATTAAATTGTCAAGTTGAGGAATTTGATTCACCAAATCACTCAATCATTCACTAAGTCTCAAAATGATTTCTTGTGCTAGAAAGAAAATGATAAGCATCATAGTACTCATAAGAAAGATAAGTGTTGGCATTATGTTCTCTGGTATGGCTATATGTTATAGATGTTGTACTTGATGGCAACTCCCATGACAAGGCTCTCAATTTATTGAAAAATAAGAAGGACGCAGGAAATCAGTTCAGAAGGTGCGTACCCGCAGGTACACCTTGCAGGGACCGCGTCTAGAGACGCAGGCCTGCCATTCAGGAGGTGCGTCCACCCAGTGCACACATTTCAAGGCAGAGAAAAGCTCACGTGGGGTTTCTTGTGTTTTACTCTTGGTATCTAGCCGACGGTATTGTGTTATTATGGTGTCGGCTCGTGGTATTGTTCCATGTTTTGAGGAGGAACATGCCTATATAAAGCAAAGGAGATCATTTGGTTTTAGTATATGTCTTTGGTTGAATATCTTATGACGCTAGATCTGGTCTAGATCTAAAAAGGCGAATCTTCTGAAAGACTGAGATCTCTTTGGCGCATGATCAGATCTGTAGATCTGACTGTTTGGGTTACTCTTAGAGTCTTGAAATCATTCATACCCGAAGGTACGCAGGTTCAGTGAAAGGCAAGTGCGCCAGGACGCAGTGCAGTAAGAAGAGACCTGCGTGGGGACGCAGGGCAGAGTAAGATTCAGGTGCGTTCGGGACGCAGTACAGTAACAGGCGCACTGCGTGGAGACGCAGAGCATAATAAGGATCAGGTGCGTCTCTGAGCAAAAAGACGCGGAGCGATAGTGTCTCTGGGTGCGTCTTTGCAGCAACAGGACGCGGCGCGATAGTGTTTTTGAGTGCGTCCCTGCAACAAAAGGACGCAGTGCAGTTGAAGGAACAGTGCATGGGCACGCAGTACAGTAGAAGGATACCTGCGGTTGTACGCAGGCAAGCAGAAGGTTAATTGCGTCGCGACGCAGGCCACAGAAGGGAAAACTGCGTCTCTGTCTTAAGATGTTCTGTTGATTGAATTTCTCTGTTAGTTCTGTTATTGCTGATCTGATAACTGTAGTGGACTGTAACTGTTATATACTTGATGGTCATTTGATGCTTTATGAAAAGAAGTAGGGGGTTGTAGCTCCCTTCCAGGAGAAGACTGGAAAACGAGAGAGAGTTGTAGCTCTCTGCAGGTTGCAGCCTGCGTACTGGTAAAGGACTGCACCAGTACAAAATCATTGTAAAAGGAGTTTCTAATTTGAAAGAAGATAGAGACATATTGCAGCAGGTGGTTTTCACCCACATTGGGTTTCCACCTTACATCTTGTGTTCTTTGGTGTGACTATCTGTTTTCTTTGTTCATGCTCATTATTTTATGGTACTGACATGCAAAAATAATTCAAAGATCAAATAAGGAAGATTTATTAAATTGCTAGATAATACTGATTCACCCCCCCTCTCAGTATTATTTCCAACAATAAGGAGTTGATCATTCACATAATTATTTAATAGATATGCATCCTTCAAATGGTGATAATGTTTATCATGATAATCAAAATGATTAGCTTCATAGCTCAGAGCCTCCATGAAAGATATGCATTCCAATATCAAGTTTGGTATAAGAGGCTTTCATGCAGATGAATCAACCAAAGAATAATTCTCTATCTAATAATAAATCATATCTTGAAAGTTATGAAAATTGACTTGGAAATGATAACAATATTTCAATAAGGGTTTCACACACAATGAAACAATCTAGAGTAAATAATTTTGCAAGAAAATACAAATTTGACATATTTTTGGGATCTCATCAGGATCGCGAGGACTTGGCATAACCATCAATGCAAGTTGAAGTGCTGCGAGTCCCTAACAAGTATCAAAACATTTAAATTTTGAATAGTTACATTTTGAGACCTAAGTTAGATTGAAATTACATGTGGACAACCACTATCAATTAAGTCAACAAGATCGCTATTATTGAGATGACAACCATCTACATCACTGGTTTGATCAGATCTTACAACTTCAACAAATAGATTACTCAAGTCATAAGGTTATTCTGATTACATATCTAAGGATATATATACCAAAGGAATATCATGAGCAACCTAGACTGAAGAATTATCTTTACGCAAGATTGGAATTTTTGAAGAATGGGATGGCTGCTTGATGATTTGATTAATTTCCTCTTCAGCATATGCAACCTTCCCATTTTGTGTCAATTCAATATCCTACTTATTGGATTTTGAATTCGAAGAGCATGACCTATTTTCATCACAAGTTAATTCATTACAAGAAGTAGGATACAAGGGACAATGAGTTCGAGAAGAAGTGTCCATAACATAATCTTATTTGACCATATCATATTATTGATTTAAACCTTTCAAATCGAAGCCTTTTTGAGGAATCAAGATATCAATTGATGTACTTGGGAATTGATCACCATATACATTAACAAGGTCATTTTGATTAGAACTATGACAACCCAAGGCTTTAGATTGATTAAACATATTTATTTCATTTGATTGACTGCCGAGATCACTGTATTTTAAATCAACCAAGAATGAAGGAAAATCATCTTGACATGGAGTATTTTGAAAGAGAGAAGAGGTATTAAGATTATCTTCACACTCCCATCCCCCTACTTGTGGAATGTGACCACCTTGTACTTGATCACAATTTGGACAAGCAACCTGAAAATCAAAAGTATTTGAAGAAGTATTGGGTAGAGTAGATTGATTAGGAAGATCATTGATCAAGGTACAAAGGATCATAACATATAAATGGTTGAGGAATATAGGTGTCCCTTGAAGAAACAACACTCTTATTAATGTTAGATTTAGGAATTCGGTTATGTACGTTAATATAATTTGCGAGAATCAAGGAACTAATCTTCACCTTTGGTTTTCTCATGCAAAGAGGTAAAATGAGGATGGGATGAATGGATCAACAATCTGATTTTCAGACTTCTCAACTTCAACAATAGCACCAAAAAAAACCTTGTTAGGTAATGAAAAGGGAGGAGGATAAGGGACAAAAGGAACAATAGGTTTCTCCCCTAAGATTAGGGGTGTCTCATGATTAACAAGATTTTGGAGAGAATTATTTACCAAGGATTCAAATTCAAATTGTTTTAAGGAGATTCAAGAACCAAAAGCAGAAACTTTCCTTTGAAAAAATCCCACTCCATATCATCTTTAGGAGACTCATAACACAGATGAAGAAATATATTAGCAAAATCCTCTATTAATTCATTAAGATTGATTCTAATTTGATTAATTATTATTTATAAACATCTCTTGGAGTACTTTTTCACCTCAAAGTATTAAAGGGACGGGCTTCTATAATGTACATTTATGCTTTACATAATTCATGTATTCCCATATATCTTAATGAAAAAGTTCCACATACGTCCAAACATTTTCTCTTATATAATAAGACCATGATCTCTTGTTACTGCCAGTGCACACCACATTTCTTTCTCCAAATCTAGATATATTGTTAGAGGATTCCATATGAAATGATGTCTTAATGGTTCTAACCCATGTGTGGTTGCATTTACCCTTGATTTCCAATTTCCCTAGCTCTAGTCTATGAGAATTTTGAGAATTTACACTTATTACGCATGGTTGTTCTTCAACCTCTGCCATGCATATCAGCCTATAATAGCGACAATTAAACAAAAGAGGATCCCCCCCCATTAGTTTCAATGGCTAATGACATCACCATTTTAGTTCGTTGTTTGTATAAACACACCAGCCAATAGAAAAGGCAATTGAGCATAAAGGGTTCCTTTATATGTGGTGTGAACATGTCATCCAAGTCTGGTATCTTTGTCCACGTGTTTTCCTTCACATCATAGATAAACATCCATGTAATCCTATTCGAATTAGGCCCACTTAGCATGCACCAATTTTTCTGAGAAAGGAAATCCCGATCAAGAAGTGTCACAGAGCGATTGGCATTCCCTACGGTACCATCAAAATATTCTAGGGGTTGGGTGACATGGTATTATAGACAATTATTTTGGGGAGTTTTTGTTTTCGGTGACCCTTGAAGCACATGAATCCATCATCGGAAGACAAGTACAATGACTTTGGGCAACTGAAAGGAGGTATCCACCTAGATGTGCCACGTGTCTCATCATGTATGAAGAAAATGGAATTTCCCAGTGATATGGTTGTTGGGAACCAATCGATGAGATGGGAATGAAGGAAGAAATTTGGTACTGGGCGCTCATACATGGAAGCATGACAGTGGTCTAACGATAACAAGGAATTAAAATATTTACAAACTAGTCTTAGCCTCACCAATTATTTGAGGGACAAACCTTTAAAGAATCACACTTGTAGATAAATGGGAATTTTATCAAACATAATATTTTATTATTGGTAGTGATCTTGTGTCCATTACTATTCTCGCACCCATCATTTGAATTAGCGAGAATAGTTTGTAACACAGAAATCAACATCTTTACATGGAATGGAACTTTGCAGCAAAATATGATAAATTCTAAATATAATAATCTACAATCTAGATAAAGATAATAGTCCAAAACTATTAATCCCCAACTCACTTTCTCATACACGAAAAATAATCTCAACAAAATTGTATGAGAGAAACGAAAGAGGAAGAGAATTTACCAATGCATTAAAAGAACTATGCACTCTTTTCTCAACCATGTTTTCTTATCCTCATTTATATATCTAGGTTACATTACAATGTATTATATTATATTTATAATTTCAAATTGATATATAATTAGAATCATTTAATAGTTATATATAATTAGAAAAAAACTAGGAAATAAATATGGAAAAACAAATAGGCAAACGCACGTACATAAAAAAATAGAGTCTAATTTATAGATTAAACATGTTAAATTTAAAATATTTACAACCATATCAAAATAAGACTCCAATAATTTATAGATTACACATGTTAAATTTAACATATTTACAACCATATCAAAATAAGACTCTAGTCATTGTTATTCACTGGATGATATTTAGTATAGAATGCTTTTTGGAAATAACCATTCTATTCATGTTCATATATAAAAAAATAGTGGTTTTCTTTAATTTTAGTATTAGATGAAACATCATGTTTAGTGAGAGTATTCATACAACAACTCCAGTTAAATTTAGATAAAGAAACAAAATTTGTTTAAAGTTGATTGATTCGATTGACCATGTGAATACTTTGAAACTGACACTTGGTAGAAGTCTTGAAATAATGGTCTTAGTGGTTGTGTGGTCGTCAATGTATTTACTATTTACAAATTAAAATTCTTCAGATTTTTATAAATATACTAATTTTCCATTGAAGTGGATGTTGGAGATGAGTCATTCTTAACAAGTAACCAGAAATGAGGTAAATCTTTTGCTTCTCATTTATTGCATTTTCATCACTTGGAAGAGTTTAGAACTGCAATATTGCCTCTCTTATTTTTAACAGAATATTTTTAATTATTATTCACTTGTGAAGATCTCATGGTTTATGAGTTTGACTATTGGGTATTTAAATGAAGAAAGAAAGTATCTTGAGTTAGATGCTCCTGGTTATAATTCTCTGCATGCATAGCGAGAAGGCAACAAATCCATTTGGATTCTTGTCTGTAAAGGATTTGAGAGAAGAAGGGCTTGTCAATACTATTGTTGTATATAGTTTTCAAATGTAATTAGAAAGCTAAATTATGATCTTTCAAGTGCATCTGGTGAATAATATTTTCACTGTTGGAGGGTAAATTTTGAATTGTTTCTTTTATTCCAAAAGCATTGAAAACAACACGAGGATTTAAGAGGTACAATAATTGGAAATTGGTGTTGTGGTTGACTGGTTTTTCTGATGGTGGAAATGGATTCAGCACCATCAAGAACCTAGAGCACCCAAAACCCTAAATCAAAATTTTTGAAAGAAATAGAGCATAGCCATGAAAAGAAAATAAATTGCATCTACATTTTCCACATTAAAATACAAATACCAATTCCTAGAGTGACATATCCATCTCTCTTTGAGCATCTCTATTTAGAGAAAAAAAATTGAGTAGGTTACAAAATTTAAAATTATTTCTTTTGTTTCTTCAGGGTTTGATGAGTCCAAGTGGTGTTTCCCTTTCTAATCTGATAAGCTAAGGCAGTGTGGTTGTAGGCGATGTTGACTGTTTGAATCTGAATAAGCTAAGGCAGTAAAGTGTGATGGTGGGAAAATAATTATCTCTGACAAATTTCTACCATATTTTCTCAAAATCATACTAGAATTTCCATTGTTTTCTAACCAAAATTGTGGCCTAGTTAGACTACGGCTCACATTGATAATTGTTGGCCTTGCAATCCCAAGTGGGAGCACCACAATAAATTATTGGCAGTCTGTGCCATTTGTAGGCATACCCATAAATAAACTTGGTGATGGAAAATTCATTCATTGAAAATGAAAGCACACATTTTGATCCAGATTTAAACAGGAACGCAACAAATTACAGAGATAACCATATACACAAAGATGCAGCGGAAATAATACTTCATTTCATTAATGGAAAATACTGACATATGCTTACAAAAAGAAATGGCAATAAACTAGCTAGGGCGATGGTAGCTTATCTCTGAGAAGAGATGTGATGGCTACATGCCTCTGAACTGTTCTGAACTGTATTACAATGAGGCTCGAAGGCCTATTTATTGTTGAGAAACAATGGAAAACCCTTCACATACCGAAACCTAACCCTAGAAGATGAAACGCCAAATTGTGGGCCCCGTTTGGGTAAATTGGTACATCAATTTCCCGGGGTCGTAACTTTGGCATACGATCTCCGTTTGACGCGTACGATAGCTCGTTAGAAAGATCTATCCGAGTACTACCACTTTGGGAGGCAACAAAGGGCTCGATCACCCTAGAATTCCAAAAAAATGTCGTTTAGGGCCTCAAAACGGCTCCGGAAGTTCAGGACCCGAAAAACTGCTAAAAATAGTAAATTGTGCTACAATTAAGGAAACTGAAAATGCTGAGAAAGACCATGGTGGGGGTCCAGGTGGACCTGGCAGGTGGCCACCAATATCCACCTGGATCATTCCTCCCCCCTTAGGAAGCAATGGTCCCCATTGCGTTGAGCTTCTCCATGAGATGAGGAAACCTTTGCTGAACTTGTTCCCTGGTGAGCCACTTGCCCGGCTGAAGGAGTTGGCCTGCTTTGACAACTCGATACAGTTGGATATGCTGTTGGCGAGTGTTCTTGATCTGTGTGTCCATGATCTGATCAGTTGCAGCTTGTTCCATGCAATCTGGATTTAATTCTGTGGGTTTGAGCTGTTCTGCAATGTCGGATGTGTCTAGCAATGGTGGAAAGTATGGCCGAAGGCGGTCCACATTGAACACTGGGTGCAGGCCAAGGAATGGGGGAATGCTGAGCTCAAATGCATTGTCTCCCATAGCCTTAGTAATGGTGTAAGGACCATATCGAAGTGGTCTCAATTTCCGATAGGCTCCAGTAAGGCGTTCCTTTTGCAAATGCAACCAGACTTTGTCGCCCACCTGAAACTTGTGTGGCACCCGGCGTTGATCATGTCGCTGCTTGTACTTGGCATTTGATTTCTCAAGAATGTCATGGACCTGCTGGCGAATATGTTGGATGCGCTCAATGAAGCTGGTGGCCTTATCTGTTTCGGACTGGACATGAGCTGAATTCATGTGAGTAGCTGCAAGTGGCATGGCCACATCAATGGGGCATAGTGGCTGGAATCCTAAACCCACATGAAAAGGGCTATGGCCAGTGGAGCTGTGAAGAGCTCGGTTGTAGCTGTGCTGAACATAGGGGAGGCTCTCGTCCCATATGCGTGGATGCTTTGAGTTATACATGCGCAGAATGTGCACAATCATCCTGTTGACAACCTCTGTCTGGCCATCAGTTTGAGGATGGAAGGCTGTGGACTTCGTGAGTTTGGTGTCCAGCATTGACCAGAGACTGGACCAAAATGTGCTGAGAAACCGACTGTCCCGATCTGAGATGATAGACTGTGGGATCCCAAAGTGCACCCACACTCGTTCAAAGAAGAGTTTAGCAGTGGCTTCTGCTGTGATATTCTTCTTGCAGGCCATCATAATGGCCATCTTTGAGAACCTGTCGACGACCACAAAAACACAGTCATTTCCATGCTTAGTGGAAGGAAGGCCTGACATGTAATCCATGGAGATGGATTCCCAAGGTCGACTAGGGGTAGGCAACGGGGTATAGAGGCCTTGCTTCTTAATGGTCGGTTTGGCAATGGCACAGGCAGTACATGATTGGATGTACTTCCCAACATCCTGTCGAAGATTCGGCCAATAGAAATAGTTTTGCAGTACTGCCACTGTTTTCTCAACCCCGAAATGCCCAGCAGCCCGACTGTAGTGTGCTTCCCAAATCATCTTGGCACGCTCGCTTGAAGGAACACAAAGGTGACCGAGGTGGCATAATAGGGCATCCTGGAGGTGAAAATCTGCAACCTGCCGACCCTCCAAGAGTGTCTGGTATGTGTGGCCGAATTCTGGGTCGCTTTTGTAGAGAAGTGGCCAATCAGAAGTCTCGTGCCCGCAAGAGTTGAGCACGGTGGTTAGCGCCATGATCGGTGGTCGACTGAGGCAATCTGCAACATTATTGGTGCTGCCCTTTTTATACTTGATATTCAAGTGAAACTGTTGCAGGTATGTAGACCACTTCTGATGGCGATCATTCTGCAATTTCCCTTGGGTCTGTATGAATTGCAGAGGTCGGTGGTCTGTGTGGATGACCGTTTCCTTCCCCAAAATGTAATGCTTCCATTGTCGGCAGGCCTGTACAATGGAATACATCTCTTTATCATAAGTGGGGTACTTCCGGACTGTGTCTGAAAGTGTTTCACTGTGATATGCCACTGGATGTCCATGTTGAGTAAGGACTGCCCCAATAGCATAGTCAGAGGCATCTGTCTCGACCTCAAATGGTTGTTGTAAATCTGGTAACGCGAGCACTGGTGTCGTGCAGAGGCGATCCTTCAACTCCCTGAATGCCTTCTGTTGAGATTCAGACCAAAAGAATTTTGCTTTCGCCCCGCCCTTGGTGACTTGACTCAAGGGCCAAGAAATATGAGAAAATCCCAACACAAACCTGCGGTAGAAGTTGGCAAGACCTAGAAAGCTGCGGAGCTCTGTTAGAGTGGTTGGAGAGGGCCAATCCCGAATGACTTTGACCTTGGCTGGATCGACATGCACCCCCTGTTCATCAATGATGTATCCCAGATACTGGACCTCGGTCATGCCAAAAGTGCATTTCTCCAAATTGGCACATAGCTTGTGTTGCCGCAGTGTTTGGAGAACCTGTCGGATGTGGTGGAGGTGCTCTTCCCAACTCTGGCTGAAGATCAGAATGTCATCCAAGTATACTACTACAAAGGAGTTGGTGAATGGCCGCAAGATGTCATCCATTAGCCTCATAAAGGTTGCAGGAGCATTCGTCAATCCGAAAGGCATGACCAACCATTCGAAGAGGCCCTCCTTGGATTTGAAGGCAGTCTTCCACACATCTGAGGGTTCAATTGGTACCTGGTGATATCCTGACTTCAGATCGATCTTGCTGAAATATTTCGCCCCCTTTAGTTGGTCTAGGAGGTCATCAATCCGCGGGATCGGGTACCTATTACGGACAGTGATCTTGTTCAGCGCTCGATAGTCAATACAAAGTCTCCACGTCCCATCCTTCTTCTGTACCAACACTATCGGGCTCCCACAGGGCGAAGAACTCGGACGGATGTGACCTTTCTGTAGGAGCTCCTGAATCTGCCTCTTGATTTCATTGTTCTCCAGAACGGAGCGCCGATAAATTGGTCCATTGGGTAGCGGCGCACCTGGGGTCAGATCAATGGAGTGCTTGACTTGACAGTGCAGAGGAACCCCTGCCGGGGAGGTGAAGATGTCTTTGTACTCCTCCACAATCTTGTCCATTTGTAGCTGCCGTGCAGAGGGACCTCGTTTGGAGGCCGCGGCCACTGTCTTCTTCTTCCCTTGAGGGCGTATCATCAGGAAAACAAATTTCCTGGTTTTGGAAATGATCTTACTGCATTGTTTTGCAGTAATCAAAGAGATGGCGGCAGGTGGTGGTACCTCTGGTATCCTGAACAACTTATTTCCCAATGTAATAATAACAGCACGGGGCCTTGATTCATACACAGCATGTCGCTTCCACAAGTATGGTTGTCCTAGTAATACATCACAAACTTCAAGGGGAGCAATGTCACACAATACCTCATCCGTGAAGGGCTTGATGTTGTATGGAAGGCGACACTGCTGGCTCACGCGAAGATCTCGCCCTTGGTAAAGCCACCCAATGGTGTATGGTTGTGGATGTGCTGTGGTCGGTAAGCCCAACCGCTTCACGACCTCTGCCGAAATGAGGTTCTTTTGACTCCCGCTATCAACAATGAACTGTATCGGGGAGCCCTTGACCCACATCTGGGAGTGGAAGAGACGCTCCTCCTCCTCTGGATCTTCGGGTTCATTTTTCTGGATCTTTGCGGTAGCAACAGTGGCGCTGGGATCCGCATCAATGATCTGCTTCCCTTTTTCATACCCCTTATCGGGTTCTGACTCAGAGTCGGAACATGCATCTGATTCTGAAACCTTTAGCTCAGCCACTAGTGACTGTTTGGCCCGACACTCACTTGTGTTGTGAGTGGAGCTCTTATGGAACTCGCACCATTTTCCAGTGTCCTTTCTCGGCTTCGCGGCGTTGCTCTTTGCTTGCAGCTTCAGCTGGTTGTCTTGGGCTGTCCCGCCTTGGCTTTGTCCTTTGTTCTGTGGCTTAGGGGCACCTTTCCCCTGCTTTGGATTCGCAGATCCAAAGTCTCGCTTCTTTTGTTTAAACTTCTGCTCGACTTTGACGGCATACCGGTATGCTGCGCCGAGCGAGGGGATGTTTAGGAACTGTATTTCTTCCTGGATGTACTTGTGCAGGCAGCCACGGTATTTGAGTATCAAATGTTGCTCCGAATCCTTGATACCCAACTTTGTGCGAAGGGTATGGAAAAGATTGGTGAACTCCGGCACATCTTGGTCCCTTCCCTGCCGCAGCGTGGTCCACTTTATGTATTCATCCTCATAGCTTCCGACAGGGTAGTACTACTCCTTGATGGCATCCCGGAACGAATCCCAGGTGGGTGCGGCTGAAAATAGTGAGCCAGTACTTTCATCCTTCTGCTCGCAGTAGGTTTCCCACCAGTCCTTGACGTGGGGGGCTGCTTTGAGAAGAGCAAAAACAATCTTTTCCCGACTCGAAAATTCATGAACAGAAAAATAACCCTCTAGCAGATTTAACCATTTATCTACGGCATCGGCGTCTATCTGACCCTCGAATATGGGGATTTCAAAATTAACTTGTACCTTAAAGGGTGTGGCGTTTCCAGAGGAGCTGCTGGAAGCCGATGCGCCGCTTCTGGGTAGCCGCTGAAGGATCTGCGCAAAGTTGTCCATCATCGCGTTCCGTTGTCGCTCGAGCACTTCTTCGAGCAAGATTTTGATGGGATCTCCTGCCCCCTCGTCTTTCTTCTCGTCCGCCATGGGAGGCCGTCGGGATTTGCGAGGCTGGTCTTGCAAAGGTTCAACCAGTTCAAGCCCTAACTCCTTATATCCCGACCTTGTTGGGGACATGCAAAGAAAAACAGAGAAAAAGCAGACCGCTCTGATACCACTGATCCAGATTTAAACCGGAACGCAACAAATTACAGAGATAACCATATACACAAAGATGCAGCGGAAATAATACTTCATTTCATTAATGGAAAATACTGACATATGCTTACAAACAGAAATGGCAATAAACTAGCTAGGGCGATGGTAGCTTATCTCTGAGAAGAGATGTGATGGCTACATGCCTCTGAACTGTTCTGAACTGTATTACAATGAGGCTCGAAGGCCTATTTATTGTTGAGAAACAATGGAAAACCCTTCACATACCGAAACCTAACCCTAGAAGATGAAACGCCAAATTGTGGGCCTCGTTTGGGTAAATTGGTACATCAATTTCCCGGGGTCGTAACTTTGGCATATGATCTCCGTTTGACGCATACGATAGCTCGTTAGAAAGATCTATCCGAGTACTACCACTTTGGGAGGTAACATAGGGCTCGGTTGCCCCAGAATTCCAAAAAAACGTCGTTTAGGGCCTCAAAACGGCTCCGGAAGTTCAGGACCCGAAAAACTGCTAAAAATAGTAAATTGTGCTACAATTAAGGAAACTGAAAATGCTGAGAAAGACCATGGTGGGGGTCCAGGTGGACCTGGCAGGTGGCCACCAATATCCACCTGGATCACATTTATATATATGTAAAGTAGGTATGAGATAGTTCTGCCTCGATACCTTATTAACATAAAAGGAAAATTAATAACTAATTAATATTTTAGAAAAATAATCCCGAAGGATTAGTTAACTTTCCCCCCTTAATCCAAAGGGAAATTTGACATGCCAAATAACATTTTTAACTTTTCACATCCTAATGATTTGGTAAAGATATCTATGATATACTCTAAAGTAGGAAAATGTCTCAAATGAATTACTTTGGCCTCTACATAATGTAAAATCAAGTGATATTTGATATTGATATGTTAGCTTCGATCATGAAACTTAGGTTTCATGTCCAATTGAATTGTAAAAGAGTTTTCAATGAATAGAAGAGTTGAAGGCTTTGTTTCTCCTGTAGATCTTCAAGTATTTTTTGAAGCCAAATTATTTATTTTATAGCTTGAGTTGTTGCAATATATTTGGCTTTAGTAGTAGAATCAACAAGAACAAAATTCTTTCATGATCTCCAACTGATAGTTTTTGATCTAAGATTCATCAAATAACCAAAGGTAGAGACCCCATGCTCCTTATCTCCATCAAAATCGAAATCTGAATAACCAATCAGATGGAAGTCTAAAACTTTGGAGTATTTGATGCCATATGGCTGAGTATATTTTAAATAGTTGAGCACTCATTTTTTTGTGATCCAATGACCTTCATAGGGTTGACACATATACCTAGAAAGTATTCCTACAACAAAATCTATGTTAGGACGAGTAGTGGTAAGAAAAATAAAACTTCCAACAACTTTCA
Organism: Pinus tabuliformis; assembly: GCA_031772625.1. Classification (NCBI taxonomy): domain Eukaryota; kingdom Viridiplantae; phylum Streptophyta; class Pinopsida; order Pinales; family Pinaceae; genus Pinus; species Pinus tabuliformis. Next base: position 494,827,941 of record CM062807.1, on the reverse strand, counting down.
TATACATTGTTGGATCTTCAAATGCACTTCCTTCATTTGAAGTTAGCTTTAGGTCTTGCTCCATTGGAGTAGAAACATGATCACAATCTTTCATTCCAAACTTATTGAGCAATTTTCCAATATACTTTTTCTGATAAATAAAGATATGCTTAGGTTTTTATCAACTTCAATTCCTAAATAGTAATTAAGAAAATCCAAATATGTCATATAAAAAAAAAATTTGTAGCTCCCTTTTAATAGATGTTATCTAATCATCATTGTTCCTTGTGATCATCCAATCACCAACATAGACAACTAGATATATAACAAAGCTTCCGACTTTATTAACAAAATGAGTTGCAACATCGAGGTCAAAAATCTTATGCTTCAATTTGAGAAGATGTTCGATTAACTTTTCATACAATGCACGGGACACTTGCTTCAAACCATACAAAGTTTTCACCAATTTACCTACATTGCGTGTTTTTCCTTTAACAAAAAAATCCTCTAGCTAAAACATATAGACATCCTCCTTCAAATACCCATTCAAAAAGGTATTTTTTTACATCCATATTATGTATTTTCCATCCCTTTAGAGCTGCAAAAGAAAACAAATTTCTAATGGTGCACCATTATCTATAGGAGAAAACATTTTGGTTGCTAAACACCTTCTTATTCTACATACCCCTTTCTATGAGTCTTGATTTGTACTTGACAAGTGAAACATTTGCCTTATACCTTATTTTATGAACTCACTTACAATGAATGTATTTGATGCCAACTGGAAGATCCACCAACCTCCAAGTGCCATTTTTAATGAGAGCATCATACTCTCTCTACATTGCATCTTTCCATTCATCACAACTAGTAGCTTCTTCAAATGAAGTAGACTCACTAATAGTAGAATAATTAAATTCACAATGATGAGAACTATTACTTGAACTTGAGGTAACACTTCCATCATTTCCTTTACTCTGTTTAGAAAAACTCCTTATATGAAAATATTCATATTTTGTCGGAAATGTCCTGCTATGTGTTGATCTTCGTAGTCATTGTTGTGGTGGTTGCTCATTTTGAAAATAAAATTCTAGAATAGTCTCTTCAAGAGCAATATTTGATCCTATAAAAACATTATTATCATCCAATTTTTCTTCAGGAAAAACATTATTAGCATTCAATGTTAAAGGTGGGAAATTTACTGATGGAAAATCCATAGACTGATCTAGAATGGGAATCCCCCCTTCAAGATGTGGAAGATCATTAACCAATTCATAATAAAACTTCTTAGAAGTGAATTTATCCAAATTACTGAGTTGTCTATCAATAGTGGAAGCATCTTTAGCAAATTCAAGAAAAATTACATCTCATGAAATAACAAATTTCGTGTTCTCCTCATCATACAACCTGTAAGCTTTGGAAGTAGTAGAATATCCCAAGAAAATACATTTGTGACTCCTAACACCCAATTTCTTATGTTGAAGTTTAGCAATCAATGCATAACATAGAGAACCAAAAACTCTAAAATGTTGAATAACAGGAAGACAGTTATACCACATTTCATAAGGAGACTTATTATTGATGATAGAATAAGGAAAAATATTGCGAATATAGGTTGCACAAATTAATTATTCTCCCGAAAGCATCAACTTAACACTGTTAGAAACACATCATTGATCTTACCATAATTAGCAAAGTTCTGTTCATATGTTCTGCAACACCATTTTGTTGCAGTTTATAAGGAAATGTAGTTTGATGTTTGATGCCATTGTTCTACAAATAATTCTCAAAACCATGAGATGTGTATTCATCACCATTACCAGATTGTAGTGAAAATGTTGAGTTGAGTTTCATTTTTAATCGATAAATGATTTTTTTTAAAGTTTCAAAAACTTGTGATTTTGTGATTTCTCTTTTAACAGATAAACCCAACGCATCATTGATTAGTCATCAATAAAAGTAAACATATAGTTATTACCATTGGCAGATGGAATTGTCATAGGCTTAGATAAATCAAAATGTATGAGATCTAACTTGTTGGAAGCTCTAGAAGTAGATTTATGAAAGTGTTGCTTATTGTTCTTGCCTAAAATACAAGCATCACATTGAATAAGTTTTCTTGTAAGAGTAGGAAGCCCTTTAATGCCTTTCTATTTCATAAGCATGATGATATCATAATTTATATGACCAAAATGAGCATTCCACAACAAACTAGAAGACAAAGTATCACTTTGTTGTGTTAAATGAGTAGAATTGAATGTAGATCATGAAGTGCCTTTTAGGTTTCAATAGTTTATCTTCCTCAACACAAGTCATAATAATCATATTATCATATGCTCTATGGATTTCAAATACACCATAAAACATATGTATAGAATGCCCTTGCTTCCTGATATGTATGAGAGACATCAAGCTTCTTTCAAATTGAGGAATGTAAAGAACATCTTGTAAAATATAATAAAAAAGTCATGATATTTTCAATCGAATAGATCCAATTCTTGAAGGATTTACTTGTGATTTATCAGCAAAATAAACTACTCCATCAATATTATCACTGAAAGTTTCAAAAAAATCTCTTTTGAAGGCTATATGACAAGTGGCTCTAGTATCCAATATCTAAGTATCTCGCCAATCAGAGAAAGTAGTGCTAAAGACATCATCTATATTGAAATTACAATGTGCAATAATATAGTGAGCACATTTTGGTGCTTTTCCTTTTTCAAGAGGTTGTTATTTCTCATGGTTTTGTTTTCTCTTCTCAGTAATATTTTCCCAAGGAGTGTGACAATTAGGGGAAATATGACCAAGTTTACCACATCTATACCATTTAACAATTTGTTTTATGATTTCCAGCTCTGAATGGGAGTCATAAAGTTCTTTTAAATTCTATAATGCTTCAAATGTTGTGGTGCTAGAAAGAATATGTCAAATTGTATTGTAGCCATCACCTAAGCACTATTGTTTTCTTATGGTCATTATTAAATAAATCATTCAGTTTTAGTTCAATGGGTATGATTGTTTTATTTCAAGAACTTTTGTTTGAATGCTAATAATTTATGCTCAAATAAAATTGTGTCAAGCTATCTTGCAAGGTTAAATGTGAACAAATTTGAAACTAACTGTAGCATATGAACAAAACCTTATTGCTTTAAGCCACTAGCTATCTACCAGGTTAAGGTAATAAGTGTTGTGTGCTATATATGTCATATTATTTGTATTATTTCAATATTGTGGCATGAAATTATTGTTCTTATGCAATTTCTCCACTTGAATTTGCAGGTGTTAGCAAGTAGATGTCTTTTAACTATTTAGTAGGTTTTTGTTTGTAACATTTGTTTGAACAAGGATTAAGTACTGGAACTATTTCCCTCGCCTATTACCTTTATCTTATTCTAAATTCAATATTTTTTTGTTTCTTTTCCCTTTCGTTTGGATCTTTCTCTTGATTTGGGTAAGGTTCTATATCCCATCCTGATTGAGATGGATAAGTCTCCTCTTATTGCATCTTAGAATAATTTTGTATTTGCAGTTTTTCTTTGCATTAGTCCTCTCTCAAAGAGGAAAATTCATTGTGGTTTGATCAAGCCTTCAAATTGATCAAACCTTTTTCTTGATCTTATTCTTCAATTTACTTCATTAAAGGGTCAATATAAGGGAAACGTAATCTATTGTATATTTTGTATATGCATTTGTTCCTTTATTTCACGATTGTTTAATTAAGATCTATGTATAGTTTTACAATTTATTTTCTTTGTAATATTTAACTAAATGAATAACTTTAATAATCTAGTTAGAATTAAGATTTTCTTTTACTTTGATTAGATAGTTTATAACTTTATTAAAATACTAACATTACTTAAGATACTAATTTTTGACATTATAATAATGACATTGTAGAATATAACACTTAGAGTTAGATCTAACATTTAATTAAATAGTTAGTCTATATTTTATGATAGGAATATTAGGATTAACCCATAGTGAAATATATACATCCTAGTTAACATTAAGTTTTATTATATGATAAAGTAACATAGGTATATTGTAGGCTTACACTAGATTAGATTTAATATTAATATATATATCATAGTGGTTTAGTGTATTTAGTACTACATCAGTAGCATTTAGGAATAGATTATATATAATGGATTATACATATTAGATTTAGTATTTTAGAAATATATATAGTTTAGTTAGTTTGTATTAGGATTATGTATTAAGTAATATTATTTAGAATATGAGTGTAGAACTAGATATTAATATCTATTTATAAGTAAAAATAATGTTGGTAAACTAACATGCAATATTAGTATTACTTATCATAGTTCGATACTGATATAATATAATACTAATTAAGAATAATATAGACATATATATATATATATATATATATATAGATAGTATTAATATAGTTATATAGGTATAATTTAAAAGAGATATAGTAATATAGATTAGCAATCTATCTTAGTATTACAAAAACATTAACATATATTTAACATAGTTTTATGTTAGGATTAACAACTAGAATTAACCTGACTTAGTATCATATAGACTAATGTTTAGGCTAGCATAAACTTTAGGTTAGTTTTAGGCGACAGAGTATCTGGAACCATAACAAGTCAAAACCACCAGCTTCAATGGAAAAGGGTATAATTGGGGTCCCAATCGAGTGGCCTCCCTTAACATGTTGATGAGGTCATTTTTTCCCATCATTATTTATGCCACGAGAAGGATGGCCACATCTATATGGCCTATGTGGAGCCTTGTTTTTTTTAACAAATTATGGCCCCAATATGAATTCCTACTTTGGGTTATGCTCTTAGCTCAAACATGCCTACCAGAGACATAGCCAAAAGGAAACTTGAATCCCTATCTGAATTGCGATATGACGGTGAGAGTTTCATTTCTACTTTAAATCATGTTGATCAGTTTATACATAAATGCCAGTGTTTTAAAATCAGGTTTTTTACTTTCAATTTACAAGGAAGGATTCAGGAGTGGTACAAGATGCTACCAGATAAGTGCATTCACTCTTGGAATCAATTCATGCAGGTATTTTTCTTGGCTCATCATAATTATAGCTATGATAAATTGCACTTAGAATTTGATAACTTGATAATCTAAGAAGATGAAACTATTAGCGAGTTTTCTGATAGATTCATATTATTTTGTTACAGATTTCGTCATGAAGACTTACCCCATAAGAAATTTTTAATTGAGAAATTTACCTCTATTGTTAAAAAACATAACGAAATAACTTATAACAAACATAAAGAGGAATCACCATTACTAAATCTTTTAATTAATTCTATTGAACACTCAAATGAAAATAATTATCTTCATCAACCATCAATATTGGGAGAATATCTTACATTTGTAAATATTTCTATTGTATCTCCTTATGTTTGTGATAATGAACCAAGTTCAATATAATTAATTAATATACACAACATCAAGATTTAACAAATAATCATGATTATAATTCTTCTTCTGAAAATGAGCTAGGATCTATTTTGACAACAAATGACACATTAATAAACCAGGAAATCGAAAATGATAATCTTAAAGGATCTTGCCTTAATTTAGTTTTTGATTATCATTATTTGAAATATAGTTATTTTATGGGTGAACCTGTTGGAAAATCTGCTAGTTTAAGTCTTAAGAATGAATTATATCATGAAGCTCATAGGGTATCTTTAAATGATCAATTATTATTTGATATACGTTTAGAAACTTTTATCCATCCTTTTCATGACTATCAAGATTCTTGTAAACTATGGGAAAAGGATGTGACCTTTAACAACCATCCTAATGTTTATGAGTTCATATCATTTGATTCATTTTCTAAGCACACACCTCCTTCTCTCTATTCTGATTTGGATCATCAACCCTCATTACAAGTTTTCAACATTAATCATGACATTCCTAAATACATTACTTATTATGTTAAAGGCTTGTTGCAGTCATCTAACAACCCTCTTACTTTTGGAGATAATCATGGTTTTTCTAGTTGCCTTGATTCTTATGTACATATAATAGATAAATTTAAGAATCCTTCTTCTTTTTCTCTTTCCTATAAAGATCAATACCTCATAGTGGAAAAAGATGGTTCATTTAAACTTTTGGAGACAACTAAATCTAACATTTTCAGTATTATATAGTCTTCAAAAGAAAGCTCTTATTAGATTCTTAAAGGTTATCTTGCTAACTCTTTATCTTGTACATATTTAGTTAGATTTTAACTAGAACTTGAAGATTCTTATAATAGGATATTTTCTAATTATAATTTTATTTTATCTTTATTTTTGGGAATTAATGATCACTCTAGGAATTTTATACATAGAATAGTATTTTCTTCATCACTTTTACTAATGTATGTAATGTATCTTTCTATGGGGAATAAATAGCTTGCATGGTGGCATTGGAAATATGACTATACCTAGTTATTTTCCCTCATCTAGAATTAGAATAGGAATACATTTAGCCTAGTTTAGTTTTTATTTTTCTTTTGTATGGATGGTTGTTGAATAAAAAAGTGATTAGCTTTCTAGAGAATACATATTAATTTTTGTGAAATGATTATAATAATGTATTTTTTCTCTTTTCAAAAAGGATTCGTTGAAATAATTTCACTATAGTTGTAATGATACAATATTGGTATGCTTGTTACCAATCATTGATGGTTGTCTTTCATAGTCTTAATGCTTGCATTAGTTAAAGATCAATAAATGTAGTAATCACGACCATGTGTGAGAGTGTAACTTCTTCACATTTTTCCTTCAACTTTTAACTCTTCCTATGAGAAAGAAGTTATGCTTTTAGGATACAAACTCTTGGGATATTAAACCTCTAAGATAAATTATAACGTCTCTCTTGAAAGTAAAATTCACATGTGTTTATTTTTGTCTTCTAGATTCATCTTCAATTTAATTTAGTATTTATAATCTAATCTTTTATTTTCCAAGTCTTCATTCAAGGCCCTTTCCTATTGGCAACTTGGACCAAAATCTCATTATATGCCACTACATCAAGGGAGACTCTTAACTTTATTTTACAATATCCTTACTCTCGTGGTTAAGATTTATCTTTTTGTCTCGCCTGGTCTTGAAAATGGCTTTTATGGAAATTTCACTTTGGTTTTCATGATTGAACTTGATTTTTTCAAGTAGAGTTAGTTTAGAATGGTTCTTTAATTTCTTTTAAATAAATAAATTATAATTTCTTTTTTGAGAAATCATCAAGTGAATAGTTTCTTGCTTATACGTACTTGTAAGATTTAACATTAATTTTTAAGTCATTTAAACTTACAAGCAATTCACAATATGATCAAATCATTAAGCAAGATGGCTCACCTTGGTTAGAACACATGATTATAATTATAACTACATTTTAGTTAGGATTTTCAATAAGAAACAAAATTAATTAACACTACACAAGACAAAGACAATTGAATCTTGACATAAACATCATTACATAAACTTTATTACGTTAAGCCCCTTTATTTTTTCTTGTAAGAATTTTCATATGGCTCGTTTTCTTGCTTATTTTCTTTTCAGTTTAGTATGGTTTGATTTACTTTCAATTTATTCTTTTGATTTTGATATAATATGATTTGATTGCTTCCTTTGATTTTTCTTTCCAATAAAACTAGAGGGGATTTCTTTTTGGTCCAACATCAATGAGTGATTCAAGGGAATTTTTAACTCTCTTATTTAAATGGGTTTTCATTTACCTTAAAGGGGAATCTTCATCGAATTCTGAATCCTCTCAAATTAACTCTTTTTCTCTAGAGGAACACTCATTTTTTCGAAGTAATAGGATTCATCTTTTCAAGGAAAGAGCCAACCCAAATATAACTCAATGAATCCTACCCAATCCCCTACCACTACTAATAACCTTAGAACTTATAGTTGCAGGGAATGACATGGGAGTCAACCTTTTGAAATTATTATATCCATTTAACTTAGTATCTTTTACCACCCCACCCCTTTAACCCAGCTACATTATTAATTAGCTCAAAAATATAATTATGAAAAGGGTGATCAAAAGGAGAAGCATGGGAAGTACAAGAAAAATCGATAGGGTACTGACCAGGCTCACTGAAAGTGGGGAAAAGCTTGTACAACCTGATATACAAATTCGTTGGGGTATTGACTAGGCTCGTTGGAATCGAAATGATTTCAAAGACTATTTATATCGATGGATATATGATTTATTTGAAACTTCCTATTTGTGCTTCTTTTATCTATCACATGAGGTAAAATTAAAGTTAACGATTTCCCTCGAATATGGATTCATGGTTTTATACATAGTTTGTTTCTAGTACTTATCTTTTTAAGAACTTCTATTACTTGATCTACTGATGTTAGACCCATGGGAAATTTTTTGATATGTGAATATTTCACGAAATTCATCACTTCAACCATTTGGTAAAATTAACCACATTACTTTTGAAAATAGAGATAACTAATTCTTCCCCGCGAGTCTCCATTATTGTGGCCACAAGCCCCATAATTTTTTAGTAAAATCATGGGGACCCTCCATTTCACATCTCAAAAATTCTTTTTCATGCCATATTATTGTTTGATCACTTCTTTTATTCTTATTTCTTAACTTTTCATCATATTTTAAATGTCTCATTATGGCCATTATTTTTCTTATTGGATTGATTGGCATCTCTTTCCTCTCTTTCACATTCATGACAATGCCCTCTTGATGATTACAAGAAAGTGATTGTGGCACCTTTGGTGACCACATCATCCCACATTTTGTGTTTGGTCACATTAGTTATTTGTCTCCTCTATTTGGTTTGACAATTACATTAATAAAAAAATATATGAATAGTTATTTTTTGACCACATTGTAATAAATTTTAATATAAATTATAAATATATTCAACATATATGTGTTTGTAAATAATCGTAAAATATTCATAGTTCATCTTTTTATATATAGGACACTTAATATATATTATAATGGATACAAAAGCATTGATATGCATAAATTAATTATGTAACATATTGCAATTAATTGTTTTAATAATATTATAAAATAATATATATACTAAAAATCAATATATAAATTATTAATAACATTGTAATAAAATATAAATATTAATCTTTGTACTTAATTTAATTATTTATGTACAAATATTTAATCAAATTAATTATGTAACATTTTGCAATAAATTGTTTTAATAATATTATAAAATAATATATATACTAAAAATGAACATATAAATTATTAATAACATTGTAATAAAATATAAATATTAATATTTGTACTTAATTCAATTATTTATGTACACATATTTAATCTTATTTTAATTACTTAGCCAATTGTAAAATATTGTACATATAATAGTGTAAATTTTTTAAAATAATTTTTAACTAAAAACAAAAAGATCACGTCACTATACAATAAAACATTGTTAAAAAAAGGAAATGAATTTATTTTCAGGGCAAGTAAAGCTGGGAGTCCCTTAAAAGGGCATATCACAAACAAAGACCCTAAGCGCAACGCAACATTTAACCATTTGACCAACGCACGCACCCACACATTCATCCGACCAACAAGGTAGCTGCTTCATCTCATGAAATTTGCACAGTGTATGTGGGATTTCAATACGATTTTTTCACAATGAACTTCGAGTGGACCGTGGAAAAAGAATCCACAATTTAGAAACTCATAGCTTTCGCACTCCAACAAATGTGTGAGCACAACACTAATCACGACGTCCAATTTTAATTTGGAATTTCATGTTGCCTCCACTTGGCCTGGATATTAATTGATTTGTGAATGGGTTGCAGGTGAACGGGATCTATTTGACTATTCAATCAAGAAATTGAAATTAATTCACCAATTTCCAATGGTGTGAACACCGATTAGGTCTTGGAACTATTTCATTCGCCTATTACATTTATCCTATTCTAAAGTTGACAATTCTCTGTTTTGTTTCCATTTTTTTTGCATTTTTCTCTGGACAAAGTTCTATATCCCGTCCTGACCAAGATGGATAAGTCTCCTTTCTTTGCATCTTAGAATAATTTTGTATTTGCATTTTTCCTTTACATCAAGTCCCCTCTCAAAGTGACAAATTCATTTTGGTTTCATAAGTCCCCTCTCAAAGTGACAAATTCATTTTGGTTTCATCAAGCCTTTACATTGATCAAACCATTGTGTTGATCTTATTCTTTAATTTATTTCATAGGCTCAATATTAGGGAAATGTAATTTATTGTATATTTTGTATATGATTTTGTTCTTTTATTTCACAATTGTTTGATTTAGATCTGTGTATTGTTTTACAGTTTCTTTTCTTTGTCATATTTAACTAATGGATTAACTTTAACAATCTAGTTAGAATTAACATTTTCCTTTACTTTGATTAATAATGTTGCAAAGCTAATTTTAGAATTAGAAATAAATTAAAAGAGAAGATGATTAGAAAGTTTATAACTTTATTAAAATACTAACATTACCTAAGGATACTAACTTTTTTGCATTATAATAATAACATTGTAGCATATAATACTTGGTGTTATATTTAACATTTAATTAAATAGTTAGTTTATATTTTATCATAGGTATATTAAAATTAACGCATAGTTAAATATATACATCTTAGTTAAGTTACATTAATATAAGTTTCTTATATGAGAAAGTAACATAGGCATATTGTAGTCTTACAATAGATTAGATTTAATATTAATATATATAGAAGAGTGGTTTAGTGTAGTTAGTACTACATTCCTAACATTTAGGAATAGATTATATATAATGGATTATACATATTAGATTTAGTATTTTAGAAATATATATATTTTAGTTGGTTTTTATTAGGATTATATATTATGTAATATTATTTAGAATATATGAGTGTAGAACTAAATTTTAATATGTATTAATAAGTAAAAATAATGTTAATATAATAACATGTAGTGTTAGTATTACTTATCATAGTTTGATATTAACATAATATAATACTAATTAAGAATAATATAGACATAATATAGGTTGTGTAGATTTACATATATATTAATATAGTTATATATGTATAATGTAGAAGAAATATAGTAATGTAGATTAGTAATTAATATTAGTATAATATAAACATTAACATATATTTAACATAGTTTTACGTTAGGATTAACAACTAGCATTAACCTAACTTAGTATCATATAGGCTAGTATTTAGGCCAGGATAACCTTTAGGTTAGTCTTAGGTGACAATGTAACTGGACTCATAACCATTCAAAACCACCAGCTTCAACGAAAAAGGGTGTAATTGGGGCCCCGTCCTGGTTGTCTCCATTGAAATGTTGATGAGGTAATTTTTTCCATCAACAGGCCCCTGAACTAGGAACGAATCAATTGTGCACTCACACAATAGCTCCAATGCATGATGGTGATGGATTTCATGCCCCACTGATTTACATAAGTCACAAGAATGAGTAGAGGTTGTAGCCTCACACTTTTGCGTCATCGAGCAACTAGATGGTATATGGCCCCGCATTCGGAAAATATCAAACCAAATTCCTCTGCCTTGCACAAGAGGGTTTGCTATGTTAGTTGTTGTCTAATCACTAAAAAATTTACATTCATTTCTCTGGTGACCCTCTATTTGACAAATTTTGCACCTTAATTCCTCCCATTTTCATCCCCCTTAGCCAAATCTTGAAGTTGGGAAGTTAACATGTCCAATTGTGATTGCACCTGTGACATACCATTATTATCCCCACCTCCTGTTAGCGAGGCTTCTAGCTTCAGCACAAGTTCTAAATTTTCTTACTACGTACCTATCCTCTATTGCATTAAGGGTGTCCCAATATGCGATAGTAGTCCTGCAATAGACCATTCTTTATGCTGCATGTTTGGAATTTCAAACGTCAACCTATCCTTCAAAACTTTAACCATTAATCAAAGTCCCATATTGACTCACCTGGACTCTACTTTATTTCATTTACTTTTATAATACATTGGGACTTTGACTTCAGCTTCTGGAACTATTTGATTAGGGCCTGCGTAATCTCCACCAAGCTCTTGTTCTGTCCCACTAGAGTCATGCTTTTAAAGTTCATGTACCACATTAACACATGGTCCCTCAATGTGGCTTCTAGCTATGCAACATTTGTAGCCTCATATTGGACCTATTTGTCTACCTAGACGAACTCACATAAGAACAAACGATGTTATGGGTCCTAAGTCTAAGCACCATGAGACATGGAAATCCGAAAATCTACACCTGCCATGGTAGTCTGTGTGATACTTCCTAATGAAGTACTCTCACCTGTGCTTGGTGTATTATGAGAAAACTATGTTCATGACTGCGCACAACTCTAAGTTAGTGTACCTTGTGTCGTCTCTCCTACAGATGGATCGATTCTAGTACTGATACTATTTTCTCCTCCCTAACTATAATTATATTCCACACTGTTGTGGGGGAAAGTATCCAACTCGGAATGACCCTAACCCACTCTAAGGGTGACAGTTCCTTAGCAACAGCTGAAAGCAAAGCTATCTAAAGTTTCTTCTTTATGACATACAAGAGATAAAAGGATGAGATCCACTTACCGATGTCTTGCGCAAATGGTCGATCCAATCTCCTTTGATTGTCGCTTGCTCCCAGCTCCAAGTCTTTTCACGGGCCCAGCTACACGAGATCCTGCAAACAAGACAAAGAAAGGAAACTACAAGGGGCATGCATTCATAACTGATTCAAGGATTAGCATAAATCAAATACGCAAGTAAGACAATACATCATTGAAACACATGCGAATAGAAGAACCTCAAATGCTTTATTAATATATGGAAGTAAGGTTCAGGCGGTGATACAACCATGAGAGGTCCAATCTAGCATCACCTTCCCGACGGAGAGAAATCTCTTCTTCACCTCCCTCAAGCAATCACCCAATGCTCACAACTGTAAACCAACAGCAATTCTTTGCACTAAATTCCTCCCTTTAGATCCCATGGGATGAGATCCTTATATAGAGTTTTGGAGTGAAGATAAGTCAGCTTGATGTGTGACTTGTTGTCCTCTTCAACTCCAGTTGTTCTTCAGTTCTTCACTCGGAGTTTCTGTCTTCCACTTGGAGTCTTAGAAGCTCTTAACTCATCATTAGGCGAATCTTATCATCAAGTGTCTTTTTAGAAGCTTCCTGGGCATTGGCACTTTGAGAAAAAGATTCCTCCACATGTCCAAGTACGCCCAACACAGGTGGCCTTTGTTCTACTTGCTATGCAACGCAGGTAGCCTTTGTTGTACCTGCTATGCAGCGCAGATGCCTAGTGGAGCAGCTGCAATGATCCAAAACTGACCTGTTTTTGAGTGTTTTTCAGTGGAGAACTGATTTGCAGTGCTGTGGTTTGCTGACCTTGTTCCTCTAAGGGTAAGAACAACTTGTTTAGGGACTTTGGATCCCTTAGATTATTGACATTTCATGCTCTATGCTGTAAGGCACAAAAATGTCTATAACAGTTGCCCCCTAAAGTATGAGGTCGTTTATCGGGTGAAATGCTTTATTAGGAGGATCCGAAGTTCATTCAATCGCCGGGAGGTGACCTGTAACAAAATACAATACAATACATTATCTTTTCATATTTTCTTTTCATGATCTAGCTGATGCGGGCATTTCCCATGATCAGCTTTATAAATACATTTGCCGTACATAAACAGACGATCGTCTGATAAGAGACGGATAATTCTCTGCTTTTAATTATCATCCTTTTAGTAGGATGCTCATCTGCTGCACATGTCTATGTTTTTATCTCCTGAATATATATCGCAGCCCGGATGGATGAAACTAGATCCGGGGTCTTCAAACTTGTCCGATCTTCACTCTAGTACAAGTCGATCCATGTGAGAATTTCTTGAAGTCGAACATGGAAAGACATCGCTTGATTACCAGTCAATAATGTAAACTGTTAACAAGCACGAGAGGAATCACCGATAATGATGATGACCCTCAAGGTACTGCAGCACAATTCACGTGGCGTGAATATAGGATCTGACGTCGAACACCACGCAAAGTCTCCCGGTCGAAGGTCATTAATGTATACCTATCGCCGGAAGTGAGAAACTTGCCATTGAGGCATGCAAGCTTCAAAGTACTGAGGGGGTGTTCCTAGATCAACTTCTTGGATAATGAGCTGATGTCGACAAGAAGTGATCCGTCAAAGGAGGGCCTTAATGAATCCCACATCAGTGACACGGAACGGAGCTAGTGATGATGGTGAAAACGATCTGTGAAATATGATTCAGGGTGGCGGTCATGGAAGGATGAAAGATGATGTATAGTAGTGGATGGGACCCGGTTGACACTTTCTGAATGACATCTCTTGAACATATAATGACACTGATGTGATGGATCGGTAGCATTACCCCATGTATGGATGGTATGGCGAGACCATGGTGAAGGGACCGGTGAATGATAATAACCCAACCCGATATTTACGGAGGCCAAAAGTGTCATGTTCAAGAGCGACTTGCTACCATTAAGCTTTGAGGTTCTTCCCAATTTTTCCCCAGTCATTTCTGACCAGTACCTCTTTATTTTTGTCAAGCTTGAGGAGGATAACATATGCTTGATCTATAACCTGCCCTTCGGGCAAGCCCATCGCTATGTTTTAACGAGCCTAGCGATAGGGAAACTCGTTCTTGTCTAAAGACAAGTTTGTCGCTATCTAACATTTTTAACGAGCCTAGCGACAAAGACAACTCGGTCCTTTTCATTTTTAGAGAGTCTGAAAAGGGTACATAAAGTAGACTCCAGGGGTCCTTTTTCGTCATCTAATCCCTTAAGTCCGAAAAAGTATAAAACAATACAGAAGGGATGAATGTTCGATATCTTTATCGAGCCGAACCAGACAAGCGCTCGATCTTTTTGTGCAATAATCCCTCAGGTCCAAAAAGATTAAAATCTAGAGGAGGGACAGCTCTTCCGGTCCTTTTAACGAGCTGGAAGGCCAAAACTCGGCAAACTTTTCATTTTTTACGAGTCAGTGAAAAGAGCTCAAAGAAGACTCGTATTTTGAGGAACGAGTGATAAACAGGGATAGCAGTAGATTCCAGGTACAGGTTGGAATTTTCCAATCACGACAGTATTACAAGGATGGCTAAATGGGATCACTCTTCGCAGCTGTTCCTCAAAATAGGTAAACAATCAAGTGGATGTGAATGATCGGCCAAAGGAAAAGTGGAGGTGACGGTGCACAAACACGACCAAGGCTTTTATGGCTAATGAATTTACGGTCTCAAATGGTTATTTACCAGTTCATTTTTTCTGAATGAGCTTGAACACTGGGGGGAAGCCTGCTCACATGTGTGTTTATTTTTTAACGAGCATGAACTCTTGCGAAAACTGCTCAGTTTTGCGTTTATTTTTTAACGAGCATGAACTTTGCCAAAACTGTACCAGTCATAAAGTAGTAAGGTCTCATGGAAGATTCCTATTTTTTTTTTAAAGAGCTTCATCTTCCTGCGCTTTGCCCCATACCCTCTTTTTATGCAAGCGCTTCAGGACCTTGTTGATCGCTTCAACTTGTCTGTTAGCTTGCAGATAGTACGGAGTAGAGCTGTCGTGAGACAATCCTAGTTTGGCAGTTAATTCAACCATCATGTGATTGCGAAAATGCGATCCATGATCTGTCACTATGGCCTGTGGCACGCCGAATCTAGCGACCACATGATTAAAAAAGAATAGGGCTGCTGTTTCACCAGTGTTATCCAATGTAGGCATCGCCTCGGCCCATTTGGTAAAATAGTCAACCGCGACTATAATATACCCATGCCCCCCGGTCGAGGTGGGGTTACATTGCATGAAATCGATGCCCCATTTGGTGAAAGGCCCCACAGCTATTATTGGCTGTAAAGGAGCGGGGGGTCTTCTGTTTTTGCTATCAAAAATCTGACATGCATGGCAACTTCTAACTGCGGTTATGCAATCTTTGAACATGGTTGGCCAGAAGTATCTTGCTCGTAAGATTCTTTGTGTTGTAGCATATCCAGATTGATGCCCCCCACAGGTGCCTGAATGACATTCATTTAGGGCTTTTTCGGCTTCCTCATGGGTTAGACACCTTCTCAGGACCGTATCGACACCACGACGGTAAAGCATATCACCGACGATCATGTAGTCTTTTGCTTGGTATCGAATGCGTTTTCGTTCTGAGTGAGAGGTGTCTAGCCGAAACTTTTGGTTTGGAGATAAACTATTATATCTCCATACCACTCATCACTTGCTGATATCAGAAACAAACTTTCGTCCACGATCGATTCTTTGGACGTTTCATCGTTGTACGATGACGGGAGATCGCATAATAATTCTGCGAAAACTAAAGCTTTCTTTGATTTGGATTTCACAAATTCCAGATCAAACTCTTGAAGGATAGCTATCCACTTTGAATATTTGCCCCCAAGCAACTGTCGCGACAGTATATAAGTCATGGGGTTGCAATCTGCCAATACAGTGGTCTTCCTAAAGAGGACATAATGTCGAAATCTTTGAATCGCTTGAACAGCTGCTAATGCCAGCTTTTCAACATGAGAATATCTACTTTCCGTATCATTTAAGTTTTTACTTAAATAATATATAGGGTGTTCAATTCCATTGACTTCTTGAACTAAAACCATTGCAATGGTCGTATCTGCTGCAGCCAGATACAGGTTAAAATCCCTTAGATAGTCTGGGGCGTACATTAATGATGCTTTGACTAGCGCTTCTTTCAAAGCATCAAAGGAAGCTTGTGCAACCTGGTCCCAGACGAAAGGTACATCCTTTTTCAGGAGACGGGTATAACCTTTAGCAAGTTCTGCGTAATTTGGAATGAACCTCCTCAGAAAGTTTGCTTTCCCTTGGAGTTTCTGAATCTAAAGCAAGTTCGAAGGTGGAGGCAAATTAATGATTGCCTGCACCTTGCAGGGGTCGAGACGAATCCCATCCTTGGAGACTATAAAGCCAAGTAAACGACCAGAACCGACGCAAAACACACATTTGTGCGGATTGAGTCTTATCTTGTAGTGTCGGCAACGTAGAAATATCGCTCTTAAATGATGCGGATGATCAGTCCGCTTTTGCGAATGAGCGGGAAGATCGTCGAGATAAGGTTGAACAATGTTCTTGATGTCATGGAAAGCATAATTCATTGCTCTCTGAAATGTCGCCCCTGCGTTCTTTAAACCAAAGGGTAATTTTCGATAAGCGAATGTGCCCCACGGACAAATAAATGCAGTCTTTGACTGGTCCTGTGGGCGGATATTAATTTGATTATACCCGGAAAATCCGTCCATAAACGAAAAGATTTCACATCCGACGCATTCATCAATTATCTGGTCGATGAAGGGTGTAGGGTAGTTGTCCTTTGGACAAGCTTGATTTACATCCCTATAATCGACGCACACTCGTATTGTTCCTTGTTTTTTCATAACTGGGACAATATTCGATACCCAATCGGTTAGAGGAACCGGGTAGATGAAACCAGCATGGAGGAGTTTTTCAACTTCTGCCTTAATAGCAACGGCTTTCTTGGGTTGTACCTGCCGAAGCCGTTGTCTTACTGGTTTGACATCAGGATACATTTTAATTTCATGTTCAACGATACTCGAGTCAATGCCTGGCATTTCATCATATGACCAAGCAAAGACATCTCTAAATTCGCGGAAAAGAGCTTTATATATTTCTTGTTCTGAAGGGGAACAACCTTTGCCGACATAAATATTCTCTACAATGTCTGTTTTGGTCGAGATATTTATGGCTATAGTCTCTTCTATATTGGATAGGTTTCTCTCGGAATCCACCGTATTTACAGTATTTGTTAGGAATTCAAATACTGAAGGGTGATACAGGTCGCCTTGAGTATCTTCCTTTGGAAGGGAACGATGGTGGTTATCATCCCATGGTGCCCCCTCAATCATCATTGACTGCAGGATTCCTTCGTCACTTGCATGCACTCGTGACCAAGGATCCAAAGGGGTTCCATATTCTCCTGACCTATCTACCCACATGCTTGATGAGCATTGATTTGGGCTCGCCTCCCATGCCTGAAACATTGATTGCTACAATATTTCGATTGGGCTCGGGTGTAACACCATTGCCCGATCCATGACGACTTTGTCTTTTGCGACCTTCGTGGAAGATATCATGTTGCAGGTAGCCACCAATGGTACATTTCCTATGTACATATGATTTGGTAGCGAGAAAGTCCCCATCATCGTGAGGTCTTTCAACAGGCCTACTCCTATATCTTGAATTGAATGGTCGCTCTCATGGATCATGGGAATGCTTCCCGTAACTTGTGAACCATTAAGGAGGAGGTTCTGTTGGTCGACGACCGTAATCCCTCCTTCAAACGGGAATGCGATCTTCCTAAAATAAGTCGACACTACAGCTGCCATGGCATAAATCCATGGTCTTCCCAGTAGGATGTTGTAATCCAGATTTCCATCTATGACTTCAACATCAATCTCTACTGTTTTTCCACCTAGTTCAATTTTCAAGTTACTTAGGATACCGTAAGGGGTATATGTCCTATCGTCGAAAGCCTTTAGTGTTGTCAAAGATCTCGACAAGGTTGGTGACCCTAGCGTTTTCCAGCAGCTCATTGACATAATACATGTCGATGCTCCCTCGTCAATAATTGTTCTGTGAACAGTTTTGTTGAGGGCCTTCACTTGAATCAGGAAAGCCAGCTGAGCTGGTAACTGAGGGTCATACCCTTTGTGATCAAAGGACACAAGATTGGCATCCTTAGGATCAACCCCCCCTATTGCCGATAACAATGCCTGCCTTTGGGATGGACAATTTTGTAGTACTTCTAGAGTCGACATAGCGGATGGCGATTGAGCCAAATCTTCTACTATGTTATAATGCTGTGCCGCTCTGGCACGAGGATTAAACGTCGACTTGTGTACTACACCCTTAGGTGGTTTTATTGTTAATTCTGGCATTATGGGTGGGACAACTTCTGACGAAGTCGTTGTCGAACTACTAGGTTGATCTTTACCTTTTTCGTTTGACAGTTGCGGATTCCCGTAATCTTTGCTCCTTGTCGAAATCAAAGCATCATTTTGCTGCTTGGAGATCGATAACATTAGCACTTGCGACGGGGAAGCATTTCCACTATCAACCATATTTTGACCTGGTTTGGGAAAAGGATCTGTCAATACAGCTGGGTTCTTTGGACTCTTAAAGAATCTCTTGAGCTCAGCTTTGTATGGACATTCTGTTGTCTTGTGATCTTCGTCACATATCGAACAGGACCATTTCTTTTTCCCTTTCTCAGGAGAGTTCGAAGAAGTTTTTTCAGGTGACGGATCATCCTGTTGCTTCTTCTTCCCTTTGTTTTGCTTCTTCTTGCTTCCTGGTTGATTGGTTTCTTTGCCTTTATCTGCTGATATGGCATTTACTTACGAAGCAAGAATCTCTTCATGGGCATTTCGATCTGAAGTCTTACGGGCTTTCTGAGGTGAAGCCTTTTTTGACTTCGTGCTTGCAGTGCCAATCACGCCATCTCCGGCATGAGAGTCAATATTCGATTTAGGAGGGGGAGGAATTGAAAATTCAGGTCTAGGGGCATCAGGTATCTTGTCATAGAGCGTGCCAGACTGAGTATATACCAAGTCTAAATATTGAGCATGAGCAATGACTTGCTCCTCGGTTACGACTCCCCCCTTGGCCACATCTTCCGTTATAGCTGGAAGTAATGACTTTATAAACCATTCGGCTAATAGCTGATCAGGAACGTATGTTTTCACCATCCTACGTCGACGACGCCACTCATGTATATGATCATATATGTGAGTAGCTGTCGTCTGTTTGAAGTTGGTCAGTATTTCGGTTCCTGTTTCATACCTGATTGGTAATTGAAAATGGGTTAAGAAAGTCGTGGCTAAGGAGCTGAAATTGTCGAAAGAGGCTCTTGGCAATTCTATATACCACTTAGCCGCCGGACCTATCAATTTCCTCTGGAAGAGGCGAAGTCTTATCGAATCATCGTTCAGGGTGTTCGATGAACACCACAGATGAAAGGTCATGACGTGATTCGACGGGTCTTCACCTGGATTTCCATTGAATTTAGGAATGTCCGATGGTAGTTTGTGAGGAATCATGGGCCACCAAGGGGCGTAGGCGATAGGATCGTTTGTCAACCGATGTAGATCGGGTAACTCCAGAGTTGCCACGATTGGCAGCTGCTGACTCAAGTTAGGTGAAGCATACCCAGGGTATGACGGAATTGCCTGAGCAGTTGGCCTTTGCATACCAGCATAATGTAATTGATGCTGATATGATTGGTACGGTTGATGGACTACTCCACTATATAGTGGTTGGTTTTGACCGTACTGTAAGTATGGTTGTCCATTGTTCGCAAAAATCTGCTGCTCGGTACCTTGGTACACTTGCTGGAACTGCGGTTGTTGATACTGCACTAACCATGGTTGTGACGCCATTGGTTGTTGTGCTATGCTTACCATTGGGCCAAGATTAGGGGTAAGGGTACCCGCTTGTGCTTGTGTTGCTCCGCCAGTTGGCAATTGTGGTTGAGTTGCAGGGTCAAAGGGTTGTTGCATTACAACCTGAGAAAACTGAGGTTGACATGCAACAGGTATTGTTTGAACTTGCGACACAGTCACAATAGCTGGTGTCGTCGGGATGTTCGTTACAGGCATCTGTTGTTGCATAGAATACACAACTCTTGGTTGCTGGGGCAGCATACGTATCCAACCACTGGTAGTTATTCCAGTATAACTTGGGTATGGTTGTAAACTCCCGTATGGGTAACCTCCCGGAGGAGGTAATGAGAAAGCATATTGCCCCCCATACGGTGTTGGTCCGGAACCGAGAGGATTTATTACACCTCGAGGACCGGGCTGTCCAAATGGATTCCCGAAAGGATCGATTTGTTGAGTTCCAACATAGGAGTTACCGGGTATTATCCCGGGAGAACAAACAGGAACAGACCATACTGTCGTCATGGCCCCCGAAGGGACCCCCTCCGGCTGTTGAGAGTTAGGGACAGATGGTGTACCGGCGAACATTGTCGAAATGATTGCAGGGAGTTCTGCTGTCGCTGTGTCACTTGGCACAGTCCTAGATGTCGACGGTTGTTCAGACATTTTTAGTCTATCCAGAAGATTGCCTAGTGATTCTTCAGGAACTTCTCTGGGTGATATGCTAGCTTCTGATGCAGTAGGAAGTAGAGTGATCCCTGCTCCAAAATGTGTTGGAGTAGTTGCTTGCGGATCTTCTACAATCTCTTCTATTGCGATCAGACCGGGTGGAAGAGGAAGACCGTCAGGTCCGTAGAATATCTCTGGTGCCGAAGAAGGGGTTGTTTCGACAGCGACAGTTGTTTGAGGAGCAAGACTCTCTGAACCGATCACTGATGGACCTGATTCAGTAACACAAGTATTTGCTATCAGACTAGGATTAGTGTTACTGTCCTTCTGGGGCTGTTGAACTTCTTCAATAGGGGCAGGGTTTCCAGAAATGTTTGGAGTAACTGGAACCTCAGATGTCGTTGGAACACTTGTTCTAACTTTGACAGGAGATTTGGAACCAGTTGAACGAGGTCGCTTTGCAAGGGTTGTTTTCGATTCCGGGGACAAAGACGTTTGTCTTGTGTTCCTCCGCGAACGACGGTTCATCGATTGACTTTCTTCCATGATTGCGGATTACTTGATCAACGAACAATGCACAGGGTAAAATGTGTTTTCGAATTGAATTAATTTTAGACGCTTTTAAGACACAACTTGCTTTTTCATGTTTTAAGAGTCGAGAAAAAGCTACAGATGACTCTAGTCTCCTTCGATGTATTAACGAGCCCGAAGTGACAAATGCTCGGATGGACGTTTTCAGTTATAGAGTTTGAAAAAAGCCAAAAGAAACTACTCTGGAGTTCTAGGCAAGGGTGTGCCAAACCTTTCGCGAAACCACAGAATACGTTTTACGGTACGAGTGGTCGATCTTCGTGAATGCTGTGTTCACTGCATCGCGATCAGTAGGGCGGCCGATACGGCTTCCTATGGATAAAGGCTTTGTTCCTATAGGGGTCCCCCAATATACGCGACGGTACGCAGGGGCACAAGTCCGTATTAGTGCTATTGTCCCTCAGGAGGAATCACCCACCTTCGTAGAGATCAACAGTCACTATGTTTAACGACGCCGGTTCACGTCTCTACCTAGACCTCTACTGTGTTTCGTTATGTTTCAAAAGCGTTGTTAGATAAATTCAGTTCTTTTTAGGTTGATCTTGCTTAGCAGTTTGCCTTTACGGATCACCACGTGATGTATGATACAACTCCTAAATGCAGTCTAAGAATGATAAGCAAGCTTTTTCAATTCTTTCAACTTATGAAAACCTTAACTACTGAAGGAAAAGAAAGACATCATCTTTTCAAACAGATCATAGAGCACACACTGATGCACTTTTCCTAAATCGACATGCAAACTGTCAAAATGCACGTGCACAATGCAAGTATTTCTTTTCTTCTTCCTTAATGTTGATGTATTACAAAAAGAAAGCTGTTGTATCATTTCGAATTCAATTTCAAGTGAAAGAAAACAAGTTTTTGTCCAACAATCAAAAGAACACCTTAAGATTCACTCGTTTCAACACAAGAAATACTGAAATTCGAACCATATAATGAAAGCAAATGCTCAAGCAGCTATGAACAACAATAAACTAACTCTTAGAATCACAACGACACTTTCTCACAGGTCTAGATTCAAGAGGTCATAGCAAGACTAGTTCACTTTCGCTATGGGAAACTGTGAATGACAGCAAGAAATACAATAACAACAATCACGGTTTCTTCATACAACTGAGGCAGAATGAAGGCAAAGAGAAGTGGTTTCAGCTGGGTATACAGGTTGACAACAGGCTGCAAAAACAATACTGAAAACTGGGCAACAGACAGTGGGGAATCCCAGTTGCACAAGGCAAAACTGGATCAGCGCAGGTGCTGCACTGTCAATCTGAGATGCAGCGCAGGTAGCCCCTTCTGGACCTGCGTTGCAGTGCAGGTAGCCTTTGTGGCAGCTGCACTGATGAGACAAGTCACGTCTCTCTCAGATTCCGAGTCACAGTTTGCTAAAAAATGAGCGGTTTTTGGCCAAATCAGAGGTTGTCAGTCAAGTATACACTAGAGGATGATTAAAGGAAGATGAACACTATCACAAAGAGCTAAAAAGAGTCCTTGTGGATCTGCTCTTCAAATCATAAACAGCCCCAACACTGGGCTAGAGTAGCTGCCCTCTACTTTGCATTCGAAAGACTCGAATGCAGTTCGATTCGGTACTCTCTTTGTTCAAGAAATGAATAGCAAGAAACACAAGCTACCAACAAGACACGCTCCCCAGTGGAGTCGCCAGTCTGTTGTGGGGGAAAGTATCCAACTCGGAATGACCCTAACCCACTCTAAGGGTGACAGTTCCTTAGCAACAGCTGAAAGCAAAGCTATCTAAAGTTTCTTCTTTATGACATGCAAGAGATAAAAGGAAGAGATCCACTTACCGATGTCTTGCGCAAATGGTCGATCCAATCTCCTTTGATTGCTGCTTGCTCCCAGCTCCAAGTCTTTTCACGGGCCCAGCTACACGAGATCCTGCAAACAAGACAAAGAAAGGAAACTACAAGGGGCATGCATTCACAACTGATTCAAGGATTAGCATAAATCAAATACGCAAGTAAGACAATACATCATTGAAACACATGCGAATAGAAGAACCTCAAATGCTTTATTAATATATGGAAGTAAGGTTCAGGCGGTGATACAACCATGAGAGGTCCAATCTAGCATCACCTTCCCGACGGAGAGAAATCTCTTCTTCACCTCCCTCAAGCAATCACCCAATGCTCACAACTGTAAACCAACAACAATTCTTTGCACTAAATTCCGCCCTTTAGATCCCATGGGATGAGATCCTTATATAGAGTTTTGGAGTGAAGATAAGTCAGCTTGATGTGTGACTTGTTGTCCTCTTCAACTCCAGTTGTTCTTCAGTTCTTCACTCGGAGTTTTTGTCTTCCACTTGGAGTCTTAGAAGCTCTTAACTCATCATTAGGCGAATCTTATCATCAAGTGTCTTTTTAGAAGCTTCCTGGGCACTGGCACTTTGAGAAAAAGATTCCTCCACATGTCCAAGTACGCCCAATGCAGGTATCCTTTGTTCTACTTGCTATGCAATGCAGGTAGCCTTTGTTGTACCTGCTATGCAGCTCAGATGCCTAGTGGAGCAGCTGCAATGATCCAAAACTGACCTGTTTTTGAGTGTTTTTCAGTGGAGAACTGATTTGCAGTGCTGTGGTTTGCTGACCTTGTTCCTCTAAGGGTAAGAACAACTTGTTTAGGGACTTTGGATCCCTTAGATTATTGACATTTCATGCTCTATGCTGTAAGGCACAAAAATGTCTATAACACACACTAGTCATATTAGTGCACTGAGTGCTAACCTCCTGGTCCGTAGATGTGCGTAGGGTCATTGGCTCGATGCCAGGCTTGGTCTAATTTTTTGGTTCCTATTCTCAATCTTCTATACCACGTGGAATCAGTTATTCTCTTTCTGCTTCCTTCCTTCACGACTTGCTAAAATTCGTCCCTTCATAGCTCTAGTCAATAGCACTACTCGGTGTCCTATGATGGCCTCTCCTAACCCCTCCCTCTGGGCTTCTCCTTTCGATAGGCATCAATGCTAACCAACCTCCTACCGTGTCACCTCGTCAGTACCTCCTACCACTCCACCAGGTTCCATCCTCATAACTCTCTTACTCCATCCTTTCCCTTTACCCTTTTATGCACATTCATGGGCCCACTATTAGCCTCCACTATAATCATTCTTCCTCTTCTCCTTTTTTACTCCTCATACCATCTCCTAGGTCTACCCCACTTCCTCGTACATGCGGTTGCCTTAGTTACTCATGGCGTAAGACTCTAGAGGAAAAAAAATATGCTCATACAACATCATATTTATCAATAATGGTATCGACCTTTTAAATTTTCATCTTGGTCCCTTCACAACTTTTTTCTCCATTGTAGTGTAGGAAACCATCGATTCTATGACAAACCCAACAATATATACATCCAAAACATTTTCAAACTTGAAATCAATAGCACAATATATCTTCTTTCTTACCACTTGAAGCTGACGTACTTCCTCCAATGTCCACTTCCTTCGCTCATCATTCTAATATGTCAAGTTATTGTCTTTCAATTGTTGAACTCACTCTCTCAAGTTATTAGGAAACTCCCTAAATAAAACTTTATGAAAAGTGGTGAACATGTACTTTTTTAGCCATTTCTCCATGTTCCAGTTCTTGTCTCCTAATTTTTTCATAGCAAACTCGTGCAACTTCCATTTGAACCACAATTTAATCTCCTCACTCATTGGGTTATATGGCTTCATACCGTCAACCAACCATCCCAATCCTATCAACGAAACCATTTATTGGTGTGCGAGATTCTGAGAGACCTAATATTTGTTACGTAGTGGCCAACAATGACTCGCTTAGCATCAACCCTTTTAGCAACACCCATGAAGTGAGTGAAGTCTCATTTAAGATGCTAATAGGTGACTCTCAGAACTAGGTTTATGCAGTTTGATGGACTATCTTATGACTCACGATTCACAACCTCTAACTCACACATACTATGTTATCAATAATGCAACTCTCCAAAGTTACTTGCACCCAAAAGTTATGTTCTCTCATTAATTCAGTATCTAGCCAATGCAAAGTAGCCAAATCAACTGTATTCCAGGTTCTAAGTATTCCAGTGAGGTCCCCGGCTCCTGCCTTAATCTAAAATCTACTCAACCAATGATATAATTCCTCGACGTATTTACACCAAAAAATTTCATATTGATCACATGCAACTTCTGTAAATAGGATCTCCTCCTTAACCTAATCTAAGTTATTTTGTCTCAATTGGGCTTGTTGTAAGAAAAATGAGTCAAGTTTCTCATCCCACCATTCTTGAATGCTACTCTTGAGAATCCTAGTCACCATGATCTAGAACTCCACTTGATCTTTAAGGTGCCAAAAATGGAACCATTTGTTGGCAGAAAATTTTACTATGAATACCTTGAGTTCAATTGGAAGTTGCCAACAAAAGATTTGATCGTAGTCTAGCACAATGCCAACATTTACATTTCTTCACAAAGGGAGAAAAGTCTCACCCAAGGCGTGAAAAGACTAATAAATGATGAGTTGGGGTTTAGGTGGTAAAAATATTCATTTTACTCTCTAATTTATTTATCAAGTATACAATCAATTGTATGCATTCAAAAATCATTTAAACTAGAGACATCGACATAGATTTAGAAATAGATTAAACAAAATTTAAATGGGGGTATGAAGATCATTCATATTCATTCCCATGACATAGAACTATAGATCCGCGTAAAAATTATCCTATTATATTATAGTCTAACAGGTCAAAACCATTACAATACATATCTACAAGAAATGTGTAATATCTAATTACAATCTCTTCATGATTAAAAGGAACCTAATTACATCATAGTATACATCAAACTTCAGGTTTCATTTTCACCGCATGTTTGGTGAGCACCAGTATTGCAGCATGAATGCTGCAACTCCTGGGGCTACCAACTTTACTTTATCAACCCTGGGTTTGTACAAAATTGGAGGTGAAAATGTTGAATACACAAGTAAATGTGATGGATCTTCTCTTTGTCACTATTAAGCTAGCAATAGACCACTAAGATTTTTCAAGCCAGACTTCTATTGATTCAGAAGAAGCTTGATTACCAACGAGGAAAAGAGAAATCTTCACTAAAAGAAATCTTGTCTACAGTAGTAAGGAAAAATACTGAAATCGAATGCTTAAACAAACCATTCTTATAACTAACTGCTAAGAGGCTTTGCTTCAAAAGAATAATAAGTTAACATGTATGCAATCCTACTATCCTACGTATTCAAAATCAAAACATCAAACGTTCTACTGTTGTGCATGTAAATGAAAAAAATAACTCTATTTTTGTTTTTGTCTTTTATGTGTGAAAGTGTGAAAGCTAACTTCTTCTAGTGATGTGGCAGGTGGCTTAACGATCATGGTGAATGGTTAGAATTCTTGGGAGACAAGTAGGGGTCCTTTTCTAGTTTCATAGGGAATTTTTCCACAATTCGGCCTCAAAACATGCCACTACAGGTCAGCCTATAGGATGTCCTAATGCGTTCTACAGGATGTCCTAAATTCCTACAAGATACATGGTATTCCTATAGGATATAGTTGAGAGAAAAAGGAGGGATGTTGAAGGTGATGGAAGACTTAGGGAAGGTTTTTGTGGATGGAATGAGGCAAGGGAGTGTTTAGGACCACTTCATAACTGAAAACCAAAGTTGGGAGATGGCTGGATTTGCTCAACAAGCTTGGAGAAGTATTCTTGTGAAATGATGAAATTGGTGAGGGTTTTAGTGAAAGAAAGGAATGATCATGGATGGATGAAGTTGGGATGAGGTTGTTGATCATGAAATCTCTATGTACTTCTGAAACTACTACACTACATCAAACATGGACATTTATCCATAAATCATGTAAATAAGAAGGATTTCAATTAACTAAGGAAAATAGAATTTCATGAGCTAGATGCCTATTTCATGCATGGGAAAAAATTGTAGAATAATATGAAACCTTGATGAGATATAAAGTAATACTGAATATAGAAAGAATGGAAATCGAATCCTATTCTTGAAAACTAGGAAAATGCTGACCTAAGTAACAGAAAACCCTAAATTCCATGAGAAACTAGAATTATGTCTTTTTGGAGCTGCATAAGAGTTCTTTCCTCAAGCCATGATCCCTAAAGGGATGAGTGAGGCCAAATCCACCTACTGACAACCTTCTAATGTTCCTTTTCCTCTTCTAAGATACTACTGAAGTAAAGGATAAATGGAAGCAAACTAATCAAATCTACAACTACTTGCAATGAAATAATTCTAAAGACAATTCAACCATTAATATATGAAATCAACTAAGCATACAAATACAAGAAGAAGAGCCTTTGTTGCTAGGGTTGGGTGCTAACCCAAGAGCTTCAACCCTCTAAGTCAACTCAGTCCTGGATCAAGGAAATACTCATTCTCATTATCAAATCAGAAAATTGCATAACAATGCCTTCCACAAGTCTTGAACTCGAAAATGACTAGTGTTTTTACAGCAAAAATTCGAATCCTAATGAGGCTCTACGAATCTTTATTTATACAACTGAAGTCTCCAATGACTTCCTTAAGTCTAGGGAGGCTTAGCTCCCAAAATCGAGATAAACTAGCTCTTTAATTGTCACTTGCTCAGTTGCCTTTTGATCTCCATGACTTGGCTGCTTGTACTTCGAGCTAGTGTGATTAATGGCGGAGTATTTGAATGAGTGAGGAGTAAATGAGGAGGATCTACCTCCTAAAATCTCTCTTGCTTGTCTCATTCGAGTTTCAACCCTTAATTAGCCAAAATTTCAATGGTTTTCTCTCAAAAACCTGCAGTCAATGCACATTAGTCTACTAGGCATAATATCTCACATTGAATCATCTAATTAAGCAAAATACAATCAAAATATGTAATAAATTGTGAGAAGAGTTGATTTGAATAAGCTAGGAGGTGTATTAAGGTCCATATAGTTACCCAATGATGAGGCTCATCATCACCCCCCACTGAAAGTGTTTCTAATCCTCTGAGCAACTCAATCTATATCCATGTCTTTCATTTCTCTAGTGGCCTCCCTGACATCCCATGCTTCTGTTGTAGTTTCCTCTTCCTGTGCATAGAATCCTGCCTTCCTTTCTATCTCCTCCCCTTTCTTCTTTTCTTCCACTTCCTTCCTTCCTTCCAACATTCCTAAGAGCAGTGGTGGAATGAGTATCAAGCCAATCCAATTAACTTTGAGTCTTTGGAGAGCTTGCTTGTACATGGGTGTCATGTTAAGTGCTTCTCTCATTCTATGAGGAGAATGGTACTCTCTAATTTTCAAGCTATAGGGAAAAGTGTTCCATCTCGTTTGGCTAGCTTGCATGGTGTCATCTCCTAACAGCTTAAACATATCCTCAACGTGTGTGATTGCTTTCTCTTGGGTAGCAAGGTACCTAGGTTCAAGTTTAGGGTCATTTGCAATCAAGTTATGGGTGCTAATGACAACCATTGTATTTGATTGCTCAGCTCTTATCATTAGGGGTTCTACTTCTTTCCTTGCCATTAATTTCTTCATTTCTGCAGCCTGTCCTTCCTCATGATTCATCCATGATGCCAAAGCCATCAATTGTAAGTCCCCTAGTTTTGAATTATGGTCCCATACATTCAAATCGATCAAGGCTAAGTTATGTATATAGAATTCAGACAATTTAGCTCTATCCTCCAATTTGCTTTGATCACAGATATCAATAAATTTTCTATAATCCTGGAATGGCATAGTGCCTCTCTGTGCTAAAGTCTTTATTTGTAACTACAACAACTGTTCCTTTAGGTACAATGCATAGGACTTAGTTGGCATCCTACACTATATTTCCTCTAAGGATAGACTGGCCATGGATGCCAATTGATTCTCTCTCTCCTATAGCTGTCCCTTTAACCATGCATTTTCTGCCTCCATATGAGCTTTCATCATTGCCTCTTTGTCCCTCAGGGTGCTCAGTTCTCTTCCCATCTCTTTAAATTTTTCCTCCATTTGACCTATGTCCTCCACTCCTTCGGATTTGGAATTCTACATCCATCTATGTGTTCTTGCCCTTTCTTTCTCAAGCTCAAAGAATAAGGGGATGGAAAATTTATGTGGAATGACCCTACCCCTATTGGGTCCCTATAATACTAGTGATTACCCCATTACTATTGTAGTTATACCCCTTATTTATATTGTTGTGCACCTATTACCCCCATGTTGTTATTTCTGTGCCCCATAGAATCCCTCTATTGTTATTTTTGTGGCTTTATATTATTATTGTTAGGTTGGCTGGATTATATTGTGACTCCTTAGACTCCTATATATAGAAAGGAGGTTTTGTCATTTGTATCATCAAAGAATTGTTCATTTATGTAATGTAAAGGAGGTTTCCCCCTCGAAGAGGCTGAATTCTAAGGTGTTGATATATCTTTTCTATCTTTTCTTGAGCTGGTTTCATAACATTTGGTATCAGAGCCAGGTTTCACTGCTCTAAACAGGTCATCGTGGCATTTTCACTATAAAGTTTTTTCTGTGACGTTTCAAAAGTCGCAAAAAAAACCCATTTGAGAAGAAATTTCGCTAAACCTTGGGTCCGAATTTCAGAGCTTTTCGTGTGATATTTGCGGAGATATGATCTAAAGAAGTTGGTCTTTTTGCAGACTCCTGAATTACATTCAAAACATGTGACCTGGGGAAAATCGTCATAACCTTCTCTCTGGGGATCGGATTGAAATTTCGTAAGAAGGTATAGAAAGAGGACGGAATTTAGTTTCTTGTATGCATGTTTCAGATTCAAAGGTTGAAACAGTGACTCGTGGCACATCGTACAAGTTCGCTCTACTGAACTAGTCTAAAAGCAAGTCACTGTGGGAGATTTCACATAACTCTTCCTTGGAGAATCCAATTTGGGTCAGACTTGTGGCATTGGAAAGAGGACACAGAAGGCTACTACAGATCACAATTTTAGAACTGGATGATCTGAAATTACAGAGATACATCAAATTCAATATCAGGCTTCTATAAAGTAAAAAAAGGTGTGTAGTTTCTTTTTAAATTTTTGTGTAAGCTTGGTTTAACGGAATTCAAAGGGCATAGTAAAGCATTATTATCGGTAACTGATGCCCCGAGGAAAGAAAATGAAAACACCTAGTAAGGAACCTGAAAGCTCTAGCATGACTCATGAAGAAGAGGAAGAAATGCTACATGATATATCAAAATTACAAGAACAAGTGCAACAAATGTCACGCTCACAAAAGCTAATAGAAGCTAAGATAAGTGGCGTGGAATCTAAGATAAATGGCGTGGAATATAAGATAAATGGCGTGGAATCTAAGATAAATGGCATGGAATCTAAGATAAAGGGCATGGAAGCTAAGATGGATGATTCAAAGACAGATTTGAAGAGAGACATGGTAGATTTGAAGACAGATTTGAAGACAGACATGGCAGATTTGAAGACAGATTTGACAAATTTTCTACAAGAAATACTTACTAATGGTGAAAAGGTTGTAAAGGAAACTCATGATGTGAACAAAAATAATGTTAATCATGATTCCATAGATGCTAATGTTGGATCGAAGACCCACCATATTCCAAAAATCGATATGAGGAAGTTTGATGGCAAGGATCCCGCCACATGGATATTACAGATGGAGCAGTTCTTCGATCTCAATAATGTGCAAAACACACAAAAGGTATGTATGGAAATTGTATATTTGGAACCAAATCAGTTTGTATGGTATCAATGGCTTTGCTCTCGTAAAAAATTTATCACTTGGGCAATTTTTACGGAAGAATTGATAGCACATTATGAAGATACAAAAAGCAACACTTTTTTAGCCAATTGATAAGTCTCAAACAAAAGGGTTCAGTAATGGAGCACATTGGGGAGTTCCAAAAATTGAACATAAGGGTAAAAGATATTTCAGAGGAGCATAGAATTGATGTGTTCATAGGGTCTTTAAAGGATAATATCCAACATGATGTTTGCCTTTAGGAACCTGATTCATTAGAGAAGGCATTCAAGTTAGCAAGAAAAATGGAAAGAAAAATTATGGCAACCAGGAAGCATACCACTCACAACTATAAAGACGAAAGTGTTGTTGCCCCTAGTCTTCCACAACCTATAAGGTTGACACCACAACAATTGGAAGAAAAAAGAGCAAAAGGGCTTTGTTACAGTTGTGATAGCAAATGCACTAAAGGTCATAAGTGTGCTGAGAAGAAATTATTCTACATAGATTGTGAAGAGGAAGAAGAAAAGGAGCAAGAAAGGTCAAAAGAAGAAGATACACTCCAGGAACAAAGCCTAGATGAAGAAAAAATAAATCCAACCATATCTTGTAATGCACTGGTGGGAATTACCACTCCTCAAACCATCAAGATAGAAGGACAAATCAAGAAGAAAAAGGTAATAGTGTTGATTGATTCAGGAAGCACCCACAATTTTATTCATTGTAGGGTAGCAAAAGAATTGAATTGTTTCCTATATCCAGCACCAGAGTGTCAAGTGATGATTGCAAATGGAGGAACAATAAATTGCTCTGGAAGGTGCCATAATATCAAGCTATCCATGGGAGAATATGTATTGACTAGCCCAATGCTTTCCATTCCAATGGGAGGTGCTGATGTTGTACTAGGAGTCCAATGGCTACAATCCTTGGGTACAATAGCTTTTAATTTTCAAGAACTTTTCATCAAATTTTCTACGGAAGGAAAGGAAGTTGAATTAAGGGGTATTGTAGGGAAAGCAAGAAAGATAATCAGCTCTAATGGTATGAAAAAGCTTCTAAAAAAGGAGCAAAGAGGTGTAATTGCACAATTATGTTCGCTAGATGTTTCCACATCGGAATCATCTATTTCTCCAGATCTCCAAAAAGTCCTGGACAATCATTCCAAGGTATTTGAGACTCCCAAAGGTCTCCCACCTATGTGTGATCATGATCATGCTATTCATCTGATTCCAAGAAGTGTTCCTCCAAACATCAGGCCGTACA
The DNA here is from genome assembly GCA_031772625.1 of Pinus tabuliformis. NCBI lineage: Eukaryota > Viridiplantae > Streptophyta > Pinopsida > Pinales > Pinaceae > Pinus > Pinus tabuliformis. Next base: position 494,795,307 of record CM062807.1, on the reverse strand, counting down.
GATATCCCTATGTCCAAAAAAGTGAAATTGAACGTATGGTTGCAGAAATGCTAGAGGCTGGTATAATTCAACCAAGTCAAAGTTCTTTCTCTGCTCCAGTAGTATTGGTGCACAAGAAGGATGGATCATGGCGCATGTGTCCGGATTATAGGGAGCTCAACAAGCTCACTATTAAAGATAAGTTCGCCATTCCTGTCATTGATGAATTACTGGATGAATTGCATGGATCAATTTACTTCACCAAGTTGGATCTTCGTTCAGGATATCATCAAATCAGAATGAAGATTGAAGACATTCTGAAAACGACATTTAGAACTCATGAGGGTCATTATGAATTTTTGGTCATGCCTTTTGGCCTTACTAATGCACCTTCAACATTTCAAGGTTTGATGAATTCAATTTTCAAACCATTCCTTAGAAAATTTGTGTTAGTATTTTTTGATGATATATTAATCTACAACAAGTCTTGGAAGGATCATGTTGAACATGTTGACAGGGTGCTACAACTATTGGAGGAGAAACAATTATATGCAAAAAGATCCAAATGTTTCTTTGGAGTCCATGAGGTGGAATATTTGAGTCATATTGTCTCTCATGAAGGAGTTAAGGTAGACCCTAGCAAAATTAAAGCCATTAAGGAATGGAAAATCCCCACATCCATAAAGCATCTGCGAGGATTTCTTGGGTTGACAGGGTATTATCGCAAGTTTGTTAAGAATTATGGGAGAATAGCAGCACCTCTAACAACATTATTGAAGAAATATGCATTTTCATGGACTCCGGAAGCAGGAAAGGCCTTTGAACATCTTAAAGAGGCAATGTGCCAAGCATCGGTCTTAGCTACACCGGACTTCACAAAAACCTTTATTGTGGAATGTGATGCTTCAAGAAATGGAATTGGTGCTGTTCTAATGCAAGATGAAAGACCCATTGCTTTTGAAAGTCGTCCAATCAAGGGAAAGTTTTTAAGCAAAGCTATTTATGAGAAGGAAATGTTGGCAATACTCCATGCACTTAAGAAATGGTGACCCTACCTAATGGGAAGACACTTCAAGGTAAAAACGGATCATGATAGCCTTAAATACGTTTTAGAACAAACATTATCCTCTGAAGAGCAACAAAAGTGGGTCACAAACATGTTGGGTTATGACTTTGAAATCATCTACAAAAAAGGGAAGCAAAATGTGGTCGCAGATGCACTCTCAAGAAAGGATGAGGATGTGGAAGCACTGTTGTGTGCCATTTCTATTATCCAACTAGATTGGATAAACGGAGCAAGGGAGGAATGGAAGAATGATGAAGAAGTGTGGGCACTTATTCGAAAGCTACAACAAGATTCCAGTACGTCTGATACATTTAGCTGGAAAAATGATTCATTATGGTACAAAGATCGCTTATACCTCTATAAGAATTCCCAGCTAAAACAAAATATTATTATGGAATTGCACACTTCTCCCTTAGGAGGGCACTCGGGATTTTTAAAAATGTACCACAGGGTTAAGAAGGAATTTTTTTGGGATGGCCTTAAATCAGATATTGAAAAGTTTGTGGCGGACTGTTTGGTTTGCCAACAAAATAAAGTTGAAACAATTAAGACACCGGGTCTATTACAACCTTTATCCATTCCAAGCCAACGTTAGGAGGAGGTTTCAATGGATTTTATCACAGGTTTACCCAAGTCTGAGGGAAAGAGTGTCATCATGGTGGTAGTTGACAGACTTACCAAGTATGCACATTTTTTTGCATTATCACATCCATTTAAAGCCAGAACAGTTTCTACTGCATTTGTGGAAACAATGCAAAAGCTACATGGAAACCCAAAGATTATTGTAAGTGACAGAGCTCCCATTTTCACTGGAAATTTTTGGACATAATTATTTTCTTGTCTTGGTACTCAGTTAGCTCATAGCTCATCTTATCATCCTCAATCTGATGGGCAAACTGAGATAGTAAACAAATGTTTGGAAGGATATCTTCATTGCTTTGTATCTGATAAACAGACACAATGGGTCAAATGGTTGCCTCTGGCTGAATGGTGGTATAACACTTCCTTCCATACAGCAACAAAAATGACCCCATTTATGGCACTTTATGGGTATCAACCACCATCCATCACATCATATTTAAGAGAAAATTCTAAGTTTCAGGCAGTGGAACATCACATCGAACATCAACAACAAGTCCTCCAACTCTTAAAGGATAACCTCGTGTTGGCACAAATTAGAATGAAACAATAGGCAGATCAACATCGTAGTGAAAGAAGTTTTGATGTAGGTGATTGGGTATTCCTACAGCTACAACCACATAAACAAATGTCCCTAAAGCAAGCTAAGAAGGATAATAAATTATCACCAAAGTATTATGGTCTGTACAAGGTGTTGCAAAAGATTGGTACTATGGCATACAAATTGGAGCTTCCTGCAGCTTCTTGATTGCACCCAGTTTTCCATGTTTCTTGTTTAAAGAAGGTTATAGGTGACAAGCTCCCAGCGCAAACAATATTGCCAAAACTTGATGAGGAAGGAAAAATTATATTGGAACCGGAAGCAGTCACAGAAACAAGAACTCGACAGCTATGAAATCGATCAATTTCAGAGTATCTGATCAAGTGGAAGAACTTATCCACTGAAGACTCCACATGGGAGGATGAGAATTTTATGCAGAAGTATCCAGAACTACTCAAGCATTGAGGACAACACTTTTTTGAAGGAGAGGGGCATGTTGGGTCCCTATAATACTAGTGATTACCCCATTACTATTGTAGTTATACCCCTTATTTATATTGTTGTGCCCCTATTACCCCCATGTTGTTATTTCTGTGCCCCATAGAATCCCTCTATTGTTATTTTTGTGGCTTTATATTATTATTGTTAGGTCGGCTGTATTATATTGTGACTCCTTAGACTCCTATATATAGAAAGGAGGTTTTGTCATTTGTATCATCAAAGAATTGTTCATTTATGTAATGTAAAGGAGGTTGCCCCCTCGAAGAGGCTGAATTTCGAAGGCATTGATCTATCTTTTCTATCTTTTCTTGAGTCGGTTTCATAACAACCCCCTTCAATGAACCCATAATAGGAGTCAAGGTTAGGATGGGGACTAGTTTCCCTCAGCTGTGGATCCTCCTTCTTTGTTTCTTGCTATATGATCCCTTCTTTGTCCAATTTCTAAGTTTCCTGTAGGTTTAGAAGAGTTTAATGTAGGATTTCCTTTGCTTCTTGTAGGTCCTTTTGCGTATCCTGTAGGAGGCCTTTTCCTTTGGATGAGGTAGATCTAGTGACAGACCTACTAACATAAGTGATAGGAGATTGGGGAGAGGCTTGTCCTCATGATCCTTCTCCTTGATTTTTCATGAGAGGAGCTATCGTTTCCTGCTCTTTTGGTGAGTCTTAAATGACAATAGTAACCTTGGTGGGAGTTTGAGGTTTTCCTTTCCTTATTATTGTACTTTTTCTTGTCCTAAAGTACAATGGAGTTTATCTCTGTCTCTTCCTTCTTTTTTTTTATAGGGGTACTAAGGGCAGTGAGGGAAGCTGCTGCCTCTTTCTCAGTGGGTTTTCGAGATACCCTGGGTGATTCCTCCCCTTCTTTGCCTTGCATTTTAGACCTCTGTTATTCCTTGTCTTATATCTCCCCTTTTCCATTTTCCTTCTTATTCTTGTCTTTCTCCTCTTCTTCTCCCTCTAGTTCCTCACTCTGTTCATCAGTTTCCTCCTTTACATCCTCTTTTGTCTGTTCATCACTTTCCTTCTTCTTTTCTTCCTATTCTTCCTCATCTATTTCCTCTTCATCCCTCTCTGTTTCTTCTTCATCCTTCTCCATTTCTTCTTCATCCCTTTCACTGGCAGTGGGGTTTTTGTCATACTCAAGGGCCTTTATGTCTTCCTCTATCTGCATGTATTTGAAAGTTTCCCATGTGATTGGGAGTTTGAGGTTTTGGAGGGCATCTTCTATGATAAATCTAATTTACCCATGATGGGCTGGCTATTGATGGTTTCCTTCCTGAACCTTAATGCTCATATCTATCACTAATGGAAGAAGGAAGTAGGTTATGCTGAGTCTACTTTGAGGAGGTGTGTCTACTTCAAACCTCAACTCTTAGGGAAGCCTAAAGTGGTATCCATATACCACACTGTACCTACCTTCACATGAAATATACTTTATAAGGTGGTAGCTAATTTCATTCCAGGTATATGGTAGGCTTTCTCTTCTAACTCCATTTTTGTCTTCCATTGCCTCCTCTACTTCTAAAAATAATTTCTTCTTTTCAATTTGGCTATTACCCTTATCCTCCTTTATCCAAGGCATCCCTAAAGGAAGTGTGGTGATTCTTCCTATCATTTCAAGTGTGAGTTCTATAGAGAGGCATTTCACCACAACAATGGCATGGGTCCTAGTCAGTGGAATGAGGGAGAGAGTAAAGTCTCTGGCCACTTCATCATCGTATCCCCTCAATTTCTCAAAGAAACCCATCCAATTGTGCCTTGTGAATATCTCTAGTACAGGAGGGTGTTGATGAATCCTCACTATGTTGATGGGTTCCCTGTTATTAAATCCCCCTATCATTTTTTCTGATGGATGGAGGTTTGTATATGTCTAATACCAAATTTAACAGATGACGAATTTTAAATGAAAATTCTGTGTATACAACTCCCCTAGACTGCAATCTTTTTCAATCAACTAGAAGGATTTTCTTTATTCTTTTCACTTGGAAAATGTGGGAAGGTATAGAGCCTATCTCCTTATCACTGCTTCTTGAATCCAACCTCTATTTTTCACTTTTAAACCTGCTCACTGGCAATCCTATAGGTGTTGTTATGTATCTTGTAGGATCCTGCACTGGAAAAAAAACGAATTCTTCCTTTCCTATAGGCTACTTGAGGGTCGAGAGAAGCTTTTCTAGTGTGTAGCCATGAGAATGTGAATGCCTCTGTGCATAGGGATCAACATTTATTTCCTCATATGGGTGATTTTAGTGGGGTGGTGTGCTGGCAACTGAGGTACGAGTATCCATTTTTGGAGCATTGGTCCCACTACCACATCATCATTCTCCTCACCTTGTAAACAACTCCCACTTTGGGAATCCATAGCTTAACCACTTTCGACCTCATCTCTCCTTTTCCTTGACTTCACTGCTGCCAAGTGTGTAAGGACTAATTGTCTTCTCCTCATTGACTGAGTGAAGGTGGCCAAGTTAACTGGACACCTTTAGCTTGTAAACCAACTCTTTCACAACTTTTACATGTTTGATCATATTATGCTAATGAGAGTGTGGAAGCGAGATACATAATTGTGGTAATGATGCCTTGATGTTGTTTATTGAAGATGAAGTCCTTGCTGTGTATTTGTTGCATGTGTTTCTCCTTTTTTCTTTAATGTTTGATGTTTTTCTTTGATGTGCAGGTACTTGGATGGTGATGTTGATGATCCTCATGCTACTGCTAAGCTCTGGAAGAGCTTCTTTGACCTCTAGATCTTCATGCTTGAAGCTAACTGCAACCTGTGTTTTTTTGTCTTGTGGGACATGCTACTACAGGATGTCCTGTAGTTGCCTCTCCCTCAAATTTTTAATCATCTTTTTAGTTCCGGAGCATGAGGATGGTTGGAATGGGTATTGAAAGGGGTCTAGGGATTTGTGAATGATAGATATAGAATTCAGGTGTTTTCCCCTTGTTCTTTGTCTTCATTCTCTTTTCTCTGTGTTTTTTCTTTGAAAATTGTAAAAGAAAATTGAAACTGGCTTTTTTGGATGAATGCAAGGGTGATCATGGTGGAGAGAGGTATGGTGATGGACGGTGAAGTAATTTTTATTTATTTATTTGTACATGGGTAGCTCATCGCCTTTCTCTAAGATTACTTCCTTTGGGATTCCCAAGCCATTATAATTCCTATAGGATCATCTTGTAGGTTTACAATGAATCTTGTATAAAACACAGAACCCTTGCAAACTGAGCTAAATGAGTGGAAAAATGAAGGGAATGATGGAATGATGAAGAATAATGAATGGAGAAATAAAAACATGAACTATTTAGGTCCCTTTTTATCCTCTCTTGTTGCTCTGATCCTTCTCCCGCTGGCCTGCAAACAATATTTTCAAAATTTTCTTTTCTACTTTTTTCATAATTTTTTGATTTTTTTCTCTTTGTGAAAGCAACTAGTCTGCCTTGAAGAGGTTTTCCTCCTAGTTGCTTTCCCTGGGTGCCTCAAAAGAGGTTTTCACCTAGAGATCTTTTTATTTCTCTCTTCTTCTTATTTTGACACCATTTGGCTGACTCAAGAGGTTTTCAACCCAACAATGGGACTTAGGCCTCATGGTGGTTTTCACCTGAGTCTACTTCTTTTTTAGTGACTTGATGAGGTAGAAGCTGAGACTTGCTCCACCACCATCACTATCTTATTGATGCCATCAATTAATTCTTGCTTTGAAAATGCCTTCTTATAAACCTTCAGTCTGTGCCCATTAACAAGTAAAGGAAAAGCTTCTGCATCAATGGTTCTAATATGCACTAAACCATTATGATGACATTTCTCTATGATATAAGGCCCTAACCATCTAGTCCTTAACTTTCCCTTAATATATTTGTATGTGGACTCATATAACAAAGCCCAATCACCTTCTTGAAATTAATTTTCCTTCATGTTCTTTTCATGCTATATCTTCCTATGAATTTGAGTCACCTCTATGTGTAGGAGGGCCTGCATTCTAACCTCATCTAACCCATCCAGCTGGAGCAATCTCTCTTCTTGTGCACTGGTGAGATCTAGATATAGTTGGGCCACCATCCTTAATGTATTGTACTCAAATTCAATGGACCGTAGGGCCTTATTCCCATAGACCAACTCATAGGGAGTCAATCTAGTGGTGGTGTTCCAGGTGGTATTGTAGGCCCAAGTGGTGTCAAGTAACCTATCTTCCCAATGTTTTATGTTGTTGCTAATGACTTTGGTTAGAATGCCCTCCAATGCTATCTTAGTCACCTTGACTTTCCCATTAGCTTGTGGGTGATAAGGAGTGGATGTTCTATGCTTGATCTTGTGTTGGCTTAACAAGTCTTCAATCATGTGAGATGTAAACTAGCTGCCTTGATCAGTGACCAGTTCTATAGGGAACCCAAACTTGTAAAATACATTTTCCCTTCAGAAATCAGCCACTTTCTCTTCTATTGCTGCCTTGATTGCCTTGGTTTCAGCCCACTTGGTCAAATAGTCAGTTCACACAATGATTTACTGCTTTTCCTTGGATGGAGGGTCAATAGGTCCAATGAAATCCATGCCCCACTTGTCAAATGGTTCGAAAGTCATTTGAGGTTGTAGAGGAATTTCATCCCTTGGAGTAGGCTTTCTCGTCTTTTGGCACCGCTCACACTGACTAGTATACCTTCTCACATCTTGATGAAGAGTGGGCCAATAATAACTAGCTTGTAACACCTTGAATGTTGTCCTCTTGGCTGAAAGGTGGCCTCTACAAGACCCATCATGACAGGTCAGAAGGATGTCAAAGACTTCCTCCTCCCTGACACATCTTCTTAAAATCTGATCCAGACCTAGTTTGATGAGGTTGCCCCCAATCCAAGTGAATGAGGCACTCTTCCTCACAATCTTGCTTTTATCTTTGGAGGACAAATTTGGTGGGAACTATGCAGACACCAAATAGTTTTCTATGTCATTAAACCATGGAGAGAGAACTGAAATAGCGAATAAGTGTTCCTTTCTTACTTAATTTCATATACGCTACTTCAATGAAGGCAACCCCCATGTGTACACAATTGTGTTTAAGGAAACAAGCAATATCCAGCAAAATAATGATTCTGTTAATTCATCATATGTTGATCTTTAATCTGATTATCAGTACTTTATTAAAAATGAAACAGTAACCATGTGCAGTTAATAACAGAAAGAATCATCACACATGAACACCAAGATGTAAGGTGGAAACCCAATGTGGGTAAAAACCACCTGATGTTGTCGTCTTTGTCTTCTTTTAATAATAAGAAAATCTGTTTACAACAATGTACTAGTGCAGACTCATACCAGTACGCAGGCTTCTACCTGCAGAAGGCTACAACCTTCTATCATTCTCCAGCTTCTACTGGAAGGCATCTACAACTCCCCCTAGCTCTTGTACTAGCTGATATGTTGACTAGCATGCATGTGCTGACCTACAGAAGGCTACAACCTTCTCTCTTCCTCCAGGTACCACGTTTCATAAATTTTTAGACTGGATACTCCTGGAACACAACACAATAACCTGAAGGCCACGTTTCATCCAATTTTCATACTGGACCCATCAACAACATTGAAGCTCAAAATCAATTGCTACTGCAATACATCCATCAACTATATCTGCATCAATCAATCATTGAAACTTAATCTAAATCAACCAAACTCAATCATTCACTAAAAGCCTCTGAACCTCTGACACAACTGAATCAATCATTCATTCATACTTTAAAAAATCAACTGCAATAGATAAATCACAGATCAATCAGAATTAGTTGTGATCTAAAAACCATGCTTCAGGGTGTATACATTGTTTGGCAGAAGCCAACCCGCATGTATACGCAGCTTCCCTGAAGCGAACCAACGTGTAGATTTGCAAACACTTTGCTGCACTTCTAGACTTCAGACATAATCCCACATAGAGGATAAAACATGTGTTAGTGATCAGATCTAGGCCATCTAGTATCAGATCACATAATGATAAGTCATTATGATCCTGATCCATCATTAGATATCATCCATCAACACTGAAGCTAATTACAATCAACCAATTTGAATATGCAGAATATTGTCACTAGAAAATAGTCACCAGATCACAATGTAAAACCAAGAACTCTGCATCAACAGCCAGAACCAATTGTAACTTCAAAAATAATGATTCACAAGGTATACGCTACTTGGATGTGTCGAATCGACGTGTATACACACTTTTACCAAGGTAAACCAGCGTATACATCTGTAAATATTCATTCATAATTTTGTAGCTATTCCAGACTTCAGTTATAACTAGATCATAATATTTATAGATCAACACATGCATCAGTGTACAGATCTAGAATAAATGTGATCAATCCATATAAATATTATTCATTCCAAGCCTTAACATTCCGATCCATCATTAGATCTTTTCCTCCGTCAACCACTAAGGTTCATCCTTGGCTCAGATCCAGCTATGCCCAATAACCTGTATTCTCGATCTTTCCCTTCATAAGATATTCAATACTTGAGTGTTTTTGCCTAATGATCTTCTCCTCCTTTTATAGTCTTAGGCCTTACTCAATACCATGGTCCAAATCCACTTAGAAGCAATACCTTGGACCGAATACCTAGGGTCAACACTTCGGACAGGATACTTGGACCAATACCATGGATCAAAATACCATGGACCAAATACCACAGACCAAAACTTACTTTTCCAACATGTACACGCTTTCCCTTTTATGAAACTGCGTGTGTACGTATACGCGAATTTGTATACACTGAACCCACGTGTATACATGACTTTGTCAAGGTGAACCTACATATACCTCTTCTTCTTCATTCTTTGTAGTCTGATCATTAATTCTTTACTATTGACTTGCTACACTGTGATCTGTAATCTGAGTGAGTTGCCATCAAGGACAACACCTAAATTATAATGCCAACAATCTCCCCCTTTGGACTTGATGGCAAAGTTAACTTGTTTCACTGTGAACCTGTCATTTTATGCCTTTGAACTACCCTGCATCACATTTGTTAACATGTATTCTATCACATCTGATATCTCTTCTATATATTCATCTAGTTACCATATACAAGAGAGTTGTTATGCTTTAAGTGGGTTTCCATCAAGTACAACTCATCCATCATAATGCCAACAATCTCCCCCTTTGGACTTGATGGAAACAACCACACCAAGTTACTCTCCCCCTTTGACATCAAGGGCAAAGGGTCATGCTCCCCCTAAGTACATGCCGAAATCTCTGATATACTGAAGTGTGTTGATTGAGCTCCCATGATCGAGTCCATGGTCCCCCTGAGCGTAAGAAAGGTTTGCAAAAATATGTTCTAAAAGAAGAACATGACTCTATACATCATAAATGACATTCCTATCACCAATGACTCATACATGCATCCATCTCCCAACCAAGTGGGGATATACTGAATTTGACTCATACTCCCAACCAAGTGGGGACATACATGACTGAAATATATAAATTATTGCATCATCCTTCCCATGCATAGTGGGGTACAAATTACATCCGAGACTAAAAAGAGACTCAACAATAGACAAAGACAAATTATTACATCATGGTTTTTGATCTGATCTTTACATACATGACATTTATAACAAAGACTAAATATCTAAACAAGACCATGATAGTCATCAGCGACTATCATACACCATATATGCTCTGCTCCATAAGCATCTGTCAACAACATCCAGACCAACAACCTCTATATGTCCATGTCAGTGTAAATATCATCAACCTATGACAAAGTATGTCTACATATAGATATAAACTCATCCTCTTGATCTAATCAAGATCAACTTGCTTCGTTTCCTTCCATGAATCACTCTCAATATATGTCATATCTCCAAGTAGTAACAAAACCATTCACATCATATCATATGTGAAAACACTAGGGAACATCCCACATCTGATAAGGGCCAACCATGATAATCAACATATGTGAGTATCAACCTATCATCATGAGGTAAGGATTCATCATCAATATGTGACTAAGTTGTGTCTTCGAATATACATGTCTTCAAATAGACTCTTCATGAGACCTGCAATAACATCATTATCCATGTGTCCAGTGTAGCAATATGTATCTAGCAAACCACGAGCTTATTTGTCAAGATTTCTTGATATCCTCAATAGCAACCATCCTCAACCATGTGAGAGCTAGGAACTATAGGAATCCTGCATCATAACTACACCATATGACAACATCAGCATAAAGAAAATGAGTGGTGTACTTAAGCTTTGTATTTCTCTTTGTCCTTATGAAGATCATCATGTAAGCAACATATGTGTACTATATTCATCATAAAAGAATCATTCATAAATTTGATCTGAACATCAACTATGTGACCCCAAAAATCATATGAGATTTTGTCATGGGAAACTCATAACTGTATCATAGCAAGATGTATCATTTAGCCATATAAGCATCATCATCATTGATTAGGTGCCAAAGACTTCTAAACATAATTCCAACAATGCTTTATTAGAAGCATAGCATGTTCTCCCCATGAACCTATTCCATTTGTTCACTGTCAGATCTGATCATGCACATATCAGCAAGAAGTATCAAGACATCATCAACAATCAGATATTCATCAAGTTAACTTGTGAGGATAAAAAACAACATCTTATGAATATCAATATATTTCCACACATTATCAACAGATTGTAACCATAATCAAATAGAGAAATAATTGACTGAACCATATCAGATCCTATTTCCTGAGTCTGTCCCAGTGCTTTTCCTCAAATTGACATATACACGACTATGCAGTGTCTAATTTGCGTATATACACGCCTTCTCTTCATGAAAATTGCGTATGAGATTTAGAACACTGAAGTTTCACACTTTCAGCTCCCTTTGAGTCTGTCGTGTTTGTACATTGTGCTGTGCCACATCCTTCATATTGTACTTCCTTCTTCTTCCATATCTTTCAGTATGATGATGTTTTCTCCTTTCGGTATGGCGCCCGTACTTTGTTCCTGCATTCCTTAGTTATATGCCCAAGCTTGTTACATGCATAGCATCTCATATGTTTCATATTCCTTCTATAGCAGTCAATGGCTTTGTGACCAAATATATTGCAAGCAAAACAATATCCCTTAAAGTACCTGGAACGTGATGATCTGTTTGTGTGACGGTCATGAACCATTCTACTTCTACATCTAGTTTGAAGAATTTCTTTCCTTGGTTGTTGCTGGGATTGACCTCTCATCTCCTTGTTGAGCATTTCAGATTTCACATTAGAGTTCCTTGTCTTACTCTGTGAACTAGACTCACCTTCAACAGATTCATGAAAACCAAGACCAATTTTGATGGCAGGGCGCCTTTGACTATTAAGAATATCATCCAAGATCTTAGTACTATCTTGAAATTGGAAGAGCTTACCCTTTTCTTCTAATTTGTCTTTTAGAATTTTTACCTCAACCTGATGTTGCTTTTCCTTTTCAAGATAGTGCTTCTTCATGATTCCTTCACTTTTTCTTCCTTCTTCCATCTGATGCCTTAATTCAAGAACTTCATTTTCTTGTTTTTCAAGAGCTTGGACTAGCTCATTATTTTGCTTATTTGATTCTTCAAGATCTTCTTTTAGCGAGAGGATCTTAGCATCAAGACTTTCATAGTAATTGGATCTATCCCTGAGTTGTTGAGATCCTTTCATTTACTTCATTTCTTAATGATGTCACTTCATCCTGTAGCTTTTGACATTGATCTTCCTTTTCCTTGAATAGCTTCCTTACTTTGTTTCCTTCCTCTAGTTGAGCTTTTAGTTTGGTAGCTTCTTCTTTGAAGGCACATTCCATTTTGTCCAATAGATCTTGTTGATCTCTAATTTGTCCATAAGCCTTTTAAATTCTACCTCTATTTGATGTCTTTCTGTTGGAGAGGTAAATCCCCTCTACGGATAGAGGCGATCCCTACTAGCCCAGAATGGGTCTAGCAACAATCAATCAATGCTACTATGCAAGTTCCTAATTGCAAATAAAAGATAGGCAATGAACACCTACTTGGATTCCAACGCTATTGTTTGATGAAGAGATGCCGCTCTCGCTCCTTTGCTTTGGCCGGTCACGATCCTCCACAATCCTCGTGGATAGACACCTGCACACACAAAGAGAAACACAAACACAAGCGTGAAATCTAATAAATGCAATTATACATCAGTCAGAAAGGACATAACTCACATTAACCATTACAAAGATAAATGAAAGTGGAACCATAATAGTAGTCATCTATTATTAATCAATAACAGAGAAAGGTACAACCAAAGTTCTGACGTTGAGTCCTTCTCAAGAGGGTCTAGCTAGCAAGTCTCTTAAGCATTCACCCTTGGAGGTAGATCTCCCAAGACAAAACTCTCTCTCTCTCACACAAGTTCACACAAGAAAGCAACACTTCACAACCTTCCTTAAGCTCTCTAGCAAATCCACACTTGTCACACCAACTACCTACTAGCAGCAGCAGTCTAAGCACTATCAACTCCACACTATCCAAAACTAGCTGCTCATGGCAATGGTAGAGGCTTAAATAGGAGAAGGAGTCTCCATGAAAGGTGGGAGGATGAGGTTATCTCCAAGGAAGGTGGCTCAAATGACGAAACAGACATGCCAGAGAAGGGAGGGCGACATTTACAAGGCCAACAACCAGGTCTGGAGTCATCTGGAAGGTCGGTTGATAGAACAAACTCGCCCAAACAGGATCAACGCGGGTGTATAACTGCACTGGAGCGCTGACATCGCATCTGAATAACAGGGAAGGTTATGTCAGCACGACTCAATATAAATAGAGGATAAGCTGGTTCATGAAATTCGACCAGCGCAGAAAACACGTGTGCTTCCGCACTGGCAGTGCATTCGTTGTATTATGAAGTGCCAGTCAGCGCGGTTATTTTAATAACAGTCGCGATGATGGAAAAAAATTTGGCAAAGTGGGTCATTTGGCAGCATTAGAGAGCATGAGCATGATTAATTTGAATTCATGACACAGTAGGGAGACTGGCAGGGAGACAGTGATAAATTACTGTGTAAAAGATGCCCCCTAAAGCATGAAGCCCGAGAGTGTGGGAGGGGTGAAATGCTTTACAAAACTCGCTAAACTGGAACACCACCAGGAAGAATCTGCACGTATGTACATCTGATATTTCTATTACATGTAGTCTAGGCATGGGCGCAGCCATCCAAAAGACATACGAAGAAGGTCTGTGGTATGGACGCAGCCACCCAGCTGAAGAGACCATGATGACAATAAGGTATGGTCGCAGCCATCCAAAAAGACTCAGGTATGGGCGCAGCCATCCATCAATGAGTCATGTAATAATAATCCACAAAATCTCAACCTGGTTGGCAACAGACAAAAACTAGGGTCTTGCGCTCCATCTCGATCTGAACAAAGTACAAGTCCAAGCATGTGAATACATGAGCTGAAGTCGAACATGCGTGAACATCGTCTGATTACCAGCCAATAATGAAAACTGTTAACAGACGCAAGAGGTACCACCAATAATGACAATGGTCCTCAAGGTACTTATACGTACAATCCGCGGCGTGTGAATCAATGAGCTGGTGTCGAACACCCATAGAATCATTCGATCGGAGGCCAATGATGAAAACCTCTCGTCGAACACGAAGAACCTGCCATTGAGGCATGCAGGCTCTAAGGCACCAGAAGGGAGTCTCTAAGTCACCTTCCTGGATAATGAGCTGAAGTCGACAGGAAGTAACCTTGATCAAAGGTGGGCCATAATGCTTCCCACATCGTCGACATGAGACAGAGAAGGGACAGAGAAGGATGAGATATTTTGTGTGAGGTATCAGAAGGAGGTTGTAAGTATGCAGAGGTCAACTTCTCTTGAACATATCGGTGGCACGACAGTGGATTTGGCAGTATTTGACGTCAAATGAGCAGAGGTCACGGTGACAAGGCAATCAGCAGATGAGAGGTCAAATAGGATAACCCAAACCCACGGAGGCTAGTGTAAAACAAGATGAGAAATCCCCACCCAGAAACGAATGCAGACTAGTGCCATGTTCAAGAGCAACATACTGCCGACACGACAATTATTACAGTTCGATTTTCCCCACCATTTCTGGCAGGTACCCCGATTATTTTTGGATGACAAGCTTGACGGGGATAGCATATGCTTGGAGAGTGTCATTTCGATGGTGTCCGATGTCATTAAACTTTAACGAGTCTGACAAAGGAAGAACTCAACGTCTTTTCCTGTTTAGAGAGTCTGAAAAGACAGCGGAAAAGAAAACTCCAGGGGGGTCCTTTTTCATAAAGTTGTGTCTCTCAAGCCCAAAAAAGTATAAAACAATGCTCGAAAGAACCGCCCGACCAGTATGATCGAGGAGTACTTTTTGTAAGTAGTAACTTTGACCCGAAAAATTAAAAAAGCAGTCAGAAGTACGTCGTTTTGAAGCCAATAACGAGTGCGAAACGACAAACACCCGACAATCTTTTTAGTTTAAACGGTTGAAAAAATAGCTTTAAAGACGACCGCCTCTCATTCTTTTAACGAGCTGAGAGGGGGGCTCGGCAATCTTTTCGTCTTTAAACGGTCAGAAAAGAGCTAAAAGCAGACCTCCATTTTTATTCTCTTTAACGAGTCAAAAAGGGAAAAATACTCGGCAATCTTTTCACATTTTACGAGTCAGAAAAGAGCTTAAAGGTGACTCGTCCTAGAGGAACGAGTGGTATAAAAGGTAGCAACTGGTTCCGACAATGGTGGAACTACTCAAAACATGTAATGGTTATGAGGTTGGCTAACAAAACCACTCATTGCTGCGGTTCCTCAGGAAAGGCAATCACGAGATGTAAATCAAGTATGGGTTCATTTTTACACAAGCTTGAACCATGGAGAACTTTGCTTGGATTCGTTTTCATGTTTACACAAGCTTGAAACGAAAAACTATGCTTGTTATAAGTTCGCATGCCCCCAGCATAATGACGCAAATTGAGGTACATGCCCCCTAAGCTTCATTGCATTCAACAAAGTGGATGGAATGAAGGTTCACTTTCGAGATCTTGGAAAGACTCGACTTGGATTTTACGAGATCTTAATCAAAGACTCGATTTGGAAAAGGAGGAGTTGTTGCATTTTTTAATGAGGTTGACACAGTAAAAGAACTATCCTCATAACCCTTGTTTCAGTTTTTAATGAGCTTGACACAAGATCAGGAACTATGCTCGGGACACTTTGTTTCATTTTTTAACGAGCTTGACACAAGACAAGGAACTGTGCTCCGGACACTTTGTTTCATTTTTTAACGAGCTTGACACAAGACAAGGAACTGTGCTCCGACCAAACCTAGTTTCATTTTTCAAGGAGCTTGACACCGGAAAGGAACTATGCTCCACCCGAACTTCATCATAATGAATAGAAAGTCGGGGCTTCCAAGATTGCCACTCCCTATGGAAGGGAAACATCTTGGAAGTCGGGGCCCAATGCCCCCAGGACACTATGCACGATGGCGGCATCACTGGATCCAGGCACAGGGTAGGTGGCCACGTAGTTGATATGCGGTGGGGCAGATACAACTGGTGGATAAAAACTAGGAGGGGACGACAACGGCGCAGGAGGCATCGGGGGACTAACGAATGACACTTGATTGATAGTCACAATTCTTCCATCGTGCGGAAATCAAACCACAGGGAAAAGCGAAGAAACGCGGGCCCCCATGGCGTAAACATAGTCGCGACCAAGGAGAAGACTAAAGTCTAAAACACCTTGGGTAACCAAGACGTCTATATAGACGGTTTTGCCTCCCAAAGTAATAGGGAACTTCGGGAGAACTCCTAGAGATGGACAGGCTCCTCCATCGAAGGCCAATAGATTTTGAGTGACTGGCTCAAGCTACGGGGAACCTAAAGCTTGCCAAGTAGTGTACGACATAAGACTGACAAACGCCCCTTCATCCAAAACAGTGCCAGGTACTGCCTTAGCATAGGCATGTATTGTGATCTGGAAAGGCATATGGGATGGAAGGCGACCGGCGATCAGGCAATTCCAATGAAAGGAAGCGACCAGACTACTTGGTGGGGGAATCGTATGATTGCCCCCATGTGCTAAAGGAACCGAAGGAGAACCTTCGGGAGCAGCAGGGTTAGGAGAGTCATTTCGGGACTCAGGAGAATCTAAAGAGACGAGAAGAACATGGGCGTGATTTTCTTCCGAAACAGAGTGAGCAAGCGGCGGACTCGAGTCGACACTCTTTCCGACCAATGGTTGGTCTGGAATAGGCGGGACACAGCCGGGTTCGAGAAGAGGGGCCTGGACAAGAGAAGAATGTGAACCAATCTCATTGTCGGGAGGCGGATGATCTGCAGCTGCAGAAAGACGTTGATATCCAACGGGGAGTTGGGGTGAGGGAGCTGGGAGACTTTCCAAGACACTGGAGGCTTTATCCATGAGTGGACAAAGGTGAAGGGGATGATTACCTCCACAAAGTCTACAGGGGAGTCGAAGCTTCCCTTTTTCATTACCATTCCCAACTGATAAGGTAGCATTGCCGTGAGCTTCAGAGGATGATGAGGGGTGGGCCGAATCGCGAGACCATACTTCTAGCACCCTAGGAATGCCAGGACAATCGCGAAGAAGATGGTCATCCTTGCATAATCGACAAGGAAACTTGACCTTCTGCGGAGGGGCGGAAGGGGGCCTGACTTCAGGTGTACTCGAAGGAGCAAGAGTTATACTTGTAGCCTCTCCCTTAGGAGACTTCTTCTTCTTGGTCTTCTTCTTCTTCTTCTTAGCCACCTGGTTATTCGAATCGAGACTTTCACCAGGCGAAGTACAAGAGGAAGACGTAGAAGTAGGCGTCGAAGGGGAGGGATCCACCTTAGGATCAACATGATGTTGTTCAGGTGCAGGGACTGATGGACTAGCAACCGACACGAGAGGGACCAAAGAGGTTGAAAACAACCAAGCAGGCAACCCGAAAGTTAACCCCGGAAGGGATAACGTTGCCATATAAGGAGCACCAACATTTCGGAGAGGAGGGAAATGACCAGGATTCCCGTCAGGAGGGGAACTTGGGTTGGTGAACCCTGGAAAAGTTGCCATGGCAAACAAAAAGAAGCCTACTCAAGCTAACGCACACAAGATCTAACCAGGTAACGTTAATCGTGGCCAAATAAATTTTAAGACGGAAAGACACAACTTGACCTTTTCATGTTTTAAGAGTCACGAAAAGGACGAAAAGATGACTTTAGTCTCCTTCGAATGTTTAATGAGCACGAAGTGACAAGACGCTCACTGGCACCTTTTCTTTTAAGGAGACCGAAAAGGATCAAAAGTGACTACTATGGAGACTCTAGGCAAAGGTTTTACCAGACAATCCGTAAAGCTGCTTATACACCTTGGCAATCATACGAAAACCAAGGACTATCCGTACTGCAGTCAATCTTCCCGAATGCTGTGTTCGGTACGTTACGGCTCGCAAGGCGGCAGACTCGGCTTCCTGTGGATAAAGGATGATAACCTAGTGGAGTCTCCCCTATATACGCAACGGTACGTGGGAGCTCAAGTCTGTGCTAGACCACTATCGAGTCACAAAAGGAGGAATCATCCAACCGTAATGTGAAACAACAGTGACTAGGTTTAACGACGCCGGAGCACATCTCTAGCCTAGACCTCTAAAATATGAGCGTTATGTTCCAATGCGTTTTTAGATTTATTCAGTTTATTTTATGGTTGATCTTGAATTAAGTTTCGGTTTCAGGTCCTACCCTGTGATCTCTCACAATTGCCTAGATGCAAACTACATGCCAAAGAACACCATTTCGTTCGATGAATTCTAACTATGAGAGGGTTAAGAATTTTCAATCAAACAAAATGAACACAATCAATCAAACAATCTAATGCAGCTAATGGCAAGGAAATGAAACTTTTTCTTTTGAGAACACAAATCAATGAAATGCTCTTTTTCCCATTAACTATTGAATGCAAAAGATATTAGTTCGATTTCTTTTTCCAATGGCACAATGCACTTAAAATGAATTTTGAGAGACAGAAACACCGAGTAAAGAGAAATAAAATCACTCAATGAAAAACACAACAAATGTGAAAAGAACCAGTTGAGCCCAAACAACTGTAATCTGTGTCCGGGTAGCGAAAAGTAATCGAAACAATACGAAGACTGGTTCAATAACAATCACTTAAACAACCAGGCAAAGCAAGCAAAGAGGAAGGTTTTCGCAAAAACAAAAGCAAGTAGTAACGAATCTTTGTGAATGAGTAACGAAACAAAGCCAATCCAACGAAATCAGGATGATAACACCAGGTCACAAGATACAAAACAAGATCCGCCCAACAAGACTTCACAAGCGAGTGCTTCAATGTTCAGACAATAGAAATCAAGTCATAAACTAGGTGGAAAGAGCAGGGGATAGTCAAACCAACAGGCTTAGGAGGAAAAATTGAAAAAAATTCAATCCTACAGGATCAGCGCGGGTGGTACAAAGCAACAAGGCGCTGACCAGAAACCACGCGTAGCAACAAAGCACTGTCAGCGCGGAAGTACACGTCTTAAGTGCACTGGTTCGATTTCAGAACCGTCGCGACTGTTTATCGTACAAGCGCGATGACCACGAAGTCAAAGAAATAGCTATGCGCTGTCAACGTGACTGTTTTCTTATAAACCGCGCTGAGGCTAAAACACAGGTACAATCAAGCCAAAAGCTCCCAAACCAAGGCAATAACTCTTTAAACAATTAAGGCACCTCCCAGACTGAACCAGGAAGTCTAAAAGCAGAGAACTAATCCCCAATCTTTGAAAAGAGAGTAACAATCAAACTCAAAACAAGAATGAACAAAAAGGGGCAAAGGCCAGCTCCCCAGCGGAGTCGCCAAATTGTTGGAGAGGTAAATCCCCTCTACGGATAGAGGCGATCCCTACTAGCCCAGAATGGGTCTAGCAACAATAAATCAATGCTATTATGCAAGTTCCTAATTACAAATAAAAGATAGGCAATGAACACCTACTTGGATTCCAACGCTATTGTTTGATGAAGAGATGCTGCTCTCGCTCCTTTGCTTTGGCCGGTCACGATCCTCCACAATACTCGTGGATAGACACCTGCACACACAAAGAGAAACACAAACACAAGCGTGAAATCTAATAAATGCAATTATACATCAGTCAGAAAGGACATAACTCACATTAACCATTACAAAGATAAATGAAAGTGGAACCATAATAGTAGTCATCTATTATTAATCAATAACAAAGAAAGGTACAACCAAAGTTCTAACGTTAAGTCCTTCTCAAGAGGGTCCAGCCAGCAAGTCTCTTAAGCATTCACCCTTGGAGGTAGATCTCCCAAGACAAAACTCTCTCTCTCTCACACAAGTTCACACAAGAAAGAAACAGTTCACAACCTTCCTTAAGCTCTCTAGCAAATCCACACTTGTCACACCAACTACCTACTAGCAGCAGCAGTCTAAGCACTATCAACTCCACACTATCCAAAACTAGCTGCTCATGGCAATGGTAGAGGCTTAAATAGGAGAAGGAGTCTCCATGAAAGGTGGGAGGATGAGGTTATCTCCAAGGAAGGTGGCTCAAATGACGAAACAGACATGCCAGAGAAGGGAGGGCGACATTTACAAGGCCAACAACCAGGTCGGGAGTCATCTGGAAGGCCGGCTGTTAGAACAAACTCGCCCAAACAGGATCGGCGCGGGTGTATAACTGCACTGGAGCGCTGACATCGCATCTGAATAACAGGGAAGGTTATGTCAGCGCCACTCAATATAAACAGAGGATGCACTGGTTCTTGAAATTCGACCAGCACGGAAAACACGTGTGCTTCCGCGCTGGCAACGCATTCATTGTATTATGAAGCGCCAGTCAACGCGGTTATTTTAATAACAGTGGCGATGATGGAAAAAACTTTGGCAAAGTGGGTCATTCGGCAGCATTAGAGAGCATGAGCATGATTAATTTGAATTCATGACACAGTAGGGAGACTGGCAGGGAGACAGTGACAAATTACTATGTAACACTTTCTTCCTCACCCATAAGAGCAAATTCAGTTGTTTCGCTATCACTTTCATCATCTTCAAATGGATGGACAAATGTATCACCAGACGATAACAAATTCATACCTGATAGCTCTTTTTCTTGTTCATCTTCATTCTGAGCTGATTCTAAATCTAAAGAGTTGCTTCCACATATTTCCCAATCGATTCTGCCACTGTCATAGTTACTTTGAGATGTCTTCTTCTTCTGAGGTGCTTTATTCTTTAGCTTCTTTCCCGTTGTTCTATGAATCTCCTTCAAGTGATCAAGCTTCTACCAAAGGACCTTCTCTGATACCAATTGTTGGAAATAATACTGAGGGCGAGGGGAGTGAATCAGTATTAGTCAAGTCAATAATCTTTTTTTTCTTTTCTTAATTAATTTCATATACGCTACTTCAATGAAGGCAACCTGCGTGTGTATGAAACTATGTTTAAGGAAACAAGCATATATCCAACAAACTAATGAATTTTTTAATTCATCATATGTTGATCTTTAATCTGAGTATCAGTACTTTATTATACATTAACAGTAACCATGTGCAGTTAATAACAGAAAGAACCATCACACATAAGCATCACACGTGAACACCAAGATGTAAGGTGGAAACCCAATGTTGGTAAAAACCACCTGCTCCTATTGTCTCTACCTTCTTTTAATAATAAGAAAATCTATTTACAACAATATACTGGTGCAGACTCATACCAGTACGTAGGCTTCTACCTGCAGAAGGCTACAACCTTCTTTCGTTCTTTAGCTTCTACTGGAAGGGAGCTACAACCCCCCTTAGCTCTTATACTAGCCGATATGTTGACTAGCATGTAGGCACTGACCTATAAAAGGCTACAACCTTCTCTCTTCCTCCAAGTACCACGTTTCATAAATTTTTAGATTTGATACTCCTCGAACACAACACAATAATCTGAAGGCCACATTTCATCCAATTTTCATACTGGACCGATCAACAAAATTGAAGCTCAAAATCAATCACTACTGCAATACAACCATAAACTATATCTACATTAATCAATCATTGAAACTTAATCTGAATCAACCAAACTCAATCAATCACTGACAACCTCTGACACAACTGAATCAATCATTCATTCATACTTTAACCAGTCAACTGCAACAGATAAATCAGAGATCAATCAGAATCAGTTGTGATCTAAAAACCATGCCTCAGAGTGTATACGCTGTTTGGCAGAAGCCAACCTGTGTGTATACGCAACTTCCCTAAATTGAACCAGCGTGTAGATCTGCAAACACTTTGCTACACTTCCAGACTTCAGACATAATCACACATAAAGGATAAAACATGTGTTAGTGATCAGATCTTTCCCATCCAGTATCAGATCACATAATGATAAGTCATTATGATCTTGATCCATCATTAGATATCATCCATCAACATTGAAGCTAATTACAATCAACCAATCTGAATATGCAGAATACTGTCACCAGAAAATAGTCACCAAATCACAATGTAAAACCCAGAACTCTGCATCAACAAATAGAACCAATTGTAACTTCAAAAATCATGATTCACAAGGTATACGCTACTTGGATGTGTCGAACCTATGTGCATATGCACTTTTACCAAGGTAAACCAGTGTATACATCTGTAAATATTCATTCATAATTTTGCAGCTATTCCAGACTTCAGTTATAACTAGATCATAATATTTACAAATCAACATATGCATTAGTATATAGATCTAGAATAAACGTGATCAAACCATATAAAGATTATTCATTCCAAGCCTTAAGATTCTGATCCATCATTAGATCTTGTCCTCCATCAACCGCTAAGGTTCATCCTTGGTTCAGATCCAGCTATGCCCAATAACCTGTATTCCCAATCTTGCTCTTCATAAGATATTCAATACTTGAGTGTTTTTTCCTAATGATATTCTCCTCCTTTTATAGTCTTATGCCTTACTCAATACCATAGTCTAAAACCACTTAGAAGCAATACCTTGGACCAAATACCTGGGGTCAACACTTTGGACAGGATACCTTGGACCAATACCATGGACCAAATACCACGGACCAAAACTTACTTTTACAACATGTACATGCTTTCCCTTCTATGAAACTGCATGCATACTTATACACGAATTTGTATACACTAAACCCACGTGTATAAGCGACTTTGTCAAGGGGAACCTGCATATACCTCTTCTTCTTCTTCATTCTTTGTAGTCTAATCATTAATTCTTTGCTATTGACCTGCTGCACTATGATCTATCATTTGAGTGAGTTGCCATCAAGGACAACACCTCAATCATAATGCCAACAAATATATCTTTACTTGTGTATTTAGGATTTGTTTACACATTCAGTGCACCTGATTTAGGATGATTATACCATGGATAGATTTGGGACTTTTCTTCTACTTCCCTTGGTTTCACAGAAAGAGATTTTTTTAAAAGGAATTGAGTACAAAATTGCAATAAGCTCGGTGAGTTGGACTTCTATATTGATTTTATAGTGAATTTATTGTCCAGAATGTTATTTTCCTTATTTGAGATAATCTTCATGTTCAAGTTTACTGGTCTAGTGTCATTACTCAGGTCTCTAGTAGTTAGTGTCTGCGTTACAATAGTTAGGGTTTTTCCTTTCAATTGTTAGTAATTAGGTTTTAATTTTCAGTTATCAGTTAGGGTTTAATATGGATTTTCTTTCAAGTGCTAGTGAATTTTAGGTTTCAATTTTTAATTTAATTTCTAAAAAAAATTTTAAGTGCACAATTAAAGCAGGGATTGACTAGTGCAGGAATTCAAAGGTGTGAGCAGTTTCTAAACAAACTAGGGTTTTCTTTTGCTGGTTGATGGAGTCTCTCTATGGAATTTCTAATGTTGCTTCTTGAAGCCCATGGACCCAAAATTGAAATTAAATTTTTGTCCATTAATTCACCAAATACTGCACCCAACATTTTGGTTCCATTGCCGGGGAGGTGCTTAGGGGAAATACCTTGGTGACCTGCTGCAATTTGGTTTGCTTTCTACCTAGTTTCTCTTGGAAGTTTTTATTCTTTGAATTTGTTTTTTTCCTACATATATTATTTATATTTTTAAGTGTTTTCTTTTCTTGGGTATTGTAAGAACCCCCCACCATCCCTAATATACTCATTCATGTGATGACAAGATATACGTAAAGCTTGTTGAGCACAAAAAATGGTATTTTGAGGAATATTTCAATGATGAGTTTTCAACTTGCTTTAGAGATATACAAATCATGCAATGACAAACTCACGAGTGAAAAATTTAGTATTTTGCTTGAACATAAATATAATATTATTAAATATTTGATTTCAACATTGGATAATTTGTAGGAAGAACAAGAAAAGGATGAAGAACCACTACTGATATTCTGCTCCAATTGTAAAGAGAAGCACTTCTTTAGAGAGTGTCCACTTAGTATCTTGAAAGTTGGAAGAATTTGGGAAGAGGCTCATTCAATAAAGCATTTCTCATCACTATTAGGATTACTAAAGGTACTCAGAAAATCAAGTATGTAATCAAATCAACCTCCAGGTATAACTCAAAACCCATCATCATTTAATACTTGGGCTAACACTTATTATCCTCTATAGGTTCCTCAATAGATTTATAATCTTTTAGTTTCATGGCAAAATTTTATTCCTTATTCAATTGAATACCCTACTTCATGACCATAATGCCCTTCTTCCCTAAGTCAAATATCTCCATGGCCTCAGGAATGGTTTGGAGCATCTTCTATAGGATTGTCTTCCATGCAAATTCAATTACATGAAAATCAATGAAAACCTCACTTTCTTCCCAATGCACCACTAAGTCATCCTCCTCCATGGTCCCATCTACATGTGCAATGTAACCCTAATCCATACCCTAGCCCTAAACCATAACCTAGCCCTTACCCTAATCCATATCCTATCCCTAGCCCTAATACATACCCTAGACCTTACCCTAATCCATATCTTATCCCTTATCATAATCCATACGCTAGCCCTAATCTAAATCCAAATCCTAGTCCAAGCCTTAACCCAAACTCTAGTTCAAACCCTACACCAAACCATAGCCCAGACCCTAATCCAAATAAGGATGTTGCACAATAATTTAAAACACCTTTTCTTCCCAATGATTCCCATACTAAACGAAATGTTATATCTTCCATATTGGGGAAGGGAGTGAATTTGGAAACTTCCCCCATTACCATAGAACATTTACCCATGGAAGAAGTCTTGACTCAAATACCATTAGAGGAGAAATATGTGATTGGAGCTTGTTCTGAAACTGTTGTTGAAGCTCAAAACCCTAGAATTTACCTTAACCATCCTTGCCAATCTAAGGAACAAACATTAGAGTTCGATATTGAGGAGTTTATTTCTTGTCTTTCACCAGATCCCTTATGCCTCCAAGAGATTGATTATCAAATTATAAATGACTTGCATGAGTCAGAGAATCATGAATATGTGGACCCCATTGAAGCATGGTTTCAAGAAGTCATTAACGCAACTTATTCCCTTATGATTTGACATCTCTTGGTACCATATCAATTAAAGCAACTGGTTTCTCATACTCTAGTATACGTTGAATTTTAATTTTTAAAACATAGTGTGAGTATATTTAGCATTCTATTATGCACCTGGATATAATGGAAGTACTCATACACGTGAAGGAGATCTTCCTCTATCTAAATTAGGGCAGGAGTCTAAGAACAATAAATACAAATTCTATCTGAAATAAAATTGTCACAAAAACACTCTTAAAACTAGAATTCCTAAGGCATAACTATTGAAATTTTTGTTATTATGCCCTCATGTGGTCAGTCTTGTCAGAAGTAATTCACTCTTATTACCTCATATATGGTAAAGTGACTTTGGTCATTGATTGAGTGGTTTTTCTTCAAATTGTTTATTCATCCATGGAGTTGGTCAAGGGGATTTTCCATTACACATTCCATTCATAAGTCCAAAACCCTAACCCTAGCCTAGTCACTTAAACACGTTGTTATCCAAAAAACATTTTCATGTTTCTCTTCAAAGGTATTGATGAATATCCTCCTATGGTGTACCACTCCTATAAAACCCTAATGGGCTCTTGTGAGAAACATAACATGATTAACTCGAGGAATCTTTCAGTAATGATCAAAGATGCTTTCCTAAAATGAATCTTTAGGTAGCAAGACCAACCAGTAAAGATTAGTCATTAAAAATGTTTCACGCCATCCTGTGCTCTTAAGGAATGTTGGATACCTATACCAATAGGTTTCATATTTCATGATTGGCCAAGGAAAGTCCAAATATGCTCTGCTTTGGTATCACAAAGATCCCATATTTCCTAGAGAACAAGAGGTGTGTAAAGTGTTTCAAATGTTGATGACCTTATTTCAATTTTGGTGGATGATTCAACAGTTTAACCTGGATCATGCCATGTTTCAATTTTGAGTTATAGAATAGAGAAAGAAGTCTGTCCAAACTGCTTAATCTTGGCAGACCAGTAGTTCAGGTAGAGAAGAAAAGGTTCCCAACAGCTCAATCTGGGACCTTGGAAGAGATAAGGGTAGAAGTAGATAGAAAAGAATAAAGAAAAAGCCAAAGAAAAGAAAAGGCAAGTAAGGGTTTGCAAGTCCAAATGCACCCTCCGAGGAGAAACAAAAAATGCTAGGAAAATAGCTGGGTAAGCAGTTGTGGTTGCAGAAAGGGCATTTTCACCATTGCACATATGTCAAAAGCTGTTTTGCCAAGGAAAAATCTATCAATGGACAAAGTGGTTAATTCCATCAAATTTCAGCAAGGAGCATGACTAACCTCCCTCTCCCTTTCATTTCATTACTAACATTCCCTTTTCAACTGAGATTCATGGAGAGAGATCATGGTTTTATGGTGGTTCTAGTTCATTCAGAAGCCACATTTCTTGTCTAAAAACTTTTTATTTTGATCTAGTCTCTAAACTAAATCAATTTCAGATAAACTCAGTGAGATCCCCTTCATTTGCTTCCTTCATTCATATTAACCTCTAAATCTTACTATATAGCTCCCCTATTTTACCTTTCCCCTAATAATACTAACACTATGGTGTATAAAGTCCCAAATCTTATAAATACCCCTTCCTTTGGCATTATAGCCATATGTTCTTAAAAAAGGAACCAAAATGACCTCTGGTCACTTTGGTGAACCTATCGCATCCCACTCCCCCTTGCTACAGCCCAACTTACCTTTTGAAACCCTCATTTGCATTAAAAACCTCATAAGAACCCCTTTTTACCCCTAAACCCTCTTTGCAAAGATTACCAAGGTCCAAAACCCCCCTTTAGCGTTTATTCCAAGCATCAGCGCGCGGGTTCAATTCAACTGAATTACATTGAAAACCTTACAAAACCCATAATCCAAAGTTTCCGCCCGCGCATATAATCCGAGCACGTTGTTGCTCCGCCCACCGTCGGATCAGGTCCCGAGGATCCGACGATCCACAATGATATCGGAGCAGCCCCCGCAGCGGACCGTTAACGCCCGAGAAAGTGACGTTGCGTCACGTCAGGGCCAGTCCACGCGTCGCACAATGAAGGCTCTCGGAGCCAGGTCTGACACTTCTGGGACCGTACCCAAACCGCCCCGAGAGACCGTAGCGGCTAGCCTTAACCGTAACCGCTACGGTCCTAACCGCCAACCGTTTTCCAACTGTATATCGCCACGTCACGTCCGCTTGTCCTTGTCTCCGTTATTCGTCCACCTCGCCGTTGACGTGGCTGCCACCGCACCATCCCCCATGGACCAACAGCATACCGCCACGTCACCCGATGACGTCAGCTGACGTCACTTGACCTTGACCCACCAATGACGTCATGCTGACGTCATCACTAAAAAGCGCCAAAATTGTAAAAAGCCCATATTAAGCCAAAAAACGCCTATTTTTCCCATTTTTACGCATTTCTCTACTGTTTTCTCTGCATGGCCGTTACGTCCTGAACTTTGCCAACCTGCTCAGTTGACCAAGGCGACCTCCACAGCATCAACCTTGCACGCATGCACGACCTCTGTTCGTGAATTACCAGGTATTTTTCGTTTTCTATCCTCCATACGCCTGCAGTTGAAAGTAAAATTACTCAGGGGGCTAGAGAAAAGATAAAACTCATAATTTCACCGGCCATTTCCCTCTGCATATACCCCATTTGTAATTGTGAAGTCCAAAAACACCAGCTGAGCCTTATTGCCCGTATTTTCACTAAAAAAAGAGGTATTGCCTGCGCATTCCCGAAAGACTCTGGTTTACGGAGTTCACCTATTGAAGAGGACATAGTGAGACCACACAGTAGCCTTGATTCCTGATATAAACAGTATTTCAATTGCTGTTGTATAATTTCCTGCTCTGATACCTGAAACTCAACACTGTTTTTACAAAAGCACTTCTGTTCTGTGCTGGTCCTTTTGAGCCATTTACTTAGAGTTGTTGAGCTTAAAGAAAACCATGGACACTCCTATTGCTCTGAATATCAAGCCCCTCAACGCTCCTCACCAGGAATTGGCATGGAAAGCCCTGGGAGATATGGATTATCAAATGCTGGACTGGTTTCTTATGGGCTCCAAGTATAATATTCAGATGATGAATGAATTGAAAGCCCAGCACCTGAGTGGAGTAGACATCTTGGGGATTTGGGACTCAAACTTGCCCATCTACAACCTCCCCCAGGTAAATCCTATGCCAGAGTTGGTCTACAGCTGCCAGGAATGTTATGACCCAAACCAAAGAGCTGTCATCAGCCCCACAGGCTCAGTCCTGTTCCATATCACCCCAGAGAGTATAAATGAAATGCTGCACTTCCATACTGCCAAGCAATTGACCCCCCTCCATATGCAGAATTTGATAAAGAAAGGGAGCAAGCTGTCAAGTGACCAACTCATTAAAATCAATCAGCTGTTTGTAAAACCAGGCTCTGAATCCATCAGAACTCCTCCTATTGGATACCAGTATTTGAATGAATTGGGCAGGATGTTAGTGGATTTGATCAGCTATGCCCTAGGATTCAAGGGAATGGAGGATGTGGATGATAGCATAATGGCAATGCTGTCTCTATTCTCTCCTGGTAAGCCCCCAGCTGTACATTATGATTATGCCACATACATTGCAGATAAAATCCATGACCAGTTTATGAACTTGAAGAGGGAAAGACTATTCAGGTATACCTCATACATATACCACCTATTCTTGTTTTATCAGCCAGCCACATTCTCTTTTCCTTTGAAGCAACTCAATGCCCAGGGAAATCCAAGGTCAGTGGTGTTCTGGACCTCTGTTTTTCATCATACCTCTGTATCACCTTACACATACTCTGAGTTCATTGATTTATTCATTTATCCAGCCATGACAGTATTGCATGGTACTCCTCCTCCTAGACTAACTGATGACATGAGGAGAATTCTCCATTTGAATAAGTCCTACAGCATTGGTAATTGGTACCTCTACCAAAACCACACAGTCATCAGGATATATGGCTGTGAGTTGAACCCTTTTAGGTTGCCAAGGTATGTCCCCATGAGGCTTTTTGCCTTGGAATATTTCAGACAGTTTGGGAACTCAGACTACCTCCATTTTCAGAGCAAGAACAAGAAGTCACAGTTAAAAGTAAGGAGCCAGCTGGGTCCTTTCCTATATAACAGAAAAGAGGAGGGGTGGAAGGAGGCAGACAATATCCTGGAGGGCCTCAGACTGCAAACTAGTTTTGAATGGATACCCTATGACCCCAATCATTTTGTCTCCCTCAGGAGGATAAAATACAAATTGGGTAGCTATGCACACAAGAGACAACCTGAGATTGAACAGTATGCCAATGCATCAAATTGGGAAGAAGGTACCCTAGAAGAGGAAATTACTAATGAAGAGCTACTAGAGAGAGAGGCTAGAAATATGCAAAAGGAAGCTGACTTAGAAACTTGTGGACAGGTTCCCCTCTCATACAAAAAGCAGCTTGGAGCAGCTACTACATCATCAACAACACAACAGCAAGCTGCCGAGAAAGCACCGCAGACATCAAGCAAAGATAAAGGGAAGCAGGTGGAACAGCCACCTCCATTGACAGAAGAACAAGTGGAGACATTGCTACAACAGCAAGAAGAGATGGAGCAGCAGGAAGAAGGGCAGCAGCAAGAAGAGGTACAATATAATGAACAGCAGCCCTTGCAGCAAGAAAGAGTAATTGATGCTCCAAGTTCCACTGAGCAACAGGCTCAGAAAATAGTGCCTCCTGGGGCAGAAACTACTTTTGATACCTCGGTCCTCCAAACCCCACAAAAGGAGGACTTAACCAGGAAAAGAGATAGAGAGACTCCCCTGACTTCATCCATCAATCAGGGAGAGAAAAGACAAAGATTAAATGACTTTCCAGAGGATGACATAGCAATAAGACAAGCAATGGGCATGGGCCCACCCAGCGGAGAAGTTTCAGCCAGTTCATTCCAGCATGAACATGATAGAGCTATAGGAGGAGAGGTCAGCTCCTCCAGCCAGCACAAAGAAGGACAGGTAAGCATCAAACAGCAATTTATTGACATTAAAAGGAGGAGTGATCCTATTAAAGTACAGCTGTACAATCATTTGCTGAACCTGGCTCCCACCAATCAGCAAAGACTCATGTCTGCCTTTGATGTAAGTGAAGGCAAAATGATCATGAGTCACTTCATGCCCACAACTCTGCATCCCCAATCTACCTCGGATTACCTAAGGACCAACATGGAGGTTCTGGCTAAAGACATACACCCTATGGATAAAATCGAACTGCATAAACAAACTGGTGAAATGGTGTATGCCTCCTTGGCAGATGAAACATTGGAAAACTACAAATTGAAGAGCAGCCTTGATAATACAGCCTCTCAGCTGGAATTGGAGAGAGCATCATCACAAGCCAAGGACAACAGAATCAAGTCCTTGGAAGATGTAATCATAGAAATAGGACATGATCCTAAAGATGTTAAAGGTATCCAAGAACTGTTGAAGCTAAGGGATGCAGACATGGCGGCCTTAAGAAAGAAAATCAAGCTCCCAGCTACCATCCATCCGCAAACAGACGAGGTTGCCCAGCAAAGGCTGGAAAAGGATGCCACAGACCTAATGATATCCCTGTACAAGGAGCTAGTTCGGACTCAAGACAAACTAGGAGAATCAGAAGCTGCAAAGGCAGCACTACAGACAGCATTAAAGCAAAAAGAAGAGGGCCAAACCTCCCAGCCTCCTCCTGAAATAATCAATCTTGAGGAAGCCCCTCCAACAACTACTCCTCCCTCTCAACAGACAGGGCCTACAGCAACAACTACACCACCAACAGAGCAGACTCCTAGTCTGGACATGCAGAGGCTGCAAGCCGAAATCCAAGTTCTTGAGGCTCAAATGAAAGAGCTTGATGAAGTCAAAAAATCTTTGACTAAAGTAAATGAAAGACTTGATAAGAGCAAGTAGAATGAGGCTGCAAAGGAACGAGAAGTAAAAGCTCTAAAGAAGAGGATAACTGAACTTGAAAAGGAGCTCACACTAGAAAAGGTAACAGCAGAGTTAAAAGCAGTCCTCTGGGGTAACATTGGTCGGTCCATCACCAATCAGTGGCAGTATATTGAGACTATGGATGAGCAAATAGTACTCATTACAAAGGCAAACAGGGAAATACACAGAGCTAGAGCAAGCCTTGGCCACATGCCAGATGCTGCCAGCAGAATGATCAATATTTTAAATAACAAAACTAGCTCTCAACTAGCTACCATGGGAATTACTAACAGGACTGAAACAATCTCAGTAGTTAAAAGAGTCCTGACACTAAGAAGCCTAGTTGGAACGCTGGAGAGGAGAACACAGGATATGCAGACCGAAATCAACAAATTCCTGGACAGATTCCTGGCATTACAAAACAGAGGCCTCCCCAGCATATTAAGCAGTGTAGGAAGACTGCTTACCCTGGAAAACTACATCAAAAGGGTTGATGCCCATGCTGCAGCACAAATTGCAAAACAACCCAGTACATCAGCAGAAACAGGGCCAGCATCAGGGCAGAATTTGTATGATAGGGTGGACAACCTGTTTTTTATTATGAATGAAATTGATCACCTGTTTGATACACCACCAAATTTCTTTAAGTATACAGAAGCAGATGAAACTATGGAGGCAATCATGAAGCACCAATTGCCCACACAGGAAGTCTGGAGGAATTTGACACAGATAATCTTATCAAGCCAGAACCCATGAGCGTTAATTTTCTCCAGTTTTTGAGCAGTCATGCACAGGCAGAATTTTGGTGGATAAATCCACAAGGAAAAGGCAGATGCTGAGCCAACTCAGCAGGGCTATTTACTCACCACAGCAGCAATCACAATCACAGGTGGCAGACCAAAAATACAGCGCACGAGCCATAAAGTCGGGTTCTCAAGCATTTGATCAAAGTATCCCAACCGACTCAGCAGTTCCCAAAGGCCAAAATATCTTCTGACAGAACATCAAGACGCCTTTATTTTGTATTCAATGCTGTAATAAATTTCTGATAATAATATCTCAAAAGTTGGTGAGAACATTAAGTCTGAGATAACTTAGAACTCAGATATTTTTGTAAAATCGTATGTATATATTCGCCCCGCACATAAGCTTAAGGGGTTGTTGTTATTTTCATTTGGGAGATCTCACTTGCTGTAAAATTCTCAGAGAAATAATACAAAGGGTGAATGGAATTTCCGAA
This sequence comes from Pinus tabuliformis, assembly GCA_031772625.1. Taxonomy (NCBI): domain Eukaryota; kingdom Viridiplantae; phylum Streptophyta; class Pinopsida; order Pinales; family Pinaceae; genus Pinus; species Pinus tabuliformis. The sequence continues at coordinate 494,762,854 of CM062807.1, read as the reverse complement.
GCTTGGCGTACCTTGATGCATTGTGATGAATGGTGAATGCTGCAGGATTCCAGAGTGTTTCATAAAACAATAAGTCTTTCTTAAATCTCTGTATTACATGTTTTTCGAGTCTTTTGTTCTCTTTTATTGTTTAAATGTCTTACACTTAATAGCAAAGTAGAAGAATAGTTCCAGGATTTAATCACTGATTACCCTGAACTCAAACTAAGCTATTATCCATGTTTTCTTCAGATACAGTGAAAGAAGTGTAATTCTTGATTGCTGCACTTTAAGACTGTATCTTTTGCAGTGATAGACATTCCCAGGGATTCAAGTTTTGCCCCTGAGACATCTATCCGTTTCTCATACCTAGTCTGGTGGAAATACTTAAATACTTTAGTGAAAATTCTTAAATGCTTTCACTGTTTGTTTCACCTGTTCACGTTATAAATAAAAAATTTTGTTGTATGAAGTATCCAAATGGCCCTGTAAGTTTCACCAATTCACCTCAAGGTTCCTAGATACCTACAGCCATAGACTCCATTGCCCAATGATATTTGACTCTTTGAATACTACATCACAAGACCTGAAAGAAACTCTTCAACCAAAACATAAACAAAACCTGTGCATAATACCTAGCCTAAAACCCTATCATAACAGATACAAATCATAAAGAGAGAGCCCTCTCTGATCACAGTTTGGCTAGAAACAGTGATCAAAAGATTGGTTAGTGGTTACCCCGGCCGTATTCCCTTGGGAGTCATAGGGAACAACCTGGGTGTTAACATAATTGGCGACTCCACTGGGGATTCTTAAAGATTTTTCAATTACTATCTATCTTCCAAAGCTACCATCAAGCCTGAAACTAGCCAAGAGGCCTTAGGACTGTTTCTGTAGCACAGGGACAGCTTTAGGGAAGAGCTGGTTAGGGAATCTTCATCCTAGCTTTGAAACATATATAGCCATTCCAAAATTTTCATCCAGTCCTTGCATATATAAACTTCTTGTACAAATTCAAAAGAATATTTAGAAGCTGGCTCCCAAAAGAAACCCAAGGCACACTAGGGCAAACCCTGACCCTAATCAACCCATCATTGTTGATAACCCAAATATCATTCCAAAAAACATAAGGAGACAGCAAAAGCAGGAGAAGCCTGCTGATTCAGATATAAGTTCAGATCGACCTATCCTCATTCCCACTCCTTGCAAAGTTCTTTTCCGGTCCACCCCTGGTTCCCCTAGTTCATCATCAACACCTCAAAGCCCTCCTCTCCCATCTTCACCATCTGCACATACCCTTTCAACCAGTTCCCCGCTTGTAACCCATACCACTAACCCTGTTACACCAGTAATCCCTGTTGTTCCGTTTGTTCCTATTAACCCCCTAAACTTCATAAACATGGCTAACCGGTATGCACCCCTGCAGATACCAGCTAATGCTCCAGCCCTACCCCAAGACTACCAAACCAAAATCTCATTTTTTGACTCCCATGGCCCTTTGACAGCTGTCCAGCATGCTAAGAAGATGCAAGACCACTTTGAGACCTATGAAATAGATGATGACAGTGTCAGGATGAGAATTTTTGTCCAAAGCTTAACTGGGGATGTTAGAACTTGGTTTAGATCCCTAAATGCAAACTCCATTGCAACCCCTGAGGACCTGTACCAAGAGTTTACCAATAGATGGGAGAAAAAGAAAGACCCACTCCACATACTTGGTGAATATAACACTATTAAAAGAGGTCCCCAAGAAACAGTTTTGGAATATTGTGCTAGGTTTAACAATGTATATAATGCTATCCCACAGAACTTAAGGCCCCCTCCTGATTTGGCCCTGTATAACTTCCCTGACGGTTTTGATCCTGATATGGCCTATCAGTTGAAAGAAAGAGATCCTCCAACCCTTGCAGAAGCTCAAAGGGTTGCAGTCACTGTAGAGGCTAACCTAATCGCAAAAAGAAACAGGGCAAAATTGGAAAAGAAGACTGGCTTCAGAGAAGAACCCTCGGGTCTTGATCAAAAGCTGGATGCAATACTAAACAGTATGAAGAGATTGGGTGAAAGAGTGGAATCAGTTGAAAGAAAATCATCATGGGAGGCATCACAAAGCAACCCTCCTAGAAATCCGAATTTTAGGAGAACTCAGAACCCAAATATAGGAAAGACAAGTGCTGACCAAGACATTAGACCCCCTTTTCAAGAAAACTACGCAGAAACTTCCACAGCCAATCAGCTCAATGAAGATCCTGAAATTAACTTAATGGGTCTGGATGGTAAAAGCCACGTTTTCTTAACACAAGAAGACCATGAGGAGGATGAAAGCAAAACATTCCAAACCAAGTCAGGAGAATCTTTTGACTTCAAACAAGGATATGATACTGCTGTCTATGAAGTCCATAAACAGTACAAGCTAAGGAGTAGGACTGTAAATGTAAATCAGCCTGAAAAGATAAAGGAGAAACAGAGGTCTAAAGAAACCATGGTCACAGAACCTAATGACAAAATAAACTTGCCTGCAGAAGAAATTGTAGTTGAGGAGGTTACTGAACTACTGTCCCCACTACAACAGCCCATGGCAACTTCGTCCTCTCACCCTGATTCAAATTTTACCCCTCAAGACATGAGTAAAAGAGGCAGGTCTCAAAGTCAAGATGAAATCCAACAACAAGATTTAATGAACAAAGAAAAGACTGTTATCCGTGACTCTAAAACCCAAGTTGACAAACCTTTTGACCTAGGCACAGAGATTGGCAAGCTAAAAATAGCAATTCCTCTCTCAGAGCTAGCCAAGCATGACATCTATAAGCAACAGATCAAGAAATCCCTTCAACTCACTACTAGCAAAGATGATGTAAATGTGCTAGATGACACTCCAGAATTACTGTTTGGCCCAGAGGTAGATGGAAAAACAATAGTCACAGGGGTTTTACCTTTTTATGTCAGCCTGCATGTTCATGATAAAATATTGCATAATGCAATGTTCGACTCAGGCGCCTCTCACAACCTTATGCCAAAAGCAGTCATGGAAAGATTGAACTTGGATATAACAAGACCATACAAAGACCTGTTTTCTTTTGATTCTAGCCAAGTCAAATGTTTAGGCCTAATAAAAGATTTATGTGTGTCTCTGGTTCAATATCCCAACAAAACCATTCTAATGGATGTTGTAGTCGCTGATATCCCACCTAAATATGGGATGCTGTTATCAAGATCATGGGGAGCCAAGCTCCAAGGCTCCCTGCAATTAGATATGTCATATGCAACTATCTCTGTCTTTGGGCAACCAAAAAGACTTTACAGGGAAACACTCATGAAGTATATGGTCAGCAGTGAAGAAAAGCCTCAAAATTTTCCAATATATGCTGTCCATTCGGACATAGACTCCTTCATCCTCTTCAATGACAGCGCAGGCCTCTCAAACAATGACATTAGGACCGAAACACCCATACAAGAACAAAACATTGATCAAGTAAGTAGCACCTGCAAAACATTAAGCAGCCCAACAATACACCTTTTCCCTCCTCTAGTTGTTAAAGATTGTCAAACAAGTGATAAAGCTGTCCTAGAAAACAAACGGGGGAAGAAACCCCAACTCCTGCTCACATTGCCATCTCATGAACAGAATTTTAAATCTCTTGTTCAGCAAGATACCCTGTGGGTCCTAGAATTTGATGGCTCAGTTAACAAGTTAGGGGCAGGAGCTGGAGTGTGGATACATAACAAAGAGAAAGATTATGCAGAAGGCAGGGCTTACAGATTAAATTTTAGATGCACTAATAACATGGCAGAATACGAAGCTCTGTTACTAGGTCTCAAACTAGCAAGGTTATTACAAGCACCTAGGCTCTCCATCATGGGAGACTCTGATCTAGTAATTCAACAAGTAAAAGGAAATTTTGTCACCAATGACAAAAGATTGAGGTCCTACAGGTCTGCTGTAATTGAAATATTGGAGACCTTCTCTGAGTTTGTTATCACAAAAATTTCAAGGGGCCACAATCTCCATGCACACAGTTTGGCAACATTTGCCAGCACTTTCAAATTCCCACTAGAGCCCAATAACTGTTTCACAGCCGAGGTCAGATACAGACCCTCTATTCCAAACAATGTCAAAGAATGGCAGGTATTTGAGGATGACATGCAAATAAACAATTTTTTAACCTTGCAACAAGAATTCACAGGATTAAATATTGACATTGATGGAGCAAGTCAATCACAAATACTTGAGTTAGCAAGTCAATCACAAATACTTGAGTTAGCAGGTCAATCACAAATACTTAATGGAGTAAGTCCATCACAAATACAGTTTCAGCAGTCTGCTCACCCAATGTCACCTAGAACAGCAAAACAATTACTGAGTCCAACCATTTTCAACAATGAAAACATTCAGCAAATTCACCAAATTGACTGTGAAGAAATGAGCAGCGCTGAAGCTGAAATCATACAACTCAAAGACAATTTCCTTCCAGTAGGCCTTACCCCACTAGAGGACATTTTTGACTCAAATGATGTCCCCAGGAAACCAAAAATGCAGCCATTAGATGCAGCAATTGAAGAATGCAACATTGGTACTATTGACAAGCCTAAAATAATAAAACTATCTGCTTCTTTGCCCCCTGATCAAAAGCCCAAATACATTGATCTCTTTAAAGAATTTCAAGATGTTTTTGCTTGGGGATATGAGGATCTAAAGTCTTATGATACTTCTGTCATCCAGCACACCATTCCCCTCAAGCCTAATCAAAAACCATTCAAACAGAAATTGAGAAGGATCAATCCTATGCTCCTTCCTTCCATTGAAAAAGAATTACAGAAAATGTTCAAAGCTGGTATCATAGCACCAATCAGGTTCTCTGAGTGGATTTCAAATTTGGTGCCTACAAGAAAGAAAACTGGTGAGATTAGACTTTGTGTAGACTTAAGGAACTTGAATCAAGTATCACTCAAAGATAACTACCCTTTACCCAAAATGGATCACATTCTTCAAAGAGTAGTAGGGGCTTCAAGGATATCATTGCTTGATGGATTCTCAGGCTTCAATCAAATCCTAGTACACCCTGAAGATCAAGACAAAACTGCATTTACAACCCCATGGGGAACTTTCAAGTATGTAAAAATGCCCTTTGGATTGAAAAACGCAGGGGCAACGTTTCAAAGAGCAATGGACATTGCTTTTGCAAAAGAGATTCATGACTTCTTGGTCATTTACTTAGATGATCTTACACCCTTTCAAAATCTGACCAAGAACACTTGAAACATTTGAGACAGATTTTCATAACATGCAGGAAATATGGTATTTCCTTAAACCCCAAGAAGTCATTATTTGGTTTGGAAGAAGGGAAACTCTTAGGGCACATTATTTCAAAAGATGGCATAAGAATTGATCCAGATAGGATACAAGCTATCCTACAAATGCCTCACCCAAGGAATGTCAAGGAGCTGCAGGGATTCTTAGGGAAGATTAACTTTTTAAGAAGGTTTATCCCGAACTTAGCAGAATTAATCAGATTACTAAACAATATGCTAAAGAAAGATTCAAAGGTCAAATGGACTGTTGAAACAAAACAAGCCTTTGAAAGTATAAAATTGGCCTTGACTCGAACCCCAGTGTTAACTAATCCTCAGTTTGACAGAGACTTTATCATTTTCTCTTTTGCCTCCCAGCATACTATTGCTGTTGTTTTATTACAGAAAGATGACCAAGGGAATGAGAAGCCTATTGCCTTTTTCAGCAGAGCTCTCAGAGATGCCCCTCTAAAGTACCAAATAATGGAGAAGCAAGCCTATGCTTTGATCAAAGCTATTAAAGACTTTAGGATTTACATCCTTTACTCCCATGTTGTGGCTTATGTACCAAGTCCTATTGTCAAAGACATTCTCACCCAAGAAAACTTAGAGGGAAGGAGAGGAAAATGGATTGCAAACATACTAGAATTTGACATTGAAATAAAACCTACAAAGCTAATAAAAGGGCAAGGTTTGGCCAAATTAATGACAGAAGAAAACTTCCAAGCCTTAGATATCAATCAACTGGACAGTGAAACAGAGCTGGCGACTCCAAAGATCAATGTAGCCTTTGAACAATCTCCTTGGTACTCTGATATCTGCTATGTGTTACAAAACCTGTGTGCTCCCCCAGGACTGTCCAGAACTAAGTGTAGGTTCCTAAAAATGAAAACATCTAGATTTTGTGTGATAGATGGAAATTTACTTTGGAAAAACCATGAGGGTATATTGCTGCACTGTCTAATGGAGAATGAAACTAACAATATCATGCAAGATTTCCATGTTGGAGACTGTGGTGGACATTTGTACTGGAAGTCCACTGTGGACAAGATATTGAGGGCTGGTTATTACTGGCCCACCATGTTCTCTGATGTTAAGAAATTCACAGCCTCATGCCACAAATGCCAACTGTTTGAAGGCAAAAGACAGTTGCTGCCACTTCCTTTGAAGCCCATTGCAACGGAGAGACCTTTTCAACAATGGGGCTTGGATTTCATTGGGGAAATTCATCCTTCATCTTCAGGGCAACACAGATGGATTTTAACAGCAACAGACTACTTCACCAAGTGGATTGAAGCTGCCCCATGCAGACAAGCAAATGATTCAGTAATTATTCAGTTTTTGGAAAACAATATACTGGCTAGATTTGGCTGTCCGGACAAGATAATAACAGACAATGCTGCTGCCTTCAGATCCAAGAAAATGGTGAACTTCTGCCATAAATTTCACATTACTTTGGGCCATTCTACTGCTTACTATCCTCAAGGAAATGGCCTTGCTGAATCATCAAACAAAAGTTTAATAAATATCATAAAGAAAGTGCTGGAAGAGAACAAAAAGAACTGGCATAAGAAACTAGTAAATGCTTTATGGGCAGATAGACTAACAACCAAAAGATCAATTGGGACCAGCCCATATGAGTTAGTCTATGGATTAGAAGCCAAATTTCCTTCATCACTAGGAGTGCCGGTTATGAAACTTCTGCAAGAGAGCCAAGCAGAGCCAAATGATATGCAAAGGAGGATCAATCAGATAATCTGTTTACAGCAAACTAGAGAACAGGTTTTCAGCAGAGTGCAGATATTACAAGAAAAATTGAAAAAGGCCTTTGATAGGAGAACCAAAGCAGAAGATTTCAATGTGGGGGACAAAGTCTTAAAGTGGGATGCAAGAAGAGAAGAGAAAGGAAAACATGGAAAGTTTGACTCTTTATGGAGAGGACCATTTGCTGTCCAAGCAGTACAAGGTAACAACACCTACTTCCTTAAAGGTCTGACTGAAACTGACTTGGATGAAGGTCCTGTTAATGGCAGGATGCTGAAGCACTACTTTGACTATTCCCCATGAGTGGAACCTAAGGATTCATTGTATATAAGCAGATGTATATATTGTTTTCTGTTTTAGATTGTAAAATACAGTTTTCTAAGTGATTCACCAACCAGCAAGAGGCAAATAGAATCAGAGGTCTTCTAAGAAAGAAGCACACAATTTTGACACATTTATGCAGCAAATTTCAAGATTAAGATGGGCAGTCAAAGAACAAGGCAATCTGACCTGCTGTTCTTGGTCTTTCAAAAGAAAAACCATCCCCATGTGGAGCCACTGTTGGATACCTATACCAATAGGTTTCATATTTCATGATTGGCCAAGGAAAGTCCAAATATGCTCTGCTTTGGTATCACAAAGATCCCATATTTCCTAGAGAACAAGAGGTGTGTAAAGTGTTTCAAATGTTGATGACCTTATTTCAATTTTGGTGGATGATTCAACAGTTTAACCTGGATCATGCCATGTTTCAATTTTGAGTTATAGAATAGAGAAAGAAGTCTGTCCAAACTGCTTAATCTTGGCAGACCAGTAGTTCAGGTAGAGAAGAAAAGGTTCCCAACAGCTCAATCTGGGACCTTGGAAGAGATAAGGGTAGAAGTAGATAGAAAAGAATAAAGAAAAAGCCAAAGAAAAGAAAAGGCAAGTAAGGGTTTGCAAGTCCAAATGCACCCTCCAAGGAGAAACAAAAAATGCTAGGAAAATAGCTGGGTAAGCAGTTGTGGTTGCAGAAAGGGCATTTTCACCATTGCACATATGTCAAAAGCTGTTTTGCCAAGGAAAAATCTATCAATGGACAAAGTGGTTAATTCCATCAAATTGCAGCAAGGAGCATGACTAACCTCCCTCTCCCTTTCATTTCATTACTAACATTCCCTTTTCAGCTGAGATTCATGGAGAGAGATCATGGTTTTATGGTGGTTCTAGTTCATTCAGAAGCCACATTTCTTGTCTAAAAACTTTTTATTTTGATCTAGTCTCTAAACTAAATCAATTTCAGATAAACTCAGTGAGATCCCCTTCATTTGCTCCCTTCATTCATATTAACCTCTAATCTTACTATATAGCTCCCCTATTTTACCTTTCCCCTAATAATACTAACACTATGGTGTATAAAGTCCCAAATCTTATAAATACCCCTTCCTTTGGCATTATAGCCATATGTTCTTAAAAAAGGAACCAAAATGACCTCTGGTCACTTTGGTGAACCTATCGCATCCCACTCCCCCTTGCTACAGCCCAACTTACCTTTTGAAACCCTCATTTGCATTAAAAACCTCATAAGAACCCCTTTTTACCCCTAAACCCTCTTTGCAAAGATCACCAAGGTCCAAAACCCCCCTTTAGCGTTTATTCCAAGCATCAGCGCGCGGGTTCAATTCAACTGAATTACATTGAAAACCTTACAAAACCCATAATCCAAAGTTTTCCGCCCGCGCATATAATCCGAGCACGTTGTTGCTCCGCCCACCGTCGGATCAGGTCCCGAGGATCCGACGATCCACAATGATATCGGAGCAGCCCCCGCAGCGGACCGTTAACGCCCGAGAAAGTGACGTTGCGTCACGTCAGGGCCAGTCCACGCGTCGCACGATGAAGGCTCTCGGAGCCAGGTCTGACACTTCTGGGACCGTACCCAAACCGCCCCGAGAGACCGTAGCGGCTAGCCTTAACCGTAACCGCTACGGTCCTAACCGCCAACTGTTTTCCAACTGTATATCGCCACGTCACGTCCGCTTGTCCTTGTCTCCGTTATTCGTCCACCTCGCCGTTGACGTGGCTGCCACCGCACCATCCCCCATGGACCAACAGCATACCGCCACGTCACCAGATGACGTCAGCTGACGTCACTTGACCTTGACCCACCAATGACGTCATGCTGACGTCATCACTAAAAAGCGCCAAAATTGTAAAAAGCCCATATTAAGCCAAAAAACGCCTATTTTTCCCATTTTTACGCATTTCTCTACTGTTTTCTCTGCATGGCCGTTACGTCCTGAACTTTGCCAACCTGCTCAGTTGACCAAGGCGACCTCCACAGCATCAACCTTGCACGCATGCACGACCTCTGTTCGTGAATTACCAGGTATTTTTCGTTTTCTATCCTCCATACGCCTGCAGTTGAAAGTAAAATTACTCAGGGGGCTAGAGAAAAGATAAAACTCATAATTTCACCGGCCATTTCCCTCTGCATATACCCCATTTGTAATTGTGAAGTCCAAAAACACCAGCTGAGCCTTGTTGCCCGTATTTTCACTAAAAAAAGAGGTATTGCCTGCGCATTCCCGAAAGACTCTGGTTTACGGAGTTCACCTATTGAAGAGGACATAGTGAGACCACACAGTAGCCTTGATTCCTGATATAAACAGTATTTCAATTGTTGTTGTATAATTTCCTACTCTGATACCTGAAACTCAACACTGTTTTTACAAAAGCACTTTTGTTCTGTGCTGGTCCTTTTGAGCCATTTACTTAGAGTTGTTGAGCTTAAAGAAAACCATGGACACTCCTATTGCTCTGAATATCAAGCCCCTCAACGCTCCTCACCAGGAATTGGCATGGAAAGCCCTGGGAGATATGGATTATCAAATGCTGGACTGGTTTCTTATGGGCTCCAAGTATAATATTCAGATGATGAATGAATTGAAAGCCCAGCACCTGAGTGGAGTAGACATCTTGGGGATTTGGGACTCAAACTTGCCCATCTACAACCTCCCCCAGGTAAATCCTATGCCAGAGTTGGTCTACAGCTGCCAGGAATGTTATGACCCAAACCAAAGAGCTGTCATCAGCCCCACAGGCTCAGTCCTGTTCCATATCACCCCAGAGAGTATAAATGAAATGCTGCACTTCCATACTGCCAAGCAATTGACCCCCCTCCATATGCAGAATTTGATAAAGAAAGGGAGCAAGCTGTCAAGTGACCAACTCATTAAAATCAATCAGCTGTTTGTAAAACCAGGCTCTGAATCCATCAGAACTCCTCCTATTGGATACCAGTATTTGAATGAATTGGGCAGGATGTTAGTGGATTTGATCAGCTATGCCCTAGGATTCAAGGGAATGGAGGATGTGGATGATAGCATAATGGCAATGCTGTCTCTATTCTCTCCTGGTAAGCCCCCAGCTGTACATTATGATTATGCCACATACATTGCAGATAAAATCCATGACCAGTTTATGAACTTGAAGAGGGAAAGACTATTCAGGTATACCTCATACATATACCACCTATTCTTGTTTTATCAGCCAGCCACATTCTCTTTTCCTTTGAAGCAACTCAATGCCCAGGGAAATCCAAGGTCAGTGGTGTTCTGGACCTCTGTTTTTCATCATACCTCTGTATCACCTTACACATACTCTGAGTTCATTGATTTATTCATTTATCCAGCCATGACAGTATTGCATGGTACTCCTCCTCCTAGACTAACTGATGACATGAGGAGAATTCTCCATTTGAATAAGTCCTACAGCATTGGTAATTGGTACCTCTACCAAAACCACACAGTCATCAGGATATATGGCTGTGAGTTGAACCCTTTTAGGTTGCCAAGGTATGTCCCCATGAGGCTTTTTGCCTTGGAATATTTCAGACAGTTTGGGAACTCAGACTACCTCCATTTTCAGAGCAAGAACAAGAAGTCACAGTTAAAAGTAAGGAGCCAGCTGGGTCCTTTCCTATATAACAGAAAAGAGGAGGGGTGGAAGGAGGCAGACAATATCCTGGAGGGCCTCAGACTGCAAACTAGTTTTGAATGGATACCCTATGACCCCAATCATTTTGTCTCCCTCAGGAGGATAAAATACAAATTGGGTAGCTATGCACACAAGAGACAACCTGAGATTGAACAGTATGCCAATGCATCAAATTGGGAAGAAGGTACCCTAGAAGAGGAAATTACTAATGAAGAGCTACTAGAGAGAGAGGCTAGAAATATGCAAAAGGAAGCTGACTTAGAAACTTGTGGACAGGTTCCCCTCTCATACAAAAAGCAGCTTGGAGCAGCTACTACATCATCAACAACACAGCAGCAAGCTGCCGAGAAAGCACCGCAGACAGCAAGCAAAGATAAAGGGAAGCAGGTGGAACAGCCACCTCCATTGACAGAAGAACAAGTGGAGACATTGCTACAACAGCAAGAAGAGATGGAGCAGCAGGAAGAAGGGCAGCAGCAAGAAGAGGTACAATATAATGAACAGCAGCCCTTGCAGTAAGAAAGAGTAATTGATGCTCCAAGTTCCACTGAGCAACAGGCTCAGAAAATAGTGCCTCCTGGGGCAGAAACTACTTTTGATACCTCGGTCCTCCAAACCCCACAAAAGGAGGACTTAACCAGGAAAAGAGATAGAGAGACTCCCCTGACTTCATCCATCAATCAGGGAGAGAAAAGACAAAGATTAAATGACTTTCCAGAGGATGACATAGCAATAAGACAAGCAATGGGCATGGGCCCACCCAGCGGAGAAGTTTCAGCCAGTTCATTCCAGCATGAACATGATAGAGCTATAGGAGGAGAGGTCAGCTCCTCCAGCCAGCACAAAGAAGGACAGGTAAGCATCAAACAGCAATTTATTGACATTAAAAGGAGGAGTGATCCTATTAAAGTACAGCTGTACAATCATTTGCTGAACCTGGCTCCCACCAATCAGCAAAGACTCATGTCTGCCTTTGATGTAAGTGAAGGCAAAATGATCATGAGTCACTTCATGCCCACAACTCTGCATCCCCAATCTACCTCGGATTACCTAAGGACCAACATGGAGGTTCTGGCTAAAGACATACACCCTATGGATAAAATCGAACTGCATAAACAAACTGGTGAAATGGTGTATGCCTCCTTGGCAGATGAAACATTGGAAAACTACAAATTGAAGAGCAGCCTTGATAATACAGCCTCTCAGCTGGAATTGGAGAGAGCATCATCACAAGCCAAGGACAACAGAATCAAGTCCTTGGAAGATGTAATCATAGAAATAGGACATGATCCTAAAGATGTTAAAGGTATCCAAGAACTGTTGAAGCTAAGGGATGCAGACATGGCGGCCTTAAGAAAGAAAATCAAGCTCCCAGCTACCATCCATCCGCAAACAGACGAGGTTGCCCAGCAAAGGCTGGAAAAGGATGCCACAGACCTAATGATATCCCTGTACAAGGAGCTAGTTCGGACTCAAGACAAACTAGGAGAATCAGAAGCTGCAAAGGCAGCACTACAGACAGCATTAAAGCAAAAAGAAGAGGGCCAAACCTCCCAGCCTCCTCCTGAAATAATCAATCTTGAGGAAGCCCCTCCAACAACTACTCCTCCTTCTCAACAGACAGGGCCTACAGCAACAACTACACCACCAACAGAGCAGACTCCTAGTCTGGACATGCAGAGGCTGCAAGCCGAAATCCAAGTTCTTGAGGCTCAAATGAAAGAGCTTGATGAAGTCAAAAAATCTTTGACTAAAGTAAATGAAAGACTTGATAAGAGCAAGCAGAGTGAGGCTGCAAAGGAACGAGAAGTAAAAGCTCTAAAGAAGAGGATAACTGAACTTGAAAAGGAGCTCACACTAGAAAAGGTAACAGCAGAGTTAAAAGCAGTCCTCTGGGGTAACATTGGTCGGTCCATCACCAATCAGTGGCAGTATATTGAGACTATGGATGAGCAAATAGTACTCATTACAAAGGCAAACAGGGAAATACACAGAGCTAGAGCAAGCCTTGGCCACATGCCAGATGCTGCCAGCAGAATGATCAATATTTTAAATAACAAAACTAGCTCTCAACTAGCTACCATGGGAATTACTAACAGGACTGAAACAATCTCAGTAGTTAAAAGAGTCCTGACACTAAGAAGCCTAGTTGGAACGCTGGAGAGGAGAACACAGGATATGCAGACCGAAATCAACAAATTCCTGGACAGATTCCTGGCATTACAAAACAGAGGCCTCCCCAGCATATTAAGCAGTGTAGGAAGACTGCTTACCCTGGAAAACTACATCAAAAGGGTTGATGCCCATGCTGCAGCACAAATTGCAAAACAACCCAGTACATCAGCAGAAACAGGGCCAGCATCAGGGCAGAATTTGTATGATAGGGTGGACAACCTGTTTTTTATTATGAATGAAATTGATCACCTGTTTGATACACCACCAAATTTCTTTAAGTATACAGAAGCAGATGAAACTATGGAGGCAATCATGAAGCACCAATTGCCCACACAGGAAGTCTGGAGGAATTTGACACAGATAATCTTATCAAGCCAGAACCCATGAGCGTTAATTTTCTCCAGTTTTTGAGCAGTCATGCACAGGCAGAATTTTGGTGGATAAATCCACAAGGAAAAGGCAGATGCTGAGCCAACTCAGCAGGGCTATTTACTCACCACAGCAGCAATCACAATCACAGGTGGCAGACCAAAAATACAGTGCACGAGCCATAAAGTCGGGTTCTCAAGCATTTGATCAAAGTATCCCAACCGACTCAGCAGTTCCCAAAGGCCAAAATATCTTCTGACAGAACATCAAGACGCCTTTATTTTGTATTCAATGCTGTAATAAATTTCTGATAATAATATCTCAAAAGTTGGTGAGAACATTAAGTCTGAGATAACTTAGAACTCAGATATTTTTGTAAAATCGTATGTATATATTCGCCCCGCACATAAGCTTAAGGGGTTGTTGTTATTTTCATTTGGGAGATCTCACTTGCTGTAAAATTCTCAGAGAAATAATACAAAGGGTGAATGGAATTTTCGAAGCTTGGCGTACCTTGATGCATTGTGATGAATGGTGAATGTTGCAGGATTCCAGAGTGTTTCATAAAACAATAAGTCTTTCTTAAATCTCTGTATTACATGTTTTTCGAGTCTTTTGTTCTCTTTTATTGTTTAAATGTCTTACACTTAATAGCAAAGTAGAAGAATAGTTCCAGGATTTAATCACTGATTACCCTGAACTCAAACTAAGCTATTATCCATGTTTTCTTCAGATACAGTGAAAGAAGTGTAATTCTTGATTGCTGCACTTTAAGACTGTATCTTTTGCAGTGATAGACATTCCCAGGGATTCAAGTTTTGCCCTGAGACATCTATCCGTTTCTCATACCTAGTCTGGTGGAAATACTTAAATACTTTAGTGAAAATTCTTAAATGCTTTCACTGTTTGTTTCACCTGTTCACGTTATAAATCAAAAATTTTGTTGTATGAAGTATCCAAATGGCCCTGTAAGTTTCACCAATTCACCTCAAGGTTCCTAGATACCTACAGCCATAGACTCCATTGCCCAATGATATTTGACTCTTTGAATACTACATCACAAGACCTGAAAGAAACTCTTCAACCAAAACATAAACAAAACATGTGCATAATACCTAGCCTAAAACCCTATCATAACAGATACGAATCATAAAGAGAGAGCCCTCTCTGATCACAGTTTGGCTAGAAACAGTGATCAAAAGATTGGTTAGTGGTTACCCCGGCCGTATTCCCTTGGGAGTCATAGGGAACAACCTGGGTGTTAACAAGGAGCATATTTTCCTCCCAACCTATTATGTAACCTATTTAAGGTTAATCATAATCATGGTTTATTTTAACATAAAAAGATTAATTGAGGGATAAGAGGTCTCATTACAAGCCAACCTACCATGATCATGGCACCTAACGAGAATGACATTACTTCTACTGGTCACCAAGCTAGGGTAATGGATTTCAGTTGAAAAGTTGGAAGACAAGAGGTCTCATCATGAGATCACTTGTTCATTCTTGTTAAGTTCTTGTGAATGACATTGTCATTAGTTGGTTACCAAGCCAAAACAATGGCCTTCATTTAGTTTCTAAACCAATGTAAACTCTTTTAAATTACTCTGAATCTATATCTAATAGATGGAACATAGAAATTTCATGGTTTAAAAGGCATCCTTTTCAAGGCTATAGATGCTTACTTTCAGCAGGGCCATGCCTGTGGTATTAAATTTAATTTTACACTAGGATTTACTTGGTCATTTTTTTGTTTCCCTGAACTCATTATGATATCTCTCTAAGAATGACTTTAAGATGCTTTCAATAATGTGATTTGGAGTTCTATATTTCATAAATATGAATGTTTTCAATTTTGTCGGACCCTTAGTGCAGGTGATTCACTATGTTTGAACAAGAGGAGCTTCAACTATATGCTTGGGTAACGGTAAGATGGTCACCTTGGGAAGGTATCATTTCGTCATCTTTCTTGTTCCCTATTTTCATCTATTCTTAACAGCATGGTTTTTAAATCTTATTATTTCTATTCATAATGAGGATATTGAAAGTGAAGGCCTACTAATTTGGGCTGCTCTTGAGATACTTTGTCAAAAATTCTAATAGCTATTATTTTTGTTGAGAAGATATTTCGGCGAAACTATATTTGACCATGAAATGACTAGGTTTGACTAGGAAACTGTATTAGGACCAAGGGATATGGATAGGGAAAGTTATTTTGGTTAATTTTATTATTAAATTTAATAGTTTATAATGAATCAAGAAGGTTCACTTAATTGGTAAGTTAAAGTAAATTTAATTTAACCATTCTTTGACTTTTTCTATTAAGTTTGAAGCCTATTTAATTATTTTATATTACTGATTAACTAGATCTTAGTTTTAACTCCATATAATTAAGGAGTATAAAATAATATATATATTATTAATGTTAAAGTTGTATAAATTTAAATTAATCTTATTAATAATAAAGGAATTAATAAGAAAGATTAAAAAGTTAACCTAATAAGGGTCTAACTTAGAGGAAAGGGGAATATCTTATAAAATATATTATTTTAAGGTTATTAAGGTTATTAGGGTTATATTCAATTAAATTTTTAATTGTTAACATTTAATGAGAGTAACTAAATATTATTACAGTTAAATATTAATTAAATTAACATTGTTTATTAAGGGCTCACTCTACTAAACAATTAAACAATTATTATTACTTTAAGGTTATTAAGGGACTAAGAGAAATTCTAAATGATTAAATGAAAATTCATTAGTAAATTCCTTTAAAAATCCTTTAATAAAATAACATGTTAAAAATGTTGATTAACTAAGGCTTAAAGAGATTCTTACAATCCTTATAGATGGTTATCTAAGGAGAACAATAGAACGGGTAAATAGAACTAAAATCCAATAGTAGAGACAAGATAAATAGAACTAAAATCCAATAGCAGTTTTTCATCCTTATGGCAACCCTAATACCAAAATTTCTTGGAATCAATCTTAAAGAATAAAGGATCTAGTACAAAAATCGAACTAGCATGCATTATTATTTTAGAAAAACCATATCAAGAAGAGGAATTTTTGTTTACAAAAAGTTGTAGGAATATTATTGTAAGTGCAAGGTTGCTTATAAATGTTTCAATCTTGTTTTTTTTAAAGGGAGAAATAGTACAACAGTTGATTCACTTGCATGAGGACATGCAAGATGAACGACATGGGGGCTGTTAGGCTTCCGTTTTGTCTATATTTTTACCACCTTTTGCTCTGAAATCCCTCAAGCTTTTGTTAGTTTTTATGGTTACTGTCGCCATTTTGTGGATTCTTGGGTATGGTAAGATAAATATTCAACATTTAGCACATTTCGCTTGTTTTAACAAGATTTAACATTAAAATTGTTATTAATGACCTACACTAGCAACAATTCATGCACTAAGTGTTAATCTTGCACCAATTTGGGGCTTTGATAGATTAACACACTTTAGGGGAAAATCGAAGATGGTTTTTGTCCAAAATGATGTTTTAACACCTCCACATGAGTTAGAATTCACCCAGGTGATACATATCATTTTTAGAAAATAATTAAAAGTTCAGCCCTAAATTCGCACTATTTTCAAATTGCCAACTTTCTCCTCGATTTTCATGTAGATGAGGGTGAATACCAAATTTTTGAAACAAGGGTTTTGTAAAAATATGGAAAATTAGGCTCCCTCTGAATAGTTTTCCAAAATTCACATTGGTTTGGGATATCCAAAGGGTTATTTGAGGAAGATTTGTAAAAAAGCACAATTTTCCATAATTTCGAGATTATGCCCATACGGATAGAAAATGCAAAATCTTGTGTTAGATCTGTATTTCCTTGCTCAGATAATTGATGTAATATACTTCTATCAATGGAAGAATATTGGGATCTTCATCCATTCTATTTTCTATTCAATTTGTATTGAAAAGACATATAAACAAAGCTATGGCTCTAAGCCAAGCTAAGTGATTCTAATGTGAAAATATGCTATTTTAATCAAACAAGGGATCACTCTCCATAAGTTGTTGGAGCCTGAACCTTCTCCACATGATGTAAAGGTTGAAAATTAATTGAATTGGAAACTATTTCGAGGTTCTACAATTCGTTTTTTTTATGCAACTTATGACCCTATGATTTGATTTATTTTTGAGAAGCAACAAGCTAGTTGGGAGGCCCCCCAACCCAACTTGTTGTCCTCTCTCATCACCCCCTTTTCCTTTGTTTATTCACTTAATAGTTTGCATATCTATTTATTGGTTTCATTACTCACGATTTGGTGTGCCAAAGAGAGTGATTGTTCTCAGGTCTAAAAAAAACATCTCTGGAGGAAGAATTACATAGTCCCTCCTGGATATATATCATTGCTCTTTATTAGAATTCACGGAAATGATTGTATTTTAGCAATTATGCAAATTCTCTACAAATCTCACTCTGAGACCATATAGAAAATCTGACTGTAGATTCACCCAATAATGCAATATACCAAAGCAAAATACTATAACCTACTTCTACTATTAATTTGCGGAAGCTTAAAGATTGAGTTGAATCAGAGCTGAACACATATAACCAAGAAAAGAAGAATCAATGCACATGAAACACATAAAATACTCAGGGGAAAGCCTCAGTTCAAAACCCCACTATCTGTATTATCATCAAAGGTTGAAATACATAAGAATTATACAAAGCCTTAGCTCTCACAGCTAGCCAGCTCTCAGTACAATCCTCCTGGATGCTCACAGGAAAACTTGGCTTCTCACAAGCCTTCTCCTCTACTCTCCAAGCTCCTACTTCCTTGCATAGTTACCTCTGGGATGATCTCCTTCACCCAATGTAACATTGCTCTCACACACTGCTCTGACACACTGTCAGAACTACGCAATCCTCAAGGAATCTTGGTTCCTTCTGCATGGATGCGTTTTCTTTATAGGAAAACTCAAGCAAATGATAGTAACCTATCCTTGACATTTAGCTCAACTGGATCTTTCTCTGAATAGACATGCATGAGTTTCTGATGAGAGAATCCTCAGTTATCTGGAGTACACTAGTTGGATGCATGCATGCATTAACTAACTGAACTCACAATTAGTTCCTCAAATAGTTTGGAACTAATTTAATAGGACTTAAATTAGTAAAATGAGCTAACTAATTACAACTCAAATATAAATCAATCTTATCTCCTCAATTAAAGGATAATCCCATTAATTTAAGGGATAACTGTTGCATGACTTCAGAAAGACTTCTAACTTGAATTTCTCCAACTAGTTAACTCAAGATGAATTAATTAATTATTTTTCAAGTAGCTGGTGAGACTAAATTCGAAGTTAATTCACAATTTTAATTCAAGGACAAATTAAAATTGGAATATTCTTTCTATTTTTAACATTTCTTATTGCTGTTTTCAACACTCCCTCTCAACAAGAAAGGAATTCAACTCGATCCCAATCCTAAATCTTTGGAATGTTCTGCATGCAACACTTCTCTCTAGTGTTGTTGCTCCAACAATCTATCGAAACAAAAAAAAAAACATCCAAACTGAATCAGAATGAAGCCTTTGTCATCAAAGTCTCTCACTACTATTGTCTTTGTCGACTGAAAAACACTATGCTTCTGCTGACTCATCCTTTCTGCACTGTTTTCAATCATTCTCTACGCTCTTCAGTAGCTAACTTCTCTAGCCTCTGTCGCTTTGATCTCTGACTGCATCAATCCCACTGATTCCTCCTGCTACTATGTACTTTGGGCTCCCGTAGTAAGGTACGATCCTTGAGATAAAAACTCTCAATCGACCCTACCCAATTTCAGCCTTCTTGAGACTATCACTTCACATTGCCCCACCTCACACCTAGAGGTATGGCTACATGTGATCCCTCTACCCACTTTGCTCAAAATTTCCCCTTACTGGAGGTCTCTGCATGAATGGATGCCTCCACTCGGTCTCCTCTCAGCATCTCCAATTGTGGCTCCTCCACAATTGTCTGAGACTTCCTCTGGGGCTGCATGTTTAGAGGTAATTCACTCTCCCTCTCAACCACCAAGTCTCTAACATTTTCCTTGCTCCTCAAGGCTTTGCATGCATCTTGAACCTCAAGTGCATACAGGTTCTTAACTCATGAACCGATATGTTTCACCTGTCCCATGGTGATGTGTCTAAGGAAAACCTTTCCCTTACTGAAGACAACATCGTAGCCTTTGTCCTCCAATATCACGATCGATATCAAATTCTTCTTCATTCCAACCACACGCTTCACATTTTTCAAGGTGATAAGAGCTCCATGCTCCCTCTGAAAAGCAACTGTGCCCACTCCTGAAACACTATACCTTTCATCGTCACCCAACTCTATGCGCATCTTGAGGTCTTTCTCCTCCAAGTTACTGAATAAACTTTTATCGCCGATCATGTGGAATGAGGCTCCACTATCAAGATACCAGCCACAACCCATCATCGATGACACCATGCATGTGATGAGGGTAAAGTCCATCTCGAACTGAGAGGCTAATGCCTCACCTTCAGATCCTACAGAGGATCCCTTCTTGGACTTGTTTGATGGGCAATTAGTCGCATAATGACCCCTTTCATGACAACTAAAGCATCTCACTTTAGACATGTCAACCTTCTACCCTCCATGAGAAGAATTCGATTTGGAATGAGAATCCTTCTCCTTCCCTTTCCTTGCCTTACTTGCTAAGGCAAAAAAATTTCATCATCATCCTTGGATGAAGAACCATCTCGAGTGCTCCTCCTGATCTCCTCCTACATGAGATTTGACCATAGTCGTTCCCAATCTGGCAATTTCTCCCTTCCATTCACAGAGTCTTGGTAGTTATTCCAGCTCTTTGGAAGGCCAAGGAGAGAAAGGCTCACCATATCATCATCAGCAGTAGTTATTTCCACATTGCTAACCTCATCTTTGCAAGTGCTAAGCTTGTTCAAATATGTGGAAATAGTATCATAGTTCTCCATCTTGATTCTTCGAAGCTTATCCTTGAGTGCCAATTTCCTTTGGTCGCTATTGTTTTGGTAGATGCCCTTCAATGTCTTCCACATTGAATATGGAGTATCCTTCCCATGGAGACTCAAGAAAATATGGTCTTGAACTCCCTCAAGGATGATTTGTCTCACCCTCGCCACACACTTCTTCCACTCAACCAACTCTTGTGCATTAGTTGAAGATGGCTTTTGGATTTCTTGATCAATGAAATCCTTCAAGTCATTGTCTTCTAAGACAACCTCCATGTGATCTTTCCATGCTATGTAATTTGTGCTGCCTTCCAAGGCATACTCAAGTTTCAAGACCTAGAACGCCATTAACCAACCTTGAAGTATGAGATGAATTTGATTTGAACCTGCAACCCCAAACTTCAAACTTCAAGTTCTCTTCTCCATATATTGTGCACTGCTCCAATAAACTCAACTCCGATACCATGTAGAAATTTCTCTATAGATCAACTAGCTTTGATACCATGTAGAAATTCCACAAATTCTCTACAATTCTCGCTCTGAGACCATATGGAAAATCTGACTGTAGATTAACCTGATAATGCAATATGCCAAAGCAAAATACTATAGCCTACTTCTACTATCAATTTGTGGAAGCTTAAAGATCAAGCTGAATCAGGACTAAACACATATAACCAGAAGAAGAAGAAGAATCAATGCACATGAAACACAGAAAATACTTAGGGGAAAGCCTCCGCTAAAAACCCCACTATCTGTATTATCATACAAGGTGGAAATACCTAAGAATTATATAAAGCCTTAGCTCTCATAGCTAGCCAGCTCTCAGTACAATCCTCCTGGATGCTCACAGCAAACCTGGCTTCTCACAAGCCTTCTCCTTTTCCCTCCAAGCTCCTATTTCCTTGTGCAGATACCTCTGGGATGATCTCCTTCACCCAGTGTAACACTGCTCTCACACATTGCTCTAACACACTATCAAAATTGCGCAATCCTCAAGGAACCTTGCTTCCTTGTGCATGGATGAGTTTCCTTTATAGGAAAACTCATGCAACTGATAGTAACCTGTGCTTGACATTTAGCTCAACTGGGTCTTTCTCTGAATAGACATGCATGAGTTTTTGATGAGAGAATCTTCAGTTATTTGGAGTACACTAGTTGGATGCATGCATGCATTAACTGAATGAACTCTCAATTAGTCCCTCAAATAGTTTGGAACTAATTTAACTGGACTTAACTCAGTAAACTTAGCTAACTAATTACAACTCAAATATAAATCAATCTTATCTCCTCAATTAAGGGATAATCTCCTTAATTTAAGGGATAACCATTGCATGACTTCAGAAAGACTTCTAACTTGAATTTCTCCAACTAATTAACTCAAGATGAAATAATTAATTATTTTTTAAGCAGCTGGTGAGACTAAATTTGAATTTAATTCTCAATTCTAATTCAAGGACAAATTAAAATTGGAATATTCTTGATTCTATTTTTTACATTTCTTGTTTGCTATTTTCAACACTCCCTCTCAACAAGAAAGGAATTCAACTCGATCCCAATCTTGAACCTTTGGAATGTTTTGCATGCAACACTTCTCTCTAGTGTTGTTGCTCCAACAATCTCCAGAAACGAAAAAAAAAAAAATCCAACCTGAATCAGAATGATGCCTCTATCATCAAAGTCTCTGACTGCTATTGCCTATGTCGACTGAAAAACTCTGCACTTCTACTAACTCAACCTTTCTGCACTTTTGTCAATCCTTCTCTGCACTCTTTAGTATCTGACTGCTCTAGCCTTTGTTACTTTTATCTCTGACTGCATCAATCCCATTGATTCCTCCTGCTACTATGTACTTTGGGCTCCCGTAGCAAGGTATGATCAATGAGATAAAACCTCTCAGTGGACCCTACCCAATTTCAACCTTCTTGAGACTATCACTTCACATCGCCCCACCTCACACCTGGAGGTATGGCTGCATGTGATCCCTCTACCCACTTGGCTCGAAATTTCCCCCTACTGGAGGTCTCTACATAATTGGATGCCTCCACTCTGTTTCCTCTCAGCATATCCAATTGTGGCAACTTCACAATTGTCTAAGATTTATTCTAGGCTGCATGTTGAGAGGTAATTTACTCTCCCTCTCAACCACCAAGTCTCTAACATTTTCCTTTCTCCTCAAGGATTTACATGTATCTTGAACCTCAAGTGCATATAGGTTCTTAACTTGTGAACCGATCTGTTTCACCTATCCTGTGGTGATGTGTCTAAGGAAAACCTTTCCCTTACTGAAGACAACATCGTAGCCTTTGTCCTCCAACATCGCAACCACTACCAAATTCTTCTTCAGTCCAGGAACATACTTCACATCTGTCAAGGTGATAAGAGCTCCATGCTCCCTCTGAAAAGCAACCGTGCCCACTCTTGAAACACTATACCTTTCATCGTCACCCATCTCTATGCGCATCTTGAGGTCTTTCTCCTCCAAGGTACTGAATAAACTTTTTTTTCGAATCATGTGGAAGGAGGCTCCACTGTCAAGATACGAACCACAACCCATCAACGATGACACCATGCATGCGATCAGGGTAAAGTCCATCTCGAACTGAGAGGCTAATGCCTCACCTTCAAATCCTATTAAGGATCCCTTCTTGGACTTCTTCGATTGGCAATTAGTCGCATAATGACTGATTTCATGACAATTAAAGCATCTCACTTTAGACTTGTCAACCTTCTTCCCTCCATGAGAATCCTTCTCCTTCCCTTTCGTTGCCTTCCTTGCTAATGCCAAATTTTCTTCATTATCATCCTTGGATGAAGAATCATCTCGAGTGCTCCTCCTGATCTCCTCTTGCATGAGATCTGACCATAGTTGTTCCCAATCTGGTAGTTTCTCCCTTCCATTCATAGAGTCTTGGTAGCTATTCCAGCTCTTTGGAAGGGAAAGGAGAGCGAGGCTCACCATATCATCATTAGCAGTAGTTATTCCCACACTACTAAGCTCATCTCTGCAAGTGGTGAGATTGTTCAGATATATGGAAATAATATCGCAGTTCTCTATATTGATTCTTCGAAGCTTATCCTTGAGCAACAATTTCCTCTGGTCACTACTGTTTTGTTAGAGGTCCTTCAATTTCTTCCACATTGAATATGGAGTATCCTTCCCATGGAGACTCGAGACAATATGGTCTCAAACTCCCTCAAGGATGATTCGTCTCGCCCTAACCACAACTTCTTCCACTCATCCAAATCTTGTGCATTAGTTGAAGATGGATGGCTTCTGGATTTCTTGATCAATGAAATCCTTCAAGCCATTGTCTTCTAATACAGCCTCCATGCAATCTTTACATGCGATGTAATTCGAGCTGCCTTCCAAGGCATACTCGAGTCTCAAGCCATAGAATGCCATTGACCAACCTTGAAGTATGAGATGAATTCGATTTGCACCTGCAACCCCAAACTTCAATCCTCGAATTCTCTCCTTCGTATACTATTCACTGCTTCGATAAACTCAGCTCCGATAGCATGTAGAAATTTCTCTATAGATCAGCTAGGTTTGATACCATGTAGAAATTTTGCAAATTCTCTACAAATCTCGCTCTGAGACCATATGGAAAATCTGACTGTAGATTAACCCGATAATGCAATATACCAAAGCAAAATACTATAACCTACTTCTACTACCAATTTGTGGAAACTTAAATATCAATCCGAATCATAGCTGAAAACATATAACCAAAAGAAGAAGAATCAATGCACATGAAACACAGAAAATACTCAGGGGAAAGCCTTAGCTAAAAACCCCACTATCTGTATTATCATACAAGGTGGAAATACATAAGAATTATACAAAGCCTTAGCTTTCACAGCTAGCCAGCTCTCAGTACAATCCTCCTGGATGGTCACAAGAAAACCTGGCTTGTCACAAGCCTTCTCCTCTACCCTCCAAGCTCTTATTTCCTTGTGCAGTTACCTCTGGGATGATCTCCTTCACCCAATGTAACACTGCTCTCACACACTACTCTAACACAATGTCAGAATTGCACAATCCTCAAGGAACCTTGGTTCCTTCTGCATGGATGAGTTTCCTTTATAGGAAAACTCATGCAATTGATAGTAACCTATCCTTGACATTTAGCACAACTGGATCTTTCTATGAATAGACATGCATGAGTTTCTGATGAGAGAATCTTCAGTTATCTGGAGTACACTAGTTGGATGCATGCATGCATTAATTGGCTGAGCTCACAATTAGTTCCTCAAACAGTTTGGAACTAATTTAACTGGACTTAGCTCAGTAAACTGAGCTAACTAATTACAACTCAAATATAACCCAATCTTATCTCCTTAATTAAGGGATAATCTCCTTAATTTAAGGGGTAACTATTGCATGACTTCAGAAAGACTTCTAACTTGAATTTCTCCAACTAATTAACTCAAGATGAATCAATCAATTATTTTTCAAGTAGCTGGTGAGACTAAATTCGAATTTAATTAACAATTTTAATTCAAGGACAAATTAAAATTGGAATATTCTCGATTCTATTTTTAACATTTCTTGTTGCTATTTTCAACATGTATTATGTGCATAGCTAATGGGTATAATATGCACTATGTGATTGATTTTTGTATGGATACCTTTCTATGAGTTATGATATACTTGTGTTCTTGTAATTTAGTCAAGCCATACTCTATTCTATGAATTGTTTTGAGGCACTACCTTTTGGTTATGCTCTGGAGCGGTTCATGGAGTAGTGTGACAAGGGAGTAGAAAATTTCATGAGATATTGGTTTCTTTGTCAAAATTATGACAAAAGAGCAACATATCCTCTTTGATATAAGTGCTTGGCCCAACTATTATTATTATTGTTAGTATTAGTATTATCAATATTATTAGTATCAGTATTTTTAGTATTAGTATTAAGGTTTATTAATAGTATTATTATTTAGTAATAGTATTATTATTATTAGTAGTAGTATTAGTACTAGCAATTGTCCCAAAAGGTACAAAGAGAGGCCGATAGGATTATAAAATTGGAATTGTTGAATTTTTCTAGAAGAGTTAATTGGTTTGTGGAAAAACTTGTTTTCCTGGACTGGATCATTGTGCAATTAATTTTCTTTAGATGTTTTGTTTATATCTATATTACAAGGAACACATTGAATGTCTTATTTCATTTAGAGTAAGTTAATTACCCAAAATCAAGAGGTTAAGTTAATTACCCAAAATCAAGAAACCTCTATAGATGGCCAAGCATATACGAATAATACATCTCATTCATATGCAATACCAAATCCATCTTTTCCTTTCTCTGAGTAAACTTTCAAAAGCATGAACACATGCCATTTCATATGCACAATAAACCCAACTTTTGAAATTTCAATGCTTGGACGCATCCCATTCATATGCTACATTAAACCCATATTTTCCTTAAATTTCAATCCATAAACACATCCATTCATGAGCCATAACAAAACAACAAAAAACAAAACCCCCTTACCTGTTAATACATTATCTACTCAGAGAGAGGTAAGATGAAAGGACAACATTGTTTACTGATCCTCCATGTCTCCAAAGGAGATGAGGAGCGTCCCATGACCCATTAGTGCATTAGTATTCTCAGGAGTGTGAGGTAAGACTAATGAAAATCAGGAGTGCGATGATTTTCATATTAAAAGGAGGATGGAACAATAATGATATTAGTTACAAAAGAAGTAACCATTTTATGAATTTTAACAAGAAAAACATATATCAATATGAACTCAATAATGTTTTTTGAGTGAATATGCTAGCGCTACTGTGAGAATGATGGAATATGTGACTCCTAAATGACTTGGTTACCTTAGGTTCATTAAATATTTAGTATATTCTTTTCAAATTGAAATTAAAATTGAACAATTAAATTGTGATTAATCTTACTAATAGTCCTAATGTTATTAAAATTTACATATATAAATAGAAAATATAAATAGTAATTTTCATCTATAAAAGAGCCTAAGAGTGGAGGCAAACCAAAATGCATTATGGTGATGGTAGGATTCAAAAACGTTATTTAAACTAAATGCAATGCCCTTTCTTAAACTAACGAGAATCATCGATGTTCATAACACATGAATGAATTCAAGTGGCCATTCATAGAAATAATATGTCTAAACATGAACAATATTCATAACACAAATTCCAGTTTGGGATTGAAAAGGATAATGTGTCAAATTTCTTTTGAAAAGCTTTCATTAAGTGACATAAAAAATTGTCTATATAAGTAATTAGTAATATGTATGAGTTCGCTGATGATTTTTCTATTCGAGTAATAGGATATTTATATATGTATGAGCTAGGTGATGATTTTTCTATTCTAGTATTAGGATATTTATATATGTATGATATAGGTGATGATTTTTCTATTCTGGAAAGTTACACCCTATTTTATCATGGAATAAATAAAACCAAAATAAAATAAAAATGATTTTAACTAGATACTAAGAGAAACTATTATGTGATAAATAATTAACCAAAAAACTAAACATTCAAACATCGAAGTAAGTAAGAACATTAATAGTTATGAAAAACCTAACCTTTCTTTTAACATTTTATAATACGCATCCCAAAAAAAATTGTTATGGGTTATTTTTAGAATCTAAACCCCTTGAAACAGCTGATAAGATTTCAACCCATGTTTTTATTTTGAAAAGAATCGTATTACTTCTAATTGGTCCCTTTCCTTTGATTTTCCAAAGTCTTCAAGCGAAAGAACATCAACAATGGATAGTTGTTGCATGTGCAAAGGGTCATGCTTTTTCCCAATAGCAACTTAATGTATTCCAGTTTCCTAGTTTTTTAACTCAACTAATTAAGACTCTACATATAGGTTTTTCCTCAGGTTTATGATATTTGATCAACAAAGGGGATCACTGTGCATGTGCACAGATAGTCCATTCTATGCAAAATGAAATCATTTGGAAAAATCTCATGAAAGCTACTCAAAACTACAGCCTATAGGAAATTGACGCTATACGAATGCAACGATTGTTATGACAGAACATACAGTAAATTGGTTTCGAATTAGAAAGGATTGGAGATTTGTACGTAAGATTTATCGGAGAAACAGTGAGACTTGTAAATGCGATAATACACCAAAAACGAAACTTGGACATCTTAACTTCTTTCATCATATCTGTAATGCAAATGCTAAGACAAACTGCTAGAATATTTAGTGAAAATTACGATCAGCACAATAAAGATAAACATATATCTCAAATATGTTTGGATCTACTAATCATTTATACAATTCTTCCATTCTCACTAAAAATTAAGAAAATCTGATAATTTCTCAAGTTTTCTCTACGTATAATTTGGATAGTTTCTTCTCATCAGGTGGGGAAGACAAGAGGAGGCTCTGAAAGTATTTGCACGCAATTTCAATACGTCCTTTGCTTTCTGCTTTGCTTTGTTTC
The DNA here is from genome assembly GCA_031772625.1 of Pinus tabuliformis. Taxonomy (NCBI): domain Eukaryota; kingdom Viridiplantae; phylum Streptophyta; class Pinopsida; order Pinales; family Pinaceae; genus Pinus; species Pinus tabuliformis. The sequence continues at coordinate 494,734,889 of CM062807.1, read as the reverse complement.
TGCAATCGAGTTTTTGAAGCGCACACAGTTTAGATAGAGCCCCCAACTGAAGCATCTCCCAAAGAATGAATGCATTTGAAGAATATGTGCAAAGTGACCAAAGGATTTGCACTACTTTCTTAGTGGCAGTTTCTAAATCTCTAATAATCTTCTTCGAGACTACAGCAATACCCATAGCATGATCAGCCATGGCAACCCTTCCTTCTGCCTAGTCCACTAACATGTCCAACAGATCTAAAATCCTTTCACACTTGGGCTTCTTGGCATCTGGAAGTAATTCAATCAGAGAAAATACAGTGCCTACCTTGATTGCCAGCAATTTGTTCTTTTGAGATTTCTTACATATTGCTATGAGGACAACCAAGGTGGCCACGGTTTCCTGATGGAAAACTTCACCCTTTATGAGTTCTAAGAGCCCTTGGAAAATATCAATCCTTTCCTTGGCAACAAATTCCCAATCAGATATCGAAATAGAAACCTTCTGCATTAAAACTGCCATGTGAAGACAAGCTTCAGTGGTTCCCTTCTACAAGATCAAGGCCATTGACCTAATGAAAGTTGTCTCTGTCAGTGATTTTGCAGTTTCGTGGGTTATAGGAATCAGATGCAATATACCCAATGCTTCTTCACAAGCCTCGAAATTTTCATTCTCGTTCTCTTCACAACAATAAGAATTGATTAGAGAGGCCAGAGCATGACTAGAACCAAACGCAGCGATGCACTGATGGTTTGCTAAACCCATAGATATTGAAAACCAAAATCATCAACAACGGGTAGGGAAAAAGCAGTAAAAATATCTTCAAGAGTGACATAAAAGAATGGAAAAAAGTAGTAAGGCCACTCAACTGATATTTGGAAAAAGTAGTCACACTTCAAATCAACGGTTGAAAGTGTCTCACTTGATCGAACGGAGGAGGGTAAAAGTGTTGACAATTGTTGATGCATAGGAAAGGCCTATCGGCCTAATTATCAATATTATTAGGATTAGTATTTTTAGTATTCGTATTAAGGTTTATAAATATTATGACTCATTATTTAAAAAAAAAGAGTTGTTTTATAATTAAATTAAATATTATTAAATAAAACCCTAGTCATATAACCATTGAGATTAAATATAAATATAAATAAAATAATTTATTTAGATAATATTAAACATTTCCCTTCTCCTCCCCTAGTCAAACATAGCCATTTTTCCTAGCCGTTAGGTTGACTTGTCTTCCTATTTAACCTTCTTTCTAGATTTGTTTCTTCATCTTGTCCTAAAGATGAACCACACTTGTCGGTTCGTAATGTGTCGACCAAAATATTCAATGTGATTTCATCCAAAAAATATTTTATACATTATATTTTAAGAATGTTGATTGATAATAAGGGATACACTACATCTTTTTATGGCTTGGAATTGTGGATTGCACTGACACATTCGAATATTGATATTGTTATTTCTTGACTTGTGAATATTCACATAATAGAATATGACACAAACATATATACAATATTGATTGGCTCATATGATTTGAGGACTCACAACTATGAAATTTCATTGATGCATTATATTGCTTTACGTCTTTGTGCATGTTTATTTCTGAAGAATTAGGGCCAAGTCACTCATGGACGAAGAGAGAATATTGAGAGATGAGTTATAGTTCTTGTTAAGATGATCCAAAAATGCATAAACCCTAGTTTAATAGTTAGAATATAATATTTAATTAAAAATTGGAGACCTTTTACAAATAATGAATTGTTGTAAAAGATATGGCATCTAGAAGGGTGTCGTTTCTTAGGCTCCAATTTAGGAAAATAGTTAGTCGATTTGTTAGGATAACATTCAATGTAAATGGAGACTTGTTAATTAAATAAGTGATCCATAACTAAAATAGGTTAGGATATTTAGGTTATTTAAAGCACATTTTCTTGCTTGCAAATGTGTTGAGTTTTTGTGTATAAACTCTTGCAAATTTTCTATGTAATTTTTATTTTCCTAATGAATAAAATTTGTGTGTCTGAGGACACTTATTCTATTATTGTGGTATCAGAGCTCCATTAATGCAACTGGTGTGAAGAGGAGACTCCAACTCTACAGGCTCTTGGAAAACTCCATTGAATTGGTCAACTAATTGATCAGGTAATGATTGGTATGCAAATTGTTCAGTTTTTATTAAGGAAAAGACAATTTTATTTTACAAGTTAGTAACTTCTAGTTTTTTTATTATCAATTTTTTATTCCCCAAATTGGAGAAGAAAACTGAATTTTTGAATTAAGGAATCCATTGTGCAATCTCCATCTATGCCTGTCAAAATCGATTCACCTGTAGCATACTCTTCCTTTATGTCCCTAGCAAGCCAAAAAACTTAATGCACCCATCTTCCACAACTACCTCATGAAAAACATCCTTCAAATTGGGCAGTGTGCTCATCCAAGCCAAAGCCAATCTTAAGGAATAGATGGAGAGTCTCTGAACCATTGTATTAAACCAATGCTTGACTACCTTCTTGGCAGAATCTGACGTTTGAAATTCCTTCCACAAGTCCTCCACTTTATCGAGTTTTCCCTTATCAAGTACTTTGAATAGTGCAAACACAACAATAGTTTCAAATAAGACCAACATCTTGATACTCTCTCTGAATTGCAACCAGTCTTCTTTACAAGCTAAACACCATCATCTAAGTTTCCCGCTTCTTAAAAATTTGGGCACCTTTGACAATGACTAAAGGTTAGAGTATCAACAACTCCTTCACATGGTTCGAACTGCATTAGAATGTGAACCAAGATTTTGTCTTTTCTCTTCAAGGGTTGAAGGTTTGTCTTGACGCTTCTTTTCCTTTTCTATGTTTTCGTGAAGCTTTCGAGGATAAATTTGAGTAGATTCAACTGAATTTGAGGGACCATGACTGGGTTAAGATTAAAGGTCCTATTTCTGGCACCATAATGACTTTAAATTTACAACATGAATAACACTTGCACATTTGAAACTTCATAACATCAGTGTTCTAAATTTTCTTGCAAGCGCCTTGAGAACCTGATTGATCGAGGTTATATATCTATGAATTTCAAGAGTCTTAGTCCCAAACCTTCATATGTTGGTTTAAGAGATGTTGCATTTGTAGGTCTGTGCAACTTGTGTGAATGAGATCTCCATTTTATGAGATCTGACAGGTGCCTTCTTCTGGCAGCTGAGCCTGTGCATTGGTCGACCTTGCCCCTCATATTAAACCTCTCAAGCTCATTCCAATCTATGGCATGAATAAATCCCAGGCTAGGCTCTATGAACTTCACATTAGATCCAATGTTCAATTTCTTCAGAAGCTTGGCCCCAAAGCTCTCGAAGAAGGCAACCATTTGATCCATGTGACCGTAGAATGCTGCCCTTATTTCGTTAATGTCTGAGTAGAACGCTGAACATTAACTATTGAGAATGACACCATGAATTAGTTTTAGAGATTCGATCTATGTTGAAAGGCTGACACCGCCCAACCAGTAAACCTATGTTTCATGTGACCATCAACATTGGACTCTCACAATTGGGATTTGGATGAATGTGTAAAGGTTTTGTAAAGTGTTATTTTTAATATTTTGTGACATGATAAGTGAGTGGAGTAATTTTTATGTAATAATTTTTGTATGGAGAGATAACATATATATTTTATGTAATATTTTTTATTTTTGGAATGTCAAGGAGTTTTATAATATTTGTGAAGTAATAAGTTGAATTTTCTGTAATTTTTTGTAATATTTGGAGAGATAAGGTTTAATTTTGCAATTTGTAAATTTGGGGGATAAAATTGTAACTCAAAGTAATTTTTACTTTGAGGGGGTGTTAGAATAATTTTTTGAGGCCAAATTTTGCAAGGGCACTGTAGACAGTTAAATTTAGAAAGTTTCATTGTAACATTTTAGGAAATTTGAATAGAGACAAGTGCAAAGCTCAGTCTCTTTTCTCCTCTAGTGACTATATGAGGGTCAAGAAGAAGCCTTGATAGATCATTTTTTTGTGGCATTTTGCGTACGGTGTGTTTCTTATCTTATTTTTCCAGTGCATGATCCAACTTGGTGCTTGCAATTAATTTTACAATGTCAAAGCTTGTAAACTTATTTTTTGGTTCTGATAAACTTGAAGGTGCAAAGACATACAAGACATGGAAAAGGCTCGTTGAAAGCACTTTGATTTCTAATTACTTTAGTGAGATGTATGTGATGATGATGTTAAACCAAATAAACCTACAGATGTAGCTCTACTAGCTAAATGGGAGATCAAAAATTCCAAAGCATTAGCGTTAATCAAATCTTTAGTTAATGATGAAATGTTGTTCACATTGAAAATGTTTATGATGCATGGTCTGCTTTGAGAACTTTTAAAGATTTGTTTGATACACAACCTAAATCTAAGAAAGTTGATCTTCAATTGAAGTTTCTCCAACAACAATTGACTGAAGGAGGAGATGTACTTAAATATATTTCCAGACTTAAGAACATTACACAGGAAATGGTAAATGACGGTTTTCAAACACTGAATGATAGTTTCATGACTACAATTCTGATTTTTGGTTTTCCTTCTTCATATACTCATTTTTTGGAAACTCAAAAATTAACTGGAAAGTTAGAGAAGTTAAAGTTTGATGAATTAAGTGAAATTCTAGCTCAACATGACAAAATTTTTGGGAAGAAGAAACAGATTGGGGAAGATGTCTTCTTCACAAAAGTTATCACTAGTAAATCTTCAACTGATAGTTCTAGAGGTAGAGGAAGAGCGCACTTCAATCAAAATCCAATGAAACATAGTGGAAAAGGTCGTGGTAGAATTCAAGACAAACGAAACAACTTCAACAAAGGCAACAGATTTGGCAGAGCCAATTTTCAAGGCAGAGGAATCAATCAAGGAAGAGGACAAACTCAAGGTAGAGGAAAAAATAAAAGCAAAGGACAAAGTAGAAGCAAAGGACATAGTTAACCAAAAGCTAGAGATTTCAGTCAAATTGTTTGTAGAAGATGTAATAGAGTTGGTAATTATGCTGAATATTGTCAAACTTCTATTGACAAAATTACAAAGTTTCATCAACACACAACACAATTTGCTAATGATCAAGAGGATGATGGCTCAGAATATGTCTTTAATACACATCAAAGTTCAAAATCAACAGCTTTATAGGTCTCCATGTATCTTAAAAGTGATTATGAAGATGCTTGGATCTTAGAAACATGGGAAACACAACACATGACTTATCGACATGACTTCTTTTGGACTTTACAACAATGCCATATCAATTCAATCTTTCTTGCAGATGATACAAAACACACTCCTTGTGGAAAAGGTGTAATAAAAGTTTATTTTCTTGCCATTGGAGAAAAAATGATTTCAAATGTTTGGTATGTACCAACTTTCAAAAATAATTTGTTGTCTTTAGTCACGATTCAATAAGCATGACATCAATTTGTTATGGAGGATGATTTAGTCAAAATCAAATCATCAAACAAAGTATGAAATTATTCATGATAAAATATGAAGATGGAAAATTGTTAAGGATGAGAGGAATAGTTATTCCAAAGAATTTTGACTTTGCAGGAGAAAAAAGTACACATATTTCACCAATAAGGTTTGGCATGTAAGATATGGACATTTAAAATTTGAAAGTCTCTATCAACCTAAAAAATAAGGAATGGTTAATGGGCTTCCAACATTTAAGAAAGAAAATGAAAAATATGAAGCTTGCATTTATGGGAAACAAAGTTGAGAGACTTTTCCAACAAGTTCATGATGTGCAAACAAGTGTTTGCAACTGATTCACAGTGACATTTGTGGACCTCTACAAACTTCTCTAGGAGGTTGCATATACTTTTTACTTTTCATTGATGATTTTAGTAGAATGACTTGGGTTTATTTTTTGAAGCAAAACTCAGAAGCATTCGAAAAGTTTAAAACTTTTTGCCAACTTGTTGAGAATAAAGTCAAAGAAAATATTGGCACTTTTAGGACAACCAATGAAGGGGAATTCACTTCCAATGAATTCCAAACTTATTTAAGGAACAATGGTATTAACTTATAACTTAAAAATGTCTACAGTCCACAACAAAATGGAGTAGCAGAGAAAATGAATCATAGTTTGTTAGGAATCGCAAGATCCATGCTAACTTTAATTTAATTTGGGTAGAAGAAATACATACAACACTATACTTAAGGAACATGTCTCTTACCGCTTCTTTGAATTGAATTACAACATATAAAGCATGGTTTGGTTTAAAACCATGAGTTAAACATCTTATAGTTTTTGGATCACATTGTTATGCCTTAGTTCCAAAAGAAAAAACAAACTAAGCTTGATTCATGAAGCTTGAAGTGCAAGATGATTGGGTATTCCAATGAGAAGAAAGGATATCAACTCTTGTCCAATGGAAAATTTATTGTCAGCAAAGATGTGATTTTTGATGAAATAGAAAGCAAGAGTTCCACAAAGATATAAAATCTTCTTCAAAAGTTTGAAACTAAGGGAGATAAAAGGAAAATAACAATGAAAAATCAATCAATTTCACAACTTTAGTATGGTATTGATTTTTCTTCATCTGAAAATGGCTCATCCATCCCATCTACTTCAACTACACCATTTGGATCTTCTGGAAGTGTATCTGAATTTCCTAGCAGGAGTAGTTCATTTGACAATGACTTTCCACCCCCATAATCTTCAATTGATCATTGAACATCTGTTTATATCAATCCACTTTACAATGATGGTGATTATTCAGATCCATAAATAAGTGAACATCAACTGCCAAAATGGGTTGTTCAACTTTTGAAAGATGTTAGGGCCGATGGGAAAAACAAAACAGGTGCATGGGGGTCACACATAAATGAAGAAATTTTATGCTTGGTAAAAAATTATTTTGCTGAAGACTCCACATTCAAAGAGGTAGTAAGACATAAAGAATGAAACAAGGCTATGATTAAAGAATATCATGTAGTAATAGAAAACAACATTTGGAAACTTTTTAATTGTCCTCAAAATGTCAAACCCATCGGATGAAAAGGGGTTTACAAAATTAAGTACAAGAAAAATGGAGACATTGACAAGTACAAAGCTAGACTTGTTGCTAAGGGTTTTGCACAAAAGGAAGGCATCAACTATGAGGAAACATTTTCTTCTACATCTAAATGGAACACCATCCGATTAACACTTGCATTGGAAGCTTAAAAAGGATGGAAAGTTCATCAGATGGATGTCAAAAGTACTTTCCTCAACGAACATTTACATGAAGATCTATGTATATATGACACAACCACCAGGTTTTGGGATTGAAGGATAGGAACATAAATTCTACAAACTAATCAAAGATTTATATGGATTAAAACAAGCTCCATGGGCTTGGTATGCCAAAATGGATGAATACCTTCGCAAAGTTGGCTTTCAATGAAGTTTGTCTAATGATACTTTGTATGTACCCCAACAGGGTAAAAATATGGTGATTATTGTTATGTATGTGGATGATTTGATCATTACTGGAAACAATGATGATCATGTTCTGTAGGTGAAGAAGGATTTACATGCTGGTTTTAAGATGACTAATTTTGGATTACTTCACAACTATCTTGGAGTTGAAGTATTCCAACATCCACAACATATTTTCATTTCTCAAAGTAAGCATGAATCTGAAATTCTTCACAGATTTGGGATGCAAGATTGCAAGCCCGTTCTCACCCCCATGGAACAAAACTTGAAACTTTCAAAATTTGAAAGGGGAGACATGGCGGACAATACTACTTATCGACAGTTGATTGTTAGTTTGATCTATCTGACAACCACCCATCCAGATCTATCTTATGCAGTTAGTATTATTTCGCACTTTATGCAACCATGTGACAACCACTAGAATGTAGCCAAAAGAATGCCTACATATATCCAAGGAACAAAATATTTTGGTTTTCTTTACAAAAAGACTAAGAACTTTGTATTTGGTGGATATTCAGATGCAAATTTTACTGGTAATATTGATGATCGGGCATTAGCCTCAGGTTATTTGGTGAACATGGGGACATTTGTAGTTTCGTGGAGTTGCAAGAAGCAAGCTACAATGGCCACTTCTTTAGCAGAAATAGAGTACATATCATCATGGGAAGAAGTATGTGAAATCGTTTGGTTGCGCAGAGTTTTGCAGGACTTGGGAATTCCTCAAGTAGAATCTACATCTTTATTCATTGACAATGAGTCAGCCATAAATCTTGCCAAAAATCTAGATTTTCACACCAAAACAAAGCACGTGGACACAACGTATCATCACATCAGAACACTCATTGTGAATGATGTCATCAAGCCGATATTTTATCCTTCAGAAGATCAGATCAATGATATTTTCACAAAACCACTTGGCAAAATCAAATTTACTAAGTTCAGAGATGAACTACGTATTTGTTGTAATGTATCTTTGTATCATAGGGGGAATGTTAAGATTATCCAAAAATACATAAACCTTAGTTTAATAGTTAGAATATAATATTTAATTATTTATAATATTTTATTAAATATTGGAGACCTTTTGGAAATAATGAATTGTTGTAAAAGATATGGCATCTAGAAATGTGTCGTTTCTTAGGCTCCAATTTAGGAAAGTAGTTAGTAGATTTGTTAGGATAACATTTAATGTAAATGGACACTTTTTAATTAAATAAGTGATCCATAACTAAAATAGGTTAGAACATTTAGCTTATTTGAACCACATTTTCCTGCTTGCAAGCGAGTTGAGTTTTCATGTGTAAACCCTTGCAAATTTTCTATGTAATTTTTCTTTTCCTAATTAATAAAATTTGTGTGCTGAGGACACTTCTGCTATTAGTTCTATAAACCCTTTTAAGCATTGGAAAATGTAGTAAAAATTTATAATATTGAAATTACAAAGCCTTTGGTTCTCCTTTTCATATCATTTCTAGGATTGATCTTGAATTTAGATAGCAGGATTATTGGATTATGGAAGTTTGAAGATTTGTAATCGACATTGGATCTAAGTGAAAGATGTCTCTACTTCTGTATTTGAGATTTGTTTGCACAGACATTGCACCTGATTAGGATGATTATACTATGGATAGTTTTGGGAATTTTCTTCTACTTCTCTTGGTTTTGCAGAAAGATAAGCTTTTTTTTAAAAGGATTGAGTACAAAACTGCAATAAGCCTAGTGAGTTGGATTTTTGTATTGATTTTACAATGAATATATTATCTAGAATGTTATTAGCTAGTGTATGGATTTCACTAGTTAGGGTTTTTCCTTTCAATTGTTAGTAATTAAGGTTTTATTTTTAGTTATCAGTTAGGGATTAATCTGGATTTTCTTTCAAATGACAGTGGATTGTAGTTTTATTTTTTATGATTTCATTTCTAAAGATTTCTCTTGGATGTGGGATTAAAATATGGATTGACTAGGTAGGGAATTCGATGGTGTGAGCAGTTTCTAGACAAACTAGGTTTTTGTTTTGTAGGTTGCTGAAGTCTCTCTCTGGCATTTCCAGCGTTGCGTCTTGAATTCCACAGACCCCATATTGACATTAAATGTTGGTCCATTAATTGACCATAGATTGCACCCAACAATAAGCTATGTAAGAATGAGCTGGTTAGTCCTTACCATGTACATGCTTAGTAAGTATTTGTTGGGGGATCTCAGTCCATTCTTGTATCATGTCGTAATGAATCATGGTACAGGAAATATCTAGAGGCCAGTCAAGGGTTGTATTATATAACTCTCATTTAGTTTAATGATGCATATATAAATAACCTCCCACTTATACTTCTCTCATTGATTGATAGATTAACTCACCCATTTGCCAATAGGTTCACTGTATTCACTTTTTTTTTTTAAATCAAATCTAATTTAATTTAGAATCCTCAAATTGGTTCAAACTCATGAATACAATTCACCTCTATCATCTTTGGGTTATCATTCCTTTTCAATAGACTCGTCTCTTTCCAAATAGAAATTTGATCATCGTGTTGTTTCTTTGAAGTAGTTGAAAGTAATAATGGTGTTTTGTAACATCGCCTCTTCTTATGGGAGCCTATTTGTTTGTATGGTGAAATAAATTTGTTGTTTACTTCTCTATTGATAGGTATTGATTTAAATTTCACATGAGAGGTAAGTGAAACAAACATGCCCTACTTTTATCTAACTAGAAAGTGAAAAAGGGAGGGCGATGAATGGTAATAATTTTACATTCAGGTTTTTTAAATTGTGATTTATTTTGATTGAGTAAATGGTATTAACCTTCCTTTTAGGTTTTCTGAATTGGTTAGTTATTTTGCTGGGATAGACGACATTTGATTTTCTTTTTAAGTTTTTTAAAATTTTAGTTTCTTTTGTTTTCATATTCTTGTATATCCTATCTTAGGAATCTTTCCATTTAGTATTTTGAAAATGCTTTGAAGGGTGCTCTTGCTAAAGTGAATTTTTATTGGTGGTTCTTGAATCTTTTCAATATGAACCCTTTTCGAGTACTTAGGCCATTGTTACATGAAAGTGACAATTTACATTTACTTTAAATTTTACATTTTACATTTTAACATATGCTCAAATTCATTCTTTAATGCTCTTGCACAAGGCCTAGCTACTTGACCCTTTTCAGCATGACATTGTTGGAGTATGTCTCTTTCATGATCACCCTGTTACTGTATGCCATGGCTTGATTGGTTGTTTACTAAATACAAGGTATGTCATTCTTTGGCTCTGAGATTCCAAGGCATTCACATTGTTCATTTAATGATATTTTTCCAATGGTTATTTTGGTTATTTTGTGCCCTGGTTGGTGGTTATACTCTATATGTCTAGTTTTTTTTGATAAGGAGGAACCTTTAAGGAAAAGGCTATCTTTATTTTGCTATATAAATTTTTCTTGTTTGAGGGCACTTGGAGTCTATCTATGTTCAAATGATTTTCTCCTTTTTGTGCTTTTGTCTAATTGGTTAACTATAAGAAGTTGGTGTTGGCTCGGATTGGTCTACTTTAGTTTAGTCATATTTTCATTTTCATTTGGCAGTACTAGCAATTCCAAGTCTCAATGGACTGCCCAAAGTGTAATGGGAAATGACAACACAATATTAATGAAATTTCAGAAATCCTTCAGAGGAAGGAATGATATATTAATGATAATGGAAGCCTAATACTCTCTTTGACAACTTCATAATCATGAACATCAATGCGGGAACATTTACTTGCATATATTTAAATTCCCAATTTTATATTGAGCACAGGCTTTAAAATATGGACAATGCTATTGTGTTATTGAGAATAATGTATATAATATCCATTTTTCAATTACTATATGGGTATGTTTATGTATTTATTTGTGATTATTTAAATTTCTGAATATTGAGAATAATGTATATAATATCCATTTTTCAATTACTATATGGGTATGTTTATGTATTTATTTGTGATTATTTAAATTTCTGAATATTGTGAGTAATGCAAGTGAAACTTTATATGCTCCGTACTTTTTACAATTCATTTTTTTTTTCAAACTTTTCCAAACATCCCTTCTGAACCTTCTCAACTTTTCAAACGTGGTAGGAATGAAAAACATTATTTGTTGTATTGTATTGTTGCTATAGCCTATTATTTTGCATGATTACTTCATATTTACTTGGAAATAAAATGGCTGTTATGGCATTTTGGTACAAATGGGCCATGTAACTTGATATACAGTAAGTTGAGTTTTTTACAATAAAGTAAGATGAGATTTTGATGATAAAAGGCATGCATTAAAGAAGTGTGGCAATGATATAGAGTGTACATATTAGTTGTTTAGTGAAAAACAAACCCAAAAATATCATTTTTTAATATTCCAAAGGGAGTCGAAAATCCAATGCTATATCAATTCCATCATATTTTTCACCTTCCCCTCCATCAAATATCAGTCGCTTAATGGCCGAATGCCCCTCGTTGGATGTATAATGGGGCCTTTGGATGTGATTTCACTCGTCAGATTTCTGATGACATATCGTCAAAATTCTCGTCATATTTTTTAAATGTCCATCAAATTTCCCACGCCTCATCGATGGATTGTCCATGCCAGTTCTTGCACCAATCCGTCAGATGTCCGACGCCCAATTGTCAGATAGTTCTCGTCGAATTTTTGTGCTCTATGATGAGTTATCCTCCAAAAATTCTTGTCGGATCTCTGATAAAATTACGGCGTTGTATTATCAGGTTGAACGTCAGTTATCCGACGCATGTCCCACTGCATTGCATTGTAGAGTTCGTCAGATATCTGATACCCATTTCCATGACATAATACATTTGTTTATGGAATACTAAACAATGGCCCTATTTTCATCAGATAATAAAAACTATCCCCCAATTGTTTTTTGGTGAACTCCCCTTATCGAATATAGAAAACCCTTAGATATCTAGATATCATTTTTTTGGAATTTTTAATATTTTTTTAATTTCTACCTATAGTACATGAACATGAAAAAACTCCAATAAGCTCATAATTAAGAAAGAAAAAAAAGTGCATTAACATCCCAACAGTTAGTTATACCATTATAGTAAGATATCCTTGGTCAAATGGTTTGTTGTTATACTATCTTCACCTTTCTTTTCAGTCTTAAACATGCTCATGCATTTTTTAGCAAGGATTTTATGTATTTGGATATCTATTTGTATACTTAGAAAGATGAGTTATCTCAAGTTGTAACTCTTCATGCCTTAGATATTTGATCTCCTATAAATATTAAGAAAAATATATTTCTATCTATCAAGCTTCACATTATAGTAATATTTAGATAAGATATTTTCCCCGTATCCCATTCTTGTTTTATTATCATTCCAATTAAAAAACATTCTCATTAAGTGAGATTCAAGAGATTGTGATCCTAAGGCTCAATTTATCCCAATGGATTATTTCTATCCTTTAGGTAGAAATAAGTTCTTTCTTCATTGTACTCTATCATTTTGTTATGTCTTTTCATATATTATGATTAAGATTGGACATAACACAAGTAGATTATTTACAATTAAGGGCTCAAACCCATCTTTCCAAAACCAAAAACCTAATTTGTTTGTTAAGCTCAATAACATTGAGGTAATCATCAGAATCCTCTACCCATGTAATGACAAAAGGAATTTATATGCATCACCATAAACATGTATGGAAGGACCATATATGTTTCAGAGCGATATTGGCTTCCTTTCCATTTAAAGACCAAAAGTCCATCAATCTCCCAATTTAAATCAACCACTCAAAAAGAGCCCCAAATAATGAAAAATCGGGATTTGTAAGAGAGCCCTTGAACTAGAAAATACCTCTACAATTAAATATGGTATCAAGTTATGGGATTTTAAGAATGAATGAAACAAACCTACAACAAACTAAACTATACAAAATTAGAGATAAAACCCTACATAGATAAAATTAGTTAGATACAAATTGGGGTTAAGACAATTGATATATACAAAGATATGAGAAATAAGGTCTATAGTTATCAAACTTATTTTGCATATGAAGGATTTGAATGGTCTCAATAAGGGGTGAAGGTGCAACCTCACTGTCAATTTCTACTTTGAAAAGAGAGTTTCAGTATTATTTATTGCACATTAATTTTTTCCCAATAAGGCATTTCCTCATACCTATAACACCTCCACAATACCTATGAAACCCTCCACCCTATGAACCACACTCCACTCCCCACCCTTCCACTAATTATAAACCTACTTTAACTACTGCCCCTCCCCCCACCTCCCCCTGATATGAAACAATATATTGAAATGATTTTAAAAAAAATTAAAACCGCCTTTATGAATTAACATTTTAGAATATTGGTCAACAACTGAAGCCCCTATTCTTAGGCAATAAAATCCCCATGGTCATTGAGTTTTGCACAACATGCTAACAAATAAGAATTGAAGTGCCCCATTTAGAACAAATGAAATGATGACATGTTTAATAAGGTATAATATATCAAAAAATTTGTCATTAAGATGATATTATAATTTGTGGCATGCAAAACCAAAAGGTTGAGTTGAATATGGTGCACTTGTTCCAACATAACAAGGTTTAGGCCTAGAGGTGGGGAGTTGACCCTTGATTTATTAGGAGGGAGCCACTCATTTACTCTCTAAATTATTTGGTTTGTTCTAGGAAATCCTTGAGGTTGAAGGAACATAATGAAATGGAGTTGTCAAGTTCCCTATGAGAAGAGAGAATGTTTCCACAACTAACCTCTCCATCACAAAACAAAATTAATAACTTATTTTATGTGGAAACATTCTCTCTTCCGATAGGGATCACAAAACAAAAATGATAAAATATTTGTTTTTTTTCTAAGAATTCCCACGAAAGAAACAAATAAGTTGGGGAGTCTATGAGCGGGGTACCGGGGGGTGATCCCCACTTTACTAGGAGGGAACTACTTCTTGAATTTCTAATCCAAGATATTTTCTTCAATGATGTTAGACATAATTGCTTAAAGAGCATGGAAATACCATATATACAACATCCATGAAGAAGTAACAAAAAATGAAGACAATATAGATACTTCACAAATATTTGTTAATGGAGTTCACTCATAATGTCTGAGTTACGTCTCTAGGCCCAGCTTGAAGGTGGAGAGGCCTTTCTATTATCTAAAAAACATGAAAGAAAAGTACATGAGAAAATGCATGGAAATACCTCACATATGCATATGACCCAAAAATCTGATGTTCAAACTGCAACATACTCCATATTAGTAGCTCTGCCTCAGAATTTTGTAACTTTAGAGTATGAATATGACCACCTTCTAACATGTGCAAGGTTTTCTTGAAGTTAATGCCAAGAATTTAATGACGCATGTGGGCTTATGCCATGAGCCCTCATATATCTTGCTCAAATCTAAATTTTTATCCGGATTCCTCTCAAAATTCTAAGAAGAATGAGTATAAACTTGATTACCTTCTGACAAGTGAAAATCCATCTCATAAAACATGCTAATCATTAATGGCACACGTGGGCTTCTTCCATGAGCCCTAAGGTCTATTAGTTAGATCATAATTGTGACTACAACAATAGACTCCTTCAGGAATTTGAAGAAAAATGCGTATAAACTTGGCCAGGTTTTAATCTGTCACCTCCTTGTGCCACAACAATTTAGAATATTCCTATAATATTACCTAGAATATGCTCTAAGAATATTCCTAGAATCTACCTCAGGATCTGTTCTTGTGTGGGACCCCTTCTTGGCCTACTGCTTGTTCGAATGTATATGCCTTTCTCCATGCTCGCGACCCCTTTCGATGTATGAATTAATCATACCTTAAATAATGTGTCGAGGACAGAATTACTAAAGAACATTAGTTGGTCGGTAGAATTATATAAGTCAATGGTTGTTGGGGAGGTCTTGGGGTTAAACCTCATGGACTCCCAAACTTAATTTTTTTATTATATGAAAAAAGACAATAATTAAAAAATTTGTCATTTGCCAAACTTAATTGGAAAACCGAGTGTTACCATGTGGCGGCTCCAAATTGGTCTAATAATTGTTTACCTGGCCAACAGGGTGCTGCCATGTGGCATCCCTATATTGGTCCACTTAATGATGACTGGAACTATGTGGTAAGGACATGTCACATGCCATGGTGATGCCATGTGGCACATCCTAGTGATGCCACATGGCACTTATATGTCCAACCATGTCAATAATTATTGGGTACCACGTTATGCTAGATGCATCTCTAGTGGGTGCCACATCATCTTTGTGGGTTCACTTGGATTGCTGAGTGGGTTGCCACATGGTAGCTTGCGGGAGTGCCATATGGCACCCTAGGTTGACATTGACTTTGATTTTTTTTTTGGTCCAAACTTCATATGAGCATAACTTCCTCATATAGACTTAGATTGAGGTGTAGTTCATGTTGTTGGAAAGCTCCTGCCAACTCTACCACTTGGTGCTAGTTTTGTTGAGATTTGAAGACTTCGAATTGTGAGGCTTTTTAGATCCTCTTGACTCAATCTCCAACTTATTTTTTGTTGTTGTATGAAACCCTTGAGGTTGAAGGAACATAATGACATGGAGTTGTTAAGTTCTTCGTGAGAAGAGAGAATGTTTCCATAAATAACCCTCTCTATCAAAAAACCAAAATGATGTTATTTGTATTGTTCTAGGATTTCCTAAAATAAACAAAAATGAGTTGGAGAGTCAATATGTGGGTGGGGTGGGGGAAGGGTTAGTGATCCCTATTTTATTAGGAGGAAGCCACTCATTGACTCTCCAACTTATTTATTTTTTCCTAGGAAATACTTGAGGTTTAAGGAACATAATGACATGGAGTTTTCAAGTTCCTTGTGAGAGGAGAGTGTTTCCACAACTAACCTCATCTATCACAAAACAAAAATAATAAATTTCCATGACTTATCTTTCTGAATTTTTAGACATAAAACCTTTAGAGAGTCTTGAGGAAGGTAATTAGAGGCAGACAATCGTAGATCTCAAGACAACCAATTATGATTAGAACCAACCTCAAGGGAAATGATAACCCCCCACATGAAATGGGCCTTGTCCTATTAGTTATATTGGTTATGCTTGTTAATATTTATACATTTGGTTAGGTGTTCCAAATGTTTATTGTCATGAATGATTTTGTGCTACCTAAACTACTTTCAAAATTATTGTATGCTTTAAATCATTGTATTGTTTTTTATAGCGATTTTGGGTGATTATTATAATGGAGCTTACCTAATCTTAAATTCACTCATAGTGAATAATATAAACTCACTTTTTCCTACAAAATATCTCATTATACTATCTCTATATATTATTAAACTTTATATAATTCTAAAAAAAACTTTGAAAATGGAAATTTTATAAATATTATTAACATTTATAAAAATATAAATCATAATTTAAAAAATTATTCAAAAATATTTTGAAATTTATATTTTTTATTTGAATTTAAATCTCCATACAAATTAATTAAAAATAAAATTTATTAAATAAAAAATATAAATATATGGAAAAACTATATATATATATATATATATATATATATATATATATAAACATAAACCACATCCCAACCAAATATGTGAAAAATATTGGTAAGATCACCGCTATGACTTCTTAATATAAAAAGCTTCCCTCAATTTAAATATAAAGAGTCCACCTGGACCTAAATCTACAAGGGTATTTGCAATAGTGATGAAAACACTCACAAAGTAAACTATGTCAAATAAATGATGTCAAATCTTAATATATTTAAGAAATTATTTTTAATCTCTAAATATTATTTGTTATATTATTTTAGAAGATTATGTTATAATGAATTTTGTGTTATTATTTTATAAGATTCTGTTATAATGAATTTTGTTGGGACACAATCAAATGTTGTTTTCATAATTAAAATTTATGGTTTTGTAATAATGATGAAAGAAGAGTGAGACAAAGGATATTAAATGAGAAAAAAAATCTAACAAAATAAATTATATTAAACAATAATTTCAAAAAAAATATTTTAAATTTCTAAATATTAGATCTTTATATTATTTTTATAACATTATGCTACACCCCCATATGCGGGTCATCAGAGGGCATGATATGTGGCAGAGGATTTGGGCATGTGCATGGGATTCTACCACCGCCACCCTTCCTCTTGTCCTCGTCCTCATTAATTGCATTAACAATGAGCCTGCCAACCACCCCACTGCATTTTTGCAGCACAGTTGCCCATGCTCGCATCTATTCTTCAGCAATATGGCTTCTAACAGAAGCTTCACGCCTGCTTTGTTGCCTCTGCACTCTTACTGCTCCTCGGTTGTCTTAGAGCATAGCTCCAGAACCAACACTGGGCGTAGATGTTCAATTTTTTGTTGCATTGACCTCATTCCAGGCTTTCATGTTACGCAAAGCTCCCATTGCTCTCAGGGATTCTTGTTTCACTCTGACTCTTTCCCTAATCTGTGCACCCTTTCTCTGCTTTATGAGCTTTTCACTGGTTCGCCCGTTCATTTCCCGCCCTCTGCTTCTTGCTTTCTCTTGCTCAGTCATTCTCAATTGTATTCAATTCCTCGTCTGCGCTAGAGGATGCAGTGTCGTCGCGGCTTGAGCCGTGGCTGTCCTCCCCACCACCCTCCCTCCACCTCTCCCAGCTCCACGTCTCCTCCCTCAAACTCCCCATTGGGTCGTTACCATGAGACAAGAAGTGGTCATGGCTTCTGAGCTGGTCGCGGGATTTCTCAGCCTGCAAGAGGCATCTCCAGTCTCATCCCTGATCAACAGCATACTTCCCAGTTCCATTTCCCCTGTTTTCTCAGCATGCCGACTATAACAGCCACCATTACCATTGATTTTAAAGAGGATCCCCCTGAAATGAGTACCAAGCTTCCGAGAACTAATCTAGTGCAAAAGGAGGCTAAAAGGCCTAGCTCTCCCTCCAGAGGTGGTTAGAAAATGAAAGCGGTCGAGTGCAGCACCTCATAGGTTCTCAGAGTTGAAGCTGGTTTGGGCGGCACCAAGCGAGGCTGCTCCGGTGCTATAGATGATAAGCAGGATGAGAACAACACCAAGTGAGGTTGTTCCAGTGCTAAAGATGATATGTAGGAAGAGGACGACCCTTACACCTATGCAAATCGCATGGTCGAATCTCCCCCCTCCTCTCAAAGTACTTAAATGGCTAATCTCCATTTTTGCAGGTTTTTGGATGGACGACAGTCCAGGTTAGTCACTGTTACTCGCTTACTGCTTACTACCAATGGGTGCTAGAAAAGAAATCAAGGGAATTGTTGCTTCCTGCTACTTGGGGCTAGTGAAACAATCGAGTTGGTGCTTCCTACTAATTAGTGCCAAAAAAATAATTAAGGGAATTGGTGTTTCTTGTGAGTGGGTGCTCACAAAAAACTTGATGTAATCGGTATTTGTGGTTTTATCCCCTTATGGGTTTCCACATTAAATATATATGTTCACGTGTGTATGTTTTTTATGGTTTTTCTATGATCTTCATGTGTCAATTTATGTTTCTTCTTACATGATATGTTGTCAGTTGTTTACATGAATGGTTGCCAAGTAAAATAATTTTTTTGAATTGGAAATAATTGTAAAATTAGCCTTAATATTGATTCACACCCCTATCAGTATTAATATTGTTTCTAGAACTATCCTATACCACCATATGAGAATCCTTTTACTACTAATTGAGCCTTTTTCCTTTCTAATAGTAGCAATGAGGGCTTGTGGAGTACCAAAAAGATGAAAACTAGTTCCTTATGACTTTGTGGTTTCACCAATTAGCTAACTAGCTAATTTTAAAGTATGATTTGCACTATGTAAAATTTTAGTTAGAAATGTAATGGGATGATTATGGAATTATAAATAATATCCTACAATTTGATCAAAAGTCTGATTTGATGAGTATGAAAAATCATCTTGAAGATCTCCCTCAAAAAAAGGTGATGGAGAAGTTTTTGTAGTAGGACTAGTGCAAGGTATAAAATAATAATATTTTGATACAATCATATTATAGGACGAGCATAAGTCTGAAATAAATTTATTAGATGATGGATTAATATCAATCAAATCATGATCCATAGCTTGATCCTCTCATGGATAGTCTTCAATCTTCTCCCTGTCATTGTATAGAATGTACTCAACTAGATTATTCTATTGAAATACTTTGGCCATTAAAATCAACTATCTTCTCTCGATGGAACCCCATATTTCAATAGCTACACTTTGTTCTCTCCTTATTATAGTTTTCTCTCTTGATAATATTATTCTACTTAATATATTGAGATTTCTCTCCATATATATGATTAATATCCCTTGTATTCTACATGTTTTTTTTGTTATCATACTTTACTATAAGCACACAGAGTGTGGAAGGATTAATATCCCCAATGTGTATGCCATTATTATGCTCATGTATCAAGGAATCAATGAAATCATCTAAATATGGCATATTCCAATTCTTACCCATGGATATTTTAGCACTGTAAAGTGTATGTTTTAACTCTGTATAATGAATCCCTACAAATATATTCTTAATAAATAAAATGGAAAATACACAAATTTACATAGAAATTTAATCCTAGAAACCCAAACCCAAGAAAACCAAAGAGCAATTTTCATTATATTTTATGTACAATATTACAATATAATATATATCATGTTGCATAAATGAAAAACCAATCCAACCATACTTCTTTAATAGAAACAACACAACCATGGGAAAAAACCACCATGCACCACAAAACTACTTTTATAAAAACCATGGGTCTAAACTACTAAATATGGATGCAAAAAACCATCCAAATATTTTTTTCTAGGTGTTTCCTTGAACCCCATGTAGGGCGGCTCCTACGCTTCTACATATCCCCCAACTGGGGGGGTCAACAACTCCCATTGGGACCCCCCCATTTGTTTATGATACATATAATTTATCCAAAGAATATAACACATATTGGACAAATAGAAGAGACAAGAAAAATATTGAGGACCTAGTTTATAAAGTACATGTACGATGAGTTGCTCATCCTTCCTATATTTTCCACAAGATTTGACCCTTTTCATAAGAGTATTTCATATTGAGAAATCCTATATGGTATCAAAATTTTCTGTATCTACACAAATAATCTCATTCTCTATCTTATTTTCTCTTAACTCGTCTGTCTTTCCAAACAATTCCTCTAGCCTTTTCCAAACTTGATTATGTGTTAATCTTGACTCAACATGAAAGAGTATATTAGGGGAGATAGAAAAAAACTATCTTGTAGGTTTCATCCATACTATTTAATTATTTAAAATTCCCAAAGGTCGGTGTATGATCAATCTTAACATCCATTGTAATCCTATAGAGTCCCTAAGTGTACGAAATATAAGGATTTTTAGCTTGTAGTTAAAGTAATTAAAAGGAGTGAGGATCACTGTGAGCTGGTCCATTCTTTGTGGGTTTGTCCAATATTCTCAAATGTGAAATAATATGTTAGGTTTATTCATATCCTCACTTATTTTATGATATATCAGCATGACAAATTTTAATCACAATCACAAAATCTAAGTATGAAAAAATATTATACCAGTTACTTGCAAAATAAGAAAGAAGAGATAAAAAAAACTATTGAGAAACTAACTAGTGAACCAAGGAGATAATTCAAATTACTCATACAATGTGATCATGTATTATTGATGAACATGAATACAATATATAGACTCTCTAGGAGGAATAACCAAATCAAATTAGGTTGGGGTTCCATGTGCATGTACTTAGTATAACTCAAAATTACTTTCCCTCTTTGGCAAGTCAAAGTTACTCCAAGAGACACAAAATTAGAAAAATATCCTAAAATGAAGCAAATTGGAAGTAAATGGAGTTATATATAAGATATAACTAATTAATAACACCCACATTAAAAATAATAACTAGTTAAACTCAATTAAACTCCAAAACTAGACTAAATGTCAACTAACATGGGGAGAGAGAGAAAAATGGTGGTTAACTACTATAATATAGGGAGGAAGTGCATACTCACTCTAGGAAGGCATGTGCATGACACAATATGGATCAATGGAGTGGAATTATCCATTCCATCCTCCAACCAATTCCTAGTCAATTTCACATGTCATCCTACGTGGTACCCTATTCCAAATATTGGGGGCTAAGATGAAAGAGGCTTTAATGCTGAGAGAAGAGGAGAGAAAAAAATATAGATATACCATGAAAATAATCATAATAAAATTGATAAAAAAATCAAGAATTGAATAAAACACAAAATTATGGATAGAGAGAGAGAGATATAGAGAAAGAGAGAGAATTAGAGAAGAATAATTCCATTAAGAATAATTAGTACATGCAATGAGGCCAATTTTTGGACCTCTCCTTATGGACCTTCACTCTCTTCCTATTGCCTTCTTATAAGGTGTCTCTCTGATGGAATCAAATATAATTAGGGCCTACTCTTTTAGTTACATATATATTAAGTTCCCTTTTGCATAAAAATATGAGTTTATGACTTATACAATCAAACTTATATCATAACCTCCCCAAGCTTCGAATCAGTCCTCCTCCCTTAGAAAATGATGGTCCCCATCATTCAACCATGCCAGGAAAAGAAGGAACTAATTATGTTTAATGTATCATCGTGATTACAATATGAAATGAACCAATGAAGAGAAGACTTTGTGTGGTTAACCCACAATAGTGGGTTTGTGGATGAACCATAATGTTCATGACTACAATGTGCAAGTGCTAATGAAGAGAAGGGTTTTGTGTGGCTACCATAATTGTGGGTTTTCAGATGACCCATAACAAAGTTGGAAATGAAAAACTTGGAGAATGGGTTTTTTGCTATTTACCCATAACCGTGGGTTTGTGGATGACCCATAACCATGCCTTTTTTGAAGTTTTCTAGTAATGGATCTAATTTTTTGGTAAATTTTTCTACAAGTGATGAAATCAAATTCTGTCAAAGGAAATTTGAGTTATTCATGAAAATTTTCCATTGATATATTATACTTACTTCATAATGATCTTTGTAGTGAGAAAATAATTACTGAAATTTAAGATATGCACGATCACACTACTTTATATACATGTGTGAGTTCAATCAATGATATCTCTCAAACCCATAAGTGAAATCAAGTTATGTAAAAAAATAATCTAATCTAACATAATATCTTTTAAAATGACCCATTGTTAATCCTTCAAAATTTTATGTATAGGTCATGGAACTTGCATGAAGTTCACTGCATATTTATACCCTACCTTCAGTCCATTATTGTTCTTCTATGGTGGTCTTACCACCATGGACAAGTTGAGAAAGGTATGAAATGAGGTTGAAAAAGCTTCTATGTGCAGATATATACAATGACAATCAATGTGAGAATACCAAGTGCAATGGGCCACCAAGATGTCAAGTGTTTGTATAGTAACTTGCGTTTTTGTAGAGGTAATGGTACGCCCATGCTATAGACCAATGTATCTAGTGAATCCATGTAATAATGATATTTCAATTTTGAATTAAGATCTAACGATATACAAGCTTGTAATTATTGTGGACCAACTATAATAATTAGAGTGTATGGCCTTGCAAATCAACTACAAATGTGCTTGAATGAGGTTGGTGATTGCTGCAAAAGTTTGAAATTGAAATATGCTTCAAACCTTCATTCCCATCTAATGGTAACTTTACCTTATAGCTATGATCTAGACCTTTAGGGAAAATACCAAAGAGGCTTGAATTTTCAGAGATGAAGAGAGAGAACATAAATATCTACCATTAAAATAATCACAAGAACATTGATAAAACTATAATAACTAAATACATCACAAAAATATGAAGAGAGAGTGAGAATTGGAGAAGAAGAATTACTTTAAAAAGAACCACTACACGCAATGAGGCCAATTTTAGGATCTCTCCTTATCAAACTTCACTATGTTCCTATTGCATTCTTATAAGTTGTCATTTTGATGGAGTCAACTTTAATTACGGTTTTCTCCATTAGTTACATATCTATCAAGTTCCCTTTTACATAGAAATATGAATTTATGACTCATACATTTGAGCATAGATTATAATCACCCCTAATATTTGGATCATACCCCTTATAAAAATAAGAAAACCTTAAAATAAGAAATTTCCCAAATGATAGGCATTAATGAAAAGTGGTCATATCTTCCCCTAATAGTGTATGGAAGAGGGTATAATTGTTGATAGAGTTTTAGTCTTGATGAGGTTCCAATGAACTACTAAGTTCCATGTACCACAAAATATATAGGTAAAGGAGACCCACTCTATTGCAAATGTTGTCTTATTATTATTCTCTTTGGAAATTTTCACCTGGTGATATCCAGAGAACCTGCCAATAAATGAGCAGGCTTACCTACTACCCCCATTCTCTAATACCTTGTTCAAGAATGGCAATGGGAAGTATCATGCACAAAAGCTGCATTTAATCCTTTTATATCAACACATATATTAATATATCATTTCTTCTTGTATTATACCACCATAGGGATAATTCATTCTAGCTCTTTTATAGGAATAATAAACCTAGTAGCTAGGATGTAATAGAGTTATTTCTACAATTTTCTTTAAACATGGGATTAAGTCGATATGACCTTTTTATAATTGGCTTAGAATATGAGTGTGTTTTATTTTCATATCCTATAAATAACCTACAATTTATCTCATTTCATCAAAAAATCAAGAAAACACATCTTCTTATTCTTTTGATAGATCCACCACCTTAGTAATCATATCATGATCCCAATAATCTCCAAAAATTTCCAATTTTGGATCCTCTTGCATCTGAATGTTATATTCCTTCATCTTTATAGGTTAAGTATATATTTGTGTGACATTGTATCCTAAATCATTCATTTCCCTATTATCTCCTTCATTTGTAGTTCTACGACCTCACCCTCTAGTGCTTGTTCATCCTCAATTTTCCAATAGTGGATAAGCAATTATAACTTAAAATTTTTCTTATGATGTGCATGTACCAACTTATGTGTGGGATTCATAGGATATTGTGAAAATATAAAATACTTCATGGACTATAATATGGGTATTAGTGTTACATCCTTCAATGCATATTTTAAAGTGGTGAAAAATTGTTGGGTGAGTCCCTCCTAAGCTCATATTTTCCTTCCCAAATCCTCTTGAATATACCAAATTTTTGAAACCAAGTTCATGGAATGTGAAAACCAATATACCCACTATATTTTCAATATTTCATTATTCGTCCACCTTCATTCTTATAACAATACATTCTCATGTATTTCTATCATCCCTTTATATATATTTGTCAACTCCCAATCAACAAATGGATTGAACTTGACTTGAGTGCACTTGACTTCCTATTTATGGTAACTCAAGTTATCCCAATGTATCATCCACCATTTTTCAAGAGTGAATTTAAATTTTGCATCCCTAGCTTATCTTCTTTGATCTTTCGATACGATTTCCTCCATTTGGCTAAGGAACACATCAATCATTTGTATACTTTCAAACTTGGGAATGTGTAAAACTTTTCTCATGTACAATAGACCACTTAGGTGACCCTTGTGCTAGGTGTAATATATAATTCATATGATTTATTTTTCCACTAATTTGATGCTTCATTTTAATTAGTGTCATAGGAACGAATGCTACTCCAACCCAGTTTCTCATCAATGATTATGATAACATAATACTCTTTGTTGGAAATAATACTGAGAAGGGGGGGGGGGGTGAATCAGTATTATAAAATCAAACACCTTTTCATTTCCATACTCAGATTCATATACGCTACTTCAGTGAAGGGAACCTGTGTGTACATGCAACTGTGTCTAATGCAACTAGTATATATCCAGTAAACTTATGATTCAGTTAATCCATTAAATATTGATCTTTAGTTAGTGCATCAGAACTTTTATTAACCATATGAACAGTAAATAGGTGCAGTAAAACAAAATAGATCATCACACACAAGAAGCACACATGAACACCATGATGTAAGGTGGAAACCCAATGTGGGTGAAAACCACCTGCTGCAAGTCGTCTCTATCTTCTTTTAATAAGAAACTTCTTTTTAAAATACTTCTATACTGGTGCAGTCTTATACCAGTACATAGGCTTCTACCTGCAGAAGGCTACAACCTTCTCTCATTCTCCAGCTTGCCTTGGAAGGGAGCTACAACCCCCTTAGCTCTTGTACTAGCCGATGTACTAGTAAGTAGGTGCCAGCCTACTGAATGCTCTAACCTTCACTCATTTTCCAGCTACTACTGGAAGGGAGCTACCACCCCCTTAGCTCTTGTACTAGCTAATGTACTAGTATGTAGGTGCCAACCTACAGAAGGCTACAACCTTCTCTTTGTTCCTTGAGGTACCACATTTCATAAATTTTCAGACTGGATACTCATGGAACATATCATCATAATTTGAAGGCCACATTTCATCCAATTTTCATACTGGACCCATCAATATCATTGAAGCACACAATCAATCAACACTAGCATCATCAATCTATGAATCACCCAATACTGAATCACTAAAACCCAGTCAACAAACTGCAATCACTAGAACACACAGCAGAACGCAAAACTCTGCAACAATGTTCAAATCTAACTGTATCATCAAAAATCATGTATCAGAGTGCATACACTACTTGGAAGAGCTGAACCAGCATGTATACGTAACTTCACCAAAGAGAACTAGCGTATATGTCATTAATTACTTACTTATAACTTTGTTGCACTTCCTGACTCCAGCCAAACCCAGATCATTACATATACAAGGATAATACCTATGTTAGCAACCAAATCTAGTCCATCAGATCACATAAAGATAAGTCATTATGATCCTGATCCATTTTAGATCTCATCCATCAATACTAAAGCTAAACTGAATCAACCAAACTGAATATGCAGAATATTGACACCAGTAAACAGTCATCAGAACTCATCAATGACCAGAACCACCTGTAACTTCAAACATCATAGTTCATATGGTCTACGCTACTTAGATATATATAACCTGCATATGTATACACTTTTATCATAGTCA
Source organism: Pinus tabuliformis (assembly GCA_031772625.1). NCBI lineage: Eukaryota > Viridiplantae > Streptophyta > Pinopsida > Pinales > Pinaceae > Pinus > Pinus tabuliformis. The sequence continues at coordinate 494,708,404 of CM062807.1, read as the reverse complement.
ACCAGCATATACATCTGTAAATATTCATTCATGATTTGCAGCTATTCTAAAACTTGAGTTATACCTAGATCATAATATTTACATAATATTACATGCATCAGTATACAGATCTAGAATAAGTGTGATCAAACTGTATAGAGATGATTCATTCCAAGCCATTAGATCCCAATCTATCCTTAGATCTTGTTCTCCATCAGCTGTTGATATTCCTCCTTAGCAAAGCATTATGAACCCATAACTTGCATACTAGATCTCATACTTCATCAGATATTCAAGACTTTCTTAATTGCCTTTGCCTAATGATCTTCTTCTCCTTTTATAGTCTTAGGCCTTACTCAATACCATGGTCCAAAACCATTTAGAACCAATACTAGGGACCCAACACCTGGGTTCAACACTTCAGACGCAATACCAAGGTCCAAAGTCATAGTTCTAAACACCACGGACCCAAAAATAAGCTTTCCCACATGTATGCACTTTTCCGTGCATGAAAGTGCGTATACGCATACGCGACTTTTGATCAGCAATCCCACGTGTATACACAACTTTGTATATAGTGAACCTGTGTGTATAACCTGCGTGTATACACTAATTGGTATATAGTGAACTTGCGTATATACGCGACTTGGTATATAGTGAACCTGCGTGTGTACACCACTTGGTATATAGTGAACCTGCATATATACTTTTCTTTCTTCATTCTTTGTAGCCTGATCATCAATTCTTTGCTATTGACCTACTGCGCTATGATCTGTCATCTGTGTGAGTTGCCATCAAGGACAACACTTGTATCATAATGCCAACACTCTTTACAACCTATAATTTTGTAAGTATTTTCTATCATGGAACTTTTTATATCCTCCTAGGCTAGCGCTATATACCTTTCTCCTTTAACTAATTCTAGTGGTTAAATGATGCATGGTGTATCTATTTTAAATGACATTTTCTCTACTTGATATTCAAAATTGCATTATTATCAAAATCCTAATGGAATTTAGTATGCATAAGATTCATCTAGAATTTTTATAGATTCAAAAACTACTTTTTTCTTCACTCCATCCACATTGATGTTTACATTCTCCAACCCACTGATATAAATTATATTGATTGTCTAGCTTAAGTAGAATGGGTGACGAAACCAATTTTGGTTTCCCCGTCATCTCCCATGTCTTCTCAAGTAAGATATTTATATCATACCCAAATCCTAACACTTTGTCTCAAAGATTACCAATTCAACTATAATTTTGAATTCTTTCCCAATTATATGTATATTATTGTGACATACCCTAGACTCTAGTAGCGCTATTGCAATTGTAAATATTAGTCTCTATTAATTTACTAGATTAGATATCAACTACATCAATTTCTAGATCATGTTAGGCTTTGATAACACCTTAAGAAAACATCCTCAAAACTCTTTGACTTGATATTCTAAATCATCTAATTCTTCTCTTGGTGTTACTTTATTGCTCAGTGTCTTCACATATAGCACCTCATGTTCCTATGTTATACTTGTGGGTATCTATTCCAAGGGCTTCTAAGAATCATCAAAAACTCACTTCTACTACACAGCATCGAATCTTGGTAAAGGTTTTTCTAATTTTTGAATCCTTCCATCCAAATCCATGTCTCTATTGTTCCTTTGGACTAGGTCTTCTTTAATTATGTGCCTCCTTATGTCACAAATAATAATTATGTGGGTCTAATCAGAATTTGATCCTTGCATAGTTCCATTGCCACCATGTTTAATTTGCCCTTTTTTCTTCGTATTTTAATTGTAGCTTGGGGAAATCCTCTACCACATGCTCAATATCATAATAATAGGCACACTATGTGTGTGTCTAAGTAGAAAACCTAGATAATTGTCTAACCTCTATGTAGTTGTAGCAAGTGTGTTTTCTTCCTCCATAGCAACATCCTCAACCCCTAAATCCTCCTCTAGGTACCCCTTGGAATCCTCCGCAGCCTTTTCCTTTAGTCTCTTCCAATACCCTATACACATCTGCAACCCTTTCCTTCATTAATTTTAAGGACTTTGAATTGTTAACATCATGGCCTATTAACTGTAAAAATCACAAAATAAAGTATGGTGTTGTGTTGGAAATGGATTTGATTTCATGGGGAATGGGCTCAATGCACCTATTGTCGTATACTTCCTCAATTATAGGCACTAATTTTGGCAATATCCCTATGTGTGGATAAGGTACAAAAAATACTCCCATGCCCCATCTTAAGCTTAGAAATATCCTACAGGTATAACATAAGCACAATAAGCTATGACTAAACCCCCATTTCACTCAAATTTTCAATGCCACTTAATGTAGCATTCAAATGCAGGCGATATTTAGTGTTTTTATCTTCAGTCAATAGCTTTTGCTACATTAGTGCAATTCAAATAAGGGATTAGACCCATGATGAACCATTCTTGATGGTGAACATATTCGATCTGAAAGCAAAATTGGTCCACTAATATCTTAAATCATTGATCATAGTCCCATATATATTATGTTAATATTAAACGTTAAAAAGAAATATAATTATAACAAATGATAGAAATAGTCACGACTAAATCACACATGATTTATCATATAAAATCCTTACAAAAAAACCAACTAACAGTTCTATTTTTCCCTTGACCATATTCGAGCAAGATATCCAAGTGATCCTTCCCCACTCATCTCCTCACACATTACAATGAAATATCCTTATCCTTTTAAAGGCTGCATTACATGCAATCCAAATTCTCAATACATGAGTCACCAATACCATGTGCCCAAAACCACCACTATTGACCTAAAAACTTTGACTCTTTCACCTAGTCAAGCTTAACATTAAATTCTCCGCTCTAAACTTTAATTGGGTTTTCCCTTCACCAAATCTAGCCATGTCATTCAAAGGAGACTTCATCACTCACCTCGAATCCCTTCCCCCATAAAATTCTATAAGTACATATATCTAAAAATCCTTAATGTGTCCCCCCATCATGTACATCTACCTTCAAAATTTGCTAATAATTTACTAGGGCTATGAATACCTTACCATGTATTACACTTTTGTACCTATTTACATGTCATTAAAATTCTCAACTCCATTATAAAAAATATATTTAATGTTTCTATAAACCTATGGGATTTCATTCACACACATCCATTGCTTCTTTTACTAGTACCTACAAATGATCTATCCTCTCTCCTTTCTATAATTTCTCTTGTATTATATTTCCATAATGGATTTTAAAAACCATACATTTCTTTTGAAAGCTAGGTACAACTTGAATTATTCATAGTATATCAATGCTTGATTTAATTTAGTCACATCTCTATTCCCTATTAATCGAAGAGTTAACATCATTGAGAATATCAAAGGCTAACATACAAGTATATTGACCACCCTAATAACTATGCAAATGGTTCACTCCATGATATACTCTCTATGCTTTATAAAGATAAATCCATACACTAATGTGTGAAAACATGTATGCCTAAATAATAAGGCTTATAAAAAATCTAGCTAGAGAAAAACATTTAGCTTTGAACAATAGAAAATCAACTTGCTTTGATACCATTTGTTAGAATAAAATGTGAGAGAAATATTATCATAACAAATCATAAAAACATGTAAATATAGATCACATGCAATTATCATGTAAAATCCTTACAAGAGAAACTGGCTAATAGATCTATTATTCCCTTGACCGAACTTGACCAAGCTAGCTATGTGAGTCTTCACCACTCACTTCTTAGAAAATTACAATTGATTACACTCAAGCATTTAAAATGCTTCATTACATGTAATCCATGGTATCAATACCATAGGTCACCAATACCATGTGCCTAGAACCTCCATTTTTTACCTAAAAACATTTACTTTTTCATCAAACCAAGTTTAACCTAACAAATTCCGCCACATGCTAGTTAATCTCCTTCCCTATAATGCATTGAGATTCAAACTTTGGCTTTTGGAATTCCCTTTTTAAAACTCATTTTATGTTTGTGGGAGACCTAGTATGTCTAGTTTGAGCTATCATGTTATACTTCCTACACTATTTCATATCTTTATTGTTTCCCATTTACTTGACCACCCAAATAGGTTCATAAGTGAAATAATTTTAGTTGGTTTCATTCTTCCTAGTCCCATGGAATAATGAAATCCTAAGTGTATAATCTTGCATCATCATCATATGATTTTGTGTTATTTCACCTCTCCATTTCACATTTGATATTGATTCTCCTTCTGGTGGAATCTTCTTATACAACAACTAATGTAATCTAGGTGCTTCTATTGGTATATTAACATTAATTATTTTCAAAGTTTCTCCCTTATCCTAAAGCTTCCTAAATTTTGGATATATGTAAATTCTAGTAACTATCCTATCTATTGATTGTTGTAGATTGTCCTTAGATAACATGCATAAATGGGGTGATTCCTCGTGGGTGTCACTTTGTCCAACAAGATCTCCTATGTCAGTGAGTCTAAAAGAACCTTCACAACTTAAATTTGAGCCTTCTAAACTTATTTGTAATCCCTCCAAACATATTTATGGAAGTCATCCTACTAAAATAAATATCCCTTCATTTTATTTATTCAATGGTTCTTCACTACTTCATATTATATCATTACTACTATCTTCATATTCAATCTCATCTTACTTAGTTAACTCTCTTACTTTACATATGGATTCCTTACCTCCACCTACATACCTATCCTTTCCATCTCCCTTTACTTTTCCTAGGGTCCTTCATGTCATTTCATCTATCTTTGATGTCCTTTCCTCTCTCTCAACACACATATCCTATGCCACTCCTCTAGCACTCACTTCCTATGATATGTTTCAAACTCTCCCTTCTTAGGCTACGCTTTTAGAAATCCCTTATTACAATTATTTTCCACTTCTAGCTCTCATCACTCTAGCTACATTCATTCACAACAAAAGTTAATATCATTGTCCATTCACCTCTTCTGTTTAATCAAATCAATCATTAACTATTATTTTACCATTGGTAGTTTATGAGCATGGTATACACCCATTGTGACAACCACTTTGTGATAATCCCCTATTGTAAATATTGTAATCGTATTTTTGTAAAATACAACTATTTGAGATATGGGACACAAACTTCATAGCTTGGGAAGGGATATTTCTTGGAAATTGGAGGAAGATAAATTATTTAATGTAGGTATGGGAAGCTGAATGGTGTGTTTTACATGGGATAACTGCAAAATTATAGATTGAGAATAAGAGAGGATGAGCCCATACTTATTTAGGAATGTACACAAGTAAGAGGGACAATTTTTTTTAAAGAAATGCGTTGTGCTAGCAGGGGGATGGAAATGTGTGGGGAGTTGGAATGAAAACATACCCACAACCACATGCAAATGCAACAAAATGTGAGGAAGAGGTTTCACAATGATGACATGATGCAATGAGTAAGATAGCGTCAACAAATAAAGTTGGTGACTCGACGGGGGGTAGAGGATATAACAAAAAGAGGAAAATGAGGAGAAACAAATTTCAGAGGAGCCTGAGAGTAGTGTGGACAACCCTGAACAAGAACGTTGCAATGAACAAATAATACGAATACCTCATTTTAATACGTGTATCCTTGAGGTTCCCTATCTAGGGAAGAGGCACTGAGGTATCAAAGCATTAGTGGATGGGTGGATATGATTAATCTCTAATTCGGAAGGAGCATCTCATTGTTGGATGAAGGTAAGTGGATCTCTAGACTCTCAATGGTGTTGAAGGTGGGAGAAGTTCCTTTGAGCACCCTTCCTCAAGCTCTAAAATATTGCTTGGGATGATTGGCTACAAGAAAGACTATAGTTGAAGCCAATATAATGTTGGGAGGATGGCTGAAGTCCCATCCTCATTCTCCAGGATTCCTACTTTTGGATAAGTACTTATCTGAGTTCCTATGTATGTGAACCTTATATAAATTTCCTGTGAATGCTTAATGTTATGATTAAATGTTAATGTTAATGTTGAGAGATACTTATTTCTTGTGTATGATTAATGAGGAATGCTTATAGGTTGTGTTGATAATGGGGAATTCCATTTATTGTGTGATTAAAGAAATAAGAATAATTATTGTACATGTACAAGCAATGAGGAAGGTCATTCCCTATGTGAAAATGGAAATGCTGATTTCTTTTGTAATTTCTAAGGAATGAATTAGTTGTTATGTCTATTTATGAGTATGAAATTCAACCTAATTAAATGAGTATAAGAGATGGGTAGATATATGTCATTTGACTAAATTATTATGTTATACATTCAGGACGGGTAGTGTTATGTATAAATATAGAAGTATGTAGGTCAAGTCGAGTACCTATTAAACTTGGGAGAGATAGTCATGTCAATTATATGTCGCATACTCTCTATAGATACGTATATATAATGAAGTCACAAAATATCAAAAGGGTGTCACACAAAGTAAAAAAAACTAAGTGTTGGAGGGTATCCCTTACCACAATTATACATACATATATTGCTAGCTTTATGGACCTATTTACATGTCGATATGGAAACATATGTTAGCAGTCGATTGAGACAAGGTTTTGTGTATGTATCTTGTGTACTTGAGACCTTACAGCATTTGAGTGCACACACTATAAGTTTTAGGTGAGAGATGAGGTCGAGATAGAAGGCGAATTCAACAAGTAACAGTAAAGTTGTCGTCCTGAATCTTGGAGCTGGTAAACCAATAAAGCATTGAATTTCTTATAACATGAAAATTATATTCCGCACTTTTAATTTTTCTTAGGGCTATATTGTTCTTTGCTTTGATAATTGCATTTCATTATTTCATTGTTAAATTCAACCCTTAGCATCATAACATTATTAATATTTACATCATTATTCAACAACATATGCAACTATTTAGAAAGAACATTATCATCATCAATGCAGTGAAACATAAACGAACAAATAGAAGAAAATCACTAACACATAGAGACACCACGATTGGTCGAAGGCCAAGACAAAACCCACTATGGGCTAAATCCTTTCAAATTCTTCTTCTTGTTAGATTATCATTGAATGATTCAATAAAAGAGAGTACAATGATCCATATCTTGAATCATAAACCTATATAGTAAAATCAACTAAACAATATCATGAGATGAACCCAACAATGCCAATAATCAAAAACATAATTTATATATATGTGATCAACTATCACTATCTGTGGTTCACTGTTGAACCCTGTGGTGAAAGATAAAAATGTGCTCAACTTATAAAACCAAACCCTAGGTTGCAACCGCATGTAGAGAGTGATGTGCATGTGGCTGAAACCCTCCAACCACATGCATGAGTTTTCATGCCTACATTTGTGACCAAAAACGTTTTGTGTCATACCTACGGTCGGAAACCAAAACCATAGCATAGGTGTGAGCTTCGGAACATGCAATCTCAGACCTCTGCGAGTGAACTTCCACGAACTATCTCAAACCTATGCGAGTCAAGTCAAAGAAAGAAGAATAGGATAATGCTTCATGATTATGTCCAAATGAGGGTCATGTTGGAAATAATACATAGGGTGGGGGTGAGTCAGTATTTACAATTCAATAATTTTTCATTTCCCAATCATATTATATATGCTACTACAATGAAGTGAAATTGCATGTGCACGCAGTTGTGATTAAAGAAACCAACGTATAGCCATAAATATTATGACTTAGTTAATTCATCATGTGTAGATCTTTAATCAGTGCATCGGTACTTTATTATACACTAATTACGTGTAGTAATAACATAATAAACCATCAGAAATAAGCAACACACATGAACACCAAGATTTAAGGTGGAAACCCAATGCAAGAGAAAAACCGCCTGATATTGTCATCTCTCCCTTCTTTTTAATATAAAAAAAATATGTTTACAATATTGTACTAGTGCAGACTCATACCAGTACGCAAACACCCACCTACAAAAGGCTACAAGCTTCTCTCATTCTCCAGCTTCTACTGGAAGGAAGCTACAACCCCTTAGCTCATGTATTGGCCGATATGTTTACTAGTACATAGGTGCCGACCTACAGAAGTATATGACCTTCTCTCTTCCTCTAGGGACCATGTTTCATAAATTTTCAGACTACATGCTCCTAGTACACAAAAAAACAATATGAAGGCCTCATTTCATAAAATTTTCACACTGGACCCATCAAAAAATTTGAAGCTCAAAATCTATAATAATAATTGCATCAACTAACAACCAGTCAATCTAAACAGTTAAATCACTGTCACTAGAACACTGTGATGAACCTAGAAACATGCATCATCATTAATAACCAACTGCAACCTCAAAAATCATACATCAGAATGTATACGCTACTTTAATGAACCCAACCTGCGTGTATACACTACTTCCTGTAATAAAACCTGCATATAACTCCAAAAATACTGAATCATAAAAACTTTTGAATCAGATATGTACTAGCCAGTACTATTCTAAACATCTACTGTCAATTTGTAGAGATCTATACAGTCAACAACAAAGATAACCCTTCTCACTTAATCAATCAATCAATCAGACACAAACTCCTTATGCATTCAGTTTTACTCTCTGATCTAAGAAGACTTCATTGATAGATAACAATAAAGCAGTAGTACTGATCAGATAGATCAGTCTTTTCTAAACAATAAGATTTTTTTTTCATACGCTACTTGGAAGAGTCAAACCTACATGTATATGTGCCTTTACCAAGGTGAACTAGTGTATAGATCTGAAAATATTAACTTACAACTTCGATGTTATTCCAGACTTCAGACATAACCAGATCATGACATTTAAATAATAAAACATGCATAAGAAATTAGATCTATCCCGACCAATATCAAATCATCCAATGATAAGTCATTTCAGGTCTCATGATCCTAATCCAACATTGTATCCAAGGTGAACAAAATATTTCATATGATATCATAATCATAGCCCCTGTAACATAAAATATAGTTCAAATAGAAGTATTCCTAAGAAACCCTTTCACTTGCACACCCGGTCCTTTGATCTTCTCCTCCTTATATAGCTTTTGGCCTTCCTCAATACCTCAGACCAAAACAACACTTAGAGCCTATGGTATTCTTCGACGGGATCAAATAACCATTACTCCACTCAATATTGTGGGCTAATACCATGGTATTGACCCTTGGTATTCTATAATCCTAAATTTCCTTGATTTTCCAACCCATACTTGCTTTTCCTTTTGTGAAAGCGTGTGCATACGTATATGCCCTTTTTGTTCTATGAACCAATGTGTATACATTGCTTGGATAAGGTGAACCTGTGTATACATCTTAAACTGACTTAAAACATATTTCTTCTTCAACTTCTTGATTTTGATCTATAGTCCTTTCTTCCAACTTCCTGTTCTTCTGTACCATTTCCCTCTTACCTCTGAATTGACTTGTTGCAATGTGAGTTTCCCTTTATCAAATCTGAATTTTCCTGAGTTAGTTGCCATCAAGGACAACACCTGTATCATAATGCCACAATCTCCCCCTTTGGAGTTGATGGAAACCATATTGGTGTTGATTATTGCAAGTTATAGAAACCGTTAGAGATATCAAGCAACACCAAAATACTCTCCCCCTTTGACATTAAGGGAAAAGGGCAAACCAAGATATTATCCCCTTTTGAGAGACACTATTCTTTTAATGCTCCCCTTGAGTATACACAATGTTTGTAGAGATATGATTTAAAAGAATAACATGACTCTATAACTCAACTAAATGAGTATGACCTCCATAAGACCAATGACTCATACATACATCAATCACCCAACCATGTGGGGATACACCAAATTTGACTCATCCACCCAACCAAGTGGGGATATACCAATTCTTTATACATTACTAAAATAGAAATAATTACATCATCCTTCCCATGCATAGTGGGGATACAAATTACATCATATGTCTAGTAGGACTCATTCAAAAATAGACTATGACAGAAGGAGACATATTACACCCTAGATCTCTACATGACCTATGTAACAATTGATATGAATATCTAAAACCATAGCTGAAATCAACAACCATAATGCCAACAATGAAGAATGTTTGATAAGGCTAATGCTCCCCCTGAACCTATGCTACCATTGCATTGTCAACAAATCATTCATCAAGGCATCTTCATCAGTCAAATAAAAATCAATGAACAAAGCATATGAGCAGACTGTAATCATCAATATCAGACTGATCACCCATATCCGAGTCTAACCCACTATTTTTCTATCAAAAAAACATATACACTCCTGCAGCCATAGAAACACGCATATATACGCAACTATCCTTCATGAAACTCGTGTATATGAACCTTCCTCTGAAAAAACAAGATTTAATTGTAGGATGATGTAGAAACTAATCCTATCTTTTGTTTGAGATATTCAAATGTTTCTCTGGGAAGCAGTTTGGTGAATATTTTAGCAACCTCTTCTCTAGAGGGAGAATACTCCAATTTAACCTTTTGTTCAAGCACTTTTTGTCATAGAAAACGGTACTTAATGGGTATGTGCTTGGTCTTGGAGTGCATGACTGGATTTTTCGAAATAATGATGGAACTCGTATTATCACATGGAATGGAGATGGGTGGAGTACATGCGATTTTAATATCTTGTAGTGTTTACATCATCCAAATTAGCTTTGTGTAGCAAGATGCATCAGCCACATATTCCAATTCAGCTGTAGATGAGGAAATCGAACTTTGTTTCTTACTAAACCAAGACACTAACCGTGATCCCATATAGAATGCACCTCCACTAGTGCTTTTTTGATCATCAACATTTCCTGCCCAATATGCATCTGTATATGCATGAAGAGTAAGATATGTATCTTTAGGATACCATAGACCAAAGTCTTGAGTTCCTTGAGGATATTTTAATATTCTTTTTACTACGTGAAGATGTGATTCCTTTGGATTTATTGCAACCTTCCAATAATTCCTACTACATGCATGATATCACGGCTGGTACCAGTTAGATAGAGTAGACTTCCAATCATAGACTACATCCTATTACCATTGGAGTACATACAAGTTTAGAATATTCCATTCCATATTTCTTCATAATCTTCTTGAGATATATAGTTTGTGAAAGAAAAATACCATTTTTTGTTTGTTGTACTTGTAGACCAAGAAAATAAGTAAGCTCACCAAGTAAGGACATTTCAAATTCTTGATGCATAACCAAAGCAAAGTTCTAACTCATAGATTCTTCATTACTACCAAAGATGATATCATCAACATAAAAAACAATAATTATCATTTTATCATTTTCAATCTTTGTGTATAAGTTGCTGCCTGCAGAACCTTTTGTGAAACCTTGTTTTTGTAGATATTTGTTAAGATGATAATACGAGGTGCTTGGAGCTTTATTCAGACCATATGAATCCTTTTTGAGCTTGCATACAAGTTTTGCATCATTTCCTAGAATGAATCCTTTTGGTTGCTCAATATAAACTTCTTCTTCTAAATCTCCATTAAGAAAAGATGATTTTACATCCATTTGATATACTTTGAATTTTCAAAAATTTGAAACAACAAGAAACATTCTTGTGGCTTCAAGTCTGGCAACAGGTGTAAAATTTTCTTCAAATTCTATACATTCTTGTTGAGCATACCCTTTACAAACAAGTCTTTCTTTGTTTCTAATAACCTCTCCATTTTCATTCAAATTATTCTTAAACGTTGATTTTTTGTTGGGTTGTGTTATATTCTTTCCATGACTAGCCCACGTACTTAACCGAAGGGTTAGAGGGGGGGCGGAGCCCCACTTCGTTGCACCTATTGTGTAGCAAGGAGGTCACAGGGGGTTTGAGGGGTGAAAGTAACTCCCTCTATGGGGTCTAGCGCAGTGCCTCAGAAAATTTTGTTTTTGGTCCCTATATTAGGTTGGGTGGACCTACCTACGGTTTTGTGCATGATTTTTGCACATGGTTTTGGATGTGATGGTTTTCGGTCCATGGTTTTAGACGTGATGGTTTTCAGTCCATGGTATTAGATGCTTGGACATGTATAAATATGTATTGTAACATTGAAAGGAATATAATGAAAAATAAATCTAGTAGTCCCAGTTTTGGGATCTAGGGGAAACTATCTGTGTATATGTGTTTTATGTGTTATTATCTCGCATTGTTTATTTTCTGTGTTTTAGAATTCGTATGCAGGTAATTTCTGTACAGGGTTAAAACCTACATTTTGGTCCTATAACATTTTTATCATGAGGTCTAGGAAATAATTCCCAAGTATCATTCTTTTCAATTTCGTCAAGTTCTTCATCCATGGCCTTAACCCAACATTCATCTTTTCTAGCTTCATTTATGTTATGTGGTTCTATGGAGGATAGTAATGCTAGATAACTAGAGATGTGAGAGTTCTTCTTGTCTGTACTCCAAACCCTTTTTCTCCTAGAATTTGAGATTCTAGATGATTCTTTTGAACATACATGGATTGAGTCTTTTCCCTCTCTGTTGCATCTTCTTCTGATGCTTCATTCATTTCTTCCTCTATATCATTTTGATTTGATATGGGAAAGCATTCATTGTCTTCCTCATTGTCATGTTCCTTTGTTGATTTCATCTATTCTGGATTTCTGCATGCTTCATCAATATCTACATCAATGCATTCAACAATTTTATGAAGTCTTTTATTATAAAATTTGTATCCTTTACTTCTTGATGAATAAGCAAGAAGAATTCCTTCGTCTGCTCTGGGTTCAAACTTACCAAGTTTTTCATCAGTCCTTTTGATGAAACATTTTCTTCCAAAAACTCTAAATTTTTTTACAGTAGGAGGCTTACCATACCAAATTTCAAATGAATTTTGATCACTATTTTGCCGAACATTAGTTTTGTGGAGAATAGTCACGACAACAAATTCAGCTTCACCCCAAAAGGTGGCAGGAGTTCTAGATTCATCAAGCATAGCTCGAGCCACTTGTTTAATTGTTATGTTCATTCTTTATACTATGCATTTTTTTTAGGAGTTCCGGCAATAGAGAACTACCTTTTTATTCCATGTTGTTCACAAAAATCAAAGAATTCACCTGATATGAATGCTCTCCCTCGACCAGATCTGAGACATGTATTTGATTTTTCGATATAATTCATTTTCAACTAAACCTTTGAAGGATTTGAAATTTTCAAATGCTTCATATTTATGCTTTAGTAGACCTATCCAACACATTATAGAAGAATAATCAATGAATAAAATAAAGTATTCTTCTCCACGAGGTGACTTTTTCCTTGTTGGTCCACACAAATCAGTATGGATGAGTTCAAGAGGCTTACTAGCAGATCCTTCTTTTTCATTGAAATGAACTCTAGTTTGCTTACTGACTTGACATGGTTTGTAGATGGTATTTTGTGGGATGTTGATATCTGGAAGATCAAAACCGCCTTGAGCCTGCATGCTTTTATTATCTGAGAAAAACTTACATGTCCCAATATTTTGTGCCATAACCAGTTTTCATTTGTTTTTCTTAGATAACATTGTTTTTGTCCTCCTTTCAGTATGTATAGATTGCTTGGAGTTCTTGTACCTTTGATTATAGTCCTTCCTGTATCAAGCTCATGAATGACACATTCATTTGATAGAAACACAACTTCATTTCCTTGATCACACATTTGACTGATACTCAACAAGTTATGTTTTATACCACCAACATACATGAAATTTCCAGCTTTAACGTTTTCTTTCAAATAAACAAACCTTTTACTTTAATGACAACTGGTGTGTCATTTCTAAAGGAGACATTCTTTTCATTTTCTAAAGCATTATATTAATGAAGTTTATCTTTATCACCTATCATGTGTTTAGAGCATCCGTTGTCAATGTACCACTGATTTTCTTGTCCTTCTGCAAACAGAGCTATGCCACATCTTTCTGATTGAAGTTCCTTCTTTCTACATACTTTGGAATTTGATGATGTTTTCTCCTTTTGAAGTGTTGGACAAAATTTTCTCCTGCATTCAGAATCTTCATGAACTAAGTTATTACAAAATGAACATTCAATTTCATATTGAAGAGGATAAAATTTACTATAAGAACTTTTCTTGATCCCTGTTATGCTCCTTTGATTTCGTGCTTCTCTAGTCATGATAGTTTTGTAAGCAACACATTGAGTAGCCTTATGCCCAAAATTATGGCATGAAAAACATTGTCCATTAAATAAGTTTATGTGATTATAGAATCTTTTGGTGTTGTTTACCTTTTGGTTGATGCTTCTATTGATGTTCATTCTTGGAGTAAATTGAGCATGATTTACCTGATGAGTACTTTTAGGTTTTTGTTGACGATTGACATACTGTTCGCTGGTCTTTGTTGCATCAAGGTATCTTCTGGTGGAGGCTGACGACTTTTGTGATTGGGATGATTCTTCAGTATATCCAAGAGCAGTCTTTATAAGAGGAGAACACTAAATCTTGATGATTTCATTTAAAGTTTATGATCCTTTAGCAAATCTAATATTAAGATATTTTTTCTTCTCAAGTTCTTTTCTTATACCCAGAACTTCACATTCTAGTTTTTCATTGTGCTTTTCTCTTTCAGTGAGTTGATGTTTCAATGCGTCTATGATCATATTATTTTCTTCCAAATAGATTTTGTGTTTAGTGATTTCTTCAAAAAGTCATCCTCTTCTAAGGAATCCAAAAAATCATCATTGTCATAAGCCATGAGTAGTTTATAATCCTATTTAGTTTCATATTCATCACTATTCGATAATCCATCACTATCTTCATGGGTATAGTAACTTCTTCTATTAAAAACCTTTTCTCTATTTCCTTTTTCAGATTCCTTTCCTTTTTCATGATTATGTTTAGGAGGAATGTTTGCAGCATAATGGCCAACTCTACCACTAGCAAAGCATTTGAATGGTAGCTTACCTCTGGATCTTTCGAAGTTGAAGCTTCTTGAGAAAGTTTACCTCATCTTCTTCTTCTGAAATGTATCCTGATTCATTGCGCTCTTCCTTTTCTTTTCCCTTTTCTAAAGCTTTAAAAGTGAATTCTCTCATATATGATGCACCTCCTTTCCTCATTTCAAAGGCAACTATAATTCCATGAAGTTGAACAACAATCATAGATTGAAGATCATGTTTTTCTTCTATGGCAGATACTTTTGAATCAAATTTAGAAGACAAAGATCTAAAAAATTTCTCTACTAAAATAGCCTCCTTTATCTCTTCACCCAGATTCTTCATACAATTAACAATCTCATCTACACATAAAAATTAACTAGTAATACTACCATCACTATGCATCTTAAGAGTTTCATACTGAATTCTGAGAGTTTTGACCTTAGCATGTTTTACCTGGGAGTCTCCTTCGTAGCTCTGAATGATTTTGTGCCATATATGTTTGGCTTTCTTGAGCTACATGAATTTGATGAATTTTGGTTCGGATATACTTCCCAATAAAGTATTGACTGCTTTGGCATTGGTTTCATATAAATTATTACCTGTTGTATCTGTAGGTATTACTGCTGGAAATTGGTATCCTACTTCCACAATTTCCCAAACATCGGATCCAAGTGACTAAAGATAGGCTATGGTTCTTATTTTCCAATATACCAAGTTGTTACCATTAAATATTGGTGGTCTGATGGATCCCATGCCTTCATGATTGTTCATCTTGAAAGATATCCCTTCAAGTGATCAAGCTTCTTCTGAAGGACATGTTGTGATACCAATTGTTGGAAATAATATTGAAAGGGGGGGTAAATCACTATTTACAATTCAATAATTATTCATTTCCAAATCATATTTATATACGCCACTTCAGTGAAGTGAACTTGCCTGTGCACACAACTGTGATTAAAGAAACTAGTGTATGCCTAGAAATCTTATGACTTAGTTAATTCATCATGTGTAGATACATAATCAGTGCATCAATACTTTATTATACAATAATTATGTGCAGTAATAACATAATAAACCATCACCTATAAGCAACACACATGAACACCAAGACTTAAGGTGGAAACCCAATGCGAGAGAAAAACCACCTGCTGTTGTCATCTCTATCTTCTTTTTAAGATAAAGAACATATTTCTACAATCTTGTACTAGTGCGGATTCATACCAATACATTCTTGTACTGGTGCCGATATGTTTAATGGTACGTAGGCGCCAACCTATAGAATGCTACGACCTTCTCTCTTCCTCCAGGGACCACATTTCATAAATTTTCAGGTTGGATGCTCCTGGTACACAACAACACAATATGAAGGCCTTGTTTCATCAAACTTTCACACTAGATCGATTAGAAACTTTGAAGCTCAAACTCTATAATAATAACTGCATCAACTAACAAGTAGTCAATCTGAACAGTCAAATCATTGTCACCAGAACACTCTGTTGAAACCAGAAACCTACATCTTCATTCAGAACTATCTGTAACCTCAAAAATTGTACATTAGAATGTATACACTACTTTAATGAACCGAACTTGCGTGTATATGCTACTTCTTGTAACAAAATCTGTGTATACCTCTGAAACTACTGAATCATAAAAATTTCTAAATCAAACCTGTACTAGCCAGTAATATTCTGAACATTTACTTTCAATTTGTAGAGATCTAGACAGTAAACAAGAAAGATAACCCTTCTCACTTAATCAATCAATCAATCAGACACAAACTCATTATTCATTTAGTTTTAATTTTAGATCTAAGAAGACTTCATTGACAGACAACAATAAAAAAACAGCACTGATCAGATAGATCATTCATTTTTGAACAACAAGATTTTCTTTTCCATACACTACTTGGAAGAGTCGAACCTGCGTGTATAAGCACCTTTACCAAGCTGAACTAGCGTATAGATTTGCAAATATTAACTTACAACTTCACTGCTATTCTAGACTTCAGATATACCCATATCAAGACATTTAAAGAATAAAACATGTGTAAGTAATCAGATCTAGCCTAACCAATATGATATCATACAATGATAGGTCATTTTAGGTCTCATGATCTTGATCCAAAATTGTATCCAAGGTGCACAAAATATTTCAGATCATATCATAATCATAGCCCCTGCAACATGAACTATACTTTAGATAGAAGTATTATTGAGAAACCCTTTCTCTTGCACACCTAGTCCTTTGATCTTCTCTTCCTTATATAGCTTTTGGCCTTCCTCAATACCCCAGACCAAAACAACACTTAGAGCTTGTTGTATTCTTGGATGGGATCAGGTAACCATTAGTCCACTCAATATTGTGGGCTAATACCATGGTATTGACCCTTGGTATTCTCTAATTCTAAATTTCCTTGATTTTCCAACCCATATGTGCTCTTCCTCTTCTGAAAGTGCATGCATACGTATACGCCCTTTTTGTTCTGTGAACCAACGTGTATACATTGCTTGGATAAGGTGAACCTGCATATACATCTTAAACTGACTTAAAGCGTCCTTTTTCTTCAACTTCTTGATTTTGATCTGTAGTCCTTTCTTCCAGCTTCGTGTTCTACTGTATCATTGCCCTGTTACCTCTGAGCTGACCTGTTGCAATGTGAGTTTCCCTTTATCAAATCTGAATTGTCCTGAGTGAGCTACCATCAAGGACAACACCTGTATCATAATGCCAACAGGTCATTTGAATTGTATTTATAGCCATCGATGGGTTTCCAATTTATCTTTTGGGGTGACCTAATAAAAATGGCACATGTGGGCCTTAATTCAAAAATACACTTTCCCTTGTTTAAATTAAGAGCTTCAATAGTGAAAATTGGTCCTTTTGAAAAGAGGAATCTTGTCCCATAATGGAAATTTTCATTGAGATGCCAAATTAACACTCCCTCTCATCTACTGAGAAATTCCAAGTGCATCATATAATCATCACAAGAATCATGTCATCAAATCATATCCTCTCTCAAGTATATTTTCATCAAATGTCGATAGTGCTCGTCTCTACTCATCTCTACTTATCCCAATTTATCTCTTGATTATATCTGCTCAAATGTTGAACATTCTCTAATCTAAAAGAAGATTAATTTGACATCATAGGCAAGTCTAGGCAACCACCCTCTATCATGTCAGAGAGAACATCTCAATTTGAAACAATATCAAGGAGCACATCTCAACCTAAGACTACATCGGGGAGATTAATCTCAAGTTGAAATGGAAATGAGGAAGGTCCTACAGGACACTCTCACCTCATGTTAGGTAATAAGCAAGATACCACTTACTAAGAAAGGATCACAACAATCCCATGATGCAATCAATGGGAGAGATATCAATTTATATATACGAGGTAAGGATCAAACCATCATATTGCCTACTGATATTCCTCACATGATGCTCAAAAGTCATGTGGTAGAACACCTGCATCATAATCAGGTTGGGTGAGATACCCGACTTACCAAAGGTAAGGATCACACACCCCCAATCACTCTGTCAACCCATTGGCCAAATCGGGAGCAATAATCCCAAAAATCCCAACTTGCAGTTATGATTCCAGTTGGGGTATACTCTACATAGACCAATATAGGGGGTGATCATATCCGACTTGTCAAAACAGGTAAGGATCACACACACCCTATGGGTGGCAGATAAGGAAGTGTTACACTAAAAAATGTCACCATGACTATTTGCAGTTAGTATGGCTCCATCCACTGTCATACTATCCTCCTTGGCAAGTCTCATGCCTCTGCTCTTCATGTCAAACTTCAAGAAAGAGAGAAAAGTCATTTAAAGTCAATTATCTCTGGTACGCAGTTTCTCTTAGCCTTACCTGCGTGTACGCAACCCAAGTTCACAATACCTGCGTATTTGTACGCTCTGTATGTAAACGGGTGGGTGCGTACCCCTGTAAAGGTCAAAAGGCGCGAGTTTCATCTTAAAAAGTTACTTGTGGTCATTTCTAGAGTCTTCTAGAAGCTTGTTTGACGTGTATGAAGCGCCTCCAGATGGTTCATGTATCCCTACCAAAGAGGAACTTATCCCATCAAGAGGGGAGCTATCCCATCCAAAGAGGGGCTTATCCCATTGATGGTGGACCTGAATAACTTCCTCTAGAGCACTATAAATACAGGCATTAGGCCAAAGGGAGGGGAGGTTGAAAGCTGAATATTCCTAAGGGTAGATGCTGCTGGAATTAGGGCTTCCTTGTAGAAGCTTGTGAGGAGAGATTACCATCTTTTCTTGTTCTATTTGGAAGTGGGTGAGCTGATCAGAGTAAAGGAGGACTCTTGTGGACCCTGGGAGGGACTTGCACAACACCAAGGCTCAGGTTGTAATGGTTCCTTTTGTTACCTTTTAATACAAATTAGTCCATTCTTCTCAACAATTTGTTATTTATGAGTTGTTTCATATACTCCTTGGTCTATATGTTAAATATGTTTTATTTTATGTGATATTCAGGTGCTATTTAATCGTTTGATTGTTGGTGAATGCAGGTTTCTAAGTGAAGGAGGAGCTCATCCGGATCAACGAAGCTGGACTACTACAACAGCGTTGGATTACAGGTAGGATCTAAACACTTGATTTCTCATATTGTAAAAGCATATTTAGGGAAGGATTGCTCTTATTTGTCTTGTTTGTCATTAGAAAGTCTTAGGCTTCTAGGAAGGTCGGTTGTGTCCACACTAACGACTCTCCGCGTGACAAAATGGCGACTCCGCTGGGGAATCCATGAATGTGTTTGAGTTCTTTTTAATTTGATATTTTGGTCTGAGAAAAATCGTTTATTTTCTGATTTTTGGCTGTCTAACTGTGTATTTGGGTGGGTTAGCTTAGAGTCAATTTAGATTTTTATTTTTCTTAGCTTTGCCAGCAGTATGCAGTCTCTGAGTTTGACACAGTGCGTACTTGTACGCACTGCGTCTTTGTGCACAGGGCGTCCCCGCGCCTGTGTCAACAGATCACCTGCGTACCCCTGTCAAACTTGAGAAAAATTCATTTTTTCTCTTTTTGCTCTTTAGATTTTGTTTTTACTTTGTTTTTACTGCCCAGATCCATTAGTTTACTGTCAGAGATCTTCACCTGAACTTGTCCCGTTAGTGTCGAGGGTTTTGGTGGAATTGATAGGGATTTTGCCTTAGGGTTTGATTTTTAACTGGTCCTGTAGTGACTTTGGTGTTAGAGGTTGTCAAGCTTTGGATCTCCTTGGTTTTGATCAGTCCTCTTAGGAGTCAGGCCTATCATAGAAGTCACCCTTGTGAGAGACCTACCTTTGTGTCTTCTCTTTGCAAATCTCGAAAAGTTTGTTTGTTAAAGCCTTGAATTTCATTCTTGAGAAAAAAGAACAAAAATATTTCAATTTTTGTTTTTTGGTTAGTTTATGATTCTGCATGAACAGATCCTTAGTTGCATTTTGACTAAGTAAAACATCCGGGAATCATCCTTGTAGGCTTTTGTCCTCATTATTTTTTGCTTTTAGGTAAATTTCCTTTTAATTTGCTTTTGAGTGAATTTGATTTGATTGTCTTAGATTTGTTAAATTTGATTTGATAAATAGTTTTTACATGCTTTATTAATATAGAAAAAAACAAAAAATTCTTTTGGAAAAAGTTTGCTTTGGTAGCATTTGTAGACTTTTGGGAGAAAAAGGAAATTTCGTAGAGTAATTAGTGGTCATGAATTGTGTGTTTTGAAAAGATAAAGAGAATTGTTTCTTTGATTGTCTTTACTAAGAAAGTTGTTTTCTATAAAATTTGCATTTTCCAACTCTCTTATTTAGGAGATTCATTGAAAAAGAAAAGTAGTGTAAATCATCTTAGGTTCATCTTTGTAGTGGTTGCGAGTCGAGTCTACACACCACAAGTTTCATCTCCACTACCTTTTGTCTTTAAGAAAAACCATAAAATTAACGCTTAAAGTAAAATTAATCTAGTAACTTTTATTTACTAGGGCTCTGAAACACCAATTTAGATCAGGCTAGTGTCTTGGAGTAGGAGAGTAATTAACTCTCCAAGACAACAAAACCAAACAAGTAACTTATCTTGTGATAGAATAAATCCAATTGTTTCATTTGTACTCTGGGAAAGCTCCTCTTAAAGGAGAAGCACGAGCTCGTGTTCGAACCAGTGAGGGGATCAATCCTCCCTCGTTGGGAACGACGCCAGACACGCACGTATTACAAACGGTAAACCTCGGATTAACCATTGTCGAGGAGCCAGGGGTCACTTGTCGATAAACCTTGGATTATTGTCAAGGAGCCGGCAAGGGGATTGAGCTTGATACTCTGCCCTTGCGTGCTGTCGGAGTGTAGACTGTTCCCCCAGGTGCATTTGTTGCTATTGGTAACCTTAGTGACCATTATCTTTAGGATTCTACCGAGGTGACGGTGGAGGGAAGATCCCACTGTACCTGGAGTAGACGTCGGCTAGACTCACTTGGATTTTCCGGGGGGTTCACTTCACTCGAGACTGTTAAAGTGGAGGAACTTGTGCCGGTCTATTCATTAAGCAGGTTTCCGGGGTAACTGTTCCACCCGCCACTTCTGTACTGAATCCGGCGATGTTGGGTTTCATCTCCAACTAGCGTTTTTGGTCCGGAAGGCTACTGTTTGTGCTTGGTTTGACGCCCTAGATTCTTTAGGCGTGTGATTCAAATTTTTTTGGTTCTTTAGAGACTTTAGGTGGTTTGCTTTGAGATTTTACTTTGTTTGCGTGTGCAGTAGTTAAAAGTTTTTAACTGTGGCGGAATTACCGAGACAGTCCCGTCGACTTCGGGGCAAGTCTCCTGAGGTTGTTTCTGTGGCCGAATTGTTGAGGAAATCCCGTAGACTTCGGGGTGAACCTCCTCAAGACGTCCTGAGTCATTACGAAGGTTAAAGGTCCTTGTAACTCCTCCTAGTGGCAGTAGAGTAGGTTCACCTGAAGAAGGAGAATCGTCATTGGTAGTCCATCCAGATTACCAAGGTCTAGAAACAGGTTATAATCCTGAAGCAATTGCAGTTTTGAGCTTGCTGGTAGTTTTTCATCTACTAGTGATATAGGCGAAGAACCTGAAGTATCTGAACCTGTTACTCCAACTTCTAGTGTACCAGATTCACCTAGGGTAGAAAGAGTCATCACCGAAAATCTTCCTACTGGTTTGATAGCTATTGAAGAACTTGCTCTAGAGGAAGAATTAGGCGTATCTATCCTTGAAGATCAACCTACTATTGATCTAAGGGAGCGTGAATCTATCTTTTACAGTCCTCCTAGAAGTACTACTTGGTACCTTTCGTTAACCAATTATTTAGACAACTCAGGGATAGGTTTTTCTCCACCTCGTACTCCTTTTCCACCTGGAGGTATTTATACTCCTGTAAATATGTCTGGTCAGTCGTCCGTGTTCACTCAATCTCCTGAATCTTTCTTACACGGCGGTCCTTCTGTTCCCACCGGGTATCAGTCACTTTCTGGTACCTTTGCGGGGGCATCTCCTCAACCCATTGATCATGGGTTATTAGCTGGAAACAATGGTAATAAACCGTTGGGTGTAGGCGACATTTACATGATGTCAGGTTCAGTTCCCGTTTCTCAACCTCAAGGTGGCCAATTACCACCTGGGGGGCAGCCTCAGTTAACGCCTGGGGGGCAACCTCAAGGTACACAAATTGCGTCTGGGGGGCAACCTCAAGGACATTATGTACCCATAGTACAATACCTTCCTCAAGGTCAACCCCAGCCTCAATATGTACCCCAAGGTCAACCTCAGTATCAATATTTACCTCAAGGGTATCAACCTCAAGGTCAAGGTCAACCCTAGTATCAGTATTTACCCCAAGGTTATCAACCTCAAGGTCAATACTCGAGTCAAGGTTATCAACCACCTCAACGTCAGTCATATGTTCAAGGTATAGGAACTGTACCTTTCAGTTATCAATCCTATCCTCAATCCGGTTATGGATCTCAGTATCCTCAACCTGTTACGGGTCAATACCCCGGAATGATAGTGTGGGATCCATCACAAGGTCAATAGGTGTTGCAGCCAAGTATACAGTTGTTACCTCAAACTGGACAACCCGTAGTTTCTGGTTCAACCCAGCAACCGCAACCTGTCCAGTCAAATGTTCAAACTTCTGTAACTTCGGTAGTTACTCAGCTGCCAATTGCACCTAGTACTCCATCTCAAACGACTGCTGCAACTACCGCAACATCTACCGCACTTACTTCTGGAGTATCGACAGCTCCGGTTTCTACTGTCTCTGCAACCACTCCTCAGACATCTTTACCGTTGTCCGGATCTATGATTCAAGCCACGGTCCAGATGCCTGTAGGGCAGCCTGGTTTAAGTACTGTTGTAACAAGTCAACCTCAATTTACCTATCAACAGTACCAGGGACAATACCAATTCGGTCCTGCTGTCCAACAACCAGTTTACCAGTATCAACCGTATCCTGGGTACACTTATCAACAACCTCAACAACCCCAGTACGGTCCGGTTAATCCTGGTTTTCCAGGAGGATATAATATCCCAAATGCGATTCATGTTCCAAGTTATCCTGGATATCCTCCTCCTGGGACTGGTCTTGTGACGCAAAGTTTTAGAGATCCTAACCGGCAGTTACCGTTTATCGCAACTTTGGATTTACCCGACTTGACGCGCCTAACGAACGATCCAATACAATATCTTCCGTTCTGGCCGCCAATGCCAAATAAGTTTCGCAGTGATATACCCAAGTTCGAAGGTAAGTCTGGAGAGGATCCGTCCAATCACGTGATGACTTACCACCTCTGGTGTGCTTCAAATTCTATCTCGGATGATTCGATCCGCTTACGTCTTTTCCAGCGTACGCTCATTGGTCTCGCGGCCAAGTGGTACATTGAGTTACCGCGGGCCTCTTTTTACAATTTCAGCCAGTTGGCTACCTCGTTCCTAACTCATTTTCAGTTGTCGGTCAGATACGATAACGGGACGGAGCTATTAACTTCATTAAAACAGTCGACCTCCACTTATATTTCCGATCATATTCATGAATGGAGACGTCGAAGACGTTTAGTGAAAGTTTTTATCCCGGACCAAATCTTAGCTGAATGGTTTGTAAAATCATTATTACCGAAGATTACTGAAGATGTAGCTAAGGCCGGAGTAGTTACTGAGGAGCAAGTCATTGCTCAAGCCCAGTACCTTGACTTAGTTTACACTCAGTCAGGTACGTTGCACGAGAAGATCCCAGATCTTCCTAAGTCGAATCAAATCGCTGCTGCTCCTTCGGGGTCTCATGCTGCTGATGGCATGATTGGTACGGTGAATACTAAAAGTAAGAAGAAATCCTCAAAGAATTCTTCTCCAATAATAACCTTACCAGACTCCCCGACAGGAGAGTCTTCTCCTGAAATTACCGCCGACATTCACGCTGTAGAGTCATCTACGGCTAAATCAAAAAACGGTGGTAAGAAGAAAGGCAAGAAGAAGGATAAAGCAGACAAGGCTCCAAAGGAGAAAAAAGAGAAGTCGGAATCTAACGACGAAAAGCACAAACCTCGCTATCCTTGTTTAATTTGTGAAGAAGATCATTTCACAAGAGATTGCCCTCATCGGGCAGAGGTTGTGAAAATCGTTAAAGGTTCCCCAACTCCTGCTGTTTTGAAAGATCCATTTCCAAAGCAGGAGAGTAAAATGATAGGTTCTTCCTCGAGTGCCAGTGAAGAACCCATATTGATGATGTCTCATGTATGGATTGCGACTCGATCGCAAGATTATGGTAGTAAGAATCCTGTTGATGGCAAAGAAGCAGAATCTTCTCATTCTAATCCATCAACCTCAACTCCTGGTTCCGATCCACTACAGATCGAGAAACCTAACCCGGACTTGGTAATCAAACCGCCCGCCAAGGGTATACTTCGAAAGTCTGCTTTCAATCCACATGCGAGAGCAGCTCAGAATTATAACATTGTTGAGGATTTAGCTGTTTCACCCTCAGCAATGTCGGCTTTGGAAGTGCTGCAATCATGCCCAGCACAACGAAAATTACTCTTGTCGGCTATAGGAGCTGTTGATATTCAGGACCCGAACCTGATAATCTTTGATCTAGAAAATAGTACACCGCGTCTCCCTCATCAGATGGCTTTCCAGATTCCAGTGATAGTCAAAAACAGGCCTATTCATCGGACTGTAATTGATGAAGGAGCTTCTACGTGTATTATGTCGATTCAGTGTTGGAGATCGCTTGGTTTTACTTCACTGAACCAATCCCCGACGATTCTTAAGGCCTTTGATGGCTATGGGTTCCATCCGTTTGGCATTCCACAGGATTTGCCTATAGGGGTTGAAGGAAAAACCGTTAGTCTGGATGTGGAGGTGGTTGATTCCCCTCTAGACTACAACCTTCTTTTGGGTCGCAGTTGGTCTTACGCTATGACAGCGGTCGTGTCATCGGTCTTCAGAGTTATAAAGTTTCCACACAATGGTAAGATCGTGACGATAGACCAGCTGGCTTACTTTTCATCCGACCCAGCCTCTTCAGAAAGTATCCAGCATGTTGGTAAAACGACTATCCCTTACAAGGATGTTGGTGTAGGATTAGTTAAAGATTCCGGTTTACTGGGAACTTTTCCTTTTCCTCCAATCAACGCAGACCCTTCATTCGCAACCATTCATATGATTACTTCAGATACTATTATCTATGATGATCCTTGGATTGTCCCATCTGAATCTGAGATAGACTCATTCGGTGATGCAATGCCTTTGAGTCCATATGAAATTGCTTATGAGGCCATGCAGTCTTTTTCCGACTCAAGTTCAACCCAAATTGACCAAATGAATGTGGTCCGTGAGGAATCACTTTTCACATCAACCTCAGAACGGATAACGTTTCCTGAAGTTGTGTCATCTGACGAACAACTTCGCGAAATCCTAGCTGTAGACGATCTACCATGGGAAGATCTTCATCATAGATCTTCGTTTTTACCTGAGGTTGATGACTTTGAAAATGATTTTTCATCAATTTTTACAGCTGAATATGTCAAGGACGCTCAGAATCCCATGAAACATCCTGATTCAGAGTTGAACTTGGGAAACATTTCCCAAACTATTACCATTGACATCTCAGTTAAAACTGGAATTATTGAGAACATTCATATAGGTGCCTCGTGTACAGATGACGAAATTCAAACATACAAGGTCCTATTTCAAGAATTCGCGACGTGTTTGCCTGGTCCTATGAGGAAATGCCAGGAATTGATCCCTCCATTGTTGTTCATGAAATCAAGACTTACCCGGACGCTAAACCCGTTTGGCAACGTCTGCGTCAGATACACCCTAGGAAAGCGACTGCGATTAAAGCAGAAGTCGAGAAGCTGTTGAAAGCAGGTTTCATTTATCCGATCCCGTTAACGGATTAGGTATCGAATATTGTTCCGGTTAACAAGAAACAAGGAACAATAAGAATATGCATCGATTATAGGGATATAAATCATGCTTGTCCAAAAGACAACTATCCCACGCCCTATATCGATCAAATAATTGATGATTGTGCCGACAGTGAAATATTTTCCTTTATGCGCGGTTTTTCCGGTTACAACCAAATCAATATTCTACCTGCCGATCAACCAAAAACGGCTTTCATTTGTCCCTGGGGGACATTTGCTTACTGCAAATTACCTTTTGGACTTAAGAATGCCGGAGCCACTTTCCAACGGGCAATGTCTTACGCGTTTCACGACATCAAACACATTGTGCAACCGTATCTCGATGACTTGCCTGCTCATTCTTTACATCGAGCTGATCACCTTGACCACTTACGCGCTATTTTTATGAGGTGTCGGCATTATCGAATTCGGTTGAACCCACACAAATGTGTCTTCTGCATAGAAGTGGGACGATTGCTAGGATTTGTCGTTTCAAAAGCCGGTATCCGCGTCGATCCCTCGAAGGTCGAAGCTATCATCAAATTGCCTCCTCCTTCGAGTTTGCGCCAACTCCAAAGTTTGCAGGGGAAAGCAAACTTTTTACGTCAATTCATTCCTAACTACGCCGAGGTTACAAAGGGTTTCACCCGGTTGTTGAAACAAAACGCTCAATTTTCTTGGGATGAGATAGCTCAGAAATCTTTTGATGCGCTTAAGCACGCGTTGACCCATGCACCGTTGCTGCATCCTCCCAACTACAACCAGGACTACTTTTTGTATCTCGCCGCCTCCCACTCCACCATTGGAATGGTCTTAGTTCACGAAGACGAATTCGGAACGGAACATGTGATATATTATCTTAGTAGGACGTTAAATCCCACTGAGCTAAAATATTCGCATGTGGAGAAATTGGCCCTGGCAGCTGTTCGAGCTGTCCAGCGTTTTCGTCATTACATTCTTCTCCGTAAAACTACAGTGATTTCGGATTGCAACCCTATGATCTATATTTTGACTAAACCATTGCTAGGGGGAAAGTACTCCAAATGGATTGTTATCCTGCAGGAGTTCGATTTGGAGTTCGAGAAGTCCAAGTCTAAGAAATCCGTAGTTTTTGCGGAATTGATGTGTGACTTCCCGCGTGCTGACACGGAAACTGTGGCAGAGGAGCCCATCGCGGACGAATCTCTGTTTCTTATCAGCACTTTAGATCCGTGGTATGGGGATATAATCGTCTATCTCCAAACCCAATCCTTTCGGCCCGAAGCTTCAAAGTCGGAACGTCGGAAAATTCGATTCCAGTCCCAACAGTACAAAATTATTGGAGATACTCTTTATCGTCGTGGGGCGGATTTAGTTTTTCGTCGTTGTTTAACTCATGAAGAGGCAGAAAGGGTTTTGAATGACTGTCATTCTGGAGCATGTGGCGGTCATATGTCTGGGTATGCCACAACTCAGAAGGTGTTGCGTGCTGGCTATTTCTGGCCGTCCATGTTTAAAGATTGTATCATTGCGGTCCGAAAATGCCACAACTGTCAAGTGTTTGATCGTAAGATGCGCGCACCACCTGCTCCTCTCCACCCTATAATTGTCGTTGGTCCTTTTTCTAAATGGGGTATCGATTTTATTACATGTAACCCTCACTCGGCCGGGGGGCATGCGTATATCATCCTTGCGGTTGATTATTTTACTAAGTGGGCCGAGGCGATGCCTACATTCGAGGCAGATGGCAAGACAGCTGCGATTTTCATATTCAATCATATTATTGCTAGGTTTGGTGTCCCACAAGCGATAATCACTGACCATGGGCGCCATTTTCGAAACATTATGATGACAGAACTTACAAGCCAGCTTGGTTTACGCCATGATAGTTCTACTCCTTATTATCCCCAAGCAAACGGTTTGGTTGAATCCATCAACAAAGTTATAGTTATCATGATCCGACGAATCATTGGTATTCATCGGTCGAATTGGCATAACATGTTATTTTCAGCGCTTTGGGCGTACCGAACCTCAGTAAAAACATCAACAGGGTTCACTCCTTTCCAACTAGTTTATGGTTTGGAAGCAGTGTTGCCCATTGAATGCGAAATCCCATCACTTCAAATGGCTATCGAATTACTCCCAGCTACTTCCGAAGAGGAGAAGCGTCTGTTATACTTAGCTAAATTAGATGAGACTCGACGTGATGCTGCTTTGGCAATCGAGACTCACGCAAAAAGGATGAAAGCTCAGTATGATCGTAACGTGACCCCTCGTAATTTTTCGGAAGGAGACCTAGTGTTATTATATGATCAAGCTAACGATAAATTAGGTGCTGGAAAATTCGTTCCCATGTGGCATGGGCCCTACATTGTTAAGCGAAAGCTAGCAAAAGGGGCCTATGAGCTGGTAGATTTTGATGGGGACTCTTTGGGTAAGCCCAGAAATGGACTTTACTTAAAGAGGTATTATGCTTAAATGGTGGGTATGGAGATTCAGTTAGTTTAGTTAGGTTAATTTTTCTTTCTAGCTGGTATGTTTGCTTAGTTTAGACAGTGTGATTAGCTTAGAGAGTGTGTTTTTCGTCGTTATTCTGGCTTATCTTGGTTTTACTCTTGATATTGCAGATGTCGACGCCTCTCCAAACGTACATTGGATTTGCTGATGGTGCTTGTCGTAGTACACGGAATATCTCTTCCGCAGCTTGGGTTATCTATTCGCCCTCTGACGAGTTAGTTTCTATGCATGGGGTGAGCCTCGGTCAAACAACAAACAACATTGCAGAATACAGTGCAGTGATTGAACTCTTATCTGAATCTATTTCATTTGGGATTCGGAGTTTGATAGTGAGGTTAGATTCTGAACTCGTTGTATTACAGCTTAATAGAGTCTATGCCATTAGAAATCCAGTGTTATTAAGATTTTTTTTGAGGGTGCGTCTCTTGGAACGTGAATTTGATTACATTGAATATCAGCATATTCCAAGGTCTTTAAATACATTAGCAGATGCAATGGCGTCTCGAATGTTAAATAGACATTTGTAACAATCATAAATGTAAATTTATAAACATTTCATCACACATGTTTAACAAAATAAGCCGGTAATAATGATATAGATAGGAGTGTGTCAAAAATATACATCGTCTTCGATCATAGGTTGAAAAACACCTTATGATCGACAAAAATGATAAGTACAAAAAACCAAAAATGTCACATGTGTCTACAAAAGTGACTAGCCAATCACTGGTGGTGCTCTCTATATGAGACCACTGCCCGTGCTACCCTACACAGGAACCTCCTGAAAGGTCCTGGGACTGCGACCACATAGCGCTGAAGTCGGATAGGAATATCGTCTATAGTCGTCTCTGGTATACCCGCCGTGAGACGCTCTAGGTCTTGTTCCAGCTCGGCTAAGGTCTCTGCGGCCGCATCCTGTGGGGCTGGTGCTGGTACAGCTGGTACTCTTCTCTCAAAAGCCCGGAGATTGGTCGGACGTCGTGGGCCTACATCTGCATTTTGAAAATTTGTCACTGTCAGTTTTGAGACGATATATAAAAACAAAAAAAAATAGATAATTTAAAAAACTTGTGAAAAATGAAATACCTCTGTCGTCCCATTGTTCTCCCTGTGGAAGAACCATGTCCGGATCATTGCGAAAATCCATTCCGGCATAAGGAAAATCCTGGATCGCAAAGACCTAGCCCTCCAGCCAGTGAAAGTAACCATCAGGAAATCGAACAACTGCTGCTCCCTCATCAGGATGCCGGGCCATTATCGCAACCCATCTCGTCAACTTAGGCTCCCGAGGAGGCCCAACTGGAACTGTAAGATGCTGGGGGATCAGCATTGGAACTCTCTCTAGGGCAAAGCTCACAAATAAAGGCCCATATCCAAAGGTCTTCAGTTGTCCGTTCTTTGCCCTGGTTAGTTGGCCCTTCATATTGGCCAACACAGCATCGCACCAGTTGAAAATGGTGCCTCGGAAGCAATCTATAGCCATCCGCATTTGGGAACCAGTGGCTATGTGCAAAGCGGCAGCACCGCAAAGTCTGGTAACTGTAAAGGCAATTACCATAAGTTCTGGTCGGGATATGTATTTGATTTCTATCCCCTTCTCCTGGTTCTGATTGTTGCACCACTCTAGCCGGAGACTAGCAAGGGATTGGCCACCCGGCCTAGTCCCGAATAGAGAGAGTTGCTCGCCCCTATTAGGCATGCCAGTGAGAAAATATATGTCGGAGGGCTCTATCTCGAGCTGGTGCTCTCCGATGTAGAAACATTGATCATGAATGTTCCACCTTTCAACCAGCCACTCTAAGAATGGCACCTGGGCCCTCATGCCAGGTTGATGACCTATTGCGGCCAAATCGACATCTTCGTGTTCTCTTTCACGCCAATCTAGCATGGTGGGCAATCTACACACCAAAAAACATTGATTAGAATTCATAAAATTAAAATTTGATGGTTGATTTTTGTGTTTAGGGTTTGAAAATCCGCTTTACGCGGAGTACGCACCCCGCGTTAAGAAAACAGAGTGGTGGGACGCAGCTGTTTTGAAGGTGGGCTGCGTACTCACACCTTTTTCCCATATACGAAAATGTTAGGGTACGCAGGTCGCCCATGGGGCACCTGTGTCCCCCGAAAAGCGGACCCTAAAACCCAAAACCCTCTAAAAAATCAAACTAAGACTTGGAATGAAATTCTAAACAGATGAAATTGAAGAGGAGGATGTTGTGAAATACCTGAAAGAGACGGCGCTCGATTCTGACGGTCGGATTCTCCGCAAAGTCCACGGGAAGTTTCTTGTCAAAAGCCCTTTTCTCAACCTCAACAGTAAAATGGTAAAAATGACATGGTAAAAAGTGTTTTTATAGGTTTTTTGGATGAATGAATGCTAAGTTTGTTTATTTTTTACCATGAAAAGATATTTTTCAATGTATTTTTGCCCATCTTAAACAGGTATGAGTAATGTGTTGTTTTTGTGCAGGACAAAAGGACTTTAGGGTAAAATCATCATTTTTCACGAACCAAGAAATCAGAGTCATCTTTTAAGCTCTTTTCTGACTCCTAAAACATGAAAAGATTGCCGAGCGTTTCTTTTACACTCGTTAAAATGGAATTAAAAGACAGTCCTCTTACAGCCCTTTTCTGACAGTAAAAACAAGAAAAGATTGCCGGATTTTTGTCGTTTCAAATTCGATACTGGAAATAAAACGACATGCCTCTGATCGCTTTTTACTTTTCAGGTCAAAGGCATTAATCATGAAAGTACTCCTTGGTCGTAAGATCAAGCGGTTCTCTCAGGTATTATTTTATACTTTTTCGGGCTTGGGAGACACAAATTTACGAAAAAGTTCACCTTGGAGTCTTCTTTAGTTTTTTCAGACTCTCTAAAATTGAAAAACGCCGAGTTTCTCCTATACTGGACTCGTTAAAATTTCACATTAAAGGACCTGTTCGATTACAAACAAGAACGGACCACTCCTTCTTAGGGTCTGAATCTAAACTAAGTTGGACTCATCCGAAGGATGAGCTTATAATCAAGCATATGTTATCCTCCTCAAGCTTGTAAAAAATAAAGAGGTACTTGCCAGAAATGGTGGGGGAAAAGAGAGAGGAATGAACCTATTTGTTATCCTTTGTTACAGAAGAACCTTATCACCGCTCTTGAACACGACACTTTTCATTCACCTGGGTTGGGAAATCCTTTGCCTTAAAGTTGATCAAACCACTTTGAAAGTCTTCAACCGTTTCCGGGTATTAAC
Organism: Pinus tabuliformis; assembly: GCA_031772625.1. Taxonomy (NCBI): domain Eukaryota; kingdom Viridiplantae; phylum Streptophyta; class Pinopsida; order Pinales; family Pinaceae; genus Pinus; species Pinus tabuliformis. Next base: position 494,676,380 of record CM062807.1, on the reverse strand, counting down.
TTTGGGTCAATCGTCACCAAGCCATCTGTCGTGTCGTTATGTGTTCAAGAGGTCTCTGCAGATAAACCATTCATATGCAAAATACTTGTCATCCATTTGACCATCCCTGAGTCAGTCCTTACAGCAACATTTCTTCAACTTGAACAATGATTTCGTGTTGTGGGCTTGCCTGCAACGGGTCACTTTCTATCGACATCAGCACATTATCTGGAAAGATGACTTAGAAATCGTCAGTACCTTGAAGTCTGCATGCATCAATGGCAGGTTTCTCGCCTTTGACGACAGTTTACATCATTGACTTTCGATCAAAGGATTCCGTGACGTGTTCGACATCAACCCATTCATTCACATTTCATGGATTGTACTGGGTACTTTGAGAACCATTGACATCACTGGTGGTTTCTCTCACACTTGTTAACGGTTTACATCATTGATCGGTAATCAAGTGGTTTCTACCATGCTCGACATCAACTCATTTATTCGCATGGATAGAATCGTACCAATTCGGGAAGTAGAAATGAAGACCCTGGATCTAGTTTCCACCATCCAGGCTGCGAGGAGTTTTGTATTCATTATATTGTAGACTAATCATTAACAGATGGCTGCGTCCATACTGTGTCTACAAAAGTCTATGATTGTAATGTACTGAAAAATCATTCTTGTATCAGAGCAGTAGTTAGATTATTAGTTAAATTTTTCAATCTGAGTATGGGAATGCCTACCTCAGCGATGATATCATCTTATATATGTATTTTGTGTTGAATATTTGCAGGTTCTGACCAGGTCCTCCGCAAGATACTCCTTGAAATGATAAAGTACTTCACCCTTCCTAGATCATATAAAACCCTAATCTACTACAGGCTTCGCACTTTAGGGGGAAATCTGTTACACTAAAAAATGTCACCATGACTATTTGCAGTTAGTATGGCTCCATCCACTATCATACTATCCTCCTTGGCAAGTCTCATGCCTTTGCTCTTCATGTCAAACTTCAAGAAAGAGAGAAAAGTCATGTAAAGTCAATTATCTCTGGTACGCAGTTTCTCTTAGCCTTACCTGCGTGTACGCAACCCAATTTCACAATACCTGCGTATTTGTACGCTCTGTATGTAAAGGGGTGGGTGCGTACCCCTGTAAAGTTCAAAGGGCGCGAGTTTCATCTTAAAAAAGTTACTTGTGGTCATTTCTAGAATCTTCTAGAAGCTTGTTTGACGTGTATGAAGCGCCTCCAGATGGTTCATGTATCCCTACCAAAGAGGAACTTATCCCATCAAGAGGGGAGCTATCCCATCCAAAGAGGGGCTTATCCCATTGATGGTGGACCTGAATAACTTCCTCTAGAGCACTATAAATACAGGCATTGGGCCAAAGGGAGGGGAGGTTGAAAGCTGAATATTCCTAAGGGTAGATGCTGCTGGAATTAGGACTTCCTTGTAGAAGCTTGTGAGGAGAGATTACCATCTTTGCTTGTTCTATTTGGAAGTGGGTGAGCTGATCAGAGTAGAGGAGGACTCTTGTGGACCCTGGGAGGGACTTGAACAACACCAAGGCTCAGGTTGTAATGGTTCCTTTTGTTACCTTTTAATACAAATTAGTCCATTCTTCTCAACAATTTGTTATTTATGAGTTGTTTCATATACTCCTTGGTATATATGTTAAATATGTTTTATTTTATGTGATATTCAGGTGCTATTCAATCGTTTGATTGTTGGTGAATGCAGGTTTCGAAGTGAAGGAGGAGCTCATCCGGATCAACGAAGCTAGACTACTACAACAGCGTTGGATTACAGGTAGGATCTAAACACTTGATTTCTCATATTGTAAAAGCATATTTAGGGAAGGATTGCTCTTATTTGTCTTGTTTGTCATTAGAAAGTCTTAGGCTTCTAGGAAGGTCGGTTGTTTCCGCACTAACGACTCTTTCCACGTGACAGGAAGAAACATCTACAACCCTATTTTCTAGAGATCCATTAAACCTAGGAGCCTTCCATCTCAAGTCCTCACCCTAGGAGCTTAGATAGTGGGGAGATTTGGTTCAGTGTTCTAGATCAGTCATGCTCATTGTAGATCAGAAGCATCTCATCGTGCTCATATCTAGTATCAGCTTGAAAACCTCACTGGAGAGTTCAATCATCATGTCTCAATAGTAGTAGACTCTTATTCACATAGGACATCAAATAAAATATTATATTATAAAAAAATATATATCACAAAAAGGATATGTTATTTGTCCTCCCTCTCACGAAGGAAGCAACGACAAGCCTCATCTTATCTCATACAAAAACACTAGATCAATATATCTTAGTCCCATATATATATGGAATTATCTATCAATTGAATCCCACTTATTATTGTCATAATGTATCCTTTTCATACCCATAGCCTACTAAAAAAACTCTCTAAAGAGCTTCTTCAACCTACCTCATAGCTAGCCATGCCAGCAACATCACACTCAAACTTGGTCATGCTTAAAGCTACAAACTTCTCACCCAAAAATATCATGGAAAATATCGTACTAAAGCAACACCCATATGTGGTCATCTCACCAATAATGATCCCAAATAAAATCAATACATCCATGTAGTCACATATCACAGGAATAATATCTCGTACCAAAAATTTATCAACCCATGCAAACATATTGAAGTGTGCTTGGAGGAAAATCAATGTGTATGAAGTAGCTCAATCATGAATCGACTTAGATTCTATGCAAAACACACACGCACACACGTATAGGGATGGGTGTTCACATGGAACATTAATTCTTCAATCAACTGTCAATTGTCAAGTCAAGATCAACAATATTTCTTCATACCATTTTGAAATTAAATTAGAGTGTCCAAGGATTTTCATTTTTGAAAACTCTTCAATAGCCTCATGATATAGATTTTCTTCATGCCATGATTCTTCATTTTGAACTTCAGAGGACATATCCATCTTACTTTGATCATCAGAGGCTCATTAGCTATCAGGAATATACCATCAACATATCAAACCAAAATCAAAGTCATACCTTGGACTTCTTTCGAGGTATAGATTTGGATTTGCACATCTTCCTAGATTCAAAAGGTAATTGTCAATGTAGACATACTAGGCTTGGGGATCTTGTTTTTTGCAAACATAACACTTGACTAAGGAAATATGCTCAACCTCACACAAATCAACACTATGCAATGAAATCAACTAAGTCATCATATCAAGTCTTCGATGCCAAATCAAAACTAATATCAAAATCATAAAAGTTTCTACCAATTATCATTGTGATAAAATCTTAGGTAGATCTCACATACAAATATCAAGTTACAAAAACCTTTATATACCAAGCACTATCCAATAAAAATTTATCAAGGCATCCTTTTGATCATGAATCATTTCTATCGCTAAATGCAAATGCATACACCTAGGATAAGTCATACAAGTTCCACGCATTCATGGTGAGATTACTGCAGGCTTCAACAATTTGTACTACAACTAATGTGCTCAATCCAATGAAGTCAATATAGAATCAATGTGAATATTAACAAATAAAAGTCATTATGCCCACATAGCACTGTCATGAAGGCAAACCATCAATTATTAAATCAAAACCTCTATTTTTTATTATAGTGAGTACAATCAGTTGATAATACAAAACATATCTATGTACTATCAAGCACTAAGTCAAAGTTTTGAAGCATCATAAATCATCCAAACCAATACGCTAAATCTTGTCAAACCCTTGCAATTGTTGTCAAACATTGTTATATACTAACTTCAATGATCAAATCAAAATAACATATTGATAGGCATATTCTCGACTCCTACAAACACAATTTTTGTCAACAAATTCACATTCTCTATAGTAAGTAAAAACTTCCCCACTCATAAGACATTCTATTGCCTACTTCATGTCTATAGGACTAGCATACTTCAGGTGCAGTTCTGATCTCATGCATAAGGATTCAGTTTTTGTGACGTATTGACATAACTGCACCCATAGACCTTCTTCCATGCAGTTGGGAAGCTTATAATAGAACAAATAAAATATCTTCCATGTTGTTGGGGATTAGACTAAGCGAAACCCTCCATTCTCAGACTAGAACTTGTTGCAGACCAGGAATGTCAGATATTTGTCTCTTTATGTCCAGAAAAATTATTTCAATAATAAAGAATATTCCATATGAAAATGATAATAGGTGTGCGAATATTATGAAGAGTATTCCTCTTAATGAGTAATCACTTTAGACTTCATCATTATAAACTTATCTATCATAATAGTTTCATGAATCACCAAAACTGTTAGATCATGAAATCAGACTATATCAAAAAACATATATTCATCATGTTAGCATAAACTGCCTCATCATCACATATGAACATGATATAAAAATTTCCTCAAAGGTTAGAGTCTTATGATTAGGCAAGTTGATAGGTGTATCATCATACCTCAAAGTGTTCCCATTATAATACAAGTGTTGTCCTCGATGGAAACTCATTGACATGTCAGTTCAGTTTTGATGAAAGGTAACCCATAGTGTAATGGATCCATTCAAATGTAACTGGGCATTGGTACAGAAGAACAAGAAGATGGAACTAAAGTCTACTAATCAGAATAAAGAAGTTGAAGGTAAATGATGGTGAAATTTTTTTTAAGATGTATACGGATGTCCACTTAGTCAAAACAACATATACATGTAGGTCTACATAAAAAAAGCACGTATACGTATACATGCACTCTTGCAAGAAGAAAAGCACGTACATGACAGAAAATCAAAAAAAATTTAGAGTAGAGAATACCAGGGGTCAATACCATGGTATTAGCCCACACTATTGAGAGGAATAATGACTATTTGATCCCACCCAAGAATACCATGGGTCCTAAGTGGTTTTGGTCCAAGGTATTGAGAAAGACCTAAAACTATATAAGGAGGAGAACATCATATGGCCTTGGTGTGCAAGTGAAAAGGGTTTATAAGGAATACTTCTATCTGAAGTGTATTTTATGTTGCAGGGGCTATCTTGGTGATTTGATCTGAAATATTTTTTGCACCTTGAATTCAATGTTGGATTAGGATCATGAGATCTGAAATGACTTATCATTGAAAGGTCTAATATTGGCTGGGCCAGATCTAATTGTGTACACCTGTTTCATTATTTGAATCTCATGATCTAGGTTTTTCTGAATTTCGAATAGCAGCGAAGTTATGAGTTAATATTTGCATATCTATACTCTGGTTCGTTTTGGTGAAGTTGTGTATACATGCTAGTTGGACTCTTAGAAGTAGTTTATACAAAAGAAAAAGTATGGTGTTCAGAGATGACTGATCTGTTTGATTAGTATTGTTGTTTTATTATTGTTTGTCAATGAGGTCTTCTTAGATCTGAATGTAAAATTGAATGCATAAGGAGTTTAATATCTGATTGACTGATTGTATAAGTGAGAAGGTTGATCTTTGCTACTTCCTGTGTAAGGTTCTGTAAATTGACAGTAGTTGTTAAATATATTTCTGGTTGGTACAAACTTGATTCAAAATTTTTATGTTTCAATAATTTTGAAGGTATATGTAGGTTTGATTAAAGGAAGTAGTGTATACACGCAGGTTGGGTTTAGTAAAGTAGCGTATACATTCTGATGCATGATTTTTGAGGTTGTAGCTGTTTATGAAAGATGATGTAGGTTTCTGGGTTCAACATGGTGATCTGGTGATAATGATGTGATTTTGTAAATTACTTGATTATTAGTTGATGCAATTTGAGTTTAAAAGTTTCTGATGGGCCCAATATGAAAATTTGATGAAACAAGGCCATCATGTGTATTGTTGTGTACCAGAAGCATCCAATTTGAAAATTTATGAAACGTGGTCCCTGGAGGATGAGAGAAGGTTGTAGCGTTCTGTGGGCCAGTGCCTATGTACTAGTAAACACATAGGCTAGTACAAGAGCTAGGGGGTTGTAGCTCCCTTCCAATAGAAGCTGGAAAATGAGAGAAGGTTGTAGCTTTCTGTAGGTGGGTGCCTGCTTACTGGTATGAGTCTGCGCCAAGTCAAATTGTAAATAATTTTTCTTATTATTTAAATAAGACAAAGATGATAACAACAGGTGGTTTTCACCCACATTGGGTTTCCACCTTAAATCTTGGTGTTCATGTGTGTTGCTTATGTGTGATGGTTTATTATGTTTTTATTACAATGTTTAATAAGTTACTGATGCACTGGTTATAGATCATCACCTGATAAATTAACTCAATCACAAGTTCTCTGGGTAAACACTGGTTTCACTAATCATAGTAGCGTGTACATGGTAGTTCACTTCACAGAAGTAGCGTATACAAATATGTTTGTGAAATGAAAAATTATTGATATGATAATAATAATTCACCCCCACCCAGTAATATTTCCAACAATCGCAGTAGGTCCTTCAGAAGAAGCTTGATCACTTGAAGGAAGATCTTGCAAGATGAATAATCACGAAGGCATGGGATCCATCAGACCACCAATCTTCAATCAAAGCAACTTAGTATATTGGAAAATAAGAACTAGAGCCAATCTACAATCGCTTGGAGCCGATGTTTGGGAAATTGTGGAAGGAGGATATCAATTTCCAGGAGAAATTCCTATATACTTTGCAGGTAAGAAGCTATACGAACCCAATGCCAAAGTTGTCAGTACATTATTTGGAAGTCTATGAGAATCAGAATTATCAAAGTCATGCAGCTCAAGACAACCAAAGACATATGGGACAAAATCATTCAAAGCTATGAAGGAGACTCTCAGGTAAAATGTGCTGAGCTTTAAACTCTCAGAATTCAGTATGAAACTCTTAAGATGCATAGTGATGAGAGTGTTGCTAGTTACTTCTTAAGTATAGATGAGACTGTTAATTGTATGAAGAATCTGGATGAAGAGATAAAGGAAGTTACTTAGTTGAGAAATTTTTGATATCTTTGTCTTTTAAATTTGAGTCAAAAGTGTTTGCCTATTTTCTTATTGGGGACTGACCTAGGTTCGGAGTTAATTAGCCAAACAAATCCCTGCACTACTAGCCCTTTTGGCAACAGTCCATAGAGCGTGGGCTGAGGTATCACCCGAAGTAGTATGGGAGGGTGCTAGAACCAAGCTTCCGCACCCTAGAGATGTATGATGAGTTTGATTGGTCCTTTGTTTGTTCTTGCACACAGGTGGCTTCGCACACCTTCTGTTACTCACGGCCTAATACCCTGCCTTCGCATATCCCTAACCAGGGGTTGTGCCACACTCTGCGTTATTACCCGAGATCTTATTTAACTTCCAGTATTATTTAAGCACCTTCGCCTACTTAAATGTCTTAAGTTCTACTTAATAATACAAAACATTCATATATGTTCGTGTAGTAAATAAATAGTATATTTTCAAATTATATCCGATCATGCATTAAACTAGGAAAAGGTACACAAAATTATAGCAAAACTTCTCTTTATTGATTCTCCAATAGTTACAGACTCGACCCACCCTATGCACTCAGCTGCAGGGGTCCACGCAGTCAACTGCGGACTACTAGGCCTATGTGCACTCAGCCGAAGAGCCTTCTCCTACTCTATGACTCGTAGACACACTTTACACTTCGACTCAATCACTTAGACTTTTCATCCTTCTATTCTCTTCATTTATTCCTTCTTTTCTACACTTAGATCCTCGCTCTATTTATACGATTCCATGGTCCTCAGACCATGGGTAGGTCTATCTAGTCGACATTACATTACAAAACTAGGGCAGAAAATCCTGTGACTCTATCATACTTTCACGCCCTGCGCCCATAATTCGCAGAGCTTTTACAACAAGATTTGGTCAAAACTTGGGATTTAAGCCCCAAAACATGCCTTGGGCGGGATTCCATGCCCAATAGGCCCCCAACGCAAACATCGTGACTCGCACTTGAGTCACTCTGTCGGCATGGAGATCTTTGCGCGGAGTCCCTCTAACTGTTCTCGAACTGCGGCAAGGTCAGGAGCACACGAAGCTGCTGCTCGTTGGATCTATTACATACGTTGTTCTGAGACCTCTGTGTTGGGAGTGCTTCTCTACATTAGTACCTGCATCCCCTGCATGTGTGTGAGCTTGCCTTAAATTTCTTCTGTGATGGTGAAGGCCTCGTCAATTCAAGGCTGAACACCCACCTTTAGGACTGCTTCGTTGTGTCATGTTGAATCCACCTGCTCTCTCAACACTTTAGCCTATTGCATCTTCATGATCCTTTGAGTGAGGACCACTGTCTACATAGTTCCTCGAACACTCTCATACTGTTGTTGGAGTTCTCGCACTTCTATCTCTAAATGTTGGATGTTGGGGTCCTCCTGCATATTTGTGAGGACCACAAGTGATTCTTCCAACATACTGGTGTAGTCTCGGACTACACCGCCAATCTCATCCAGTCCCACTGTGATAGCGCTAGTGCGCTATTCTCTGACTTCTGGGGGCGTGGAAAACTATGCCTCTAATTGCACCTTGCCGATTTGAAGGTTCAACTCCAGCTGAACCTTTGTTATTTACTCCCATGCCTCACACACCCCTACTACTAACCTATGGATGCAAGCTTCTGTTGTTATGTCCGCTGGGATGGACAGCTCCAAGACGCTTTGGCAGGCTTCATCTATTGCCTGTACCAACTGTTGATTCTGCGACACCAATTCGTCATGCTGCAAGCTCAATTCTTCCATATTAATTTTATGCTCACTAAGAACTTGCAATGTGCAGCTCTCCCTAGCTTACAGCTCCACAGTTATCCCATCCTACAAAGCATATAAGGTCTCTCATGGGAGTGTAGCCATATTGATACCGAGACCCTTCAGTGCGCTCACTGTAGGCATGTTAGCCTCATTTGTTGTCACGAGTGCCCCTTCCAGCAGCACTATGGTATTTGTCATCCGCACACACAACGTTTGTTCTGCTGGCATTGTTCCAATTGCGAGGCTAGTCGAAAGGGTACCAATATGAGGAGGGAGCACCTGTAATTCCTGCAACTATGCTCTAAGGGCCCCTAACACAAGTCGGTTCTCATGCATGAAACCTTGGAGAGCCTCAGAGGTGACATCGTGCACTGTCTCACCGATGTCGTGTAGATCACCCTCAGTTAGGGTGATCGGGTCAATAGACAACTTCAATGCCTTGACCTTCTTAGCCCACACTGTCGCCTCTATTGGGTGTTGGCACTTCAAATCCGTTGACACGGTTTGTGGGTCCATGGTTCCCTTTTCTATCTCTGCTTCCTCTACCTCCTGCCCCTGCGAAGGCATCGTTTGGCCCTCGCACACCTTTGTCGCTACCTCCTGTGTTGCTGCTGCTACTATAGCCTTTTCCTACTCAGTGGTTTTCTGTGCAGCGTCCCATGCCACTCGCATTTAGGATGTCGTTGCTGCCTCCCTTCTACTTTCTTCCAACTGTGCGATGTGTAGCCTGGCCTCTTCTTTCTTCCTCTGTGATGCCGACTTCTTAATCTCTACGACATCTGGGCACGCCACTTGATGAGCCTCAAAAATGGATAATTATTTGGGCTCATTCAACCTCCTAATTCGACTTAATCCACCATTCTCATTAGTTTATTGCATTTTTTTTATTATATTTATGCTAATAGAGTGAATTGGGTTAGTCATTATGCCATCAAGTCTAATGTGTGCTTTGTGTAGCCTTTTTGGTCAATTTGGAGACAAGATTGAAGGTTTTAATGAGCACTTGGCAACCAAATTCATGGGAGAACAAGGGAGAGGATTTGGAGGAAGGTGTCCCCTTCATTTATGGGCCCTTACCTCGAATTCTCCACCATCAGCTCGGATTTCAAGGGCCACCAAATCAATTACCACAAGGGCAGCCAAGCAAGTCAAGTAGGACTGCTGTTAACTACAAGTTTTGGGTAGCCGAGTCCCTAAAGTTTAGGAGGACTGTTGGGGTCCTCAATTTGTATAAATAAGAGGGCTTAGGGCCTCATTTCAGTTGGTCATTTTTTGTTAGCCAGTAGTTAGTCATTTTGTGTTCATTTTGTAGTCATTTTGTAGTTCTATTTTTAGGCAGTAGATTAGCTTTGCTTTCAGCACATTTTCGAGCTTTCCCTTGTGGACAGTTTTTGATGTAACTCTTCTTTTCTTGCTCAATAAAGATGAATCCAGCTTTGCACCAGCTATAAATCTCTCTTAGGAGGTTGTAGCTCTTGGGGTTGGGCCCATCTCAAGTTCCTAGTACCTCCTTTGTTTATCTTCATGTGTTTTTGCTACATTCTTAGAATAAAATATGCTATTTAGATTTACATCTTGTTTTGTTATTTAGATTGCTTTTGATGGTTAAAGTAGCTTTTCATGTTCATATCTAGTTGGTAGGATAATAACAGAAAAAAGGCTCCAAAAAAGGGTCAACAAACACTTTTGGTTTCACCTCTTCCTTATTGGATCAGGGGCTGGAATTGAAGTAACCATGTCGTCCCAAACAAAAACACTAGTTTGCTTTACCATGCAATCTTTAGTGTACTGTTTTCATTTGCAGAAATTGGTTATGTGTTCAGATCTTTGAAATGGTTCATTGCATGATTGATGTACATGGTTTTCTTTCCAAATAAAGCTGCTACTCATTCGTTTTATTGACAGTTAGATTAGATTAGATAGGACTTTCATTATTTGCAAGACTTTGTTGATTCGGTTAAATGTACACCGTGCAGGGCATCTCTACCACTCTCTCATCCACCTAAGCTTCATTAGAGCCAGCTGCTCCATCTCCTAGCTAGGTTCCTCGTCTCACACCTGTCCTTTTTCTCACGTAACCCTACCTTTTTGCTCCATCATTGTGTTAGCCTTCTTTAAGCCAAGTCAACCTTCTACACCCTCTCACCACTCCATCCACTAGTCCCTGGGTCACTCCAGGCCCCTATCCTACCTCCATATCCATTCATGCATCTTCCCTCACTCACCCATCCTCCAAAATCCAATTTTTAAACGTCCTGCAGAAATTTCTGAACATCCTGTAGAAATTCCTGAAACATCCTGTAGAAACCCTGCAGACTTCCTGTAGAAGCTCACAAATGAGGTTTCTTGATAGCCAAACTTTGTGAAACTCTATGGGAGGGTGTTAGGGACTCCTTAGCCCCTCTATGAACCTTCCCGACCTCTTCCAAGCATTTATCCTCCTTGATCCACCCCTGCACAGTCAAAGAACAGTGAAAGCATATGCATGATGAAACTGACGAATTAATAAAAAATACAAAAAGATGTTTTCTTCAGATAGAGGTAGTCTAGACACATGTATTTTACCTTCATAGAAGTAATGGCATCTCTTTCAGTAGTTTTCATTCTCTCCTTTGCATCAGCAGGACTATCTGGTAGAATTAGGGTTTGCTAGGGTTTGCGTTTTCCTTCAGTTTTTCAATCTCTTTTCGCAAATAGATTAGCTTCCTTCGAGTTAGCTTTCATCCATCAGTTAAAAAGCTTCTTCTGAGAGCTCATAGAAGTTGGCTTAATCTCCTAGCGGACTTGTGCCAGCTGACCAAGTGACACCTGCGGCAAGAGCTAGTACTTGTGCATACAGCACCGTCGCTTCCAAGTTTGTTATGAACTACCGGGTTGATAAAATTAAATAAGGGAGTTCCAGGAGTTGCAGCATTATTGCTGCAATACTGGGGCCCACCATCTTTTTGGCGCTGTTGCCAGGGAAGCGTCAGAGTATTGGTGATTGCTGCTTTTCTTCTATTTTCCACTACAACCTTCTGCTAAGTAGTTTATTTCATTTCCATTATGCAATTTCCTTTTTGCAAAAGTAGATTAGCACTTCCCGCTTTCATAGATTTGCATTTCAATTCCGCAATTTCATTTCTACAAGCGTAGATTAGCATTTCAATTCCACAAGCGTAGACTAGCATTTCATTCCTGCAATTTCACTTGAGCAAAATAGATTAGTCCTTTCCTGCTTTCATTTCAATTCCGCATTTTCATTTTAGCAAGATAGTTAGTTGCAGTTCGATCTATTTCAGTTTTGCAGGTAGAAGTAGAAAAAAGCAAAAATCAACCAAAGAGATTTCATTTCATGCGTTGTAGGAGTAGAGATAAATTAGAAAAATGATTGCACAACACCCCTACTGCTTCACACAGCCAACCTTCTCTCTTCTTCAATGGTTGTGATTAAAGAACCCTTAGGTGGACAGTAAGACATATCTGAAGAACCTCAAGGGAAGAAGAAGAAGAAGAAACCATTCCTCTGGAGCGAATGGCTACAAGCAGAAATTTTGGGAGCAGTACCTTATCCAAAAATGAATTTGCAAATCAGATCGAAGATTTCAAGAGTGATATGAGGCAGTTTCTTGCCATGCAACTGGACACCTTGCAGATCCAAAGGAAGCAAGAGGAAGCCAAGAGGGCTTTGGCCATCTTCTGTCCCAGGTGCACTAGTAAGCATCCTAGGAATGAATTTCCATTGCACTCCATAGAAGTGTGTTTTATTTGTGAAAGAGACCATCCTACGAATCAATGCCCTTCCTTGCCCGGAATTAAAGCTGCCTGTCAAAGGGCTAAAGGAGCCACTAAAACACTCTATTATATGAACCAAAGGAGGCCACATGGACCTAGATCTTACCAAAAGGAACTACAAGGGACATTCGAGACCTATTATGACCCCTATCAAGCCACTTTCATGCCTTCTTGGGGTCCACCTACTCATTCTTCCCAGTTCACACCTCCTCCTTGTTCCTTCACAGATCGATATTATGCCCAACCAGTTGCTCATTCGTTTCACTCTTATGCTCAGCCACAGCCTCAGTGGAATGCACCTCATCAGGGGTGGAGGCCCCAGTACAACTCTCATCCCACTCCTTTGCCTCCACCATGTGCTCAACTGAAACCATCGCCCCCTGCTCCACCAAGGCAACCCCAAATTCCTACCCAACCGCAACCCCATCCACATCCATCTCAAAAATACACCCCCACTCAACTACCCATACCACCATCTCCAAACCCGCACATTGGAATAGCTCAACCCAATTGCAGAGCTAAGGCACAACATGTCCAAATGACTCCTCTTGAGCTCAATGATCTTCACCAAAGCTCAGAAAGAGTGTTGCAAAACATAGATTATATTGACAACATTGAAGGACCAAAGGAAAAATAAGATTCCAAAGAGGAGATGAAAGAAACATGGGCTGCACCTGATGAAGAGAATAGATCAAAATCAGAGATCGAGAAAGCTTCCCCATGGTTACTATAAAATCTTCCATGTATTCAAGAGAAAGATCAGCGAAAGGAGGAAGATGAGAAAGTCATGGTAGAAGGTGACATGAAACATGACCCAGATCAAAGAAACATGGGCTGCACCTGATGAAGAGAATAGATCAAAATCAGAGATCGAGAAAGCTTCCTCATGGTTACTATAAAATATTCCATGTATTCAAGAGAAAGATCAGCGAAAGGAGGAAGATGAGAAAGTCATGGTAGAAGGTGACATGAAACATGACCCAGATCAGCAAAAGGACCAAGGATATCAGAGCTATATTGAGATATGGTTTCAGAAGGTCACTAAGTTGCAGCGGTACTCTCTTCCTCAGCTATGTTTGATCCCTTCAAAGCCAGATCATTTGGTCTCTGAAATCTGGATAGTTGTCAAAGCATGCATTTCAAGCCTCCACATCATTTTGTCTCTAATATCGATGTGCACATGGCTCCATTGGAAGTATTCGTACACTTGAAAATGATTTTGTTTTTCAAGTAGGGTAGGGTAAAAAACAAAAAGACAAAAAAAAAAAAAAAATGAAAAATAAGAAGAAAATAAAAATCTAAGGTGAAAACCTTCTCGGAGGCGCCTTAGATTGGCTCATTGATTGAAAACCTCCATGAGGCGGTCAATGGGTTGGAAAAAAAAAAAGAGAAAAGAGAATAAGATCTCTGGGTGAAAACCTTCCTTGGAGGTGCTCGCGGCAGCCAATTAGGGTGAAAACCTCCATGAGGCGCCCTAGTTGTTTTTCACAAAAAAAAAGAGGAAAAGAAAAATAAAAATAAACCTAATTTGCATTGAACAATTGCAGGTTGCAGCAAGGACATTTCAAGTCAGGAGGATCACTCAAAACAAAGACAAAGGAATTTTTGTGCCTTCTACAAGAAGTTCTGTGTCTTCTACAGGAAGCCTACAAACGAGCCAAAATTGTTCTCTGAAGAGGACCTGAAGGCCGAGAATCTTTCCATGAGGCCTGGAAGCATCCATGTTTCCATCCCTCACCCTTCTCCATCATTTTTTTCATCTCATTGTACTTCTTTCCTCAAAACTGTGTGTTCTACTGGAAGTTCCTGTAGATGTTATAGGATTTCTACAGGAAGCTAGAAATGGATATGAAAAAGGTATTTTGGCAAACATGATAGCTTCCTCAAGGGTTCAGAAGTCCTCCTGCAATCTTAAAACTCCTCCTCCATCATCTCCATGCCTGCATCACAGCCAAAGCTCAGTTTTGCTTTCCATGCAAAAACTTGCAGACTGCTTTGAAGAAAAAATACATAGAACAAAATTTGTTTTTGACCTAAATTTAAAACCATGCATCCATTTGAAATTTGTTTTTATGGGGAATTGTATAGGAACGATGGCAACATGCCCAAGCAATTTCAGCCCATTTCGGTGCACGGTTTCCAAGAAATCTGCCTCCATCATCGTCAGCCATTTTTGTATTTTCTCCAAATCTGTGCATCCATTTCAAAACTTGTTTCATAGGGAGATGCATATGGATGATAGTAACCTACCCAAGCAGTTTTAGCCAATCCCGATGCACGATTTCTGAGAAATTGATCTCTGAAATCTTCAGCCATTTTCCATTTTTCTCGAAATCTGTGCATCCATTGATCGCAATTTTTCTATGGGAGGTGCATCATGATGACAGGAACATGCTCAACAAGTTTCATATCGATCCGATCTATTTTTCGGGAGCAATGGCGAAAACAAGTTTCAGTCCTGTGAAAATTCAGCAGCAGCAGCTTGAGGGTGCAGATCTGAACATGGAAATGAACTCCTGAAGCTTAGATCCGGCTAGAGGATACCTGCACAAGAAAAATAACCACACATCAGACAACAAAGAGTTTATAGCACAAATGAGCCATCATGCAACCACCGAAACAGATGCATGCAGCAGCAAAAAGCACCTCACAACAACGATTTGACTTCAGGTACGTGACTAAAACGTGTTCCTCTATTGCATGAATCTAATCTAAGCACTGCATGAACAAATGAGATGGGGAATTCAGCCAGGAATCTAGCCATATTCGATTGCACTCATCCAGGCAAAAATCACGCAGCATGCGTGTATAGTCATTCACGTGGAAGTTGAAAAACACAGGAAGTGGTGGACGTGTTGAACTCCAGTGCACAGGACATCAGATGATTAACAAATAGAATAAGACATGCAGTTCATAACATCACTACAGTTCGAAAAAGCCAGTGCACATGTTTTTTCCACCTCACCACAAATCATGCAGCAATTAAAGATGGCTCAGCTGAAACTCACGAACTGCTGTTCATCTGCACTTTCCACATCCTCAACTGAAGTGTGCACAATTAGTTAACCTATCGTCCTCCACTGAGTTGTCCTATCTGTTTCCAAAATTCTACTGCATATAAGGCTCGCTCAGAGGCGCAAGGGCACTCTACAGGCGTTTCTACAGGAAGACGTCCTACAGAAAAGTATAGCAAAGAACAATGTAAACTTTGAAACGGGAACTATAAACTCAAAACAGGAACTCTGGCCCAAAAACCTCAAAAAAACCACAAAAACAGTGCTCAAAACTAAAAGTGTGTATACTGGAACGATGTTTTTTTTTTAGGTGTCAATTTTGCGGCTGTTTTAAAAATGGCAGTGACTACGAAATTTTCTACGAAATTTTCCTGCAAAATATAGCTTCAGAACGAAAGTGTTGATACTGGAATAATGATTTTTTTTTTTAGGGTCAATTTTCATACTTCTTAAAAAATGCTAATAAAACCAATTTTTTATGTCTCAAACAAAGTTAAATTTTAAGGAAAAAACACATTAATGTTTCTGGTAGAATATCATTTTTCTTTCCTAAGTATAAATTTAACATGTTTTCAACCACAACATGCTAGATACAAAAGAAATTGAAATTTTTTCAACTATAAAACTAAAAAAAAATGACATTATGAACAAATTATATCACTGAATGAATTCAAAAGTCTTTATTTGTATACTGAATAAAACAAACATTATATCTCTAATTTGATATTGCATTGTAGATATTTAAACAATAAAATTTATCATACTTAAGACATAATCCAACAACATAAAAATGCTTCATAACTTCTCATTTAACAAAATATGGAAAACATTAATTTTATTTGAAGATACGATGCATACATCAGTTATATAAACTATCTTAAACAATTATTCAAAATCACTCATATTTTCTTGCACACCATCAGAATTCACATCTTCAAATGAGTGACTGGATGCTGACGAAGATGTTCCATATTCTTCTCTTTCATCAACTAGTGCCCCATCTAAGTTCACATGCATGCCCAACATTCCAGGTTTCAAAAGTCTTCTAAATCTACCACTGGTTTCAGCAGACTCCCATGTCAACACTGTTCCTTCTGGTAACAACCTTTTTAGAATCTCTGTCGTCTTGAAGCGAAGAGTTCCTCTCTACTTGCATGGTGGATTTTTGCAAACAATACTAATTTTTTTTATATATTTTTTCTCTACACACTAACCATAACATAACCATACTTATTTGAATGAAAAAGGGACCAAGTAAATTGATTGTTATCCCCCACTCTACGTATTTAGTGGTTTAAAATTTAAAATTGTTCTTTAACTTGTTTGTCTTTTCATTATTTTCAAAAAAAATTCCACGTGGTGCATCAACTCACAGTGATCATTGATGCTTTTACGAGCCACACTATGTACAATGGGTTAATATATAGAGCATATTGTTGGTTTATTATGCTTGTTAGTATACTTAGAAAGAAAGGAAATACCATTTATGGTGATTTGGTACATCTTAACTCACTATTGAGTTAAAATTTCCTGCAATTGTCGGTCAGTTATTATTATTAAATGTAGTAATGCACCTTTAACAATGCTCCAATAGATCTTAAGTACATTAATAAACAAATTTCATGGCCGTATTGATGTGCCCTTAATTTCTATGATGCACTACTGGTGGTGCTCCAGGACATAAAAAAAACACCATGAGATAATATTTTAAAAAATTATTGTGCCAATGAATGCATGATACTTGAGAACACCAATGTTCTAAAAATTATTACAACGCACAATTGATGATGCATTATAATAAATTGGGAATCAATGACTTTTACTCATTATTTTGGCAGAAAACTTTAAGTTTAATATTCAATGAATATAACAAAGGGTAATTTAGACTATATTTTTTTTATTTTCCACCCGCCCCCCCACCTAAGTTTAATATTCAATGAATATAACAAAGGGTAATTTAGACTAGATTTTTTTTATTTTCCACCCGCCCCCCACGCCCAGAAAGATCTAATAAGCACCTTCAAATTACCGAGCTTGATATTGCATACTCTAATCATAATATTTGACTACCTACACCATATCTATGTGTGAAAGCTCTGAAATGTTCATCCATCCGGAAACCTGCCAAGAAGTAGTGGAAGATATGGCGGATATATAGATATATATATATATATATACCATGGATTTGGCACCCTAGATCACTCTTTCTACAATATAATAGCATAGAATGGATATATGAATACTTTCATATGAAACGTGATAAGAGTTCATTAATAATACCCTGCACTGAATAGATGAACCTTTTAATACATCTCTTAAACGAAAGGAACGCTGTGAACGAGTCTTTTACGACGTTTCAGGGAGGAACGTTGTGAATATCTAGAGGAAAGTTGTCAGTGAATCTTTTAATATTTAGGAATGCTGTGAAAGAATCTTTTAATGCATCCTTAACCAGACTGTATGTTCGGGTCATCCGAGAACAAACTGCAAGGTCAACCGTTGAATTTCTTGCTGGGAAGTTCCGATAACCAAAGTTACAATCGGGTCTAGGTCTTCTGTAAAATACTATTGGATATATATTCCTGGAAGACCTGCTCAGAGTTAATGGATGATATGACCGTCACCTATAAAAATTAAATAACCCATAAACATAGGGATTCACAGCCTTTCTCCAACGAATGTGTTACAAAGGTTCATTTATTAGGTCCCAATCTTATGGCACTAAAATTTATGTTGGTGTGAGAAGACTGACACCTAATAATAAATGGACCTTTTTAATACTTTCTTTTGGAGGAAGGCTCTAGGTCTAACTAGAAGCAAAGGGCATCTGCATTAGAATACTATAGACATGGATGGAAAAATATTATCATATAGTTTGTGAAGCCATATTATGTCTACTTGTACTTTTGTTTAAATTATTGTTGTGAAGCCATATTGTGTTTACTTTTACTTTTGTTTAAATTATTGTTTGGTACAATCAAATGAAGATATTGAATATATCGATGAAATCATGGACAAAATGTCAATATTTGGGAGTTTGCTTTGTGACATATGATAGAACCCTAGAAATAGATTTATCAATGTAGGTGAATTTTTCCACTATATCAATTGGATTTGGATAGTCACTCAATTGGATGGACGCCTAATAAATGAACTTTTTTTAGTAAATATTTTTGGAGGGTTGTAGGTCTAATTAGAATCAATACTCTTCTGCATTAAAATACTATAGAGCTGGATGGAAAAATATTTGCATATAGTTTGGGATGTCATATATGGCCCGATACAGGTGGAAGTACTTTTGTTTAGATTATTGTTCTTGTACAATTGTATAATGATATTGAATTTATATATGAAATCATCGACACAACGTTAAAATTGGGGAGTTTGGTTCAATTTAATATGTGACATACAATAATAGCCCTAGAAATAGATTTATCAATGTAGTTCGTGGATTTTGCTGCTATATGCTTTTGATCTTCGGTAAAGACCATCGTCGAGGAAGCTATTGCAGCGCTCCAAGCGCCAGGCATTCGGGCCATTGGAATTGAAGGAGATGTTTGCAAGATAGAGGATGCTGCTCGTGTTGTTGAAGTAACAGTAAAGCAGTTTGGAAGACTTGATATTCTTGTGAATGGTGCTGCGGGCAATTTTCTTTGTGCTGTAGAGGATTTATCACCAAATGGCTTCCAAACAGTATTGGATATTGACTCTGTTGGCACATTTACAATGTGCAATGCTGCATTGCAATATTTAAAGAAAGGTGGACTTGGAAAGTCTCCTTCAGAAGCTGGTGTTATTTTGAACATAAGTGCGACATTGCATTATACAGCATGATGGTATCAAATTCATGTCTCTCCGCCCGCACAGGGCCACCCCCGGGCCGCCCCGCCCCACCCGAGGGGCGGAGTGTCGATTGCCCAGGGGTGCCGCTGCTGCGGAGGGGGCAGGCGGGGGTACTAATATAGCGATTTCATCAGCAGTGACTTGGAAGCTTGAGGATGGCATAGCAGTATTTGCTGAGAATAAGAAATCTCAGATCCTAAATACAGTAACAATGTTAGAATAGAAAGATTTACTCCAAAACAAACGCTCACATTTTTGAGAAAGAAGAGAAGATATCAATAGGACAGCAGCGACTTGATATAGCATCAGTTGTAAAGATGGTTGTGGAAGGAGTCCACTTGATCTGGGTAGGGCGTAGTATATATATAATTAGGCATCTTACTCTCCACAAATGAGCAGCCAGCACTTCGAACGTAGAGCAATTTCCTGACAGTTGCCCGCTTGCTGAGACCTGGCTCTTCAAGGTTTGAAGCGTTTCTTCGTTCATAAAAAATGTTTTGAGTTTGCATCGCTGTTTGTTGAGGTTGCATAGTTCGGAAAGTGTTTTTTCCCAGCTTTTGTCATCTGAAGCTCTGGTGTTTGTGGGGATTCCATATAGATCCTGTACAGGCATGGAATTAAACTGGTCGTAAATGGATTCCTTGTCACTGGCATTTGTAGCCAAAAGGAGTTCTCTGGATGTTATAGACATTTTTGTGCCTTACAGCATGAAGCATGAAATGTCCATAATCTGAGGGATCCAAAGTCCCTAAACATGTTGTTCCTACCCCTAGAGGAAAAAGGTCAGCAAACCACAACACTGAATAGCAGTTCTCCACCTGAAAACACACAAAAACAAGGCAATTCTAGATCATGTCAACTGCTCCACTGAGCATCTGCGCTGAATGTCAACTGCTCCACTGTCTACCTGCGCTGAATGTCAACTGCAAAGAGGGCTACCTGCGTTGGGCGAGTTGGGACATGTGGCACAGTCATTCCTCAAGGTGTCAATGCCCAGGAAGCTTCCAAAATGACACTTGGATCAGGGAATTCGACTGGTGATGAGTAAGAGGGTCTAGATCTCCAAGTGGAAGCAAGAACCTCCAAGTGGACTTAAGAACTGAAGAATAACTGAAGTGAGAGAGGACACTAGTCAGCTTCATGCCAGCCTCAAGCTGACTCATCCTTTCTCCAAAACTCCCATATATAAAGCTCTCTCATGAGGTCTAAGGAGCCTGGAATCTTGTCAATGTAAGGAAGTGTTGTTGGTTTGAGTTTAGAACTATTGGGTGATTTGCTTTGAAGGAGGTGAAGAGGAGATTTCTTTCTGCTGGGAGGTGATGCCGGATTGGGCCTTTTATGGTTGTATCACTTCCTGAACTTTACTTCTTCCATTAATAAAGCATTTGAGGTTCTTCTATATACATGTGTCTCAATGGTGTATTGTTATACTTGTGTATTTGATTTATTCTAATCCTTGAATCAATTATGAATGTATGCTTCTTGTAGTTTCCCTCTCTTGCCATTTTGCAGGATCTTGGTGTAGCTGGGCTAGTGAAAGAGAAAGGAGCCGGGAGCAAGCAGCAAGGAGAGAAGATTGGATCAACCATTAGCGAAAGACATCGGTTAGTGGATCTCTTTCTCCCCTATTTTACTTTCATAAAGAAGAAATCTTAGATCGCTTTGCTTCGATTGTTGCTGAGGTACTATCACCCTTAGAGTGGGATAGGGTCATTCCGTATTGGATACTTTTCCCAACAAAAAATTGGTGACTCCACTGGGGATCGTATCTTGTTGGTTGTTTGTGTTTTTGCTATTCATTTCCTAAACACAGGGAGTACCAAATCGAACTGCATTTGGATCTTTCAAATGCAAAGTAGAGGGCAGCTACTCTAGCTCAGTTTCTGGGAATGTTTATGATTTGAAGAGCTAATCCACAAGGACTCTGAACAGCTCTTAGTGATAGCTTTTCATCCTCCTAATTACCCTTTAGTGTGTACTTGATTGATAGCCTTTGATTTGGCCAAAAACTGTGAATTTTTTAGCAATCTGTAACCCGGAAACTGAGAAAAACGAAAGTTTATCTCTTCATTGCAGGCACTGTGAAGGGAGTCTGCATTTCATTGCAGGTCCCAAAGGGGCTACCTGCGCTAAAGTTCAAACTGACAGTGTACTACCTATGCTGAACCAGTTTTGCCTTGTGCTACTGGGGTTCCCTACGGTTTGTTGCCCTATTTTCATCCTTGTTTTTGCAGCCTGTTATCAGTCAATGTACCTATCTGAAACCACTTTTCCTTACCACTATTCCACCTCGGTTGTATAAAGAAACTGTATTTGTTCTTTGTGTATTTCTTATATCATTTGCAGTTTCCCATAACGAAAGTGAACTAGTCTTGATGTGGCCTCTTAGATCTAGACCTGTGATAAGTGTCATTTTGATCTTAAGAGTTAGTTTGTTTGTTGTTCATAGCTGATTGAGCTTTTTCTTTCGTCATATGGTTTGAATTTATGTATTTCTAGTGTCGAAACAAGTAAATCTTAAGATGTCTTTTGATTTTGGACAAAGCTTGTTTACTTTCACTTGAAATTGAATTCAAAGTTATACAACAGCTTTCTTTTTGTAGTACATCAACATTAAGAAAGAGAAAAGAAATACCTGCATTGTGCATGTGCATTTTGACAGTTTGCATGTTGATTTAGGAAAAAGTGCATTAGTGTGTGCTCTATGATCTGTGTGAAAAGATGATGTCTTTCTTTTCCCTCAGTAGTTAAGATTTTCAAATTTGAAAGATTGAAAAGCTTGCTTATCATCTTAGACTGCATTTAGGAAGTTGTATTATACATCTCGTGGTGATCCATAAAGGCAAACTGCTAAACAAGATCAACTTAAAATGAATTGAATTTACACAACAACGCTTTGAAACATAACGCAAACACATAGAGGTCTAAGCTAGAGACGTGTTCCGGCGTCGTTAAACGTGATATCTTAGCGTTGAGTGGTTGGGTGATTCCTCCACGGTGAAGCGATAAGTATCAATACAGACTTGTGCTCCCACGTACCGTCGCGTATATATTGGGAGACCCTTATAGGAACAAAACCTTTATCCATAGGAAGCCGTGTCGGCCGCCCTACTGATCGCAATGCAGTGAACACAGCATTCACGAAGATCGACCACTCGTACCGTAAAACGTATTCTGTGGTTTTGCGAAAAGTTTGGCACACCCTCTGCCTAGAACTCCAGAGATGTTTCTTTTGGCCTTTTTCAAACTCTATAACTGAAAAAGTCCATCCGAGCATTTGTCACTTCGGGCTCGTTAAAACATCGAAGGAGACTAGAGTCATCTTTAGCTTTTTCTCGACTCTTAAAAAGTGAAAAAGCAAGTTGTGTCTAAAGCGTCGTTATAAAATTTATTTTAAACGGAACATAATCACCTCCTATTCCTGCGTTGATCTGTAGGTTGAGAACATGGAACGCCCCAACCAAGGAATTCCACATGATGGAAATCCTAGTCCTTTCTCCTCTTGGGGAGAAGTTGGTGCGCCCCACATTGCCACATTGTCGCTTCCAGGACTGACAATTGGCCTGCCAATTTGGCTATTCTCAACCAATGTAGTTCAGAACACCATGGTTCCTGAACAGTCGAGTCAACGGTTAGATCAGTCTAGAGCTGCCCACCAGCCTTCTACTTCCTATAACTCTTCTTCCAATCCTTCATCTTCACAAGGTAAAGCTGGCAAAAGCCAAGCTCCCATGGAGAAGAAGGAGAAGAAGAGGAGAGAGAAGAAGAAGAAGGAGCCTAAGGCGACTGGGGGCAAGCAAAAGACATCTGACAAAAATCCACACACAGCACAGACCGGGCCTAGATCGCCATGTGTCATATGTAGAGGAGACCACTTCCATAGAGATTGTCCCTGTATTCCCTGGATACTAAGGGACTGGTCCCCTCGTTTGCACAATTCGGGAGCATCAACCTCTGATAGCCATGTTGAATGCTTACCATCAACCAGCGAAAGTGAAGGTTCAAGACAAAGAGGGGGAGCAAGATCCCCCTGCAGACTTTGTGAAGGCAATCACGCCATCCACCATTGTCCCTTCTTAGACAAAGCGAAGAGAGTTTTGGAAGATCGTCCGGTTTCACCGTTGAGACTTCCTCCTGGATACAAAAAACTCGTGCCAAGTCCTTCGTTGGTTGAAAATATAGCTGGCCCGCTCAAGTGGTCAGCTGAAGCGTCAGTCATTGAAAATGAACTTACTGAATCCAGACCGGATGAAAGTCCAAAGGTCGAAACGGCAGTTGACCCGGTTCTTCCTTCAGAAGTTTCATCTTCAAATGACACCGTCATTGAAGATTCATCTTCAAATGACACCCTCACTAAAGAGAATAAGGATGACACCATCCAGATTCTTTTCATCAACACAGACTCTGACGAGCATCAGGGCAATGCGCCCATTCCTTTATCGCAGGAAGGAACATCGTCAAGGTCATATTCGGCCGTGTATTCGGTCCCACCACCAAGCAACCTGGTTGTGTCCTTTGATTGGAACCAACTAGGCAGACCCCAGTTGCCAGCCAGTATACCATTCAGAATCATAGTCCAAATATACAGAATGGTAAT
Source organism: Pinus tabuliformis (assembly GCA_031772625.1). Lineage (NCBI taxonomy): Eukaryota > Viridiplantae > Streptophyta > Pinopsida > Pinales > Pinaceae > Pinus > Pinus tabuliformis. The sequence continues at coordinate 494,652,472 of CM062807.1, read as the reverse complement.
GGCTGGCACTATCATTGATGAGGGGGCATCTGTGAGTATCCTTTCCTCTGTTGCTTGGAAAGCACTGGGTTCCTCGGCGCTTTTGCCTGAGATAAGAAATCTCTCGGGTTTCGATAAAGGAACCAGTCGACCATTAGGGATCCTCCCCAATGTGCCTGTTACATTGAAAGGGAAGACCGTTCAAATGAACGTGGTGGTCGTTCAAGGACCCTTGGATTATAACCTACTCCTTGGACGGGACTATATATATTGCATGGGAGCAATAGTCTCCTCACTCTTTAGAGTAATGTGTTTTCCACACGAAGGAAGAATGGTCAAGCTCGTAGACCAACTTTCATTTCCAGGATCACGCATCGCAAATAGTCACATACCAACCCTGAATGGTCTATTCAATCAAGAAATGTCTCCACCCCCAGTCCTCCTTCCCGATGAGTGCGAGTGATTCAGAAAGATGGGACTGGAACCCAGGGGGCATGCATCCTGGTCTGCTTAGGGTAGAGAAAACTTTGGGTATAAGATAGAATTTCCGCGAGAGAATATGACTAGTCCGTACCCCGTCCGTGGATGGAAGAGGGGTTGTTCTAGGATAAGATTCTTTTGTCAAGGTTACGTGTTTGACAAGAGTCATTCACCCTTGTCTATTTCGGTAGACAGTGCCGAGGAAATGTTTTGTTTGAAAGATTAACGAAACAATCTTTGGGTAACCAGAAAGAGGCAAGCCTCACCCTTTAAAACAAATGTTTTGATGGATAAGTAGGGGCAGCCTTGAAATTGTATTTTATACCTGGGGGCATGCAAACCTTTCGGAGTGCAAGCAAAGAGCGGTTATTTATCTGTTTTTTGGATTAGTCGTTTCCGAACTTGCATAAAGAAAGGATATGGAGTAAAGCTTAGTGAAGATGGAACTCCTTAAAAAATAGAGATCTCACAGGGGACATTTCTGATCTTATGACTGGTATTTCGAGCAGCTTTAGCATAAAGTTCATGCTCGTTAAAAAATAAACGCAAGATCCGAGCAGTTTTAACGCGGTCTTCATGCTCGTTAAAAAATAAATAAAAGCAGTGAGCAATGTTTCCTCCAAAGTTTAAGCTCATTTTTAAATAAAAAATGAACCTATTCCGGTAAATAACCTCTGTGATCGTAAATTTATCAGCCATAAAAAGCCTTGGTCGTGTTTTGCACCCGCCACCTCCACCGTCATTTGGCCGATCGTTCACCTCCATATGATTGTTTACCCATTTTGAGGAACAGATGCGAAGAGTGATTTCACCTAGCCATCCTTGTGACACTGCCGTGATTGGAAAATTCCAACCTGTACCTGGAATCTGCTGCTATCCCTGTTTATCACTCGTTCCTCAAAAGACGAGTCTTCTTTAAGCTCTTTTCAACTGACTCATAAAATATGAAAAGTTTGCCGAGTTTTGGCCTTCTAGCTCGTTAAAAGGACCGGAAGAGCTATCCCTCCTCTAGATTTTAATCTTTTTGGACCTGAGGGATTATTGCACAAAAAGGTCGAGCGCTTGTTTTATTCGGCTCATTAAAGTTATCGAAAACTCATCCCTTCTTTATTGTTTTATACTTTTTCGGACTTAAGGGATTAGATGACGAAAAAGGAATTTTGGAGTTAACTTTCTGTACCTTTTCAGACTCTCTAAAAATGAAAAGGACCGAGTTTTCCTTATCGTTAGACTCGTTAAAATGATTAAATAGCGACAAACTTGTCTTTAGACGAGAACGAGTTTCCCTATCGCTAGGCTCATTAAAACATAGCGATGGGCTTGCCCGAAGGGCAGGTTATAGAACATGCATATGTTATCCTCCTCAAGCTTGACAAAAATAAAGAGGTACTGGTCAGAAATGACTGGGGAAAAATTGGGAGAACCTCAAAGCTTTAATGGTAGCAAGTCGCTCTTGAACATGACACTTTTCCTCTGTATCACAGCGGGTTGGGTTGTTTCATTCACCGGTCTCATCACCATGGTCTCGCCAAACCATCCACATTTGGGGTAATGCTACCCATCCATCGCATCAGTGTCGTTATATGTTCAAGAGATGTTGTTCAGAAAGAGTCAACCGTGTCCCATCCACTGCCATACATTATCCTTCATCCACCCATGATCGCCACCCTGAATCATATGTAACAGATTTTTTTCACCTCCATTGTAATCATTAGCTCCGTTCCGTGTCACTAATGTGGGATTCATTAAGGCCCTCCTTTGACGGATCGCTTCTTGTCGACTTCAGCTCATTATCCAAGAAGTTGATCTAGGAACAACCCCCTCAGTACTTTGAAGCTTGCATGCCTCAATGGCAAGTTTCTCACTTCCGGCGACAGGTATACATCAATGACCTTCGACCAGAAGATTTTGCGTGGTGTTCGACGCCAAGTCCTTTATTCACACCACGTGAATTGTACTGCAGTACCTTGAGGGTCATTATCATTATCGGTGATTCCTCTCGCGCTTGTTAACGGTTTACATCATTGACCGGTAATCAAGCGATGTCTTTCAATGTTCGACTTCAGCGCAATTCTCACATGGATCGACTTGTACTTAGAGTGAAGATCGAACGAGTTTGAAGAACCCGGATCTAGTTTCATCCATCCGGGCTGCGATATATATTCAGGAAATATAAAGACATTTGACATGTACATCATTGCAGCAGATGATCATCCTACTCAAAGGATGGTAATTTCAGCAGAGAATTATCAGTCTACCATCAGACGATCGTCTGTTCTATGTACCAAAATGAATTTATAAAGCTGAGCATGGGAATGCCCGCCTCAGCTAGATCATGAAAGCAGAATGAAAAATAATGTATTGTATTGTATTTTATTACAGGTCACCTCTCAGCGATTGAATGAACTTCGGATCCTCCTGATAAATCATTTCACCCGATAAACGACCTCATACTTTAGGGGGCAACTGTTATAGACATTTTTGTGCCTTACAGCATGAAGCCTGAAATGTCCATAATCTGAGGGATCCAAAGTCCCTAAACATGTTGTTCCTACCCCTAGAGGAACAAGGTCAGCAAACCACAACACTCAATAGCAGTTCTCCACCTGAAAACACTCAAAAACAAGGCAATTCTGGATCATGTCAACTGCTCCATTGAGCATCTGCGCTGAATGTCAACTGCTCCACTGTCTACCTGCGCTGAATGTCAACTGCAAAGAAGGCTACCTGCGCTGGGCGAGTTGGGACATGTGGCACAGTCATTCCTCAAGGTGTCAATGCCCAGGAAGCTTCCAAAATGACACTTGGATCAGGGAATTCGATTGGTGATGAGTGAGAGGGTCTAGATCTCCAAGTGGAAGCAAGAACCTCCAAGTGGACTCAAGAACTGAAGAATAACTGAAGTGAGAGAGGACACTAGTCAGCTTCATGCCAGCCTCAAGCTGACTCATCCTTTCTCCAAAAATCCTATATATAAAGCTCTCTCATGAGGTCTAAGGAGGCTAGAATCTTATGAATGTAAGGAAGTACTGTTGGTTTGATTTTAGAACTATTGGGTGATTTTCTTTGAAGGAGGTGAAGAGGAGATTTCTTTCTGCTGGGAGGTGATGCTGGATTGGGCCTTTTATGGTTGTATCACTTCCTGAACTTTACTTCTTCCATTAATAAAGCATTTGAGGTTCTTCTATATACATGTGTCTCAATGGTGTATTGTTATACTTGTTTATTTGATTTATTCTAATCCTTGAATCAATTATGAATGTATGCTTCTTGTAGTTTCCCTCTCTTGCCATTTTGCAGGATCTTGGTGTAGCTGGGCCAGTGAAAGAGCAAGGAGCTGGGAGCAAGCAGCAAGGAGAGAAGATTGGATCAACCATTAGTGAAAGACATCGGTTAGTGGATCTCTTTCTCCCCTATTTTACTTTCATAAAGAAGAAATCTTAGATAGCTTTGCTTCGATTGTTGCTGAGGTACTATCACCCTTAGAGTGGGATAGGGTCATTCCGTATTGGATACTTTTCCCAACAACACTGGAGTGATTCGGTTGCTGCAGTGGCTGCTGATCATCCCTGCCTTTGGAGAGAGCAGCCCAAGCTTCGAGGAAGTTGAATGCACCAATCCCATCAAACAAAGAGTGACTGTATCCAAATCCAATTGATAAACTACCACAGCCAAACCTTGTGACCTGAAAAAAAAAAAAAAGAAGAAGAGTCATTATGAACGATTGTTCACCGAAGATCAAAAGCATATCAAAAGCTGCCTTGGCTGTAGAAACATGAATTTGATACCATCCTACTGTATAATGCAATGTCGCACTTATGTTCAAAATAACACCAGCTTCTGAAGGAGACTTTCCAAGTCCACCTTTCTTTAAATATTGCAATGCAACATTTAGGATCTGAGATTTCTTATTCTCAGCAAATACTGTTATGCCATCCTCAAGCTTCCAAGTCACTGCTGATGAAATCGCTATATTAGTACCCCCGCCCGCCCCCTCCGTGGCAGTGGCACCCCCGGGCAATTGATGCTCCGCCCCTCGAGCGGGGCAGGGCGGCCCGGGGGTGGCGCTGCGCGGGCGCCGCCGGCGCAGCGCCACCCCCGGGCCGCCCCACCCCGCCCGAGGGGTGGAGCGTCGATTCCCGGAATCGACGCTCTGCCCCTTGGGCGGGGCGGGGCAGCCCGGGGGTGGCCCTGTGCGGGCGGAGAGACATGAATTTGATACCATCCTGCTGTATAATGCAATGTCGCACTTATGTTCAAAATAACACCAGCTTCTGAAGGAGACTTTCCAAGTCCACCTTTCTTCAAATATTGCAATGCAGCATTGCACATTGTAAATGTGCCAACAGAGTCAATATCCAATACTGTTCGGAAGCCATTTGGTGATAAATCCTCTGCAGCACAAAGAAAATTGCCCGCAGCACCATTCACAAGAATATCAAGTCTTCCAAACTGCTTTACTGTTACTTCAACAACACGAGCAGCATCCTCTATCTTGCGAACATCTCCTTCAATTCCAATGGCCTGAATGCCTGGCGCTTGGAGCGCTGCAGTAGCTTCCTCGACGATGGTCTTTACCGAAGATCAAAAGCATATAGCAGCAAAATCCACGAACTACATTGATAAATCCATTTCTAGGGTTGTTATCGTATGTCACATATTAAATTGAACCAAACTCCCCAATTTTAACGTTGTGTCGATGATTTCATATATAAATTCAATATCATTATACAATTGTACAAGAACAATAATCTAAACAAAAGTACTTCCACCTGTATCGGGCCATATATGACGTCCCAAACTATATGCAAATATTTTTCCATCCAGCTCTATAGTATTTTAATGCAGAAGAGTATTGATTCTAATTAGACCTACAACCCTCCAAAAATATTTACTAAAAAAAGTTCATTTATTAGGCGTCCATCCAATTGATTGAGTATCCAAATCCAATTGATATAGCGGCAAAATTCACCTACATTGATAAATCTATTTCTAGGGTTCTATCGTATGTCACAAACCAAACTCCCAAATATTGACATTTTGTCCATGATTTCATCGATATATTCAATATCTTCATTTGATTGTACCAAACAATAATTTAAACAAAAGTAAAAGTAGACACAATATGGCTTCACAACAATAATTTAAACAAAAGTACAAGTAGACATAATATGGCTTCACAAACTATATGATAATATTTTTCCATCCATGTCTATAGTATTCTAATGCAGATGCCCTTATTCTATATTGGTGCGCTTATTCTATATTATATCCATGGTACAGGTATTCGTGCAAGTTATAAACAAATATTTCATGAAATCATTAAAATGAAGCCTCAAACTTCCACCGAGCATTTGTCTAATTATGGCAAGGTGTGTACTCATGGTTTTGTATTATAAATGTAATTTAATTTTTTTACGGTTTTAATTAGGATATTAATAAACTATAATAAAAATAAGTGATGATAGATGCTATATTTTAATTGAGTGGATTATTTTTAATTGGTTATATTTCTCTTTAATTTTCATAACTTAATGTTTTGACCAAGAACTCTTTTTGGCGTGAAAAGCTTACGAGTTGGGGTTTATAACTCTCACCAAATACATTTTAGAAATGTTTGTCTTTCTTCTTAATGAGTCTTTGACTACTCACACTTACATTACTAGAACATGCTCTTTTGAGGTTACCTGTAGAGATTTAATTATGTAGTATATTCCTTTTATGGTTTTCTATACAAATTGTCAATTGTACAAGTGCTTTATAAATCATATCTGGGTACATTGTGTGGAGAACTATGGTATCCCCAGGCAACTAGATGCAAAAAAATTAATTATGTTTTGCTAGGGATAGTAAAATGTTACCTATTATGTTATGCATGTTGCTTGTACATCTTCTTTGGTGGTTGTTCATTTTTCATTAGAAAAATAAAGAAAAACCCTTATGTTCTCACATCTAAATTTTGTTTCACCATTTTGGGTATTAAACACCTTGGAAGGAAACACATGTGAATGATAAATCCTATAATAGTATGCTTGACATATATTACTAATATTACTAATTTTAAATTAGTTTTTCTTTCAATTTTTCTTAGCTCTCATGTATTACTTTCTTCGACTCTGATATTTTTCTCATTACATTATATTAGTTACAGTTGATACTTTTCAAAAATAGCTTGAAAGCCTTCATTCAACATATTATGTTTATGTGTGTTAGATAGAAATATCTAGAAAAATAAATTCACTTAGTATTAAAAACAATCTACACATTCATTTACACATTTTTTTATGTTTTCAAGAGTACTTATATGTGTGTGTGTGTATGTGTGTTTAGTCTGTGGATAATGCAGGCTTAACCTAGGGCTTGCAGCAATCTTCAAGCCTATTAATTAGCGTTTATGATTTTTCCCCTTTGTTGGTCAAGTAAATCCCCTCTGCGGACAGAGGCGATCCCACTAGCCTATAACAGAACTAGCCACAATCAAACCATGCTGCTACGCAAGTTCCTAGTTATGCATCAAAGGTGAATCAAGAAGACCAACCTGGAGTCCAACGCTATGATTGAAGCAGAGTTGATATCCCCGCTCCCTCGCTCCAACAGATCACAAACGAACGCCTGCACATGCAAAGGAAGAGACAGATACCAACATAAAAACTACCAAGGCACAACTATATTTCAGTCAGAAAGGAAATAAATCAACACATCACCATAATAGACAATGAGATTGGAACTATAATAGCAGTCGCTCATCAATTAATAAACAGGAAAAGTTACAACCATTCTTCTGACGTTGACCCTTCTCCTGGCTGGGCAAGTAACTATATGTGTCTTGCAATGCATCTCCTCTCCGGCAGCATAACCTCTCTAGCCCTCACTAGCATTCCTCCAAGAACTCAAGAGCTCAACATCTAACACTCCATGACCAATGATTATCACTACTATCACTCAATCACTAAATCACTAGCCCTAGCTTGTCCAATGCATAATGACAAGCTTATATAGATGAAGAAGGGAGGAGGATACGATGAACTGGGACACCTTTTGTGGATTAGCATTATCCACGAAAGCCATAAAAGATGGATATAGGATAAAGCTCGATAAAAGACTGATTTTAATCTTTAGAAAAGCTCCATATAATGAAGGAAACAACAGTCGGACGTGCGTTAAGGCAAAAAGCACGACTAAATTTGGTTGGCGCGACTGTTGCTCTAAGACAGAGCGCCAATGGTTGCGCCCACTTTTGAGGATCTCCATCATTGGCGCGGGTAGGATACTGTGGACTTGCACCAATGGAAAAAGAGCACTTTTCAGGGATGATCTGCAGAAGGTGTCTTCAGGGAACATGGAGTACATACTCAGGGGAACATAATGCAAGTGTTTTTAGACTTTTCACTTCTTATAACTCCCGGGATGGGTCCTCCAAGGTACGACAAGAGGAGTAACAGGGATGGTGACAAATTACTGTGTAACAGATGCCCCCTAAAGCATGAAGTCCGAGAGGTGGAGAGGGGTGAAATGCTTTACAAGAACACACATAGGAACACATAAGAGCACATATAGTTACTGCCGCCGAGGAGCTGTATTAAGAGACATGACTGATAGTTCAATTACATGATGTACATGGTATGGTCGCAGCCATCCATAAGAGAGTACATAAATAATCTGGATCCATAGTATGGACGCAGCCATCTGGTTAGGATCAATGAATTGACTCAGGTATGGTCGCAGCCATCCAGTGAATGAGTCAAGTATCAAGAATCACACCTGGATTACAACAGACACAATCCAGGGTCTTGTGCTCCATCTCGACCCGAACAAGAGTACAAGTTCAAGCATGTGAATATATGAGCTGAAGTCGAACATGCATGAACATCGTCTGATTACCAGTCAATAGTGGAAACTGTTAACAGACGCGAGAGGTACCACCAATAATGACAATGGCCCTCAAGGTACTATAGGTACAATCTACGGCGTGTGAATCAATGATCTGAAGTCAAACACCCGTAGAATCATTGGATCGGAGGCCAATGATGAAAACCTCACGTCGAACACGAAGAACCTGCCATTGAGGCATGCAGGCTCCAAGGCACCGGAAAGGAGTCTCTAGATCAACTCCCTGGATAATGAGTTGAAGTCGACAGGGAGTGACCTTGATCGAAGGTGGGCCATAATGTTTCCCACATCATCGACACGAGACAGAGAGATGATGTTGTGAATCAAGGTTGTGCGAACTATCAGAGGGAGGTTGCTTTGCAGAGGTCAACTTCTCTTGAACATATCGGCGGCACATTAACGGAATTGGCAGTATTTGACATCAATGTATCAAAGGTCATGATGACGAGGCAATAAGTGGATGAGAGGTCAAATAGGGTACCCAAGTCTATGGAAGCAAGTGAAAGATATGAGATGAAATATCCCCACCCCGGACACGAAAGCAAAAAGTGCCATGTTCAAGAGCGACATACTGCCGTTACGGTAATAATTATGGTTCAAAAAATTTCTTTTCCCCCCCGCCATTTCTAGCGAGTACCCCAGTTATTTTTAACAAGCTTGATGGGGATAGCATATGCTTGTGTTGTGACAAAATCTGATGTCATTAAGTTTTAACGAGTCTGACAGAGGAAGAACTCGGCGTCTTTTCATGTTTAAAGAGTTTGAAAAGACAGCAGAAAAGGAAACTCCAGGGATGTCCTTTTTCGTAAAGTTGTGTCCCTCGGGCCTGAAAAAGTATAAAATAATACCCGAAAGAACCGCCCGATCATTACAATCGAGGAGTACTTTTCATAATTAGTGATTTCGAGCAGAAAAAGTAAAAAAGCGGTCAAAACCACGTCGTTTCGTAACCACTAACGAGTTTGAAACGACAAAAACCCGGTAATCTTTTTATGTTTTAACGGTCGACAAAAAGAACTTAAAAAGACCGCCCCTTATCACCATTTAACGAGTCAAGAGGAGCGACTCGGCAATCTTTTTCTCTTTAAATGGTCAGAAAAGAGCTGAAAGCGGACCTTGAAGTAACCTTTTTCATGTTTTACCGAGCTCGAAAAACCGAAAAAAGGAGCTCGTTATGTTGCTTTGAGTGGCACTAATCCCTGTCAACATACAAAAATAGCGTAAAATCCTACTTTGACATAAAAATATTCACAAAAACATGATTTTAATGTGTTTTTTAAGCCAAAAGAAGTTATAAATAGTGAAATAGTAAAAAATAAAATTACTTTTCACTTTTTACCTTGTAAGTTTATCGTTGGAGGGTTTTGGGTGCAAACTTCAACTGCTGATTGCGACCAATCCAGGAGATCATTCGAACCGCCGTTTGAAATAGGTAAGAGGCCTCATCTTTACCTCCATTTCTATTCAATTTATTTAGTTTTTCTTCCACAGAATGATCTTCTGCAAGGAGGATTGCAAAAATTAGGGTTGCGCCCATTGGCGCGAGTTTTCCTCACGGGACCGCGCCAATGGGCAATTTTTTCTAAAGGAGACACGCCATTGGCGCGACTTTTTTGAAAACAGTCGCACCAATCGCGTGAACCAATTTTCACATGATTTTGACCATTGAACCTGCAATTTTCTTTAATTTTTGGTTTCACCATTGATCTTATGATGTCATTTTGGTGTTTTGGTTGCAGGGATTGGTCAGAATGGCTATAGAATGGAGAGAAAGGGAACATGAGGCCATAGATGCTTTGGCATTGGAAGATGACGCATGCATGAATGCTTTGCGAGATTGTGGCCTGAAAAAATTCTTCCTTACCTCATATCTACGTGCACAGCCCGAGCTACTAAGGTTTATTGTGGATGCTTGGGATATTGAGGATCAGGTATTCCGCCTGAAAGACCAGACATTAGAGTTGGATGTCTCTGATGTCTATTTTATTACTAGACTATCTCGGCGGGGCGCACGGCCCATCTTGACCGGTAGTAGACCTTTTGGGGAAAAGATGGGGGAGGTAATGGCCAGAGTTTGTCCTGGGGCCCATTTTGGATCCAATAGTGCCAAGGTGGACATTGTCACTATCCCAGATTTGGTGCTACGAGTGGTACTATTCACTATCACTCGGACGGCTGGGGTACAGGCACCCCACGAGGCCAGCAAGAATCACTTGCTGCTGGCAACTGAGTGCCCACACCCTACATTATTTGATTGGGCCACGGCAGTAACAACAAATATCAAGAGGCAGCTTACCAAATGTAAGCGTGATGGCAATAAACAGTTTGGATATGGATCCATCATAGTATCGTTTTTCCTGGAGCGGCTACCGATATTCCGGATTCGAGGAGGTATAGTGGCAGATCCAGTGCCATGGGAGCCGAGGTTGGCTCGATGGGCACCACTTATGCCCAGAGGAGGTGGGGGCCAGCAGATGGCCTGGAGGCCTGAGTTCTTCATTTGGCTCCAACACCAGTTGATCGTTGTGGAGGACTGGCCCTATGCGGGTACTGATTTTACTGGAGATCCAGACCTCCCGTTGCCTGAGGGAGAGGACTGGGACGAGGAGCTAGGTAAGGACCCTTTATGTTTTTAATATTTTAACATATTCTAGTTTTTATAATTCATGTCTATTTCTTACAGCACCTATATATATGTATGCAGATGTTGGTGCAGAGCGACCAGCCGACTTGCCTCACAACGTACGGAGAGTACAACCTGCAGCGGACCCTCAGGCAGAGGGTGACGATGATGACCTAGTACAGAACCTCGAGGCACTTACTCGCGGGATCCCAGATTATGGCAGACTGGCGGACGTGCCTAGAGCGTACCAGAGGCATACGGTGGGAGTATCTACTCGCGTCCATCGTCTGTTGAGACGTTTGGTGCGGGCGGTGACATGCTATCATGAGCATCACCGCGATTAGACGCCTAGGTTTCATTTTTGCATGTTTTTGAGAGACATGTTGTCGAGGGCTGTATGAATTTTGGACATGTATTATTTTTTGGATTATGTAATGCGCGGGGCGCAAACATTTTGACACACACGTATATATATACATATGTTCATGGTTCATTATTGTGTTTTCATGTGCTTGCTTACATAATGTTTTAATTACAAATTATGCAGATGTCTATCTAATACATGATTGGCCAATGCATCAGATAACGTGTTTAATTGTCTCGGAACATGTTGATATGTAATAAAATCAAAATGTCTTTCTAACAACCTTACACGTAAATACAACCTTAGTATATGATGGTTTCTGACGGAATATTGCCCGTTGAGCTGGTGGACAACAAGTTGAGAGTCCAGGTTCACTATCAATGCGCGAATACCGAAATTAATTGCTCTAGCAAGTAGCTCGATTACAGCACAGTATTCGGCGACATTGTTAGTAGTATGGCCCAAACACACACCCTGGCAATCTATTAGCTCGCTATGAGGATCGTAGATTACCCATGCCGCAGAAGACAAATCGCGGGTACTGCGGCAGGCACCATCAGCGAAACCAACATAAGGTGCATCCGGCATCTACACAAGGAGCGAAAAACACAATAAGTGGTAGCTATGTCTCGAAAACCGACACACAATACACTAAAGTACATGTATGTACACAATAAAATGTACCAGCATCACGCATAGTACTTTTTCAAGTAAAGCCCATTTCGGGGCTTCCCAAGAGGGTTTCCTTCATAATCAATCAGCTCGTAGGCCCCTTTCTGCAGGACTCTCTTGACAATATAAGGGCCTAGCCACATAGACTCGAGCTTTCCTGCGCCTAGCTTATCTTTCGCTTGATCATAGAGTAGGACCAAGTCTCCCTCAACGAAAGAACGCAGATGGACGGTCTGATCGAAGTGAGTCTTGACTCGCTTCTTTTGTGTTTCGATGGCCAAAGAGGCCAGGCGGCGAGTCTCATCTAACCGTTCTAGGTAAAGAAGGTGTTCTTCTAACGGGGTAGTGTTGGGAAGCAGCTCGACGGCTAATTTCAATGAGGGGATCTCACATTCAATTGGAAGGGTAGCCTCTAGTCCATAAACTAGTTGAAATGGAGTGAAACCAGTGGCATCCTTCACGGAGGTTCGGTAAGCCCATAAGGCAGGGAATAACATCAAATGCCAGTTAGATTTATGCACACCAATGATACGTTGAAGCATTGTAACCAAGATTTTATTGACAGCTTCAACTTGACCATTGGACTGAGGGTAGTATGGAGTTGAACTATCGTGTTGCAAGCCTAGCTGGGTTGTTAATTCCGTCATCATATGAGTACGGAAATGCTTTTTGTGATCAGTGACAATGGCTTGAGGGACGCCGAATCGCGAAATAACATGATTGAATAAAAATTGTGCCGTAGTGTGACCATCTTCAGTTAATCTAGGCATCACCTCGGCCCATTTAGTAAAGTAATCGACGTCAACGATGACAAATCCATGCCCCCCGGCCGAGCGAGGGTTACAGGTCATATAATCAATGCCCCATTTTGCAAAAGGGCCGACGAAAACCACAGGGTGCAACGGAGCAGAAGGCGCTCGCATTTTCCGCTGGTATATCTGGCACTCATGACAGGAGCGGACGGCAAGGATGCAATCCTTAAAAATAGAGGGCCAAAAATAGCCAGCACGGAGGATTTTTTGGGCTGTAGCATATCCGGACATATGTCCGCCACAAGCACCAGAGTGGCAGTCATTAAGAACCCGTTCAGCTTCCTCTAGGGTAAGACAACGGCGGAGAACGAAGTCTGCACCAAGATGATATAATGTATCTCCAATGATACGGTAGGGTTGAGATTGATGACGAATCCTCCGCCGAGCGTCTTTAGACACATCTTGGCGGAAGGAGGACGTTTGCAGATATGTGATGATATCTCCGTACCATGGATCAAGGGTGCTGATGAGGAACAGGGTTTCATCTGGAATTTGGTCTTCTGCAGGCGGGGTCGAGGAAGAAGATGGCAAAGAGCAAATTAACTCAGCAAACACAAGGGATTTCTTAGACTTGGCAGTGGTAAATTCCAAGTCAAAATCTTGGAGGATAACAATCCACTTTGAGTATTTGCCCCCTAGTAACTGGCGTGACAATATATACGTCATGGGGTTGCAATCAGAAATCACAGTAGTAGTACAGAAAAGAATATAATGACGGAAGCGTTGTACATCACAAACTGCGGCTAGTGCCAACTTTTCGATATAAGCATATCGAGTTTCCGTGTCTAATAGGTTGCGGCTGAGATAGTAAATAACATGTTCAGTGTTATCATCATCAGTTTGGACAAGAACCATGCCGATAGTGGTATCGGCGGCAGCCAAATACAAGGTGTAGTCGCGATAATAATTCGGAGGACGAAGCAATGGAGCAGAAACAAGTAAACTCTTGAGATGTTCAAAAGATTCCTGAGCTGTGGCATCCCAATGGAAAGGGATATCACGCTTCAGTAATCGCGTAAAACCTTTAGCTACCTCGGCATAGTTGGGAACAAAACGGCGTAAAAAATTGGCTTTCCCCTGCAAACTTTGCAACTGATGCAAAGAATTTGGGGGAGGGAGATTGACGATAGCTTCGACTTTAAGGGGATCCAAACGGATGCCTTCTCTAGAAACGATAAAACCGAGAAGTCTGCCAGATTCAACGCAGAAGACACATTTGTGGGGATTTAGCCGGATTCGGTAGTACCGATAGCGAAGAAAGATTTCGCGAAGGTGTTGAGGGTGGTCCTGACGTTTAGCTGAATGAGCAGGAAGATCATCCAGATAAGGTTGCACAATATGCCAAATGTCATGAAATGGATAAGACATTGCACGCTGGAAAGTAGCACCGGCATTTTTAAGACCGAAAGGGAGCTTCTTATAGGAAAAAGTTCCCCATGGGCAAATAAAGGCTGTTTTGTGTTGATCAGCGGGAGCAATATTGATCTGGTTATAACCGGAGAAATCGTCCATAAAAGAATATATTTCACTACCGGCACACTCGTCAATGATTTGATCAATGAATGGCGTGGGAAAATTATCTTTAGGACAGGCTTTGTTTATATCACGGTAATCGACACAAACCCGGATTGTACCTTGATTTTTAGTTACAGGGACAATGTTAGAAACCCAATCTGTAAGAGGAATAGGGTAAATAAAACCGGCGTGAAGAAGCTTTTCTACTTTCGCCTTAATCGCCACAGCCTTCCGAGGGTGTACAAGGCGTAGACGTTGACGAACAGGCTTAGCATCTGGGTACGTGATTATTTCATGCATCACTATACTAGAATCAATGCCAGGCATTTCTTCATAGGACCATGCGAAAACATCACGAAATTCGCGAAAAAGTTCGGAATAAAGTTGAATCTCCTCTGGAGTACAAGTGACTCCGATGTGAAGATGCTCGACTATCCCGGGTTTAATAGAGATGTCGAGGGGTTGGGTGCGTGTAATGTTTGCCATAGTTCCTTCAGAAAAAACCTGATCAATTTGAATAGACGTTTGAAGGATTTGTGATGGGAGACAAGGAGCAAACCGCTCGAGGCATGTCAGAAAATGCTGTGAGGCAGGGAGAAATGAGGAACGATGGTGAGAACTATACCAGGGAGGTTCCTCCAGAGACATAGTCTCAATAATAGCTTCGTCGGAGAGGAATATTTCTCCTAGAGAATCCGAAGAAGCCTCATCTAGAAGTCCTGAGGATGGAGTAAGTGTAGAGGAGGGAGCCGAGGCAGCAATGATTTCAACATAATTAAACTCGGCAGGACTCAATGGCATCTGGTCGCCCCAGGAATCTACTTGGTCTGTGGGGGGTACGAGCCACGGATCAGAGCCAGTAGCGATCATATTGACAGAGGCGACATTTAGAGGAGGGAGTGGAAAAACACCCATAAGATCAGGATCTTTGAAAAGTCCAGCTCCCAGAGTCTTAGGTAATTTGGAGGTATGGTCCACGAACGGGATGGTGCCTTCGGAAGAAGAAGCAAAAAAGGAGAGCTGGTCAACGGTAACGATCTTCCCTTGATGAGGGAAACGGATGATTCGGAAGAAAGATGAAGCAACAACTTGCATTGCGTATATCCAGCTACGTCCGAGAAGGAGGTTGTAGGTTAGAGTAGCATCAACGACTTCAACTTCCATCTCGACCGTTTTCCCTTCCAAAGAGATTGGTAAATGTTGGAGTATACCGTAAGGACGGGACACTCTTCCATCAAAAGCTTCCAAGGTAGTGGGAGATTGGCTCAACGTCGGAGATCCAATAGCTTTCCAACAGGCAATAGACATGATGCAAGTTGAGGCACCTTCATCAATAACTGTACGATGAATCGTCTTGGAATCAATAATTACCTGTATGAGGAAGGCGATTTGGGGAGGCAGTCTTTGAGTGTGGCGTTCTAAATCAAAAGTTATTAAATCCGAATCGGCCGGGTCTATGCCACCAATGGCAGATAGCATGGACTTCCTCTGAGAAGGGCAGCTCTAGAGAACCTCTAAAGCGGACATAGCCGACGGAGTCTGTGCTAAGTCCTCAACGATGTTGTAGTGCTGTGCAGCACGAGCATTCGGATTATAAGAGGATTTCCGGAGTACTCCTTTTGGAGGGGGTCGAAGAGGCATTTCAGTGGTAGGTTTCTCGATGTGGAGCGGACCTGAACTGAATGGGGGAGCACTTGGGGGAACCTTAGGCTCCTTCCCGGCAGATGACGGATAATCTTTCGTTCGAGTACTGATATTAATGGGTATTGTACCAGCCATAAACACTTGAGAACCAAAGGAAGAGGGAGGCTGAGTAGGGTCAGCCACCATTTGAGTTTTTTGAGTGTGTTGAGTGGGAAAGGGCTCTTTGAGCACCGCAGGAGTCCCAGAGGTGCCTTTTAACAAACGACTAACTTCGGACTGCCTTGGGCAATCCTTAGTAAAGTGATCTTCATCGTAAATAAGACAAGGATATTTGGGTTTGCGTTTAGTGCCGTCCTCGGATTGAGGTTTTGGGGTTTCCTGCTTAGGCTGTTCCGGCTTATTTTTCGCTTTCCCTTTTTTCTTCTCTTTCGAAGCCTTGTTTTCCGTATTAGATTGGACGGCATTAACCGCAGAAGTAACATTCGAACAAGGCGATGCCTGGGAAGGTTGTCCATTCGAAGTAGATGTTTTTTGCTTTGCAGGGTTCATCGAATTTTTCTTTGAGGATGAATTAACCGAACCAATGATACCGTCAACAGTGGGTGTTGGCGGGGCTTTAGATGTTCCTTGTCTTGGGACATCAGGCAGATAATCATATAATGTACCTGACTGAGAATAAACCAAGTCAAGGTACTGAGCTCGAGCAATAGCTTGCTCTTCAGTGACACACGCCCCCATGGCGATATCCCAAGCTATCGGAGGCACGAACGAAGTCGTAAACCAATCGGTAAGAAGTTGGTCAGGAATCCAAAATTTGATCATACGTCTACGTCGTCTCCATTGATGGATATGATCAGAGATATGCGTAGCCGTCGTTTGTCTTAAAGAAGTGAGGAGGTGCGTACCCGTTTCGTATCGAATGGGTAACTGGAAGTGGGTAAGAAATGCCATAGCCAAAGAATTGAAATCTTGAAAGGACCCGCGATGAAGTTCGATATACCACTTAGCGGCAGAGCCAGTGAGAGTCCTTTGAAAAAGGCGAAGCCGAATTGAATCGTCAAGGCACGAATTAGATGAACACCACAAATGATAGGTCATAACATGGGCTTGTGGGTCTTCATTGGCTTTACCATCGAATTTTGGACAGTCACCAGGTATTTTAGTTGGAACTGGAGGCCAATAAGGATTATGAAGAATAGGATCATTGGTTAATTTGGATACATCTGGTAATTCTAAAGTCGCTAAGAATGGTAATTGAGGATTGAAAGGCATCTGGGGCTGTTGGTAGGGTGGAGCACCAGGGTTCCAGCCAGGTGGTGGTTGCCCCCATAGAGTTTTTCCGGAAGGATTTGGCCCCATAGTGGATTGGCCATAGGGATTTGTATATTGCCTCCAGCATAAGGATTACCAAATGATGCTGCAGGTGTGTCGTATTTCTGTTGATAAGTTTGCGTGGGATTCACTTGCGGTTGCTGGTAGTTCTGGTACGGGGCAAACGAAATTTTCCCTCGAGGTTGTTGGTAGCCATACAGTGGTGGGGCTCCGAATTGAGTTGAAGGACCAGGCTGGGTTGGATAAAAAGTTTGTGATTGAGACCCAGCCTGCATTTGAAGACCAGATGGGTATTGGGGTCCCATTTAGGGCCACGGACTGGATTGAGCAATGCCAATAGACTGTCCTACGGGTTGGGCCATTTGGCCGTAAGGAAAACCTTGTTGATAGTGAGGTTGGCCGATCTGTCCAGAAGGTTGTACCTGTTGATACTAAGGTTGGCCTACCTGTTGGAACTGTTGTTGCGCAGTTGAAGGTTGTCCTAGCAAACTAGATGGTTGAGGAGTCTGGGCAGTTGGTTGGCTCAACTGTGTTTGATTCTGACCAACCTGCCCAGAGGGTTGTGAATACTGGACAGTAGGTTGACCAAGTGGTTGAGTAACTTCTCCAGACATTGGACTATACTGGACATTAGATTGGTTTGGGTTAATAGTTTGTTGACCACTTTGTCCAACGGGATAGCCCTGCTGGATACCAGGTTGGACTTGTTGAAAAGACGACTGACCTGAGTTACCAGAGGAAAAAGGAGCAGCAGTAACGAAAGGGTTTCCATGAAAAGATTTCCCTGGTTGGTCTTGGGGGGGTTGTATTGGAGATTGCGCAGATAAAACTTGACCACCATGGAAAGAGGTGGAGGTCCAATCAATTGACAATGGGACCGATACCTCAACAACCGGTTGAGATGACAAATATGGATCATATGGCTCCTGTATTGGGACATTTGTCATGGGGTCAAAGACTGCAAACAAAGAAGCTGAGGGACGACTAGAAATAGGAGTCGAAGGGGCTGCACACACCGTTGGAGCGGTTGTGACGAAGGTAACAGATAGACTGCGACGTGGTGGAGTAAAAGGCTCCGTAGTAGGAAAAGTGTGTGATGACCAAATGGGACCTGTGAACGGAGTTCCAGAAGGCGTAGCATCTCTCAAAGCTTTATAGCCCAGTGGTAAATTTGTAGTAGCAGGTGTACTACTAACATGTATAGGGTCCGTTGAGATGGGAATTTCACCGCTCGTTGCAACGGACTCATCGGTCGTTGTCGGGGAAAAATCATCCATGTCAGATGAAAAAGGTGGGACTGACGCACGAGGAGAAGTATGGTCCCAAAAAGGGGCACCGTCCTCAAAATATTCCGACGTAGGGTTCCAATGAAACTGGTAAGTCTCATCACCTGGGGCACGAGAACTAAGTGGTTGTATACTCAGGACCACAAGGAGACTCACAACCAATGTTTCGGTAGAAGACGAAACTGGTGATTCCGCCAGGATGAAACTTACGAAATCTACCGAGACAATCCCTACTTCGGACTGACACAAACAAAAGCTAATTGGGTAGATGTTATCGTGGTCAATAAATTTTAAGACACTGAACTTAACCTTTTCATTTTTTAAGAGTCGAGAAAAGGATAAAAGATGACTCTAGTCTCATTCGAATATTTAATGAGCACGAAGTGACAAGACGCTCACAGGCACCTTTTCGTTTAGGGAGTCCGAAAAGGATCAAAAGTGACTGCTCTGGAATTCTAGGTAGAGGGTGTGCCAAACTTTTCGCAAAACCACAAAATACTTTTTAGGGTACGGGTGGTCGATATTCGTGAATGTTGTGTTCACTGCATTGCGAATCGTAGGGCGGCTGACACGGCTTCCTATGGATAAAGGCTTTATTCCTATAGGGGTCTCCAAATATATACTCGACGGTACGTGGGAGCACAGTCCGTATTGGCACCTATCGTTTCACCGTGGAGGAATCACCCAACCACTCGACGATAAACTACCAGGTTTAAAGACGTCAGAACACGTCTCTAACCTAGACCTCTAGAGTATTTGCGTTATGTTCCAATGCGTTGTTATGTTCATTGAGTTCATTTTAAAGTTTATCTTTGATTATGTTTCAGTTTTTTTTGGTCCTACCGTATGTGATATCTCAAAAACTTCTTAAATGCAAACTATATGCCAAAATTAAATCGTTTGATTCGATGAATTCTATCTACAGGAGGGTTGAGATCTTTTTCACAAACGAAGTGATCACCCAACAAACAACAAAGATCCTAATGCATCTAATAACAAGAAATGAAATTTTGTCTTTTTCTTTTTAATAGCAACAAATAACAATAAATGCTAACTACTATGATGCAAAAGATTTTTTGTTTTTCTTTCCTTTAAGATGGCATGATGCATGTAAACAAATTCTAAGAGATATGCACAATCCAAGTTCAGTCAATGAAATAGAACCAATTCTGAAACACCAAAATGAACCATGCAAGCAAGGAAAAACACAGAGACTAGTGAACTCCAAAGAGGCTAGAAGTGAAGTATTCAGAGTATAGAAGATCAAGCTTTAACAAATCACTAGATAAGTGCAGAACACAACCAACAAGCTGACTGGATAATCAAGATATTGAAACTTCCCACAGAAGGCTAGACATCCAAAGTCACTAGATATCCTAAGGCTGAGACAAAAATTAATAGAAATGAGCAAACAGCTGAGGGATACAGGCTAAGACCAGTCAAGCAGAGGTTCAACACAGTTCCAGAGGCTGAAAGAGATATAAAAAGAGATTGAAAGAGATTTCCACACACACACAGGCAAAATTTACAGAGCTGGCGCGACTGTCAGCCTGCAACTTGCGCTACCACAGGATTGGCGCGAGTTGCCTTTGAGCAACATGCGCCAACTGGCGCGACTGTCAGGGAAATAACCGCGCCAATTAAGCTTGCCAACTAGAAAAATAAATGATACGACCTCAGGTCGGGTTGACAGTGCTCAGATGGGTCAAACAGTAAAGAATAAACTCAAAACTGACTCAGGAAGCTCATTCACTCAAGCACGCAGAAGAAAATTAACATGGAAGACAAAAATCAAATAGCTCCTCCCCAGCGGAGTCGCCAATTTGTTGGTCAGGTAAATCCCCTCTGCGGACAGAGGCGATCCCACTAGCCTATAACAGAACTAGCCACAATCAAACCACGCTGCTACGCAAGTTCCTAGTTATGCATCAAAGGTGAATCAAGAAGACCAACCTGGAGTCCAACGCTATGATTGAAGCAGAGTTGATATCCCCGCTCCCTCGCTCCAACAGATCACAAACGAATGCCTACACATGCAAAGGAAGAGACAGATACCAAAATAAAAACTACCAAGGCACAACTATATTTCAGTCAGAAAGGAAATAAATCAACACATCACCATAATAGACAATGAGATTGGAACTATAATAGCAGTCGCTCATCAATTAATAAACAGGAAAAGTTACAACCATTGTTCTGACATTGACCCTTCTCCTGGCTAGGCGAGTAACTATATGTGTCTTGCAATGCATCTCCTCTCCGGCAGCATAACCTCTCTAGCCCTCACTAGCATTCCTCCAAGAACTCAGGAGCTCAACATCTAACACTCCATGACCAATGATTATCACTACTATCACTCAATCACTAAATCACTAGCCCTAGCTTGTCCAATGCATAATGAAAAGCTTATATATATGAAGAAGGGAGGAGGATACGATGAACCGGGACACCTTTTGTCGATTAGCATTATCCTCGAAAGCCATAAAAGATGGATATAGAATAAAGCTCGATAAAAGACTGATTTTTATCTTCAAAAAAGCTCCATATAATGAAGGAAACAATAGTCGGACGTGCGTTAAGGCAAAAAGCACGACTAAATTTGGTTGGCATGACTGTTGCTCTAAGACAGAGCGCCAATGGTCGCGCCCTCTTTTGAGGATCTCCATCATTGGCGCGGGTAGGATACTGTGGACTTGCGCCAATGGAAAAAGAGCACTTTTCAGGGATGATCTGCAGAAGCTGTCTTCAGGGAACATGGAGTACATACTCAGGGGAACATAATGCAAGTGTTTTTAGACTTTGTCACTTCTTATAACTCCCGGGATGGGTCCTCCAAGGTACGACAAGAGGAGTAACAGGGATGGTGACAAATTACTGTGTAACACCCTTTGGTTCAATGACTTATACTTTTTTTATTAACCTCGATAACTAACCTAACCCAAAGAAATATTACATTCCTCTTTTGATTTCATAATTTTCAAATTACAAAACATTAATACATTGGAATAACCAAAAGCATAAAAAATAAAGACAAAAATCAGAAAACAAAAATACATGTTTAACATTCATTCGCTTATATGAATAAATGACTTGGCCTACCGCAAAACCACAGTGAATAGAAAGATGCTCTACCCAACCAATGGGAACTGGTACCTGTACTGGAACTCCCCCTGAGCAAATTTTCTTTTTGTTTTGCTAAACTAAGAGTTGTAACTTCTATTTCATTAAATCGGAAAGAAAAATACATAAAATACAACAGTCCCCAAGGAACTTTGGGCTAAAGAAATATCAAACTGCTTAAAGCCATAGACCCACAAACAGAACAACAAAACCCTCGAAAAACAAACATAAGTCAACACCGTTCGATCACCCCTCAAAGATCTGACGGATGAGGCTCATATCAGGGCAAGAACCTGCAACCACGTTAAAATTAGAATCGAACCCAATGAGGAAATACAGACCATTCTAAAAGGATTTTGGGTCTGAATGGGGGGATAACCCTCGAGCATGTAGTCCACCCGAAATCCACCGATTCCCACCATGAAGCACAACAAACTCAAACGATAACACTCACCTTGACCTACATACATATCCTTAATCGTCGAATCTCCTCGCTAGATCTAACGGCGGAGGAAGACATCGCTTGACCTACATACATATCCTTAATCGTCGAATCTCCTCGCTAGATCTAACGGCAATTGAGAAAGATCCATTACAATGCAATTTCATTCAGCAAAGAATTAATGCTCTTCAATTTCTTCGAGATGCAATGCAAGAAATTGGGTTGAAGAAAGGGGACTTTAGTGAATCACGTGTGGCAAAAAAGGCAAAGGAACCCCAACCACCATTACATGGAATGTTTGGAAAGACATATATTGGGAGATTTGCAAACATCAAAGACCCATTAGAAGAGGAAAATGAGCAAAATGAAACAGAAAATATTGTGGAAGAGGACAATGATGAAACTCTAGAGGATGAAGAATTTGGATTACGTGACATTGTTGATTAAATTTAAGTTATGCTTGTAAATCAAGCTTTGCAATGTTTTGACTTTGACATTTTATGACAAGAATAAACACTCAATTAGGGTTGTTATATGTTCAATATTGGTAATATGTGATTTCTGCATTGATTTTTAAGTTAATCATTATTTTTTGAAAAAAAAAAGTAGTTATTATTATCTTTTTGACATGTAATTCATAAAAAAAACTATTATTTGACCATTTTTAGTTAATATTTTTGTATAAAAATTGTGATTTTTACATGTTAATTCTAGCAAAAAATTATCAAAACGTTTAGTTTTTTTGTTATATTTATGTTAAAAATGGTTATTTTTTATGTCTATTGTTAAAAAATGTTGTTTTTTAGAAACAATTATTTCATGTGGATTGAAAAATTAATTAAGGATGTCTAAACATGTAGATTATCTAAAATTCAAACTATCGACTTTCTAATTTAAAAACGCAAAACAATAAAAACCCCACTAAAAAAAAAAAAAAATTAAGATAGAGAACAAGAAAATATGAATATAATGACGACTTCAAAAACTATCAAATTTAGAAAATAATTTTTTACATTTCACACACTAGAAAATTTAAAGTCAAAAAATAGGTCTTTTAAAAAAAGGGTGTGATGCAGAATACTCACTTTTTAAAATCAGGATGAAAATCACTACCATTCTAAAACTTAATGCACATGAAAAAAATTAAAGTTCCAAAAACCATGTTCTAAAAAAAACATGTGTATTCTGCATCACCACTTTTGAAAATCAGGTCATTTTTTTGCCACCTCTACAAAACGGGTAACAGTATCAGTTCCCGTTTCAAAGTTTACATTGTTAAAGCCTTCCAAAGCAGAAAAGTCCGAGTTTTTCTTCATCAAATTTGGAGCCTGAAGAGAGATATGTAGCGAAAGGGAAGAAGATTTTGCAGCTTCATCATTTATTAGATGGACTAACACAGGTATTGGGAGAGAACGATGAACTTCAAACGCTCAAAGATGGGCTATTTGGAGATGTGTTAAGGTCCACACATGAGGCCATCATTCTTCCACCATGGATTGTTCTTGCAGTACGGCCACGGCCTGGTGTGTGGGATTATGTCCGTGTCAATGTTGATGAACTTGCTGTTGAACAACTTTCTCTGGCTGAATATTTGGAATTCAAGGAGCACCTTGTGGATGAAAGTGTCAAGGATAAATATGCAATGGAGCTAGACCTTGAGCCCTTCAATGAATCTTTTCCTCCCCCAACATGGCCATCTTCCATTGGTAGTGGAGTTCAATTTCTCAATCGGCATTTGTCCTCAAGATTATTCCATGATAGAGAAAGCATGCAGCCCTTGCTAGATTTCCTTCGAGCACATAGCTACAGAGGCCAGAAGCTGATGTTGAATGAGAGAATACAAAGTTTGTCTAGGCTACGCTCAGTCTTGGTAAAGGCAGAGGAACATCTTAAAAAGTTCCCCATGAATACACCATATACAGAGTTTGAATACAAATTACAAGAAAAGGGATTGGAAAAAGGATGGGGAGACAATGTAGAACATGTCTTGGATATGATTCATTTGATCTTGGAGACTCTGTAGGCCCTTGATCCATCAACTTTGGAAACAATTCTAGGAAGGATTCCTATGGTCTTTAATGTTGTGATTCTTTCACCTTACGGTTATTTTTGCCAAGAAAATGTTTTAGGAATGCCAGATACTGGTGGACAGGTTGTGTATATACTTGATCAAGTTCGTGCATTGGAGAATGAAATGTTGCTGAGAACAAAACATCAAGGATTGGACATCAAACCTGAAATTATTGTGGTGACTCGTTTGATTCCTGAGGCTTATGGTACAACATGCAATCAACGAATTGAAAAAACCACAGGAAAAGCAAGAAAGAAAAAGAAGAAACAGAGAGAGAAAAAAAAAACAAGTTTAATCCTTGGAAATTGTTGCAGGTTGCAGGAACACCATGCGGAAAGGGGGTCTCCCAACAGAAGAAGAAGGGTCCCTACCAAGTTCCTAGGCATCCTCACATCCATCCCCTCCATGAAGACTCATTTTTTCAGGGTTCGGACACAATCTAGTCATGGTTCAACCTTCTACAGGAAGCTACAGGACTTTCTACAGGAAGTTTTGTATTCCCACCAGAAACATCCTGTAGAGCCTTTGGGCAGGCTAGAATTGATTATAGAGAGGGATTTGAAGCTTGAAGTCTGTTGAGAAGGCATGCAACCACTCTTTTCTTCCATCCTCCACTAGTTTCATCTCCTTTCACCACCATTGCCGCCTTCAGATTGAATATACTTGCACAATCATACCAAAGTAGAGAATTCTCTAGGAAAAGGAGCAGGCAGTGGGAAGAAGCAAAGAGAAAAGCATGGTTTCATGATCGAGAAGAGGACATCACTTCAGAATCTTGGCATGATAGGGAGGCCACCAGGGGCATCAAAGATGAGGAGATAGATTAGTTGCTCAGAGGATGAGCAACACTTTCATTAGGGGGGTGATGATGAGCCCCAAAAATGGATAATTATTTGGGCTCATTCAACCTCCTAATTCGACTTAATCCACCATTCTCATTAGTTTATTGCATGTTTTTTATTATATTTATGCTAATAGAGTGAATTGGGTTAGTCATTATGCCATCAAGTCTAATGTGTGCTTTGTGTATCCTTTTTGGTGAATTTGGAGACAAGATTGAAGGTTTTAATGAGCACTTGGCAGCCAAATTCGTGAGAGAACAAGAGAGAGGATTTGGAGGAAGGTGTCCCCTTCATTTATGGGCCCGTACCTCGAATTCTCCACCATCAGCTCAGAGTTCAAGGGCCACCAAATCAATTACCACAAGGGCAGCCAAGCAAGTCAAGTAGGACTGTTGTTAACTACAAGTTTTGGGCAGCCGATTCCCTAAAGTTTAGGAGGACTGTTGGGGTCCTCAATTTGTATAAATAAGAGGGCTTAGGGCCTCAATTCACTAGGTCATTTTGTTTAGCCAGTAGTTAGTCATTTTGTATTCATTTTGTAGTCATCTTGTAGTTCGATTTTTAGGCAGTAGATTAGCTTTGCTTTCAGCACATTTTCGAGCTTTCCCTTGTGGATAGTTTTTGATGTAACTCTTTTTTTCTTGCTCAATAAAGATGAATCCAGCTTTGCACCAGCTATAAATCTCTCTTAGGAGGCTGTAGCTCTTGGGGTTGGGCCCATCTCAAGTGCCCAATACCTCCTCTGTTTATCTTCATGTGCTTTTGCTGCATTCTTAGAATAAAATCTGCTATTTAGATTTAGATCTTGTTTTGTTATTTAGATTGCTTTTGATGGTTAAAGTAGCTTTTCATGTTCAGATCTAGTTGGTAGGATAATAATAGAAAAAAAGCTCCAAAAAAGGGTCAACAAACACTTTTGATTTCACCTCTTCCTTATTGGATCAAGTGCTGGAATTGAAGTAGCTGTGCTGTCCCAAACAAAAACGCTATTGTTTTCATTTGCAGAAATTGGTTATGTGTTCAGATCTCTGAAATGGTTCATTGCATGATTGATGTACATGGTTTTCTTTCCAAATAAAGCTGTTGTTCATTCATTTTATTGACAGTTATATTAGATTAGCTAGGACTTTGATTATTTGCAAGACTTTGTTGATTCGGTTAAATGTACACTGTGCAGGGCATCTCTACCACTCTCTCATCTGCCTAAGCTTCATCAGAGCCATCTGTTCCATCTCCTAGCTAGGTTCCTCATCTCACACCCGTCCTTTTGCCCATGTAACCCTACCTTCCTTCTCCATCATTGTTTTAGCCTTCTTTAAGCCAAGCCAGCCTTCTACACCCTCTCACCACTCCATCCACTAGTCCCTGGGTCACTCCAGGCCCCTATCCTACCTCCATATCCATTCATGAATCTTCCCTCACTCACCCATCCTCCAAAATCCAATTTTTAAACATCCTGTAGAAATTTCTGAACATCCTGTAGAAATTCCTGCAACATCCTGTAGAAATTCCTGAAACATCCTGTAGAACCCCTGCAGACTTCCTGTAGAAGCTCACAAATGAGGTTTCTTGATAGCCAAACTTTCTGAAACTCTATGTAAGGGTGTTAGGGACTCCTTATCCCCTCTCTGAACCTTCCCGACCTCTTCCAAGCATTTCTCCTCCTTGATCCACCCCTGCACAGTCAAAGAACAGTGAAAGCATATGCATGATGAAACTGACGACTTAATCAAAAATACAAAAATATGTTTTCTTCAGATAGAGGTAGTCTAGACACATGTATTTTACCTTCATAGAAGTAATGGCATCTCTTTTAGTAGTTTGCATTCTCTCCTTTGCATCAGCAGGACTATCTGGTAGAATTAGGGTTTGCTAGGGTTTGCGTTTTCCTTCAGTTTTTCAATCTCTTTTCCAAACAGATTAGCTTCCTTCGAGTTAGCTTTCATCCATCAGTTAAAAAGCTTCTTCTGAGAGCTCATAGAAGTTGGCTTAATCTCCTAGTGGACTTGTGCTAGCTGACCAAGTGACAACTGTGGCAAGAGCTAGTACTTGTGCATACAGCACCGTCGCTTCCAAGTTTGTTACGAACTATCAGGTTGATAAAATTAAAGAAGGGAGTTCCAGGAGTTGCAGCATTATTGCTGCAATACTGGGGCCCACCATCACTCCGATATCCATGCCTCCAGTATGTTAAAAATGACGGCATCTATAGCTACAAAGGGGAGCTTTATCCACTGTTTAGTCGGATCCTTGTGCACTTTGATATAAATGTTGTGGATGTCTGCTTTGAATTTCGTAAAACTCTGCATGTTTTTGTAGACAGTGGGTGAAAACCATGGCTTTTGGTTAATCTCCATTCTGAGGTTCATCTCCATGAAAACCTAGAATATTTTACTATGGCAGATCCTCTTGGCATCCTTTGTGGCCCAGAGTGAAGCATACTTCGCGGCCTCTGGCAGGTCCCTGTCAATTATGGGGAATTGACTATCCTCTGGTAATTCCCCTGCCATGAGCACTATGGACAAGAGAAGCCATGATTAGTGGAACGTTTTGACCGTTTACTAAGCTTCATGACAATTCTCTAAAAACTCCTTGCAGAGGAACTCAGACCAGTTAAACTGGACCCCCTTTGCACACTGCTCAGCTAGTGCTACCACCGGCACAGGTACTTCGTCTGCGCAACACATGCGCATAACATTTCCTACCAGGATTTGGGTTGCCACACATACTTCTTTGTCCTTGATGCTGGAGATGGCGTAGCCCCTCTTCTTTTTTTCCATCTTGTAATTTTTCTTCATGGCCTCGACGATGGCCAAGTCACTACTCTTCCCCTCTAAGATGTCTGCAAGGTCCTCTCCTTTGTAAGGAAGCCGGGAGATATGGTGAATCAAGTCTATCGTGATGGGGATGGGCTCCTCCAGCCACAAACACCCATCATGCACCAGGTAGAGCAGCTTCCCGATGACGAAAATGGTTATTGGGACATGGTGGAAATGTGGCAGCCAGAGTAAGTTTAGTAGCCCATCCTTTTCCAATCCTTGCAACAAATTTCGCAGCTCTAGTTCTGTAATGCCCACTACGGTGTTCTCCTTGGGATTCATGAGGTGCCTGGTCTCAAAGTGAGGGAACTTCTCATGGTCAGCGAGTTCCCAATCTTCGAATTTTAGGCTCGGCACCTGTCCCATGTGTGTGCCCTAAAAAATAATGTTGTCTGGGAGGAGCGGGGTCTGGAGCAAGCTCTTGGTCTCGTCTAGGTCCTTGGGCACTTTAGCCTTTCCTTTTTTCAGGGGGACATAGGCAGGAAACTTTATCAGGGTGTCCGTAGGCTGAGTTTCCTCTTCCATGCCTTCATCATCGTCTTCGGCGATGATTAGGTACTCCAGGTCTTCCTCTTCTTCATCAGTCTCTATGGTGACGACTTTTCCTTTTTCCTCCACTAATAGCTTAGTGCGTAGCAAGTTCCATGGGGACACACATATGGGGATCATTGCTTGTTTGTCCTTCTTGGGTCTTGGCATGCATGGTGATTTCAGGATTTCTTCCACAATCTCAGCACCTTCCAGAGCATCCCCCACAGTCAGGGCCTGTGCAATCTCTTCGGTGGTAATTTCGGTTATGTCCATAATGTCTGCAGCTGATGCCATCTTGTTTGTCCAAGAATCTAGCACTCTCAAACATAGGGGCTCAATCGATGCTTGGATCACAACAATCAAGGCTCTGTTCAATGGCTCAGTTCAAAAATGACCAAGTGTTGTTTGTTGGGCAAGCCTTTGTATTTTATAGTGCTTTTTGAATTTGAATTCAACAATTCCCCCCAAATATGGTCCATAAATGCTCCCTTGGCAGCAGATTTTTCCAAATCTTGCCCATAAATCGTGTCTTAAGTGCATGCTGCCCGCTCCATTTGGTCTCAAGTCAAACAACTAATCATGAATAGTGACTTCAATGGTCACTTTGTAGTCAACCCGCGCTGCAGCACTACCCGCCATGCATGGTCACAGACCTTGTGACTTTTTGTTTCTGCATGCAGCTCCAACATTGCACAACTCTCGGGCAGAGTAGATTATAGTCTCGTGCTTCCGTTAAACTGCTTGGAACACTAAGACTGTACTTCTCTCGGCTAGTCAGGTGGTTGCACCATCCGAGTATGGTTTCCTCCTATCATCCACGATTCTCCTTGGGACATACCCAACTCTCTCCATTATTAGCAGCGTCGCGTACCTTATCATCTGCAGTGTGCCACCCTAGTTACTTTTCTTAGTGATATGCGGTCCAAGCCAAGGCATCAGACTAATCAATTTGTGACAATAGTCGCCAAATTTGTCAGTGTGATCATGTGCACCCTATCTTATCATCCTAGTCTTTTTATCGAGGAAATCTTCCCTTGTTTTGTCCTCTAGCTTCTTGACTTCTGCGTCCACCAGAGCACTTTTCGTTCTTAATCATATCCTTTCTTTTTCAAGTTCTTGGACCCTAGAGTTTCCCAGTTAGATTTCTTCTTCAAGGGTTCTCTGAACCGTCGTATCTAATAGTGCTAGTATGTGCAATCCAACATTTCCATGTATTATAGAATTTATAGTGGTTCCTTGATACTTGAGCCTTGTGGTGCCTGTGGGGTCAGGTGCTTCCACGCGGTCCTATAAGCCCATAGAACCGCTAGTACACGCAAGTCCTAGTCAGTCCACTTCATGTTGTGGACCTTGTTTAGTGGTTCGCATACTTGGTTAAAGGCTTCCATGTGGATATCCTTCTATGCACCTAGTCTTTCCATAATTCACAATCCCAGATGGAGGGGTCGGTCATGCCATTGTCCTGCCTGCACCTGCTTACTGATCGTGTCTCCTACCACGAGTACTGTGTGCATTTAGGCAAGTTTCTCACCATATGCTTGTATCCACCTAGAAAGGTGGGCGCGCGAGCCGTTTCATCCATATACTTGTATTTTAACCGCATCTGAGGCTTCCCAAATAGTAGGCGCATCATCCTTTGACAGTCGCGCTAATCCTCAAAACTCTTTTGGTGCATACCCCACCACCTTGCAGGCGTAGCGCCCAGTACCCATTTCACAACATTGAAACATTGTTGTTTTGGTACTTCTCTTTCAAATTTGTTTAGGAACTGCTCCACTTTACCTAACCCATCGTATGTAGGCATATCTCTTCTCTCTATTATTACACAATGTAGTGATCTCATCATCATGTTACAGTTGAGTGTGGTTACCTCGTGTAACTGGTTTTGCCATCATTTTATCTCTTTGTCAGAATATGATGTACAGGAGCTTTTGCACTACCATGAGATTCTGCCATCTGCGGTCGGATTTACCCACTCGTGTGTAGTTATCTTGTAGATGCAGTCTACATCATCATTGTTGTCATAGTCGCACACTGGTTCTACGCGATCCTTCCACAAGGTCTAAAGGTACCACTACGAGCAGTGAATTTTTCTCAAAACTCATCTTGCGCTTCTTTAGATTTATCACTCCATTCATGTCAGTGGCCCAATCTATTCCTAATAGCATGGGGTAGGAATTGATGTCATCAAAAATCTCTATCACTTTGAAATCTGCCAGTGCGCTTGCTCCTTCGATGTATACTATGATTCCCCACAATCTCCCGATAGTTAGGATCTTTCGCTAATTTGTCATTCACAATTGGATAGGAGACCATGACAGCATAGGTCTTCCCATGCACTCCCATGTTTTCTCTAGCAGGATGTTCGCATCCGATCCTAGGTCCAAAATCACTTGGTCCATCTCGTATTCCCCGATCTGCATGGTCAATGTCATCTCCCTTCCTATTTGCATCGTGTGCTTTCCGAGCTTCTAGACTACGTGTGGTTCTCCTGGCGCAATCCCACAACATCTAGTTATGATCTCTTGTAGCCCCTTTATAGCCTTGCTATCGCGTAACAGCTTCATGCATGTCTCCTAGAACATAGTGAGAATCGATGGGTCCATTTCTGGCTCTAGTATGTCTTTACTTCCTGAAGTGGAGGCATCAATGAAGCTCCTCTTGGCTTCCATGAAGGTCTCCTTAGCGCGCTCCAAATCAAATTCTGGTTCCTTCGTTGGAGCCTTGCGAACCCATGTACTTTCTTCAGTCTGTTTACCTTTGTCATCCCCTGTTGTAATACCAATCCAAAGCATGGTATTTACATTAGGGTCTTCCCTGCGTGGCTCAGACCTCATCATTTGTAGGTTCTAAGTTGGGGGAGGCTTGAGTGCTCCTTTATTGTGCAACCTCGCTATCACTCTAGGACAACCCTCCATCTCATAATCAAACTGCATACAATATAAGCATTATGGTCTCGTTGGATTTGTACAATTGCTAGCATAATGCCCCGACCCTTTGCAATTGTAACATATCAATTGTTCGCGACCTCTTCCTAGTCCCATTCCACCTTGGCCTCGTCTGCGCCCCTGAAATTCGGTTCACACCATTCCTGAATTTTGATCGAGGGTCCATGTCTTGGTCTAAACTATGTAGCTAGGAGTTCAATCGATCATCAGTTCATAACTTCTACAGGTGCACTAATCATGGCCTTCTAACCTGTAGAAATTACAGAACAACTGTTAGGAAGTCTGCATATAATTTTGTAATAGATGGCAGTTATCTGTAGCATGCTTTCCTCCTATCTGACAAATCGTGCACCATAACGCACATACCGCACTTGGTCCTACTTGTGCCTCTAGTCTTAGTGGCATTATCCCTCCTCCCGCAAGGTAATTTGCGAACACTAGGCAGTGGTCCTTCTCATGCCCCTGGCCCATGCATTTTACGCACCATACCTCTTTGCGCACTTCTAGGCAAGCCGTCCTATCTTGTTTCAAACTCTGCATCTAAAGGCACAAGTTTTTCAACTGCGCATGAATGTGCTGAACTCATAGGTTAGGATCTTGTATAGGAGTCTCGTGCACTCTCATCATGATCTCCAAAGCCTCAGCCTGAGTGGTTAGCCTATGTTGCGATAACGCATTCTGTAGATGTGGTGTTAACGATGCTACAAACCATTCACAATGTTACCTGTCTATTAATGTCATGTTTGCTTCGTGAATTGTGCACTTCAGTCTTTCATCCAACTCCCACGGGGTTTCACCTAGTATCATTGTGATTTCCTTGAATCCAATGATCGATTTTGCCTCCAATTTTTGCCTACTAAATTCTTTGTTTAGTGCATCTTGTATATCCACTATCCCCGCATTCGGATTGTCATTGGAATGCTTAATGTATCAAGTCAGCGCACGGTCCTGCAGAGCACTGACCAACGTTGCCTTCTTTATATTGTCATCTGCGACACCCTGTGCTTCCCATACAGCTTTTATCACGCACCAAAACTAGTCCAGATCTTCATTCCCTACTCCCTTGAACACTAGTAGCTTTATCGCACTAGCGATACTGCTTCATGGTGGTGGCGGAGGTGGTATGGGCGAAGTCGGGGGTGAAGATGATGAAACTGGTGGTGGTGTGGGTGGGGGTGGTATGCATGTAATTCTCTGCCTTATTAGATTTATCGCACTTCTTGCGAGACCTTCAGGAGCTCTTCTTCGCCTCCTCACAGAGGTGAAATCAAGGGGATATCCTCTAGTTCTATGCTACCTTCTTTTCTATAGTTTCTCCCACTTCACATAGCCCCAAACATCAATTTATTCGCATAACCCTCTTTTCACACAGTAGCATTTTAATCCAAGTGTTCAAAGATTTAATGTACTTACCTCACAGTCCCATGAGGAATCATTGTTTTGCCTCGCTATAGCTGACTGAAGTATCTACCGTGAATTTGGTAATGAATCCTCCTATGATTCGATCGAGCCAGTGATCGACAAGGCACACGATCTGGTCTTCCAATGTTTGTAATCTGCCTCCAATTCTAGAATCCACACAATAGGCTTGTCGAGTTTATACCTTCCTTGGCTATCTGCTAGCTTCGTGATCCACTCGTACAACTTAGTAGGGAAGGATGTAAATAAAATTTCATGGAGCTCCGTATACAAGTAGCAATCTAACCACTCTTCCTTTGATAATCATAGATTCTTGTTTTCCTGCGCCGCAAACTCGTCAATCTTTCTGTCCAACCACTCTTCAATTCCTTTCTTTGTCAGATCCCAGTGACATGACATCAAACATCTCTGTGCAGATCTCGATCCCAACAACGGAACCATTTCTTGGCTTCTTGGGGCCTAACCCCGGTTCAAAGTTAATTAGCAAAACAAATCCTTGTACTACTGGCCCTTTCAACAACAGTCCGCGAAGCGCGAACGAAGGTATCAACCGAAGTACTATGGGAGGGTGCTAGAACCAGGTTTCCGCACCCTAGAGATTTCTGATGAGTTCAACTGGTCCTTTGTTTGTTCCTGCACGTAGGTGGCTTCGTGCACCTTCCATTCCTTGTGACCTGATACCCTGCGTTCGCGCAACCCTAACTAGGGGTTGTGCCCCACTTTGCACTATTACTGAGATCTTATTTAACTTCCAATGTTATTTAAGCACCTTCACTTACTTAAATGTCTTAAGTTATACTTAACAATAAAAAACATTCATACAGGTTCGTGCAGTAAATAAATAGTATATTTGCAAATTATATCCAATCATGAATTAAACCAGGAAAAGATACACAGAATTATAGAAAAATTTCTCTTTATTGATTCTCCAATGATTACAGACTCGAATTTCCCTGCACACTGAGCTACAAAGCCTTCTCCTAATCTACGATCCATAGACACACTTTACACTTCGACTCAATATATTAGACTTATCATCCTTCTATTCTCTTCATTTCTTCCTTCTTTTCTACACTTAGAGCCTTGCTCTATTTATAAAATTCCATGGTCTGTGGACCATGGGTTGGTCTATCCAGCCGAAATTACATTACAAAACTAGGGCGGATAACCCTGTGGCTCTATCATAATTTCACGCCCCGCGCCCGCAATTCACTGAGCTTTTACAACAAGATTTGATCAAAACTTGGGCTTTAAGCCCCAAAACTTGCCTTGGGGGGGATTCCAAGCCCAACACTTCCATACAAGGAAAATAGGATCTTCAGACTATCACTGTGACTCAACTTCATGGAATCCTAACTACCTTTGAAATGAGAAAAGGAGGTCCATCAAATATGAGAGAAGATGCATTTAAATCATCAATGAAGGGAAGAGAAAAGGAAGAGCACAATGAATTAGGACACATTTCAGAAGAAGAAGATGAGGTAAATTTTATCAAGAAGCTTCAAAGGGGTTCTAGAAGATTCAGAGGTAAGCTACCTTTCAAATGCTTTTCTTGTGGTAGAGTCGATCACTATGCTGCCAAATGTCCTCATAAAGATAAATATGAAAAAGGGAAGGAATATGCAAAAGGCAATAGAAAATAGGTTGTGAATAGAAGGAGTTACTATACACATGAAGATAGTGATGGTTTATCTAATAGTGATGAAGGTGAAACTAAACACGATTATAGACAACTCATGGCTTATGACAATGGTGATTTTCTAGATGCATTAGAAGAGGAAGACTTTCCTGAATAAATCACTAAACTCAAAATCTATGTAGAAGAAAAGAATATGATCACAGATACTTTGACACACCAACTTGCTAAAAGATAAAAACACAATGAAAATCTAGAATGTGAAATTGTAGGTCTAAGAAAATATCTTGAGAAAACAAAATATATTAATCTTAAATTTGCTAAAGGATCAGAAACTTTAAATGAAATCATTAATGTTCAATGCTCTCCTCTGATAAATATAGGTCTTGGATATACTGAAGATTAATCTCAATCACAAAAGTTGTCAACCTCCACCAAAAGCTATCTTGATGCAGCAAAGACCAGTGAACAATATGTCAATCGTCAACAAAAGTCTAAAATTATTTATCAGGCAAATCATACTCAATTTAATCCAAGGATTAATATCAGTAGAAGCCACAATCAACAGGTAAACAATACCAAATGATACTATGACCGCAGAAATTTCTTTAATGGGCAATGTTTTCATGTCATAACTTTGGGCACAAGGCTGCTCAATGTGTTGTTGACAAAACCATCATGACTAGAGAAGAACAAAATCAAAGGAGTGTGATAAGAATCAAGAAAAAGTTCCTATAATAATTTTTCTCCTCTTGAAAATGAAATAGAATGTTCGATTTGTAACAACTTTGGTCATGAAGAATATGAATGCAGGAGAAAATTTTTGCCAACACTTCAAAAGGAGCAAACACCATTAAATCCCAAGATATGGAGAAGAAAGGAATCTCAATTAGAAAGATGTGGCATAGCTCTGTATGCAGAAGGACAAGAAAATCAGTGGTACATTGACAGCAGATGCTCCAAACACATGACAGGTGATAATGAGAAACTGAATTCATATAATGCTTTAGGAAAAGAAAAGAATGTCTCATTTGGAAATGACACACCTACTGTGCTTAAAGGTAAAGGTTCTGTTTTCTTCAAAGAAAATGTTAAAGCTGGAAATGTTATGTATGTAGATGGTTTAAAGCATAATTGATTGAGTGTCAGTCAAATGTGTGATCAAAGAAATGAAGTGGTATTTCGATCAAACGGATGTGTGGTTCACGAGCTTGATACAGGAAAGACCGTGATCAAGGGGACAAGAACTCCAAACAACTTATATATACTTAAAGAAGGAAAACAACAATGTTATCTAAGCAAAATAGATGAAATCTGGCTATGGCACAGAACATTGGAACATCTAAGCTTTTCTCAAATAAGAAAAGCATGCTACCTCAAGGTAGTTCGTGATCTTCCAAATATCAACATCCTAGAAAATACCATATGCAAACCATGTCAAATCAGTAAGAAAACCAGATTTAACTTCATTGAAAAAGAAGGGTTAACAAGTAAACCTCTTGAACTCATCCATACTGATTTATGTGGACCAACAAGGAAAAAGTCACCTCATGGAGAATAATACTTTATTTTATTTATTGATGATTTTTCTAGGATGTGTTGGATAGGTCTACTAAAGCACAAAGATGAAGCATTTGAAAATTTTAAAGCCTTCAAAGATTTAGTTGAAAATGAATCATATCAAAAAATCAAATGTCTCAGATCTAATCGAGGGGGAGAATTCATATAAGATTACTTCTTTGACTTTTGTGAACAACATGGAATAAAAAGGAAATTCTCCATCACAAGAACTCCTCAACAAAATGGTGTGGTAGAAAGGATGAACATAACAGTTCAAAAAATGGGTCTAGCTATGCTTGATGAATCTGGAACTCCTACAACCTTATGGGGTGAAGTTGCATTTGCTGCCATAATTATTCTCAAGAAAGCGAATGTTCGGGTAAATAGCAATCAAAATCCATATGAACTTTGGTATGGTAAGCCTCCTACTATAAAACACTTTAGAGTTTTTGGAAGAAAATGTTTTATCAAAAGGACTGATGAATAACTTGGTAAGTTCAAAACCAAAGTAGACGAAGGAATTCTTCTTGGTTATTCATCCAGAAGTCAAGGATACAAATGTTATAATAAAAGACTCCAAAAAATTGTTGAAAGCATTGATGTTGTAATTGATGAAGCATGCATAAATCTGGAACAAATGAAATCAACAGAGGAGTATGACAGTGAGGAAGTTGGGGAATGATTTCCTGCATCAAATCAAAATGATATAGAAGAAACCAATGAAGCACCAAAAGAAGATACAATAGACAGGGAAAAGGCTCCATCCAAGTATGTTTAGAATAATCATACAGAATCTCAAATTCTAGGAGAAAAGGGCGTTGGTGTACAGACAAGAAGAACTCTTATAGGGACCTCAAGCTATCTAGCATTACTATCTTCCACAGAACCTTAGAATGTAAATGAAACCTGCAAAGATGAATGTTGGGTCAAGCCATGGATGAAGAACTTGACCAAATTGAAAAGAATGACACTTGGGAGTTAGTTCCTAGACCTCATGATAAAGATTTTATAGGAAAAAAATGGCTATTTAAGAACAAGTTGAATGAAAATGGAAAACTTATTAGAAACAAGGCCAAACTTGTTTGTAAAGGGTATGCTCAACAAGAAGGTATAGGTTTTGAAGAAACTTTTGCACCTGTTGCCTGACTTGAAGCCATAAGGATGTTTCTTGCTCTTTCTAGTTTTTGAAAATTCAAAGTATATTAAATGGATGTAAAATCAACCTTCCTTAATGGAGACATAGAAGAATAAGTTTATATTGAACAACCAGAAGGATTCATTCTTTTAAATGATGCAAAACTCATATGCAAGCTTAAAAAGGCTCTCTATGGTCTGAAACGGGCTCCAAGGGCTTGGTATTACCACCTTGACAAATATCTACAACAATAACGTTTCATAAAATGTTTTGCTAATAGAAATTTATACACAAAGGTTGAAAATGATAAACTACTAATTATTGTTGCTTTTGTTGATGATATCATATTTGGTAGCAATGAAGAATACATTAGTCAGAATTTTGCTTCAGTAATGTAGTAAGAATTTTGGTCTACAAGTACAGCAAACCAAAGATGGTATCTTTCTTTCGCAAACCAAATATCTCAAGAAGATCTTCAAGAAGTAAGGAATGGAAGATTCTAAACTAATATGTACTCAAATGGTAACATGATGTAGTCTTAGTTCTAATGATGAATCACCGACAGTAAACCAACCAACTTACAGATGTATGATTGGGATTTTTCTTTATCTAAAAAGTACTAGACCTGGTATCATGCATGCAGTAGGAATTTTTGGAAGGTTCCAAGCAAATCAAAAGGAATCACATCTCCAGGTAGTCAAAAGGATTCTCAAATATCTTCAAGGAACTGGAGACTTTGGACTATGGTATCCTAAAGATACAGACCTTACTCTTCATGCATATACAGATGAAGATTGGGCAGGAAATGTTGATGATCGAAAGAGAACTAGTGGAGATGAATTCTATCTGGGTTCTCAGTTAGTGTCATGGTTCAACAAGAGAGAAAGTTTGATTGCCTTATCTATACCTGAAGCAGAATATGTGGTTACTACATCTTGCTGCACAAAAATAATTTGGATGATGCAAACATTGAAAGAAATTCTGATCACATGTACTCCACCCATCTCCATTCTATGTGATAATACAAGTGCCATCAATATTTCAAAAAGTCTAGTCATGCACTACAAGACCAAGAGCATACCCATTAAATACCATTTTCTACGAGAACAAGTGCTTGAACAAAAGGTTAAATTGGAGTATGTTCCCTCCAAAGAACAAGTTGTTCATATATTCACTAAACCACTTCCCAGAGAAACATTTGAATATCTCAGACAAAAGTTGGGAATCGTTGCTACATCATCCTGCTCTTAAATCTAGTTTTCAGAGGAAGGTTATTATACGTGGGTTTCATGAAGTATAGTTGCATATACACGTGGGTTTTTGTGGCGGAAGGAGCATATGTGTTTTTCTAAAAGAAAAACAGTGGGTCAGACTCGAATATGGGTGCTCTGTTTGATACTAATGATTACTTTCTAACGATATGCTTTGTTCATTGATTTTTATCTGATTCACAAAGTTACCTTGATGCATGACTTGTTGACAATGCACATGTAGCACAGGTTTAGGGGGAGCATTAGCCTTCACACACATTCTGCATTGTTTGCATTTTGCTTGTTGAATTCAGCTATGATTTGTTGTTTAAGTCATAGGGTGTGATATGAATTCTTTTTTCATAGTCTATATTTGAATGAGTCTTATTGGATAAATGATGTAATTTGTATCCCCACTTTGCATGGGATGGATGATGTAATATTTGTTGTACTTATGTCATGTATAAACAATTGGTATATCCCCACTTGGTTGGGTGGATGAGTCAAATGTGGTGTATCCCCATTTGGTTGGGTGATTGATGTATGTATGAGTCATTGGTCATAAGGAGGTCATACTCACTTATTTGAGTTATAGAGTCATGTTATTCTTTTGAAACATATATTTGTGTACTTGGCATGTACTCAGGGGGATCATGGACAACATGATTTATATCAAAGGGGGGGAATAACTTGGTCCACCCTTTGCCCTTGCTGTCAAAGGGGGAGAGTATTTTGCTGTTTTTAGTGTGCTTGATATCTCTAATAGTTTCTACAGCTTGCAGTAATCAACACCAATATAGTTTCCATCAAGTCCAAAGGGGGGATTGTTGGCATTATGATACAAGTGTTGTCCTTGATGGCAACTCATTCACAGGTCAGTTCAGTTTTGATGAAAGTCAACCCATAGTGTAACAGATCCATTCAGCTGTAACAAGGCATTGGTACAGAAGAACATGAAGATGGAACTAAAGTATACTAAGAAAAATGAAGAAGTTGAAGGTAAAGGATGGTGAAAAATAGTTTAATATGTATATGCATGTCCACTTAGTCAAAATAATGTATACACGTAGGTCTACATAACAAAAAGTGCGTATATGTATACACGCACTCTCGCAAGAAGAAAAGCACATATAGGTTGGAAAATAAAGGAATTTCAAGAGTATAGAATACCGAGGATCAATACCATGGTATTATCCCACAATATTGAGTGGAGTAATGACTATTTCATCCCACCCAAGAATACCACAGGTCCTAAGTGTTTTTGGTTTGAAGTATTGAGAAATGCCTAAAACTATATAAGGAGGAAAAGATCATATGGCCTTGTTGTGCAACTTAAAAGGGTTTCTAAGGAATACTTATATTTGAAGTATATTTATATTGTAGGGGCTATCTTGGTGATTTGAACTGAAATATTTTGTGCACCTTGAATTCAATGTTGGATTAGGATCATGAGATCTGAAATGACTGACCATTGAATGATTTGATATTGGTTGGGCAAAATCTAATTGTGTACACCTGTTTCATTCTTTGAATGTCATGATCTAGGTTTGTCTAAAGTTTGGAACAACAACAAAGTTATGATTTAACATATGCAGATATGTATGCTGGTTCACTTTGGTGAAGTTACGTATACACGATGGTTTGGCTCTTCCAAGTATCTTATGCAAAAGAAAAAGTATGTTGTTCAAATATGACTGATCTATTTTATTAGTACTGTTGTTTTATTGCTATTTGTCAATGAAGTCTTCTTAGATCTGAATGTAAAATTGAATGCATAAGGAGTTTGATATCTGATTGATTGATTGTATAAGTGAGAAGGGTGATCTCTGCTACTGCCTATGTAAGGCTCTGTAAATTGACAGTAGATGTTCAGTATATTGCTGGTTGGTACAAACTTGATTCAAAAGTTTTATGTTTTAGTAATTTTGAAGGTATATGCAGGTTTTATTAAAGGAAGTAGCATATGCACACAGGTTGGGTTCAATAAAGTAGATTATATATCCTGATGCATGATTTTTGAGGTTGCAGCTAGTTCTGAATGATGATGCAGGTTTCTGGGTTCAACAAAGTGATTTGATTGTTCCGGTTAACTGATTATTTGTTGATGCAGTTTGAGTTTAAAAGTTTCTGATGGGTCCAGTATGAAAATTTGATGAAACAAGGCTATCATGTGTATTTTTGTGTGCCAGGAGCATCCAGTCTGAAAATGTATGAAACATGGTCCCCGGAGGAAAAGAGAAGATCATAGACTTCTATAGGCCGGTGCCTACATACTAATAAACACATTGGCTTGTAAAAGAGCTAGGGGGTTGTAGCTCCCTTCCACTAGAAGATGGAAAATGATAGAATGTTGTAGCCTTCTGCAGGTGGGTGCTTATGTACTAGTATGAGTCTGCACCAGTACGAAATTGTAAACAATTTTTCTTATTATTAAAAGAAGACAGAGATGACATCAACAAGGGGTTTTCACCCACATTGGATTTCCACCTTAAATCTTGGTGTTCATGTGTGCTTCTTATGTGTGATGGTTTATTATGTTTTTACTACATTGTTTAATAAGTTACTGATGCACTAGTTATAGATCATCACATGATAAATTAACTAAATCACAAGTTCTCTGGGTATACGCTACTTTCACTAATCACAGTAGCGTGTACACACTAGCTCACTTCACAGAAGTAGTGTATACAAATCTGTTTGGGAAATGAAAAATTATTGATCTGATAATAATGATTCACCCCCCCTCTCAGTATGATTTCCAACACAAAGATCATGAACATAATATATCTTAGTCCATCAATTCAAAGCATACAGATTTAATACATTGGAAAAACTACTAAGCCAAGGTCAACAAGGTGATCTTGAGAAACAATATTATTGTTACACTTCTATCATCATGGTTATCATGTTTTTCATAAGCATTAAAAATAACATCAAGTCACCATATCAAAAATAATGTATCGATCTTTCTTCATAAGATCTAGAAATTCATCATGTAAGATACTTTTCCAAGTACACAAATATTAAAAAAAATCAATGTTTGTAAGTAGGTTTACCATGACTTAATATATTGTAATATACTTTTCCAATACCAGTTGCACCATCCCATCATAAGTACCATGAATCAAACTTACTTTCATGTTCAATATGAGTCATTCATGAAGGTGATATTTACATCATACCTTAGGGCTTACCTTGCCATCCAATATTTGTAGCGGAAACATAACATTGAAACAAGGCATCATATATAGCTTGTAGTATTCAGATACCTGTGCACCTTGAGATTGAAAACTTGGATCAATTTGTCAACTTTTAATCAAGTGCCTCTTCTCCTCTTCCAACACTAACTCCTCTCTTCCTACACTATCCATTTTTTCTTGCACCTTATATGATCCTCAAGAAGGATCCACTTATCACAACTTATCAGGAGGTTAGAAGTATCCAAATACACAAATACACAAGCAGGAAGTATAAGTAATAATCAAAGAAGTAAACTCAAACAAGAATATAATACAAAGAGGTATCACAAATCTAAAAGGCAATTATATTTTAACGAAAGGAGATCAACTCCCTCTTGAACCAACCTTCAAGAGTCATGATTATCCATTAACCATATAACATTGTTTCCTTCAATATATTAATCAACTTCATCAATAACCAAGGCCTAATTGAGACTATCCCATCTAGGGCTACATCAAATCTGTCACAAGTGATAGAATATATTCACACTCATCATGCTAGCATTTCTAGATTGCATATCTCAAATCTTTGTCATAATCTAGGGTGTCTTCCAAACCCTAACCTCATAATATCCATGAAGCCCTAAAAATCAAATTGCCTAGGGTTTCCTTGAAACCCTAGTATTCTTTTCGGTCTCTACAATATTCTTGAGCTTCCATCAAAGGTCCCTTCATAGGGTTGATCTTCAATGACTTTTCTTCATCCTAGCTCTTATGCCGTGTTAATTTTTCATAGGGCTATATTGTTCTTTTCTTTGATAATTGCATTTCATTATTTCCATATTAAATTCACCCCACAACATCATAACATTATTCATATTTACATCATTATTTAACAACATAAGAAACTGTATAGAAATAAAATATCATCATCAATGCAACGTAACATAAAGGAACAAATAGAAGAAAATAATTCACACATAGAGACACCAAGATTGGTTAGATATCGGGGGAAAACCCACCATGGGGAAATCCTTTGAAATTATTGTTCTTATTAGATTATCATTGAACGATTTAGAAAAAGAGAGTACAATGATCCATATCTTCATTCATAAACCTATCCAGCAAAATCAACTAAACAATATCATGATATGAACCCAACAATTCCAATAATCAAAACCTTGATTTAGAAGCCTATGATCAATGGTTACTATCTATGGTCAACTGCAAAAACTTATGGTCAATGATTGAAATATATAGTCAATTGATAAGACCAAACCCTATGTCCCAATCGCATGCAGAAAATGATGTGTGTGTAGCTAAAACCCTCCAATCACACACATGAGCCTGCGTACCTACAGTTGTGATTGAAAATGGCCTATGTCATGCCTGAAGTGAAAAACCAAAACCCTAGCACACGTTTGATTTTTGGACCCTATAATCTCAGACCTGTGCGAGCGAACTTTGACCAACTATCTTAGATGTGTGCGAGCCAAATCAAAGAAAGAAGAGTAGCAGAATGCTTCATAATTATGTCAAAATGAGGGTCACTTGACTTATATTTATAACCATCCATAGGTGTCCAATTTATCTTTTGAGATGACCTTATCAAATATACACATGTGGAGCTTAATTCAAAAATACACTTTCCTTGTCCAAATTGAGTGCTTTAATAGTCAAAATTGGTCCTTTAGAAAAGAGGAATCTCGTTCCATAGTTGGAACTTGTCACTAAGTTTTCAAATTAACACATGCAAGGGTCGGAACCTTGGTGGGTCCTAGGCCAAAGTGGCAGTTGGTGTGGAATTAAGCGTGATGTGGCATTGAGGATGAATGTCACATGGTAGGTTGCATTAGCCTTTTTGGTGTGGAAAATGGCCCTAACATGAGTGACACATGGTTCTCTCAAAGGAGGCCTAGTGGATGAGATTACATAAGAATGACATCATCTCAGGTGGCACCATCTCAGTGTCTCAACATGAGTGAAAAAGGTGTGCTGGAAAGTTGGGAGAAATTTGTGTCCCGAGAGGCAAATATTCCTATAGGTTCACGAGTGGGAAATTCCATCTCACCTCAGGAGTTTTTCAATGGACCTTGTAATGTGTCGAGGGTGCACAACAGGGAGTGAGGGACAAGATGGGAAATCCTCTCATTGATTAAGGATCATGGATTTTCATCTTGCCTTGGAATTTTTGTAATTCGACTTGTAATGTGCCAAGGAGTTTGGATGAGGGATGAGATTTATTAAAGCAGAAGTTTGATGAATTGTAGTATTTCAAGAGTGTAAACATGTTAAATAAGGGATCCCCATTAGTCTATGTACTTTGTGGGGTTACCCGCCCTTCATTCTATTGATTTGGTATGTTTGAAGGTTAGTTGCTTGTTCTCTAACATGGACCCACAAGTATAACTACAGTTAATGGACCCCACACCCTATGACATTAGCTGGTGGGTGGTCCTCATTTGATATCAATTGTCAATCTATGTGGTTGATGAAGGTCGAGGATTGGCTGAGGGAACATGTGGATATATATTATATAAATATATATGTAAATAATTAAATGGGCCACTTATCTCTCTCTCTCTCTCTCTGAGAGAGAGAGAGAGATGCCAAGGGGTAGACTGATGGCTAATAGCTAGTGAGGTGGCATATGCCACATACGAATGCCATAGTGGTCTGTACAAATAATAATATGACATGGACGAGTTAGGAGGAAGACATGGTATGCCAAGGAGTGTCATGTGGGAACCACGTGGGTGCCATGTGGCATAGCTTGATGACATGGCAAGAGGTTATT
Organism: Pinus tabuliformis; assembly: GCA_031772625.1. Classification (NCBI taxonomy): domain Eukaryota; kingdom Viridiplantae; phylum Streptophyta; class Pinopsida; order Pinales; family Pinaceae; genus Pinus; species Pinus tabuliformis. The sequence goes on along the minus strand of CM062807.1, from coordinate 494,608,126 downwards.
GGTTGAAATTTTAAATGCCCATAATTTTGATCCAGGAGTTCGATTGAGGAAAAATTTATATCATTGAAAATCTATCATTGAGCCGGACATAGTGGGGGTGTTTATTTTAAGTTTCAAGGAGTGTCAAAAATGATAAAATTTTAAGACCCCATTTTCATGAAAGGACTATGGAGGTATGGTCAAGGATAATAACACATTTTTCTTCCCTTAGTATTGGATATGGAGTGGATGGGGGTATGTTACAATGTGAAATTAGAGAGAGGTTCAACACTAGGCCTTTGGGCATAAATATTGGAGTATTTTCTTGGAATAATGTCAGAGTATAAGGTTCACTGCCTAGACTTCTAGAGATGAGTCAAGCTCGATCATAAAGTGTAATAGATCTATGTGAATGTGAATGTGGTTGTGTGATACATGTAGAATTTGTTTGTGGATTTCATTTTTATTGTAATGATGTTTATAACATGCTATTTTTATCGATTCATTTATATTTCATGTGTTTTCTATATTGAAACTTGAAGTTTTTGACAAAATATTGATGTCACCTTGGATGATTATCATTTATTTCAGTGTTGCAAGACTTCTTGCATGGTTGTGTGTATGATTATTTGTAGTGTACAAATTTTTTTGGTTAAATGGTGTGCCTTTACATACCTGGAAAGAAATGTACATGCAAATGTTATATATGATATAAGGGATTTGGGGAATCCTCGTGTTGATTGTATCTAGATGGCATTGCTTGATTCTATTAAATTCATGTATGTTGATTGGGATGTGGGAATCCTATAATTTATGTGTTGTATGTTCCAAATAGCCTAAGTGGATTGAATGATGATTCTTTCTATATGATAATTTTGTTATCATGGTATTCCTTATGGTTGTTTGTATTCAATGGTCAATTCTTTCCTTGCTCTTGGAATGGTGTGTAGCATATGGGAAGGTTGGTTAAATCCTGTAATGGTTGTTAATCCAATACATAGCTAAAACATCTACGTTCACCACTTGAACTGGATGGGTTCAAAGGAAAGGGTTTTGTGTTATACATTTGTGGACTAAATATTTTGTCACCCTATTATAGAGTAATGTGTTTTCTGATGATTGCAAATCGATGTCGGTGGTACCACCATGTGTGATGGTTGTGTGTTAATTGTAGATTGTATTGCATGCATATAGATGATCATTTTATAGTTGTGAAATGAATGATGACATATTCTAATATGTTAGATTGTTCTAACCCATCCTTTAATATTGCAGATGTCATGGTGCTAGTCTCAGTAAGGACGTTGATTTTAATTGGTAATGCTATTATTTGTCAAGGGATTGATATTTAGTTAATGATATCGATCTTGGCAAAGAAGCTAAATTTCATTACTATTGATAGACCTTATTGAAAGAAGGATGATTTTTAATTAACAATGTTGGTCTTGATAAAAATGTTGGTTTCAATTTTATAATGTTGTGATTATATATGTATGTGTATTCCTATTTTTGTGAACACGTGACTGCCATGGAAATTTATATGTTATTACAATTATAGGAAACATGCCTGGCACTAGCATGGCAAGGTAATGACTAAAAGTGTTTATTCATTATAACTAATAGTTGAGTGGGTTTATGACAACACATAAGAAGATTTAGCTTTGGAGAAAGGGAAAGGCATGGCTAATAGAATCCTATAGGGATTGGAGATATGAACCTCCCATGATAGAGAAAAAACCTTTAGGAGCATGAAAGGATGAAGTAGAGAGCTACAAGGTAGAAAATTGAAGACTCAAGAGGAAAAAAGAGTAGGCAAGACTAAGAAAAATGTTTATATGGAACATTTCATGTGTACAAGGGTTGTTGCAACATGTATCAACCTCTCCAGATTTGGAAAAAAGCCATGCCGATAAGGCTAGAAAGAGGCCTCCTATTGATGAAAAGGAAAATAAGTCTTTTTCTTGTTTGCATTGTGGTGGGATAAATTGAAGAGAGAATTTCCTAACAAATAGTAAAAGAAGGAGAGTAGTTCATGTGAGCCTCAGGCACATGAGACAATAGCATGTAATGCCAGAGGATAGGAGGGAGCACCCCCTCAAGCTCCCTGATGTGTGTGTGTGTGTGTGGAAGGTGTTGAGAAATCTAGGGCAGAGAGATGAGGAGATCTAGCAGTGATAACTTACTTGTGAATACTTTTTACTTTTTTCTTAATTAGGTTATTCTTTTTCTTGAAAATTATTATGTGTTCTTATTCATCAAATAAATACCATATCATAAAGAACAATGAGACAAAGGCCACATAATGTAGGCTATCAGCTAGGGCCAAAACCTCTCCATTATTGAGAGGAAAACCCATTGAATTCTTCTTCTTATAGAATATTCAATTGGTGAATTCCAAGACCTAGACCCTTGAACAAGAACCTTTGTAAGACCTAGTCACCTTGCTACATGTTCTTCTCCAACGTCTTGCTTTCTCTTCTACAATACTAGTTTGAAATTTTAGATTCCTTTGACTACAACTCTCGACCTTTTGCAATGGACTGTACTTCTCACACATTTGGAAGAGTTAGGGTTAATTTTTTCCCTTCCTTCCTTTGCTTGACTAGAGAAGGTTTCCTTGTGAACTTGAATTGAAAGATATATAATTTCCTTTACTTGATTTAGATTTCTAGAAGTCTACACTACAATTTTTCCATTACAGGTAGATTTCCTAATACTTACTCGCATGTTTGAGTAGAATTACTGCAAAAAAATGTTCTCTTACTTCGATCTTAATCTTATCTTCTTTTCTTAGACGTGAGGCTTATTCTTTGTCCTTTTTATCAAAATTCTTATGTGATGTCTATTACTTCCTTAAATGAGGCTGAGTGCCCTATATATGGGGTTCTTCCTCCTGCTTGTAGGTCGACTTGACTTGATCCTAGGCTGACATGTCATCTTGGTGTAGGCTTACTACTTCATTTGAAGGCCCATTTTCTTGTAGCACTTGGACATGGTCTTGGAGGGTATTTTAACTCTTACAAGGACCCAAATAAATATGTAACATGCCCAAGAAGGGTCTCTCATACATGACAAAGACTCAATTGACTTTATGACTTAATGAACACTCCTAAAAGCTCACAATGGGATCTTGATCTACAAAAATAAAATTCCTTGAGCATGAAACTCATGACTCAAGCATAACATAATTTTTTTTCTTCTTCTTTACATTAATTACATAGAATCATGATTACACATGTCATTATGAATACCAAACTTAGTTACATATTTCAACATTCCCTCTTAACTAGGGTGGTATTCATAATTCATACAAGGTACTTGGACATTCTCAATCTGAATAATTCTCATAAGAAGCGTCAAATTGGTAACACTTCTGTTTAGAATCATATCATAAAACATTGTCACATAACAAGGCCTTAAATAACCGCTCTATCTCTCCACAAGATCAGAGCACAATGCTGGTGAGATCAATGATTTATAAACACCCTCATCATTGTCTCTCTCGGAACATACCCCACCCGGGTTCTTTCAGAGTATGTTCCACCAAGACTATTCTTATCTTGGATTCCCGGTCCTCAAAGAATATTAGTCCTCTATTACTACTCTTATCTTGGATTCCCTATCGCATCCTCGAATAGTATCGGATGTCATATGCTTACCCAATCCTCCATTCTATCTTCCCAAGTGAAGACAAGAATGATGTGTCTATCTCTCCCTCTTAAATAGAGGGATATACCCATTACAATGAAGGAATGTACCCATTCCTATAAAAGGAATGTACCCAATTTCTCTCTTAATTAGGGACTTTTCCAAGCTCCCTCTTGACTAGAGATTTTCTTCCAGCAACTCTTTAGGTGGATATCATGGGACAAACAACTTCTTGTAGGAGTCCTTCATTCGATGTCATGAGTTTCTTCTTTGATATGGGGACTACATATTTTTGGGACTTCTTGTAGGGCATAGACCATCCATCACTTTCATTCGTGAATCACATCAGTCATGTCATCCTTTATTTTATTGGGAAGTGATCCATTAGTCCATATATGGCCTTTCCTTCATACCTTGCTACCATCTTCGCATCATGTTTCCTTCAGGATCTTTCACCCTATCATATGAGTATCAATTGTATATGACATCTACAACTATTCCCTTGACATCCGTACATTATCCCATCCTGATATCATTAAAAAATAGAAAATGAACATTAACTCAAGATTACCTTTGTGATGGTCTTTCATCATGACATATGCTTTTTTGCATCAACATCTTTCATACATATTGACACATCTCCAAAAATATATATAATGTAAAGGGTATATTTCTTTACCATACTTTATCAGGATCTTCATATCTTTCCCATGGTTATATCATAGTCAAATATTTGTCCTTGGATGTTGATTTCCCTCTCCATAGTTGTATTTTTCATGATCTCTTCCTTTTATTTCTTCCCAAAAATTTCGAATCATAGTTTCTTCAACATTGTCAACCACCTCATATTTCATATAAGGACATATTATGTTGATTTCATCTAGTCAATGTCTGAACCATGCCTTCATGCATCCTTCCAAATGAGAAGATCCTTTCATTTGATTATTCTCATGAGGTAAAGAATTTATCCTTCTACTTAAAACTATATGACATGACTCGATTTTATTAAACACAAGAATACATACCTCACATTATTTCTTTACGTCATCTAGACTTCCTTTGAAAACTTCCTTGCTTGAAAGAAATTCAATCACCTTGACATGCTTCACTTCTCTTGACATCATACAATAATTACATGAGTTCCATACAAGGTGGATTTCTCAGCGAGACACTTGCTTCTTCCAATAGGTGAACATTCCAATGAAGATTCCAACTAAGGATTTTGATCATCCTTATCTAGAAAATGCTCCTCTTGAATGATGTATGATGATATTTATACTATATGACTTTATTCTTTTTATAAATACTACTTATTCTTCTAATCAGGTTACCAAGGGCTACATCCTTGTATAGGTTACTGCCATAGATTTATATTAAATTATCTTTCATGCTTCTCGATGATGATGTCATGAGCTCTTGATTTTAATTGTATGCTTCTATGATGCCATGATGTATCCTATGATGTTTCTTAGTGATTTCTATCATGATATCTATACAACATAAAACTTGAAAATAGAAACTTGAAAAGAACTAGGTGAAGAAAACTATCTCAATCATAGTAGGGATATTTTATTTCCTCCTTCTTGGATTTCTTGTTTTTAGCTTCATCCACTTCTTTAGTGATATGGGCTTCTTCTCTTCCTCTTTTATTGTTGTCCTTCATGAGTTTAGGAAAATATCTCTAGTAGTGCCAATATTATTGACATCCATAACACTAAACCTTATCCATACTCTTCTTTCTTTTTTGAGGACCAAATTCCCCAAATTTCCCTTTTCTCTTTTCGATGGAAGCATATCCATGGGTTTACTCATTTGATCCTACATCAGATTTTGCCTTCAACCTATTTTCTTCAATTTTGCATAGAGATCATAGATCATTGAATGGAGTAGCTTCCTTCTTCCCATAGATGTTGGATGTGAAGTTTCCCCATTCCTCTGATACTGCATTGAGTACTATGGTAGTCATTTCCTTATCGGACATTATTTCTCCCAAATCTTGTAGTTCGTACCTTATTTCAAACACCCTCATAAAGCACAAGGCTATTACTTCTTCTTTTGATATTTTCATATTATATATTTCTTGTCTTAATGAGATTACTTCTCCTGCAGTGCTTATGTGAAACACTTCTACAAGTTTTTCATATATTACCTTTGATGTTTCTAGTTTAGATACATAGGGAATGAGGGATACTTAATGGGTTCTATGAGAATCCTTTGATCCCTTACTTCCCCTTTAATATACCTTTCAAGTGCTTGAGAATATTCCTTTGGAGGTTAACTGATTGCTCCCTTAACATGCTCCATGACCTCATTTTATATGAGGTTCAGATATGTCCTTTTCTTCCATGCAAGAAAATTTGAAGCCCCAACCAGTTTGTTACTTTCCTTGCAAAAAAACATTTTAACAGATTAGATGTAGACATAAATATACTTACTTGTGAAGATGCTCCTTCAACCTGTTTCCCTCTTCAATTTGATGATGATATAAATAACAGAAAAAGTCTTCTTGATAAAGATGGTTTTCTTCAAAAGTGATCCTTGACTCCAAAGAGAGGGAGATCACCTTGATTCCTTTGATGATGCCAAAAACTCCTTTCTTTTTCTTCCCTTGGACGAGTATACTTCAAGATGCTTTGATTTGATGATTTATTAAATTCAAGTAGAGTTAGGGTCTTTTGTGTTTTCCTTACTTGTGATGATTATTTGAGCGAGGATCCCATGAATGCTTTAACTGTGGACTTCTTCTTTGATCGATCTAAGGTTTTGAGACTTCCATCAAGATGATGATGTAGCCTTTGTCTTAAAAATTCCATAGGGATGAGATGATATTCTTGATTCTTTGAAGCCCTTGATATGCTTCTAGAACATCGATATTTGAGAGCTTGAGTGTCCCTTATTGAGTTTCCCTTCCTTGACTTGTTACCTTGGCTCTAATACTATGTTGAGAAATTTAGGGCAGAGAGATAATGAGATTTCTCTACCAATGATAACTTATTTGTGGAGACTTTTTACTTTTTATTAATTAGGTACTTATTTTTCTTGATTATTATTATGTGTTCTTATTCATAAAATAACTGCCATATGATAAAGAATAATGAGACAAAGGACACATGATATAGGCTATTATTTAGGGCCTAAACCTCTCCAATATTGAGAAGAAAATCCGTCGAATTCTTCTTCTTTTAGAATCTTCAATTGATTAATTCCAAGACCTAGACCCTTGAACAAGAACCTCTCCAAGACCTAGTCACCTTGATACAATTTCTTCTTCAACTTATTTCCTTCATTCCTACAATACTAGTATAAAATCTTCGATGCCCTTGGTTGCAAATCTCGACCTTTTGTAATGGATTGTACTTCTCACACGTGTGGAAGACTTAGGGCGAATTATGTCCCTTCCTTCCTTTTCTTGACTAGAGAAAGTCTCCTTGTGAACTTGGCTTGAAAGATAGATAAATTCCTTGACTTGATTTGGCTTTCTAGAGGTCTATACTTTATTTTTTCTCCTATAGGTACATTCCCTAATGCTTCCTCGCACGTGTGAGAAAAATAACCCTAAAACGGACCTGCTTTTCCTTTGATCTTGATCTTGTCTTATTCACTTGGATGTGAGGTTTCCTCGTTGTCCTTTGTATAAAAATTCTTGTGTCATGTTTGATACTTCCTTGAATGAGGCAGAGTGACTTAGATATAGGCTTCCTCCTCACACTTGTAGGACAACTTGACTTGATCCTAGGCCGACATGTCATCTTGGTGTAGGATTATGTCTTCATTTGAAGGTTGCATTTCTTGTAGCCCTTGGACTTGGTCTTGGAGGATATTTTGACTCTTAAAATGACTCAAATAAATATGTAACGTGAACAAGAAGGGTCTCTCACACATGAAAAATAATCAATTGACTTTATGACTTAATGACCAGTCCTAAAAGCTCATAATGGGAGCTTGATCTACAAAAATAAAATTTTGTAAGCATGGAACCCATGAATCAAGCATAGCATAACATTATTTTATTTCATTTCTTATTTACATTAATTACATAAAATCATGATTACGCATGTCATTATGAAGACCGAACCTAGTTACATATTTCAACACAAGGTCCCTCCATAACATATTTTGAGTGATGTTGAAATTTTGAGATTTCCATACATTGTGGTTAAAAAGGGACTCGTTTTGATTTTATATATATCCATTTATATATGGGTAGAGGAAATATTGAATACCATAACTCATGGACATTGAGTTATTGCAATTTTTCGAATATTTCATGTATTTGTGTTTCATGACTAGATTTATACTTATTTGTTGTTTTGATTGTTGATTTTGTACATGGCCATGTTACCTTGTTTGTGGTTTTGTATTATGCTGAATTTCCATAATATTGGGATATAGGATAGAATATTTAAATATATGACGCTACCAAACCAAGAATCTCAACAAAGCTACTTTTCACAACGAAATATAAAGAGTAGTAAATCACAAATGCACAAGTATAGACAATTGTCTACAAAATATTGTACAAATATGTACAACAACCCAATCTTCGTTATATCAAACCAAATGTAATAAAATTGTATAGGAATCCTGTAGAAGGGTTAATGACACTCAATTATCCACAAGTACAAGAATACAAGATGCAACGAAAATATCGTTGCAATCTCATTGTCTATGGCGTATCTCATCCTATCAATCGTCTACTTCCGCTCTACTCTCTAAATTCCCGTAAGTCCATCAAGATACAACACATAAATGGGTTTCCACATATCATCGTTGCAAGTCACTTCTACTTGAATGAACACAAGCTAGTCGAATATGCTCTTCTAGGCTGCCCAATACCTGAGCTCCAATCTACCTTCTAGCATTCCACTAGTCCATAAATATACTGTACATTTGGCTTCACAAATTCACCCAAGCTTCAACTATCAAAATCCCTTTATGACTTCTTGTTAAGGGCTACTTTTTAAATCCACTTGTTTCCCTCCAACAATCCAAAGATGCCCAATACGTATGTCATAATTTGACTATGAAATCTCCACCTAGTAAAGGCTTCTAACCACAAAGTTAAGTCTCCCAATCGGCTCCCATAGGTTGCTCACAAATTTGATCCAAATTGGTCAATACTTGACCCAAAACAAGGCAAAACAAAGGTTAAAAATACCTCTGGTCAGGTGCTAAACTATTGTATTCACTTTGATCTAGTTAGGGCTTCCTGTAGTTTAACGCTAGCCCTACAAAAGATCCCTCACAACTCCTTCTACAGCTGCAACCTTCCTCCACAAGTCTTCCCTACTCACATTCTATAGTTCTTGGCACAAACCAGCCCTTAATAGGTTCACACTACCACACGTGAAGTGATTTTAATGCTTGTGGTGTATTCTGTCCTATAGGACAATCTCATGACCCCATATCCCAGTCACAACAAGGCCTAATACGTATTCACAATAGTATTATAGGGCTCCGACTGCATCTCTTAAGGTTTGTACACCCATAAACAGAGCCAAATAGACCCATAACTAGACCCTCACTAATCTCATCTCCGATCTTACGTCGGAAATTGGCGAATCTCTCATGGAAAATTAGCTCACTGGGTGAACATTAGAAAATATGTCATTTCCTCTTACTCGGCCTCTTGCAAGATAGTTTTGGTCCTCAAATAGTCATGAAAAGGTGCCTCTCCAAGCCTTTTTCCTCTCCATTAATCCTTATCATTCTATATGTGGCCAAATATAGATATCCCCTTCTACAAAGAGCTCCTTTATTGCTTTGTGTTCCACTTTGGATGATGCTAAATGGATCCATCACCTCTTATTTATACTAAACAAGAGGGCTCCATGAATTTTTGAAGAGACATGTCTTTTGGCTTATTTCACTACAAGCCTACATGACTTGAATTCCCAAAAACTCATTGTCAAATTCAAAAATTCATATCTCATCAAGTACATCTCAGATTTTGATGACTCTTGAAGCATTGGATTCTCCTCACCATCCTCTATCATCTCCACCCATCACATGTCCAAAATTCTCCATGTTTTTGGCCCAAACAAATATGGGTACAAAACCCCAACCTTGGGTTCCAAGCCCACAATGACCTATTGTGGTGCTCCAATCTCCAAACCTCGAACCCTAAGGCTTGGAGTACCTCCCAAGCTACTAAGAAATTGGCACTCCCTCTTAATGAGGGAGGTAATTCCAAGACTAGTAAGTAACTCATCATCATCATCACTGCTCATAACATTTTCCCAACTCATAGCACTCATAACTACAACAATCGCTATAGTATGAACTACACCTCTCTCGAAGTGTCACTGCCAGTGGAAGCATCCAACTTCTTCTTCTTCTCTTGAAATTTCTTCCACTCTCTCCATGATTCCTTCTTGGAAGATGTAGAATCACCCTTGTCTCCCCACTGACCACACACTCTTCTTGCGCTGAAAAGTATCCCTCTGAATCTGAAAACTCCCTTTAGAACTCGACTCTCCCTCAGTGTCTAGAACTTGAACCTTCTTCTCTGGAACCTGTACCTACCCCTCTGAAGCTTGCACCTACACCTGCTTCTCTAGAACCTGCACCTGATCCTCTTGTTTCTTCTTTCCATGATCCATAGGCTTACCCGTCAACCTTTATACACGATGATTCTCTCTAACTTGAAGTGCAATACTTGTGGAGCTAGAGCCTCTAGGCCTAATTATTTCCTTCCCATCTTGGAATAAGACAACAAAAACCTAATTTTGGATCACTGAGACTAATACCACGCTATATATGAGTCCTTGTGGAAATAGTACATCCTAGACCCACATCACTTGTCCTTACTCCCTCCTGAATGGAATAACTCTCGATCCTTGGATCTCCTTCTGACTCTTGTCACCCAACACCATGTGCAACTTTGAGTCCCACTTAGCTAGAGTCTCGAATACCTCCTGTGACCTTGTCATATGTTTCAATGCACCATTTTCCATGTACCATCCATCCTCATTGATAGTACCCTGCGAGAAATGAGAGATCATAGAATTTCCCTCCTCCTCTAATCTTTTGGTGAGAGCATCCATCTCGGAAGAGGTTGCAACACTGGTGAGCTGCTTCCCTTTCTTCTTCTCATCATCTCCCATCTTCTTCCTTATCGGAAATCTCAATGAAAAATTACCCATCTCGCCACAGTTGAAACACTTGACTTTAATCAAGTCCTTATTTTTCTTACCCTTCATTCATGCTACAAGTGCCATGTCATCATCTGAATCCTTCTTCTTTCGATGAATATCCTCATCTTGAAACTCTTCCTGAATGAATTTGTCCTACAACGTATTCCAGTCTGGAAGCTTCTTTATGGAAACGATCCCTTTTATGAAGGGCTTCTATTCCTTGGTGAACCCTTTCAAAGAAATCCTCACCATATCAGAATATGAAATTGTAACACTGATAGTAGTAACCTCATATTTAACCTAAGATTATCTCATCAAATACAAAGCCACTCCTTCACCCTATATCATTTTGGTTGAATTCAACTTATCCTCCAATACTAGTACCCAGTTCTTATTCTTATTCTGGAAGAAATTCTAAAGAGCCATCCACATCTCATCTACAGTGTTCTTCCTAGACAAATGAGGTATTAGGAGATCCTTCACACCATCAAGTATGATGAATCTTGCCCTTGTATCCAAATATTTGTACACCTCCAACTCCTTTGGGTCAGTTGGCTTCTTGATGGCTTTCCTGGCGAACACCCAGATCCTATTGACTTACAAGACCAACTTGATCCTTTACTTTGATGGACTATAGTTAGACAACCCTCCAACCTGTCCTCATATTGGAGGCCAGCCTCCAACTTCAAAATTGTAGTGAGCCCTTCACCGACAATGTGACCAACTCCCTCTTAAGATGTACTTCATTGTGCACACTCTGATTCACTATCTCCCAAAGTAGCTAGACACGATTTGATACCATGTTGAATTTCCATGATCTTGGGATTTGGGATAGAATATTAAAATATCTAACGCTACCAAACAATTAATCTCAACAAATATACTTTGCACAGTATAACATAAATAGCAATAAATCACAAATGCACAAGTATAGACAACATTTTACAAAATATTGTACAAATATGTATAACCACCCAATCTTTGTTATATTAAACCAATTGAATAATAAAACTATATATGGCTTTCATATAAGGGATAATGGTCATTAATTATCCACAAGTACAAGAATACAATATATAATGACAACCTCTCTACAATCTCAACATCTATGTCAGATCTCATCATGCTCGTCCTTTGCTTCTGTTCTCCTCTCTAGATGCCCCTTTGTCCATCAAGAGACAACACATAGAGACTCTAAGAGGGCTGCTACCTATCACTACTGGAAGTCACCTCTACTTCAATGCACACAGGCTAATCCAATATTCTCTTCTAAGCTGGCCAATACCTGAGCTCCAATCTCCCTTCTAGCAGTCCACTAGTCCATCAATGTACTACATATTAGGCTTCACAACTTCACTTAAAATTTAGTTGTGAAAATCCCTTTATGACTGATTTTCAAGGGATACTTTGTACATCCACATGTTTCCCTCCAATACTCCAAATATTCCCAATACCTATGTCACAATTCCACTACAAAATATGCACTTAGGAAAGTTTTCCAACCAGCATGTCAATACTCCCAACTGGCTCCCACGGGTTTCTCACAAATATGATCCAAATTGGTCAATACTTGATCCAATACAAGGAAAAAACAATGGTAAAAATACCTCTGGTAAGGTGTTAAAATGTTGTAGTCAATGTGATTTGGTTAGGGCTTCCTATAGCTCCATGTCATCCCTACAAAAACTCCCTCACAACTACTTCACCAGCTGCAACCTTCCTCCACAAGTCTTCCCTACCCACATCACATTGTCTTGGGCACAAAACGACCCTTAATAGGTTCATGCTGCCACCTGTGAAATTATTTTAAGGCATGCAACCTATTGTATCCCACAGAACAGTCTCACGACCTCTCTTCCTAGTCATAATAAGGTCTGTGAACTATTCACAATAGTCTTCTAGGGTTGTGGCTGCTTCTATTAAGGTTTTTCCACCCACAAGCACACCCAAATAGACCGAAAACTTGACCTCTTACTCAACCCTCCTGTGATATAGTTTCGGTCCCCAAACAATCATGAAAAAGTGCCTCTCCAAACCTTTTCCCTCTCTGTTGGTCCTTATCCTTCTATCTGCTGCCAAACAAAGATATTCCCTTCTTCAATGAGCTCCTTTAATAGTTTATGTTGCACCTTGGATGATGCTAAATGGCTCCATAACCTCTTATTTATACCAAATAAGAGGGCTCCATGAATTTTTGAAGAGACATGTCTTTTGGATTATTTCGCTTCAAGCCTACATGACTTGAATGCCCAAAAACTCATTTTCAACTTCAAAAATTCATATCTCATCAAGGACATCTCAGACTTTGATGATTCCCAAAGATTTGGATTCTCCTCGCCATCATCTATCATCACCATCCATCACATATCCAAAATGATCCATGGTTTTGGCCCAAACATGAATGGGTGAAAAATCCTAACCTTGGGTTCTAAGCACAAAATGGCTTATTGTGGTGCTGCAATCTCCAAACCCTGAACCCTAGCACTTGGAGTACCTCCCAAGCTACTAAAAAAACAATATATTATTTTTATGAGCTTTCATGGTCCTTCATTTAATTTAAATTTTAATTTCATTATTATTTTATTCTTATTCATTGTTGGGTGCAAAAATAAGAGTAACAGAACACTAGGAAGTGTTGAGTGAAATCCAATAGGAAAAAAAAGACTCAAATGAAGTTGGTGTATGAATTTGAGTGCAGGAAGGAGGAAAAAATAGGTAGGTGAACTCATTGAGTCTGTATAAATAAACAAATAACAAAATGACAACCAAGTGGGTTGGTCGTGTCCATGCAAGTAAATGGGCAATGATAGGATAGCCATGAGAATGGTATAGAAATGGAAGGCACTCAAGCTTTGAGACTGCATGGGCAAGATACATTTGTAAACATTCTATATTTTATAATACATATAAGGAATAAAGGAAATACACACAAGCTGAAAGGTAATTGCGTATGAATAGCGTGAATATATAGTATTGAGTTGAGAAACTACTACTTAATGAACAATAGAGAAATATTATCAAATAGTGGGGGTGATGGAAACAAGGGAAAAGGTAAAACAAAAGGATTGGGGTAGCAATTTCCTTAGCCTAATTAAAAATTGTTGTGCTCAATTTTACAGATTCTTTACATGGATACATGAGGTTATCTTAACCTTGATTTTGAAAACATATGTTATTATGTATGGGTTTATATTCATGAACACAGTAATGGTTAAATGGATATGTAAAAATTCTATTGAAATTGATAGGTCCTTGTCAAGAATCATTCTCATGGAAGAATGACTAATCATGTTTATGAATCGAATACACGTATGGAAAGCATGTTTAGGATTCATGGTTATGTGAGGAATCCATCAAGAAAGAGGAAACACTTTCCACTATTTATTTTATAGTCATGTGATTATGAATTTCGAATGCCCATGTTTATATTATGATAATGAAATGTTGATTATGAATAGTTGTTGGTGTAGGTAGACCACTCGACATTGGGTGTTTCCTGAGCCTAGGAGAAGAGGTGGGAAAGGACAATGTAGTCTATAGATTCTCATGATGTTGTGTAACATGTGTATGTGTATATTTTGTACATGCATATGTGTATGTGCTTTATAATGGGTATATGTGTATGTGTTGTATAATGTGTTTGGGACACGAAGGTATGGGTCTATCTAGGCATGTCAGTTGTATAATATGTTTAGGATAGGAAGGTATGGGATTGTCCGAGCCTGTGCATTATATAATCTACTTGGAATAGAAAAGTATGGGATTTCTTGGGCCTATGAGAGGTGGTGATATTCTTTTCGACAGAAGACTACAAAGATTGGTAGTGCCCATACTCGTGATAAAGAAAATAGGCTCTCTCTCTCTCTCTCTCTCTCTCTCTCTCTCTCTCTCTATATATATATATATATATATATATATATATATATATATATATATATATATATATATATATATATATATATATATATATATATATATATATATATAATTATTGTTGTTTTTTGGTAATCAATACAATGCATAGTGGTCGAAGTGTGAAGATTATGTGGATTACTTCTACCACTGGATACTTGACTAGTTTGGGTAATCGATCAAGTGTGTGTGTGTGTGAGTAAAAGTGAATATTGAAGTTTGCATGGAGTATGTCCCCCACTAGATTTCATTGGGTTTTCCAACCATCAAAGTGTGTACGAGTTGAAGACTACATGGAGTTGTGTGAGCACTGCTAAGTGCTAGGTGGGCTTGGAAAATCACTCAATATGTGTGGATCAAAGAGACTAAAATAAAATGAAAGATAACTATCATCTATTCCATTTAATATATTTCTACATTATTACCATGATTTAGTTTTATTTAAAATTTTGATTTATGAAGATTTAGATTATGGACTTATTGGTTATGCTATGATAGGAATAAAATGGAAATTAAAGGGTTCACTTCATGGACAAATATACTAATGGGGTATACTTTAAGTTTATTTCAATTTTTTTATGATGAATCTAATGAAAAATTTGTCTGCCTATTGTTGGCTTGTTGGGGTCTGACCAAGGTTTAGAGGTGATTTAGCCAAAAAAATCCCAGTACTACTGGCCCTTTTGGCAACAGTCCATGGAGCGCGGACTGAGGTCTCACCCGAAGTAGTATGGGAGGGTGCTAGAACTGGGTTTCTGCACCTTGGAGATGTCTGATGAATTCAAGTGGTCTGCGATTCGACCCTATTTGCACTTCCTTGTAGCTCACAGCTTGAGATGTTGCCTTTGTGCAGCCCTACTCGGGGGCCGAATGCTCTTATTACCCAAGTCCTTACTAGTATTCCAATGTTAGTTGATTAACTTAGCTTACTGGAATGCTTTAAGTTACACTTAACAATATAAACCATTCATATAGGTGCGCGGAATAAATAACTAGTATATTTGCAATTTATATCAAACATGCATTAACCCAGGAAAAAATACACAAATATGTTATCAAAATTATCTTTATTAATTCCTTTCTCGGTTATAGACTCGACTCTGCCCTACACACTCAACTACAGGGGTCTACACACTCAGCTACAGACTACTAGGCCTCTGCGCACTCAGCTACAGAGCCTTCTCCTATTGTAAAACCCAAAGACACACTTAGTTACTTAGACTCTTCCTCTTGTCTACTTCTTGCTTTACACTTAGAGCCTCACTCTATTTATACAATCGCATGGTCCGCGGACCATGGGTAGGCTGACATTACATTACAAAACTAAGGCGAATAACCCTATGACTCTATCATACATTTTTCACTCCGTGCTCGCAATTTGCGGAGTCTTTACAGCAATATCAGGTCAAAACTTGGGCTTCGAGCCCCAAAACATGTCTTCGGGGTATTCCATGCCCAACCGGCCCGCAACATAAACATCGTCAGTCACCCTCGAGTCACTCGGTTGGTGTGGAGATCTTGGCGTGGAGTCCATCCAACTGTTCTCAAACTGTGCCGACGTCTGTAGTGCACTGAGTTGCTACTTGTTGGATCTATTGCATCCGATGTTCTGAGACCTATGTGTCTGGTGTGCTTCTCTACATTAATGTGTGCATCCTCTATATGTGTGTGAGCTTTCCTTAGATTTTTTCTGTGATAGTGAAGGCCTCGTCGATCCAAGGGTGAACACGTGATTTGAGAACTTCCTCCTTATGTCGCGCCACATCCACCTGCTCCTTTAGTGCTTTGGCTTGCTGCATCCTCACAAGACTCTAGGTGAGGACTACTATCTACGTAGTTCCTCAGACACTGTCTTATCGTTGTTGGAGTTCTCGCGCTTCTGTCTCCAAGCGTTGGATATTGGGATCCTCCTACAGAGCTGTGAGGACCTCAAGTGCTTATTCCAACATGCTGATATAGTCTTGCACAACACCTCCAATTTCCTCCAGTCCCACTGTGATAGTGCTAGCGTGTTATTCTCTGACTTTTGGTGGAGTGGATGGCTACACTTTTAACCTCATCTCGACGATCTGAAATTCAGCTCCAGCTGAACCTTTGTCATTTCTTCCCTGGCCTCGCGGACTCTTGTTGCTAGCCTGTGGATCCATGTTACTGGGAAAAGTGTCTATTTAGAACTGCTCTATCCCACTAAGGTGTGACAGCTGCCTTAGAAACAAACAGAGAAAAACTACTTTTGTATTTCCCTTATGAACTATAGATAGAGAGGAATAGAAAGAACCAACCTGTGTCTTGTGCTAATCCTTTGATCCAATCCCTCTCTTATTTGACAGATTCCAGCTACCTGCTCCCTTACTTGCCCAGCTTCACCAAGTACCTATAAGATCACAGAAGAAGAACACTATACAAAGACATGGATCTATATTCATAAACAACTTAGGATCATATTTAAGTTAACCATACAAATGTAACAAGCATCAATGATACACAAGCATGGAGGAAAAACTCAAATATTTTTTATTGATAAACAAGAAAAGATCCAGGAGGAGTTACAACCGATGGTTCCTGACCCAGCATCAACCTCCCAGCAAAGAATCCCCTCTTCACCTCCAATAAAGCATAGATCACCCAATACTCTGATGTTTGTCTCAAAACCAACAACAATTCCTTACAATGTGCAAAATTCCAGCCTCTGGATCTCTGGGATGAGGTATCCATATATAGATATGTGTAAGGAGGATGAGTCAACTTGTGATTTGATTAGTGTCTTCTCTATGTCAGTTCTTGCTTCCACTTGGAGACTGAAGGCCTCTCACTCATCCTTGGTCGAATTCAGTGAGGCAAGTGTCATAGGAGAAGATTCTGGAAGCTTCCATTGTCTCTCCACCTCGGGGAATGACACTTCCATTTGTCATTTCTCGCCCAAACACCCTCATAGTGCATTTAGGTGCATTGCAACGCACCTAGCAAGTGTATTTAGGTGCAATGCAACTTACCTAGCCAGTGGAGCAGCTGAAATGATCCTGTTTTGACTTATTCTGAGCAGTTTCTGGTGGAGAACTTCTGGGAGAAGTTGTAATTTGTTGACCTTGTTCCTTTAGGGGTTAGAACAATACTTTTAGGGACTTAGGAGCCCTTGGTTTATTGACATTTCATGCTTGGAGTTGTAAGGCACAAAAATGTCTATAACAGTTGCCCCCTAAAGTATGAGGCCGTTAACCTTTTGGTGTCGGGTGAAATGCTTTATTATGAGGATCCGAAGTTCTTTCAATGCTGGGAGGAGACCTGTAATAAGATACAATACAATACATTATCTTCATACTATTTTTCATGATCTAGCTGAGGCGGGCATTCCCATGCTCAGCTTTATAAATTCATTTTCATGTACATAGGACAGACAATCGTCTGATTGTAGACTGATGATTCTGATAGAGCCATCGTCCTTTTGGTAGGATGATTATCTGTGCTGCAATGTTGTACATTTAATGTCTTTATTTCCATGAATATATATCGTAGCCCGGATGGATGAAACTAGATCCTGGGTCTTCAATCTCGTCCGATCTTCACTCGAAGTACAAGTCAATCCATGTGATAAATGTTCTGAAGTCGAACATGGAAAGACATTGCTTGATTACCAGTCAATGATGTAAACTGTTAACAAGCGCGAGAGGAATCACCGATAATGATAATGATCCTCAAGGTATTGCAGTACAATTCACGTGGTGTGAATAAAGGACTTGGTGTCGAACACCAAGCAAAATCTTTCGGTCAAAGGTCATTGGTGTAAACCTGTCGCCGGAAGTGAGAAACTTGCCATTGACGCATGCAAGCTTCAAATTACTGGATGGGGTGTTCCTAGACCAACTTCTTGGATAATGAGCCGATGTCGACAAGAAGTGATCCATCACAGGAGGGCCTTAATGAATGCCACATCAATGACACGGAATGGAGCAAATGATTTTGATGGAGGTGAAAACGATCTGATGATATACGGTTCAGGGTGGCGGTCATGAAAAAATGGAGTATAATGTATGATAGTGGGTGGGACACAGGTGGCTTCTCTGGATGACTTCTCTTGAACATATCGGCGACACTGATGTGATTGATTGGTAGCATTAACCCCAAATGTGGATGGTATGGCGTGACCATGGTGATGTGACCGGTGAATGAAACAACCCAACCTGACTCGGACACGGAGTGGAAGTGTCATGTTCAAGAGCGACTTGCTACCAACAAAGTTTCTTTGAGTTTTCTTCCCAATTTTCCCCCAGTCATTGTTGACCAGTACCTCTTTATTTTTGTCAAGCTTGAGGAGGATAACATATGCTTGTTCTATAATTTGCCCTTCGGGAAAACCCATCGCTATGTTTTAACGAGCCTTGTGATAGTGAAACTCGTTCTCGTCTAAAGACAAGTTTGTCGCTATTATTCTTTTTAACGAGTTTAACGACAAAGATAACTCGGTCCTTTTCAATTTTAGAGAGTTCGAAAAGGTATGTAAAGGTAACTCCAAAATTCCCTTTTCGTCATCTAATCCCTTAAGTCCAAAAAAGTATAAAACAATACATAAGGGATGAATTTTCGATAGTTTTAACGATCCAAAAAAAACAAGCGCTCGATCTTTTTGTGCAATAATCCCTCAGGTACAAAAAGATTAAAATCTAGAGGAGGGATAACACTTCCTGTCCCTTTAACGAGCTGGAAGGCCAAGGACTCGGTAATCTTTTCATATTTTATGATTCAGTTGAAAAGAGCTTAAAGAAGACTCATCTTTTGAGGAACGAGTGATAAAACGGGTAGCAGCTGATTCCAGGTAAGGTTTGCAATTTTCCAATCACGGCAGTGTCACAAGGATGGCTAGTGAAATCACTCTTCGCAGCTATTCCTCAAAATGGGTAAACAATCAAGTGGAGGTGAATGATCGGCCAATGAAAAAGTGGAGGTGACGGTGCAAACACGACCAAGGCTTTAATGGCTGAAGTACTACATTCACGATGGTTATTTACCGGGGAATAGTTCATTTTTTAACGAGCTTAAACGCGAGTAGAAAAATTTGCTCATGTCTTGTGTTTGTTTTTTAACGAGCTTGAACTATGTGCTAAAACTGGTCGAGGCGGGTTTATTTTTTAACGAGCTTGAACCCTACGGTAACACTGCTCATGGCGGGTTTATTTTTTAATGAGCTTGAACCCTGCATAACACTGCTCGTGATAAGTTTGCATGCCCCCAGCATAATAACGCAAATCGAGGTGCATGCCCCCAAGCTTCATTGCATTCAACTCTGTGGTTGGAATGAAGGTTTACCTTTGAGATTTGGAGAGGGGATTTGTTTCATTTTTTAATGAGCTTGACACTTTAAAAGAACTATCCTCATGAATCCTTGTTTCATTTTTTAACGAGGTCGACACGAGATAAGAACCATCCTCGAAATCCACCGTATTTACAGTATTTGATAGAAAATCAAAAACTGAAGGATGATAAAGGTCATCAGGAGTATCTTCTCCACAATCCGGAAGAAGGGAACGATGGTGGTAATCATGCCATGGTGTCCCTTCAATTACCATAGATTGGACAATTCCTTCGTCGGTGACATGCACTCGCGACCAAGGATCTGAAGGGGTGCCATATTCTCTAGACCTATCTATCCAAACGCTTGATGAGCATTGATTTGGGTTTGCCTCCCATGCTAGGAACATTGATTGCTACAATATTTCCATTGGGCTTGGGGGAAAAACCATTGCATGATCCATGTCGATATCGTTTTCTGAGATCTTTTTAGAAGATATCATGTTGCAGGTTGCTATCGACACTACTTCCGCTAGATTGATTGGAGGTGGAAGAGTGAAAGTTCCCATTAGTATAGGATCTTTTAGTAGGCCTACTCCAATATTGTGAAGCGAATGGGGGCTTCCATGGATCATGGGAATGCTTCCAGTAACTTGAGAACCATTGGGGAGGAAGTTTTGTTGATCGACGATTGTAATCCCTCCTTGAAAGGGAAATGCAATCTTTATAAAATAGGTCGACACAACAACTGCCATGGCATATATCCATGGTCTTCCTAGTAGGATGTTGTAATCAAGATTCCCATCGATGACTTCAACATCTATTTCTACCGTTTTCCCTCCTAGTTCAACTTTCAAGTTACTTAGGATACCATATGGGGTATATGTCCTTCCGTCGAATGCTTTTAATGTCATTGAAGATCGCGACAAGGTTGGAGATCCTAAAGTTTTCCAGCAACTCATCGACATAATGCATGTAGATGCCCCCTCATCAATAATTGTTCGATGAAAAGTTTTGTTGAGGGCTTTCACTTGAACAAGGAAAGCTAGTTGAGCTGGTAATTGAGGATCGTATCCTTTATGATCGAAGGATACAAGATTGGAATCCCTTGGGTCAATCCCACCAATGGCCGATAATAAAGCCTGCCTTTGGGATGGGCAATTTTGTAGTACTTCAAGAGTCGACATAGCGGATGGCGATTGGGCCAAATCTTCCACTATGTTATAATGATGTGCCGCTCTAGCGCGGGGATTAAATGTCGACTTGTGTACTACTCCCTTTGGCGGTTTTATCGTTAATTCAGGAATGGTGGGTGGCAGAACTTCTGTCGAAGTTGTTGTCGAACTACTTGGTTGATATTTATCCTTGTTGTTCGACAGCGGCAGATTCCCATAATCCTTGTTCCTTATCGATATCTCAGCATCATTTTGCTGTTTTGAAACCGACAACATTAGCACTTGAGACGGGGAATCATTTCCACTCTCAACCAGATTTGTTCCTGGATTTGGAAACGGATCAGTTAACACTGCGGAGGTTTTTGAATTCTTGAAGAATTTTTTAACCTCAACTCTGTGTGGACAATCTGAGGTCCAATGATCCTCATCGCATATAAAGCATGGAGTTTTTGGTTTCCTATTTCTAGGAGGGTTTGAAGAAGATTTTTCAGGTGGTGATTCCTCCTGTTTCTTCTTCTTCCCTTTGCCTTTGTTCTTGCTTCCTGGTTGTTTGGTTTCT
The DNA here is from genome assembly GCA_031772625.1 of Pinus tabuliformis. Lineage (NCBI taxonomy): Eukaryota > Viridiplantae > Streptophyta > Pinopsida > Pinales > Pinaceae > Pinus > Pinus tabuliformis. Next base: position 494,586,434 of record CM062807.1, on the reverse strand, counting down.
TTGCCTTTGTCTGTCGATACGGCATTTACTTCTGAAGCAAGAATCTCGTCTTTTGCATTTTGACCTGAACTCTTACGGGCCTTTTTGGATGTAGCCTTTTTCGATTTTGTGTTTGTCATGCCAATCACGCCATCGCCGGCATGAGAGTCATTGTTTGATTTAGGAGGAGGAGGAATTGAGAATTCCGGTCTAGGGGCATCAGGTATTTTGTCGTAGAGCGTGTCGGACTGAGAGTAAATCAAGTCCAGATATTGTGCACGAGCGATAACTTGCTCTTCTGTTACGACTCCCCCCTTTGCCACATCTTCCGTGATGGAAGGCAGTAATGACTTGATAAACCATTCAGTTAGGAGCTGATCGGGGACGTACATTTTTACCATCCTACGACGACGTCGCCACTCATGTATATGATCAGATATGTGAGTGGCCGTTGTCTGTTTGAAGTTGGTAAGAAGTTCTGTTCCCGTTTCGTACCTTATTGGTAATTGAAAATGGGTTCAAAAGGTTGTGGCTAAGGCACTGAAGTTGTCGAACGAAGCTCTAGGCAATTCAATGTACCATTTTGCCGTCGGACCCATTAACGTCCTCTGAAAGAGGTGAAGACTTATCGAATCATCATTTAGGGCGTTTGATGAACACCATAGATGAAAGGTCATCACGTGATTCGATGGATCTTCACCCGGATTTCCATTAAATTTAGGAACATCTGATGGAAGTTTATGCGGAATCGCTGGCCACTAAGGGGCATAAGCAATTGGATCGTTTGTTAACAGATTTAAATCAGGTAACTCTAAGGTTGCCACAAAGGGTAACTGTTGATTCAGGTTAGGTGAAGCATACCCAAGATAAGATGGGATTGCCTGAGCAGTTGGTCTTTGCATACCAGCATAATGAATTTGATGCTGGTATGTTTGGTAAGGTTGGTGGACATGACCATTGTAAAATGGTTGATTTTGACCATTTTGAATGTACGGCTGTCCACTTTTCGCAAAGATTTGCTGCTCAGAACCTTGGTATACTTGTTGGAATTGCGGTTGTTGGTATTGCACCAGCCATGGTTGTGAAGCCATGTGCTATTGCGTGATACTAACCGTTTGACCAAGGTGAGGGGTAATTGTACCTGTCTGGACCCGTGTCGCTCCACTAGTCGGCGATTGTGGTTGAGTCGCAGGGTCAAGGGGTTGTTGCATTACAACCTGAGAAACCTGAGGTTGGAATACAACAGGCAGCGTTTGAACTTGCGACACCGTCACAATAGCTGGCGTAGTCGGGATATTCGACATAGGTAGGCATTGTTGCATCGAATACACAACTCTTGGTTGTTGAGGTAGTATAGGTACCCAACCACTTAAGGTAATTCCAGTGTAACCTGAATGTTGTTGTGAACTCCCGTATGGATATCCTCCCGGAGGGGATAATGAAAGGGCATACTGCCCCCCATACGGTGGTAATCCAGAACTCAAGGGAATTGTTTGCGCTTGGGGACCGGAATGCCCAAATTGACCTCCAAATGGATCAATTTGTTGAGACTCAACATAAGAGTTTCCGGATATTATTCCGGATGAACAAACAGGAACGAACCATACTGTCGAAATAGCCCCTGAGTGGGCTCCTTCTAGTGGTTGAGAGCTAGTCGGGATAGATGGTATACCGGTGAACATTGTCGAAGTGATAGCAGGGAGTTTTGCCGTCGCTGTGTCAGATGACACAGTCCTAGATGTTGTCGGTTGTTCAGACATTTGTAGTCTATCCAAAAGATTACCTAACGATTCTACAGGAGCTTCCGCTGGTGGTAGAGTAACTTCTGATGAAGAAGGATATAGAGTGATCCCGACTCCAAAGTGCGTTGGGGTACTTATTTGAGGATCTTCTACAATTTCTTCTATTGCAATCAGACCAGGTGGAAGGGGAAGACTGTCAGGTCCGTAAAATATTTCTGGTGCCGAAGAAGGTGTGAAATCGGCAGCGACAGATGTTTGAAGAGTAAGACTCTCCGAACTGGTTGTAGATGGAACTGGGTCGGTAACACAAGTGTTTATTCTCAAACTAGGATCAGTATCACTGTCCTTCTGTGGCTGTTGAACTTCTTCTGTAGAGGCAGGGATTCCAGAAATTTTTGGAGTAACCGGAGTCTCTGATGTCGTTGGAACACTTGTTCTAACTTTGATAGGAGATTTGGAACCGGTTAAACGAGTTTGCTTAGTCCGTACTGGTTTCGATTCCGGAGACAAAGACGGTTTACTCGTAAGCCTCTGCGAACAACGGGGTTTCAATTGACTTTCTTCCACGATTGCGGATTACTCGATCAACTAAAATAAAGGGAAGGTATGTTTCCGAATTAAATGAATTTTAGATGCTTTGACACAACTTGTTTTTTCATTTTTTAAGAGTCAAGAAAAAACAGAAGATGACTCTAGTCTCCTTCGATTTTTAATGAGCCTGAAGTGACAAGTGCTCAGATGGAACTTTTCCGTTAAGGAGTCTGAAAAGGAACGAAAAGGACTGCTCTGGAGATCTAGGTAGAGGGAGTACCAAACCAATTACAAAACTACAGAAAACTTTTTACGGTATGGCAGTCAATCTTCCCGAATGTTGTGTTCAGTGCATTGCGATCGATAGGGCAGCAGACACGGCTTCCTATGGATAAAGGATTTAAGCTTATAGGGGTCTCCCAAAATATACTCGATGGTACGTGGGAGCACAAGTCCATACTGGCACTTATCATCTCAAAGTGGAGGAATCACCCAACCATCAGTGAGGACAATAGTTACCAGGCTTTACGACGCCGGAATACGTCTCTAGCCTAGACCTCTAAGTGTTTTGCGTTAAGTTCCAAAGCGTTGTTAGATTCATTGAATTTATTTTAAGTTGATCTTGCTTATGAAGTTTTCCTTTTGGGTTCACCACGAGATGTAGATGTAATTCCTAAAATGCAATCTAAAGATGATAAACAAACTTTTATCTCTTTTGTGCAATGAAAATCCTAGCTACTAGAGGAAAAGAAAGACACAATCTTTTCACAAAGAACAAAGAGCACACTGTAAATGCACTTTCCTAAATCAAGCCAAACAGACTGTATATATGCAAATGCACATGCATGTATTTGTTTTCAACTTTCTTAGTATTGATGCTAAAAAGAAAGTTGATGTACAAATCTGAATTTGCTTTCAAGCGATAAACACAAACAAGCTTCTTTCCGAAATCAAAAGATGGAGACGATTACGACACTTTACGATTTTGAAATGAATACTCTTTTTTGACACTAGAAAGTCACAAATTCAGACCAAAGGCAATAGTAAAAGTATAATCGACCATCAAAACAATCAAACTTTCTCCTGTGATCGAAATCGACACTTGCGACAGATCTAAATCAAAGGACGACAGTACGACTATTCTACTTTTGCAATGGAAAACTGTAAACAACTCAACAAACACACAAAAACATCTACAGTTCTTTTGTACAAAGGAGGCGGAATAACAGCAAGGAAAAGGGGTTTTAAACAGACATATACTGATCACAGGCAGCAAAATTCGGAGACAGAACTGGAAAGAATGAAGCACAAGAACCACAACTACACAGGGCTAGTCTGATCAGCGCACCTGTAACACAGAGAAACTGCAATGCAGCGCAGGTTGCCCTTTCGGGAAGTGCATTGAAGTGGAGGATCTCTTAACAGTACCTGCGCTAGGCCAGAAACGAGAATCTGTCCGGGTTATGGGTCACAGTTTGCAGTTCAGTCTTTGGTTTTTGGCCGAGTAAAAGCAATCAGTAATGCACAATCAGGGATAGATCTAAGGAGGGTCTAAGAGCTATCACAAGGGCAATCAGATAGTTTGTGAATCAGCTGTTCAAATCATAAACAGATCCAGTGAATGGATTGAAGCAGCAGATGTCTAATTTGCATTTGTTATGGCAAATGTAGTTCGAATGCTACTTATAAGTTTATGAAATAAACACCAAGAGATACACAAACAAACTAATTAGACAGTCCCCAGTTTTGTTACCAGAAAAGTGTATATTTAGAACTGCTCTATCCCACTAAGGTGTGACAGTTGCCTTAGAAACAAACAGAGAAAAACTACTTTTGTATTTTCCTTATGAACTATAGATAGAGAGGAATAGAAAGAACCAACCTGTGTCTTGCGCTAATCCTTTGATCCAATCCCTCTCTTCTTTGACAGCTTCCAGCTACCTGCTCCCTTACTTGCCCAGCTTCACCAAGTACCTGTAAGATCACAGAAGAAGAACACTACACAAAGACATGGATCTATATTCATAAACAATTTAGGATCAGATTTAAGTTAACCATACAAATGTAACAAGCATCAATGATACACAAGCATGGAGGAAAAACTCAAATAGTTTTTATTGATAAATAAGAAAAGATCCAGGAGGAGTTACAACCGATGGTTCCTGACCCAGCATCAACCTCCCAGCAAAGAAGCCCCTCTTCACCTCCAACAAAGCATAGATCACCCAATACTCTGATGTTTGTCTCAAAACCAACAGCAATTACTTACAATGTGCAAAATTCCAGCCTCTGGATCTCTGGGATGAGGGATCCATATATAGATATGTGTAAGGAGGATGAGTCAACTTGTGATTTGATTAGTGTCTTCTCTCTATCATTTCTTGCATCCACTTGGAGACTGAAGGCCTCTTACTCATCCTTTTTCGAATTCAGTGAGGCAAGTGTCATAGGAGAAGATTCTGGAAGCTTCCATTGTCTCTCCACCTCGCGGAATGACACTGGCATTTGTCATTTCTTGCCCAACGCACCCTCATAGTGCATTTAGGTGCATTGCAACGCACCTAGCCAGTGTATTTAGGTGCAATGCAATGCACCTAGCCAGTGGAACAGCTGAAATGATCCTGTTTTGACTTATTCTGAGCAGTTTCTGGTGGAGAACTTCTGGGAGAAGCTGTAATTTGTTGACCTTGTTCCTTTAGGGGTTAGAACAAAATTTTTAGGGACTTAGGAGCCCTTGGTTTATGGATATTTCATGCTTGGAGTTGTAAGGCACAAAAATGTCTATAACAATCCATACCTCTATTGGTAGATCTGCTGGAATGGCCAACTCTGGGACACTACGGCAAGCGTCACCTACCACTTGCACCAACTATTGATTTTGCGACACTAATTGGTCGCGCTGTAAGTTGAGTTGTTCCATGTTTATCTTTTGCTCGCTGAGGACTTGGATCGTGTGGCTCTCCCTAGCATGCAGCTCTACCATTATCCCATCCTGTAACAAATATAGTGCCTTAGGTGGAAGGGCAGCCAGATTAAGGCCAAGGCCTTTCATCATTCTAACAAAAAATCTATCGGCCTCATTCGATGTCACTAGGGCCCCTTCCGGCAACACTATTGTGTTTTCCATCCATGCGCGCAGCATCTGCTCTGCTACTGAGGAGCCTGCTATGAGGTGGGTTGAAAGGTTACCCACCTGATGGTGACACACCTATAACTCCTGCAACTGTGCTCTGAGGGCCCCCAACACAGTTTCGTGCTCCTACATAAAATCCTAAAGAGCCTCATTTATGACATCGCACACTATCTCATGGATGTCATGTTGATCACCCTCAGTTAGGGTGATCAGGTCAACAGCCAATTTTGAGGCCTTGACCTTCTTCCTTAGTCCTGTTCGCTCTACCGTGTGTGGGTGCTTCAACTATGTGGACGCAATCCTTGGGTCCGCACTCCCTTCTATTGTTTCTGCTTCCTCTGCCTCCTACACCTACAAGGGAACTGCTTGGCACTCACCTGCCTTCATGGTTGCTCCTTGTGCTACTGCTACTGATTCTGTAGCCTTTTTCTGCTCGGTGGCTTTCTGTTCTGCTTCCCATGCTACCAATACCTCAGCTGCTACTTTTTCATTCTGCATTTTCTTGGCCAACTGTGTGACACACAAGTTGGCATTATCCTTCTTCTTCTGTGTTTCCGCCCTCTCGAGTTCTAAAAGATCTGGGGCACGCCATTCCAAAGGCCATCCCTCTAAGACAGTGAAAATGGCAACCTTAGTGAGTACAAAAGGTAGCGTTTTCCACTGCTATGTCAGGTCCTTTCGCACCCTGATAAAGATGTTATGCATGTATGCCTTAAATTCTTCAAAACTCTGCAGACTGTTGTACACCGTGGGTGACAAGCACGGCTTCCAGTTGATCCAAATTCAGATGCTCATCTCCATGCGCACCCAAATGATCTTGCCATCACGTATCCTTCTCGCATCCTTCGTGACCTAGAGTGAAGTATACTTTGCGGCCTATGGTAAACCTCTGTCAAGTATGGGGAATTAACTATCATCCGACAATTTTCCTGCTAGGAGCACTATGGAGAGCAACAACCATGCATATTGGAAGGTTTTACCCTACTCCTAGGATTCGTGACAGTTCTTCAAGAATTCCATGTAGAGGAATTTATCCCAGTTAAACTGGACCCACTCTGTGCACTACTCGGCCAGTGCGATCATTGGTGCAAGTACCTCGTTTGTGCGGCACTTTCGAATAACTTTGCCTGCCAGGATTTGGGTTGTTATGTGTACCACTTTATCCTTGATGTTGGAGATGGAATAGCCCCTCTTCTTCTCCTCTACAATGTACTTCATATTCATGGCCTCTGCGAGGGCCAAATCACTACCCTTCCCTTCAGATATGGTCGTGGGGTCATTTCCTTTGTATGGTAGCTGGGAAATGCGATGAATTAGGTCTGTCGTGATGGGGATGGGCTCCTCCAACCATAGATACCCTTCATGCACTAGGCAAAGTAGCTTCTTGATGATGAAAAGGACTATTGGGGCATGGTGGAAATGTGGCACCCATAGTAGGCTCAGTAGCCCAGCCTTTTCCACTCCGTGGAGCCACTTTCGTGGCTTTAACGTTATCACCACCCCTACGATGTTCTGCTTCATGAGGTTCTCGGTCTCCAAGTGAGGGAACTTCTCACGGTTAGCAAGGTTCCAATATTCAAACTTCATGGTTGGCATACGACCCAGGTGCGTGCCTTCAAACACAATGTTGTCTGGGAGGAGCGGGGTCTAGAGTGAACTCTTGCTTTCATCCAGGTCCTTATGCACTTTGGCCTTCCCTTTTCGTGGGGGGACATATGTGGGTAGTTTTGTCGCAGAGTGTGTAGGTTGAATATCCTCCTCCATGCCTTCGTCTTCTTCCTCTGCAATGATAAGGGCCTACAAATCTTCTTCTTCCTCATCTATTTCTATCCTTACAGCTTTCCCCTTCTCTTCCATCGATAGTTTGCTGCGCAGTGGGTTCCCCACGGACACGCGTACAGGAGCCATTGTTTTTTTATCCTTCTTGGGTCTTAGTGTACATGGTTATTTGGGGATTTCTGCTACAACCCTGGCACCTTCTGGAACATCCTCCATAGTTAGTGCCTACACGGCCTCGCCGGTGGTTACCTCTTTTATTCCCAAACCATTCTTAGTTTATGTCATCGTATTTGGGCTGTAATCTATCACTTGCAAATTTAGGGGCTCAACCAATGCTCGACTCACAATGATCAGGGCTCTCCTCAATCGCTCAATTCTCAAATGACCAAGTGTTGTTTTCTAGGCATCCCTTTGTGTTTTATAGCGCTTTTTAAATTTGAATTTGACCGTTCCCCCCAATTCTGGTTCATTAATGCTTTTTTGGTGGCAGATTCTCCAAAATATTGCACATAATTTGTGTCTTAAATGTCTATCGCCGACTCCATTTGGCCTCAAGTTGATCATCCCATCATGAACAGTCACTTCAACGGTCACTTTCCGGCCAATCCATGTGGTAGCGCAGCCCCCTGTGTGCGGTCATGGACCTTCTAACTCTCTGATTTTGCGTGCATCTCCAACATCTTGCAGCTCCTGGCTAGGATAGTTTATAGTCCTACACTCCCTTCCAACTTCCTGGAGTGCTAAGACTATCCTTGCCTTGGCTAGTCAGGTGGTCGCACCACCTGTGTGTGGCTCCATCCTGTCCTCCATCACGGTTCTCGAAGAATCCCCACCTTCTATTGTTGTGGTCGACATCCACACTTCACCATTTGCAACACGCTACCCTGGTCACTATGCTTGACGATTTGTGGTCCAAGCCAAGGCATCAGACTAGCCAATTCATAATGATAGTTCTCAAACTTTTCAATATGATCATATGCACCTTGCCTTACCATCCCAGATGTTTTGATGGGAAACTCTTCCTTTATCTTGTCTTCCAACTTCTTGACCTCTGCATCCATCAAAGCACTTTTCTCTCTTAATCATACCCTTTCTTTTTCGAGTTCGTGGAGTATAAGGTTTCCCTGTTGGATTTCTTCCTCAAGTCTCATGTGTTCCGTTTCTTGCGGCTGTGTGCTTCCTTTTTTCTGGCCTTCACAAACTGTTGTATCTATGGGTGTTGTCATGCACAGACTAGCCTTTGCATGCTCCATAGGGATTACAACATCTACTTCATACTTCAGTGTCGGAAGTGTCTGTGTGGTTAGGTTTTTTCACATGGTCCTATAAGCCCATAAAACCGTTGGTATGCACATGTCCTAGTCAGTACGTCTCACCTGGTGGACCATGTTCATTACTTCACATACTTTTTCAAAGGTTTCTAAGCAGATAATTTGTGGCATGCTTGGTATTATAATACTTTTTCGTTCACGCCATCGTCTTGCCTACTCCTGCTTGTTGGTCCTGTTTCCTATCGGGAGGACGGTGTGTGTTCGTGCAGGTTGCGTACCATATACCTGTACCCATCTGGAGAGGTGGGCGTGCAGACTTTTTCATCTATCATACTCAGCTTTCATCTGTATCTGAGACTTTCCAAACCGTATGTGCATCATTCTTCTGCAATCGCGCCAATTCTCAAAACTTCTTTGATGCGTACCCCACCGTCTTGCGGGAATAGCACTTAGTGCCCACTTCAGAGCATCGAATTGTTGTTGTTCCGATACTTCCTTTTCAATTTTGTTTAGGAAATCATCCACTTTTCTCAACCTATCATACATAGATAGATCTCTTACCTTTTTTTTCACGCAGCACAGTGACCTAATCATCATGTTACAGTTGAGCGTGGTTACCTTGTGTAACCGATTCTTCCATCGTTCTATTTCCTCGTCTAAATCTAAGGTGCAGGAGATTTCACACTCCCACGAAATCCTGCCATCTACTATTGGATTCACCCAATCCTACTCCTGCATGGTTATCTTGTAGATATAGTCTAGATTGTCGTCATTGTCCCAGTTGCGCACTGGCTCTATGTAGCGCAATCCTTTCGCAGGGTCTAAAGGTACCACTATGCGTACTTGAAAATCGTCTTGCACTTCTTTAGATTTATCACTCCATTCATGTCAGTGGCCCAATCTATTCCCAGTAGCATGGGATAGGGATTGTTGTCATCAACAATCTCTATCACTTTGAAATCTACAAGCGAGCTTGCACCTTTGATATCTACCGTGATTCCCTACAATCTTCCCACGGGTAGGATCTTTTGTTGGTTCTCCATTCGTAGTTGAATCGGTGACCATTGCAGTGTAGGCCCTCCGATGTGCTCCCATGTTTGCTTTTGTAGGACATTCACGTCTGATCCTAGATCCAAAATCACTTGATCCATTTCATATTCCTCGATTTGCACAGTTAATCTCATCTCCCTTCCAGTTTGCGTTGTGTGCTTCCTATGTTTTCAAACTACACGCGGTTCTCTTGACCCAACACATCTAGTGATGATTTCTTGCAATCCTTTCACAACCTTGCTGTCATGCAACAGCTTCATAGATTTCTCCAGAAAGGTAATGAGCATTGATGGGTCCATTTCTGGTTCCACTTTGTCTTTACTACCTGAAGTGGAGAACTCCATGAAGCTCTTCTTAGCTTCCATGAATGTCTCCTTTGCGCACTCCAAGTTGAACTCTGGTTCCTTTGTTGGAGCCTTACAAACCTAGGCACTCTCTTCGGGCTACTTATCCTTGTCATCTCCTACCTTGACACCACTTTGGAGCATGATGTTTACATTTGGGTCCTCCTCGCACGGCTCAAACCTCATCATTTGCAGGTTCTAAGTCAAGGGAGGTTGGAGTGTTCCTTTATCATGCATTCTCATTATCAGTGTGGGGCAGTCCTCTACCTCATGATCAAACTGGGTATAATATAAACATGATGCTCTTGTCAGATTTGTACAATCGCGGGCATAATGCGCAGACCCTCCATAATTGTAAGAAATCAATTGTCCGCATCCCCTTCCTGGTCTCATTCCACCTCGACCACGTCTACACCCCTGAAATCAAGTGCGCTCCATCCCTACATTTCGGTCGAGGGCTCGCTTTTCGGTCTGAACTATATAGGTAGGAGTCTGATCCATCATCAGTTCATAACTTCTACAGGTACGCTCATCGTGGCCTACTAACCTGTAGAAATTACAGAATATCTGATGGGACGTCTGTGTATACTTTTGTAATAGGTGGCAGTTATCTGTAGCATGCTTCCTTCCTATCTGAAAAATTGTGCACCATAGTGCAGGTGCCATGCTCGGTCCTGCTTGCGCCTCTGGTCTCAATGGCATTGGCCCTCCTCAGCCAAGTGGTTCATGAAGAGTGGAAAATGGTCCTTGTCATGTCCCTGACCTTTGCACTTTATGCACCATACCTCCTCGTGCGCCTCTAGGTGAGTTGTCCTATCTTGTTTCAAGCTCTATATCTCAAGGCACAAGTTTTTCAATTGCACATGGATTTGTTGGACTCCCAGGTTAGGATCTTGTATTGGGGTCTCGCGTAGTCTCATTGGGATCTCCAAATCTTCAACCTGAGTGGATAGCTTCTACTATGACAGCGCGGTCCTTAGATGCAGCGTTAGTGACGCTACAAACCATGTGTGGTTTTTTCCATATGTCAAGGTCACGTTCGCTTCATGAATCATACCCTTCAGTCTCTGATCCATCTCCCAGGGGGTCTCGCCTCGAAGCATCACGATTTCCTTAAACCCGATAATCGACTATCTCTTTGATTTTGGCCTGCTAAATTCCATGTTTAGCGCATCTTGGATATCAGCGATCCCTACATTTGGATTGTCATTCAAATGCTTAATGTACCACTTCAGTGCACAATCCTACAATGTGCTTACAAGTGTTTCCTTCTTTCTATTTTCATTTGAACTCCTTGTGCTTCCCATATAGCCTTTACCAAGAACCAAAATTGGTCTAAATCATCATTTCCTACTCCTTTGAACACGAAAACTTTATTGTGCTCGCCATATTAAACTCTAGTGGTAGCGGAGGTGGTGTGAGCGAAGATGGGGGTGAATATGGTGAAACTAGTGGTGGTGTAGGTGAGGGTGGTATGCGCATAGTTTGCTACCTTATCAGACTGATCGTACTTCTTGGTGAAACTTTCGTGAGCTCTTCCTCGCTTTTGACCGAGGTGAAATCAAGGGACTAGTTTCTATCTCTATGCTACCTTCATTTCTATAGATCCTCCCACTTTGTGTAGCCCCAAAGATCAATTTATTCATATAACCTACTTTTCACACAGTAGCATCTTAATGCAGGTGTTCAAAGATTTAACGTACTTACCTTGCAGTCCTTTGAGGAAGTGTTGTTCCACCTTGCTGTAGCTGATTGAAGTATCTACCGCGAACTCAGTGATAAAACCTCCTATAATTCAATCAAGCTAATGGTCCACAACGTGCACGAACTTTTCTTCTGATGCTTCTAGTCTACGCACCAACTCTGTAGTCCACACAATAGGTTTGTCGAGCCTACACATTCCTTGACCGTCTGCTAACTTCGCGATCCACTTGTACAACTTAGAGGGGAAGCATGCAAAGAAAATTTCATGGATTTTCATATATAAGTAGCACTTTAACCACTCTTCCTTCGATACTCTCGAATTCATGTCTTCCTATGTCATGATCTTGTGAATATTTATTTCCAACCACTCTTCAATTTCTTTCTTTTTCGCATTCTAGTGATGCGACATCAGACATCTCTTATGTAGATCCCGGTCTCGGCAACAGAACAATTTGTTGGCTTGTTGGGGCCTGACCCAGGTTCAGAGGTGATTTAGCCAAACAAATCCCGGTACTAGTGGCCCTTTTGGAAACAATCCACAGAGCATGGACTGAGGTCTCAGCCAAAGTAGTATGGGAGGGTGCTACAACTAGGTTTTTTCACCATGGAGATGTCTAATCAGTTCAAGTGGTCCGTGGTTCAACCCTGCACGCACATCACTATCCGCACATCCCCGTACCTCGCGGCCTGAGACACTGCCTTCTCACAACCCTACTCGTGGGTTGAACACTATTATTACCCAAGTCCTTACTAGTATTCCAATGTTAGTTCATTAACTTAGCCTACTGGCATGCTTTAAGTTACACTTAACAATATAAACGATTCATACAGGTGCACGAAATAAATAAGCAGTATATTTGCAATTTATATCAAACATGCATTAATGCAAGAACAAATACACAAATATGATATCAAACTTCTCTTTGTTAACTCCTTTCTTGGTTATAGACTCGACTCTTCCCTGTGCACTCAGCTGCAGGGGTCTACGCACTCAGCTGCGGACTACTAGGCCTCTGTGCACTCAGCTGCAGAGCCTTCTCCTACTCTATGACCCAAAGACACACTTAGTCACTTAGACTCTTCCTCTTGTCTAATTCTTGCTTTACACTTAGAGCCTCATTCTATTTATACAATCCCATGGTTAACAGACCATGGGTAGGCTGACATTACATTACAAAACTAGGGTGTACAACCCTGTGACTCTATCATACAATTCGTGCTCCGCGCCTGCAATTCGTGGAGTCTTTACAACAATATCAGGTCAAAACATGGGCTTTGAGCCCCAAAACATGTCTTGGGGGGATTCCATGCCCAACACCTATGATATAGGAAGGACAATAGACTTCCTGGTTTGGATGAATGAAGATGTCTAAAATGTTAAACAACAAAAACATGAAAATGGCAAAATGTAGAGCAACGTACTAAAGCTACAAAACTTCAAGAAAAAGGTTATTATAAGGATGCTAGACCTAGTGATATCCACTAATTTCTATGAAGTATTCCATGACTGATATGAATATATTGAGGTAGAGAATTTCTTGGATTTGATGACTCTTACAAGGTAAGGAAGAAGAACCATATCACTAAAGGGACTAGGAAGCAGACAAGGGGATGTTGGGACAACGAGGAAAACTTTTGGTTTTAACAATGGTCATTGGCATGACGAATGGGACTAATGGATTACATTAGGCATGTTTCAAGAAGAAAAGAGCCATTATTTTTGATGAAATAACACTGAGCGCAATGAACAATAGCGCTAGACATGAAGGTAGGAAACACTCTAGAAGGAAAGATATCAAGATGAACAAGGAACATCAAAAGAATTAAGGATGAAATAGAAGTGACTGATTTAATGAAGTTTTATGCTCAATAATTTATTGGGAAAGAAAATGTGTATGTAAAATATAATTTTAAGTGAGCTACATTTATAATGTTCATAGTATTTTAGGCTTTGGATTAAGAAGGTTTTGTAATTGTATTTAGGTATTTAGGTATAGAAAACCAAGGAGGGTGTTCCTCCACAAGGGTTGGGTTTATGACAACCCCTTTAGGATAATCCTCTATTGTAAATATCATAACTATATATTTTTTAAAATATAATTGGCTTAGATATGGGACAAAGATTTCAGAGATTGGGGAGGGAGATTGGTTGGAAACTAGAGGAAGCTAAATTATTTAATATTGGTATGGGAAAATGATTGGTGTGATTTAAATGGGATGCCTACACAATTATGGAGTTACAGGAAGAGAGGACGAGCCCATAATTCTTTGGGAAAGTTCATAAGAAAAAGGTACGATTTTTTTTAAGAAATGAGTTCCGCTAGTAAGGGGAGGGCGTAGTGTGGGGAGATGGCATGACAACACACCCATGACCACACATAGTTTCAATGGAATGTAAGGACAAGGTGATGCAATCATTACATCGATAAAACAAGGAAGATAAAATATATGAATAGATTCAGTGTGTCAGTTGGAGCTAGAGGATATGGAACGAGGAAACGGAGGAGAAATTTTTTTTGAAGGAGCTCCGGAGTAGCATGGACAAGCCTATTGCAGTGAAGGAACAAAAAAAGGCCTCATTTTAGTACTAGTTTGCTTGAGGATCCTAATCTAGGGTGGAGGCACCAAGCTATGAAAGAATTAGTGGCTGTGCATAGACAGTTAATCTTTGATTTTTGAGGAGCATTTGGTTGTCGGGTACATGTAGGTGGATCTATGGACTCCTAGTGTTGTTGAAGGTGGGAGAAGTTCCTTTTAACACCCTTCCTGAATCTTTGAAATATGGTCTTGGGGTGATTGATTGCAATAAATACTATAGTGAAAGCCAATCTAAGGTGGCGAGGAGAGTTGAAGTACCAATATTAGTTGCAAAGCTTCCTACATTAAGATAAGTACTTATCTAATTTCTTGTGTATGTGAACCATATATAAATTTCCTATGAATGCTTAGTGTGTTGATTAAATTCTCATGTTAATGTTGAGAGATATTTATTTCTTGTGTATGACTAATGGGGAATTCTTATTGCCTATATTGATAATGAGGAATTTCATTTCTTGTATGACTATTTAAATAAGGATCACTCATCTCTAAGTAATGAGGAAGGTTATTGCTTGTGCGAATATCGAATGTTAATTTCCTATGTAATTTCTAAGAAATGGCTTAGTTCCTATGTCTATTTATGAGTCTAAAATTTAGTCTGATTGGCTAAGTAGAAGAGATGGTTCGATATCAGTTAGTTGAATAAATTCTTATGGCAATTAGGCCCTATTTGAGCATGTATCTCTTTTATTGCATTTATATGTGTGTGTGTGTGTACATTAGGCTAATCATTGTAAATCTCAGAGAGATAGTGTTATATATATATATATATATATATATATATATATATATATATATATACCCTGTATAGAAATTACAGGAAAATTTATTCTTAAAACAAAAAAATATTACAATGGCAAGAATATATAACATACACAAGGATTTTCTCTTGGAACCCAAACTGGGAAAACCAGATTGATTTTTCATTACATTCCTTTCAATGTTATAATACATTATATACATGTCGAAGCATTCACAAACACTAATAAATTAACCTTGGATTAGAACATAACCATAGTTCTCTTGACCATATCTACAAAATTCCATGGAAAAAAACATCATGCCTAAAACCGTGTGCAAAAAACATGCACAGAAAACCATGTGTATGCCTTGTTAGTTTTTGTAGCATTGGATGGTATTATAGTCTCAAAACATTATGGAGAGGCTAAAACACATGAGTTATCCAAAACATAGAAATCGTTTCTGCAAATTTCACCTAGAGATCGCTCAATTAAATTAATTGACCGTAATTAAAAATTTCGTAACTCTAACAGAGGAAAATTGGTCAATTAATAGGAATTAATTGAGAAAGGTGTGAATCATCTAGAAACTCACACAGATTGACTTGGAAATCATCAAAACCAACGATTAGATTTTAATCGTGGTCATTGGAGTATTACCTAAATATTATAAGAAGAGTTCGATGGGTAGATGGAGAATACACAAGTACAGATACTGAGGTTCCTAGACAAGTTGAATTCCTAGTAGCAGGTGTGATTCAAGAGTGAAGGTTGAGCCAGTGGGTGAGTAGTAGGTGGCAGGAGAGGTTAGCAGTATCCAGTGGAATAATTTTCGATTTTCTAGTTCCAGAGATTCAAATTGAGAGAGTGTGAGTTTGCCCATAAGGTCTGCGGAAGGATTGCGTGGGAAATAGTAGCAGTGCAGTTCAATCTAGCTAGAGGAGAAGACGATTTAGTAGTTGGTGGCCAGGATTTCAATTAGAGGGACCAATGAATCAGTTCCAAAGCTAGAGAGAAGTAGAGCTAAACATTTGAGGAATTTCCAGATGTAGTAGAAGAAAGGCCTATGAAATTACTGCATAGAGGTTGGTGCAGAACGAAGTGCGAATTGTTGAAGGGCCGTTTCTAGAGCTGAAATTAGTTGTCAGATGAGGAAAATTCTCACAAAATTTTTCCTAGTGATTCTCTCATATTGGATTGCCAGCTTGGCATCCAAATTATTGTACTAATATTTTCTATTGAAAATAATAATATAAACCCTCATATACTCCAACTGGTTTTCCCAGATTAGGTTTTTCTAGGGACTTTGGTCCAAAAAAATGGTGTTATTTTTTTAGTGTATGTGGTAGAATTTCTCAGTGTCTAGTGTTTTTATTTTCCACGGTATTTTATTTGTGAATATTGTAATGTGATTAATTTGTTGTTTTCATAGCAATAAATTAGATGATTAATATTACAGTTGGAATAATTAATTCTAGTTGTTGCAATAAAAATTTCAGTAGTGAAATTTTCAAATGGTATCAGAGGTAATTTGACAGACAGGAAGCTCAAACGTAGAGAAAGGAAAATTCATTGTTCAAAGGGAGTGTTAGGAAGAATTTTCTGAAGTTTAGCAGTGCTTAGCTAGGCAAAGTGAATTACTAGGAAAAATTGTTTTTTAGTTGCAGGTGGTAGAAAAATTTTGAATTTCCTAGAAGTAATTCCACCAGGCAAAGGGAGTAGAAACAACTCAATATTTTCACTGAGCATATTTTCTTGTGTGGGCACAGAGGGTTTTGCGGTAGTTTTCATGAACAAAATTAGTGTTGGGTGGGAGAGGAAGAAAACATAAGAACTCTTCAATAAATTATCTATTATGACCATGGACAAAGTTAATATTTAGGGGAATTCATATTTTTCTTCGAGGTTACAACACAATTTTTCTTTCCTATCAGGATCAACTTCACAGGGTATTTGGTATATAGACAATGGAGCTTCAACTCACATGACAAGGGTTGGAGAATATTTCTCTAACTACAAGGGGTAGCAGATGGAATTCCATATTACGATGGGAAACATAAGAAAGTGTAGTCTAGTGGGGAGAGGTACCATTGATTTTCAGAGGGAGTTAGGAGAAATTACCAACACTACATATGTACTACATGTGCCAAGATTGTGTATGAACCTAATTTCATTATCCCAACTACAGGACAAGGGATATAATGTCCACTTTTTAGGGAAGAAGATGTTTTTCAAACATCCAAGCTGGAAGAGGGTGAGGCATATTGGAGTTCGAAGCAACAGGTTGTACAAGTTGCAACTTGACTCTCGAATGGAACTAGTAGGTTGTGACAGTAGCAGTTGGAAGGAACTAAATGAGCTATGGCATAGGAGAATGGGACATTTACACCATGGATCTCTCAAGATACTCAGGAAGACAGTAACGGTGGTTCCAAAACTTGGCACAATACACAATGATGTATGCATAGGGTGCATGCTTGAGAAATAAGTTATGGAAACATTCCCAAGAAGTGACAAGAAAGGGGATGGTGTGTTAGCCCGATGTCCACTATAGCTCCCAGTGGGGCCAAATATTGTTGGGTAATTTAACTATGCTTTAAATCACTTTAAATTAAATTGTCAATCCAGGATTGTAAACTTATGAAATATACAACACAATATATGCTAGGAGTTTAGCTTTCAATTCTAAAGGAAATAAATTGCAATGAAATAAAGTTCTACTTTATGAAAATGAATAAAATGACATGAAATGAAATATTAATCTAGAAAAGAATTGACTAATTAACCTAGGAAAGCATTGAAAAATTAATCTAGGAAAGCATGAAAACTTAATCTATGAAAGCATGGAACCTTAATCTATGAAACCATGTAAACTTAATCTATTAAAGCATGTGAATCTATAATCTATAAAAGTGAGTAAATTCAATCTATGAAATCTTGTAAATTTAATATAGAAAACATCTGAAATCTATTTCTATGAAAGTAAACAATTCTAATCACAAATGAGAATGCTTTAGTTTTTTTTTGTATTTTTATATTTTTCATTTTTCTTGATTACAATATGGAAAAGTGTGAAGTGATAATTAGAAACATGAAAAAACATCATCTATAACAAGTAAATAAATCAAATCCTAAGTGATCATTCTAATGTAATTTTTTTCTTAATTAAAAAGATTAAATCATTTTTACCGAATGATGATGACTTCAAAAACTAGATTGATTTAAGTTCAAAATGAGCGATCCCTTTCTTAGTTTTATGAATAGTTCAAATTCTTTTTTCTATTGATATATTTGTTGGCTGCAACAATAAATTTGAAAAATTACATTTTAAAGATACATGAATATCTCCAAAATCATGCATTATTTTCAAGATATTCTTGACTGTCAATGAAATTGGCTCGTTATGCATAAAACCCATGTTTTATTTTTTTAGATCTATCTTAGTTTGCCTAGAAACAACATTAGAAGTTGACTCACTGAAAATTGCTACTAATCTAGATCACTATATTCAATGAAGTGTTGAAGGCTCACAATTGCAAGATTAAACAAAGTATTATTGTTGATTTTCAAAAGAAACTAATTTAAAACATAAGAAAAGTAATATAAGTTACATATATATGATAAAAGTACGTGAATTATAAAACTACAAATCACAACAAAAAATAGTATAAAACTATAAACCAAATAACACAAGAACTTATCAAATTTATTTTATTGCATCATGGTTTGGAATTATGCTCTAAGTGTTCCTCCCTTTTAATGGAGAAGGCACTCCTATTTATACAAAAACTAAGATATCTATTTAATAAATGTAGATCCAAAACTCTCCCATATATCAAAAATCTCTCATAGATCCACAAATATCTCATGTGGTTACAACCATGTGTTAACATCTAGAAAGTAACATCTCTAAATATCCTCTCACAAATATCTAAAATATTGATGAGAAATCTTATAAAAACTTACATGACTTTTCTCCATCAGATGTGCTTGAATGATTATCTCAAATCTTCCTCAAGTCTTCAAGGGTTAAGGATGAACTTCAAATTTGAGACTAAGAGGCCAAATATGACTTTGTTGCAACCTTCAAATATGCTTACAAACATCACAAAACTCATCCAACTTTTATATATAAGTGAATACATGTTATTTTCCTAATATTCAACCATAAACTCACTTAAAATACTAAAATATATGCTTTGGAAAATAATAGGTATAAAACCATATATAATCATTAAAATGGTATTAATGTATGGTTATAGGATAGTGGGATATGGTTAAAGGTGAATGAAAAGAGGATGAAAAAGATGACAGTTTGGAGACCCAACATTTCCCCCCAACTGAAGATGTCACATGCCCTCACGCAACCTTGCAACAATTCTCAAGAACAGATGTCATATCATTTTATGTAGCCTTTTGGAGTGAAATACTATGTTTTATCAACAACTCGTTTTGTCACTTGAGATGCTTGTCCAAAATTTGCATCTTTCGCAAAGTCTTCAATATATTATTTTTCTAAAGAGATTGTTATTTTGGAGTCTTCTTTGAAATATATTTAAGTGGAAGCTCTTATGGTTGGTTTTTGTGTGGAAACCAAAAGTATTGTAGTTTTTATTCTTGTGTGGTAACACTTTTATTTTACTCTTCTTCTTAGTGCAACAAAGAATACTTGAAAATCCATTGAAAGTGAAGACCCATTTATATACATATAAATTTATCATTTATCATCATCTAAATCACTCCAAAACATATTCATTTTTGAATTGAAGAGCAACAATACTCAGTTGGGAGAAACATGTTGGTCAACAATGTATGAGGTTATGGAATATGGAATGGTAATGAATATCCCCCCCAACTTAAATTGCTTTATGTCTTTGAAAAATTGGGAAAGATAAGTCACATGGAAAATTTTCCAAATAAAAATATTGTAGCATTCAAGGAATTATTGATTAAATATAAGAAAACAACATACCTTCACCTACATGAAAATTCCATAATCTATGCATTGAGAAGATCTTGGATGTTATTGATAGATCATAGAATGTGAAGTGGAAGAATCTGATTTGGTTCTTCTTTTTCCTTGGCTATATGAATAGAGGATGAAATATAAAATTGAAACATTTGTACCTTCTTATTGTTGGATGTAGGAATTGAATTTTGATTTATTGGAACACTACTGCAAGTTGTTGTTGATATCATAAACCATATAGTCTTCAAATATAACCTTGGTTAGTAAAATTAAATCTAGGTGAATGGATTTAGTTGAAGGCGAACATAGAAAGAATTCATTGGATTACCAACCAATAATCTCAATCATTAAGCAATGTGAGACAACTCATCGTTAATGTAAATGTGTGTCAAGCTACAAGAGTTCATCTTAGAAGGTACTAATGAATGTGTTGAAGTTGAGTTTCCTACAAAATCTGACAATCAAGATACATTGTTGTATTCCCACTGTTGCAAGTGAGGAGGTTTCCCATTGATGTGTGCAACATCCAAGGCACTTAATATAATCGATGATCTTGGTCCCAGATAAAGTGTTGAATTCGGTGGGACAAGATCTATTGGAAGGTAGGCCTTGATGAATCCCACATCAACCAACTCAAGCATAGAATTGAAAATGATTTGAAGAACCATAATGAAATATTGAAACCAACCTAAAATTACGAAACGTATTGTGAACTTTATTGGCCAGTGTCCTAGTTTTTTTAGAAAATCTCATATCCAATTGTTCCAGTAAACTAGTTTTCACAAGTGGACCTTTTTCTTCTCTTTTTTTTCTCCTTTTCTCTTTACATTTTATTTTGTCTTTTTTATTCTATCCTAATCTACTTGAGAATGAATATATCTTTCAAGTATAATAATACTTCCAATGGAGCCATGTGTGTAACAAGAAGAAAAATAAACTCATATGTAGGTTTGAAAGATATACTTTGATATATACCAGAATATGAGGGACCAATTGCTTTGACTGAGATGTTGTAAAGAACTATTGAAGGAGTGGTACTTTATCTCAATGATTTTTTGGAACCAAATTTCAATATAGTTGTGATTCTTTTGGTTCACTTAATCATCTGGATGATTGTGTGTGTCTTCTTCTTAATATCATTTGAATCTTCTACAATTTATTTATTAGTCTCTTGAACACATAAAGTATTTGATGATAGGCATTGTACAAATTCCTCAGTCTTAAGATCCAATGGTTTCTCTCCATAAAATATGGTCCATGATTCTTGAGTCTTTTATGTATCTTCTTCTTCTAGATGTTTTTCTTCAATGACAACAAGAGATTATTTTTGCAATACTCTTCCTAATCTAAGATGAATATCATTTATATCAAGAGGAATTTTTTGAAATTTTTTTATCTTGCCATTATAAGTGGGTTGAGGTATTTTATTTTTGGGGTTCAGAAATGGTTGTGCATGTAGTAGAGTGGGAATGACTTTTTCAAGTCATTGAGTAGATGATAATAGGATAGGTTGACTACAAGTTAGCTTAGGGTGAAAATGAGGTTCTAGTGGAGGTGAATGGTATGGATAGCATTGAGATTGGTATTGAGGATAGTGAGAAAAATATTGAGGATATGGTTGATTTATTCCATTAGTCCCTTTCCAACCATGTTGCTAAGATTGGTTTTCAGGTTGGGATTTAGATGGCCAATGTTTCCAAGGCAAGAGTGCGTTCCAATTACTTTGAGATTGTTGTGCATAACCTTGAAATTATGAATTGAAATATTAGATCATACCAGGTTGACAAGGATTCCAAGGTATTCTTGAAGCTACATAATAGACTTTCTCTAGTGCTTGATTTACTCCACCATTTTCTTGGTAAACGTCTTTCAACACTAGTAAGGATGGGTAATCTTTTGTAGCATGTTATTCTGCACAAATGACACAAATTTCAATGTTATCAAGTGGAAATTCATTCAAGACATGTTTATTTCTACATTTAGGGAAAAATATAGAAAAAGAAACATTCTCAACCTTTTTCTTGTTTTCCATTCTTAGCATATCAATATGTTCACTTAAATTGCCAGGAATATCAGATTTAAAATTATGAAGGAAATTTCCAAGTTCAACTTGACTTACTGAGCCTGATACTAACTTACCTACTTAGCCATAACTGAATCCTGAGGGGATATACCATACTTTGCATTTCCTCATGATATGTTCTTACATGATTCACAAAGCTCTTGAATGATAATTGAGAAACATATCCTTTACCCATGATATTAAGACGATCAATCCATTCATCTCTAATTACTCTAAGTAAGAGGGTTTTTATAATATCAAATCTTGAATTATGCAATTTTTCTCTCTTAGCATAATACATAAATCTCTCTACCAGATCCTTAAGGCTCTCATCTTATTTTTGATTCATTTTAAAGATTTCCTCTTTAAGATCATAATGTATACGATAGTCCTTATATTTTTCTAGAAATATCCTTTTCATATAATCCCATGATCTTATTGAATTATTTCGTAAACACATGAACCATTTAAGAGCTCTATCCTTCAATGTAGCTAGAAATAATTTCAATTTTTGAGCATTTAATAAGTAACCATAAGATCTAGAAAGTACTTCAATTTCAAAAATAAATATTTTTTGGTCTTCTAATCTCATACAATGGAAGTTGGGAAGTACAAATGGAGATATGTTTTTCATTTTTACATTTATATTAGTAATTTAAATGGGAAATGCAAAGGGATCGTATTCATTGTCATCATTTCTATCCATTTCTTCTACATCATATGACACCTCTTCCACCTCCAGAAGGAAGTGTTCTTATACCTGCGAAAGTAAGAATGCATGATGTGCATGGTGATGTTGTTTTACTACACCACATGATCTAGTAGGAATGGTAGGTGATTGTGAAATTGAAGTTCTCAGAGTTATTCCTCTAATGAATCTAACTCTAGAATGCACTATAAAATGAATGAAGTTAAACTTATACAACTAAAAGAGAATGCAATTAAGAATGAGATGCAATTCAATAACTAAAGTTAATATAGACCTCACAATGGTGATGTGTAGGTTCTTACACGTCATCCTAACATCTCACTTTTCCAAATTTTTGTAAATTAAAGAGAAATCTAAATTGAAAGCTTAATCCTATGTATAATTCCCCAACAAGAATGCCAAAAATGTTGGGTAATTTAATTTTGGTTTAAATTATTTTACATTAAATTGTTAGTCCAAGATCGTAAACTTGTGAAATATACAACACAATATATGTTAGGAGTTTAGATTTCAATTCAAAAGGAAATAAATTGCAATGAAAGAAAGTTCTATGCTATGAAAATCGATAAAATGACATGAAAGGAAATATTAATCTAGAAAAGCATTGGAGAATTAATCTAGGAAAACATTGAAAAAATAATATAGGAAAGAACTTAATCTTAATATAGGAAAGCATGGAATCTTAGTCTATGAATGTAAACTTAATATATTAAAACATGGGAATTTCTACTCTATAGAAGTGAGTAAATTTAATCTATGAAAGCTTGTAAATTTAAACAAGAAAACATTTAAAATCTATTTCTATGAAAGTAAGCAACCCTAATCACAAATGAGAATTCTTTAGAATTTAAATATTTTTGTATTTTTATATTTCTCAAGCGCTTGATTGCAATATGCAAAATAATGAAGTGACAATTAAACACTTGAAAAAAAAACATCTATAACAAATAAATACATAAAATCTTAAGTGATCATTGTAATGTAAATCGTTTCTTAATTAAAAATATTAAAGAAATGTTAGAGAATTGTGATGACTTCAAAAACTGTTAAAAATAACAAGAAGAAAATCCTAATTTATTTTGTCCTTGAATTAAATTGTAATTCTATTCTCATAGAAACTTGTAGTAGTTAACTAAGTTAAGTTAATTTAGTTGGCTCAATAAATTCGAGTTGGAAATCTATCTAGAGTCATGTAGAGTGATTCCTAAATTTTAGGGGCCCAGGTTGAGTTCTTATTGAGTTGTAATTATTTAATTCAGTTTAATCGAGTTAAATTTAGTTAAACTAGTTCTAACTATTGGAGGAACTAGTGAGTGGTCAAGTGAATTAAATTGGAATTAATTCACATGGAATGATCAATTAAATAATTGATAATTCAATCATAAATAACTCATGCATATCAATTCTGAGAAAGACCCAGATGATATTAGAGTTTAGGGACAATGTACTATTAGTTGTATAATTTTCCGAGTTGTACAGATGGTGCATGCAATTAGTAGAAGGCCAATGATGGATTTTGAAGTTATGGTGAGGGATTTTTCCAATTAAATATGGGCTAATTCCATTAGGGATTGCACAAGGAAGTAGGGGCTTGGAAGGTGGAAGAATTGGCTAAGTGCTGGCTTGAGCTAGTTTGTGAAGCAGTGAGATAGTTTGTACTTGTGCAACGTTTGTTCGGGTTAAACAATAATTGTATTTTATTCTCAGATATTTTGGTTAATGCAATATAGATAGTTAGAGTTTTAAGTAGTTTGTTTCCCAAGAAAAATATTGTGTTATGTGCGATTGAAAGTCTTCCTTTTCTTCATCATGATTTCATTGATCAATTTTTGTTTCCGTTGATGAGTAGAGTAGGTTCATGTCTTTTGTTTTAGCATATCACATAAGTAGTTTTAATCTATAGTTAAAAAATATAAATCGTATTAGACTTGAATTCACTTTAGAAGAGGAGAATATGAGTTTGTTGTGCAGGTAAAATCAAATTTGTAGGTCCATACTTCATAGTCGACAGGATGTCATTCTACAGTTTGAGACTTGATTATTGTTATTGGGAAAACTAGTGTCTATTCAGAGCTGCTAGTCCCACTAAGACAGGTAGCTATCTTAGAAACAAACAAATTAAAGTTACTTGTGTTTTCCTTTATGAGAGATAGATGAGAGAGAAGCAGAGAGTACCAACCTCAGTCTTTCGCTTGGCTCCTTGCTTGTTTCCTCCCTCGTTTGACAGAGATTTTCCACTCCTTCCATAGTTGTCCCGCTTCAAAGAACACCTGTAGAGTTAAGGCAGAAAAATACCATCAAACCATAGAGATCTATAACCATAAATAATGTAGGATCAGATGTACATTACCCATATAAATCTATACACAAACAAGATGTAGAAATATACAAGCATATGGAGGAAAACTCAAATAGCTTTATTGATAGAAGTAGTAGAAGAGAGGATTACAACCAGGCTGTCTAATCCAACATCATCCTCCTAGCATGAAAGCCCTCTTCACCTCATACAAAGAAAGATCACCCAACAATGTCTTCAAAGAAAAACCAACAACACTTCCTTGCAAATTACAAAATTCCAGCCTCTGGATCTCTTGGATGAGGGATCCATATATAGATGTTTACAAGAGAGTGAGTCAGCTTATGGGATTTTGATTAGTATCATTTCACTGATAGTTCTTGGTTCCACTTGGAGATTTCAGATCTCTTACTCATCCCTAGGCGAATTCAGAGAGGCAAGTGTCATATGAGCAGTTTCTAGAAGATTCTCTGGGTTTCCACCTAGCAAACTACTTTTGCCATTTATCTACTCTCGCTCATCGCACCCTACATAAGGGATTTCCAGTATGCATTGCACCCCCTATGTGTAATAGGTGAGATGCATTGCACCCCCTATGTGTAATAGGTGAGATGCATCACACCCTATTCATGGAGCAATCTGTATGGTCCTGTTTTGACCAATTTTGAGTAGTTTTTAATGGAGAACTTCTGGGAGATGATGTAATCAGCTAACCTTGTTCCTTTAGGGTATGAAACAACACTTTTAGGGGTTTAGAAGCCCTTGGTTTATGGACATATGTGATTGGGGTTGGAGTGCACAAATATGTCTAGAACAGTTGCCCCCTAAAGCATGAGGTCGTAAATCCTTTTAATGTCGAGTGAAATGCTTTATAATGAGGATCCGAGGTTTTTCGAACTGGAAGGTGACCTATAATAAGATACAATACAATATGTTATCTTCACAACATTTTCATAATCTAGCTTAGGCGGGCCTTCCCATGCTCAACTTTATAAATTCATACTCGTGTACATAAGACAGACAATTGTCTGTGTGGTAGACTGATGATTCTGGTAGAGCCATCATCCTTTAGTTTGGATGATTATCTATCCAGCTGTGATGTACATTTGATGTCTTTATTTTCCTAAATATATCGCAGCCCAGATGGATGAAATTAGATATGGGGTCTTCAAACTCATTCAATCTTCACCCGAAGTACAAGTCGATCCATGTGAAAAGATGTTCTAATGTCGAACACAGAAAGACATTGCATGATTACCAGCCAATGATGTAAGCTGTTAACAGGCGTGAGAGGAATCACCAATAATGAGGATGACCCTCAAGGTACTGCAGTACAATTCACGTGGTGTGAATACATGAGTTGATGTCGAACACCACGTAAAATCTTTCGGTCGAAGGCAATTGATGTAAACCTATTGCTGGAAGTGAGAAACTTGCCATTGAGGCATGCAAGCTTCAAAGTACTGAAAGGGTTGTCCCTAAGTCAACTTCTTCGATAATGAGCTGATGTCGAAAAGAAGTGACTTGTCATAGGAGGGCCTTAATGAATCCCACATCTACGACACCGAACGGAGCAAATGATTTTGCTAAGGTGAAAATGATCTGATGATACAAGGTTCAGGGTGGCGGTCATGAAAAATGGAGAGTGAAGGTATTGCAGCGGATGAGACATTGGCTAGGTTGGTGAATTCTCTGAGCGTTGAACATACCGGCGACACTAAAATGGATTGGTAGTGTTAACCCAAAGGTGGATTGTACGGTGGACCAATGGTGATATGACCGGTGAACAGAATAACCCAACCCGACTCAATCATCGTGACAAAGTGAAAGTGTCAAGTTCAAGAGCGACCTGCTACCAATGAAGCTATTCAAGTTTTCTTCCCTTTATCCCCAGTCATTGTTGACCAGTACCTATTTATTTTTGTCAAGCTTGAGGAGGATAACATATGCTTTTTCTATAATTTTCCTTTCGGGCAAACCCGTCGCTATGTTTTAATGAGCCTAGTGACTGTGAAACTCGATCTTGTCTCCATGGACAAGTTTGTCGCTATTCTTTTAACAAGTTTAATGACAAAGATAACTCGGTCCTTTTTAGTTTTAGAGAGTCTAAAAAGGGACGTAATGGAAACTCCAGTGGTCCTTTTTCATAATGTAATCCCTTAAGTCCAAAAAAGTGTAAAATAATACGAAAGGGATGACTTTTCGATAGATTTAACTAGCCAAACAAGACAAGCGCTCAATCGTTTTGTGTAATAATCCCTCAGGTCAAAAAAGATTAAAATCTAGAGGAGGGATAGCACTTCCAGTCACTTTAACGAGCTGGAGAGGCCAATTTCTTGAAAATATTTTCATATTTTATGAGTCAGATGAAAATAGCTTAAAGGAGACTCGTTTTTTTGAGGAACAAGTGATGTTCTTGGATAGAAATTGGTTCTAGGAAAGGCTTGGAACTTTTCAATCACGGTAGTGGAAAGAGGGTGGCTAATAACATCACTTGTCATAGTTGTTCCTAAAAAGGGTAAACAATCAAATGGAGGTGTATGATCGACTAAAAAGGGTGGAGGTGTTCGTAAGAACACGACCAAGGTTCAAAAACTGATAGTCATGCAAATAGTTATTTACCGAGGTGGGGTTCATTTTTTAATGAGCTTGAACTCTATGGAAACATTTTCTCATTGCTAGGTTTATTTTTTGACGAGGTTGAACTTCGCGTAAAACTGCTAATGGCGAGGTTTATTTTTTAACGAGCTTGAACTTTGCGTAAAACTGCTCATGCCAGTCATATAATAAGGATGTCTCATCAGTAGGTTCATTTTTTAGGGAGCTTGCCCCATGCACAACTTTGCTCCTGAGCCTTTCATTATGCAAGCTAGGAACGACCAACCTACGAGTCTAAAGGGTTGAGAGCCTACAAATTAAGAAAATAAATGGTTGCTTTTCACTTTCATGGAAAAAGGTTTGCATGCCCCCAGGTATAATGAAATAGAGCTTCTAGGTTGCCTTCTGGAAGTTCTTGCATTAGCAAGATTGTTCCATCTGCGTGGCAGATGAAACGCTTCCTCAGCTTTGTCCATCAAAATGGACGAAGTTGATTCTAGCTACAATCACCTAACCTTTGACGGGGGAATCCTTTTCCAGTCTGAGCCATTTTCCTAAACAGACAGGATTTCCAAACTAGTCATATTCCTACTTGGAAACCTACCTTATATCCGAGGTTTTCCTGTCAAAGCAGACCAGGGTGCATGCCTCCTGGGTTTCATTCATAATCACCGAATCAATCACGACCATCAAGTGGAAAAACTGGAGATTGATGAGACATTTCTTGTGCGAAAAGACCAGTTAGGGATGGCATTTGACTAATAGTTGTGTTTGAATCAAGGAATGAAAGCTGGTCAATGAGTTGGACCACTCTGCCTTCATCTGGAAAACACATCACTCGGAAGAGTGAGGAGATGATGGCTCCCATGCTATAAATATAGTCACGCCCAAGGAGTATATTGTAATCTAGAGGTCCTTCGACTACCATCACATTTAGATGAATGGTTTTCCTTCTCAAATTTATAGGAAAATTTGGAAGGATCCCTAACGATCAACTGGTTCCTTTGTTGAAGCCTGTCAGATTTTGAATCTCAGGTAGAAGCGATGGCAAACCAAGCGCTTTCCATGTAGTTGAGGAAAGGATACTCACAAAATCCCCTTCATCTATAATAGTATTGACCATGATCATCTTGTAAGCTTGTACTATGATTCAGAATGGTACATTAGATGGTAGGCAGGATCTGCCTAGTAGATTCCAATTGAAGGAAATGACTAGATTGCTTGGAGGTGGGACCGAATAAATGGCTGGATACATCTCAAATGAACTTCCTTCCTGTGGTAAAGGAATGGGTAGATTGCCCACATGTTCATCAGAGTCTGTGTTTACGAAGAGAATTTGAATGGTGTTGTTCTCATTCTCTTTGGTGACAGTATCATCTGAAGGTGGGTCCTCTGAAGACAAGATTGGGTTGACTACCATCTCGACCTGTTGACTTTGGTCTGGTGTGGACTCAGAGGGTTTGTCTTCAATGATAGTTTCTTTGACCGACAACAATGGTGTGTCCGTTGGATTTTCAACTAGCGATGGACTCGACAAGAGTTTCTTATATCTAGGAGGAAGTCACTGCGGTGATGCAGGACGGTTATCCAAGACTCTTTTATCTTCGTCTAGGAAGGGACAATGGTGGAGGGCATGATCACCTTCACACAGTCTATAAGGAAATTTGGATCTTCCTTTTTGTCCATTGACTTCGCTTTCACTAGTTGACGGTGTACTCTCAACATGATCGTCAGTGGTTGATGACACTGGATTGTGCAAGGGGGGAGGCCAGTGCCTTAAGATCCATGGGATGCAAGGACGATATCGATGATAGTGGTCTCCCTTCCAAATGACACATGGAGATTTAGGTTTGGAAGGTGCTGTGTGTGGATTTTCGCTAGATGATGCACAGTTTCCCCCTTTCATGGTAGGATTCTTCTTCTTCTTCTCCTTCCCTTTCTTCTTCTTCTTCTCAGTTACTTGGTTTTTAGTGTTACTAGCTTCGCCAAGCAAAGAGGAAGAAGGAGAGGGAGAAACAAACGAAGTAGAAGGTGGGGGAGCAACTTCAGTATCATTTGGTTGCTGATTTGATTACTGAGGAATTGTAGTGTTTTGAACAACAGAGGTCGAGAAAAGCCATACGGGTAGGCCAATTATGAGTCTTGGAAGGGACAATGTGGCCATGTGTGGAGCACCAACATTCCCCCAAGAGGAGAACGGACTAGGATTTCCCCCAAGGGGAAATCCTTGATTGGTGGACTCCATTTCTCAACCTAAAGACCAACGAGGGAACATTGACATTATTTCGATTAAAATAAATTTTATGACGCTTTGACACAACTTTCTTTTTCAATTTTTAAGAGTCGAGAAAAAGCTAAAGATGACTCTAGTCGCCTTCGGTTTTTAATGAGCTTGAAGTGACAAGTGCTTAGATGGACCTTTTCTTTTAAGGAGTCTGAAAAGGAATGAAAGTGACTACTCTGGAAATCTAGACAGAGGGATTACCAAACTAATCGCAAAACTGAAGAATACTTTTTACGGTACGGCAACCAATCTTCCCAAATGTTGTGTTTGGTGCATTGCGATCAATAGGGTGGTAGTCACGGATTCCTAAGGATGAAGGATGTAGCCTATTGTGGTCTCCCAATATATACTCAACCGTACATGGGAGCACAACTCTGTACTGGCACTTGTCATCTCAAAGAGGAGGAATCACCCAACCTATGATGAAATCGATAGTTACCAGGCTTTACGACACCAGAACATGCCTCTAGCCTAGACTTCTAGATGTTGTTCATTATGTTCCAAAGAGTTTTTATGTTCATTGAAGTTTATTTTACAGTTTATCTTTCTTAAGAAGTTTGCCTTTAAGGTTCACCATGTGATGTAGATATACAATTCCTAAATATGAAATCTAAGATGATAAACATTCGTTTATTTTCTTTTGCAATGAAAATCCTAGCTACTAAGGAAAGAGAAGTGAAATTCTTTCAACATAGAACAGAGAGCACACACTATGATGCACTGTCCTAAATCAATCTCCACAAGTAGTCTAAATGCAAATGCATGTGCATGTATTTGTTTTCCGCTTTCTTAATGTGTGAATGACAAAAAGAACGCTAAGTATTGATCTGAACTATCTTCTTTCAAAGCGACAGTACTAACAATTTTCTTTTCAAAAAAAAAAAGTAAAGCCAAGACGACACTTTGTGATTTAGAAATCAAAATTGCTTTCGACACTTGAAATACTAATTATTCAAATCAAATACAATGGCAAAAGTGTAATCGACTGTCTAAAAGAGGAATGTTGTGTAATACTCTTTTTCTTGACTGAAAATGACACTTGCGACACTTTCAAATCAAAAGACGACTGTTCAATTAAGCTACTATTTGCACAAGAGAACTGTAAATAATGAAAAATACATAAAAAAACATTCAAAATTCTTTATCGATGGAGGTTAAATAATGCAAAGGAAGATGGTTTCCACAGAGCTATCTATATTGATCACAGACAACAAAACTACTGAATAAAGCTGAAAACAATGAAGGAAAAACTAAAATCTGGAGGTAGAAAGAGTCTCATCTAATCATCACACCTGTAACACATGGAAACAGGGATGCATCTCACCTACAACACACAGGAGGTGTGATGCATCCAGACTGCCAAGAAGAGATAGTGAGATGGTCTAGGGACAAGACTGAGCTTGGTTTTTGCTCACAGTTTGCAGCTAAGTTCAGGGATTTAGGATGAGCTAATGATTTCCAGTAAACACAAAGTATAGGGGCTGATCTAATGAGGTTATTTGAGCTACCACCAGGGCACTTAGGATGTTTTCAAGTCAGTTGTTCAGTTCATAAACAAACCCAGAGATTGACTAAAGCAGCATTGATCTAGTTTGAACTTGCATAGCAAATGCAGTTCGAAGGCTAGCTGGCTTAACTTCAGGATCCGTCTGTAGTTTATGAAGTAAACAAATAGAGATGAGCAATCAAAATATTCGCTCCCCAGTGGAGTCGCCATTTTGTTATCGGGAAAAATAGTGTCTATTCAAAGCTACTAGTTCCACTAAGATGGGTAGCTATCTTAGAATCAAACAGATTAAAGTTACTTGTGTTTTCCTTTATTTGAGATAGATGAGAGATAAGCAGAGAGTACCAATCTCAGTCTTTCGCTTGGCTCCTTGCTTGTTTCCTCCCTCCTTTGATAGATATTTTCCACTCCTTGCTTACTTGTCCCACTTCAAAGAACACCTGTAGAGTCAAGGCAGCAAAATACCATCAAAGCATAGAGACCTATAACCATAAATAATGTAGGATGAGATGTACATTAACCATATAAATGTATACACAACCAAGATTCAGAAATATACAAGAATATGGAGGAAAACTCAAATAGATTTATTGATAGAAGTAGTAGAAGAGAGGATTACAACCAGGCTATCTGATCCAGCATCATCATCCCAGCATCAAAGCCCTTTTTCCCTCATACAAAGCAAGATCACCCAACAATGTCTTCAAAGAGAAACCAACAACACTTCCTTGCAAATTAAAAAATTCTAGCCTCTGGATCTCTTGGATGAGGAATCCATATATAGATGTTTATAGGAGAGTGAGTGAGCTTCTAGGATTTTGATTAGTGTCATTTCACTGATAGTTCTTGGTTCCACTTGGATATTTCATATGTCTTACTCATCCCTGGCAAATTCAGAGAGGCAAGTGTCATATGAGCAGTTTCTAGAAGATTCTCTAGGTTTCCACCTAGCAAACTGCTTCTGCCATTTGTCTGCTCTTGCTCATTGCACCCTATAGAAGGGCTTTCTAGTATGCATCGCACCCCCCATGTGTAATAGGTGAGATGCATCGCACCCTATGTATGGAGCAGTCTGTATGGTCCTATTTTGACTAGTTATGAGTAGTTTTTCATGAAGAACTTATGGGAGATGATGTAATCAGCTAACCTTGTTCCTTTATGGTATGAAACAACACTTTTAGGGGTTTAGAAGCCCTTGGTTTATGGACATATGTGATTGGGGTTATAGCGCCCAAATGTGTCTATAACAATTATGCCCAACATGGAAACTCGAATTACATAGCTTGGAAGGACAGGATGAAGTGTTGGAAGACAAGGGGCTAAAGGAATTCGTAGATCATGATATCCCAAAGCCTCCAACATCTAATGTTAAAGAACTGGTTGAATGGAGAAAGTGTGTGGAAAATGTTGCAAATAATATTGAGAGGGGGGGTGAATCAGTATTAGCAAGTCAATTATTTTTCATTTCCATAATCAGATTCATATACACTACTTCAATTAATGGAATTCGCATGTATACACAACTATATTTAAGGCAACTAGCGTATATCTTGAAAACTTATGATTCAATTAATTCAACATATGTTGATCTTTAATCAGTGCATCAGAACCATATAAACAATAACCAAGTGCAGTAAAAAACAGAACAACCAATTACACACATGAACACAAGATATAAGGTGGAAACCCAATGTGGGTGAAAACCACTTGCTGCAATCGTCTCTATCTTCCTTTTGATAAGAAACTTCTTTTTACAATTTTTGTACTGGTGCAGTCTTATACCAGTACGCAGGCTTCTACCCGGAGAAGGCTACAACCATCTCTCATTCTTCAGCTTCTCTTGGAAGGGAGCTACAACACCCTAGCCCTTGTACTAGCTGATATGTTTACTAGTATATAGGTGCCGGCCTACAGAAGGCTACAACCTTCTCTTTTCTTCTAGGGACCATGTTTCATAAATTTTCAGACTGGATCCATTAATAACATCATTCAAGCATATATATCTGCATCAACCAATCTCATTTGCACCAACCACAACTGAATCAATCAATCACTTTTCAGAATGTTGTAACCAAAATACAGTAACCAGAATACAGTAACCAGAACCCAAGCCAGAACCCAGAACACTGCAACAGCAAAAAGAAGTAGCTAAAACATATTTTATGAGGTATACGCTACTTCCATGTGTCGAATCTGCGTGCATATGCTCTTTTCTCAATGCGAACCTACGTATAGATCTGCAAATCAAATTTAAAATGTATACGCTTCTTTGATTTGCAGAACCAGTGTGTATATGTGCCTTTTCTAAAGTGAACCTGTGTACAGATCTGTAAATGATGATTTAAACTTTACAACAATTCCAGAATTCAGTTATACGCAGATCA
This sequence comes from Pinus tabuliformis, assembly GCA_031772625.1. Taxonomy (NCBI): domain Eukaryota; kingdom Viridiplantae; phylum Streptophyta; class Pinopsida; order Pinales; family Pinaceae; genus Pinus; species Pinus tabuliformis. Next base: position 494,552,754 of record CM062807.1, on the reverse strand, counting down.
TCATATTTATAGACTACAACATGCGCCAGTTATTCAGATAAATGATCAAAACCACACAAAGATACTTCACTTCAAGCCTTAAGATCTTGACCCATCATTAGATCTTATCCTTCATCAAGTGCTAAGGTTCATCCTTGGTTTAGATCTAGCTATGCACCATAACCCAATAACGTGTATACTAGATCTTTCTCTTCATTAGATATTCAATACTTGAGTACATTTGCCTAATGATCTTCTCCTCCTTTTATAGTCTTAGGCCATACTCAAGACAATGGACCAAAACCACTTAGGACCAATACCTTGGGTCAACACTTCGGACCAGATATCTTGGACCAATACCATGGATCAAAATACCATGGATCAAATACCACAGACCAAAACTTAGTTTTCCAACATGTACATGCCTTTCCTTCTGTGAAAGTGTGTGTGTATGCTATACGTTCCTTTTGGTATGCTAACCCACGTGTACATGCAGCTGGGTCAATGGGGAACCTGCGTATAGCTCTCTTTCTTCATTCTGTGAGTCTGAAGTGTGATCTGTCATATGAGTGAGTAACCATCAAGGACAACATCTATGTCATAACGCCAACAATCTCCCCCTTTGGACTTGATGGCAACCCCAAGTCACTCTCTTCCTTTGTCATAAAGGGCAAAGGGTTATGCTCCCCCTGAGTACATGCTGAATTCTTTGATATGCTGAAGTGTGCTGATTGAGCTCCATGAATGAGCCCATGCTCCCCCTAAATATAAGCAAGGTCTGCAAAAAGATGTTCTAAAAGAAGAACATGACTCTATACATACATCATAAATGACCTTCCTATCATCAATGACTCATACATACATCCATCTCCCAACCATAGTGGGGTAACAAAATAGGTCTTTTCATGACCTTTTCATTAAAAGATATACATGACATAAATAACGGAGACCAAACTAGCAACTTTCATCAGCAGCATCTGTCAATCAGCATCCAGACCAGCAACCATGTTCTCCGGATGAACCTGTTCCACCTGAGTCAAAAACAACTATGTGAATTTCTTCTAAGATCCTCTAAGGTAATGCAAACAATGCATTATTAGAAGTATATGCTCCCTCTGAACCTGTGCCAGATGATCACTATCAGATCTGATCATTTCATATAGTAGAAGAGTTATCAAGGCATCATCACCAATCAGATATACATCAAGTTATTAACAACTTATGAGAGCTAACATATTTCCACATGTCATCCACAAACTGTAACCATCATCAAGTAGAACATTTAATTCACTTAACCATATCAAACTCCTTTCATCCTGACTCTGGCCCACTGCTTTTCCTCAAACCAACATATACGCGATTGTATCCACAAAAACCAGTGTATGTACATGACTACGCTTCATGAAACTCACATATAACCACCTTTATCTGAAACATATAAGTTTTAACAGTAGGATGATGCATCAACTACTCCCAACTTCTATCTGAGATATTCAAATGTCTCTCTGGGTAGTGGTTTGGTGAATATATGAGAAACTTGTTCTTTGGAGGGAACATACCCAAATTTAACCTTTTTTTCAAGCACGTGTTCACGTAGAAAATGATATTTGATGGGTATGTGCTTGGTCCTGGAATGCATGACTGGATTCTTTGAAATATTGATGACACTTGTATTATCACATAGAATGGATATGGGTGGGGTACATGTGATTTGAATGTCTTGCAATGTTTGCATCATCCAAAGGAGTTGTGTACAACAAGATGCAGCAGCCACATATTTTGCTTCAGCTGTAGATAATGCAATTGAATTTTTTTCCTTGTTGAACCAAGAAACTAATCTGGAACCCATATAGAATTCACCACCACTAGTGCTTTTTCTATCATCAACGCTTCCTACCCAATCTACATCTGTATATGCATGAAGTGTAACATCTGTATCTCTAGGATACCATAAACCAAAATTTTATGTTCCTTGAAGATATTTGAAAATCCTTTTGACTGCCTGAAGGTTTGATTCCTTTGGATTTTCTTGGAATCTTCTAACTGTTCCTACTGCATGCATGATGTCTGGTCGGGTACTAGTTAGATAAAGCAGATTTCCAATCATGGATCTATTGGTTGGTTGATATAGTGTTGTTGATTCAACATTTGAGCTGAGACTATATCCTATTACCATTGGGGTACATACTGGTTTAGAATCTTCCATGCCGTATTTTTTTAAGATCTGCTTGAGATATTTGGTTTGTGACAAAAAAATACCATCTTTATTTTGTTGAACTTGTAGACCAAGAAAATATGTAAGCTCACCAAGAAGGGACATTTCAAATTCTTGTTGCATTACTGAAGAAAAATTCTGACTCACGGCTTCTTCATTGCTACCAAAAATGATATCATCAACATACACAACAAGTATTAGCAATTTATTATTGTCAATATTTGTATATAGATTGCTATGAGCTGATCCTTTTGAAAAACCTTGTTGATGGAGATTTTTGTCAAGACAGTAATACCAGGCTCTTGGAGCTTATTTTAGACCATAGAGAGCCTTTCTGAGTCTCCATACAAGTTTTTCATCATTTCCAAGAATGAATCCATCTAGTTGCTCAATATAGACTTCTTCTTCTAAGTCTCCATTAAGAAAGGAAGATTTTACATCCATTTGGTATACTTTGAATTTCTGAAAACTAGAAAGAGCAAGGAACATTTGTATGGCTTCAAGTCTAGCAACAGGTGCAAAAGTTTCTTCAAAATCTATACCTTCTTGTTGAGAGTATACTTTACAAACAAGTCTGGCCTTGTTTCTAATAACTTCTCCATTTTCATTCAGCTTGTTTTTGAATATCCATTTAGTTCCTATGATATTCTTATCATGAGGTCTAGGAAGTAATTCCCAAGTTTTGTTCTTTTCAATTTTCTCAAGTTTTTCATTCATGGCCTTGACCCAACATTCATCTTTGCATGCTTCATTTACATTTTGATGTTCGATGGAGGATAGCAATGCTAGATAGCTTGAAGCTTCTGTAATAGTTCTTCTTGTCTACACACCTGCCTCTTTCTGTCCCAATATTTGAGTCTCTGGATGATTTTTCTGAACATACATGGATGGAGTCTTTTCTTCTACCGTTATCTATTCTTCTGGTGCTTCATTGGTTTCTTCTTCAGAATTAGTATGATTTTATGTGGAAGGATAATCCTCATCTTCTTCACAATCTTCGGTTTTTATTTTCTTTGGATTTGTGCATGCTTCATCAACCACAACATCAATACTTCCAATAATTTTCCCAAGTCTTTTATTATAACATTTATATCCTCTACTTCGGGAAGAGTAACCAAGGAGAATACCTTCATCTACTCTAGGTTCAAACTTACCAAGTTTTTCATCAGTCCTTTTGATGTAACATTTTCTTCCAAAAACTTTGAAGTATTTTACAGTAGGAGTCTTACCATACCAAAGTTCATGTCGAGTTTGAGTGTTGTTTACACAAACATTTGCTTGGTTGAGAATAGTGACTGCAGCAAATGCATCTTCACCCCAGAAGGTTGCAGGAGTTCCAGACTCATCTAGCATAGCACATGCCCTTTGTTGAACAATTATGTTCATCCTTTCTACCACTCCATTTTGTTGAGGAGTGCATTTTTATTCCATGTTCTTCACAAAAGTCAAGAGTTCATCCAAGGTAAATTCCCCTCCTTGATCAGATCTGAGGCATTTGATTTTGTGATCTGATTCATTTTCAACCAAAGCTTTGAAGGCTTTTAATTTTTCAAATGCTTCATCTTCATGCTTTAGAAGTCCTATCCAACACATTCTAGAAAAATCATCAATGAACAATATAAAGTATTCTTCTCCACGAGGTGACTTTTTCCTTGATGGTCCACATAAATCAGTATGAACAAGTTCAAGAGGCTTACTAGATGATCCTTCCTTTTCAGGGAAGTGTGATCTGGTTTGCTTAACAAATTGACATGATTTGCATATTGTATTTTCTAGAATGCTGATATTAGGAAGATCACGAACAACCTGAAATCTGCATGCTTTTCTTATTTGAGAAAAGCTTAGATGCCCCAATCTTCTGTGCCATAGCCAACGTTCATCATTTTTACTTAGATAGCATTGTTGTTTTCCTCCCTTTAGTATGTATAAGTTGTTTGGAGTTCTTATACCTTTGATCACGATTTCTCCTGTATCAAGCTCATGAACAACACATCCATTTGATTGAAATACTACTTCATTTCCTTGATCACACATTTGATTGACACTCAACAAGTTATGCTTTAGACCATAAACATACATAACATTCCCATATTTAACTTTTGCTTTTAAGAGAACAGAGCCTTTACCTTTTATGATAGCAGGAGTTTCATTTCCAAATGAGACCTTCTTTTCTTTTTCTAAGGCATTATATGACTGAAGTTTTTCTTTGTCACTTGTCATGTGTTTTGAGCATCCACTGTTGATATACCACTGATTTTCATGTCCTTCTGCATACAAGGCTATACCACATCTTTGTGTTTGTGGTTCTTTCTTTCTCCATATTTTTGGATTTAATGGAGTTTTCTCCTTATGAGATGTTTGCTGAAATTTACTCCTACATTCATATTCTTCATGACTGAAGTTGTTGCAAATAGAGCATTCTATTTCATTTTCAAGAAGAGAAAAGTTATTGTAGGTGTGTTTCATGATCCCTGTCACATTCCTTTGATTTTGTGCTTCTCTAGTCATGATGGTCTTGTAAGCAACACATTGAGCAACTTTGTGTCCAAAGTTATGACATGAAAAACATTGGCCATTAAAGAAGTTCCTGTGATTGTCGAATCTATTGACCTGGTGATTGTAGTTTCTATTGATATTCATTCTTGAAACAGATTAAGTATGATTTACTTGAGGTTTGTTTTAGCTTCTATTCATCCTTGAAGTAAATTGAGCCTGATTTACCTGGTGATCTACTTTATGTCTTTGTTGACGATTGTAAAACTGTTCACTGCTCTTTGCTACATCAAGATAGCTTTCGGTGGAGGTTGAAGTCTTCTGTGCTTGAGATGCTTCTTTAGTATATCCAAGACCTTCCCTTATCAGAGGAGAAAACTGCACTTTGATAATTACATTTAAGGTTTCTGATCCTTTAGCAAATCTAAGATTGAGAGCTTTTGTTTTCTCAATATCATTTCTTAAACCCACAATTTCACATTCTAGTTTTTCATTGTGTTTTTCTCTTTCAACAAATTGGAATGTCAAAGTATCTATAATCATATTATTTTCTTCTAAATAGATTTTGAGATTAGAGATTTCTTCATAAAGGTCATCTTCATCTAAAGCATCTAAGAAATCATCATCTTCAAAAGCCATCAGAATTCTATATTCATTACTATCTTCATCTTCATCACTAATTGATAAACCATCGCTATCTTCATGCATATAGTAGCTCTTCTTACTTACACTTTGTTTTCTATTCCATTTTGTTGATTCCTTACCATTATCAAGCTTATCATTATGAGGACATTTGGCAGCATATTGACCGACTCTTCCACAAGCAAAACATTTGAAAGGTAGTTTACCTCTGAATCTTCTGGAACCCCATTGAAGGTTCTTGACAAAGTTTACTTCTTCCTCTCCTTTTGTAATATGTCCTGATTCATTGAGTTCTTCTCTTCTTGAAGATTTAAATGTGGCTTCTCTCATATCTGATGGACCTCCTTTTCTCATCTCAAAAGCAGTTAAGATTTTGTGTACCTGTGTCATAGTAATAGTCTGAATATCCTGCTTTTCTTCTATGGCAAATACTTTTGATTCAAACTTAGAAGACAAGGATCTTAAAACCTTTTCAACTAAAGTAACTTCTTTCATCTCTTCACCCAAATTCTTCATGCAATTAACAATCTCATCTATACGTAAGAAGTAACTAGCTATACTTTCATCATTGTGCATTTTGAGAGTTTCATATTGAATTATGAGAGTTTGCAGTTTTGCACGTTTTACCTGAGAGTCTCCTTCATAGTTTAGAATGATTTCATCCCATATTTCTTTGGTGGATTTGATCTGCAAAACTTTGAAAAATTCTGATTATGAAAGACTTCCCAATAGTGTATTGACATCCTTGGCATTGGTTTCATATTGCTTTTTACCTGCACCATATGTAGGAATTGCTGATGGAAATATATATCCTCCTTCCACGATTTCCCAGACATCTATTCGAAGAGATTGAAGATAGGTTGTGGTTCTTAATTTCTAATAAATGAAGTTGCTTCCATCAAATATTGGTGATCTAATGGATCCCTCTCTTTCTTGATTACTCATGATGATGGAGCTTCCTTCAAGCGATCAAGCTTCTTCTAAAGGACCTGCTCTGATACCAATTGTTGGAAATAATACTGAGGGGGGGGGGGGTGAATTAGTATTAGCAAATCAATTATTTTTCATTTCCATAATCAGATTCATATATGCCACTTCAGTTAATGGAAACCGCGTGTATACGCAACTATATTTAAGGCAACTAGTGTATATTCTGCAAACTTATGATTCAGTTAATTCATCATATGTTGATCTTTAATCAGAGCATCAGAACCATATAAACAGTAACCAGGTGCAGTAAAAAACAGAACAATCAATCACAGACATGAACACAAGATATAAGGTGGAAACCCAATGTGGGTGAAAACCTCCTGCTGCAATTGTCTATATCTTCCTTTTAATAAGAAACTTCTTTTTACAATTTTTTTACTGGTGCAGTCTTGTACCAGTACGCAGGCTTCTACCTGGAGAAGGCCACAACCTTCTCTCATTCTCCAGCTTCTCCTAGAAGGGAGCTACATCCCCCTATCTCTTGTACTAGCTGATATGTTTACTAGTACGTAGGTGCCAACATACAGAAGGCTACAACCTTCTCTTTTCTTCCAAGGACCACATTTCTTAAATTTTCAGACTGGATCCATCAATAACATCATTCAAACATCAAATATATCTCCATCAACCAATCTCCTTTGCACCAACCACAACTGAACCAATCAATCACTTTTTAGAATGCTATAACCAGAATAAAGTAACTTGAATATAGTAACTAGAACCCAAGCTAGAACCCAGAACACTGCAACAACAAACAGAAGCAGCTAAAATATATTTTATGAGGTATATGCTACTTCAATGTGTCAAACCTTTGTGCATACACTCTTTTCTCAAGGTGAACCTGCATATAGATCTGCAAATCAAATTTAAAATGTATACACTTCTTTGATATGCAGAACCAATGTGTATACGTGCCTTTTCTAAAGTGAACCTGCGTATAGATTTATAAATGATGATTTAAACTTTACAACAATTCTAGACTTCAGTTATACCCAGATCATCATATTTACAGAGTACAACATGCGCCAGTTATTCAGATAAATGATCAAAACCACACAAAGATACTTCACTTCAAGCCTTAATATCTTGACCCATCATTAGATCTTATCCTTCATCAAGTGCTATGGTTCATCCTTGATTCAGATCTAGCTATGCACCATAACCCAATAACCTGTATACTAGATCTTGCTCTTCATCAAATATTCAATACTTGAATACATTTGCCTAATGATCTTCTCCTCCTTTTATAGTCTTAGGCCTTACTCAATACCATGGACCAAAACCACTTAGGACCAATACCTTAGACCAAATACCTGGGTCAATACTTCAGACCAGATATCTTGGACCAATACCATGGATCAAAATACCATGGACCAAATACCACGGACCAAAACTTAGTTTTACAACATGTACGCGCCTTTCCTTATGTGAAAATGTGTGTTTACCTTATACGCTCCTTTTGGTCTGCTAACTCGTGTGTACACGTGGCTGGGTCAATGGGGAACCTACGTATAGCTCTCTTTCTTCATTCAGTGAGTCCAAACTGTGATCTATCATATAAGTGAGTTACCGTCAAGGACAACATCTATGTCATAATGCCAATAGCAAAGACAAGAAGGATTATCCTAGAAGGAGTTTGAGATCATATTGTCTCGAATCTCCATGGCAAGGAAACTCCATTTTCAATGTAGAAGGAATTGACATACTTGTTTCAAAATAGCAGTGCCCACAGGAAGCTAGCACTGAAGGACAAGCTTAGAAAGATCAAGATGGAGAAGGGCGACTCAATTCTAAAGTACTTGACCAAGGTCACCTATTGTCAGGATGAGGTTGGAAGTGTTAGGATTACTGTTGCAAAAGATGATCTGGTGAGCCTAACACTTTTACGACATCCCAAGATCTGGCATTGCTACCAGGACTTAGTTAATGGGAGGGAGAAGCTACCATAATGGGAGCGATTGTGGTCCGATGTGGGACAAGAAGAGATTTGGTGGAGCACCAAAGATGGATCCTCATTAAAGCATGATGATGAGGAAAATTGTGCATTAGATGGTAAGGCAAAGAAAGGGAAGAGGAAGTCATCACATTCCAATTCATATTCTTGTTAGGTAGGTAAGAAGAAATACATGTCGAAAATGAAGTGATTTCACTATCTGTTGGCTTGGTTTGGGCTGACCCATGTTCAATATATACTGTGCACCAACAAAACCCTCAATCATTGGCCCTTCCAGCAATGACCTACAAGCATATTGCAGTCTCACCTAAAGTTACTATGGGAGGATGTAGAAACAGGTTTCTGCAGCCTTGAAGGATTAGCAGATGTGGTATTATTATGTTATCTTATTCTTAACATTTATAAATCACTTCGCCACATTAGAATAATCACTTAAAAATGCCATATAAAACCATTATTGTGTTGAAGTAAAATGCAATTGTAATAACTACTACTGTACAATAGATAATAAAAAAATATACATATCAAAACACCAATTTACCATGGTTCACCCCAGTGTAGGGATATGTCCACAATAATTGTTGCTTAATATAAAAAATGTTTGAACAACAAACAGTTCTTGGCCTAAGCACAAATTCGCAGGTTGTCTACACACTCGGCTACAGACTTAGGCCTCGATGCACTTAGCTGAAGAGCCTCACCTTCTCTACCAAATTACAGATCACAATAATTTTCCCATAACACTAATCTGGATCAATTTGATTTGATTTGATTTATATCTCTTCTTATTATTTTACCCTATATATACTATTACATTGTAGGGTTACATCATCAAAATACCATGGTCCAAATACGATGGATTCCCTAAAACAAGAAACTATGGTCCCAAAACCATTGATCACATACAAAATCGTGCACTTTTACAAAAAAGAGGGGCTTCGACCCACCCGGAATCCCTTACAACACCGCGTGGTATATTCAACATGGTCCAATGCATGGTCCACTTTGTGCTCCTCTCCATGCTCCACTACGTGCTCCGCCCCTCAAAATACAGAGCCTTTGCCAATATTTAGGCCAAGTTGGGTTGCGCCAAACATGCCTCCAACTCTCACATGTGACTCGTCCTGAGTCACTCAGCTGATTTGCTTATGATATTCAATGCAATGTTGTTGTAGGCAGTATTGAAGTGCTACAAAATGTCTGTGACCTATTTCTCTTCGTTGCACACTTCCTCCAACAGTGCTTCTGTCGCAGGTTATGTACCCTTCTGCATCACTTCTTTCTCTCTATCTCTACAAGCTCCTGAAGCTTCTCATCCACTACTTGGGACAATTGGAGAGCTTCATCCTACCATGGCTGATTTCTCTGTATCAGAGCCCACTCTTCATTACTCAACTCCTTTATCTTCTTCTGGAGGGAATTTCCATCACTGACCTTCGCGAGCTTCCATGAGATTGGTAAGGTTCTCACAGTTTCCTGAATATCCTTCAGATGTTTCTGCTTTTGTTGAATATCCTCTTGTAGCTTTAGTGCATTTGGATCTTCCTTTGGTGAAGTCCAAATTTGTAAGATCTCATCCAATAGCTTCCCACAATCTACCACTGCTGCGAAGATGTCGAGCATTGCACCTTCATGTCGACCTCCCTCTGCTGTCAGACTTCTTGTGGTGTGGTTGGGTGTAGCTTCATTTGTAGCTCGTTGATCTTCATCTCTTATGTGAATTGTACATCCGCAATCTTATCCTTATATCCTTTTACTGCAAGGCTAAGCTTCACACCTTGTCCTCCACTGGTTCCTCTTCTCAGACATCAATATCTAGAATCTCGCAGCATGTTGCTTCGACCACCTCATTCAACTATTGTTGTTGTTGTACTACCCAATCCCTCTCCTAGATTTCCTGATTGAGCTTCTACTGCAGCGAAGCTCACTCTCTCTCTACCTGAATTTTTAACTATGAAGTGTGTTCTTCACACAACTTCAACTCATCTATGATCTCCAGATCCAACTTCTGTAATCTTTGAAGTGGTACTGCTGCGATGTTCATGTTCACATACCTCCACTCTTTGGCCTACTGCTATACTTTAGCAGAGTCAAACTGTATGGTTCCAGTAGTTATTGGTGATATTCATGCTACAAGTGTGGGCTCTATTGGTCTTTCCTCTCCAAGCTTCTCCTCTACCTGCACTAGTTGTCTGACTGTCTCTGCCAATATCTTCAGTTCTATAATGCACTCCACAACACCTGTTAGAAGTGTGGCATAGTGATCTACTAATTTGTTACATGATTCTAGCATTGCTTCCTAAATCTTATCCCCAATTTGGCCTAAGTCCCCATCAGTGAGGACCACTGGATTATGTCATTTTTCTTGTCTTCCTTCTCTTTCTTTTTACTTCTTGTGGTAGCTTCGGTGTCTGCCTTCATCTTATCTATGACATCTTGGTATATTTTCATATTTTCATCCTATTTGTTTTGCTCATCACCTTCGGGAGGATCCTGGTGACCCTCCTCATATTTCTCCTCTTGTTCTGATTCTTGCTCATCCTTATCCTTCCCACTCACTTCCCCATGCTCTATCGTGTCCTCCTATGATAGAGTATCCTCTCTCTGTGTCTCCAGTGTAGTGATCCACTATGTGGGCCACTGTTGTATCTGTGCTAGGAAATCATCTTTCGTCACTAAATATGGTAAGGGATTCCATCTCTTCTTTGTGTCCCTGTGAGCCTATATGTAAATTCTTTGGAAGTTAGCGTTAAACTTTGTGATAGAGATATATTGCTTGTATAGGCTCGATGAAAGGTGAGGGTGTTGGTTCACCAACATGTGTAAGTCCATATGATATAAAACAAAAAACATTATGTTATCTTATGCTCACATCAATTTAGTGGTATACCACAACAAGGCATATCATGCGACTTCACAAACATCTGAGGCTATTGGAGGGAACTACGAATCTTTCTTCTCTCCCCATGCAAGCATCACAATTATCAAAATTAACCATGTGTAGTGAAATAGAGTACCTTTCTCCTAAGCCTCACAATAGGCATCCAAAAACTCTTGGAAAATATATGTGGCCTAGTTGTACTGAACCCCATTAGCACACTGTGTAGCTAATGAAACCATCGGTGCAAGGACTTCATTAGTCCGACAACTCCTCATGATTTTTCCAACCAATATATGTGGTGTAAATTGAACTTCGTGGTCATTGATCGAGTTGATATCATAACCTCGATTCCCTTTTGTCAGTCCAAACTTCTTCTTCATGTTTACTGCTATGGCTCTATCCCGATCCTTCCCAACAAACTCTTATGCGGGGTTCAACCCTTGATAAGGCATTCTTGTGATTCTCCATATTAGCATTGGGTCGATAGGGATCCTCTTCCTCATCCACAGGAATCCATAGTAGATAGCATGAGTAGTTGTCTCACACAAGCTGTGCTTCCTGGACTTCTGCCGATGTGTGGAACATTCAACATATTCATCAAGCATCGCTATGCCAATATAACTGCCCACTGTTGTGGCTCTAACCTTGTCACATCACTCTCACAGTAGTGTACTTGTCTTAAGTATTTGTCCAGTGCGAACTGCGGATATTTCTTTTTGTCATTGAAATCATACTCCATGAACTTTAGCTGCAGAATCTTCCCAAGGGTTTCTCCAGTAAATCACACTGACTTAGGAAATAAAGGTGTGAAGGGGCCATACTTCACATCCTTCGATTCTTTCACTAGTTTTGCATCTAGTTTTCTTGGTGGAATATATGGTGGGAGAGGCGATGAAAACACTGCACCATCCATTTCCATTTCAACTTGATCTGCTTATTCCTCACTATCTCTCACCTATTCAGGCTGATTCTGAGGCTCAACAGGTCTATTTTCTTGTTTATTCCTCATTCTCTGCTCTCTGGTCATTTTCTTTCGTGGGGATATTTGTTGTGTGCATGATGATGCTATTGCGGGTGGTGATGGTATTGCAGGAATATCAGTTGATGATGCTTCCATGACTCCAACTAAGCCCTTCTCACTAAATATACAAATAAATTCTTCAGGCATAAGGGCATCCATGCAAAAAAATTTGCAACTTCTTCACAATAGCAACATTCGAACTCTCAGGATAGAAAAGTGCCAAATCTGGGCGGGAAGTGGATTTTTATAGAAAATTTGAATTTCTAACCCCATCATTAGCTCATATTGTGTTCATTAATTTGATATCCATTGCTAGATCCAGTCAAATTATCCTCCTAAATGCATCTTTCTACGTGTTTCAATGACAACTTTCCTTTTTAAGAGTCATATTTTTCTCGTGAACTTCAATGCATCCCATATTGTAACGAAAAAAACCTTCTTATGTCGATACTCCTACAAACTTTGACATAATCCAAAGACTCCTATGTCGAATCTTTCTGCACAGTAGTTTATAGTCGAGTGCCCACTTTCAACTGCATGTGGCATTAAGACTTTTCTCCTTTCTTTAGAGCGAAGCTGTAGGGGTAGGTTTGTACTTATACAACTTCAACCTACTGCCAGTTACTCTTCCTTGAACCAATTCTCATTTAACATTGCTAATTGAACTGTGCCTCCATCAGTAATATGCTTGATAATGTATGGGCCCAACCAATGCATCTTGAATTTTCCTGGAAATTTTACAAACTTATTGTCATAAAGGAGAATAAAGTATCCTACCTATAACTTCTTTTTTCTAATATGTCTGTCATGCCAAGACTTTTCTCTTGCTTTCTCTAATTGTTGATGGAATCCTGCTATAAATCTATCTTCCTCCAAAGCAGGAAACTGTGACATTATTTCCTCCATTATATCAGGGTCTACCATATCTGTAAAAGCTGCAATCCTCAAGCTAGGCATGATGTACTCCATGGGAATCACAACTTCTTGCCCATAAACTAACCTGAAGGGTGTCTGAACTATCAAATTTTTACATGTGGTCCTATAAGCCCATACTACTGCTGGAATTATAAGGTTTCATTCATCTCTGTTGAAATTTTATACCTTAGTAAGTGCATTCTCCAAAACCTTATTAAAGTCTTCTACTATTCCATTGGCCTGAGAATGACAAGGGGTACTCTTCTTATGATAAACTTGGAAACTCCTCAATCAATGCTTCAATGGTCTTATTTAGGAAGTGTGAACCCTTTTCACTCATCAAAATATTTGGACATCCAAATCTAGACAATATGTACTGAAAAATAAACTTCGCAATAGTCTCTATGCTACAGTCCCTTACTAGTTGTGCTTCAGCCCATCTTGTCAAGTAATGAGTCATTGTAATTATGTACCTTGCACTGGTCCTCTTTCCAGGTGGGTTGATGGGTCCAAAAAACATCAATGACCCACTTATCAAAGGCTTGCAATGTAACTTGTGGTACCAATGGCATCTCATATTTTCTGGAAGTATTCCTTATTATTTGACACACAACATATGCTCGACAGTACTCCTTCGCATCTTTATGTAGTTTAGGCCACCACAATACTGCTCTCAAAATCTTCTGCACAATAACTTTTCCTGCATAGTGTCCACCAATTGTGCTCCCATCAGCCTCTCCTAGAATCATCTATCTTTCATGTTTAGGAACACATCTACATAGTATCCAATCTGGTCCCAACTTATATAATTGTCCTACTATTAATGAAAAGTCAACTACCTTAACCACTTTTTCTTTCTTTTTCTCCATAGTATACTCTGAAGGAGCCATTCTTGTGGTCAAAAACTACACAATATCTATGAAATGGTCATCTGAATGTCTGATTTCAAATAACTGGGCATCAGGGAGATTATCGTCTATCCTAGTTGGTTCTTCCCCTATTTCTAGTCTTGACAGATGGTCAGGTCTTGCATTCAGTCTCCCTGGTTTAACAATGATTTCAAAGTCATATTCCTAGAATAACAATAACCATCTGCAAATCTTTCCTTCTAAGACAGACTTATTAACCAAATAATTCAGTCGAGAATGATCTGTAAACATTTTAAAGTGTGACCACAACAAATAGTGTCTAAACTTTTGCAAAGCATATACCATGGCCAACCCTTCCCTTTCTGTAGTGGTGTAATTATTTTCTGCTTTAGATAACTTTCTACTTGCAAAAGCTATAGGATGATCGATCTCACCTGCACTGGGTTGTTCCAATACCACTCCCAAAGCTATACAAAAGGCATCCACATGGACATGGAATTCCTTATTCAAATAAGGAAACACTAGTAGAGGTGCAACTACCATTTTTTCTTCAAATATATCTAGGCTCTTCTGAGATTCTTCATTCCATTGAAAAGTTACATCCTTCTTCAACAATTTTCCCATAGGCACAGTGATCTGAGCATACCCTTTGATGAACTTCTTGTAATACCCACTATGTCCCAATGTAGTGTGAAGTTGTCTTATTGTCTTAGGTGGAGGCAAGTTCACAATGATGTTGGGTTGTGTTATATTCTTTCCACGTAGTTAATAGGGGGTTTGAAGGGCACCCGTAACCCCACTTTATGGGGTCCGGGGCAGCACCCCGGAAAATTTTGGTTTTGGACCATATGTTAGGTTGGGCAGACCCACCTATGGTTTTGTGCATGATTTTCACACATGTTTTTTGGACGCGATGATTTTCGGTCCATGGTATTGGACGCGATGGTTTTCGGTCCATGGTATTGGATGCTTCGGCATGTATAAATATGTATTGTAACATTGAAAGGAACATAATGAAAAATCAAGCTGGTAGTCCCGGTTTTGGGATCCAGGGAAAAATCTCTATGCATATGTGTTTTATGGGTTATGCTCTTGCATTGTTTATTTTCTTTGTTTAAGAATTCGTATGCAGGTAATTTCTGTACAGGGTTAAAACCTACATTTGGTATCAGAGCTGTTTTGGCTTCAAGGGGACGCCTTTGTTGCTGAGGGGTTTCGCTCGGGCCTGTGGTAGACCTTGTTCAGTGGGAGATCTGCGAGATCGATTCTGGTGGTGAAAGAAGATGGCAAGCAGTGGAAAGATAGAGATTGAGAAGTTCAATGGTCAGAATTTTGAGTTGTGGAAACTCAAGATGGAGGATCTGTTGGTGGATAAAGATCAGTGGATCGCAGTAGATCCGGGTACTAAACCATCGGGAGTGACCGATGAAGAATGGAAGAAGTTGGATCGGAAGGCAAAGAGCACAATACGATTGTGTGTCTCGGATTCAGTATTGCTGAATGTATCAGGGGAAGCTACGGCAAAGGCTTTGTGGGTCAAGTTAGGGACTTTGTACCAATCTAAGTCTCTGGTGAATAAACTTTTCCTGCGGAAAAAGCTGTATAACCTGAGGATGAAAGATGGAGACTCGGTGACAGAGCATCTGAATGCGTTTAATACTGTGGTAAGTCAGTTATTATCTGTTGATATTAAAATTTCAGATGAAGATAAGTGCATCAGTCTGTTGTGTTCTCTACTAGATTCATGGGATAGTCTGGTTATTGCAATAGGTAGCAATGCAACTGCTTTGCAGTTTGATGAAATAGTCTCAGCCTTGCTGACGGAGGAGATGAGACGGAAAAATATGGACAACCAAAATGGTGATTCCTTGTCTGTACGAGGACGGTCCCAGAACAGAAACAAAAATAAGTCATCGAGTGGGAGATCTAAATCTAGAGGGAGATCTAAATCTCCAGGAAAACCTACAAAGGTGGTGTGCTGGAAATGCGGAAAGGAAGGGCACTTCAAAAGGGATTGTAAATCTAAAGCTCCTGATAAAGGAAGGGGATCTGATGATGCTCCTTCTGCAGAGGCGAAAACCACCTCAGATGAAGGTGGGGATGTGTACTTGGCTTCTTCAAGTACACATGTAGATCATGAGGCATGGTTGATTGACTCAGGTGCATCCTTTCACTTCACTCCCCATAGAGAGTGGTTCTGCGAGTATGAGAAATACAACGGTGGTGATGTCTTCTTAGGAGATGATAGGAAGGCTAGAATCATTGGTCGGGGAAAAGTAAAGTTGAAGTTGCAAGGTGGAAGGGTTAGAACACTTCCGGGTGTTCTACATATTCCTGCATTGGCCAGAAATCTGATTTCTGTAAGCAAGTTGGATGATGCAGGTGTAAAGACGGTGTTTGAGAAAGATACCTGCAAGATGGTTCGAGGAGCACTGATATTAATGCGGGGAGTTCGGATTGGAACTCTATACAAGCTGCAACGTAGCACTGTTGTTGATGGGTGCAATAGTTCTATGGTTCCTGCAAACGGAGTAGAGAATCTAGTGGTCTCTGGAGAGAAGACCATGTTGTGGCATCAAAGGCTTGGACATATTGGAGAGAAGGGCCTTCGAATACTTCATGGTAAAGGTATGGTAGAAGGTACGAATAATAGCTCTCTGGATTTTGATTTTTGTGAAAATTGTGTATATGGGAAGCAGAATTGGGTGAGTTTCCCCTATGGTGGTAAGAGGATGAAACAGATATTAGAGCTTGTGCACAGTGATGTGTTTGGACCTGTGAAGGTTCCATCACTGGGTAAGTCTGTGTACTATGTATCATTCATAGATGACTTCTCAAGGAATACATGGATATATTTTCTTAAGAATAAATCTGAAGTCTTTGACAAGTTTAAAGAATTTAAGGCTCTGGTGGAAAATTAGACAGAGAAGAAGATAAAGGTGTTGAGGACAGATAATGGTGGAGAATTTTGCAGCAAGGAATTTGAAGAATTTTGTAAGAAGTGTGGTATAGCACAGCAGAAGACTACTCCATATACACCTCAGCAAAATGGAGTCGCAGAAAGAATGAACAAGACATTGATGGAAAGGGCAAGAAGCATGCTCAGTGGTGCTGGGTTAGGATAGGAATTCTGGGCAGAGGCGGTGGATACTGCATGTTACATGATCAACAGATCACCTTCATCAGCGTTGGAGGATAAGACTCCACAAGAAGTATGGACTGGTAAGAAACCCTCTCTTTCACATCTAAGGGTATTTGGATGTGATGCATATGTACATGTTCCAAAGGAGAAACGAACCAAGTTGGATAGTAAATCTGAAAAGTGTATCTTTATTGGGTATAAGGATGGTTTAAAGGGTTATAAGCTTTGGAACCCAGTCACATGGAAGGTTGTGTACAGCCGAGATGTGTTGTTCAGAGAGGTAAAAGATGTTATTCAACATGAAGTCCAACCAAAGGAACCTGAGAAGATAGAGTTTGAGCCAAAGGAGGAAGAATCAGACTCTGCAGCAGAGGTAAAGGAATCAGAATATGAAGAGCCACAAACTCCGGCTGTGAGAAGATCAGTTAGAGAAAGAAGGCAGCCAGAAAGGTATAGTCCATCTGCTTTCAGTTCAAATTTTGCTTTGTCTGTTACTGATAATGATCCCAGAACTGTGAAGGAAGCAGTGGATTCAGAGGATGGAAAACTCTGGAAAGAGGCCATGGTCGATGAAATGGCATCTTTGCACAAAAATGAGGCTTGGGATCTGGTGGAGTTGTTGGCTGGAAGGAAACCCATTGGCAGCAAATGGGTGTTCGAGAAGAAGACAAATGCAGAAGGAAAGGTGGAGAAATACAAAGCTCGGTTGGTAGAAAAAGGTTATTCCCAGGTGCCGGGAATTGATTTTGGTGATATTTTTTCTCCTGTTGCCAAGGTAACTTCTATTAGAGTACTTTTATCTGTTGCTGCTGCTTTTGATTTTGAGGTAGAACAGATGGATGTGAAGACAACATTTCTTCACGGGGATTTGGAAGAGGAAATCTACATGAAGCAACCTGAAGGCTTTGCGGTGAAGGGTAAGAAAGAACTGGTATGCAAGTTAAAGAAGTCTCTGTATGGGTTAAAACAGTCACCAAGGATGTGGTATCAGAAATTTGATACATTTATACGGGGACTTGGCTTCACCGGAAGAAAAGCAGATCATTGTGTGTATTTTAAATTAATTGGTGACCGTATTATTTATCTGGTCTTGTATGTGGATGATATGTTGCTGGTTGGAAATGACAAAGAAATTATCCAGGATTTGAAGACCCAATTGTCCTCCAAATTCGACATGAAAGATCTTGGTGCTGCAAACTATATTTTGGGCATGGAAATTAAAAGAGATCAGTCAAAGAGGAAGCTCTGGTTAAACCAGAGGAAGTATGTTGAGACAATACTCCAGAGGTTTAATATGCAGAATAGTAAACCGGTGAAGGTTCCTATTCCTGTAGGTGTGAGGTTATCTGTTGAACAGTGTCCCAAGACACAAGAAGAGGAAGAGGACATGTCCCGTGTTCCATATGCAAGTGCAGTGGGTAGCTTGATGTTTGTAATGGTCTGTACTAGACCAGACATTGCACATGCAGTGGGAGTATTGAGCAGGTTTATGTCAAAACCTAGGAAGGAGCACTGGACAACAGTGAAGTGGGTTTTCAGGTATTTGCGTGGAACTAGTGATTATGGTTTGTGCTACCAAGGAAGACCAGGATTGGACAGAGTGTTGGATATTCATGGCTTTGTTGATGCAGACTGGGCTGGAGATCTGGATCAGAGAAGATCTACAAGTGGGTATGTGTTTAACCTATTTGGAGGTGCTGTCAGTTGGATGAGTAAGAAACAATCTGTAATGGCACTATCAACTACAGAGGCAGAATACATGGCAACCACTCATGCAAGCAAGGAAGCAGTTCGGTTGTAGAGATTGTGTTCAAGTATGGGGTTAGTACAGGGAGCTATAAGAATAGACTATGACAGCCAAAGTGCAATTTTCTTGGCAAAGAACCCTGCTTATCATTCAAAGACAAAGCACATTGATGTTTAGTATCACTTTGTGAGGGATATGATAGAAGACAAAAAGGTGTTGTTGGTAAAGGTGGACAGTTTGAAGAATACTGCAGATGCATTGACAAAATCTGTGAGCTCTGAGAAGTTCTCTTGGTGTAGAGAAGCAATGGGAATCTCAGGGCTGGAAAAATGACTAAGCTCTCCTGTGGCCCCCTGTTGAATGAAAAGAACAAGTGGGAGATTGTTGGGTTGTGTTATATTCTTTCCACGTAGTTAATAGGGGGTTTGAAGGGCACCCGTAACCCCACTTTATGGGGTCCGGGGCAGCGCCTCGGAAAATTTTGGTTTTGGACCATATGTTAGGTTGGGCAGACCCACCTATGGTTTTGTGCATGATTTTTGCACATGTTTTTTGGACGCGATGTTTTTTGGTCCATGGTATTGGACGCAATGGTTTTCGGTCCATGGTATTGGATGCTTCGGCATGTATAAATATGTATTGTAACATTGAAAGGAACATAATGAAAAATCAAGCTGGTAGTACCAGTTTTGGGATCCAGGGAAAAATCTCTGTGCATATGTGTTTTATGGGTTATGCTCTCACATTGTTTATTTTCTTTGTTTAAGAATTCGTATGCAGGTAATTTCTGTACAGGGTTAAAACCTACAAATGAGAGAAATCTTAGCAAGGTCTACCATTAGTCCTTTCTTATAGACAATATGTCCCAACAATATGCCGAAAGGTACACAAAATATTCACTTCTTTAGGTTCAAAGAGAATTGATATTTTCTACATGTGTCGAGCATAAGTCTTAAAATTCCAACTTGTTTGCTCAAAAATCCAAATACTATCCAATCACCAAAATATACCTCTAGAAACTTGTGGATGTATTGCTTAAAATCTACAACCATCACCGTATAAAATATAGCAGGGGAATTTTTTTATCCAAAAGGCATTATTGTGTATTAATATGAGCCCCATTTTGTAGCAAATGTGGTCCTATGTTGATCTTTAGGTGCAATCCTAATCTGTTGATAACCAGAGAATCCATCTGTAAATGAGTAAGCTTCCTGGCCTCCTACATTGTCTAGAAATTCATCTATGAAAGGGGTAGGGAAGGGATCATGTAAACATGCATCATTCAACTTCCTCAAATCAACATAGGTCCTAATATATTCGTGAGTCTTCTTCTCTTGCGCCACCATAGGACTCACCCATTTTAATTCTTCTACTGGTTCAATAATTCCTCTTGCTATCATCTTATCAAGCTCTACCTTCACTTTCTCCTTATACTTCAACTTCAGCCTATAGGGTCTTTGTTTGACTGGATTCACATCAGGCTTAGGGGGGATCTTCATGACTCCTAGATCTCCTATTATACCCTTCATATCTGAAAACTTGTTGGAAAACAGTCCTTGATATTCATGAAGTAACTCTGTAACTTTACTAATTGTTTCCTCATCCCAGTAATCTCATATTGTTGCAAACTTGAGTTCCTTCTCTGATCCTATGTTAACCTTCTTGGTGTTCAGTGGCTTCGTTATGTCTGGTATCTCTAGCTCAGGTCCAATTACTTTACGGTATCCTTCTGACTCTGCTATGTCGATGTTGTGAGGATATTCTTCATCTGCAGTAAGGTTATATTGCTCAAGTGCATTTTTTATTTGTGCATCCCAATCAGGTTGTTGCCATGTTTGTGAGGTTACATTTTCAAATATCCTCTTCTTGACTGTCTGAACGGCCAAATATATGTTTGGAAAATTGTCCTCAAAGCTAAATGTTAATATGAAGCCATTAACCATGTCTGCCTAGTTCACAGTACCATGTCAAAGCTATATTTCTAGGTACCAGTTCTTAGCGATTGTCTCTAATGTATGAATGAATCCATGTACCCATTCTTGTTGTGGAATCTCCTTCCATGTTGTAGTGTATAGCTAGATATTCTTCCTAGGATAAGTTTCACCATCATATTTTATCTCCATCTCTGTATCTATCTATCCAAATATTATTCCCATCAATCTTCGACATTCCTGCCAACCTCCTATATTCTTCTTGTGTGCATTCCACCATCTAGCAGGGGTAGATTTCAAGGCTATATCCAAGGCTGGAAACCTTTTATGTTATGGAAGTTTTTCTTCATAATCATTAAGAAAAGTATTTACATCACCTAAGCCATCATAAGAAGGTAGGTTACATACCTCAAATATCATACAATGAACTCATTTGGTAATTATTTCATAGCGCCTTATGGATACTTCATGCAACATATTCTGCTAGTTCGCCAACTCTTATTCTGAGTCTCGGGTACAAGAAATATCAAACTCCCAACTCAACTTTCCTTCTACAGTGGGATTAACATAATCATGTTCCTTTATTATCATTTGATAGATATTATCTATGTCAGTTGCATAATATTCTTCTTTGACTGGTTCTATATATCTTACTCCTCCTAATGGTTCCAATGGAACAATTACTATCATAGTGTTTCCTCCAAATATCATTTGTCTCTTTTTCGAACTAGTTATGCCCATATTGTCAAATTCCCAGTTAATTCCAAGAAATGCAAGATAAGGGTTACTATCATCGATGATATCTATTACTTCAAAATCAGCATTACTGCAACTCCTTAAATATCCACTGTGATACCTAGTATTCTTCCAAGAGGGAAGATCTTTTGCTGATTTTCCATCCTTAACTGAATAGATGACCATTGTAGCTTCGACTTACCCATTAATTCCCATGTCTGCTTTGTCAAGACATTAGCATCAGATCCCAAATCCAGAATAATTTGATCCATCTCATATTCTCCTATCTGTGCATTAAGCCTCATTTCTCTTCCGTCTCTCTTCTGTCGATGCAACTTATTGACTATGCTCATCTCGCTTCGTGGTGTTTCTTTGGATGCACAAGAATCTATCAACTCCTGAAGCCCTTCTACACCCTTCTAATCTCTTAAAAATTTCATACAAGTCTACATAAAAGATTTTAAAATACCTACTTGATTTGTTGAATCCTAGTCTTGTGTTGGAGCTTGATCCTGTGTCAGAGCTTGATTTTGTATCGAAGTTGATGACACGTTGTAGTTAATTTTCTGATCGGGCTTTCGTTGTTCACTAGAGGTCAAGTGTTATGCCCCTATAATACTAGTGTAACCCCTTATTGTTATTAGTACAACCCCCTTATTATATTTTTGTACCCATGTAGTCCCCATATTATTACTATTGCGCCCCATAGAAGCCCACTATTGTTATTATTGTGCCCTTACATTATTATTGTTATGTCGGCTCTTATTATATTATGACCCCTTAGACTCCTATATATAGAAAGGAGGTCTTGTCATTTGTGTAATGTAAAGGAGGTTTCCCCCTCAAAGAGGCTGAAGTATAAGGCGTTGATCTATCTTTTTGTGAGCTAGTTTCATAACATTTGGTATCAGAGCTTTGGATTCTATGGTTTCGCTACTCCAAACAGGTCATCGTGGGATTTTCGCTATAACTCTTTCACTTCAAAGTTTCAAAAGTTACAACAAAAACCCATTTGAGAGGAAATTAGTCTGAACCTCGGCTCCGAATTTTCGATCCTGTCTCGCTATATGTTCAGAGATATAGTCTGAGGAAGTTAGGGTTTTTGCAAACCCCCGAATTAGATTCCAGACAGGTCACCGTGGGAAACGTGTCATAACTTTCTCTCTGAGCAACAAATTGAAATTTCATAAGAAGTTACAGAAAGAGGATATACTATAGTTTTTTGTGCATAGTTTTCAGATCTGAAGGTCGAAATAGTGACGTGTGGCACATTATACAAGTTTTCTCTACTAAAACATTATATAATCAAGTCATCTTAGGAGATTGACCATAACTCTTTCTTGGAGAATCAAATTCTAATCAGACTTGCGGGCTTAGAAAGAGGACTCAGAGGGCTACTTCAGGGGACAATTTCAGAACTTTGAGATCTGAAAGTACAGAGTTACAGTCATTTCAAGATCAAGCTCCTGAAATCAAGAAAAGGCGATATGAGGAAGTTTGATGGAAATGATCCAGTAAATTGGATAATACAAATGGAGCAATATTTCGATCTACATGAGGTGCAACTATTACAAAATGTACGTATTGCATCTTCATATTTAGAACCAGATAAATTTTTATGGTATAAAGGGCTTTATTCTCGTAAACCACTTGTTACATGGTTAATTTTCATTGAGGAAAATGATAGCACATTATGAGGATACAAAGAGAAAATCCTTCTTTAGCCAATTAATAAATCTCAGACAAAAGGGTTCAATGGAAGAGCACATTCAGGACTTTCAGAAATTGAATAGAATGGTAAATTATATTCCAGAGAAGCAATGGATTGATGTATTCATAGGGACTTTAAAGGATAACGTTCAACATGAGGTTCATTTCTGGGAACCTGATTCATTGGAGGAGGCATTCGGGTTGGCAAGAAAAATTGAAAGCGAAACTATGGAAACAAGGAATCTCGCCACTCATGACTATAATTATGGAGGTGTTTCTTCTCCTAGCCTTCCACAACCTACAAGGCTTACAACAAAACAATTGGAAGAAACAAGAGAAAAAGGGTTGTGTTACAATTGTGATAGAAAAGGCACTAAAGGTCATAAGTGTGCTGAGAAGAAGTTATTTTACATAGAGTATGAAGAGGAGAAAGAAAAGGATCAAGAAACATCAAAAGAAGAGGATATACGTTAGTGATAGAGAGAATTACTCCCCTAGGGATTTTTGGGTTGAAACCCTAATAGACTGAAAGTTATCTATTCAAAGAAACATGCATTCATACAGCCATTATGCTATTGTAAGCAAATTCTATGATAAGGGTACGTACCTTTGGTCCTACGTTTGAGAAGGCCTTTAGGGTCCAAACCCTTCTTGGAGTTCCCTTCTTCTCTTTTGTCCTGCAAAACAACCAATTCAAAGAACACAGTAGTATGTGGACAAAAACTTATAAAGAAACCATCTTCATGTTACAAAGAAAGGTAGTTAGTTATGAAATCCAAACAACCTTTTATATATGAATTCTAAGCATGAATATCATTAACATAAAGAAGATTCATTTCGGGAACCAAAACATGTGTTTCTTTTATTATAGACAAATAAAGTACATAAAAAGGAATATTTTCACCTGAGTCACCTTCAGCAGGCTCCAAGCAAAGCTTCCTTCCGGATCCGTTCCAGCCTCAAGCCTATAACAAACTCCTTCCATGACTCTCTCCATGATGTCATAAATGGTGGATGAACATCAACACACAAGGAAACAAAGGTTTCGTGTACAAAATGGGGGAAGTGCAGAAGGCACAAGGGACTCCAGACCTGGTCAAGGGAAAAATCTCAGCATAACAACCTTTCTCTCTCTTCTCTCCTCCCTTAGGCCTTCCCTTTGAGGTCTTTTTATACCATCTCCAAAGTATTTTTTTAGTTAGGAGTTGGTTGGGAACAGTTGGGCCACGAGGACTAACAGGTGATCAGCAGGTAAAACCCGCGATCTCCGCCCGAAAATAAGGAGTTTTATATTTTTTTAAGTGTTTTAATAGATACACGCGGGTTGGCTATACACATACCCTCGTATACACGCGTTTAACTCAGGGCAATGTCGCGTATAAGGGATAAAACACTGTTTTTTAAATTTTATGACCAGGTCTAGAAGGAGGGGTTGCCCTAGGCCATGAGTACAGCATCACAAACCATAAGAGTGAGAATTGGAGCTGTAACAGATGCCCCCTAATATATGAGGTCAGAAGGGGTACATGATGGCAGAAATATATTATGCAATTACATGGAGAGGAAGTCTGTCAAAAACTGAGGAGGACTTCACCAGAATTCAGCCTGCCAAGCCACCAAAGGAGATCAAAAAGAAACACTGTCTGAGGCAGGCATACCCATGCTCAGAAAAAGTAAAGCATGTCCGCATATCAAGTACAAGCGGATCCACTAAGTATACAAGTATAAATGACTGAAATATACATAATGGATCATCTGATCATAATGAACAAGTATATGTATGAATATCACATATAAGACTGTCAATGATGCTGAAAGATGCAACGGATCACTGATATCAAAAACTGATCCCAAAAGGTACCACCTGAACATGATGGAATAGGATGGTACTACACTACAAACTCAGGTGCCAGCATATAAGATGTCGCCATGACTGACTGCAACATATAAAGTGGAGTGGTATCAACTAGCAGCAATAGGAGCAACTGTCAAGTGAACCAATGAATGCTGATACAACCTGAGATCTTCACCGACTGCCGTGGTACATTTCTACACCATGGGAATAAATGATCTGAAGTCGACCACGTGAGAAATCATTTGATTACTGGTCATTGATGTATACCGTTAACAAACGCGAGACTACTCACCGATAATGATAATGAGCGTCAAGGTACCCAGTACAATCTAACAAGTGTGAATAGATGAGCTGGAGTCGAACACCTGTAAGAATCTATCGATCAGGAGACAATGATGGTTTCCCACTGTCGATAGCGAAGGATCTGCCACTAATGACTGCAAACCCCAAGGTACTGCCAAATGGACTCTAGATCTTTGCCCCAGAGCAATGAGTCAGAGTCGATAGGGAAAGATCCGCTAGAAGGAAGGCATTAAGGCATCCTTCATCAATCTAGCGCGAGTGTAACCCGTAGGCCAATAATGTGGAAGGAATTGGACGAAAAAGATGTAGTAACCCAACCGAAGTACGTTTCTGGCGTATGCAAGATGTGGCTAGCGCACAACAGAAACCCTCTGAACCAACCTATAACGAAAGCTGACACAGAGGCGAGGTATCCACCAATAGGGTCAAATGGAAACCAAGGTACTGCATGAATCCCAATGTGTGATAATGTAAGCTGATGTCGAACACAAGGGAAACCACTCAGTCAAAGACCCATGATACTGATCGATGCTGAGCACAAGGTAACCTATCAATAATTAAAATAGGGCCAGGGTGCAGCTCTAGGCCCGTCCTCAGAGCAAGATGTTGTCATTGATAAGGACAAGACCCACCAGCAAGAAGTCAATGGGGACCTTCTCAAACCGGCATGAGTAAAGGACCAATATAACTGATGTGATGATAGACATGACACTGACAACCAGGGATGGCCGACTGAAAGATGAGTCAAGAGACACCGCAGAGAGGCCGACTCAGGTTAACTTCCCTTGAACAAAAGCACAACTCAATGTGACTATGTGGCAGCATATGATGACTCTGTATAAGTTCGCCATGCAGGAGGCACGAACGAACCCTCCATATGATTGGAAGAGATAACCAATCGGTGGAGAACTGACTCAATAACAAGGTTATGGTGTACCTAAGTCAAACTAAATCCCACCCATACAAAGGAGACTTTGTTTTGAGTGCTTTGTTCAAGGGCGACACGACTGACTCTAGCTGCCAACAATAAATGGAAATAATGTCTCGTTCCCGCTCTTTTTGGAATATTTAATTTTTTTGTCTTTTTCTGTTAAGCCGGAAAAAGAATAAAATAATTCTATGGTACAGTGGAAAGAATGAGTGTCGGTGAAACAGATGATCTAGTTCCTGGGAAAGGAACGTTCCTATGCTCAATGCAGGGACGTGAAAATTGGTCAGTGACACTCAAAGATATGTTCTTTCCACGGGTCAAGGTGTGTCAAGCTGCAGAAGTCAAGGGAATGCAAGGTTGATTTTCAGATGTCATGGTCAAAAGTTGGCTTAAACACGAGTCCAAGTGAAGCCAGCTCTAGGCCAAAAGGTGCAAGTGGTCAACATGCAATGCAGTAGTACAAATCAACACAAAGGAGCCTCTAGGGTATATGGCCAGAACAAAGCGGAGAAGCTGAGAGGAATGAGTCTTCAACGCATAAGTCATGGCGGGACTACAAAGGACTCCCGAGCCTACTCAAAACGGAGCAGCATGGGAAGCAAATGTCAGTGAGGTGCTAACTAGGATGCCCATGTAAAGGATGGCTCTAGCATCGTGTCATGATTTAAAGAATCGGCGAGTGAAGATGGTTTACGAACCATAACACGATGGGATCGACCCTATGGCAGATGTATTGGTCAAATGGAGGCTAGTATGCATAATGCAACGCAAAAATGGTGTCCCTAACCTATATGCCAGTGATAACACGATACCTGCCATGACGGGTCAGCAGTCATGGAACCATCTCAAACTGTCGAAAAATGTCCAAAATGTCCTGAAAAATAAACCAATCTCGACATTCCAAGCTCCCAAGTTAAAAGTCACATGAGGCAAAACAAAATAAAATTTTGAAAAAATTTTGCATTTTCAAAACTTATAAAAAGCATTTTGGACTCACCATTTTTACCATTTGAGTTGGAGAGCAAAAGATTTCGAGCAAAAGGAGCAAACTTCCCACAGCCAGATTCAACCGTTCAAATTCGTCGAATACCTCCAGGTAACCCTTATACTTAACTTGCAATTGATTGTGACAGGTTTTAGGATTTTTGGTTGATGTTTCACCGTTGAACTTTTGTCAAAAATTCGCTCACGGCATATACGTGGGTTGGTAATATTGAACCCGCATACACGCGGGCCCTATACGCGACTGTGTGCACAGGGACCCGCGTATACACCGCAAATCATTTTTAAACAAAAACTAACGGTTTAAACTCGATTTTTTCTCAGGATGCCTGTCACGTGGCGTGAAAGAGAACATGCAGCGGTAGACAATGAAGTTATGAACAGTCCAGAAGCATTAGATGCACTCCGGGGATGCAGTTTGCTTAAAATTTTCAAATTGCCAAATATGAAAGAGAACACGCGTTTGCTGGAGATGCTCATTGATTATTGGGATGTCGATGAGGAAGACTTTATGATCGATCAGATGCCGCTCAGGGTAGAAGTCGAGGATATCTATTTTATCACGGGCCTTTCCCGAAGGGGAGAGGTAGTACA
Organism: Pinus tabuliformis; assembly: GCA_031772625.1. Taxonomy (NCBI): domain Eukaryota; kingdom Viridiplantae; phylum Streptophyta; class Pinopsida; order Pinales; family Pinaceae; genus Pinus; species Pinus tabuliformis. The sequence goes on along the minus strand of CM062807.1, from coordinate 494,524,845 downwards.
GTCCCAGGGCAGGACACGAAGTGCCCTTTTGATAGAGGACTATGTACAGATATACTGCTCGGGACATCCCAAGAAGGTTGGGAGCCAGATTTCCATCACACGTGTGGCGAGTTTATCACTTAGGATAATCCTGTTTACCATGGTTCAAGTGAACGGATCATCCTCTCTGCATCAGGCATCACGGCAAAACATGAGCGTGGCAGTTGACTGTCTCACTACTGTGTTCGACTGGTGTACTCCTCTTCTGGCCATCATGAAGAGCTAGCTCACTTCTATCAGGAGGGGTCAGACTAAAAACTTTGGATATGGGAGCATCTTGTGTACTTTCTTTTTCGAGAAGGTTCCCGCACTCCGCCCCAGGGTAGCAGTTTCCATCAACACCCCACGCGATCCACGCATGGGCCGGTGGGCTGATCTGATGAAACGTCTGGGGGGTGGGGAGGTCCCAAGGACTGCCTTCGACGATGACTTCTTCACATGGTGGGATCAGCAGATCATCGCTGTGGATGACTACCCCTATGCTAGGCTGGATTTCCGAGGAGATCCTGATCTAGCATTACCACCGAATGCAGCATGGGGCGAGATTGGTAAGATTTTTTGATTTTATGATTTTTTTGGATTTTTCAAATATGATGAATTTTGAAAAATATTTTTGATGAGATTCAAATGACTGATATGATGATCATGTTCCAGACATCGGGCCGGTACGACCAGATGGATTCCCGCGGCATGGACAGTGCGGCCGAGGAGCCAAAGAGGCGGCTGCTGATACAGAACGGACTCTGAACAACGTCTAGCGACACTTGGAGAGACTGAGCTGCTGAGTACCAATGGTCGTCATAGAGTACCTTCCTAAGGATATGCAACGTCATGTGGTTGGCACGCCATGTGACTGGGTTCGCATTTTTCAGCGTGTGGCCAATGCTATAGTGACATACTTAGATGCTCATCCTGAGCCGAGGCATTAGATATGCCGGACATGATTATGGGCATTTGAGTCCCAATTTTGTATATTTTTTGGACACACATATGTACACTTGAGACCTTTTACAATATATATATATACATACAGTTTGACTTTTTGATGCTTGATTTTATTGTGATGAATGATTTATATGCCAGTCTAATGCTTGATTAGCGATAGAATCAGCTAACCAATTATGAGATCTTGGAATATGCAAATAATTAATATGAGTAAATGATCTTTGCAACAACCTCACCCTTAAATACTGGCGATATAAAGATGGATCCCGTACCCGATAAATGTTATTTAATTGAGACACTATCAATTGAGAATCAAGATATACTACCAACGAGTCGATCCCATGAGAGATTGCCTCGGATAATAAATTAATAACAGGAGTATACTCGGCCATATTGTTTGAAGCAGGACCGATGCACATGCCTCTTGATGCCATCAATTGACCAGTTGGATAGTAGAGTACCCAAGCTGCGGAAGCAAGATTCCGAGTGTGCCGACTAGCACCATCGGCGAACCCAAAATAGACCAAATCATCCATCAACACCTGCCACAGTAGACCAAAAAGTGCTGATATCAGAAAACTCTCGATGATATATGTACAAATATACATAAAATACAAAGAAGCCATTTCCTGGTCAAAACTAAGCAAAGTACTTCTTTAGGTAGAGCCCCTTTCGGGGCTCCACCAGCTTGTTTCCCTCGAAATCAATTAACTCATACGATCCTTTTTCTAAAACTCGTTTAATAATGAAAGGACCGTACCACATAGGCTTAAATTTGCCTCCCCCCAAGGCATCCTTATCTTGGTCATAGACCAGGACAAGGTCACCTTCAGAAAAGACTCGAGGACGGACAGACTTATCATACTACGTTTTAACCCTTTTCTTATGGCCCTCATTCATCGTGGCGGCATCTCGATGGTACTCATCGAGATGTTCCAAGTGAACTAGGCGCTCTTCGAGACTCGAAGTTTCAGGAAGAAGCTCAACAACCAACTTAAGAGATGGAATTTCACATTCAACTGGAAAGATAGATTCCATCCCATAAACCAACTGAAAAGGAGTAAAACCAGTAGCCGTTTTGACGGAGGTTCGTTATGCCCAAAGAGCCGAATAGAACATAATGTGCCAATTGGATCAATTTTTATCGATTGTCCGTTGGAGTATCGTCTTAAGAGTTTTATTGACTGCCTCAACCTGTCCATTGTCTTGAGGATAATAAGGGGACGAATGCTCTTGGCGGAAACCTAATTTAAGAGCCAATTCGGACATCAGTTGATTCTGGAAATGACTACCATGGTTAGTGACAATCTCTCTTGGGATACCGAATCTTGAGATAACCTGATTGAAAAGAAACAAAGCTGTCGTGTCACTATCGTTCTTATAAGTAGGCATGGCCTCATCCCACTTCGTAAAGTAGTCTACAGCCATGATAATGTACTTGTGATTTTCCGCTGAAGGCAGATTACAAGTTGTAAAATCAATACCCCGCTTAGTAAAGGGACCGACGGTGACAACAGGAAAAAGGGGAGCTTGATGCGCGCGCATCTTCCGAGTAAAAATTTGACACAGGTGACAGTGTTTGACCACTTCCACACAGTCTTTAAAGAGTGAAGGACAAAAGTAGCCGACACGTAAGATGCGCTGGGCTGTAGCAAGCCCTGATAGATGACCGCCACAAGCTCCACTGTTGCAATCATTGAGCACAGACTCTGCTTCCTCTAAGGTTAAACAGCGCCGAAGGATTGAATCAACCCTTCGACGGTATAATGTGTCACCAATGATAACATAGTTTTTAGCCAGGTGACGTAATTTTTGATGTTCATCCTTGGAGAAAGTAGAGGGAAACTTCGAAGTCTGGAGATAGACAATGATATCTCCATACCAAGGGTCGAGTGAAGAGATGAGGAATAAATGTTCATCAGGAAAGCTTTCCTCATAAACATTATCCTCTCCACAAGGAAGCTCAGAAATTAGCTCCGCGAAAACCATGGATTTCTTAGACTTTGCAGACAAGAACTCGAGATCGAATTCTTGCAAAATGACTATCCATCTATTATATTTGCCCCCAACCACTCGCCTACTAAGGAAAAATTGAAATGGATTGATCACCGCTAAGAAAAAGTTTTGCGTAGCAAGATATAATGACGGAGCCTCTCGACAGCATGGACAGCTGCCAAGGCCAACTTGTCCACCGGAGAATAGTGAAGTTCAGGACCTATTAAGCCTCGACTCAAATAATAAATCACGTGCTCAGCGAGAGCATCATCCTCCTGAACTAGAACCATACCAATGGTTGATTTTGCTGCGGCGAGATATAAAAGGAAGTCTCTACCATAATCCGGTGGACTCAAAAGCGGGGCAAAGACTAATGCCTTTTTCAAAGCATCAAATGAGCGCTATGGAAAGTCATCCCACACAAATGGAACTCCTTTCCGTAGCAAACGCATAAACCCTTTAGTGATCTCGGCATAGTTTGCTATAAACCGTCTTAAGAAATTAGCCTTCCCTTGAAGACTTTGAAGTTGTCGAATTGAGGACGGGGGAGGCAACTGAACTATTGCCTCAACCTTGAAGGGCTCAACCTGAATCCCTTCATTAGACACAATGAACCCTAACAACCGACCGGACGTAACCGCGAAAACGCACTTGTTGGGATTCAACCAGATTTTATAAAAACGACATCGTTCAAAAACCAATTGAAGATGACTAGGATGATCAGTTCTCTTTCGAGAACGAGTAGCGAGATCATCCAAGTATGCCTCGATGACATGTTTGATGTCATGGAAAGCATATGACATGGCTCGCTGAAAAGTGGCTCCAACATTTTTAAGACCAAAAGGCATCTTTCTATATGCAAAGGTACCCCAGGGACATGTAAAAGATGTCTTATGTTGATCTTCAGGACGGATAGAGATTTGATTATAACCTGAAAAACCATCCATGAAGGAAAAAATTTCATTACCCACACACTCGTCGATAATCTGATCAATGAATGGCGTGGGGTAATTATCTTTCGGACAAGCCTTGTTTAGGGCCCTAAAATCGATGCATACTCGGATTGTTCCTTGCTTTTTGTCCACAAGGACTGGATTAGAAACCCAATCAGTGAGAGGAATAGGGTATATAAAACCCGCCTTTAGCAGCTTCTCAACCTCAGCTTTGATAGCTGCAGCTTTCCTAGGATTAACGGGCCGAAGCCTCTGACGAACTGGTTTCGCGTTTTCATATGTCTTGATCTCATGTTGAACTATAGAAGGATCAATGCCAGGGATTTCTTCATAAGACCAAGCAAATATATCATGATATTCCTTGAACAGGTCGGTGTAGATTTGAATTTCTTCAGGGGAACACTCAATTCCGATGAAGATATTCTCGATGATGCTAGGGTCCCTAGAGATTTTTATAGGTATCGTTTTTGAAATTACCAACATATTACCTTCGACACGAATGTGTGTTGGATCCAAAGGGTTTGACACCGTACAAACATCACTAGTGAGGAGCTCGGAGAATCTAGATTCTACTTTCTGCAATGGGGGAAGAAAGTATGAACGATGGTGTAAGTCTTCCCAAGGTCGATCTATACCCATCATTACTTCGAGGATTGCTTCTTCAGAAGGTAAAACCGAATCTAAGCAGTCCAAGGCAGAGGTAGAATCAAGGATCCAAGCCAGGGCCACATGACCATCTAACTCCTCTTTGGAAAAAGGAGTAGAATGGTTCTCTGTAGAGTCTACGATAGACTGATATCTAAGCTCAACTACAGATATAGGGAATGCGATTCCATTTACTTGTCCTTCAACTAATGTGGTCGTAGGTGAAGGCAAGGTCCAAGGGTCTGAAAAATAACGAGTCTGAAAGAACTCTTCTCGAGGAGACTCCTTTGATGATGAAATAGCATTGATTTTAGCGAAAGGAGAGGGAAGATCAAATGTACCCATCAATGAGGAATACATCCCTACTCCTAAATTCTCAGTTGGTGGGTGAGGGTTATCCACTAAAGGGACAGTAGAGTCAGAGCTTGCTTGAGGATCAACTCGACAATAGTCCAATTGATCAACCTTAACGATTTTCCCCTCATGAGGAAAGCAAATGACATGAAACAGAGTTGAAACAATGGCATCCATCTCGTATACCCAGTTCCTTCCTAATAGGAGATTATAGTCTAGGTTAGCATCTACGACCTCTACTTCAATATTGACGACCTTTCCCCCAACACATATAGGAAAGGTCAGGATAATCCCATGCAGCTTATGAGAATGACCATCAAATGCAGTCAAGATGGTGGGTGAAGGAACAGCCGAGGCTGATCCAATAGCCTTCCAGCATGACATCGACATAACGCATGTGGAAGCTCCTTCATCTATCACGGTGCGAAAAATATTGATTTTTCGGTATGTAGACTTTGTTTGGAAGGCCATATGATGAGGGAGTCGCTTTTTGACATTTAACATGTCAAAAGTGAGCACTAAAGAGCTAGCTGGATCGACTGCTACAATTGCGGAGAGTAAAGCACTTCTCTGAGCCGAACACGACTGGAGAACCTCTAAAGCAGACATAGCGCATGGACTTTGAGCTAGATCCTCCACAATGGAGTAATTCTAGGCGGCCCTAGCATTAGAATTAATCGTCGCTCGTTTAGCGGAACCTTTCGGTATCCGTGGTATAGTCTCGACAGGGGGTCGCTCAATATGAAGGTCAGTACTTCCGGGAACAGTCTTGTCCTTGGAAGTTTTGGCTTCACCATAATCACGTGACCGAGTAGCCACATGGACATTAGAACCCATCATGAAAACATTTGATGATTTTTCCCCTTCCTGGTTGCCCCCAGCGGAGGTTCTAGGGTTTGAACTCGCGCCAGCAAGAAGTTGCTGCCCTTGGGGAAACGGGTTGGTTAACACAGCTTGAGAACTAGAAGTCCCTTGCTGTCCTAACAAGCGCTGAGCGTCTTCAATCTTAGGGCAGAGATGAGTTAGATGGTCTCCACTGCACAATTTGCATGGAAACTTAACTTTCTTTCTTGACTCATTTCTACCACCACCAACGTTGTTGCTGGATTTATTTGCATCAGGCTTCCCATCCTGGTTCTTTTTCTTACCTCGTCCTTTCTTTTTCCCATTGGAATTTTGACTTCCTTTGGGGTTATCAGATTGGACGACATTTATTGAAGAATTTTGGGAAGCGGGGGGATTAGACGATGTGACTTGGTTGTTAGAAGTATCTTGCAAAGACAACTGCTACAATTGATTCAACAAGTTCACCGTAGTTTTATCTACTCACCCAATGATACCATCCACGTGCGGACCTGGCTTCGACTTAGCTACGTCAACTGTAGATCCAGCAGCATCTGGCAAGTATTTCTGTAGGATCCCAGACAGAGAGTAGATCAATTCTAATTGTTGGGCCCTAAAAATGGCTTGCTCCTCAGAATAGACTCCAAACATGGAGACATCCTTAGAGATCTCAGGTTGTAAAGACTTCAAAAAACACTCGAGACAGTACTCCAGAGGGATTTCGGCTTTAATGAGCCTCTTTCTCCGTCTCCATTCCTGAATATGGTCAGAAATGTGGGTTGCCTTATCGTGACGAAAGGTGGACAAAAGTTCAGTTCCAGCATCATAGCGGACAGGCAACTGAAAATGATTTAAGAAGATATTGGCTAAGTCAGCGAACGATGTAAAGCTGCCTCCTGGCAACTCTATATACCATTTGGCTGCATTACCAGTCAAGGTGCGCTGAAAGAGTCTCAACCTAATCGAGTCATCGATAAGGGAGTTAGATGAGCACCACAAATGGAATGTGGTTACATGGTCGCCTGGGTCTTCACCACTCTTCCCTTCGAATTTTGGAATGTCCGAAGGGACTTTGGTTGGGACCGGAGGCCAGGCTGGATTGTACTTGATTGGGTCATTTGTTAACTTAGTGAGATCTGGCAACTTCAACGTTGCCAGAAACAGAAGCCTAGGAGGACCTTGGGGATTCCACCCGGACTGGGTAGAACTTCCAAAGCTCTGAAAAGATTGTCCTGGAATTTGAGAGGCACCAGGTTGCCCGAAGTAACCAGTAGAACCGGCTAAACCAAAAGGCAAGCCTTGTGATCCAACAAAATTTAGAGTTTGACCAACTCTGGTCGTATAACCTCCATAACCAGAAAAGTTTCCTCCTAAAGGATTGTAAGGAGTTGATAACCCCTGATACGGATTCCAAGCCGAATCTAGAGGAGGAATAGTTTGAAACGAGCTAACTATGGAGTACGGCCTATTCCCTTGTTAGCCGATAAACGGATTCCCAATTCCCGTGCTACTAACCCCAGGGTTATTCCAACCTTGGGAAGGGTTGTTGCTTTGTCCTACAGAAGAAAAAGGCATGGATCCTACCATCGGGTTGGAATGTGGTATATGACCACTTCCAAAATGAAAACCTTGGAATGAAGCCGATCCGCCCATCATGGACATAGAGGCACTAAATGGAACCGATGGAATACCCTATGAGTGGGTGCCAAATGGGAAGAATCCAGTACCAAAAGCATTGGTTTGGGCATGTCCACTCGTGGACGGAATGGAGGTAGACCCAACTAAAGATGTGCTAGCAAAAGATCCAAACAAGGAAGCAGAGGAGACGGAAATGGTTCCTCCCCCTTGCACTGATGTTGGGGTTTGCATAGTAGTAGCACTTGTAGAAGCCATGCTTCTAGTAGCGGTCATCGATGGTAAGCACGTAGCGTAACCTGGATTTGATGGTCTATGCGTCAGAGTCCCAACATATTGCAGAACGTCTAGATGACTAGATGGTAGTGGAGAATTTGGAGCCGCTAATGACTCTGAAAGTTCTTCTACCTCTATGTTATTCTCCGCTTGAAAGAGAACTCGAGAAAGGACTGGAGTGTCCCTCTCTTGTTCAAAAGTGCCAGGCCTTGCTTGGCCGCTAATGCCCCTGAGAGGAGGATCAATCCCCGATGCGTCAACCGGCGTGGGACGGAACTCAACGGTAGTATTGCCTCTGCGCCTTCTAGGAGAAGGCTCTAAACTTGGTGGTGAAAGACCACGAAGTCTTCGAGACCGTCTTGGAGATCGGTCAGCCACTTTGAATTTTTTGTTATGATCTAATTAAAGACTCAAAAAATTGAAAGCTAGGCCAACTAGGAGCACAAAGCACACACTATAAAGTCCCTAAAGATACAGCTAGTCAAACAACTTCCAAGTATTTCCGCTCCGGTTGATTAAGACCGGACAACAAAATACTAGAAAGTGAATTAAGGGGCCTTCCGAAGACAGTCTAGGATGATGAGGGCCCAGTCCTATCAGCGAAGGTATCAGAGGAAGTTACGTTGACCTCCTAACAACAGCTTGTGCCGGTGCAAGCCCCCTAAGCTTCGCAAGGGTGCCCTCCAGTAGTACTGTCGAGAGTGATGCAACGTTGACCTCAGGTGCCACGGGATTCCCCTCCGCAGCCACCTATGTAGTTCCCTAGGAGCAGCAACTATGGATACCAACTCGTCGCAGAAGCCAGGTGGAACAGTCGTGAGGTAAGTTCGGACAAGTAGGAGAGGGGGTATCTCTCTTCCCTGTCTTCACATACCCTCCTGCTTAACTCCCAGATCTGGAGCTTTCCTCGTCTTCCTAACGCTATTGGATTTTCTCTCGTTATTCAGACTCCTACGTTTGATGTTTATATGGCCTTGGAGAGCTAACTCTCCACTCGCCTAATCCAAGGCCCTAAAATCCTAATCTTGTTGGTGTAACTGACTAAAACAAAAAGTTCTAGTGAATTTTAGTTAGCGCTTGATTTTATTAGGCTGTTCTTTAAGTCACAAGGTAACGGAAGTGAAACTAGTGGTGTTTTTTGACGCAAAAGAAATTAATAAAAACTTAACTACATGCACATGCACTTTTTCGTTTTTCGATGAAGAGCAATTTCTATAGGGTTCAGAGGTACTTCTAATAAAACAAAATTTTCTTTTCTTTTCGTTAATTCATACTTCACACTCACGAAAGCTAACAAAGCTATATATGCCTAAAAAAGGGGATGCAAATCTATCCTAATGCAACAACTATATGTGGATGCAAGATTTAAAACTACTCTAAAAACAAAAAATGAAAGTTGCTTGCTTATCAATCTTTATCTTGCCACTTAAAATGCCTAGATGGAATATGAGATGTTACCATTCATTTCGTCTAAACACTAAAAACAAGTACTAAGACAAACATAAAGCACTTTCACTTTACTAAAAGGAAACCAAATGAAAAGCAAGTTCAAGAAAGCAAAACTAAGATTTTCAAAAGATTTTCTTCAAAGCAACAAACAAAAGAGTCTTTTCAAAAGATGCTCTCAACACTGAAACTTGTGATTGAAGAATAGGCAATCAAACACTTTTGCGAATTGACATCACTCAATGGATGAAAACTCAACAAAAATAAATGTGTTTAAAATCGCTCTTAACAATCAAAAGCAGCAATGAAAGCTTTGGCAATGAAAACCAAAAGATCAAAAAGACAAATTCCAAGAAAGTGTCAAACAACAACTTTCATGAAAGAAAGAAGTGAATGGTCACAAAAAGCGATTTTGTCAAGCAAACAAAAAAGTCACCAAAAGCAAGATTAACACAAAGATTGTGATCAATCTCCCTACTCTGATGAATCAGAGCAGCCAAGATTCCTAGTAAGAAATCTTGCGTGCTTTAGCAAAAAACGATGACGCTTGCAATCAACAAAAAATAAGACCAATAATCCTTATACTCAGAGAGAATTCAAAACGATATGCTCGCTGTAAAACAAATAACTGATACTGGAAAATGACTGTTTCGGACTGACTCAAACCACCAGACAAACCTTCAGAGACTAAAAAAAAAAAAATTATAAATCTTGAAAATTGCAATATATACACGACTGTGTTTGAGGAAACCTGCATATACGCGGGTTTACTCAAATAAACAAGCGTATATACGCCTTTGTATCTAAGAAAAACAACGTATATGGAAAGCTTCAAGAGAAATAAAAAAAAAACAAACTGAAGAAACTGGCAAAGCTTAAAGTTCAAGAACAGACCAGACAGTAACAGCAAGCAGACAAGGCAGCTGAGCCCTGATTGGCTTGAGAAACACCCAAACTAGGAACAACAAGAGTGTTTTCCCCAGCGGAGTCACCAATTCTGATAGAGAGAATTACTCCCCTAGGTATTTTTGGGTTGAAACCCTAGCAGACTGAAAGTTATCTATTCAAAGAAACATGCATTCATACAACCATTATGCTATTGTAAGCAAATTCTATGATAAGGGTATGTACCTTTGGTCCTATGTTTGAGAAGGCCTTTAGGGTCCAAACCCTTCTTGGAGTTCCCTTCTTCTCTTTTGTCCTGCAAAATAACCAATTCAAAGAACACAGTAGTATGTGGACAAAAACTTATAAAGAAACCATCTTCATGTTACAAAGAAAGGTAGTTAGTTATGAAATCCAAACAACCTTTTATATATGAATTCTAAGCATGAATATCATTAACATAAAGAAGATTCATTTTGGGAACCAAGACATGTGTTTCTTTTATTATAGACAAATAAAGTACATAAAAAGGAATATTTTCACCTGAGTCACCTTCAGCAGGCTCCAAGCAAAGCTTCCTTCCGGATCCGTTCCAGCCTCAAGCCTCTAACAAACTCCTTCCATGACTCTCTCCACGATGTCATAAATGGTGGATGAAAATCAACACACAAGGAAACAAATGTTTCCTGTATAAAATGGGGGAAGTGCAGAAGGCACAAGGGACTCCAGACCTGGTCAAGGGAAAAATCTCAGCATAACAACCTTTCTCTCTCTTCTCTCATCCCTTAGGCCTTCCCTTTGAGGTCTTTTTATACCATCTCCAAAGTAGTTTTTTAGTTAGGAGTTGGTTGGGAACAGTTGGGCCACGGGCACTAACAGGTGATCAGCAGGTAAAACCCGTGATCTCCGCCCGAAAATAAGGAGTTTTATATATTTTTAAGTGTTTTAATACATACACGCAGGTTGGCTATACACATACCCGTGTATAAACGCGTTTAACTCAGGGCAATGTCGCGTATAAGGGATAAAACACTGTTTTTTAAATTTTAGGACCAGGTCTGGAAGGAGGGGTTGCCCTAGGCCATGAGTACAGCATCACAAACCATAAGAGTGAGATTTGGAGCTATAACAGCTACGACCCAACCCCAGAGAAAGAAGAAATGAATCCGACCATATCTTGTAAAGCAATGGCAAGAATTACCACTCAAACTCTCAAGATAGAAGGACATATCAAGAAGAAAAAGGTTCAAGAAGTGAAATATCACATCGAGAAAGAAGAAATGAATCCAACCATATCTTGTAATGCATTGGCTGGAATTACTACTCCTCAAACTATCAAGATAGAAGGACATATCAAGAAGAAAAATATTCAAGAAGTGAAAGATCACATCGAGCATCAAGAAATGAATCCGACCATATCTTATAAAGCATTGGAAGAAATTACCACTCCTCAAACTCTCAAAATAGAAGGACATATCAAGAAGAAAAAGGTTCAAGCAGTGAAAGATCACATCGAGCATCAACAACAAGTTCTCCAACTTTTAAACAATAACGCCACTTTGGTGCAAAATCAAATGAAACAATAGGTAGATAAAGATTGCAATGAAAGAAGTTTTGATGTAAGCGATTGGGTATTTTTATGGTTACATACATACAAAAAAATGTCCCTCAAGAAAGCTATTTATGAGAAGGAAATGTTGGCAATACTACACGCACTTGACAAATGGCGACCTTACCTAATGGGAAGACACTTCAAGGTAAAAACAGATCATGAGAGTATTAAATACTATATAGAACAAAGATTATCATCTAAATAGAAACAAAAATGGGTCACAAAGATGTTGGGTTATGACTTTGAAATCATCTACAAAAAAGGGAAGCAAAATTTCGTGGCAGATGCACTTTCAAGAAAGGATGAGGATATGGAAGCATTTTTGTGCACCATTTCTATTATCTAGCAAGATTGGATAAATGGAACAAGGGATGAATGGAAGAAGGACGAGGAAGTGTGGTCACTCATTCAAAATTTGCAAAAGATCCCAATCCAAACAATATGGCCAGAACTTGAAGAGGACAGAAAAATCATATTGGAACCTGGAGCAATCGCAGAAACAAGAACCCGGCAGCTACGAAATCGATCAATTTCAGAGTATCTCATCACGTGGAAGAACTTGTACTTGTTGAAGATTCCACATGGGAGGACAAGAATTTTATACAGAAGCATCAAGAACAACTCAAGCGTTGAGGACAACACTTTTTGAAGGAGAGAGGCATGTTAGGCCCCTATACTACTAGTGTAGCCCCTTATTGTTATTAGTACAACTCCCTTATTATATTGTTGTGCCCATGTAGTCCCCATATTGTTACTATTGTGCCCCATAGAAGTCCACTATTGTTATTATTGTGCCCTTACATTATTATTGTTATGTCGGCTCCGATTATATTATGACCCCATATACTCCTATATATAGAAAGGAGGTCTTGTCATTTGTATCATCTAAGTATTTTTCATTTGTGTAATGTAAAGGAGGTTACCCCTCGAAGAGGCTGAATTCTAAGGCATTGATCTATCTTTTCTATCTTTTTGTGAGCTAGTTTCATAACACAAAGCTCCAGAATCCATAAAACTTCTCTTTGCTTCAATAAACACTTATTTTTATTTCTGAATATAAAACATAGGAACTTTCTCAGTAGTCTTTCTAACCCATGCACCTTCATATTCTTTCTTTTCATCCACTTTATCACTATCGGCCGCAGCCCCACTTCTAGTGACAATACTAATTTGAGATTCGTCGGTCCTCCTTTCAACAATCATCATTTGAATACTCTGTGTCGACCGTTGATTTTTTTTTTTGCATCTTCGCCATAAGTACATGACATTGTTCAATTACATGGTCAAAGTATTTATAGTACTTACATGTCGTTGTGGGGTTCTGGTAGTCTCTCTCTCCCTATCCCTCTCCACTAATTTTCTCGTCTATGGAACACAAATCACTCGAAAAGAATGGAACCATGATTTCAATTAGTGGCCTAGTTATAACATAGCTTGATAACCCACTAGTGATAAGCTTTGACTCCTTCAACTCTTAACTAAAGTTACAATATGAACTCTTCTACAATATTATTCATTATGATCATGCGGCTAGGCAATTTTTCATGAACAATGGGGGTTGATGTGGCAACCTATTGAAGTATGGTGGTCAAAATAGTAAGGAAAACTTCTGAGTGGCATAATTTTTTCATGCAAACTCTAATTGAGGAAATTCTTGCATTATTGAAAAAGTATCTATCTGTAGAATAGGGAAAAAATGTGATGCACAAAAAGTGGAAAAGTTTTACCCCCAACATTTCCATTTGATGCCTCAAACTACTCCATGAATGTTTCAAACCCCAACTTTCCAAATTGGGTCACTCAAATAAAATGGTCATGTGAGTTGATTCCTCTACTGTTTCCACTGTGAAAGCATCGAGATGTATGAAAAACAACATAATAATCAAATCCACGTTACTTTAGTGCTTCTTCCTTTTTGGAGGTCCTTGGTTGAGGTAGGGGTTTTCTTGGCTTTCCCTGGATAGGGTTTTAAGGAGCTAGAGCATTATACTAGCCTTTTGATAAGACTATGACATGTGCATGAACTTGATATTATGCATATTAATCATTTTTTAACCTATAAAATTTGTGTGAATTGTAGATTTTATTTTCAACCATGTATGTTCAAGGTTTGCAATTTCCAGGTACACATGTCTTTCTTATTTTACATAAGTTAAAGATGCTTATGTGAACAAATTTTTAGACAAGTGGGCTTAGGGAGTGAAGAGGGATAAATACAATTATAGGAATAATACTTCATTTCAAAAACTCCTACAACAAGATCATTAAGTTTTTGAGCAAGATAAGTTCATTGTTTCTATCAACCATAATAGGATAAGGTCATTATTTCTATCAACCTTAAAAATAAGTTTAATTTCATCAATGTTTACTTGGCAAAAAAAATGTTATTCTTTGTAAAACATATCTACAACATATATATGTTAGGTGAAAATATTCAAATTTTTGAGCATTTAAAATTTACTATATATAAATATATTTTGCATTTATATTTTCATGATATAGTTGTGCATATTATTCTTGGATTTTATTAAATGGTATAAGTCAATAAGGCTAATATTAATATATAAGGAAGTTTCAGAATATTTGGTACATGAAAAAGAAAATCATCTTACAAGGTATTTCCTATCTTGGAGTCACTGCATCATAATCATTGGGATCTGTGAATAGATAAAAACTCATGTTCTTTCCTCCAAGGGAATCCTTTTCATATCCAATGGCACAATATGCCAAGAATTTTTTGTGGTGCTCCCACTTGAGATTGCAATGCCAGAAATTATCAATAGGGTTACCAATTTTGTAATATGCATAGCCCAACTCTCGCCTCTTCGTGTTGTTGTCAATGCTTCTAGAATATAAGAAACAATTCAAAAATTTACCCTCAAACATTAAAAACTGTATTAACCAAATACACTTGACAGATCATAACTGAGTGTTCTAATTACCTTTGAACAATCTACACTACATTGTATGGATAATTTTCTACAGTAGTGGTATTGACAAGTGTTGCTTCTATGCAATCCTCTACAAACATGGATCCAAATGGGATTTATTCCCCCACTATGTATGCATAGGATTTTGATCAAGAGCATCTAGTTCAAGGTACTATGTTTCTTCATTTTAATACAAAACATTTACTAATCACAAGCCACCATATTCACCTCACTCTTGTAATATTCTAGTTTATTCATGAAATCTATAATATATAAACCAAATAAGAATGACTCATCTCCAACACTTACTTTTACAAGAAATTAATATATTATTAATATTTAAAAAGTGAATATATTTATTAATATTTAAAAAAAAGGCTTCAATTTGTCCGCCTGGGGTAGCTGAAGTGGCAATGGGAGTGGAATGAAGTCTCACCAAACCGGAGATCTTGGGTTCGAATCTTGGGCTACCCTCCCCCATAGCGGGGTTAATAATGGACATGTAAACACGAAAATCAGGGAGTCCTACCAAGCTTACAAAAAAAAAAGGCTTCAATTTATTACATTGATTATGCACATATTCTTATATCGTAAACACAATGACAATGAAACAAATGTTGAGAACATTGTTTCCAAGCTTCTACTTAGTAGAGAAGAACATTGCAATTTTAATTTCTTAGTGACTCATCTTGTCAATGTCAAACAATTTGCTCAAAGAAAAATCCATTAAAAGTGAAGAAATCAGTCGTGAGATCATTTTTTATAAGGTTGATGGTTTGAAAGCATTATTGATGGTCCCACCCATGCCCTCTCCAAATTCCTTGCCATGAAGCTTCATCCCTTCTCTTTCCACCACCCCTCCTTCATTAAAGACATTGTTGATTTCGTTGAGAAAACCAAACACATAAATCTTGATGCGAATGACATCATGGTTAGCTTTGATGTTGTCTACCAATTTACCAAAACCATATCCCAGAAGCCATTGAACTCATTTACAAACTAATTGACTCTAAAACCCTCAACCTTATCAAAACTTTATTGACCAACACTTTCCTCACTTTTAATAGAGTATGTTATGAAAAATAGGGTGCACAACCATGGGTTCCTCTTTCCCTTATTGTTGCCAAAAATTTTATATAGCACAATGAAACCTTATCCCTTAAAAGCTTCGACTTAAAACCTATGTTTTGGAATCTATTTGTCGATGAGACCTTTGTTATCTGGTCCCATGGTATTCTAGAACTTTGAAAATTTCCCTTTCATGCAAATTTGTGTCTCTTCACCTTTTTTTTATGCTATTTTCCTTTATTTTCATAAATAAAATTCCAATTAATGCCTCTTTTCCTTTGCCAATTTCCTTGTCAAATAATAAATGAAAAATGATGCCCACTATAGTTATTTACCCAACATTTAGCAAGTTGGAATATGTGTCCCATGAACTTGGTCTTATTTTTCCTTTATTAACCTTTAGTACATGAAATTTGACTCGAGGTTGTTACAAACCCCTCCCCCTTAGGGGCACACCATCCTCGGTGTTTTATGACACCTATGACCAAAAAACCACTAAAATAAAACATATTACCTATGTAGCTTTATATCACATCTCAATGTAATATTTACAATGAACAACTACTACAAACCACGACCAACATGACAAACATAACAATCATACCACTTATTGGGGCTTTATAGCATAGCTCATTATGGTATCTACAATCATACACATATATACATAAATATACCAAAACTCATTTTCTTGAGCCAACAAATAGTGAAGGATACAAAGACCGCATATGATTGCCCATATCCCATGTAGCTTCATCAGGGCCAAAGTGCTTCCATTTCTCTTTAACTTGCTCAATTTCTTGGTTCCAGAGCATGCATTGTTTCGAAGTACAGTATGAATTGTGGTTCTGGTTAGAATTCTCCCTCTAGTTCTACCTATAATACATACCAGTCAATCACATGATAAACATGTTGCACAAATATATTAAGCAATGAAACATGGAAAACATCATGGAATTTCACTATAACAAGTAGTGAAATTTTTTAGGCCACTATTCCAATACTCTCGAGGATCTCGAAAGGCCTGCCATACCAAGGTGTCAACTTGTCACATGATCTAATCCTGAAGGAGCTCC
This sequence comes from Pinus tabuliformis, assembly GCA_031772625.1. NCBI lineage: Eukaryota > Viridiplantae > Streptophyta > Pinopsida > Pinales > Pinaceae > Pinus > Pinus tabuliformis. The sequence goes on along the minus strand of CM062807.1, from coordinate 494,508,146 downwards.
TGTTGGGATTGATGCACAAGTACACATGCTACCTAACTTGAAACTCCTTAAATACCATGTATTGATATGCATAAATCTTCTGCTTGTCCTATGCTACCATCAAATTCCTCTTAATATCCTGCATTTCTTGTTCCAGCTCTACCAACATATCTATTCCAATGAATACCTTGTTCACTAGATCACTCTAGCTAATGGGAGTATTACAAATCTACCCATAAAAAAATTTAAACAGACTCATCTTCATGGACTGCTGATACCCATTATTATAATCAAACTCTACTAGTGGAATATACTCTTCCAACTTCCTCTACTAATGCATAACATATATCCTCAACATGTCCTCAAGAATCTTGTTGACCCTCTATGTTTGTTTCAAATACCTCTTGAAAGTGCTACAATACTAGATACCTCTTCAAGACCTCAGCATCCTCAACATCCTTCCCTTTGTCACTAGAAACATGCACTGCAAAAAATACACATCCTTTCCTATGACTTCACTTAGCTTGTATAGATATAACCATTCTAAATGATGTAGGATTCTTCTTTCCCTGTAAGATTCTCTTCTCTCCATCATCATCCAAGCACTCAATAGCCTTCTCGTAGAAATCTACCTTAGTCCTATGAAGGTACAACTAATCCATGCCCAAAAGCATATTGTATGAAACCAAAGGAAGAACATTTAGATGTGATGGTGTAGGCATATTATTCAACCCAAATGCACAAGCTCTCACCCAGTGATGAACACTTTTTGGTACTTGTAGCCAACTGGACCAACCAATACTCTACATGCCATTCTTTTCTCGTGGAACACTTATCAACCAAGTTAATATTAATATAAATATAATTAGATCCAGGATCAATCAAAGTGGAAGAAACTCAATCACAGAGCTTACCTTCCATCCTAATAATGGATGCTTGGTTATCAGCTTGCTTGTTATCAAATGTTGCATAAATATGAGTAATGCTCTACCCAACATCCCTAATTATCTGTGCCTCTTGAGAACTGTAGACTTTGAGGTCGGCTACCCTGGTACAATGCCCAATCCTTCTTATAGTAATCCTTTCCATAAATACAACACTTCAATGGTTCTCTACCACTACCTTTATTATGCTTCTCTCCAAGATGAGATCCATGTCCCTTCTCTACTACAACAAACTTCTTATAAGGAGCCACATTCTCACTTGCATCCTAAGGTATTTCCCTCTTCGGAGGACACTTTCATTTGGTTTTATTATTCCCTTTCCAGGCACACATAGGCTTAATCTTGCACTTCGACTGCTCGTAATAGTGCTTCAAATTCGCATTGATTTCCTTGAATGACCGAGGCTCATCATAGTCAATCCAATCTTTGAATGCTAATGGAAGTCCACTGATGAACCTTTGAACCTCTATATTCTTTCCCTTAAGATAAGGGACATACCTTAACAACTCCATAAACTTATTCATGTACACTTCATCTATCATAGACCCAACCTTTAATTCATAGGACTCGTTAGCCTTACCATCATAGTATCTCTCTAACAAGTACTTCTTCCTTAATAGTCTTTTGAAATCATGCCAACTCAACTCCTCTATATTGATGCCTCTAACATGTTTTACATATTCCTACCAAATATTTACCTTTCCCTTGAGACTAAAAATAACTATCCTAGCTTTCATGTTCTTTGTATAATCATGTAGCTCAAAAATCTTCTTCATCCCAGTCAACCATGGTTCTATATCTTTTAGTTTCTTCAACTCTGCGTGGAATGTAGGAGCCTTGGATTTCTTGAACTCATCTAGGAAGTACCCCCTCTCACTCCTCCTGTAAGGATGATAGAGATGATGACCATGATGCCTCTATGATCAAGAACTAGAATAAAACCTATTCCACCTCTGATTGTGTCATCCTCGTTCTACTTGTGCCCTCCATGAGACCTCTGTTGGGAACAATACCAAGAGGGGGGGTGAATCAGTATTTTAAATACTCACAAAAATTATTTTCTTTTCTAAAATATGTACATGAATTTACTGAACCGAACTCACATATGTAGGTGACTGTTGTAAAAGAAATTAGCATAATATTAGTAAACTTGTAAAACAGTTAATTCATTATATGTTAAACTTAAACTAGAATGTAAGAGGTTTATCAGGCATTTGATAATAAGTAAGTAGGTGCAGTAAGGATAGAATAAAGTATCACACATAACCAACACACCTGAACACCAAGATTTAAGGTGGAAACCCAATGTGGGAGAAAACCATCGTTGTTGTTGTCTCAGTGTTCAAGCTTATTAATATGAAAAATTTCTTACTTTATTGTATTGGTGTAGACTAATGCTAGTACGTAGGAAGCCACATGCTGAAGGATACGACCTTCATTCATTCTCCATATCTTATTGGAAGGGAGTTCAAACCCCCTGATCTGATTTCTAGCTACTACTGGCAAGAAGCTTTGACTTCCTCACTAAAGGATCCAACCCTCAACAACATCCGTGGACCATGTTTCATAAATTTTCACACTGGATCCACCTTCTTTAATACATCACGACTTATAGATCAATTGATGCAAACACCAACTTAATCCAAACACAACAGTGACATCAATGTAAGTAGAACACATAACTGAACTGAGAATACAACATCAACACATAGAATCAACTCCAAGCCCGATCATTCATATGCCAACATGTATACACTACTTCACTTAAGGAAACCCACATGTATATTCACTTTCCTACAGAGAGACCTGCATACAGATCTCAATATACAAAAAACGTGTAATTCTGAATCAAACACAGAGTTGCCCAGAGTTATTCTGAAATTTTATGTTAGCTCAAAGAACCCTCATACAGTTAGCAACATCATTAATATTTTCAACCAATCAACATGTAACCAAATTCAACTTCATCATTCAATCAGTTCTACTTCGGACATTATCACTCAACCCGAATCAACATGACGACGTCATTGACAGACAATAGAGATACATCATCATTAACTAGATTGATCAATTTATGAACAAAAACCCCTCCTTTATGTACGCGACTTTGAATAAACAAACCCGCGTATATACATGACTTAACCGAGACCAACCTGCGTACATATCTACAATCTTTTACCCAAAAATGTGCAGCTCTTTAGAAATTCAGAAAGGTGCAGATCATAATATTTAGAGATAAAAACATGCGTCAATACTTAAATCTAGTCAATCCATGAGAAAATCATATAATGGAAAGTCATTTCAGGTCTCATGATCCTGATCCATCATTGTATTCATCGGTGTATAATTTTCTCAGATCTATGTGTCAATTATGGCCCTTACAATGCAAATATACTTCATATTGAAGTATTCATCAAAAGCCCTTTCACATTCACACTTAGCACTTTGATCTTCACCTCCTTATATAGTTAGAGCCTTAGCCAATACCATGAGTCAAAACTACACTATTGCCAGTGGTAATCTTAGACAGGATCAAGTAACTGTTAATGTGCTTAATATTGTGGGCTAATACCATGGCAAGGACCCTTGGTATTCTTAAATTAGTGCACCGGTATGTACATGACTTTGCTTCTTTGTACCTACGTGTATATTATTCCAAAAGAATACTCTTGCCCATGTTTTTTAGTTGATCTATAAGGAGAGTCACGTGAATTGTAATCCACCATTCTACTTGTCATCTCTGATCTTATTCTTCCTACAAATATACCATGTCAGATAAACAAAATATAAAAATAACCAATATACTGCAGTGAAGTTCAAGGGCTATCTCGTATTCATAAGCCTTCCGTATGATCACAACACACACACACACACAAACACACACCCATAATGACACGAACATATTAACCTATCCACATCATTCATTTTAACACCAACTAGATACATGACAACCATAGCCACTACAATTCATGCATACAACTGACATGCATGCATAGCAATCACATCCTTCCCATCGTATCCAGGTATTGAACATAGAAGCTCTGATACCAATCAGTAATATGACACCCCACGTTTACCCACTTTTACAAGCACTCCAGGTAAATGCAAAGAGAAGTTCAAATATGACATGACCCAAACTCCTAGTTTTAGTTAAGGAAGTAGGGCCTACAAACTGACCACAAACTGACATCCTACAGGGACTACAAATCACCCAACAACCTAGGTGGTCAATCCCTGATATGGAACCGTGTTTCAGTCACCTAGACCTATAACTACACCCTTGACACTACCTTCATGTAGTTGTGAGCTTCCAACCACATTCACAAGCCTTGATCCACATGGTTATGACCCCAGATCATCATTTTTGTTGCTTCAGTCGTGAGATCTAAGCCACTTTTCTAGGCTATCCTCTAGGCAACTTCCCAAAACTTCCTGTAACTTTTCAAAATCATATTTCTCATAAGAAAAATGTTAATCATTCAAACTTGAATCCAGAACTTGACCGTGGCTAACTATAACATACTAGATATTTTGTCAAACACATGGAAAACATGTAAGCTACATCTCATGAATGCATACCTGATTTTAAGTCTTTGTACTTTAGTTGAAAATCCCCAAGAAGTTGTAATGCCCTCTAAAGTATCTATAACAACACGTGTTAGCCTATGCATTCATAAACCATTTATTTAAATTATCAAAGAATCATAATATCCACAACCGAATCGCATAATAAACCATTCTTATAACTAACATACAACCATAATATTAACCATGACATAAAAACCATCAAATCAACATAATAACAAGTACAAATGCTCATAAATCACAATATGAAAATAACTCTTACTAACATATGAAAATTCCAACTAGGTCAAGCACTTCCACATACGATCTGACCATAGATTCAACTGAACCAAAACTTTATTTCAGTCAATCACCCCTGTTCCATATTCCAAGCATGAATGTGGGATCTCATGGGATAAAGCAAGTCATAAAGAACCAAGGGAATCGAAATTTTAAACCACTTCCACCCTCAAACTACCACAATCTCACAAAAACTAGTCAAGAGATCGCAAACCAAAACAAGCTTGGATGCCTCATAATTTCTTCACCATACCTTGAGGAATTATCCTGTCTACACTGACCTATAAAGGGCTTCCCAAAGAAAACCATCTCCACCACAAACCCTTGGGAATTTTCCTAAGACCACCTCACCTGGTTCCAACACTTTTTGGCAATCCAAAGCTCAACCAAGAAATGAATCCCATGACACAATAGTTATTTAGGAAATGGCAAGGCAAGGCTAAAACCACTATCAACTCTGACAAAACCCATGCTGATGACAACAAACGAACCAATTACTCAAATGCATAAACCATGCATTCACACATCATCTAGGAAACCACACATGCAACTTGTTACCTGTAAAAATTTCCTACTCAAGTTGTTGATCCAACCTTCTCCTTTCTTTCCTTGTTTTTCCTTGCTTAGTCCTTTCCTTTCCTTTGCTTGCTTTATTTCTTTCTCCTCTTGGTGTTCCTCTCTCTCTCTGAAACTAATTCCAAATCCAAACTGGCAAAAAACTATTAGTTTATCCTTAAAAGCTCTTTCATCATTGAGGCATTTATTATCTTCATTTTCCTTCATTTTTCCTCTAATATCCCTCTCATGCAAATATATGTCTCTTAGCCTTCCTTTTCTCCTATTTCCTTTATTTTCATAAATAAAATTCCAATTAATGGCTCTTTGCATTGTCCAAGCATTTGCTAATTTCATTAGCCATTAATAAACCGAAAGTGATGGCCACTATAGTTATTTGCCCAACATTCAACTTGGAATACTTGTCCCATGACCTTGGTCTTATTTTGACTTTATTATATGAAATTTAACCCAAGGTTGTTAAAATACTTCATCGATTTCATTGAAAAAACTAAACACCTACTTCTTGATGAAACAACATCACGGTTAAATGTGATGTCATCTCCCTATTTACCAAAACCCTATCTTAGAAGCCATTGACCTCATTTAAAAACTAATTGATTCTAAAACCCTCAAACTCATCAAAATTTTCCTCACCACTACTTTCTTCATTTTTAATGGAGTCTACTGTGAGAAAACTAAGTGCACAACCATGGGTTCTTCCATTTCCCTTATTGTTGCCAACATTTTCACATAGCACTTTGAAGCCTTATCCCTTAAAATATTCCACTTAAAACCTATGTTTTGGAAGCTCTTTGTCGATGATATCTTTTGTTATTTGGTCCTGTGGTATGCTACAACTCTGAACCTTCCTTTCCCATATTATTCACTTTCCTTCCCACTTCCAATTCAATATGGAGCTTTAGTCCAAAAAATCCCTCCCTTTCTTAACATCCTTGTCTCTTGTCGTCCTAATTACCCACCAAGTCTATTGTAAGAAGAATCATACTGATAGGTACTTTCATTCTAACTCTCACCATCATCCTGCTCAAAAATATGTTGTACTTAAAACCCTTGCTACTCATGCCAATCATATTTCTCCCTCTCAATAATTTTCCAATGAAAAAGAACATATCACCAAAGCCCTTAAATCTAATGGTTACTTCTTGTCCTATATCAAAAAATCATTCCATTATGCTATCCACTTTAATCTTAAAATCCTTGTCATCAATCCACCCTTAGCCAAAGTCTCCCTTCCCTATATTTAGGGAATTACCAATCATATTTCCAAAATCCTTTCTAAAAGGAACATCAAAACCTTGTTCAAACCCCAGAAAACCCTTAGTAAGCTCTTCATGTTGGCCAAAGACAAGAGTGGCCCCATTTTTGGCTTCGAAATCTATGAGATCCCTTGCTCCTGTGGAATGTCTTACATAGGAGAAATTGGAAGATCCTTCAAAGCCTGGCTTAAAGAGCATATGAATGACACATACCATAACTGAATCACTAAATCGACTATCGATGAACACTCCCACAATACTAAGCATTTAATTTTTTTTGTGAAAACCAAAGTCTTCACCTCTACCTCTTTCCACTCAAACCACATCATTAGGGAGGCTCTAGAAATTGAAAAGCACAATAACAACTTTAATAAAGAAGATGAATAACAATTGAGCCATTCTTGGAAACTCACTATTCTTTCTTTGTCCATTAATAATAATCCTCCTAACTCTAATGTTAGGCCTAAGCATTCTTAGTTACCCTCCCCTTCACCTTTCACTGGCTCCTCTTTGTTACCTTATCCGCAACCCTTTGTTTTTGCCTCGTCTCTTCCCTCAAACCCCACCCCCTTTTTTATTAATCATTCCTTTTAAAAACATTAAATATATACTATGTTAATTATCTAATTTTAATCTTCACTCTATTTTTAATACTTCATTAATTTAAATTTAATTAAATACTATTTTAAATTCTTCTTTGATTTTAATTCTTCTTTAATTTTACTCTAATTAAATATCTTTTTTATTCTATTTTTGTAACTCTTTAATTCTATTTTATATTATCTTAACCTAATTTAATCATATTCTTATATTACTTTAATAAAAAAAATTAATGGCCTTGTTTACTTGTTGGGTTTTTTGGAGTTTCTATGCGGGAAAAATTATGGTCAAATCTTGATTTGTATAGATTAAATTGGATTTTTGAGTGCATGGACGAATCTAGCACCCTAAAAAACATGGACACTTAGATTGTGAAAAGTTGACCCCTCAAACTTGTGATTCCAATGAATGAGACAAAACTACACATGGATGAAAAAATGGAATATCTACCTCAATGCCTAATTATGGTCAAATCTTGATTTGTATAGATTAAATTGGTTTTTTGATTGCATGTATGAATCTAGCACCCTAAAAAACATGGACACTTAGATTGTGAAAATTTCACCCCTCAAAATTTGTGATTCCAATGAATGAAACAAAACTACACATGGATGAAAAAAATGGAATATCTACCTCAATGCCTGTCCCAAAAAATGCAAGGAGCTAAAGAATTTTGTTATGGAGAAGTTTCACATATAGGCATGGGGAAAGGAGTTGGGCAGAAATAAGTAATACATTGAGGAATTTAGTCTTGCATGTGATCTACAACAAAAAGAGTTCATTGGAGCTAGCATTTCGTGGAGGGAAAATGTTCTTATTTCTCAATTAAGAACCAGCTGACATCAACTTTGGTGTGAAACATGAAGATGGAAAATGCCTAAAGAAGCTTGAGAAGAATGGGTGTGTACATTTTGTACGTCTAGCGCAGTGAAAAACTTTAACTTATGGGAATATGTTAGCATCAGTTTCTTGGAATTGTCTTTTCAGCCAGGGGATTGTTGGAAGGTTAGGCCAACTCATTATCAATAAGAAAATAATTGAATTGAAAAAGGCTAAAAGAAAGGAACTAATGGTCCCATAGACTATTTATAGTCTAGTGGATGTTATTATGGGAATATGTTAGCATCATTTTCTTGGAATTGTCTTTTCAGCCAGGGGATTGTTGGAAGGTTAGGCCAACTCATTATCAATAAGAAAATAATTGAATGAAAAAGGCTAAAAGAAAGGAACTAATGGTCCCATAGACTATTTATAGTCTAGTGGATGTTAAAATATCATTTCATTTCATAGTCCGATTCTAGACAAATTAGACCACAAAACAGCTGGAAAACATTCCAAAAAATCTAACAAGTAACCTATGCTATCTTTTAATTTTAATTCATTAAAACTTATTATTATTATAATAACAAGTTAATAATTTAAAATAAATATTTTACCATGTCCCCTCCAATATTAAAATCAATTTGACCAAGTTTATTATTCTATTAATTTGGCCCTTTAATCCATTTATTATATTTTTCTAATTCTTCTAATTTAATATAATTTTAAGGCATAGTCTAACTTATAGAAGAAATATATTTTTGAATTTGATTTTTCCAGGCTCCAATAAATTATTTGATGTGATTTCTTGGCTCCAATAACTTATTTGATGTGATTTTTCCGGAAACTTTTCTCTCTAAACATTATGGATCACAGAGGTCTAATCTCGGAAATATTTTTGAATACAAAAAATGGATTCAACTCCCTAAAAAACCCTGGGGCACTAAAATTATGCATATCAAACAATTTAAACGTAAATAATACTAATTTAATAATTGAAAATATATATTTTACGATTTCCACTTTAATATTAAAATAAATTTAAACAAAATCATTATTTTATTAATTTGGTCCTTCATCCCATTTATTATATTATTCTAATTCTTTTAAATTAATATATTATATTTACTCTAATTTAACCATAACCTTTCCCCAACTTCCAAAAAAATAATAATTATTAATTATTAATAACAAATTATTAATTATTTATTGTTAATAAATATCAAATCAACAATGTTCAAATCCTCTTTATTTTTCTAACAATCATATTTTTTCTCTATCTCTCTATCCTAACGATCATATTTTATCACTATCCTCTATACTTTTGTAACTGTCATATTCTATATCTATCCCACTAAGACCACTATTCTCATACTTCCACTAAAACAAAGAGCACATAAAATATTTTTCTAATTCGTCTAATTTAATATAATTTTAATACTAATTTAATAATTTAAAATAAATATTTTATCATTTTCCACTTTAGAATTAAAATAAATTGGACCAAATTCATTAATTTATTATTTTATTAATTTGGTCCTTCATCCTATTTATTATATTATTCTAATTCTTTTAATTAATATATTTTATTTATTCTATTTTAGCCATAAATTTTATTATATTCCATTTTATTATTAACAAATTATTAATTACCGAAATATATCAAATCAACAATGTTCACATTTTCTCTATTTTCCTAATGGCCCTATTTTATCTCTATCTCAATAGTCATATTTTATCACTATCCTCTCTACTTCCTTAACGGTTATATTTTATTAGTATCCTTTCTACTTTCCTAACAGCCATATTCTATTTTTTATTCTTGGTTTAACCCTCTTACTATTCCTAGACTTCCACGAAAGCGAACAAATTGAAAACATTGTCCCTTAATAAGGTTTGAGTCAATTTATTTTGAAGAGAGAATACTATCCATCATAGTTAAACTTGATGTTTCATATATGAGTCTATCTATTCCAAAAAAAAAAGATTACATGTTAAATATCATTTTAATGATTAACTTAGTCTTATTTTGGTATGCTTGTTGGGCCAATCTTATGTCGGTCCAAATCAATATAATTATTATTATGTATAAACACAATATAAATTTAAAATATAAAGAGGTTATGAACACTCAAAATATAGGCATGGTAAATAAATATAAATATAAATAAATTGGAGGTATGGTAAATAAATAAAAATATAAATAAATTAGAGGTATATTAGGTGAAGCCTATGGACTAAACACCACGTGCCAAATTATTATTAGTATTATGCGAAAAAAATTATTAACACTAATATTAATATTAATAAAGAAAAAAATGACACATGCAATTGATCAGTCGTATTGAGAACCAATGGTATTGACCCATGGTATTCAGGTGGAATGTAACCTATTTAAAGAGGGAATTAAGCCAGCATAGATCTACTAAACATTGAGAGAGATTAAATATCCTGATATGCCAACTAAGATTTGATCTCTCTACATTGCTTGATAGATCAGAGTAAAAATAAATATTGCTTTTTTATATACATATTTGTTTGTTTATTTTTTTCTCTTTATTTTTTGCTGTCTTTTCATATACAGAAAAGAATGAGAAATGATCATCTTTATAAAGATTGCATATCATTACATTTTTTGAGTTACAATTTTTTCCAAAAAAATTCCCCTCCATGTAGAGCTGGTTATATTTGGTTATATTTCTGTGTTACATGATGTTCCCACTGCTGCGCCGATGCAAGCGAGAATAGTAAGCCGTAAAGATCAACAACAATACTATACTATTTGATAGATTTCCCCTTAACCTGCAATTGCTATCGCTGAAAGGGATCTCCCTTGAAGAATTGGCAAGGCTGAGACTGGTTTGCAACTATTTTCATTTATTATTCTCATTAGACAAAAACAATGAATGGAAATAGTTGCAAACACTATTTCTATTTATTGTTGTCGTCCAACGAGAACAATGAATGGAAATATTTGCAAACCATTTTCAGCCTCGCCAATTCCTTAAGGGACATCCCTTTCAGGGATAGCAGTTGCAGGTTCAACGACAATTTATCAAACAGAATAGTAGTGTTGATCCTGTGCCGCTTACTATTCTCGCATGCATCGCCTGCACTAGCCGGAACATCTTGTAACACAAGGGAAAACAGAAAAAAAATTGTAACTCATAAATATAATAATAATATGTAATATGACCGTCCCTTAACGGACATCCCTTTCAGCAATAGCAGTTGCAGGTTAAGGGGCAATCTATCAAACTGAATAGTAGTGTTGTTTATCCTGTGCCGCTTACTATTTTCGCATCACCAGCAATAGCGGGAACATCCTGTAACACAGAAATCAGAGAACTTTTTGGGAAAAAAATCAGTAACTCACAAATATAACGATATGCCATTTACATAAAGATTACATGTCACTGGTCACTCTTTTCTCAGCCATAAAAGGTAGGGAATGAAGAGAAAAAAATAAACACGCATAGGCATACATATGAAAAAAATATATATTCACCTGGAGTGGCACAATTTTTTTTATAAATCATAAATATAATATATTTTTTTAATAAATCGAAATAAAAATAACTGTTCTCAACTTTTGAGCCTAAGCACACTTCCTCTGATATGAAAAATAACGTCAACACGATTGTGTGAGAGAAATGGAAGCAGAAGAGAATTTATCAGTGCATTAAAAGAACTGCACAATCTTTCTAGGATAAAAAAAAAACACTTTTTTTAGCTAGAATGTTGAAAAAATTATGGTCAAATCTTGATTTGTATAGATTAAATTGGCTTTTTGATTGCGTATATGAATTTAGCACCCTTAAAAACTTGGACACTTAGATTGTGAAAAGTCTACCTCTCAAACTTGTGATTCAAATGAATGAAACAAAACAACACATGGATGCAAAAAATGAATATTTACCTCAATGCCTATCCCAAAATTAGCAAGGAGCTAAAGAATTTTGTTATGGAGAAGTTTCATGAACGGATCTGGGAAAAAGATTTGGGTAAAAAGAAGAAGTACTACATTGAGGAATTCAACCCTATCCGTGATCTACAAAAAAATGAGTTACCTCAATGCCTGTCCCAAAAATAGCAAAGCTTCAAGAATAGGTATGGGGAAAAGAGTTGGGTAGAAAGAAGTACTACATTGAGGAATTCAATCCTATCTGTGATCTACAACAAAAAGAGTTCATTGGAGCTAGCATTCTGTGGAGGGAAAAGGTTCTTATTGCTCAATTAAGGACCAACTCTCATCAACTTTGATGTGAAACAGGAAGATGAGTGCAATCAGAAAAACATTTCATTTTGGAATGTGATTAATTCAAAGGCATCAGAGAAAGTTATGAGAATATGTTAGCATCGTTTCTTGGCATTGCCTTTGACGGGATTGTTGAAATGTTGGGCCAACTCATTATCAATTTGAATAAGAAAAGGATTGAATTGAAAAAGGTCAAAAGCAAGGAACTAATGGTCCGATAGAGTATTTTAGTCTCGTGGATGTTAAAATATCATTTCATTTCATTGTCCAATTCTAGACAAATTAGACCACAAAATAGGCTGAAAATCATTTCAAAAAATCTAACAAATAGCCTATGCTATCTTTAACTTTTATTTTATTAAAAATTATTATTATTATAATATTGATTTAATAGTTTAAAATAAATATTTAACCATCTCTTCAGTATTAAAGTCAACTTGACGAAATTTATTATTGTATTAATTTGGCCCTTCAATCCATTTATTATATGTATCTAATTCTTCTAACTTAATATAATTTTAAGGCATAGTCTAACTTATAGATGAAGTAACATTTTTGACTGAATTCACCAAAATTCAACAATACTATTTCAAGATTTTTTTGTTATTTAAAATACATTTTTCAATAAAAAATGGATTCAACTCGAAAAAAGCCGACGGTTAGAATTATACAAATTAAACCATTTAAACTTAAATAATACTAGTTTAATAATTAAATTATACAAATTAAACCATTTAAACTTAAATAATACTAGTTTAATAATTGAAATTATGGATTCCCATATACCCATAATGGATAACAACTCAATGTCTGGTGGGGTATGGTCTGGTGGTAATGTCAGGTAGGTAATGAATGTATTCTGTCTTCAGGTTGATATGGGTCACTTCTCATCTCCGTTCTCTCGCCTAAGGAGGATCACCTATGAAAATGGACAGGGTCAACGTCTTTATGCGATAGCGATATGGTACATTGGATTGGGTTATTCCCAGGAATATATATCTTTCTTATTTTTAGTGGTAGTTATAGGTTGTTCATGAGGTGGGTCACCTAATTAGATTATATGATTTTAGGCTATTATTGTTAAGGTTATAGTTGTAGTTATGACTATGGCCAGGTTGTGCAATAGCTTCCGCAACTATATCCCTTATAGTATTGTAATTATGGTTACTATAATTCCATCCATTTGAGGTACGGAACTATTGTTCCGGAGCAGGTATGTTGGCTTAGCATTATCATACCCTGTAACCTGGGAATTTTTGACCTTTGTGATCCTGGCCTAGCGCGTAGAAGATTTCACTTATAGAACCTGGCCATGAATAGACTATGTATCTTATCCTTATCCTCTTATCTCATTATTACGTTAAAATTATATAAGGCATAGAAAATGTTTACAACCATATATTTCTCTCGTTCTATTATTTAGTATAGAATGCTAAATATTGGTAATTATAACATTAAACATTGGTAAATATTGGTAAGCTAAATATTGGTAAGCTAAATTCTAGGAATAATTATGATTTGGTTGGAATTATAAATTATTAAGTAGATTATTTAATAAACATATATAACTTACTAAATTTAAATTTGAACAGACCATTATATTTAAATAATAGATAAAAATAATATATTCTAAAGATCTATCTTACCATTATTACCAATTACCTAATAGTGTTTATTACTTTTTTAGAAAAATATATTGGAATAATATCAAATATAAATAAATGTGAAATGACCAATATAACTAGATTATTAAGATATGGTATTACCTAGGAATTCTCTTAATATTTAATATTAGATTTATTTATTTTTAAATTAACTCCGTTATTATTATTATTATTATTTTTATTTTTATTTTTTTTTATTTTTTATTTTTTTTTTTTAAATATTAACTAGTTTGACTAGGGTCATTGGTCAAAATTAGGCGTTGGAGTATCTGCACCTCTATTTAATCAAGCTTAGCCAGATTGGTTCTTCAACTTGTCCTGACGATGAACCACACTGGTTGGTTCGAAACGCGTCGACAAAAGATTGGTTATGTGATTTTGCCGAAGATTATCTAAACAATGTTATGGATCACAGAAGTCTAAATTCCTTAAGGAAAGCTTGGTTCGAAAAGAAAGGTAATTATCTATCTTTCGTATGTTTTGAATCAAATTTAGTTGAAGTTCCTATTAATACATGGTGGCTTGATACTGGTGCTACAACTCATGTTTCCAATAATATGCAGGGATTTCTTACGATCCGAACCATAAATCCAAATGAAGATCGTTTTCTCTTTATGGGAAACGGAATGAAATCTTCAATTGAAGGCATTGGGACTTATCGTCTAATTCTAGAAAGTGGATATGTATTAGAATTATACAGTACCCTTTATGTACCTTCATTATCTAGAAACCTTATTTCCGTAAGTAAGTTGGATATCTCTGGTTTTAGATGTATGATTGGATCTGGTTGTTTTGATTTATATAAGAATACTGATAATGTTGGTTCTGGTATTCTAATTGATGGTTTATATAAATTGAAACTGAATGACACTTATGCGAATTCCTTGTTGAATGTAGTAAATAATGTTGGATGTAAACGTAGCATGTTGAATGAAAATTCTGCTTTCTTGTGGCATAAAAGACTAGGTCGTATATCCAAAGAAAGAATGATGAGATTAGTAAGTAATGAAATTTTGTCAAATTTGGACTTTAGTGATCTAGAATTATGTGTGGATTGTATTAAAGGTAAACAAACCAAACATAATAAGGAAGGAGCCACTAGAAGCAGCCAGCTTCTTGAAATAATACACACTGATATTTGCGGACCTATGGACACTCCAGCCTTTAATGGAGAAAAGTATTTCATCACTTTTATTGACAATTTTTCCCGTTATGGTTATGTCTATTTGCTTCATGAAAAATCTCAATCTGTGAATGTCCTTGAGACGTTTGTAAAGGAAGTTGAGAGGCAATTAGATAAAAAGGTGAAAATCATAAGGTCTGATAGAGGTGGTGAATATTATGGTAAATATAATGAGTCAGGCCAGTGTCCAGGTCCATTTGCAAAATTCCTCGAAAGTCATGGCATATGTGCGCAATACACAATGCCAGGTACACCACAGCAAAATGGTGTAGCAGAAAGGCGCAATAGGACGTTAATAGATATGATTAGGAGTATGATGTCAGATTCTACACTACCTAAGAATTTGTGGTCGTATGCTCTCAAAACCGCTAATTATTTGTTGAATAGGGTTCCTAGTAAAGCTGTTCAAAAGACTCCTTTTGAGTTATGGACTAACAGGAAACCTAGCTTAAGACACCTACATGTTTGGGGTTGTCCAGCGGAAGCGAGAATTTATAATCCACATGAAAAGAAATTAGATTCTCGAACGATCAGTGGGTATTTTTTAGGTTACCCTGAGAAATCTAAAGGGTATGTGTTTTACTGTCCTAATCATAGTCCAAGAATTGTAGAAACTGGTAATGCAAGATTCATTGAGAATGGTGAAGTCAGTGGGAGTACTAGAAGAGAAATAGTAGAAATAAAGGAAACAAGGGTAAATGTTACATTGCCTAGAATAGTTCCTCCATCTACTATTACTCCAAATGTTGTTCCAGCTGTTGTAGAACAGCATGATGATAATGAACAACATATAAATGAAGAAGTACTTCCTGAAGGAAATGACTTACATAATGCTGATATGCATGAACCACAACAAGTAGCATTAAGAAGACCTCAAAGAAATCGTAGGTCAGCTATTTCTAATGATTATGTGGTTTATATGCAAGAATCAGATTATGATATTGGAATCAATAAGGATCCAGTTTCGTTTTCACATGCTGTAGAAAGTAAAGAGTCAAAGGAATGGATTAATGCCATGAAAGAAGAACTGAAATCCATGCAACAGAATGAAGTTTGGGATCTCGTTGAGTTACCACATGGCTGTAAAAGAGTCGGATGCAAATGGGTTTTTAAAACCAAACACGACTCTAGTGGTAATATCGAACGGTATAAAGCTAGACTTGTTGCTAAGGGTTACACTCAGAAAGATGGTGTTGATTACAAGGAGACATTTTCTCCTGTTTCGAAAAAGGACTCACTAAGAATAATAATGGCATTAGTAGCTCATTATGATTTGGAGTTGCATCAAATGGATGTGAAAACAGCCTTTCTGAATGGAGATCTTGATGAGGATGTTTATATGGATCAACCTGAGGGTTTTTCTGTAGAAGGTAAAGAACAATTGGTGTGTAAACTTAAGAAGTCAATATATGGGCTTAAACAAGCATCCCGGCAATGGTATATTAAGTTCAATACCATTATTACATCTTTTGGTTTTAAGGACAATACGGTTGATCACTGTATATACCAAAAGATCAGTGGGAGCAAGTTTATTTATCTGGTCCTTTATGTTGATGACATCTTGCTTGCTGCAAATAATTTAAGTATATTGCATGAGATTAAGGAATTTCTCTCAACGAACTTTGAAATGAAAGATATGGGAGAGGCATCCTATGTGATTGGAATAGAAATATTCCGTGATCGATCACAAGGAATATTGGGATTGTCTCAGAAAGGATATGTCAAAAGGATTCTAGAGAGATTTGGAATGAGTAAGTGTTCACCTGGGACAGTTCCTGTACAGAAAGGTGATCAATTCAATCTCATGCAATGTCCTATGAATGATGTTGAACGAAAGGAAATGGAATCAATTCCATATGCATCTGTTGTTGGTAGCCTAATGTATGCTCAAACCTGTACTAGACCGGATATCAGCTTTGCGGTCGGTATGTTAGGGAGGTATCAAAGTAATCCAGGAAGGGAACATTGGCAAGCTGCAAAGAAAGTTTTGAGGTACTTACAAGGCACGAAAGATTACATGCTCATGTATAGAAGATCCAATGAATCAGAGGTGATTGGATATAGCGATTCAGATTTTGCTGGATGCATCGATACTAGAAAATCGACTTTTAGTTACCTGTTTATGTTTGCTCAAGGTGCCATATCATGGAAAAGTGCGAAACAGACTATCGTTGCTTCATCCACTATGGAGGCAGAATTTGTGGCATGTTTTGAAGCCACAATTCATGCATTATGGTTGCGGAACTTTATTTCAGGACTTGCGGTTGTCGACACCATTAGCAAGCCGCTGAAAATTTATTGTGATAACTCTGCAGCAGTATTTTTCTCAAAGAACGACAAGTATTCTAAAGGTGCCAAAGATATGGAACTGAAGTATCTTGTTGTGAAAGATGAGGTTCAGAAACAAAGAGTGTCAATCATGCACATCAGGACAGAACTTATGATTGCAGACCCTTTGACGAAAGGGTTACAACCAAGACAATTTAAGGAACATGTTCAAAGAATGGGTCTTGGTTGTATTAATAATAATTGATGTGTGACATTCTGAGCTCTTTTATGTGTTTCTGATATACAATTATGTGTCTCTTGTTTTAATGTAGTAGTACGTATTTTATGTAATTTTAAACAAGAAAGAGTCTTATAAAGATATTATGTTTAATCATTATGATATAAGACATTATGTGGACCATTATGTTGTTTTATATAAATTATGAGTATGAATTGATGGATTGCTGGTATTGTAGTATATGGAAGGGAATGCATTGAATTAATAGTGCACAACCGCCATAACTCTCAGCAATTTATCATAGTATGATGTTCAACACTTAATATTATGAATAGTCGGGTCAAGTGGGAGAATGTTAGAAATCTGCTATTAGAAACTGCAAATGGCTCATTTACTTTTAACGTTATGCAGTTTCTAATCTTAATGTGACGTTATGCAGTTTCTAATCTTAATGTGACCCGATTAATTAAGTCATAAATAGATCATTCTATAATTAAAGCATTAGATCTGTGATTAATCTTAAGCGTTGAATTGGTATATGATGGACGTACCAGATTTAGAGTTAAATGATATATAAAGGATTGGGTCCTCTCTCTCCCTGCCATGAGTCGCATTCTTCTCCATTAAGAAACGCATAAAGAAATAGGGTTAGAGAGAGAAACCGAATTCTGAGAAGAAGAGTAACCGTCAGGAGTCAGAAGAAAGTAGATGGCAGCCATTACATCTTCCGCTGTTAATCAAGGTATGTCATCTTAAACAATAGATCATATTAAGTTTTGTTTGTGAAATATTCGGTATTGATGATCTTTGGGCTGTTAATTGAATTGTTCATAATTAATCAAGAAAGATCTCAGAGATAAAATATATTTTACACATCATTTATATTTATAAATTGAAAATTTGAATGTATGAATGGCAAGTTTCAAAGTTTAAATATTTTTTTTGTTAAAACAAAAGTCGTACTTTCTATTTCATTAAATTGGAAAAGAAATTACATAAAATACAACAGTCCCAAAGGAATGGTGGGGCAAAGAGATATCAAACCACCTAAAGCCTAGGTCATCGAGCTAAAGGTTTAAAAGCCGAGTCAAGGACCCACAAACAAAACTACAAAACCCTCAAAATACAAACAAGAGCTGAGACCGTTCGATCTCCCCTCAGAGATCTAGGGACGAGGCTCAAATCGGGGTGAGAACATGCATCCACTTTAAAATTAGAATCAGACCAGATGAGGAAATAGGAACCATTTTAAAACGATTTTGGGTCCGAATGGA
The DNA here is from genome assembly GCA_031772625.1 of Pinus tabuliformis. NCBI lineage: Eukaryota > Viridiplantae > Streptophyta > Pinopsida > Pinales > Pinaceae > Pinus > Pinus tabuliformis. The sequence continues at coordinate 494,489,220 of CM062807.1, read as the reverse complement.
GGGATAACCCTCAAGTATGTAGTCTGCCCAAAATCCACTGATTCCCACCATGAAGCGCAACAAGCACGGAAGATAACGCTCACCTGGACCTCCATACTTTTCCTTGATCGTTGATTCTCCTCCCCACATCCAACGGCGGAGGCTAATATCGCAAAACCTAAAAGCACGGAGAATTGAATTACCACACGATAAATGCCCTGGATCCACCAACATGCTCGCTTATTCTTGACCGTAGATTCGTTGTGCTTGATCCAACAGTTGTGGAACATATTGCACAAGCCAAAAGCACCGAGAATTACCTCGCGATGAGGGCGGTATTCCTTCCTGTCCCTTGGCCACGTGTTGCTTTGTGAGTGGAATCTCTCCCAATTCCGCAAAACCACTTTCAGCTTGAAGGGCCTGCAATGAATCAGAAACCACCCCGCGAGCGGTATTGCCACCACAGAAAGAAAACTGGGGTTTTGAGTCTGCCGAGAAAGCCAAGATTCCGGCCCCTCGCACCAACCCATCTCCTCGGGCGAATGAACCAAAGGAAGATGAAAATTCCTCTGTCCAGCCATCTATTCGAGAAACAGCGTCTGTTGAGTAACGTCCTCCAGAGACTTCTGTGTTTGTTCTTGCCAAGGTTGAGGAGGCCGACAGTGACCTGCATCCCAAAAATGACCTCACTTCAGAAATAACACTTCATAAATAAACCAAATCAACTAGACCCCATCTCTCTGGCTCTGTTACGAAACACCATTCTGTCCTCATCCGCCTGATTTTGACAATGCACCTTTAATCTATTCTGAGGCATCTCTTGCCAACTCAGCTTGACCCTGCTTTTGGTGTAGAGCACAGGATGTTCGCCAATTTATTTTCCATCCTTACCACATGGGTAAAACTCACGGTACGTAAGCCCAGTAGGTGAAGCTGAATCCGTTGAAAGATCTGAAGCAGCCTCCAGTGTTTTGAGACTTTTTCCAGCTCTGTGCCATAGCTGATTCTCTTGACCGAGTTAATGATTAACTTAGAATTAGCTTCAACTATTATATTCTGGAGATTATTCTGCTTTAGGAATTCTAAACAATGCTCAAGAGTCATTAATTCCACCATATTATTAGTGGCTCTTCCCAAATGATAATGGAAAATAAAAAGGATGCAACCATTTTCATCCCTTAACACCCCTCCAAAGCCAGCAATACTCGGGTTGCCTTTTGAGGCCCCATCAATGTTGTATTTCAAAAAACCCTGAGGGGGGATACCAGTAATCCTGCTTATTGTTCAGTTTCATTACCTTCCTATCCAAGCCCTGTGGTATGAGCCCTTGCATACCCAACTGAAGAAGTATATGCATTTCAGCTTCTAAAGGTGGATTCTTTGGGGAAGTTTTCACAATAGTACTTACTGTCTCTTTAAGCTATCTTAAGATCTGCTCAAAAATGCATTGGGAGGAAATTTTTTCATTTTTGAAGATTCTGTTGTTCCTTTCTTTCTAGATATTCGATATTATGAAGCTTGGTGTTAAAGCTCAAGCTGAGCAAAGAAATTCATAATCAAAGAAGTTTCATCCCCACTTCTTTAGGGCATTGATAATGCTTCCTTTTTCCTCGTCTGTCTGTTGGAAAATAGTGGCAAAAGTATCCCACAAACTGGAGGTGAAAATGCAATTATTGAGAAGGTGCTCCATTGTTTCCTCCTCAGCTTCATAGAGTTGGTATCTGGAAGGACCTAGAACACCCCTCTTCCGAATGTTTTCCCAAGTCAGAATTTTCTTATGATGAACCAGCCACATGAAGAGTTTGATCTTCATCCGTCCTTCGTGCCTCCATAGGTTTTGCCAAACCCTATCCAGTACATTGGAGTCTAGCTTAAGGAGTATGTGTTTTTCCTCCTTAAGATTGAAGGTACCTTTAGTATTGTTACCCCATCTAAGTTGGTCATGCCCCCCTGTCACTAAAAATTTCCTTTGGTCCAACATTTTTAGAAGTGGCTCAGCTTTTGCTTTGAAGGGTTATCATCCCTGTAATCTATATTCTTCCAGGTTCTCCGTTTTCCTTCACTATTGGTTTGATCCCAAAAATCTTTTACTCTAACTAACCCTTTGGTATCAGTTTCTTTCTTGAGGTCCAGAAAGTCCTCTCATAACAGTGTAGGTTCTTGTTGCCATTTATCCTCCCAAAATAAAGTAGGATCTCCCTCTCTGATTTCCCAGAAGCTATTTTTTGTACTAAGCCTCTATTCTCCCAGGCCTTATTCCAGATGTGTGAGCCTTTTATGATGCCATTCATCCTTATGTGATCATTATCTTGCCAAGTTCTGGGATATTTTTCTTTCTAGATACTAGCCCACTGAGCCTTTGGATCTTTTATCCAACGACACCATAATTTTGCTCCTAAAACGTTTCTTAGTACTTCCGGATCATCCAATCCAAGACCCCCATGGTTTTTAGGTTTGCAAATCTTATCCCAGGCTACCAACGCCCATTTCTTTCTCTGCTCCCCCTTACCCCAAAGAAAGTCTCTTTGAATGGTTCTAAATTGTTGCAAAAATCCTTTTGGAGCTAGACGGGTTGATAGCTTGAAGACGGGGGTTGATTGAAGAACAGCGTTTCTAAGCACTAACCGACCAGCCAAGTTTAAAGATCTAATAGTCCATTTCCTAATTTTATCCTATATCATAATAATCACCGGCTCCCAAATGCTCTTTTGCAAAGGTTTATCAGTTAGAGGAACTCCCAAGTATTTGGAAGGAAGGACATCCCTTTGACAACCCAGAATTCTGGAGATATTTCTCTGAATAGCAATATTGGTATTAAAGAAAAAAATATTAGATTTGGAGAGACTAACTTCCATACCTGTAGCCATGGAAAAGTCACACATGATTTGTTTATAAGCTAGTGCTTCTTTGATTGTGGGAATTCCTTGCAGCATGGTATCATCAACAAATTTTTGATGGGTCAAAGCCTGTCCAGTCTCAGAAAGTGGGAGACCCTTGATGTTGCCAACTTCTTTCGCATGCTTGATTGACCGACCAAGTCCTTCCATCATGAGGATAAAGAGAAAGGGAGAGAGCGGATCTCTCTGCTTGAGGTCTCTTGAAGGAGTAAAAGTCTTGGAAGGAGAACCATTAACCAAAATTGAAAAGCTAGAATAAGTTACCAGGGCCATGACCCATCTTACCCAATTATGATCAAACCCAAAGGCTATAAGGACCTTCCTGATATAGGTCCAATTCAACTTATCGTAAGCTTTGGCTAGGTCCAATTGCATAATCATGCCAGCCTTCCTATTGCTTAACAATGAGTGCACCACATCGTGGGCTTGAACGATGTTATTGAGAATTTGTCTACCCTCCACATAACTAGATTTCTCCACAGAAACTAGAGTAGGAAGAAGTGGTTTGAGTCTATTGGCAACAACCTTGAATATTATCTTGTACACCGCATTGCACAAGGCTATGGGTCTAAACCTGTCTGGGGTTTGAGCATTGTCTTGTTTGGGGATCAAGGAGATGAAGGAAGTATTGAGCACCTTCAAAATGGTTCTATTCATCCTGGAATCCTCCACCACATTCAAAATGTCTTGTTTAACAATGTTCTAGCAAGATTTAAAGAAATCCACATTGAAACCATCAGGGCCTCGCACTTTACCATTCTGCATTTCTTGACCTCACTAACCTCCTCTTCAATCACTGGCCTATTAAGATTAAAATTATCCTCTATTGTTACAAGCCTAGGTATGTGCCTTGTTAAGTCCCTGATAAAATGATCTCTGTCTGAGATGGTTTCTTGTGTTATACCTTGAAAGTGCTGAACTAACAGAGTTTCTATATCTTTGTGGGAATTAAGAATATGAACTCCCTTGTCCTTGATCGAAAAGATCCTATTATGAGATTTGTTCACCATGGTGGATCAGTGGAAAAATCTAGTGTTTTGTTCCCCTTCTTTTAGCCATTGAACTCTATATTTTTGTCTCCAAAATATTTCCTCTTGTTTACATAAATTCTCCCAGTCTTAATGATGTTTGGTGGTTTGAGCATTTCTAACTTTATCAAAGCCATTTGTGATAAGGGCTTGATTGAGTTCCTGCATTTTGTCTTCAACAACTTTTTCAATTCAAAAATATTGCTAAATTTGTTCTTGTTTTAGTTTTTAAGTCTGAGCTTGATGTACTTTAGTCTTTTGTGTAGCAAAAACATTCTTGTACCCTAAATATGTAGATCTTCTGTCCACCATTTTGCAATGTTGTTGATGAAATTTGGGTGGGTGAGCTAGATATTCTCAAATCTAAAAGGTCTGTTCTTGGGGGTACTAATGCCCTGAACCTCAGGTTGTACAAGCCAATGGTCCGAGCCTCCAAAGGGGAGAATTCTCGCTATCATTTCCTTGTCGATGAGCATAAGGTCCTCTGAGATTATGAATCTGTCTAACTTTGAGGCTACTTTAGACTCTCCTCCTCTTTTATTGTTCCAAGTAAATAGGCCATTACTCATATCAGTGTCAACTAGCTTCATATTATCTACAAAAGTTTGAAATGTTGTAGAGTCTTTGCTTAAATTTCTGGTTCCCCCTTTTTTCTCCGAAAGTGATTTGATCATGTTGAAGTCCCCACCCATGATCCAAGGTACTCCTACATGTCTATCTCTAAAATCCACAAGAGAATCTAGAAACCTGAGTTTATCATCCATTCTTTGAGGGCCATAAGCATTTGTGACCAGATAAGTCTCCCTATCTCCCACAGGCTGAATAACCACTGATAAATAATTCCTAGATGCCTCAGCATCTATTATGCCAATCTTTTGGGGGTTCCAAAGAGTGAGTATGCCTCCTACTGTATTATCTGCTTTAACTTTTAGAAAATCAAATCTATTGAGCCATTTGCTATGAATTTTCTTTATTTTTTGAATGGAGCATTTAGTTTCCTGGATAAAGATCATATCCGGAGCTTCTTGTTTCATTTTATTGCTAATTATTCTTTGTTTTCTTTTTCTACCTAGGCCTCTGATATTCCAAGATGTGAACTTCATTATTAAAGATTTGTAAAGGAGTAGCTGGTTAGGTCTTTCATCTTACTTGAATCTATCATTAGCTTTCCACATTCCATCAATAACTCGTTCTGTTTTTTCTTGCCTATTTTCTTTCCTGGGTTTCTAGGAGCTAATCTTGGTGTGGTTTTCATAGTTTTCACACCTTCGTCGCCATACCTTTCATTGTTTCCTTGCCTCTCTAGCCTTTTATCCTAAGTTTTCCATAGGAACAACTGTTTTACTCTATTGAACTCTTCTTGACGTAATGAGTCTACCCCTCCCATGGTCCCCTATTTCAAGAACCCTTCCAAATCTAGTTTTTCTCTATCAAGAATCTCCTCCATTTCCATCTCACTCTGGGTCATTTCTTGATCCATCTCTAGTTCTCTGTCGCTCAACATAGTCTCTTTCTGTTTATTAATATCCTGTGTTTGTTCACCATCTTCTTTCTCCTTCTCCCCTGGGCTTCTTTCCACTACCTGATCTACTTTTGTTATCTCTTCCTCTTCTTCGAGTACTTGGAACCTATTCAGATTGGCCTGTTGCCATTCTGTTTTTTGTTGCTTTGGCCCCCTTTTGCCCCCTTTTCCTCTATATCCCACTTTGTGAAAGCTTTCAGTATCTTTCATTGAGGTAGTTTTACTTCTGTTCTCTATTTTACTGAGAGGGCAGTCTCTAAATAGGTGCCCATGCTCATGACACCTATGACATCTGAAAGGAATATGTTCATAATCTACTGTTTGCACCCATTCTTCATAAAAAACTTCCAAGATGACCTCATCCGGTAGAGCTCCAGAGAGATCCATCTCCACACATATTCATGTGAAGGAAGTTTATTTTCCCCTTCTGGTGGCCTCAGAAGCTTTGACAAAACGCCCTAGTTTATTTCCTATGGCAGATAACGATTTCGTTTGCCAGTAATCAAGAGGTAGGGAGTAGAGTCTTACCCAGACCAGGACCGAAGTGAAAGTCTCTCGCTTCGGGACAAAATTCATCATCCACAGCCTTATGTAGAGGCCTACAGCTGCATAGAAGTAGGGCCCTCCTTCAAACACCCTGTCTTTTTCCTCAATATTTGTAAAGACTACAGTGAAGAAACCCTTTGACCTAAGATGTAGGTCTATGCTTCCTTTTGGTTTCCAGTGGTATTTAATCCACGCTTATAATGCCTTTCCAGTGGGCCATAATCACATGAATTTACAAATGATAGCATAGGTCCGCATGTGGTCCCTGTGCGCCTGCAGAGCAGGATCATTTAAAACTACTCTAGGTGTGACCTCAGCCTTGGGTTTGCATGGCCCCTTTTGTGCTTTATTTTCTGATCCCTGTTTCTTGTCTTGTTCCTCATTTTCTTTTGTGTTGTTTTCCTCCCTTGACTTGTATAAATCTTGATCCTCTTCCATGTTCCTTTTCCCTTCTCCTGAAGGACCTCTGATATATTCTATTGGTTTCTTACCTCAGCTGGCCACGACCTACCTATAGGAGGGAGTGGAGCTCCCCCCTTTGCGCCCCTCCATGGAGTTTAACACTTGCAGAAACTTGAAACCCTAGCTCTTTGTCCATTCTTTCAGATGTTGTTTCCTTCATTCAATCTAGCACTTCTTTCACTAATCTTCTCCATAATTGAGTTATCAGTTTTTTTCAAAGTTTAAATATTTTCATCCATAATGCTATAAGCATTATAAATATATTTACAAGCAATAATAATCTTTTAGTCAAGTAAATATTGATGAAATAAATTTAATGCTAAAGTTGATAAAACCAAAAATATTATCTTACTCAAAAGACATTAATAACTTTGTTATAAGAAGTTTAAGAAGTTTTAAAATGAAAAATGAGGAGCATAACATTTTTTATCTCTCTTCACTTTGGAAGTTTACTTGTCTAAAAAAAATTTCACATATTTTTTATGTGGAATGTTCAAGATATTTGCACAGTCAAAACTAACATTATATGTGAACATTGTCTTTCTCTCAAACTAAAGTATATAAATTTGTTAAATATAGTATTTTCAAAACCTTATTTTACGAAAGGCATTAATAATCTTCTTCTAAGAAGTCCTAAAATAAAAAATAATGAGTACAAAACCTCTATTTCCCTCTTCACTCTTGAAGATCACTTCTCTAAAAATTTCTTTCAGATATTCTTCATCTTGAATGTTCAACAACCTTCCTCAATCAAGCAACTAACACCATATGTGAACACTCTCCCTCGAACTAAAATATATAAATTTGTTAAATATAGCTTCTTTAATATTAGGAACATTAAATTGTATTGCAAATTTTGGTAAAATATTGAAAATAAGATTAGTGCTTTAAGAAATAATTTATTTTTAATAGAGTTTTTTAGTATGATTATAATTGGGTGTTTTCATTTTAAAAGAACCATAATTTTTTAATTTTTATTTTTTTTGTACTCGTAAGGTTACATGGTGGTCATGTTCAAGAATAACACCCAAACAAGGTGGGGAAATTAATTGGTGACATAGCATCCTTAAAAACACACTTGATGACGGTCTATCCTGTGGACAAGGCCATAGCTTCTTCAATATTAATAAGTTTTTATTTTATGATCCTAATATAGAAACTACATCATTATTCTATTTTTTATGGAATTCGGCTTATTGCATTCTTGATCAAAAATATTGACAAAAGTGTTTGTGAAGAATTTTAATGAGCAATTTGAGGCCCCAAATTGAAGTGGGTGTAACTTATATAATACTTATTAGAATCATTATTACAACCAAAATTATAAAATACCATGACCACTATACTTCTTATAGAAATGGTCTTGCTAAATTTTGATTAATAAATTGAACATTAATCACAACATAAAAATTTCTCATGTGGGGTTTAAGTTAGAAACTAAAATAGTTGTAACTTATGTTATACTTCTCAAAATAAATATCATGAACCCAATTCTTATTGAAATTTGATGAATTGAGTTTTATGATATCATCGTTCAACCCTAAAGGCTTCCTAGATATTAACTTTGTGAATTTTCATCCTTAGGGATATTATGAAATACAATTAAACAAATAGTAGTAATCAACAATATTTAATCCTTTAAAACCCTAAATTTATATGCAATCAAAGTGAAAAGACAATATGTTACAATAAGTGTTATCGCTCAAGGACAGTTTATAGTGTATTAAACATATTTGAAACCACTAATTTACAACAATAAATATAAGAAAAAAAAATTGATTATCTTCTTCAATTATAATGTTGAATTTCTTATTACATAATCATCCTTAACTCATGTCAAATAAGAGAAACATCTATGCGTGGAAATTAAAAACCATGAACATAGATGGTTGAAAATTAAATCTATAATTCACACACGTATTGTATAGTTAAAAAATTCATTACTATGCATAAGATGAAGTTTTTGTACCTAACATAACCTTATCAAAAGGCTAATACAATGCACAAGTTCTCAAAAACCTTTCTAGGGAAAACTAAGAAAAACCCTAGCTCAACCAAGGAGCTCTAACAAGAAAGAACCACTCAAGTGGGTCCTACCTCTTTCAATTTTTTTCTTCTTCACTAAGTACAACCTAGGGTTTCATATGAAAAATGTGATATCCATATATCTAAAGGATAAGTCCCTAATCTTAGACTTCAAAATACTCCAAGAAAACTAAGAAACCATAGTTATTGTGAGAAACAGAGAAACAATACAAATGAATATAAGAGAGAGAGAGAGAGAGAGAGAGAGAGAGAGAGAGAGAGAGAGAGAGGGAGAGAGAGGTGACTATTGCAATCTTACAGTCACATCTCTAATATAAGATATAAAAGTATGAATAGTGAGTGAAGGATTCCCTCCTTGCTCTATAAATGATCTGTAATTGAAACTTGAAGGTAATATACAAATTGCAAGTGATATTTTTATGTATTTTGGGTATTGGATCAAGTTACTAAATAAATAAACAAATGATTTTTAATCTTAGTTAATAGCCAAAACAAAGAAAAAAATAGCATATTAGAAACACATAAAAACAAACAAAATAAATAAGTTCACCCATCTACTGGGCTACATATCCTCGTCTAGCTTCCAATGCAGGGCCTCTTTCATTAAGTGCTAAAATTTGTGTTTTCATATCTTTAAAATTATCAGAATGTAAAAACAATATCTCCAATGAATGCATAACTGTCAAAAATCCCTATCTAGGTTCTTTCTGCACCTCATTTGACCAAAATTTGAGAAAGTTATGCTTGTTACAAGTTTTTCCCAATTTGCATACCTAGTCATCCTACAATTCGACCCAAACCTCGCTTGAGCACCCCAAACCCGAAACCAACGTGCAAGCCTGACCTACAATCCCATCTGACAGGTGAAATTATTGGGATGTTAAATTGTCCATTAACTCCCAGTTCTGAAAAATGTGGTCATATGGGGGCCATGTGGCTAGGGTCTGGGGCTAACTGGCCGGGCCCCCAACTAACTACCATAGGTCACATTGGACAACGCGGAACCAGGGGCATGGTATGAAATGCGCGTGCCATTTCCTTAGGTCTAGTTGCTGGTCATGTGAGGCCATGTGGCTTGGGGCTATGTTACATGTCAATTTTTTGCAATGACACTTAATTAGTTTATGGGTGTTTTTACCATCCGTGAACATGTTTGAACCAACTCCCTCAGTGTTTCCAGGAAAACTAGTGTCTTTTCGATCTACTAGCCCTCTAGGATTGGCAGCTATCCTAGAAACAAACAATCAAAGCAATTTGGGATTTCTTCTATGTATGATAGATAAGAGAGAAGCAAAGGAACCAGCCTGGATCTTCCGCTTAGCTCCTTGCTTGATTTCTCTCCCCCTTGACAGAGCTTGCAACTCCTCTCCTACTTATCCCACTTAGAGAATACTTGTAGAGACACAGTAACAAAACACCGTTAAAGCATCTTAATCTATTATATCATAAGCATTACAGAATCAGAAATACAATCAACATACAATGGCATTCACAAATAATAACATTCACAATTGCACAGTTGTATGGAAGAAAACTCAAAGAACTTTATTAAATAAAAGGGAGAATTACAACCCAGCTGTCTGATCTAGCATCATCCTCCCAGCATCAAAGCCCTCTTCACCTCATGAAAAGCAAGATCACACCAACAATACAATGCTCTTTCTCAACCATAAACTATCAGCACTTCCTTTCAAATTACAAAATTCCAGCCTCTAGATCTCTCAGATGAGGGATCCATTTATAGATGTGTGCAAGGGTGTGAGTCATCTCTGGGGTTTTGATTAGTGTCATTCCACTTGTTTTTTTTGGTTCCACTAGGAGGTTTCTTGCATCTCCTACTCATCCCTGGGCGAATTCAAAGAGGCAAGTGTCATAGGAGAAGTTTCTAGAAGATTCCATGAGCATCCACTTAGCAAACGGTCTCGGACATTTGTCCATCCTCGCTCATAGCACCCTACAAAAGGCCTTATTAGTATGAATCACACTTGGATAGTGTAGGAGTCAGTATGCATCGCACCCTGACAATGGAGCAATCAGTATGGTCCTGTTTTGGCCAGTTCTGGATGGCTTTTCAAGTGGAACTTTAGAAGATTCCATGAGCATCCACTTAGCAGACTGTCTCGGACATTTGTCCATCCTCTCTCATCACACCCTACAGAAGGCCTTATCTGTATGCATCACACTTAGGTAGTGTAGGAGTCAGTATGCATGGCACCCTGACAGTGGAGCAGTTAGTATGGTCCTATTTTGGCCAGTTCTGGATGGATTTTCAGGTGGAACTTTCGGGGAATGACATAATCAGTTGACCATGATCCTTTAGGGTATGAAACAACGCTTTTAGGGGTTAAAGAGCACTATTTTATAGACATATAAGATTGGGGTTGCAGTACCCAAATATGTCTATAATACTCAAAAGTCAAACAATCCAAAATATTTTGAAGTACATGAGAAATTTGGGCAAAATCGTTGTCACACCTTGTTAAGTTACACGTGTTAATTTTTCTAGAGTTTCCCACGCATTTGCTGAAATTAACTCTTAGAACAGCATAGAGCTGCGCTCTCACTGCCACTATAAACCTACACAGGTGAATTCAAGAAAGTAAAAATAAAAAGTACATTCTAGAAACATAGTTGGTCGAATATTTTCCAACTAAAAGCTTCCAGGTGATGCCTATTCAAACTATAACCCTTAGGTGATGCCTCTTAATCCCTTTTCTCATGGAAACCTAATCCCTCAATTAAGTAGTCTCGTCCTCCTCTTTTGGATTTGAAACTTCTTCCTCTTGGCCTATAAAATGACTAGAGGGTAGAGGAGTTGTCGAGGTCAGAACTCAGAGAAGACAAACTTATGCTATTGGTTTGATATTGGAAAGCTTGTCATCTAAGGATGAGATTGAAGGCATTTGGGAGGAACCTCGCAGCATCAAGGCGAAGGTTGTAAGGCTCCTCTTAATATTTGATTAATACAAATGAACACTTTCTCCATTGATTTGTCTTATTGAAATAATGAATGGTTTATAATTGTTTATAATGTCTATTAAGGAAAATTCAATTCCTAATTTCCTTTATCATTACGTTAAATTGTTTGGATTATTATATCGCATGTGCTTTTGATCCTCTTATGGTCGATGCTTGCAGGCCTTATCAAGCATTGAAGAGATGCATCGAATCACAATAAGTTATTTTCATCGAGAATTTCGTGAAATAGGTAAGAGGCTCATCCATTAGCTTTTAATTCTTATAATTCAAACAAGTTCAACTTAGGGAAAGGGTTAGTTCAACTGTCTTTCTTGTTTCTAGTTTCCATCAAGGATCTAGGGAGATCTCTCTTGTCCACAAGAGGGATTTGTTCAATGTAACAAATTGGTGACACAACTAGGGATACTCTCTGTTCTCATATTTTTCCTTAGTTGTTCTTTATGATTCCTCTGATCTATCCATACCTGAGTGTTTATAAATTAATGACCTTTCAAATCTGTGTTGTTAATTCTTTGAATTTTTATTTTTTCTTGAATTTTTTACCCCTACGTTGTTTTCATTTGCTGACAGAGCGCAGTTATACCCTACTTTATCCTTAGCAACAAGGAAAATGTGCTCTGTTTTTCACTACTTACCTGCATAGGCCTTGAGAATTTTTGAAAATATAGCTTTTGCTTCAACCCAAACCTGAGTTTATTTTTCTGGAAGGTCATTATCTTTGTTTAGACTGTGTTGTGTCTCTTCTGAACTCATTTGATTTCTTTGTTAATGTTTTTTGAGAATTAGGTCTTTTTGAAGAAATTACTTAGGGTTTTTCCTAGTTGATTTGTTGATCGATCAAAACAAGATAGGTTGTCCTTTTGTTTATGATATTCTTATTTTGTTTTGTCAAATACACCAGTTAAGCGTTAGTTTTTGCTTATTTGTGGTCAAACTCATTTTGAATTGCAAATTAGGGTTTCTTGAGACCTAGTGCTTTTGTGAAGGAGTTGTGGTCATTTTTGCTTGATAAAGAAAAGTGTTGCTTTCATCTTTGAAATTTCTCACAATTACACTGTTATTATCATTAAATCAAAGTATTCATAGGGAAAATGTGTGTTCTCCAATTCTCTTGATTGATTTATGTGTGTTTGAAAGTTTTGAGTGATAAGATATAAAGAGTATTTTGGCTTATTTGACATTTAACGAAATATTTTATTTGGTTTGTTTCCTAAATTTTCATTACATTAAAGTGAAATTGGTTGCTTTAGAAAAATTGGAAAAGTTGTGAGTTTTTGCATTTCATTTTGAAAAATCAAAGAACACTTTCTTTTCTCTAAATAGGATTTCATGAAATTTGAAAGTTTTTATTGCATTTTTGAGTGCATTAAGATTTAGAGTTGTGTCATAACATCATAACTTTCACCTTCATCACCTTTTGAGTAAAGAAAAACTTAATAATACAGTGTTAATTAAAATCCATCTAGAATTTTACATTTTTTAGGGCTCTTTCCACCTACAGCAGCTTAATTGTAGGGATTTGGAATAGGGAAGGAAGTAAACTTTCCAAATCTACGAATGAACAATAAAATATTGAGTTAGGGAGAGAAAATCCAATTATTTCCTTTTTTCTCTCAGAAGCTCTTCTTGTACATGAGTTAAGCACGCGATCGTGTCGAATCTAGTGAAGTGGTCATACCTATTTCATCGGCCTAGATATAGTGATTTGGACATATTACAATGATACTAAAAGGTACTTGGGGTCACTTGAAAGTAAACCTCCAATTGATCATGTGGAGGAGCCTTCAAGGGGATTGAGCTTGTTACTCTGCCCTTGCATGTATGTTTAATGTGCGACTGTCCCCCCAGGTAAAATTGTTGTATTTGGTGAGCTTAGTGACTATAATCCTAGGGCTCTACCTAAGGTGATGACAGAGGGAAGGTCCTACTGTACCTGGAATAGACATTGACTAGAATCACTTAGATTATTTGGAGGGTAATCTTTGCTCGAGATGGTTTATAGGAGAGTTACTTACACCAGAGCGTTTCATTAAGAAGGTTGTCAGGGTAACTGGCTCCAAACAATCATTTCTATAAATCTTTTCACCTGATCACTGCAATATTGGATTTCATCACCAACTAGTAATTATTGATCTATGTGAAGAGTTAGTTTGTATGGTTTGAACTCCTAAATTTTTAGCGTGTGTTACTTTCTCTGTTGGTTTTTTTACTTTTTAAATACTTTGGGTGTAATTTAGATATTGTGTACTTTATCAATTGAAATTTTTTCATTGTGGCAGAATTACCAAGACAATCACGTAGCATACTCAAGGACTCCCTTGAGTATACATTGAGTTAGTTAGAAAAGATAAGCCAAAAAATCTAAATCATCAGGATCTGGAACTACAACAACAACTAGAACTTCTACTATTATAGACTCTGATGTAAAAGGAATTGAAGTTAATCAACCGATAACGTATAATATTTTATCCCTTGAAGTGACATAAACTGAATTTGATCAAACTCAGAAATTAACATCACACTAAGAAGGAATTGATTTAAAAATTAGTAAACTCATTAAAACCGAATTAGATACTGGAGACTTTTTAGATACAAATCCCTTTAATGAACCAGAGATTGACGAACCTGAGTCAGATATTTCTGAACATGAGACTTATACACCTGGTACAACACATATTCGAGATCCTCCACATTCACCGTGTGTGAAACTTATTATTATTGATAGCCTCCCTCCTCATCTCATTAGCATTGAAGAGCTTATTTTGGAAGAAGAGGAAGAACCAATAGTTTCTACCAATGAAGCTACAGATATATGAAAGCTTTTTTTTAGATCTCTTCACCGTGACCCTTGATATTTCACACCCTTGAAATTTTTAAGACAAGGGATTCCGTGATACTACACGACTCTTTATTCTACCATACCAGGTGTCAACTGGTCTATGATGCCTTCTAGAAGTACCTCATCAGACACATCTATGTTTTCTAGTTCTCTAGAGTCAACATTGTATGGTGGTTTCCTATCGCTTAGATATCACTCTCTTGCTAGAGCTTATTCAGGAGCTTCATCCTCAAACTCATCTTCAAACATGTCAAATGGTGTAATTAATTCTACCAATGAAGGATTCACATATGAGCAATTTATTAATATGATTTCTAGTATTGTTGGCAATCCTCAAACTAACCTAATAGGTGTTTATTACCCGCCTGGGGGGCAACCGTCATATCCTCCACCCGGAGGTCAACCTTTAGGTTGATCTTACCCTACAGCTAGGGGGAAACCATTTGCCAGACATTATCTCAATTATTCTCAAATGCCTCAAACTGGTTTTGGTTAACTTGTTATGCCTCAACCCACCATTGGAATGCCTTACCCTAGAATGAACACAATCTACAACCCTTTGTTAAATCAACAGTCAATTCTAGCTGCTTCTCAAGTGCTTGTGTATCAACCTGTTCAACTTATTGGACAACCTATACAACAATTACCTTTTCAAATGCAACCAAATGTCCAAGTTAATCCTTAAACACCTACCCAGCAAGCACTTCAGCAACCTGTCTGGAGTACTCTTGACACCTTGGTACAATCTGCTATACCAACCATTGTTGAGAACCCAGGTTCAGGTTCGCCTCAAACTCCCATTCTAGGAGTAATGTAGATAACTGTCACACTTATATCACAAGTAATGGTACAACCCCTTGTTCAATTTTTATCTCAGGTATCTAGTGTTCAATCTATTCCTACAATTCCATCAATGCCCCAAATATTTGTTGTACAAATTAATGTCCCATATATGAAAGTGTCGTTTCAAGGGAAACCTTTCCAAGGTCTACCCCATAGTAAGTTTTTTCAAGGTCCGCCTTTTCAAGCTCAATTTCTCCAAGGTAGACCTTTGCAAAATAAACCCTTTCAATGTTTGTTCATTCAAGGTGAAATGGGTTAGAGTCTCCCTTTTCAGAATCAACCATACCCAAGTCATACATTTCAACTACCTATACAACTGCAATACGGTATGGCTCATCTTGGATATCCAGGAGGTATGTAGATTCCAAATGCTAAGGCTATTCCAAGATATCTTAGGTATCCTCGTCCCTGTACAGGACTCGTCCCTCAGGGTTATCAACATCCATCTCAGGATCCTAACCACTAGTTTTCATTCATTAGAACTTTGGATTTTCCTAATCTCTTTTGGTTAACTAATGATCCACTTCAGCATTTACCATTTTGGCCAGCCATTCCTACTAAGTTGCCCAGTGATATTCATAATTTTGAAGGTAAGTCGAGTTCAGATCCATCAAACCATGTTATGATCTATCATCTTTGGTGTGCGTCCAACTAATTAATTAGTGATTCTATTAGATTACAACTTTTTCAACGAACATTAATCATCTCAGCAACCAAATGGTATGTAGAAATGTCGCGCACTTCCTTCAACACATTTAATGCCCTTACTACAGCTTTGTTGACCCATTTTCAGTTGCCCATTCAATAGGATAATGGAACCAAACTTTTAACTTCTTTAAAGTAGTCAACGTCAATGCATATCTTAGATCACATTCATGAATGGAGACGAAGATGTCGCCTGGTTAAAGTTTATATTCCAAACTAGATTTTGGAGTAATGGTTCACAAAATATCTTTTACTAGTAATAACTGAAGATGTGGCCAAAGGAGGTGTTGTAACTGATGAGCTAGTAATTTGTCGTGCTCAATAGCTTGATCTTGTTTATACTCAGTCTGTTACTTTGTATGAAAAGATCCTAGATTTACCCCATCCTGGTCAAACTAATCCTTCCCTTACAGGATCACATGCCATAGATGGCATGATTGGTTCTATGAGCCAAAAGGCTAAGAACAAAAAGAAAAATACTAAGAAAACTTAGATTTCGGCTCTATTTGACTCACTTGAAGGAGATCCTTCTCCCGAAATTACTTTGGAAATTAACATCATAGAATCATCTACTGGCAAAGGTAAGAAATCCAAAAATAAGAAAAAGGGAAAAGACAAATATAAACAAGACACTCGTTCTAAGGAGAAATAAAACAAGAATGAATTCTCTGATGAAAAGAAGAAACCTCATTATCCTTGCCTAATTTGTGATGAAGATCATTACACCGAGTGCCCACATCGTACTAAAGTTTCTAAATTTGTCAAAAGTTCACCCACTCCCACTGTTTTGAACGATCCATTTCCTTCCCAAGATAGTAAAATGGTTTCTCATGACCAATCATCCTCAACCACATCAGCAGATATCATGATGATGTCTTCCAAAGTTATAGTAGCAACAAGATCCAAAGATTATACATCAAAGAGTCTTATTGAAGATGGAGATGAATCCAGTCCAGCTGGTCAAACTTCCACATCTACTCCTCCTTCTTTTGAACCATTTCACATTGAAAAACCAAACTCTTATATGATAATTCGTCTGCCTGCCAAGCTATGCTTTGAAAGTCATCTTTTAACCCTGATGCTAGGGCTTCTCAGAACTATATCATCGTCGAAGATTTGGATATGTCACCTTCGACAATGTCAGCTCTTGAAGTGCTACAGACTTGTCCAACACAAAGGAAGTTATTATTATCAACCATGGGAGCAGTAGATTTTCATGACTCCAATTTGATTGTTTTCAATCTTGAAAATCAGATCCCGTGTCTCCCACACCAACTATCCTTTTAGATACTAGTTCATGTCAAAACTCAACGAGATTTTCGAAAAGTGATTGATGAAGGAGTGTCGACATGTACTATGTCCATTTCCTATTGGAAAGCTTTGAGTTCTCCAACAATCAATCAATCTCCCATGAATTTGAAAGCCTTCTATGGAAGAGGTTTTTGTTTGTGTGGACTTTTAAATGATTTTCCAATCGAATTAGAGGCTAAAACAATTACAATAGATGTTGATATTTTTTATGCTCAACTTGACTATAACCTTTTTCTTGGTTGGAGCTAGACTTATGCCATCGCGATAGTAGTCTCATCATATTTTAGGATGACCATGTTTCTTCACAAAGGAAGAATTGTGAAGGTATACCAATTATCATACTATACCTCAGACCCTAATTCCACTGGAATTGTGCCTTTTTTTTGGAAAATCAATGACTCCATATGAAGAAGTTGGTGTTGGTCTTCTCAAAGACTCGTCTTTCATGGGAACTTTCGTGTTCCTTCCACCTGATTTCTATCATAATGATGCCTAGATTAATATGATTGCATCAAGTACTTTCGAATCGGGAGCTCCGTGGAAAGTACCTTCAAAATCAGAAATTATCTTATATGGAAGTGACATGTCTCGTATCCCTTTTGAGTTATCTTATGATCAAATTCAGTCCTTTTCCAACTCATCAACATTTGAAGACAATCGAATGAATACAATTATTGATGAATATTCTCATTTGCCACGCATGGAACCAATCTCTATGCCTCATCCTTTTAACATAGATTTTTTAACTGATGAAGGGATTATGGAAGTTGTGACCTTGGAAGAAATGCCATGGAATGATACTCATCATAGTTCAACCTTCTTTCCATCCTTCGACAAAATTGAGAATAATTTCTCATTTATGTTTTCATCTAAGACTCTTAGTGATCCTCAATGTTCAATATCTACCCTTTCTTCCAATTATGAACAGAATTTAGGGAACATATTGGCAATGATACCCATAGATATCTCAGTGAAACCCAGGATAACTAAAAATATTCATATAGGAGCTTCTTGTTCTTTAGAAGAGATTCAAACTTACAAAGCCCTATTTCAGGAATTTTGTGACATCTTTGCTTGGTCATATAAACAAATGCCAAGAATTGACCCTAGCATAGTTGTACATGAAATAAAAAGTCATCCAACATCCCGTTAGATAATGATTACATCCTATACATCCATGAAAATTTTCCGCTATACAATTATCTAACTCCATATATTGACGAAATTGTCGATGACTATGTCGGGAATGAAATTTTTTCATTCATGGATGGATTTTCTAGCTACAATCAGATAAATAGGCACTGTTTTGATCAATACAAAATTGTATTTATATGCCCATGGGGAAATTTTTCTTATCACAAACTCCCATTTGCCTGAAAAGTGTTGGCGCAAATTTTCAGTGAGAAATGTCTTATGCATTCCATGATATCAAGCATATTTTTCAGCTTTATTTAGATGACCTGTCAGCTCATTCAATGAAAAGGAAGGATCACCCATTGCACTTAAAAGAAACTTTCATTAGGTGCAGACATTAGAATATTCGCTTGAATGCACACAAATGTGTCTTTTGTGTGCAATCAGTTCGGCTTCTAGGTTTCATCGTTTTGAAAGAAGTCATTCGTGTTGACCCCCTTAAGGTAGAGGCAATTCTAAATTTTCCTACTCCTTCTAGCCTTACTCAACTCCAAATTTTGCAAGGGAAAGAATTTTTTTTGCATAGATTCATCCAAAATTATGTCGAACTAACCCAGGGTTTTACTTGACTATTGAAAAAGGGTATTCCATTTTTCTGCGATGAGGTTGTTGATAAATCTTTTGATGCATTAAAACAATCACTGACCAATGCACCATTACTGCATCCACCCGATTATCATCGAGATTACTTTTTTTATTTAGTCGCGTCCAATGCCACTATTGGCATGGTGTTAGTCCAAGAGGATGATTTTGGCAGCGAACATGTGATTTATTATTTGAGTAAAAATATCACTAGAACCGAGATTAAATATGCACATGTGGAGAAGCTAGCCTTTGTAGTTGTACAAGCTGTTCAACGATTTCGTCAGTATATATTTCTCTGAAAAATAACTGTCATTTCAAATTGCAACCCTATGCTATATATCCTCACTAAACAATTCCTCAGGGGAAAATACTCCAAGTGGATAGTTATCATAGAAGAGTTTGATTTGGAATTTGAAAAATCCAAGTCAAATAAATATTTGACTTTCGTCGAACTATTGTGTGACTTACCTCATGCTATTATAGAAACTATAGTAGAAGATTATATATCTCCAAACACAAACTTTTAGGCCCGAGTTATTTAAAATTGATCATCATTGAATCCGATACCAATCCCAACAACACAATATTATTGGTGACAATCTTTACCATTGTGGTATCGATTCTATATTCTCACGTTGTTTGACTCTTCAAGAGGCCAAAAAAAAATTAAATGATTGCCACTCTGGAGCATGTGGTGGTCATATGCCTGAATATTCTACTGCCCAAAAGATATTATGTGTTGTTTATTTTTGGCCTTCAATGTTTAAATATTGCATTACTATAGTCTACGAATGCCATAATTCCCAAGTCTACAATTGCAAAATGTGAGCACCTCTAGCTCCTCTTCATGCTATCATAGCTATTGGTCCTTCTTCCAAATGGGGCATCGATTTCATCACCTGAAACCCTCACTCGACTGGGGAGCATGGATATATTATCCATGTAGTTGATTACTTTACAAAATGGGCCGAAGTGATGCCTAAATATAAAGAGGATGGCAAAACTGCTGTAGTTTTCATTTTCAATCATGTGATTTCTCGGTTTGGTGTCCCACAAGCCATTGTTAGAGACCATGGTAGTCATTTTTGTAAATTTATGATGGTCGAAATATCTGCACAACTCGGCCTATTCCATGATAGCTTTACTCCGTATTATCCACAAGCTAATGGTAAGTTCGAAGCAGTCAATAATTTTGTAACCAATATGATTAAATGTATAATTGGTATTCAAAAAGGAAACTGGCATTCTATGCTCTTTTCAACACTATGGGATTACTGTACTACTACAAAAACATCAACTAGTTTTACTCCTTTCCAACTTATTTATGTTTTGGAAGCAGTATTACCCATTGAATGTGAAATACCATCCCTAAAACTAGCTATCGAATTATTACCTCCTACCTCTGCAGACAAAAAACGCTTTGTACATTTAGCACATTTAGATGAAAATCGCTGTGATGCTGCATTTGTTAGCGACGCTCAAAAAAAAAGTGTCAAAGCTCAGTGTGATCAAAACGTTAATCCTTGTTCATATTCAGAAGGTGAACTAGTCTTGGTTTATGATCAAGCTCATTAAAAGTTAGGCGCGGGAAAGTTTGAACACATGTGGCATGGCCCTTACATCATAAAACAAGTATTAGCTAAAGGAGCCTATGAGCTAGTTAATTACGATTATATTCCTTTGGGAAGGCCCAAAAATGGTATTTACCTAAAGAAATATTATGCATAAAATTTTGGTGGAGATCTGTACATTATTTACCATTTTTTAGGTATGTGGGATAGCTAATTTTTTTCACATTTTCTACTACTTCTCCTGCTTATCCCATTTTACACTTGATTTGGATATGTTGATGTTATCTCAGACTTCCATTGGTTTTGCTGATGATGCTAGTCATAGTACTTGGAATTTATCTTCCGCAACTTGGGTTATCTATTCACCCAGTAATGAGCTAGTCCCTATTCATGGAATATGTCTTGGTCAAACAAAAAACAACATATTGGCATATAGTGTAGTCATTGAGCTATTAGTTGGTGCCATCACATTTTGTATATTGTGTTTTATATTTAGGTTAGATTCATAGCTCGTGGTAATACATTTAAATAGTGACTATACGGTAAGGAGCCCAACAATGTTAAGAGTGTTTTTATGGGTCCGTCTTTTGGAAAGGCGATTTGATTATATCGAATATCAACACATTCTGAAATATTTACACACATTAACAGATGCATTGGTGAATCATGAGTTAAATAGACATTTGAAACATTTGTAAATTAAAACAATATTCATACATTGATCAATATAAACAATAGGCAAACGTAGTAATTTTTCATTAAAATAGAGTTTGTAGAAAAGTGTGTGTCTACAAAATATATCATCCAAGGACATAAGGCCTCGTGGCCTTTTATTGTCCAAATATGTTGACACCAAAAATAAAAATGTGGTCCTAGAATCTAGAACAACTAAGCATGATGATGCTCATGATAGCAAATGATAGAATGAGCAACTCGATGCAAAAAACATCTAAGTGGCCCTAGGACACCAACTACATGTCTCTGATAGGCACGAGGAATGTCATTTGTCCTAGTCTTTGCGATATTCGAAGTCAACCTCCCAATTTTGTGTTCTAGCTCTATTAGGATATCCTTTGCCTCTAGGTTAGCTGTCGCAGCTGCTATAGAATGCTTGCCTCATCTATCAAATCGTCTCATCTCTGTTGGTCAGGTTGGGCCCACATCTGCACATACATTTCATATAATTAGTCTTTGAAGACAAAAAACACATAAAAATTTGGAAATATGTCAAAATGAGAAATTATCACCTAGATCACCCCACTAAGTTCCAACTGGAAGTGGGATATCAGGATTACCTTTGTAATCCATCCTGACATACGAAAAGTCTTCAGTTAGAACAATCTGTTGGCCTAACCAGTCAAAAAACTCTGGAATATACCTCACTATTGGTCCATCATCTCCATCGTGTTCCATTAGTGCAGCCCACCTCATGATGTGTGGATGCTTAGGCCTCCCTTTATCTCCTAGATTTTGATATGGCCGAAGAGTAGGAATCCTCTCTAAAGGAAAAAGCAACAAGAATGGCACTATAACTAAAATTCTTCAGTTTTACATTCTTGCCTCTAGTCAACTGGCCCCTCATGTTCACCACCACTACCTCACACCAGTTGAACACTGTGGATTCCCAGCATTCCACGACCATTTGCATCTATGCCCATGTGGCTAAATGAAGGGATGCACTGCCATACAATTTGATAACAGTGAAAGTAATGTTCCTCAGGGCAAGAGCTCGATGGTTTGAATATCGATTATGCCATCCTTGGGTAGTGCACCCCTAGAAAAGCACTGTAGATACCCATCAGTAGTATATCCTCATGTCCTCTATCTAAATAATGAAATGTTGGCTCCCCATGGAGATAGCCTAGTCAAGAAATAGATGTCATCGGTGTCAATGGTAGCACGATGATCGGCAATCAAAAAACATTGTTCCTGGACATTCCAAGTTCTTACCATCCATGTCATTAGATCTACCTGAGCTTTCATCCAATGAATGAGCTAGTATTTTAGGAGGCCACAAGTTCTTAGAGCCTGCATGTTGGCTGGCTCTCGCAAAGCTGAAAAATCATTAGCTTCATGCTCTCTTTCCCTCCACTCCATTTTGAGCAATCAAATCACCTAAGATGACCATTTTAAAGGGATTAGAATCATTTTGGAAAGCCACCTGATGTTTTATTTTTGGCCCATAACTTGTTTAAAAATAAGCACTCGTTCCCTACGTAGACGCCATTTTATGGACAGGGCGTAACCGCGTGGATTTTTAGTAAAATTCCACATAGGCCGTCATTTTTCTTATGGAAATTTTTATTGGTCTATGCGGGCCTAACTGAAAAGAAATAATACGGGGCCGAGGGCACATTTTTAAACATATTTTTCTCCCCAAAAAAATAATTGGAAGCTTAATTTTCTTTTTTAAATGGATGAAAAGTTACGTTAAGGATACATCTTCTACCTAGAAGAAGTGGTGTGCAATTCTATCCACCGGTTAGCTTAGAATCAGTCCTGGAAGTCTGGTGGTAAAAACTCCTCTCGTTGCTCTCAAACAGGAAAAATGTAAATGGTGAAAATAATTTACCATTCCCACTTTTATAGGGTTTTTTGAAGCTAAAACATATTATTTTTTATATTTAAGACCTTTTGAGAGGGGAAACGACATTTTTGAGCAATTATGATGATTTATTGAATTTAAATGTGCAGGGTAGGTTACAAAGCGAGGATGAATCATTTTGTCTATTTACCATAACTTTATCACCTTTCATGCTCTTAAAAAATTATGAAAAGCGAAAATCATGGAGTCCTCTTTTAAGCCCTTTTCGGACTCATTCAAAATGAAAAGATTGTCAAGTACTTGCTTGTTATAACTCGTAAAAGTAAATGAACAACCGTCCACTCAGTATAAGTTTACCCCTTTTATTGACTGAGTTAGGAATATTTACGAAAAAGGTATACATTGACTGAACATGGTCAATAGAGTTCTCTCTTATATTATTTTATCCCTTTTCATACATT
The DNA here is from genome assembly GCA_031772625.1 of Pinus tabuliformis. NCBI lineage: Eukaryota > Viridiplantae > Streptophyta > Pinopsida > Pinales > Pinaceae > Pinus > Pinus tabuliformis. The sequence goes on along the minus strand of CM062807.1, from coordinate 494,465,707 downwards.
AGAGACTAAAATTTACGAAAAATAACCTGATGTAGTCTACTTATGTACTTGTTCTAACTCTCTAAAATTAAAAAACATCGAGCTTTACTTTATCTGGGCTCATTAAAATTTTACGATAAAAGAATTGAATGATTTTCCTTTTTGTGTCTTTTTCAAACTCTTAAAATAAAATGACATCGATTTACTCCTTTACTGGAGTCATAAAAACTAAACAGTATGGTGTCCATTAAGCATAAACAGGACCGAACCATTCCTTCTTAGGGTTCATTAAAAATACATCGATGGACTCATCTGAAGGATGAGCTTATAGTCAAAGCATATGTTATCCTACTCAAGCTTGTTAAAAATAAAGAGGCAATCACCAGTAATGGTGGGGGCGAATTGGGGAAATGTGTCCATTTTACATTATCATTTTTAAAAGGTAGCAAGTCACTCTTGAACATGACACTTAGTCACACTCAGGTCCGGGTTTGGAAATCCATTTGTCTTACAATTAATCGAACCTCATTTGAAAGTCTTCATGGTTTATGGTATTACCGTTAAGTCAAATTATTTTATGCTCTTAACCTGCAAATCAATACCCAAGCGAAGAAAAGATACCGAGAACACAAAATATGCGAAGAAAATATACCCAGAACACAGAATAGCAATGATTTTGTTATTCAGAGAGAAATGTTCACAGGCCTCTTCGAGGGGGCAACCTCCAATAGAGCAGAGCTCGATTACAAAACAAGACACAATGCTCCTCGCAGGGAGTCTCTATCCTTTATATATGACTCATACATGCAATACCACGAGCCAATATCGTGGGTTTTATTAATACCATCTATCTAATACTACCGCCTATTTACCATCTATCTAATACTTCCGCCCATTTGCAACTAACTGTGGTCCCGTCATTAATTGCGGGTTAACCACTTACAAATATTAATATGGGCTTTATTGACTCTTGACTATGACGTGATCCCAAGACATAAATAAGGGGGTTAGGGTGGGACCCTAACATGCCCTCCCCCTTAAGACTAGCCTTGTCCTCAAGGCTGAAGCTGCGGAAACTGCTGAAGAATAGTGGCTGGTTCCCAAGTTGCATCTTCCGGAGAGGTGTCTTTCCATTTGACGAGGACCTCCTTAATCATGCGGCCGCGCAGATGCTTGTCTCGTGTGTCTAGAACCTGTTCAGGTTGAAGCCAGATTGACCCTTCTTCGTCCAATTCAGGTAGACTGGTTTGAACTCGGCAATTGTTCCCAATCACTTTCTTGAGGCACGATACATGGAAAACTTGGTGGATTTTTGTTGTAGGTGGCAAAGCCAACTTGTAAGCCACTTCTCCAATCCGCTGAAGTACTTGGTATGGTCCATAGAATTTTGGGGAGAGCTTTTAACAACCCTTGTTTTTGAGTGATGTTTGCTTATATGGTTGCAGCCTCAAAAAGACCTGATCCCCTTCTTGAAATTGGCGCTCTGAGCGATGTTCGTCAGCCTGTTGCTTCATACGGTTCTGAGCTTGATGAAGATTCTCGCGCAGATGGGCAAGCATGGTTGCGTGGTGTTGTAGGAGTTGATCCACGGCTTGTACTTTGGAGCACCCCGTGAGATAAGAAGTAGGGGAAGGCGGAAGTTGTCCATAGACTGCTTCATAGGGAGTCATTTTGGTGGTGGCATGATAGTTGGTGTTATACCACCACTCCGCCAGAGGTAACCACTGTACCCAAAGGTGTTGCTTTTCTGACGTGAAACACCTAAGGTAGGTTTCTAGACATTTGTTGACGGCTTCGGTTTGACCATCTGTTTGCGGATGATATGAAGTACTGAGTTTGAGTTGAGTGCCTTCTATTCTGAAGAGCTCCTGCCAAAAATTACTAGTGAAGATTGGGTCACGGTCGGATACAATAGAAGTGGGCATCCCATGCAATTTGAAGATCTGATCCATGAAAGTTTGAGCAACCAAGGTTGGTGTAAATGGGTGGGGTAGGGCACGGAAATGAGCATACTTCGATAGTCGGTCCACAACCACCATGATGACTGACTTGTTCCCAGACTTTGGAAGACCTGTAATGAAATCCATGGAAACCTCTGTCCAAATTGACGCCGGAATGGGCAATGGTTGTAATGTGCCTGGTGTGTTGACAGTTTCCCCTTTGTGGCGTTGACAGACGTCACATTCTTCTACGAAAGTAAGGATGTCCTGTTTCATGCCGGTCCAAAAAAATGATCTTCTGGTGCGAGCATACGTCTTCTGAAAGCCCGAATGTCCTGCAATGGGAGATGAGTGCAATTCTGCCAAAATGCGACTTTTGAGGGTGGATGTTGGTGATATTACGACTCTGTCCTTGTAGCGAAGAATATCATTCTGCCACGAGTAGCCCTTGCTAGAATTAGGATCTACCTGCAATTGAGAAATGAGTTGGGAGAGCCCTGGATGTGAAAACCATTCCCTGCGAGCCTCTTCAATCTAGTATGGAATGGGGAGGGAAATTGCGAGCAGAGTACTTTCCTCCTCAAATTGGCGCGACAATGCATCTGCTACCCTGTTGTCTTTCCCTTTCTTGTAAATGATCTCATAATCATATCCCAGCATTTTGGCTAACCATTTATTTTGTTGAGGGGAAGATAGGCATTGCTCCAAAAAATATTTAAGACTGTGATGATCTGTGCGGATTTGGAAACGTCGCCCCAACAAGTAAGGTCTCCAGGTCTCGACTGCATGTAAGATGGCCATCATTTCCTTCTCGTAGGTAGATTGGCCTAGATTCTTCCCACTTAGTTGTTGGCTGGTGAAGGCCAATGGTCGCCCTTCCTGCATTAAGACCGCTCCAATACCTGTTCCCGAAGCATCACATTCAATGACAAATGATTTGGTGAAGTCCGGTAGTGCTAAGACAGGAGTGGAGCACATGGAGGTTTTTAGAGCGGTAAATGCCTGTTGTGCTTCCTCATTCCAGAAGAAGGAATTTTTCTTTAGGAGTTGCGTTAGGGGCTTCGCTATGCGGTCATAGTTGCGAACAAATTTACGATAATAGCCTGTGAGACCCAAAAATCCTCTCAAGCTTTTCAAGGTCTTAGGTTGAGGCCATTCTTGCATGGCCTGGATCTTTTTGGGGTCCACCTTGACACCTTCGCGCCCCACAATGTGGCCCAAATACTCAACTTCTTCCATGCCAAACGAACACTTAGAAATCTTGACAAATAATTTATGTGTTCTGAGTAGTTGCAAGAGTAGATCTACATGCTGAAGATGTGTCGCCCAAGTGCCACTATAGATGAGGATGTCATCGAAGAAGACAAGGACAAATTTTCTGAGATATGGTTTGAGGGGGTGATTCATAAGGCTCTAAAAAGTAGAGGGGGCATTACAGAGACCAAATGGAATGACGAGGAACTCATAATGGCCTTCATGAGTTCTGAAAGTTGTCTTGGGAATGTCGACTTCCTTCATGCGAATTTGGTGATAGCCTGAGCGAAGATCCAACTTAGTGAAGAATTGAGCCCCATTGAGTTCGTCCAGCAAATCGTCAACCACTGGGATGGGAAATTTATCTTTGACTGTTAACTTATTGAGGGCCCTGAAGTCGGGACACATCCGCCACTCCCCATCTTTCTTGAGGACCATGACCACTGGGGATGAATAAGGACTAATGCTGGGACGAATGACACTTGCTTCCAACAATTCCTTGATGATTTTTTCTATTTCATTCTTTTGGGTGAACGGATATCTGTATGGCCGCACATTTGGGGGTTGGGCCCCTGGAACCAATGTGATGCTATGATCATGTTCCCCTCGCGAGGGTGGAAGCTCATGAGGCTTGTCAAAGACCGTCCGATGTTTATTTAAAATCTGTTGCATCTCAGGATGAACTGGCGGAGACATGGTGTCTACTACCTGGATGGCATTAAATTGAGCTACCACTCCATGATGGCCCTTTTTTAACAATTTTTCCATCCTATACGAGCTGATGATAGAGGGGGCTCCTATGAAAAGATACCGAGAACACAAAATCAATACTCAAGCGAAGAAAAGATACCAAGAACACAAAATATGCGAAGAAAATATACCCAGAACACAGAATAGCAATGATTTTATTATTCAGAGAGAAATGTTCACAGGCCTCTTCGAGGGGGCAACCTCCAATAGAGCAGAGCTCGATTACAAAACAAGACACAATGCTCCTCGCAGGGAGTGTCTATCCTTTATATATGACTCATACATGCAATACCACGAGCCAATATCGTGGGTTTTATTAATACCATCTATCTAATACTACCGCCTATTTACCATCTATCTAATACTTCCTCCCATTTGCAACTAACTGTGGTCCCGTCATTAATTGCGGGTTAACCACTTACAAATATTAATATGGGCTTTATTGACTCTTGACTATGACGTGATCCCAAGACATAAATAAGGGGGTTAGGGTGGGACCCTAACAAATTCTGCCATGTAAATTGTCATGTCGTTATGTGTTCAAGAGAAGTTCAACCTCAGCTCAAAATACCTTTTAAAATTCTAGCTTTCAATCCCATCGGCCATCCTTGAGTCGGTACTTTCAAACTATTTTGAAAACTTGAAATTGTGTTTCGTTTCATAGGTTTTCCTACAATAGCTTGCTTCCTATCGAATTTAGCTCATTATCTAGGATGTTGATCTAGAAACGTTCAGTACCTTGATGCTTGCAAGCCTTAATCACAAGTTTCTTACTTTTGACGACAGGTTCTCATCATGGGCCTTCGATCAAACAATTCTATGAGTGTTCGACTTCAGATCACCTATTCACGCTTCATAGATTGTACTAGAAGTACCTTGAGAACCATTGTCATTATTGGTTGTTTCTCTCGCACTTGTTAACGATTCACATCATTGACTAGTGATCAAGTGGTTTCTTGCCTGTTCGACTTCAAAAATTTCACTCGCATGGTTAGATTTGTAATGTGGATCGAGAGATGCAGATCAAGACTCTGGATCTAGTTTCTTCAATCCAGGTTGTGAGGAGATTTTATATTCATGATTATGTAGACAGGTGGTTGTGTCCATGTTGGGTATACCATCTATATGATTTTGGTTTTTCCATGCTTGTTCATTGCGTTTTCTTTACTTTGAGTATGGGAATGCATACCTCAAAGATGATTTTGATACATATTTATGCATTGTAATCCTTGAATTATCCCTCCAAGTTTTCAACCATTACATCTGATCCGATCCTTGCAATGATAAATCACTTTGATCTTTTAAAGTTATTTTATAGACTTTGAACTTTAGGGGGAAATCTCCTACATGTTAATTTGTTGCCATGACACTTGATCAATTTATAGGTCTTTTTACCATCCATGAACATGTTTGAACCATCTCCTTCAGAAGCCAAACAACCCAAAATATTTTGGAGTAGATGAGAAATTTATGCAAAATAGCCATCACACCTTATTAAGTTTCACCTGCGCTGATTTTTCTGGAGTTTCCCAAGCATTCACTGAAATTAACTCCGAGAACAGCGCAAGGTTGCACTCTATCTTCCACTATAAACCCGCGCAGGTGAATTCAAGAAAGTAAAAATGAAAAGTACATTCTAGAAACATATTTGGTTGAATATTTTCCAACTAAAAGCTTCCAGCTGATGACTATTCGAACTATAACCCTGTGATGATTCATCTTAATCCATTCTCTCATGGAAACATAATCCCTCAATTAAGGAGTCTCATCCTCCTCTTTTTGATCTGAAACTTATTCCTCTTGGCCTATAAAATGACTAGATGGTAGAGGGGTTGAGGAGGTCAAAACTCAGAGAAGACAAACTTATGCTATTGGTTTGAGATTGGAAAGCATTTCATCTAAGGAGGAGATTGAAGGCATTTGGGAGGAGCCTCATGGAATCAAGGTGAAGGTTGTAAGGCTCCTCTTAATCTTTCATTAATACAAATGAACACTTTCTCCCATTGATTTTTCTTATTGAAATAATGAACGTTTTATAATTTTTTATAATGTTTATTAAGGCAAATTCAATTCCTAATTTCCCTGATCATTATGTTAGATTGTTTGGATTATTATATCGCATGTGTTTTTGATACTTTTATGGTCGATGTTTGTAGGTATTATCAAGCATTGAAGAGTTGCATCGAATCACAATAAGGGATTTTCATCGAGCATTTCGTGAAATAGGTAAGAGGATCATCCATTAGCTTTAATTATTATAATTCAAACAAGTTCAACTTAGGGAAAGGGTCAATTCAATTGTCTTTCTTGTTTCTAGTTTCCATCAAGGATATAGGGATATCACTCTTGTCCGCAAGAGGGATTTGTTCGGTATAACAGGTTGGCCTCTGCTTCAAGTGCTAAGGGTTGGACCCTATGTTATGCTCCTGCCTGTGGTTACATGAGGGTTCTTTTGACCCAAGGTTGGTCCCCTAGGGGTTGTCCCCCATCTAACTCCCGCCACAGTTCTTCTTGCTACGTGTTATTTCATGGGTTGTGACCACGGGGCTAGGGCTAAGCTCTAGTCCATGATCCTGCCCCTTGGCTCTGATGGGCACGTTGACTAGGGCTAGGGATTAGCCCCAACCCTACCCCCAAATATGCAACCACAGAACTCTAAATACAAATCAATGACTATGTATAATAAGGAACATGGTTGGCAGAAGGGTGGCGCATTGTGTTGTTTCTTGGTAGGTCTATGGTTTGAACCTCCCGGAGGCCCTACTGGCCCCCATACAAAGTTTTACAATGCCAACAGGAGGTCACATGGGATCCAACAATTGGCCCACATGGCTCTCCCTCATAGGATCACGTCAATGAACCTGAAACCAATGGAAATCCGCCATTCACTGGCCAGTACTAAAAGTCACTTGTTAACAACCATTGGTCCGTAAAATACATAGTGAACTACCTAGTCACCTTCCTAGTAAGTGTATAGACTATTGATTGGTTGTACTTGAAACTCAATTTTAAAATTTTGCATATTTGGGAAAATGATCAGAATGTGATATCAAAAGCATACAATATCGATTTTGAGTGAAACGATTTGTGTCAGATTCAGGTGACTGCGATCTACGCATTGATACTACAAGTTTTTACCACTTTGGAACACTTTGAATTTTGAGCACTAAACTGATCCCTTGGATCACTCCTCCCCATTGGAAGCTTTTGTACCTCCAAAAGCTCATTTTCAGTAAAAAAATAGATGAGTGTAGATTTCCCTCACCTTTCTAATTTTAACCCATTTGTCTATGTTCCAATTTGTACATTGGAACCCCATATGAAGGTTCTTCCTGTTCCTTCTTCTTCAAGTTCATGTTTCTCTGTCAAGAATAGGACCTTGCTGCAATTCTTCAAAATGTTTAGAAGAGAAAACTTTTGTTAAATAAATCTAAACATTCTCCCATATTTATTTAATCAATGTAGACTTATTCATTTTCAAGTTCTTTTCATCTTGAACATTGTAGTCATAATGATGCTTAGCATGTATAACTTTGCACTTGGCTTGAAGCATTACCAAATGTGATCACCATCCCCATGCATCATCTCTTTTCAAGGCTAAAACATTATGAAACCCACAGGAATATATTTTATAACCAATGTCCTCTTTGTCAAATAGCTTTTACATATGCTTTTTGACCCCTGCATTCTTTAGCACTAGCATCTTGTTCATACCAATGTTAAACAATGTTGCCTTATGCTAAAATTGCACTTCATATTATTTTCCTATTTTAGGAGGCAACATGTTAGACTTCTGAAACATATTATCATATGGATTAGCAGCCTCAATGAAATCAAATTCCAAACTTTAGTCATATCCTTGAAAGACTTCATTTTCATCAACATCTTTATGTTTAATCATCAACAATGTAAAATTTTGGCTAGCATTTACAAACCTCTGCATTTGTCCAACATTTGCAAGAGATAAATTCAACTTCTTTCTATGTGCTCTAAAAATGTACTCAATCTCATCTGTAAACAATTGGCACTTGTCCTCATGGCGATGAAAGATGGCTTTCTTGTCATATAAGTATGGGCTTCCAAACACAATCCAAAAATGTCAAGTGGTACCACATTAAGTTCTATCTCATCAATAAGATTTGTAGTGATGGAAAATCTAAGTATGCATTTTCTTGTTAGTTGCAACATGGCATTGTGACATACCCAAACCAAAGGATAGGGTTTAGGATGAGGAATGGTTTCCAAATTTTGTTTCTTGACAATTTCTTCTGAAATGAGGTTTGTTTGTGGACCACTATCAAACAAAGTATCTACCTTGTTATGTTTTGTGATAATTCTAATATGGAACAACTCTATTATTTCTCTTTCATTTTGAGTTTCAATGGGTTTGCTAGAAGAACTAGTACTTGCAATTGAATCCTTACCTTTTAATCCCATGGCTATTATTTTTGTTTCATCTCAAGAATCAGATCCTATACATCGTTGTGTAGTTGCAACAATCTTTTCTTTCTCCTTTTTATTAAACTTTTTGGGTCAAATCTCAAGATGAAGTTTCCAACAGTGATCTTTGTCATGGTCTTATTTAGAACAATGTTTACATGTGATCCTCTCTCTTTCTTTCTTGACTGAAGCATTCTTTTTATCCTTTCTTTTAAACTTCCCTTTTCCTTTTTCTCCAGACTTGAATGAATTCTCACTAGTTTCTTCAGAAACATTCTTCCCTCTTGCCTCTAAATGACTTGTATGTACAAAAAATTCACCTAGTTTTGTAGGGTTAAACATGAGAATGGTATGTCTCAAGTAACTATGCAATCCTCCAATGTATTTACGTAGAGTGACTTGAGAGGATAAATCTATACCCGAAATCAAAGATAATTTTCTAAATTCTTAACTATAGCACTGCCCATTTTTACCTTTAGCTTGCCTAAATTTTTTTTAATCCATAATATCTTTTTGCATGTATGCTAATGGATAAAATTTCCTTCTTATTGCAACAACAAAATAATTCTATGAGGATAAAACCTTACCATGTTTCTTCATGTCCTCTTGAGTTTTGGCTTCCCACCAAATAAGTGTTTCACCTTCCAATCTAAGAGAAGAAAGCTGAATTTTGGTCTTATCATCCTTGATTCTTTGTATCCTGTAATACACTTCAATCTGATGAACCCAATTATCCAATTTCTGAGCATTTACCTCAACATTGTACATAGGCAATTAAAACATTATACCAAGCCGCAATTATTCTTGCTACATGTTATGTCGTGGGTTGTGACCACAGGGCTAAGGCTAAGCTCTAGTCCACGATCCTATCTCTTGGTTCTGATGGGCGTGTTGACCAGGGCTAGGGATTATCCCCAACCCACCGTTGGAATGCCTTACCATAGAATGAACACAATCTACAACCCTTCGTTAAATCAACAGTCAATTCTAGTTACTTCCCAAGTGTTTTTGTATCAACCTATTCAACCTATTGGACAACCTATACAACAATTAACTTTTCAAGTACAACCAACTATCCAAGTTAATCCATCGACACCTACCCAACAACCACTTCAGGAACCTGTCCCATATATGAAAGTGTTGTTTCAAGGGAAACCTTTCCGAGGTCTACCCTAGAGTAAGTTTGTTCAAGGTCCACCTTTTCAAGCTCAATTTCTCCAAGGTCAACCTTTGAAAAGTCAAACCTTTCAATGATTGTTCATTCAAGGTGAAATGGGTCAGAGTCTCCCTTTTTAGAATCAAACATACCCAGGTCATACGTTTCAAGTACCTATACAACCGCAATATGGTATGGTTCATCTTGGATATCCAAGAGGTATGTAGATTCCAACTGCTAAGGTTATTCCAGGGTATCTTGGGTATCCTCCTCCTGGTACAGGACTCGTCCCTCAGGGTTATCAGCATCCATCTCAGGATCCTAACCGCCAGATGTCCTTCATTAGAACTTTGGATTTTCCTAATCTCTTTCGGTTAACTAATGATCCACTTCTTTATTTACCATTTTGTCTAGCCATTCCTACTAAGTTGCCCAGTGATATTCCTAAGTTTGAAGGTAAGTCGAGTGAAGATCCATCAAACCATGTTATGACCTATCATCTTTGGTGCATGTCCAACTAATTAATCAGCAATTCTATTAGATTATGACTTTCTCAATGAACCTTTGCCATTTCGGCAACCAAATGGTATGTAGAATTGTTGCGCACTTCCTTCAGCACATTTAATGCCCTTGCTACAACTTTGTTGAACCATTTTCAGTTGCCCATTCAATATGATAATGGAACCAAACTTTTAACTTCTTTAAAGCAGTCAACATCAACGCATATCTCAGATCACATTCATGAATGGAGATGAAGGTGTCGCCTAGTTAAAGTTTATATTCCAAACCAGATTTTGGAGTAATGGTTCATAAAATATCTTTTACTAGTAATAATTGAAGATGTGGCCAAAGGAGGTGTCGTAACTGACGAGAAAGTAATTGCTCCTGCTCAATAGCTTGATCTTGTTTATACCCAGTCTGTTACTTTGTTGAAAATGTTAGAGTCGGTCTAGTCAGCCCTCCGTCAGAGATCAAAGCTCTTTGTGCATTTCAATTTTAGGTGTCCCGCTCCATCCACTCAGCTGCATTTCACTAGGGACATGCCATGATCTGACGGAGAAAGTCATGCTACTCATTTCCCCTCATATCTGGCCTCTGCTGGTTCAGGTCCTGGTCCGTAATCAATGAAATTCATGACAGTCAAGGTCTGGTCATATTACAGGACATAGTCATTTTTATTGTTGGGTCTAGAAAATCATCAATGTGGTCCTTGAAAACCATGTCTAGAACAAGCCATGCAGGCCAGAGGGAGACCTTATACAGCTACAGTTCAGGAAGCTTCATCATCACTGGAAGAGACATCGACTCTTCTTCGAAACTCTGTTTTGAAGAAAAGTCAAACAAGGTCAACTATGACAAAATTTTCCAAAAATCGACAATTGACATTTTCAGATGCAGTCGTGGATTTCAAAGCCAGAGGCCCAGTCACACAGTCCCCGCAAAGAAATGCCGAAAATTTTATCATGAGAGCCAAAATTTCAAAGAAAAAGGGAAAAAGAAGAGTGTTTTAAAGTCAATAAAAAGTGCAAAACATAAACATTATAAAGTGGGTTTGCAAAGAAGAAAAAATCAAACTCACCTCTCCCTAGCCTATATATACATGTTATGGCCCAAAACAAAAATCATTTGTGCTTTGGAAAGCTTGGAGAGAAATTAGAAAAGTGAGAAAGAAAATTCATGAGGGTTTGAGTGGAGGAGAGCCAGTTTCCAAAGGACGCGACACATACACCAGGGCGAGCGGCGCACACAGAGGGCGCGACGCACTGGCAGCCAGCCCACAGTGCAAAATCCACAAGGGCACGACGCACTCAAGGCGCATGGTGCACTGGCTCGACATGCGACGCACACGTCCAGGTGCCTAAAAAACATTGCAATTCATCTCAAATCTCGGCGAAGTCAGTGAATCAAGAGATTTTCAGAGCATTCACCAGTGTCATTGGATTCAAAGGGCAACATTAAACTTAGGGTACAAGAAGTAGTGATGGCATCAGAAAATTCATCAGATTATGAGGGGGATACACACAATGACACATCTTCAGGAGACAGGGCCCATAGGAGACATCACCGGAGTGGTAGACATCTCAGAGACGAGCCCAACACCCTCACAGAGCTACAGGCATGCCCACTTTCCATGTCTTGTTTCCAGCACTTGGCATGTTATGAATTTTGCCAAAGGGTGGCAAACGTCAGAGTACATCATGAGTTGGCCTGCCTTTTTGCACTTCATCTATAGGGAGGCCAATCTGTCCTGGCTGGGGTCACTTTCACCTTGACATCGGAGGCTATATTAGTGGCAATAGGGATACGTAACGTTGGGGAGCAGTGGCATAAGAAAAAGAAGGTGGAGAGGCATCACTATGAGCCCTACATCAAGAACAGCTGCCTGAGCCAGCTCACCAGAGGTTTTCCATTAAGGTTTTTGAAGGATGAGTATGCCCCACTCATGAGATTGATAATGAAATATTCCAGTTACGAGGGCAGGTTTTCTCACCTCTATGCCTATCACATCCTCTTGCTCATGCACTTCACCAGGGTGAAGATGATGAGCCTCCCATTTTTCATCAGCAACAAAATTGAGAAGATGAAAAAAATCATGCAGCGCAAGACCCCACGACAGTAGATAAACAATGTCTATCATTTTTCTCTCATCCAGATTTTAGTGGACCATCAGTTAGGATTGTAGGGTATTGCTTGGGAGGACTTCATCTCCCGTGATTTCTTCAGCTCTCCACCGGTGATATCAGAGGTAGAGCATGATACAGGAGGTCCTTCACATCAGTTTGAGCATGATACAGGAGGTCCTTCACATCAGTTTGAGCGTGAGGTGGAGAGTCCTTCACATCAGTTTGAGAGCCATGAGACTGCCACCATGCCAGTTTTCATCACATATCAGAGAGGCTATCCGAAAGGCACCAGACCGTTGTTTACAACAGCAAAGTGTGTGTTATCTCCACCCGGGGTGGAAGGGGCCTCGCTACCGACATCGGCACCCTAGGAGCAGAGTAAGGGCAAGGATTCAGTGTAGGAGGAAGGGCCAACAGGCGAGCATGAGACCGAGTTTGTTCTCCTCCAGGATGATGAGACAGATGCAGAACCCACCAATGAGGAACTTCTAAAGATAATCAAAGAGCAGCAATTAGAGATTGAAGACTTGACCATTGATCTAGAAAGGGCCAAGTGGAACATGAACTACCTGGAGCGGAGAAACAAACAGCTTGAGGACCAACAGATGATCATGGAGCTACAGAACATCCATGAGCAGCACCAAGCTGCTCAAAGAAGAAGGGTTTCGCTCACCTTTTTAGAGCAAGAAATCAATGAAGACCGGGAGTCCAACCTTGAGAGATTCAACATGCATTTGGAGAGGCTGTTGGACAAAGAAAACAGGGAGAAAGACATGCTGAGGCACTTGACTCATCACTACCAGGCCCGCAACATGAGTTCCAAAGCAAGAATCAGGAGCCTTAAGGCAAAATTGAGCAAAGCGAGAAAAGAGGCAAAAGAGGCAAAGGAGACAAAGGAGAAAGATCGACTTCGAATCTTGGTTGAGGCTTCCTTGGCATAGAAAAGTACTTCATAGGGAACCTCCAGCCGAAATTTCAAAAAATTTGGGCAAATTTTGGTCACAGGCAAATTTTTTGGGCACAAAACAGGAAATTTCTCCCTGTGCGCCGCGCCACTGGCGCGACACTAAAATTCTAGCACTCCAATCGAGGAAAGTCTTGCAGATTCAGATTTAACATCGAAAAATACATCTATTGGTGTCCGGGCAACAAATTTTGACAAGTGTTGGGTCTCCTAAAGGTCAAAAAACACCCAAAAATAGCCTCTCTGCCACTTTTTGGATACACAGAAAGCAGTCTTGGGAGAATGAAGATTTTGAGGGGCAAATGAGCTTCAAATTTAGAAATTCTAGTTGGGTTGGAAAGTATACAGGACAAGATTTCCAACAAGCCCACTTGTGCACATTTTGGACACCTTCAAGTGCCCCAAAACAGGCTCCAAATTGGCGCGACGCACAGGGAATTTGGCGCAGCGCACAGGGGAAAAAACTGCCAAATTGCTCCCGTTTCGCGAAATTTCGAGTCGCAACTTCTCCAAATGGGCCCGGTCATTTAATCTTCGGTTTTTTGGTACCATGGGTGCATTTTAAATAATTTTCTCTCCAGGTGGGCATCTATCCAAGTGGCAAAAGAATGCAAAGGGTCACCCCAGCCAAATGTCATGCTTGAGAGCGCTACACCTGTAGCTGATGGTTGGCTCTCCATCTCCTTTTCGAAATGATTTGAGTAACTTCCCAACCCCTGGGAATTCCACCTCTTCTCTACACTTTCTATATATTGTAAGCAATTTATTTGCAAAGGGTTGGCTGGCTTGTAACTTCTGGGAGAGTGTGGGAAAGAAACTCTGTTTCTGCACTGTGTATTTTTGACAGAGAGTTAACAAAAGGTAGCGGCTCTGTTTCATGAGATTCTTGTGGTTGATGGAGCAGTAGGTAATGATGGAGCTGGTATTGGTATTTGGGTATGCAGTCCTTTCCCCGCCCCAAACAAAGTGCCAAGCAGCGTGAGAGTTTTCTCCTACAAGCTAGCCTTCGAATGTTCCAATAATGAAGTTGAATATGAAGCTCTGATTGCTGGCCTGCAGATTCTTAGAAAGATGAATGCAAAGAGGATTTCAGTATATGGTGACTCCGAGTTGGTGATAAAATAGGTCAGAGGTGAGTATCAAGCAAAACATCCTAGGATGCGGGCCTATCGTAATGCAGTTTTGGACATCTTGAAGCGTTTTGGTACTTGTAGCCAACTGGACCAACCAAGACTCTGCATGCCCTTCTTTTCTCATGGCATAATTATCAACCAACTTAATATTAATATAAATATAATTAGATCCAAGATCAATAAAAATGGAAGAAACTCAATCAAAGAGCTTACCTTCCATCTTAATAATGGATGCATGGTTATCAGCTTGCTTGTTATCAAATGTTGCATAAATATGAGTAATGCTCTACCCAACATCCCTAACTGTTTGTGCCTCCTGAGAACTGTAGACTTTGAGGTCGGCTACCCTGGTACAATGACCAATCCTTCTTACAGTAATCCTTTCCACAAATACAACACTGCAATGGTTCTCTACCACTACCTTTCTTATGCTTCTCTCCAAGATGAGATCCATGTCCCTTCTCTACTACAACAAACTTTTTATAAGGAGCCACATTCTCACTTGCATCCTAAGGTATTTCCCTCTTTGGAGACCACTTTCATTTGGTTTTATTATTCCCTTTCCAGGCACACATAGGCTTAATCTTGCACTTTGATTGCTCATAATAGTGCTTCAAATTCGCATTGATTTCCTCGAATGACCGAGGCTCATCATACTCAATCCAATCTTTGAATGCTAATGGAAGTCCACTGATGAATCTTTGAACCTCTGTATTCTTTTCCTTAAGATAAGGCACATACCTTAACAACACCAGAAATTTATTCATGTACACTTCATCTATCATAGACCTGACCTTCAATTCATAGAACTCATTAGCCTTACCATCATAGTATCTCTCTGACAAGTACTTCTTCCTTAATAGTCTTTTGAGCTCATGCCAACTCAACTCCTTTGTATTGATGCCTCTGACATGCTTTACATATTCCTACCAAATATCTGCCTTTCCCTTGAGACTAAAAATAACTATCCTAGCTTTCATGTTCTCTGTATAATCATGTAGCTCAAAAACCTTCTTCATCCCAATCAACCATGGTTCTACATCTTGTGGTTTCTTCAACTCTTCGTGGAATGTAGGAGCCTTCGATTTCTTGAACTCATCTAGAGAGTACCCCCTCTCACTCCTCCTGTAAGGATGATAGAAATGATGACCATGATGCCTCTATGATCGAGAACTAGAATAAAACCTATGCCACCTTTGATTGTGTCATCCTCATTCTACTTGTGCCCTCCATGAGACCTCTGTTGGGAACAATACCGAGAGGGGGGGTGAATCAGTATTTTAAATACTCACAAAATAATTTTCTTTTCTGAAATATGTACGCAACTTTACTGAACCGAACTCACGTATGTAGCTGACTGTTGTAAAAGAAATTAGCATAATATTAGTAAACTTGTAAAAAAGTTAATTCATAATATGTTAAACTTAAACTAGAATGTAAGAGATTTATCAGGCATTTGATAAGAAGTAAGTAGGTGCAGTAAGGATAGAATAAAGTATCACACATAAGCAACACACCTGAACACCAAGATTTAAGGTGGAAACGCAATGTGGGAGAAAACCATCGCTGTTGTTGTCTCAGTCTTCAAACTTATTAATATGAAAAATTTCTTACTTTATTGTACTGGTGCAGACTAATGCTAGTACGTAGGCAACCATGTGCTGAAGGAGACAACCTTCACTCATTCTCCATATCCTATTGGAAGGGAGCTCAAACCCCCTGATCTGATTTCCAGCTACTACTGGCAGGAAGCTTTGACTCCCTCACTAAAGGATCCAACCCTCAACAACATCCATGGACCATGTTTCATAAATTTTCACACTGGATCTGCCTTCTTTAATACATCACAACTTGTAGATCAACTGATGCAAACACCAACTTAATTCAAACAAAACAGTGAGATCAATGTAAGTAGAACACGAAACTGAACCCATAATACAACATCAACACATAGAATCAACTCCAACCATGATCATTCATATGCCAACATGCATACACTACTTCACTTAAGGAAAGCCGCATGTATATGCACTTTTCTACAGAGAAACCTGCATACAGATCTCAATATACTAAAAACGTGTAATTCTGAATCAAACACAGAGTTGCCCAGAGTTATTCTAAAATTTTATGTTAGCTCAAAGAACCCTCATATAGTTAGCAACATTAATAATATTTTCAACCAATCAACATGTAACCAAATTCAACTTCATCATTCAATTAGTTCTACTTTAGACATTATCACTCAACCCAAATCAACATGAGGACATCATTGACAGACAACAGAGATACATCATCATTAACCAGGTTGATCAATTTATGAACAAAAACCCTTCCTTTATGTACGCGACTTTGAATAAACAAACCTGCGTGTATACATGACTTAACCGAGACCAACTTGCATACATATCTACAATTTTTTACCCAAAAATGTGCAGCTCTTTAGAAATTCAGAAAGGTGAAGATCATAATATTTAAAGATAAAAACATGCATCAATACTTAAATCTAGTCAATCCATGAGCAAATCATATAATGGAAATTCATTTCAGGTCTCAATATCCTGATCCATCATTGTATTCATCAGTGCATAATTTTTTCAGATCTCTGTGTCAACTATGGCCCTTACAATGCAAATATACTTCATATTGAAGTATTCATCGAAATCTCTTTCACATTCACACTTAGCACTTTGATCTTCACCTCCTTATATAGTTCGAGCCTTAGCCAATACCATGAGTCAAAACTACACTATTGCCAGTGGTAATCTTAGACGAGATCAAGTAACTGTTAATGCGATCAATATTGTGGGCTAATACCATGGTAAGGACCCTTGGTATTCTTAAATTAGTGCACCGGTATGTACATGACTTTCCTTCTTTGTACCTACGTGTATACTATTCCAAAAGAATACTCTTCCCATGTTTCTTAGTTGATCTATAAGGAGAGTCACGTGAACTGTAATCCACCATTCTACTTGTCATCTCTGATCTTATTCTTCCTACAAATATACCATGTTAGATAAACGAAATATAAACATAACCAATATACTGCAGTGAAGTTCAAGGGAGGCTATCTCGTATTCACAATCCTTCCATATTATCACAACACACACACACACAAACACATACCTATAATGACACGAACATATCAACCTATCCACATCATTCATTGTAACACCAACTAGATACATGACAACCATAGCCACTACAATTCATGCATACAACTGACATGCATGCATAGCAATCACATCCTTCCCATCATGTCCAAGTATTGAACCTAGAAGCTCTGATACCAATCAGTAATGTGACACCACACATTTACCCACTTTTATAAGCACTATGGGTAAATGAAAAGAGAAGTTCCAATATGACATGACCCAAACTCCTAGTTTTAGTTAAGGAAGTAGGGCCTACAAACCAACCACAAACTGACATCCTACAGGGACTACAAATCACCCAACAACCTAGGTGGTCAATCCCTGATATGGAACCTTGTTTCAGTCACCTAGACCTATAACTACACCCTTGACACTACCTTCATGTAGTTGTGAGCTTCCAACCACACTCACAAGCCTTGCTCCACGTGGTTATGATCCCAGATCCTCATTTTTATGCCTTCGGTCCTAAGATCTAAGCCACTTTCTAGGATATCCTCCAGGCCAGTTCCCAAAACTTCCTATAACTTTTCAAAATCATATTTCTCATAACAACAATGTTAATCATTCAAACTTGAATCCAAAACTTGACCTTGGCTAACTAGAACATACTAGATATTTTGTCAAACACATGGAAAATATGTAAGCTACATGTCATCAATGCATACCTGATTTTAATTCTTTGTACTTTAGTTGAAAATCCCTAAGAAGTTGTAATGCCCTCTCAAGTACCTGTAACAACACTTGTTAGCCTATGCATTCATAAACCATTTATTAACTTATCAAAGAATCATAATATCCACAACCGAATCGCATAATAAACCATTCTTATAACTAACATACAACCATAATATTAACCATGACACAAAAACCATCAAATCAACATAATAACAAGTACAATCACAATATGAAAATAACTCTTACTAACATATGAAAATTCCAACCAAGTCAAGCACTTCCACGTACAATCTGACCATAGATTGAATTGAACCAAAACATTCTTTCAGTCAATCACCCCTGTGCCATATTCCAAGCATGAATGTGGGATCTCATGGGATAAACCAAGTCATAAATAACCAAGGGAATCCAAAGTTTAAACCACTTCCACCCTCAAACTACCACAATCTCACAAAAACTAGTCAAGAGATCGCAAACCAAAACAAGCTTGGATGCCTTATAATTTCCTCACCATACCTTGAGGAATTTTCCTGTCTACACCCACCTATAAAGGGCTTCCCAAAGAAAACCATATCCACCCCAAACCCTTGGGAATTTTCCTGAGACCACCTCACCTGGTTCCAACACTTTTTGGCAATCCAAAGGTCAACCAAGAAATGAATCCCATGACAAAATAACTATCTAGGAAATGGAAAGGCAAGGTTAAAACCACTATCAAATTTGACAAAACCCATGTCAATGACAACAAATGAACCAAATACTCAAATGCATAAACCATGCATTCACACATCATCTAGGAAACCACACATGCAACCTGTTACCTGTAAAAATGTCCTACTCAAGTTTTTGATCCAACCTTTTCCTTTCTTTCCTTGCTTGTCCTTGCTTAGTCCTTTCCCTTCCTTTGCTTTCTTTATTTCTTTCTCCTCTTGGTGTTCCTCTCTCTCTCTGAAACTAATTCCAAATCAAAACTGACAAAAAACTATTAGCTGATCCTTAGAAGCTCTTTCATCATTGAGGCCTTTATTATCTTCATTTTCCTTCATTTTTTCTCTAATATCCCTCTCATGCAAATATATGTCTCTTAGCCTTCCTTTTCTCCTATTTCCTTTATTTTCATAAATAAAATGCTAATTAATGGCTCTTTGCCTTGTCCAAGCATTTGCCAATTTCATTAGCCATTAATAAACCGAAATTGATGCCCACTATAGTTATTTTCCCAACATTCAACTTGGAATACTTGTCCCACGACCTTGGTCTTATTTTGAATTTATTAAGCTTTATTATATGAACTTTAACCCAGGGTTGTTAAAAGACTTCATCGATTTCATTGAGAAAACTAAACACCTAATTCTTGATGGAAAAAACATCACGGTTAAATGTGATGTCGTCTCCCTATTTACCAAAACCCTATCTTAGAAGCCATTGACCTCATTTAAAAACTAATTGATTCTAAAACCCTCAAACTCATCAAGATTTTCCTCACCACTACTTTCTTCATTTTTAATGGATTCTACTGTGAGAAAACTGAGTGCACAACCATGGGTTCCTCCATTTCACTTATTGTTGCCAACATTTTCACATAGCACTCTGAAGCCTTATCCCTTAAAATCTTCCACTTAAAACCTATGTTTTGGAAGCTCTTTGTCGATGATATCTTTTTTTATTTGGTCTTGTGGTATGCTACAACTCTGAACCTTCCTTTCCCATATTATTCACTTTCCTTCCCACTTCCAATTCAATATGGAGCTTTAATCCAAACAATCCCTCCCTTTCTTAACAGCCTTGTCATTTTTCGTCTTGATTACCCACCAAGTCTATTGTAAGAAGACTCATACTGATAGGTACTTTCATTCTAACTCTCACCATCATCTTGCTCAAAAATATGTTGTACTTAAAACCCTTGCTACTTGTGCCAATTAGATTTCTCCCTCTCAATAATTTTCCAATGAAAAAGAACATATCACCAAAGCCCTTAAATCTAATGGTTACTCCTTGTCCTATATCAAAAAATAATTTCTTTATGCTATCCACTTTAATCTTAAAATCCTTGTCATCAATCCACCCTTAGCCAAAGTCTCCCTTCCCTATATTTATGGAATTACCAATCATATTTCCAAAATCCTTTCTAAAAGGAACATCAAAACCTTGTTCAAACCCTAGAAAACCCTTAGTAAGCTCTTCATGTTGGCCAAAGACAAGAGTGGCCCCATTTTTGGCCTTGAAATCTATGAGATCCCTTGCTCCTATGGAATGTCTTACATGGGAGAAATTGGAAGATCCTTCAAAGCCTAGCTTAAAAGCATATGAATGACACATACCATAACTGAATCACTAAATAAACTATCGATGAACACTCCCACAATACTAAGCATTTAGTTTGTTTTGTGAAAACCAAAGTCTTCACCTCTACCTCTTTCCACTCAAACCACATCATTAGGGAGGCTCTAGAAATTGAAAAGCACACTAACAACTTTAATAAAGAAGATGGATAACAATTGAGCCATTCTTGGAAACCCACTATTCTTTTTTTGTCCATTAATAATAATCCTCCTAACTCTGATGTTAGGCCTAATGATTCTTAGTTACCCTCCCCCTTCACCTTTCACTGGCTCCTCTTTGTTACCTTATCCGCAACCCTTTGTTTTTGCCTAGTCTTTTCCCTCAAACCCCACCCCCTTTTTAATTAATCATTCCTTTTAAAAACTTTTAATATATACTATGTTAATTATCTAATTTTAATCTTAACTCTATTTTTAATACTTCATTAATTTAAATTTAATTAAATACTATTTTAAATTCTTCTTTGATTTTAATTCTTCTTTAATTTTACCCTAATTAAATAATTTTTTATTCTATTTTTGTAACTCTTTAATTCTATTTTATATTATCTTAACCTAATTTAATCATATTCTTATATTACTTTAATAAAAAAAATTAATGGCCTTGTTTACTTGTTGGGTTTTTTGGAGTTTCTAGCTAGAATGCGGGAAAAATTATGGTGAAATCTTGATTTGTATAGATTAAATTGGATTTTTGAGTGCATGTATGAATCTAGCACCCTAAAAAACATGGACACTTAGATTGTGAAAAGTTGACCCCTCAAACTTGTGATTCCAATGAATGAAACAAAACTACACATGGATGAAAAAATGGAAAATCTACCTCAATGCCTAATTATGGTCAAATCTTGATTTGTATAGATTAAATTGGTTTCTTGATTGCATGTATGAATCTAGCACCCTAAAAAACATGCACACTTAGATTGTGAAAAGTTCACTCCTGAAATTTGTGATTCCAATGAATGAAACAAAACTACACATGGATGAAAAAATGGAATATCTACCTCAATGCCTGTCCCAAAAATGCAAGGAGCTAAAGAATTTTGTTATGGAGAAGTTTCGTAAACAGGCATGGGGAAAAGAGTTGGGTAGAAAGAAGTAATACATTGAGGAATTTAATCCTGCATGTGATCTACAACAAAAAGAGTTCATTGGAGCTAGCATTTCGTGGAGGGAAAATGTTCTTATTGCTCAATTAAGAACCAACTGACATCAACTTTGGTTTGAAACATGAAGATGGAAAATGCCTAAAGAAGCTTGCGAAGAATGGGTGTGTACATTTTGTACGTCTGGGACAGTGGAATCAGAAAAACTTTAACTTATGGGAATATGTTAGCATCAGTTTCTTGGAATTGTCTTTTCAGCCAGGGGATTATTGGAAGGTTGGGCTAGCTCATTATCAATAAGAAAATGATTGAATTGAAAAAGGCTAAAAGAAAGGAACTAATGGTCCCATAGACTATTTATAGTCTAGTGGATGTTAAAATATCATTTCATTTCATAGTCTACTTCTAGACAAATTAGACCACAAAATAGGCTAGAAAACATTCCAAAAAATCTAACAAATAGCCTATGCTATCTTTTAATTTTAATTTATTAAAACTTATTATTATTATAATAACAATTTAATAATTTAAAATAAATATTTTACCATGTCCCCTCCAATATTAAAATCAATTTGACCAAATTTATTATTCTATTAATTTGGCCCTTCAATCCATTTATTATATTTTTCTAATTCTTCTAATTTAATATAATTTTAAGGCATAGTCTAACTTATAGAAGAAATATATTTTTGAATCTGATTTGTCCAGGCTCCAATAAATTATTTAATGTGACTTTTCCTGAAATTTTCTCTCTAAACATTATGGATCACAGAAGTCTAATCTCAGAAATATTTTTGAATACAAAAATGGATTTAACTCCCTAAAAAACCTGGGGGCACTAAAATTATCCAGATCAAACAATTTAAACTTAAATAGTACTAATTTAATAATTGAAAATAATATTTTTGAATACAAAAATGGATTCAACTCCCTAAAAACCCCTGGGCAGTAAAATTATGCAGATCAAACAATTTAAACTTAAATAGTACTAATTTAATAATTGAAAATAAATATTTTACGATTTCCACTTTAATATTAAAATAAATTTGAACAAAATCATTATTTTATTAATTTGGTCCTTCATCCCATTTAGTATATTATTCTAATTCTTTTAAATTAATATATTATATTTACTCTAATTTAACCATAACCTTTCCCCAACTTCCAAAAAAATAACAATTATTAATTATTGATTATTAATAACAAATTATTAATTATTTATTGTTAATAAATATCAAATCAACAGTGTTCACATCCTCTCTATTTTTCTAACAATCATATTTTATCTCTATTTCGATGTCCTAACGATCATATTTTATCACTATCCTCTATACTTTTGTAACGGTCATATTCTATATCTATCCCACTAAGACCACTATTCCCATACTTCCACTAAAACAAAGAGAACATTGCATATTTTTCTAATTCGTCTAATTTAATATAATTTTAATACTAATTTAATAATTTAAAATAAATATTTTGAGATCTGGGGAAAGCGTGGAGTAGCGGGAGTGGAAGAATCGCGGCGGCCAGGGTTCCTCAGCAAGCGGAGTTCGATTCGTATGGAGAGCGGCAGGGGAGGGAGCTCGTCTCCCTCCTACAAAGATGCAGTAGCCAGCGGAAGTAAGGGGCCCACTAGAAACAGTAAAAGTGATATGAACTACAGATTCAGAGACAATGAAAAGGAAACAGATGGGACCAGAACAAAAGAAAACTGTAGCACAAAGGACAAAGAGGAAGAAGACAAAAGTCTGGGTTCAAGAGACAAAAAACTAAAAGGACCTTGCAAACCAAAAGCAGAAATCACTCCCCGAGTAATATTAAATGATCCTGTTGTACAAGAGCACAGGGAACATATGGGAACCTACGCCATAATCTGTAAATTCATGGGACTATGGCCCACTGAAAAGGCTTTACAGACGTGGATCAAGTATCATTGGAAGCCCAAAGGAAGCATTGACCTACATCTAGGGTCAAAAGGATTCTTCACAGTAGTGTTCTCCAACATTGAAGACAAAGACAAAATATTTGAAGGAGGACCCTATTTTTTTGCTGCAGCAAGTCTCTATATGAGACCTTGGAAAATAAACTTTGTCCCAGAGAGGGAGACTTTCTCCTCCGTTCCTGTGTGGGTAAGGCTCTACTCTCTACCTCTGGATTATTGGCAAACTGAATCATTGGCTGCCATTGCTAATAAACTAGGACACTATATCAAAGCTTCTGAAGCCACAAGAAGGGGAAAATACACCTCCTTTGCTAGAATCTGTGTGGAAATGGATCTATCAGGAGCACTTCTAGATGAAGTTATCCTAGAAGTTTTGGATGAGGAGTGGGTGCAGGCGGTTGATTACGAGCATATACCCTTCAGATGCTGAAGATGCCACGAACATGGGCATTTGTTAAGAGACTGCCCTCTCAACAAAGAAGATAACAAAGAAAAACTCAATACATCGAAGGACACCGAAAGCTTTCAGAAAGTGGCCAGTAGAGGAAGGGGAGGAAAAAAGGGATGAAAACAACAACACATTGAGGGGCAAAAAGGCAGTCAGAATAAGTTTAAAGTGCTAGAAGAGACTGAAGAAATCACAAGAGAAAATCAAGATCCGGAGGAAGATGCTAAAGAAAAAGAAAAGAAAGAGGACATAAATCTCTCTCCGGCCATTAACTCTCTAAAACAAGCAATGAGAAGCGAAACAAAAATGGAAATGGACCAGGAAATGACTCAAAGTGAAACAGATCTGGAAGAGCACGAACTACAAGAAATCCTCAACAAGGAAAACTTGGATTTTGAAGGATTCCTGATGCAAGGCACCAAAGGAGGACTAGATTCTCTGCCCCAAGATGAATGCAACAGAATAGAGCAGTTTGTTTTATGGAAAACTTAAGAGAAAGGGCAGGAGAATGGCAAGAACATCCACAAACAGGAGCACAGAGGGGTGAAAACAATGAAATTAAATCCAGGATTAGCCACTAGAAATCCAGGAAAGAAGAGAGGCAGAAAAAAGAAAAATGAGCTCCTGATGGAGTGTGAAAAGCTAATGATACACTTAGGTAAGATGAAAGATCTAACCAGCTACTCCTTTACAAATCTTTAATTATGAAGTTCATCTCATGGGAGGTCTAGGTAGTAAAAGAAAACAGAGAATTCTCAGTAACAGAATGAAATTAGCAATGCCAGACATAATCTTCATTCAATAAACAAAATGCTCCATTCAGAAAATAAAACAAATCCATAGAAAATGGCTCAGTAAATTTGAGTTTCTAGAAGTTAAAGCAGAAAACACAGTGGGGGGCATCCTTACTCTCCGGAACCCCCAAAAAGTCACTATTGTAGATGCGGAGGCAACGAGAAATTACTTATCAGCTATCATTCATCCAATGGGGATGTCTGACACCTTCCTGGTTACGAATGTCTATGGTCCCCAGAGAATAGATGAGAAGCTTAGATTTTTGAACTCCCTGGTAGATCTCAGAAGCAGACATAAAGAAATCCCTTGGGTCATTGGAGGAGACTTTAATATGATTAAATCTCTTTCAGAAAAAAAGGGAGGCACCAGAATCCTCAGTAGAGAATCATTAGGGTTCAATTCTTTCACAGAAGACATGAAGATGGTTGACTCTGAAATGCAAAATGGTCTTTTTACTTGGAATAACAAAAGAGGAGGTGATGCTCAAGTTGCCTCTAATTTAGACATATTTTTGATCTCTGAGAAGTTGATGCTCACAAATTCAGAAATAGCTGCAAGTGTTCTCCCATTCGGAGGCTCTGATCACTGGCTGATTCAATTGGAAATCAAGGGAATTGATTCTCCCAAGAACAGACCCTTCAGATTTGAAAATATCTGGCTCTCCCACCCAGATTTTATCAGCAATATTGAGGAATGGTGGTCCGAAGATCTTCAGATTCAGGGCTCCAAAATGTTTCTCCTCCACAAAAGACTAAAGCACATAAAAACCAAACTCAAAGAATGGAACAAGAAGGATTTTGGTAATATTTTTGCAAACAAAAAATAAGTAGAGATCAAAATGCAGGTTCTAAACCAAGCAATGATTGCAAAAGGTTTTGATAAATCCAAAAGTGAGCAAGCTGAAAAACTCAACCTTGATTGGGAGATTTTATGCAAACAGGAGGAAATTTTTTGGAGACAAAAGTCACAGAGTTCAATGGCTCAAAGAAGGTGAATGGAACACTAGGTTTTTCCACCGTCCACCATAGCCAATAGAACACACAACAGAATCTCATCAATTTTGAATGAAGATGGGGAGCTTCAAACCACTCACAAGAATATCGAAGCTGTGATGGTTCAACATTTCAGAGGTATCACAAATGAAAACAATCCAAACAGAGACCATCACATCAAGGAAATTATAAAGAATATTCCAAGGATGGTGTCAAGAGAAGATAACTTTAACCTGAACAAACTAGTATCTGAAGCAGAGGTTAGTACAGTGATCAAAGAGATGCAGAATGGCAAAGCTCCAGGTCCAGATGGTTTTAACGTGGACTTTTTCAAAGCCTACTAGAATTTTGTCAAACATGATACTTTGGATGTGGTTGAGGAATCCAGAGGAAGCAGATCCATTCTGAAAGCCCTCAACACCTCTTTCATCTCCCTGATCCCCAAACAGGACTCAGCCCTGACTCGTGATAAGTTTAGACCCATTGCCTTATGCAATGTTGCTTACAAAATCATTTCTAAGATCCTGGCCAACAGACTCAAACCTCTTCTGCCTTCTTTGATTTCTGGGGAACGGTCTGGTTATGTGGAAGGAAGGCAAATCCTGGATAATATTATTCAGGCTCACGAGGTTGTTCACTCTCTCACTAGCAAAAAGCAAGCCGGTATGATCATGCAATTAGACATTACAAAAGCGTATGACAAGGTGAACTGGATTTACATCAAAAAGGTCCTTTCCGCATTTGGGTTTGATCATGACTAGATCAGATGACTAGATCATGGCTATGGTTACCTCACCTAGCTTTTCAATTCTGGTGAATGGCGTGCCCTTAGAGATCTTCACTCCTTCCAGAGGCCTTAGACAGGGAGATCCACTCTCTCCCTTTCTTTTCATCCTCATGATGGAAGGATTGGGCCGAACTATTACAACTGCTAAAGTTTTAGGAAAGATCAAGGGCCTTCAATTAACGGAGAACGGCAAAGCCTTGACTCATCAACAATTTGTGGATGACACCATGCTGCAGGGTATCCCCACAGTCAAGGAAGCTACAGAGTACAAAAAAATCTTAAATGACTTTGCCTTGGCTTCAGGTATGGAAGTCAGTCTCTCCAAATCAAAAATATTTTTCTTTAACACTAACATTGCTATTCAAAGGAACATCTCCAGAATTCTGGGCTTCCAAAGGAAGGTCCTCCCTTCCAAGTATCTAGGCATCCCCCTAACGGATAAACCAATGCGCAAAAGTATCTGGGAACCGGTGCTCAACAAGATGCAAGACAAGATCAAAAGATGGACTTTTAGAGCATTGAACCTGGTTGGTAGATTGATTTTGACGAAAGCAGTTCTTCAATCCATCCCTATTTTCTTTCTATCAACCCTGCCAGCTCCCAAAGGGGTTTTACAGCAACTCAGGAACATTCAGAGAGACTTTCTCTGGGACAAGGAGGAGACAAAAAAGAAATGGGCACTCGTTTCTTGGGACAAAATCTGCAAACCCAAATGTCATGGAGGCCTAGGCTTAGATGATCAGGAGATTCTAAGTAATGTTCTAGGAGCCAAGATTTGGTGGAGATGGGTTAAAGAACCAGAGGCACAATGGGCTAAAACCTGGAAAGAAAAATATGCCAACTCCTGGCAAACAAGTGATCTCATTAGAATGTCAGGGAACATAAAAGGCTCTCACATCTGGAATAAATCCTGGGATAACAGAAGCCTAGTTCAGAACAATAGCTTCTGGGAAATCAGAGCAGGTGAACAAGCTCTCTTCTGGGAAGATAAATGGCAATAAGAACCAATGTTGTTAAGGGAGGACTTTATGAGCATCAAGCAGGAAACTGATTCCCAAGGACTATTAAAAGTCAGGGATTTCTAGAATCTTCCTCATAATACTGAGAAATGGAGAAGCTGGAGGAAAATAGAATGCAGCGGGGAAGGCCCCATAAAGGAAAAAATAGAAGAACTTATGAAAATTTTATAACAGAGAAAGATCTTGGTCACAGATGGGCAGGATCAGTTAAGATGGGGACAAAACAAAGAAGGCATCTTTAACATCCATGAAGCAAAAAGTATTACCCTTAACCTAGATCCCCGCGTATCGGCAAAGTCCTGGCAAAAACTTTGGAGCCACCAAGGATGGATGAAGATCAAACTGTTCATGTGGTTAGTTCATCATAAGAAATTATTAACTTGGGATAACATTCAGAAGAGGGGGGTTATGGGGCCCTCTAGATGCCCATTATGTGAGGCCCAAGATGAAACAATAGAGCACATTCTCAACTATTGTACCTATATCAACTGGTTGTGGGATTATTTCAACATCATTTTTCAACAGACAGACAGAGATAAAGGTAGCATCATTAATACCCTGAACAAGTGGAGAAAAAACTTCTCAGGGAATGATATCCTTAATGCGGCCTGGACCTTGACACAAAGCTTCATTATATGGAATGTTTGGAAGGAAAGGAATAAAAGAATTTTCAAGGATGAAAAAACTACTGCCATTTGCCTGTTGGAACTAATCTTAAAGCAGATTAAGGAGACCGTCTCCACCACTGTGCACAGTTACCCCTCGAATCCTCCCACTGCGCATGATTTGAGAACTCTCAAGCAACTGAGAATTCATGAGATTACACTCCAGGGTCTTAGAAAAAAAGTAAGAGTGTTGGAAAGGGAAAAGGAATTCTGGCATCCTCCACCAAAAGGTTTTCTGAAATGCAACATTGATGGGGCTTCAAAAAGCAACCCAGGAATTGCAGGTTATGGAGGTGTGTTAAGAGACGAAGAAGGAAAAATAATTTTCACTTTCCATTGCCATTTAGGCAAAGCCACCAATAACATGGCTGAATTAATGGCATTGGAACAATGTCTGGAGCTGCTTAAACTCAATCACAGCCACAATGTTCTCATAGAAGCAGACTCCGAGATTTCTATAAATGCAGTAAAGAAAATCAGCTATGGAATAGCACCTGAAAGAGTCTCAAAACAGTGGAGACTTATACAAGTTTACCAGAGAATCCATAAACATCTCCAATGCCTTCAAACGGTTAGCTTCAATGATGTTCGGAGGAAGGCCAATAAACTTGCAGACCTACAGGCCAACCAAGGAGTAATTAATACCGAGTGTAGAATAGACATGAATTGGCAGGAAATGCCTCCTAGCAGGCTAAAAGCCATCTGCGAGGCTCAAGCCACAGAGGACAAGGAAATTTATGATTATTAGGCTTGCGGGGTTGGAAATGATTAATTGAAGATAGCGAGATGGATTTCAATGCTCTTCAGAGTGAGTGTAATGGTAACCACGATTCCTTACTCATGGGAGTGCTCCTTTTCCTTTCTAGATTCCAAGTTCAGGAGTGGAGAATCAGTAAGCGAGGAAGGAATCCCAGTTCTCCCGGCAGCAGGGATTTTCCCTTTTTTGGGGTTTGGAGGGATAAACCGCTTCACCTGTTCGCACCACGTTCACCCGAGAAGCGGTTTTTGCTTGTTCGGAGCGATCATAATCAGTTTCCTACACATGGCAGGAAGGTGGTTTGGGAAACCACCTTTCCCCACTCACTATCACATGGTCTCATTGTTCGGTGCGATAAATATCTCCACCATAAGATGCAGCTGAGGTTAATCAACGGTCTTGCTTTTCCCTGCAGCTTGGAGGTTTGGTCCCGCCAAAATTCGGATGTCTTGTCAGAGCGTGGTCAACCTCGTCCGTCAGTTTGATTGCGGATTGTACGGCCCAAATTGATGGGATCTTCTGCCAGGTTTTTTGTTTTTCTCTATTCAGCTTAATGGTAAGCCCTTTGGGCTTTTTCTAAGTTTTCTCGTCTCCTCGGCGGCGGGGAGAGTTCTGTTCATATTGTAAACTATTTGTTCAGTTAATGCAAAAGAAGGACTGACATTTGCCCCAGCAAAAACAATAATTTAAAATAAATATTTTATCATTTTCCACTTTAGAATTAAAATAAATTGGACCAAATTCATTATTTTATTATTTTATTAATTTGGTCCTTCATCCCATTTATTATATTATTCTAATTCCTTTAATTAATATATTCTATTTATTATTCCATTTTATTATTAACAAATTATTAATTACCGATATATATCAAATCAAACATTCACATTTTCTCTATTTTCCTAATGGTCATATTTTATCTCTATCTTAATGGTCATATTTTATCACTATCCTCTCTACTTTCTTAACGGTCATATTTTATTAGTATCCTCTCTACTTTCCTAACAGCCATATTCTATTTTTTATCTTGTATATATTCTTGGTTTAACCCTCTTACTATTCCTAGACTTCCACTAAAGTGAACAAATTGAAAACATTGTCCCTTAATAACGTTTGAGTCAATTTATTTTGAAGAGAGAATATTATCCATCATAGTTAAACTTGATGTTTCATATATGAATATATCTATTCCAAAAAAAAAAGATTACATGTTAAATATCATTCTAATGATTAACTTAGTCTTATTTTGGTATGCTTGTTGCGTCAATCTTATGTTGGCCCAAATCAATATAATTATTATTATGTATAAACACAATATAAATTTAAAATATAAAGAGGTTATGAACACTCAAAATATAGGTATGGTAAATAAATATAAATATAAATAAATTGGAGGTATGTTAAATAAATAAAAATATAAATAAACTAGAGGTATATTAGGTGAAGCCTATGGGCCAAACACCACGGGCCAAATTATTATTAGTATTATGCAAAAAAAATTATTAACACTAATATTAATATTAATAAGAATAAAAATGGCACATGGAATTGACCCGTAGTATTGAGAACCAATGGTATTGACCCATGGTATTCACGTGGAATGTAACCTATTTAAAGGGGGAATTAACCCAGCATAGATCTACTAAGCATTGAGAGAGATCAAATATCTTGATATGCCAACTAAGATTTGATCCCTCTACGTTGCTTGGTAGATCAGAGTAAAGATAGATATTGTTTTTTCATATACATGTCTGTTTGTTTATTTTTTTCTCTTTATTCCCTACCTTTTATGACAGAAAAGAATAAGAAATGATCATCTTTATAAAGATTGCATATCATTATATTTTTTGAGTTACAATTTTTTCCCAAAAAATTCCCCTCCATGTAAAGCTGGTTATATTTCTGTGTTACATGATGTTCCCACTGCTGCCCCGATGCAAGCGAGAATAGTAAGCCGTAAAGATCAACAACAATACTATACTATTTGATAGATTTCCCCTTAACCTGCAATTGCTATCGCTGAAAGGGATCTCCCTTGAAGAATTGGCAAGGCTGAGACTGGTTTGCAACTATTTTCATTTATTATTCTCATTAGACAAAAACAATGAATGGAAATATTTGCAAACCATTTTCAGCCTCGCCAATTCGTTAAGGGACATCCCTTTCAGCGATAATTTATCAAACAGAATAGTAGTGTTGATAGTAGTGTTGAAATATAGTAGTGTTGCCGCTTACTATTCTCGCATGCATCGCCTGCACTAGCGGGAACATCTTGTAACACAGGGGAAAACAGAAAAAAATTGCAATCAATCAAACTGAATAGTAGTGTTGTTTATCCTGTGCGCTTACTATTTTCGCATCACCGGAAATAGCGGGAACATCCTGTAACATGGAGGGCAACTTTTTGGGAAAAAAATCAGTAACTCACAAATATAACTATATGCCATTTACATAAAGATTACATGTCACTGTCACTCTTTTACATAAACATATATATGAAAAAAATATATATTCACCTGGAGTGGAACTTTCACAATTTTTTTTTATAAATCATAAATATAATAATCACACTTCCTCTCATATGAAAAATAACGTGAACAAGATTGTGTGAGAGAAATGGAAGCAGAAGAGAATTTACCAGTGCATTAAAAGCACTGCACACTCTTTCCTCTACCATGATTTCTCATCACCGTTTATTTATTTAAAATTGAAATTAGAAAAAACAAAGATTCTCATTTATAG
The DNA here is from genome assembly GCA_031772625.1 of Pinus tabuliformis. Taxonomy (NCBI): domain Eukaryota; kingdom Viridiplantae; phylum Streptophyta; class Pinopsida; order Pinales; family Pinaceae; genus Pinus; species Pinus tabuliformis. The sequence continues at coordinate 494,434,039 of CM062807.1, read as the reverse complement.
ATTAAATCCGCTAAATTTAAAATATTTTCGAAATAAGACTCCAATAATTTATAGATTACACATGCTAAATTGAAAATATTTACAACCATTGAAATAGGACTCAATATTTACGACCATTAAAATAAGACTCCACTGCATGATATTTCACTGCTATTATTTAGCATAGAATGCTATAAATTGGGGTATGCTTTAATTATACTATTAGATGGAACATCAAGTTTAGTGCGAATCTTCATGCCGCTCTGCTTAAAATTAGATAGAGTATAGAAAATTTTAGAAAATATTTACAACTAGTACTAAATATTAAGCTATGTTTTAATTATATCATTAGATGAAACAAAGTTTAGTGCGAATATTCGTAAATCACCTCAAATTAAAATTAGATAAGGCAACTAAATATATTTATAAATGGAAAGTTTAAATGTAAAATACATGTATGAATAGTAATTTCCAAATTTTTAAAAATTTAAACATTTTTATCCATAATGTTATAAGCATTATAAATATATGTTACAAGAAATTTAAATATATAAATATATGTTACAAGAAATTTATTATAAATTTTTATCTCTTGAACTTAAATCAAAATGTAAGAGATTTATCAGGCATTTAATAAGCAATAGGTGCAGTAAGAATAGAATAAAGTATCAAGGTGGAAACCCAATGTGGGAGAAAACTACCAATGTTGTCGTCTCAATTTTCAAACTCATAATATCAAAGAAGTCTTATATTCTTGCACTGGTGCAAACTCATGTGAATAAGCAAACACCCACCTACTCAAAGCTACAACCTTCACTCGTTCTCCAGCTCTAACTGGAAGGGAGCGCCAACCCCCTGATTTGATTACCAACTATTATTGTTAGGAAGCTTTGACTTCCTCATTGAAGGATCCAACCCTCAACAACATCTGTGGACCATGTTTCATAAATTTTCACACTCGATCCACCTTCTTTAATACACCACAACTTGTAGACCAACTAAAGCAAACACCAACTTAATTCAAATAGAACAGTGAGATTAATGTAACCAGAACACAGAAGTCAACTCAGAATACAACATCAAAACACAGAATCAATTTCAACCCCGACCATTCATATGCCAACATGTATACACTACTTCACTTAAGGAAACGCATGCGTATATGTGCTTTTCTGTAGAGAAACCTATGTACAGATCTCAATTTACTAAAAACTTGTACTTCTGAATCAGACACAGAGTTGAACAGAGTTATTCTGAAATATTCTTTTAGCTTGCAGAACCTTCATACAGTTAACCATATCTACAACATCAACACCATGCATTGGAATGGAAAGCATTGGACTATTCAATACATATTCTCCCATGGATAGCTTGATATTATGGCACTCTCTAGAGCAATTTATGGTTCCTCCACTTGCAACCATCACTTGACACTTTGGTGTTGGATATAGGAAGCAATTCAATTTGTTTGTTATCTTAAAATGAATAAAATTATCGATACTTCCTTAATCAATCAACACTATTACCTTTTTCTTCTTGATATATCCTTCTATCTTGATCTTGAGGAGTGGTAATTCCAACCAATGCATTACAAGATATGGTCAGATTCATTTCTTCTTTATCTAAGGTTTGTTCCTGGAGTATATCCTCTTCTTTTGACATTTCTTGTTCATTTTCTTCCTCCTCTTCACAATCTATGTAGAATAATTTATTCTCATCACACTTATGACCTTTAGTGTATTTTATATCACAATTGTAACAATGCTCTTTTGCTCTTTTTTCTTCCAATTGTTGTGGTGTCAACCTTGTAGGTTGTGAAAGCCTAGGGGCAACAACACTTCCATCTTTATTGTTGTGGTGGTAGGCTTCCTAGTTGCCATAATTTTTCTTTCTATTTTTTTTGCTAACCTGAATGCCTTCTCCAATGAATCAGGTTCCCAAAGGCGAACCTCATGTTGGATATTACCCTTTAAAGTCCCTTTGAACACATTAATCCTATGCTCCTCTAGAATATCTTTTACCCTTATGTTCAATTTTTGGAAGTCCTCAATGTGCTCCATCATTGAACCCTTTTGTTAGAGATTTATCAATTAGCTAAAAAAGGTGTTTATTTTTTTATCCCCATAATGTGCTATCATTTCTTCTGTAAAAATTGCCCAGGTGACAATTTGTTTAAGATAGCAAAGCCATCGATACCATACAAATTGATTTAGTTCCAAATATAAAGTTGCAATACGTACCTTTTGTGTGTTTTGCACATTATGGAGATCGAAAAATTTCTCCATCTGTAGTATGCATGTTCCAGGATCCTTGCCATCAATCTTCCTCATATCGATTTTTGGAACATGGTGGATCTTCAATCGAACATTAGAGTCTATGAAATCATGATTAACATTTATTTTGTTCTCATCATGAGTTTCCTTTACTACCTTTTCACCATTAGTGACCATTTCTTGTAACAACTTATTCAAATTTATCTTCAATTCTTCCATTTTATCGTCCATGCCATTCATCTTAGCTTCCATCTTGGCATCCATGCCATTAATTTTAAGTTCCACGCCATTCATCTTAACTTGCATGCCATTGATATTAGCTTCCACGCCATTCATCTTAGCTTTATTTACCTTTAGTGAGAGTGAAATTTGTTGTACTTGGTATTGTAATTTTGATTTATCATGTTGCATTTCTTCTTCTTCTTCACAAGTCATGCTAGAGCTTTCACGTTGCTTACTAGGTATTTCCATTCTCTTCTTTCGGGGCATTAATTAATGCTAATAATTCTTCACTATTCCCTTTGAATTCCTCAAACTAATTTTTCAAACCAATCTTATGCAAAATTAAAAAAACTACACACCTTTTTTTTCACTTTGTAAGAGCTTGATATTGAATCTGTTGTATCTCTAAAACTGCGGATCTTGAATATTTGAAATCTTGTCCCGCAGTATCCCTTTGAGTCCTCTTTCTAACCCCACAATTCTTATCAAGATTGGATTCTCCAAGGAAGAGTTATGCCAAATCTCCCACGGTGACCTGATTATAGACTAGTTCAGTAGAGTGAACTTGTATGACGTGCCACGTGTCACTGTTTTGACCTTAGTACCTGAAACTGATACACAGAAAACTATAGGTTGTCCTCTTTCTGAAACTTCTTACAAAATTTCAATCTGATGCTCAAAACAAAAGTTATGACGATTTTCCCTAGGTCACCTGTTTTGAATGTAATTCTGGAGTCTAGAAAAACCCTAACTTCCTCAGATCATATATCCACAAATATAGCGAGACAAGCTTTGAAATTCAGACTGAAGTTCAGACTGATTTTCTCTCAAATGGATTTGTTTTGTAGCTTATAAAATGTTGCAGAAAAAAGATATAGAGAAAATTCCACAATGACCAATTTGGAGTAGCGAAACCCTATAATCCAAAGCTCTGATACCAAATCTTATGAAACCAGCTCACGAAAAGATAGAAAAGATAGATCAACACCTTAGAAATAAGCCTATTCGAGGGGGAGACCTCCTTTACATTACACAAATGAAAAATTCTTAGATGATTCAAATGACAAAACCTCATTTCTATATATAGGAGTCTAAGGGGTCATAATATAACCAAGCCGACCTAACAATAATAATATAAAAGCACAAAAATAACAATAGATGGATTCTATGGGGCAAAATAATAACGATATGGGGACAATAGGAGCACAACAATAATAATAAGTGATACAACGACAATAGTAATGGGGGAATCACTAGTATTATAGGGACCTAACAATATTCAACTTCATCATTTAATAAATTCTACTTCAGACATTATCACTCAACCCAGATCAATATGAGGAAATCATTGACAAATAATAGAGATAAAACAACATTGATGAGTTTGATTAGTCATTTATCAACATAAACCCTTCCTTTATGTACATGACTTTCATGAAATGAACCCATGTGTATATGCGACTTAACCGAGACCAACATGTGTACATATCTGCAAATTTTGACCTAAAAGTGCACAACTCTTTAGAATCTTTAGAAAGACCTAGATCATAATATTCAGAGATAAAAACATGCATCAATATTTATATCTAGTCAATCCATGAGCATATCATACAATGGACATTCATTTCAAGTCTCATGATCCTAATCCATCATAGTATTCATCGGTGCATAATTATTTCAGATCTATGTGTCAACTATGGCCCTTACAATGCAAATATACTTCAGATTGAAGTATTCATCAAAAGCCCTTTCACATTCACACTTAGCACTTTGATCTTCACATCCTTATATAGTTAGAGCATTAGTCAATACCATGAGTAAAAAATACACTAGTGCCAATGGTAATCTTAGACGGGATCAAGTAACTGTTACTGCGCTCAATATTGAGGGCTAATACCATGGTAAGGACCCTTGGTATTCTTAAATTAGTGTGTTAGCATGTACATGACTTTGCTTCTTTGTACTTGCATGTATACTATGTCAAGAGAATACTCTTCCCCATGTTTCTCAGTTGATCTATAAGAAGAGTCACGTGAACTATAATCCACCATTCTGCTTGTCATCTCTGATCTTATTCTTCCTACAAACATACCATGTGAGATAAACCAAATATAAACATAACCAACATACCACAATGAACTTCATGGGAGGCTATCCTATATGCACAATCATTCTATATTATCACAACACACGCACACACATATAACTACACCAACATATCAACCTATCCACATCAAGCATTGTAACATCGACTAGATACATGACAACCATAGCCACTACAATGCATGCATACAATTGACATGCATGCATAACAATCACATCCTTCCCATCTTGTCCAAGTGTTGAACCTAGAAGCTCTAATACCAATCAGGAATGCGACACCCCACATTTACCCACTTTTTCAAGCACTCTGAGTAAATACAAAGAGAAGTTCCACTATGACATGACCCAACCTCGTAGTTCTAGTTAAGGAAGTAGGGCCTACAAACTGACATCCTATAGGGACTACAGATCACCCAACAACCCAGGTGGTCAATCCCTGATATGGAACCTTGTTTTAGTGACCTAGACCTATAACTACACCCTTGACACTACCTCCATGTAGTTGTGAGCTTCCAACCACACTCACAAACCTTACTTCACATGGTTATGACCCTAGATCCTCATTTTTGTGGCTTCAGTCCCAAGATCTAAGCCACCTTTCTAGGCTATCCTCCAAGCCACTCCCCAAAAATTCCTGTAACTTTTCAAAATCATATTTCTCATAATGACAATGTTAATCTTTCAAACTTGAATCCAGAACTTGACCTAGACTAACTAGAACATACTAAATATTTTGTCAAACACATGGAAAACATGTAAGCTACATGTCATGAAGGCATATATGAGTTTAAGTCTTTGTACTTTAGTTTAAAATCCCCGAGAAGTTCTAATTCCCTCTCAAGTATCTACAACAACACTTGTTATCCTATGAATTAATAAACCATTTATTAACCTATCAAAGCATCATAAGATGCACAACCGAATCACAATAATAAACCATCCTTATAACCAACATAAAAATATAATATTAACCCTAACAAAACAACCGTCTAATCAACATAATAACAAGTACAAATGCTCGTAAATCACAATATGAAAATAACTCTTATTAACATATGCAAAAGCCAACCAAGTCAGGGACTTTCACGTACCATATGAGCATAGATTGAACTGAACCAAAAATTTGTTTCAGCGAATCACCCATGTTCCATATTCCAAGCATGAATGTGGGATTCATTGGATAAACCAAGTCATAAACAACCATGGGAATCCATAGATTAAACCACTTCCACCCTCAAACTGCATCAATGTCACCAAAACAAGATTGGATGCCTCATAATTTCTTCACCATACCTTGAGGAATTTTCCTTCTATAGCCACCTATAAAGGGCTTCCCAAAGAAAACTATCTCCACCCTGAACCCTTGGGAATTTTCATGAGACCACCTCACTTGGCTCCAAAACTTTCTGGGAATCCAAGGCTCAACCAAGAAATGAATCCCATGACATAATAACTATCTAGGAAATGGAAAGGCAAGGCTAAAACCACTATCAAACCTGTCAAAACCCATGCAAATGACAACAAAGGAACCAAATACTCAAATGGATAAACCATGCATTCACACATCAACTAGGAAATCACACATGCAACATGTTACCTATAAAAACCTCCTGCTCAAGTTGTTGATCCAACCTTCTCCTTTCTTTCCTTTTCTTTCCTTTCTTTTCCTTGCTTAGTCTTTTCTTGCCTTTCCTTTGCTTTCTTTATTTCTTTCTCCTCTTGGTGTTCCTCTCTCTCTTAAACTAATTCCAAATCTAAATTGATTAAAAATTATTAACTAATCCTTAGAATCTCTTTTATCATTGAGGCCTTTATTATCTTAATTTTCCTTCATTTTTCCTCTAATATCCCTCTCATGAAAATATATGTCTCTTGGCCTGCCTTCATAAATAAAATTCCAATTAATGGCTCTTTGCCTTGGCCAATTCATTTGCCAATTCCTTGGCCATTAATTAACCAAAAGTAATGCCCACTATAGTGATTTGCTCAACATTTAGCTTGGAACACTTGTCCCATGATCTTGGTCTTATTTTGACTTTATTAACCTTTATTATATGAACTTTAACCCAAGGTTATTAAAAGGCTTCACCAAAACCCTATTCTACAAGCCATTGACCTCATTTACAAACTAATTGACTCTAAAACCCTCAAACTCATCAAAATTTTCCTCACCACCACTTTCTTCATTTTTAATGGAGTCTACTATGAGAAACCTGAGCCCACAACCATCGGTTCCTCCCTTTCCCTTATTGTTGCCAACATTTTCACAGAGCACTCTGAAACCTTATCCCTTAAAATCTTCCACTTAAAACCTATGTTTTGGAAGCTCTTTGTCGATGATATCTTTTCTATTTGGTACCATGGTATGCTAGAACTTAGAACCTTCCTTTCCCATCTTATTCACTTTCCTTACAACTTCCAATTCAATATGGAGCTTCAGTCCAAACAATCCCTCCCTTTCTTAACATCCTTGTCTCTCACCATCCTGATAACCCGCCAACTCTATCGTAAGAAGACTCATACTGATAGGTACATTCATTCTAACTCTCACCATAATCATGTTCAAAAATATGTTGTTCTTAAAACCCTTGCTACTCGTGCCATTCATATTTCTCCTCTCAATCATTTTCCAATGAAAAAGAACATATCACCAAATCCCTTAAATCTAATGGTTACTCCTTGTCCTAGATCAAAAAAGAATTCCATTATGCTCTCCACTTTAATCTTAAAAGCCTTGCCATCAATCCACCCTTAGCCAAAGTCTCCCTTCCCTATACTAAGCGAATTACCGATCATATTTCCAAAAGCCTTTATAAAAGGAACCTCAAAGCCTTGTTCAAACCCCAGAAAACCCTTAGTAAGCTCTTCAGCTTGGCCAAAGACAAGAATGGCCCCATTCTTGGCCTCAGAATCTATGAGATCCCTTTCTCTGGTGGAATGTCCTACATAAGACAAATAGGAAGATCCTTCAAAGCCCGACTTAAAGAGCATATGAAAGACACCTACCATAATTGAATTACTAAATCCACTATCGATGAACACTCCCACAATACTAAGCATTTAATTTGTTTTGTGAAACCAAAATCTTCACCTCTACATCTTTCCACTCAAACCACATCATTAGAGAGGCTCTAGAAATTGAAAAACACCCTAAAAACTTTAATAGATAAGATGGATAAAAATTAACCCATTCTTGGAAACCCACTATTCTTTTTTTGTCCATTAATCCTAATCATCCTAACTATGATGTTAAGCATAATCATTCTCACTTACCCTCTCCCTTCACCTTTCACTCGTCCTCTTTGTTACCTTATCCCCAACCCTTTGTTTGTGCCTATTCTCTTTCGCCTACCCGGACCCCCTATTTTATTAATCATTCCTCTTAAAAACTTTTAATATATACTATGTTAACTATCTAATTTTAATCTTAACCCTATTTTTAATTCTTCATTAATTTAAATTTAATTAAATACTAATACTATTTTAAATTCTTCTTTGCTTTTAATTGTTCTATAATTTTAATATAATTAAATACTTTTTTTATTCTATTTCTGTAACTCTTTAATTCTATTTTATATTATCTTAACCTAATTTGATCACATTCTTATATTACTTTAATCGAATTTTTTAATGACCTTGTCTACTTGTTGGGGTTTTTGGAGTTTTTAGCTAGAATGTTGAAAAAATTATGTTCAAATCTTGATTTGTATGGATTAAATTGGCTTTTTGATTGCATATATGAATCTAGCACCCTTAAAAACATGGACACTTAGATTGTGAAAAGTCCACCCCTCAAACTTGTGAGTCAAATGAATGAAACAAAACAACAAATGGATGCAAAAAATGAATATCTACCTCAATGCCTATCCCAAAATTAGCAAGGAGCTAAGGAATTTTGTTATGGAGAAGTTTCATGAACGGAACTGGGGAAAAGATTTGGGTAAAATGAAGAAGTAATACATTGAGGAATTCAACCCTATCTGTGATCTACAACAAAATGAGCTACCTCAATGCCTGTCCCAAAAATAGCAAGGAGCTAAAGAATTTTCTTATGGAGAAGTTTCATACACAGGTATGGGGAAAAGTGTTGGGTAGAAAGAAGTACTACATTGAGGAAATCCTATCTATGATCTACAACAAAAAGAGTTCATTGGAGCTAGCATTCTGTGGAGGGAAAAGGTTCTTATTGCTCAATTAAGGACCAACTCGCATCAACTTCGATGTGAAACAGGAAATGAGTGCAATCAGTAAAACATTTCATTTTGGAATGTGATTAATTCAGAGGCATCAGAGAAAGTTATGAGAATATGTTAGCATCAGTTTCTCGGCATTGCCTTTGAGGGGATTGTTGAAAGGTTGGGCCAGCTCATTATCAATTTGAATAAGAAAAAGATTGAATTGAAAAAGGCCAAAAGCAAGGAACTAATGGTCCCATAGAGTATTTTAGTCTCGTGGATGTTAAAAAATCATTTCATTTCATTGTCCAATTCTAGACAAATTAGACCACAGAATAGGCTGAAAATCATTCCAAAAATTCTAACAAATAGCCTATGCTATCTTTAAATTTTATTTTATTAAAACTTATTATTATTATAATATTAATTTAATAATTTAAAATAAATATTTAACCATGTCCTCTCTAGTATTAAAATCAATTTGACGAAATTTATTATTGTATTAATTTGGCCCTTCAATCCATTTATTATATGTTTCTAATTCTTCTAACTTAATATAATTTTAAGGCATAGTCTAACTTATAGATGAAATAACATTTTTGACTGAATTCACCAAAATCCAACAATACTATTTCAAGATTTTTTTGTTATTTAAAATACATTTTTGAATACAAAAATAGATTCAGCTTCTTGAAAAACTCCTGGGGGCTAGAATTATGCAGATTAAACAATTTAAACTTAAATAATACTAATTTAATAATTGAAAATAAATATTTTACCATTTCCACTTTAATATTAAAATAAATTTGAACAAAATCATTATTTTATTATTTGACTAATTTGGTCATTCATCCCATTTATTGTATTTTTCTAATTCTTTTAAATTAATATATTCTATTTACTCTAATTTAACCATAACCTTTCCCCAACCTCCAAAAAAATTAATAATTATTTATTGTTAATAGATATCAAATTAGCAATCTTCACATCCTCTCTATTTTCCTAACAATTTATCTCTATCTCTATATTCCAGTAGTAAACACAATAATAATCAAATAACCATTAACACCACTATTTCCATACTTCAACTAAAACAAAGAGCACATTTCATATTTTTCTAATTCTTCTAATCTAATATAATTTTGATACTAATTTAATAATTTAAAATAAATATTTTATCATTTTCCACTTTAGTATTAAAATAAATTTGAGCAAGTTCATTATTTTATTATTTTGGCTCTTCTTCCCATTTATTATATTATTCTAATTATTTTAATTAATATATTCTATTTATTCTATTTTAACCATAACCTCTATTATATTCCATTTTATAATTAACAAATTATTAATTACCGATAGATATCAAATCAACAACGTTCACATTCTCTCTATTTTCCTAACAGCCATATTTTATCTCGGAGTTGTCTTTAGTGCGACTTTTTGGACTTTTTGGTATCAGAATTTGGTGGAAAATTTTGAGGTGAAATCTTCATTTATGTTATTTAAAAATACTCTTTTACTGTATATATGGATTCAACACCCTGAAAAACCCTACGACACTTCGATTGTGCAGGGATTACCTATCAAGCTTGTCTTTTCAATAAATTTATGCCCGAGTTTAGAGAAATTAGACTAGAAAACCCACTGGAAAAGCTTCCAAAAAATCTCACTAAAGACAACTCATTTTATCTCTATCTTAATGGTCATATTTTATAACTATCTTTTCTACTTTCCTAATGGTCATATTTTATTATTATCCTCCCTACTTTCCTAAGAGTCATATTCTATTATTATCTTCTATATCAAATCAACAACGTTCACATTTTCTCTATTTTCCTAATGGTCATATTTTATCTCTATCTTAATGGTCATATTTTATCACTATCCTCTCTACTTTCTTAACAGTCATATTTTATTAGTATCCTCTCTACTTTCCTAACAGTCATATTCTATTTTTTATCTTGGTTTAACCCTCTTACTATTCCTAGACTTCCACTAAAGCGAACAAATTGAAAACATTGTCCCTTAATAATGTTTGAGTCAATTTATTTTGAAGAGAGAATACTATTCATCATAGTTAAACTTGATGTTTCATATATGAATCTATCTATTCCAAAAAAAAACATTACATGTTAAATATCATTCTAATGATTAACTTAGTCTTATTTTGATATGCTTGTTGCGCCAATCTTATGTCGGCCCAAATCAATATAATTATTATTATGTATAAACAGAATATAAATTTAAAATATAAAGAGGCTATGAACACTCAAAAGCATGGTAAATAAATATAAATATAAATAAATTGGAGGTATGGTAAATAAATAAAGCCTCTTTTCATACTTACTCCAAAAGTATGGTAAATAAATAAAAATATAAATAAACTAGAGGTATATTAGGTGAACCCTATGGGCCAAACACCAAGGGCCAAATTATTATTAGTATTATGCAAAAAAAAATATTACCACTAGTATTAATATTAATAAAACTACAAATGGCACATGCACATGGAATTGACCCGTCGTATTGAGAACCAATGGTATTGACCCATGGTATTCACATGGAATGTAACCTATTTAAAGGGGGAATTAAATCAACATAGATCTACTAACCACTGAGAGAGATCAAATATCTTGATATGCCAACTAAGATTTGATCCCTCTACGATGCTTGGTAGATCCAGAGTAAAGATAGATATTGGTTTTTCATATACATATCTATTTGTTTATTTTTTTCTCTTTATTCCCTATCTTTTATGACAAAAAAGAATGAGAAATGAAATATGATCTTTATAAAGATTGCATATCATTATAAAAATTCCCCTCCATGTAAAGCTGACTATATTTCTGTGTTACATGATGTTCCCACTACTGCCCCGATGCATGCGAGAATAGTAAGCCGTAAAGATCAACAACAATACTATACTATTTGATAGATTTACCCTTAACCTGCAACTGCTATCGTTGAAAGGGATCTCCCTTGAAGGATTGGCAAGGCTGAGACTGGTTTGCAACTATTTTCATTTATTATTCTCATTAAACAAAAACAATGAATGGAAACAGTTGCAAACACTATTTCTATTCATTGTTGTCGTCCAACGAAAACAATGAATGGAAATATTTGCAAACCATTTTCAGCCTCGCCAATTCCTTAAGGGACATCCCTTTCAGCAATAGCAGTTGCAGGTTCAACGACAATTTATCAAACAGAATAGTAGTGTTGATCCTGTGCTGCTTGCTATTCTCGCATGCATCGCGTGCACTAGCGGGAACATCCTATAACACAGATTGGAAAACAGAAAAAAATTGTAACTCATAAATATAATAATAATATGTAATATGACAGTCCCTTAATGGACATTCCTTTCAGCAATAGCAGTTGCAGGTTAAGGGGAAATCTATCAAATAGAATAGTAGTGTTGTTTATCTTGTGCCGCTTACTATTTTCGCATCACCGGCAATAGCGGGAACATCCTGTAAAGATTACATGTCACTCGTCACTCTTTTATGCATATGAAAAAAAAAAATATTTAGCTGGAGTGGAACTTTCACAATTTTTTTTATAAATCATAAATATAATAATCTATAATCGAAATAAAAATAACTTTTCTCAACTTTTGAGCCTAAGCACACTTCCTCTGATATGAAAAATAACGTTAACAAGATTGTGTGAGAGAAATGGAAGCAGAAGAGAATTTACCAGTGCATTAAAATAGCCGCACACTCTTTCCTCTACCATGATTTCTCATCTCCGTTTATTTATTTATGTAGGTTACATTATAATGTATTTAATCATATTTAAGATTTAAAATTAGAAAAAACAAATAGGCACGAACATGTACATGAAAAAAACAAAGATTCTCATTTATATATTAAATCCGCTAAATTTAAAATATTTTCAAAATAAAACTCCAATAATTTATAGATTACACATGCTAAATTGAAAATATTTACAACCATTAAAATAGGACTCAATATTTACGACCATTAAAATAAGACTCCACTGCATGATATTTCACTGCTATTATTTAGCATAGAAGGTTATAAATTGGGGTACGCTAGATGAACATCAAGTTTAGTGCCAATATTCATGCGGCTTTGTTCGAACTTAAATTAGAATATAAGAGATTTATCAAGCATTTAATAAGCAGTAGGTGCAGTAAGAATAGAATAAAGTATCAAGGTGGAAATCCAATGTGGGAGAAAACTACCAATGTTGTGGTCTCAATTTTCAAACATATAATATCAAAGAATTATAATATCAAAGAATTCTTATACTCTTGTACTGGTGCACACTCATGTGAGTACGCAGAAATCCACCTACTGAAAGCTATAATCTTCACTCGTTCTCGTGCTTTGATTGGAAGGGAGTGCCAACGTCCTAATTTGATTACTAGCTACTATTGTTAGGAAGCTTCGACTTCCTCATTGAAGGATCCAACCCTCAACAACATCCGTGGACCATATTTCATAAATTTTCACACTCGATCCACCTTCTTTAATACATCACAACTTTCAGATCAACTGAAGCAAACACCAACTTAATTCAAACAGAATAGTGAGATTAATGTAACCAGAAGACAGAAGTCAACTCAGAATACAACATCAAAACACAGAATCAATTCCAACCCTGACCATTCATATGCCAACATGTATACACTACTTCACTTAAGGAAACACATGCATATATGTGCTTTTCTGTAGAGAAACCTATGTAGAGATCTCAATATACTAAAAACTTGTACTTCTAAATCAGACACAGAGTTGAAGAGATTTATTCTGAAATATTATTTTAGCTTGCAGAACCCTCATACTGCAGTATCAATAATATTTTCAACCAATCAACATGTAACCATATCTACAACATCAACACCATGCATTGGAATGGAAAGCATTGGGCTATTCAATACATATTCTCCCATGGATAGCTTGATATTATGGCACTTTCTAGAGCAATTTATGGTTCCTCCACTTGCAACCATCACTTGACACTGGTGTTGGATACAGGAAGCAATTCAATTTCTTTGTTATCTTACAATGAATAAAATTATCGGTACTTCCCGAATCAATCAACACTATTACCTTTTTCTACTTGATATGTCCTTCTATATTGATAGTTTGAGGAGTGTTAATTCCAGCCAATGCATTACAAGATATGGTCAGATTCATTTCTTCTTTATCTAGGGTTTTTTCCTGGAGTATATCTTCTTCTTTTGACATTTCTTGTTCCTTTTCTTCCTCCTCTTCACAATCTATGTAGAATAATTTATTCTTAGCACACTTATGACCTTTAGTGTATTTTCTATCACAATTGTAACAATGCTCTTTTGCTCTTTTTTCTTCTAATTGCTGTGATGTCAACCTTGTAGGCTGTGGAAGGCTAGGGGCGACAACACTTCCATCTTTATTGTTGTGAATGGTAGGCTTCCTGGTTGCCATAATTTTTCTTTCTGTTTTTCTTGCTAACTTGAATGCCTTCTCCAATGAATAAGGTTCCCAAAGGCGAACCTCATGTTGGATATTATCCTTTAAAGTCCTGATGAACACATCAATCCTATGCTCCTCTAGAATATCTTTTACCCTTAAGTTCAATTTTTGGATGTCCTTAATGTGCTCCATCATTGAACCCTTTTGTTTGAGATATATCAATTGGCTAAAAAAGGTATTTCTTTTTTTATCCTCATAATGTGCTATCATTTCTTCTATAAAAATTGCCCAAGTGACAATTTGTTTAAGAGAGCAAAGCCTTTGATACCATACAAACCGATTTGGTTCCAAATATAAAGTTTCAATACGTACCTTTTGTGTGTTTTTCACATTATGGAGATTGAAAAATTGCTCCATCTGTAGTATGCATGTTCTAGGATCCTTGCCATCAATCTTCCTCATATCGATTTTTGGAACATGGTGGGTCTTCAATCCAACATTAGAGTCTATGAAATTATGATTAACATTTATTTTGTTCTCATCATGAGTTTCCTTTACTACCATTTCACCATTAGTGACCATTTCTTGTAACAACTTATTCAAATTTATCTTCAATTCTTCTATCTTACCGTCCATGCCATATATCTTAGCTTCCATCTTAGCGTCCATGCCATTCATCTTAGCTTCCATGCCATTCATCTTAACTTGCATGCCATTCATATTAGCTTCCACGCCATTCATCTTGGCTTTATTTACCTTTAGTGAGAGTGAAATTTGTTGTACTTGGTCTTGTAATTTTGATTTATCATGTTGCATTTCTTCCTCTTCTTCACAAGTCATGCTAGAGCTTTCACGTTGCGTACTAGGTATTTTCATTTTCTTTCTTCGGGGCATTAATTAATGCTAATAATTCTTCACTATTCCCTTTCAATTCCTCAAACTAATTTTTCAAACCAATCTTATGCAAAATTAACAAAACTACAGACCTTTTTTTTTCACTTTGTAAGATCTTGATATTGAATCTGTTGTATCTATGAAATTGCGGATCTTGAATATCTGAAATCTTGTCCCGCGGTATCCCTTTGAGTCCTCTTCCTAACCCTGCAATTTTGGTCAATATTGGATTCTCCAAGGAAGAGTTATGCCAAATCTCCCACGGTGACCTGATTATAGACTAGTTTAGTAGAGTGAACTTGTATGACGTGCCATGTGTCACTGTTTTGACCTTAGTACCTGAAACTAGTACACAAAGAACTATAGGTTGTCCTCTTTCTGAAACTTCTCACAAAATTTCGATCTGATGCTCAAAACAAAAGTTATGACGATTTTCCCTAGGTCACCTGTCTTGAATGTAATTCCGGAGTCTAGAAAAACCCTAACTTCCCTACATCATATCTCCGCAAATATAGCAAGACAAGCTCTGAAATTCGGACCGAAGTTCAAACCGATTTTTTCTCAAATGGGTTTTGTTTTGTAGCTTCTGAAACATCGCAAAAAAAAGATATAGCAAAAATTCCACGATGACCTATTTGGAGCAGCGAAACCCTATAATCCAAAGCTCTGATACCAAATGTTATGAAACCAGCTCACAAAAAGATAGAAAAGATAGATCAATGCCTTAGAAATAAGCCTCTTTGAGGGGGAAACCTCCTTTACATTACACAAATGAACAATTCTTAGATGATTCAAATGACAAAACCTCATTTCTATATATAGGAGTTTAAGGGGTCACAATATAACCAAGCCGACCTAACAATAATAATATAAAAGCACAAAAATAACAATAGGGATATTCTATGGTGCACAATAATAACAATATGGGGACAATAGGGGCACAACAATAATAATAATGGATACAACAACAATAGTAATGGGGGAATCACTAGTATTATAGGGACCTAACAATATTCAACTTCATCATTTAATCAATTCTACTTCAGACATTATCACTCAACCCAGATCAACATGAGGAAATCATTGACAAATAATAGAGATAAAACAACATTGATGAGGTTGATCAGTCATTTATGAACATAAACCCTTCCTTTATGTACGTGACTTTCAAGAAATGAACCCACGTGTATACGCAACTTAACCGAGACCAACCTGTGTACATATCTGCAAATTTTGACCTAAAAGTGCACAACTCTTTAGAATCTTTAGAAAGACCTAGATCATAATATTCAGAGATAAAAACATGCGTCAATACTTATATCTAGTCAATCCATGAGCATATCATACAATGGACATTCATTTCAAGTCTCATGATCCTGATCCATCATAGTATTCATTGGTGCATAATTATTTCAGATCTATGTGTCAACTATGGCCCTTACAATGCAAATATACTTCAGATTGAAGTATTCATCAAAATCCCTTTCACATTCACACTTAGGACTTTGATCTTCACATCCTTATATAGTTAGAGCAATAGTCAATACCATGAGTAAAAAATACACTAGTGCCAATGGTAATCTTAGACGGGATCAAGTAACTGTTATTGCACTCAATATTGAGGGCTAATACCATGGTAAGGACCCTTGGTATTCTTAAATTAGTGTGTTAGCATGTACATGACTTTGATTCTTTGTACTTGCGTGTATACTATGTCAAGAGAATACTCTTCCCCATGTTTCTCAGTTGATCTATAAGAAGAGTCACGTGAACTATAATTCGCCATTCTGCTTGTCATCTCTGATCTTATTCTTCCTACAAACATACCATGTGAGATAAACCAAATATAAACATAACCAACATACCACAATGAACTTTTCGGAGGCTATCCTATATGCACAATCATTCTATATTATCACAACACACGCACACACATATAACTACACCAACATATCAACCTATCCACATCAAGCATTGTAACATCGACTAGATACATGACAACCATAACCACTACAATGCATTCATACAATTGGCATGCATGCATAACAATCATGCCCTTCCCATCTTGTCCAAGTGTTGAACCTAGAAGCTCTAATACCAATCAGGAATGCGACACCCCACATTTACCCACTTTTTCAAGAACTCCGAGTAAATACAAAGAGAAGTTCCACTGTGACATGATCCAACCTCGTAGTTCTAGTTAAGGAAGTAGGGCCTACAAACTAACATCCTATAGGGACTACAGATCACCCAACAACCCAGGTCGTCAATCCCTAATATGGAACCTTGTTTTAGTGACCTAGACCTATAACTACACCCTTGACACTACCTCCATGTAGTTGTGAGCTTCCAACCACACTCACAAACCTTACTTCACATGGTTATGACCCTAGATCCTCATTTTTGTGCCTTCGGTCTCGAGATCTAAGCCACCTTTCTAGGCTATCCTCTAAACCACTCCCCAAAAATTCCTGTAACTTTTCAAAATCATATTTGTCATAGTGACAATGTTAATCTTTCAAACTTGAATCCAAAACTTGACCTAGACTAACTAGAACATACTAAATATTTTGTCAAACACATGGAAAACATGTAAGCTACATGTCATGAAGGCATATATGAGTTTAAGTCTTTGTACTTTAGTTTAAAATCCCCGAGAAGTTCTAATTCCCTCTCAAGTATCTACAACAACACTTGTTATCCTATGAATTCATAAACCATTTATTAACTTATCAAAGCATCATAAGATGCACAACCGAATTGCAATAATAAACCATCCTTATAACCAACATAAAACTATAATATTAACCCTAACAAAACAACCATCGAATCAACATAATAACAAGTACAAATGCTCATAAATCACAATATGAAAATAACTCTTATTAACATATGCAAAAGCCAACCAAGTCAGGGACTTTCACATACCATCTGAGCATAGATTGAACTGAACCAAAACTTTGTTTCAGCCAATCACCCATGTGCCATATTCCAAGCATGAATGTGGGATTCATGGGATAAACCAAGTCATAAACAACCATGGGAATCCATATATTAAACCACTTCCACCCTCAAACTACATCAATGTCACCAAAACTAGTCAAGAGATCACAAACCAAAACAAGATTGGATGCCTCATAATTTCTTCACCATACCTTGAGGAATTTTCCTTCTACAACCACCTATAAAGGGCTTCCCAAAGAAAACCATCTCCACCCTGAACCCTTGGGAATTTTCTTGAGACCACCTCACTTGGCTCCAAAACTTTCTGGGAATCCAAGGCTCAACCAAGAAATGAATCCCATGACATAATAGCTATCTAGGAAATGGAAAGGCAAGGCTAAAACCACTATCAAACCCGTCAAAACCCATGCAAATGACAACAAAGGAACCAAATACTCAAATGCATAAACCATGAATTCACACATCAACTAGGAAATCACACATGCAACATGTTACCTATAAAAACCTCCTGCTCAAGTTGCTGATCCAACCTTCTCCTTTCTTTCCTTTTCTTTCCTTTCTTTTCCTTGCTTAGTCTTTTCTTTTCCTTCCTTTGCTTTCTTTCTTTCTTTCTCCTCTTGGTGTTCCTCTCTCTCTTAAACTAATTCCAAATCTAAACTGATTAAAAACTATTAACTAATCCTTAGAAGCTCTTTTATCATTGAGGCCTTTATTATCTTAATTTTCCTTCAATTTTCCTCTAATATCCCTCTCATGCAAATATATGTCTCTTGGCCTTCCTTTTCTCCTATTTTCCTTTATTTTCATAAATAAAATGCCAATTAATGGCTCTTTGCCTTGGCCAATTCATTTGCCAATTCCTTAGCCATTAATAAATCGAAAGTGATGCCCACTATAGTGATTTGCTCAACATTCAACTTGGAACACTTGTCCCATGATCTTGGTCTTATTTTGACTTTATTAGCCTTTATTATATGAACTTTAACCCAAGGTTGTTAAAAGGCTTCACCAAAACCCTATCCTACAAGCCATTGACCTCATTTACAAACTAATTGACTCTAAAACCCTCAAACTCATCAAAATTTTCCTCACCACCACTTTCTTCATTTTTAATGGAGTCTACTATGAGAAACCCGAGCCCACAACCACCAGTTCCTCCCTTTCCGTTATTGTTGCAAACATTTTCACAGAGCACTCTGAAACCTTATCCCTTAAAATCTTCCACTTAAAACCTATGTTTTGGAAGCTCTTTATCGATGACATCTTTTCTATTTCGTACCATGGTATGCTAGAACTTAGAACCTTCCTTTCCCATCTTATTCACTTTCCTTACAACTTCCAATTCAATATGGAGCTTCAGTCCAAACAATCCCTCCCTTGCTTAACATCCTTGTCTCTCACCATCCTGATAACCCACTAACTCTATCGTAAGAAGACTCATACTGATAGGTACATTCATTCTAATTCTCACCATAATCATGTTCAAAAATATGTTGTTCTTAAAACCCTTGCTACTCGTGCCATTCATATTTCTCCTCTCAATCATTTTCCAATGAGAAAGAACATATCACCAAGTCCCTTAAATCTAATGGTTACTCCTTGTCCTAGATCAAAAAATAATTCCATTATGCTCTCCACTTTAATCTTAAAATCCTTGCAATCAATCCACCCTTAGCCAAAGTCTCCCTTCCCTATACTAAGCGAATTACCGATCATATTTCCAAAGCCTTTATGAAAGGAACCTCAAAGCCTTGTTCAAACCCCATAAAACCCTTAGTAAGCTCTTCAGTTTGGCCAAAGACAAGAATGGCCCCATTCTTGGCCTCAAAATATATGAGATCCCTTTCTCCGGTGGAATGTCCTACATAAGACAAATAGGAAGATCCTTCAAATCCCGACTTAAAGAGCATATGAAAGACACCTACCATAATTGAATTACTAAATCCACTATCGATGAACACACCCACAATACTAAGCATTTAATTTGTTTTGTGAAACCAAAATCTTCACCTCTACATCTTTCCACTCAAACCAAATCATTAGAGAGGCTCTAGAAATTGAAAAACACCCTAACAACTTTAATAGATAAGATGGATAAAAATTAGCCCATTCTTGGAAACCCACTATTCTTTTTCTGTCCATTAATCCTAATCATCCTAACTGTGATGTTAAGCGTAACCATTCTCACTTACCCTCTCCCTTCACCTTTCACTCGTCCTCTTTGTTACCTTATCTCCAACCCTTTGTTTGTGCCTATTCTCTTTCCCCTACCCGGACCCCCTTTTTTATTAATCATTCCTCTTTAAAACTTTTAATATATACTATGTTAATTATCTAATTTTAATCTTAACTCTATTTTTAATTCTTCATTAATTTAAATTTAATTAAATACTATTTTAAATTCTTCTTTGCTTTTAATTGTTCTATAATTTTAATCTAATTAAATACTTTTTTTATTCTATTTTTGTAACTCTTTAATTCTATTTTATATTATCTTAACCTAATTTAATCACATTCTTATATTAATTTAATCAAATTTTTTAATGACCTTGTCTCCTTGTTGGGGTTTTTGGATCTTTTAGCTAGAATGTGGAAAAAATTATGGTCAAATCTTGATTTGTATGGATTAAATTGGCTTTTTGATTGCATATATGAATCTAGCACCCTTAAAAACATGGACACTTAGATTGTGAAAAGTCCACCCCTCAAACTTGTGATTCAAATGAATGAAACAAAACAACACATGGATGCAAAAAATGAATATCTACCTCAATGCCTATCCCAAAATTAGCAAGGAGCTAAAGAATTTTGTTATGGAGAAGTTTCATGAACGGATTTGGGGAAAAGCTTTGGGTAAAAAGAAGAAGTACTACATTGAGGAATTCAACCCTATCTTTGATCTACAACAAAATGAGCTACCTCAATGCATGTCCCAAAAATAGCAAGGAGCTAAAGAATTTTCTTATGGAGAAGTTTCATAAACAGGTATGGGGAAAAGAGTTGGGTAGAAAGAAGTACTACATTGAGGAATTCAATCCTATATGTGATCTACAACAAAAAGAGTTCATTGGAGCTAGCATTCTGTGGAGGGAAAAGGTTCTTATTGCTCGGTTAAGCACTCACATCAACTTCGGAGTGAAACAGGAAGATGGAAAAGGCCTAAAGAAGCTTGCGAAGAACCACTGTGTATGTTTTGTACGTCTGAGGGAGGAATGTTATTAATTCAAGGGCATCAGAGAAAGTTATGAGAATATGTTAGCATCAGTTTCTTGGCATTCCCTTTGAGGGGATTGTTGAAAGGTTGGGCCAGCTCATTATCAATTTGAATAAGAAAAGGATTGAATTGAAAAATGCCAAAAGCAAGGAACTAATGGTCCCATAGAATATTTTAGTCTCGTGGATGTTAAAATATCATTTCATTTCATTGTCCAATTCTAGACAAATTAGACCACAAAATAGGCTGAAAATCATTCCAGAAAATCTAACAAATAGCCTATGCTATCTTTAAATTTTATTTTATTAAAACTTATTATTATTATAATATTAATTTAATAATTTAAAATAAATATTTAACCATGTCCTCTCCAGTATTAAAACCAATTTGACGAAATTTATTATTGTATTAATTTGGCCCTTCAATCCATTTATTATATGTTTCTAATTCTTTTAACTTAATATAATTTTAAGGCATAGTCTAACTTATAGATGAAATAACATTTTTGACTGAATTCACCAAAATCCAACAATACTATTTCAAGATTTTTTTGTTATTTAAAATACATTTTTGAATACAAAAATATATTAGCTCCCTGAAACCCCCGGGGGCTAGAATTATGCAAATTAAACAATTTAAACTTAAATAATACTAATTTAATAATTGAAAATAAATATTTTACCATTTCCACTTTAATATTCAAATAAATTTGAACAAAATCATTATTTTTGTATTTGACTAATTTGGTCGTTCATCCCATTTATTGTATTTTTCTAATTCTTTTAAATTAATATATTCTATTTACTCTAATTTAACCATAACCTTTCCCCAACCTCCAAAAAAATTAATAATTATTTATTGTTAATAGATATCAAATCAACAATCTTCACATCCTCTCTATTTTCCTAACAATTTATCTCTATCTCTATATCCTAGTAGTAAACACAATAACAATCGAACAACCATTAACACCACTATTCCCATACTTCAACTAAAACAAAGAGCACATTTCATATTTTTCTAATTCTTCTAATCTAATATAATTTTAATACTAATTTAATAATTTAAAATAAATATTTTATCATTTTCCACTTTAGTATTAAAATAAATTTGACCAAGTTCATTATTTTATTATTTTATTATTTTGGCTCTTCTTCCCATTTATTATATTATTCTAATTATTTTAATTAATATATTCTATTTATTCTATTTTAACCATAACCTCTATTATATTCCATTTTATAATTAACAAATTATTAATTACCGATAGATATCAAATCAACAACATTCACATTCTCTATGTTTTCCTAACGGCCATATTTTATCTCGGAGTTCTTTTTGGAGTTGTCTTTAGTGCGACCTTTTGGAGATTCCGGTGACGAAATCCGGTGGAAAAAATTGAGGTTAAATCTTGATTTGTATTATTTAAAATGGTTTTTTAACTGCATATTTGGATTCAGCACCTTGAAAAACCCGGACGCTTTGATTGTGCAGAAATTAGCTATCAAACTTGCGATTTCAATAAATTGCTATTGGATTTTGACCGGAAAAACCCACCGGAAAAGCTTCCAAAAAGTCTCTTTTTGGACTTTCAGTATGGGAATTTGGTGGCAAAATTTGAGGTGAAATCTTCATTTATGTTATTTAAAAATACTCTTTTACTATATATATGGATTCAACACCCTGAAAAACCCTACGACACTTCGATTGTGCAGGGATTACCTATCAAGCTTGTCTTTTCAATAAATTTCTGCCCGAGTTTAGAGAAATTAGACCAGAAAACCCACCAGAAAAGCTTCCAAAAAATCTCACTAAAGACAACTCATTTTATCTCTATCTTAATGGTCATATTTTATAACTATCTTTTCTACTTTCCTAATAGTCATATTTTATTATTATCCTCCCTACTTTCCTAAGAGTCATATTCTATTTTTATCTTTTATATATTCTTGGTTTAACACTCTTACTATTCCTAGACTTCCACTAAAGCTAACAAATTGAAAACATTGTCCATTAATAATGTTTGAGTCAATTTATTTTGAAGAGAGAATACTATCCATTGTAGTTAAACTTGATGTTTCATATATGAATCTCTCTATTCCAAAAAAAACATTAGATGTTAAATATCATTCTAATGATTAACTTAGTCTTATTTTGATATGCTTGTAAATATTTTAAATTCAAAATGACTTAAACTTAGTCTTATTTTGATATACTTTTAAATATTTTAAATTCAAGATGACTTAGTCTTATTTTGATATGATGGTAAATATTTTGTTTTTTCATATGCATTTTTGTGCTTTTATTTTTTTCTCTTTATTCCCTACTTTTATCGCTGAGAAAAGAGTGAGCAGTGACCTGTCATCTTTATGTAAATAGCTATCATTATATATGTGAGTTACCGATAACAGAAGGAAGGAGATCAGCCTGGAATACCCACTATGCTTCGCTTTGCTATGCTTCAACCTTTCAACCCTTCAACCTTTACAACTTTCTATTTCCCTTTTCACTCTTGAAGATCACTTCTCTAAAAAATTCTTTCAGATATTCTTCATCTTGAATGTTCAACATCTTTCCTCAATGAAGCAACTAACACCATATGTGAACACTCTCCCTCAAACTAAAATATATAAATTTGTTAAATATAGCATCTTTAATATTAAGAAGATTAAATTGTATTGAAAAATTTGGTAAAATGTTGAAAATAAGATTAGTACTTTAAGAAATAATTTATTTTTAGTAGAGTTTTTTACTATTGTTATAATTGGATGTTTTGATTTTAAAAGAACCATAACTTTTTTTTTTTTTTTTAATGTTTTGTACTGGTAAGGTTACATGGTGGTCATGTTCAAGGATAACACCGAAACAAGGCGAGGAATTTAATTGGTGACATAGCATCTGACAGTTCCTTAACAACACATTGGATGACTAAGGTTACATGGTGGTCATGTTCAAGAATAACACCCAAACAATGCCAGCAAATTAATTGGTGACATAGCATCCTTAACAACACACTCGATGACAGTCTATCCAAGACCCCATGGACAAGGCCATAACTTCTTCAATATTAATAGGTTTTTCCTTTATGATCCTAATATAGAAACTACATCATTATTCTATTTTTTATGGAATTCATCTTATTGCGATCTTGTTCAAAAATATTGACAAAAGTGTTTCTGAAGAATTTTAATGAGCAATTTGAGGCCCCAAATTGAAGTGGGTGTAACTTATATAATACTTATTAGAATCATTATTACAGCCAAAATTATAAAATACCATGACCACTATACTTCTTATAGAAATGGTCTTGCTAAATTTTGATTAATAATTTGAATGTTAATCACAACATAAAAATTTATCATGTGGGGTTTAAGTTAGAAACTAAAATAGCTGTAATTTATGTTATACTTCTCAAAATAGATATCATGAACCTAATTCTTATTGAAATTTGTTGAATTGAGTTTTATAATGTCATCGTTCAACCCTAAAGGCTTCCTAGATATTAACTTTGTGAATTTTCATCCTTCGGGATATTATGAAGTACAATTAAACAAGTAGTAGTAATCAACAATATTTAATCCTTTAAAACCCTAAATTTATATGCAATCTAAGAGAAAAGACAATATAGTGTTACAATAAGTGTTATCGTGTAAGGAAAGTTTATAGTGTATTAAACATATTTGAAAACACTAATTTACAACAATACATATAAGAAAAAAAACATCAATTATCTTCTTCAATTATAATGTTGAATTGTTATTACATAATCATCCTTAACTTATGTCAAATAAGAAAAACATCTATGCATCGAAATTACAAACCATGAACATAGATGGTTGAAAATTAAATCTATAATTCACACACGTGTTGTATAGTTAAATAACTGATTAATATGCATAATATGAAGTTTTTGTAACTAATATAACCTTATCAAAAGGCTAATACAATGTACAATTTCTCCAAAACCTATCTAGGGAGAACTAAGAAAAACCCTAGCTCAACCAAGGAGCTCTAACAAGAAAGAACTACTCAAATGGGTCCTACCTCTTTCCATTTTTTTCTTCTTCACTAAGTGCAACTTAGGGTTTCATATGAAAAATGTGATATCCATATATCTAAAGGATGAGTTCCTCATCCTAGACTTCAAAATACTCCAAGAAAACTATGAAACCCTAGTAATTGTGAGAAACATAAAAAAAATACAAATGAATATAAGAGAGAGAGAGAGAGAGAGAGAGATGACAATTGCAATCTTACAGTCACATCTCTAATATAAGATATAAAAGTGTGAATAGTGAGTGAAGGACTCCCTCCTTTCTCTATAAATGATCTGTAATTGAAACTCGAAGGCGATATACAAATTGCAAGTGAAATTTTTATGTATTTTGGGTATTGGATCAAGTTACTGAACACATAAACAAATGGTTTTTAATATTAGTTTGTTAGGCCCCTATACTACTAGTGTAACCCCTTATTGTTATTAGTACAAACCACTTATTATATTGATGTACCCATGTAGTGTTGTTATGGAACCAGCTCAAGAAAAGATAGAAAAGAGAGATCAACGCCTTAGAATTCAGCCTCTTCGAGGGGGCAACCTCCTTTACATTACATAAATGAACAATTCTTGGATGATACAAATGACAAAACCTCCTTTCTATATATAGGAGTCTAAGGAGTCACAATATAATCCAGCCGACCTAACAATAATAATATAAAGCCACAAAAATAACAATAGAGGGATTCTATGGGGCACAGAAATAACAATATGGGGGTAATAGGGGCACAACAATATAAATAAGGGGTATAACTACAATAGTAATGGGGTAATTACTAGTATTATAGGGACCCAACATGCCCCTCTCTTTCAAAAAAGTGTTGTCCTCAACGCTTGAGCAGTTCTAGGTACTTCTGCATAAAATTCTCATCCTCCCATGTGGAATCTTTAGCGGATAAGTTCTTCCACTTGATAAGATACTCTGAAATTGATCGATTTCGTAGCTGTCGAGTTCTTGTTTCTGTGACTGCTTCCAGTTCCAATATAATTTTTCCTTCCTCGTCAAGTTCTGGCAATATTGTTTGAACTGGGAGCTTGTCGCCTATGACCTTCTTTAAACATGAAACATGGAAAACTGGGTGCAATCGAGAAGCTGCAGGAAGCTCCAATTTGTATGCCATAGTACCAATCTTTTCCAACACCTTGTATGGACCATAATACTTTGGTGATAATTTATTATCCTTCTTAGCTTGCTTTAGGGACATTTGCTTATATGGTTGTAGCCGTAGGAATACCCAATCACCTACATCAAAACTTCTTTCACTGCGATGTTGATCTGCCTGTTGTTTCATTCTATTTTGTGCCAACACAAGGTTATCCTTTAAGAGTTGGAGGACTTGTTGTTGATGTTCGATGTGATGTTCCACTGCCTGAACCTTAGAATTTTCTCTTAAATATGATGTGATTGATGGTGGTTGGTACCCATAAAGTGCCATAAATGGGGTCATTTTTGTTGCTGTATGGAAGGAAGTGTTATACCACCATTCAGCCAGAGGCAACCATTTGAACCATTGTGTCTGTTTATCAGATACAAAGCAACGAAGATATCCTTCGAAACATTTGTTTACTATCTCAGTTTGCCCATCAGATTGAGGATGATAAGATGAGCTATGAGCTAACTGAGTACCAAGACAAGAAAATAATTCTGTCCAAAAATTTCCAGTGAAAATGGGATCTCTGTCACTTACAATAATCTTTGGGTTTCCATGTAGCTTTTGAACTGTTTCCATAAATGCAGTAGAAACTGTACTGGCTTTAAATGGATGTGATAATGCACAAAAGTGTGCATACTTGGTAAGTCTGTCAACTACCACCATGATGACACTCTTTTCCTCAGACTTGGGTAAACCTGTGATAAAATCCATTGAAACCTCCTCCCAACATTGGCTTGGAATGGATAAAGGTTGTAATAGACCCGGTGTCTTAATTGTTTCAACTTTATTTTGTTGGCAAACCAAACATTCCGCCACAAACTTTTGAATATCTGATTTAAGGCCATCCAAAAAAATTCCTTCTTAACCCTGTGGTAAGTTTTTAAAAATCCTGAGTGCCCTCCTAAGGGAGAAGTGTGCAATTCCATAAGAATCTTTTGTTTTAGCTGGGAATTCTTACAGAGGTATAATCGATCTTTGTACCATAACGAATCATTTTTCCAGCTAAATGTATTAGAAGTACTGGAATCTTGTTGTAGCTTTCGAATAAGTGCCCACACTTCTTCGTCATTCTTCCATTCCTCCTTTGCTTCGTTTATCCAATCTGGTTGGATAATAGAAATGGCACACAACAATGCTTCCATATCCTCATCCTTTCTTGAGAGTGCATCTGCCACCACATTTTTCTTCCCTTTTTTGTAGATGATTTCAAAGTCATAACCCAACATCTTTGTGACCCACTTTTGTTGCTCTTCAGAGGATAATCTTTGTTCTAAAAAGTATTTAAGGCTATCATGATACATTTTTACCTTGAAGTGTCTTCCCATTAGGTAGGGTCGCCATTTCTTAAGTGCATGGAGTATTGCCAACATTTCCTTCTCATAAATAGCTTTGCTTAAAAACTTTCCCTTGATTGGACGACTTTCAAAAGCAATGGGTCTTTCATCTTGCATTAGAACAGCACCAATTCCATTTCCTGAAGCATCACATTCCACAATAAAGGTTTTTGTGAAGTCCGGTGTAGCTAAGACCGGTGCTTGGCACATTGCCTCTTTAAGATGTTTAAAGGCCTTTGTTGCTTCCGGAGTCCATGAAAATGAATCTTTCTTCAATAATGTTGTTAGAGGTGCTGCTATTCTCCCATAATTCTTAACGAACTTGCGATAATACCCTGTCAACCAAAGAAATCCTCGCAGATGCTTTATGGATGTGGGGATTTTCCATTCCTTAATGGCTTTAATTTTGCTAGGGTCTACCTTAACTCCTTCATGAGATACAATATGACCCAAATATTCCACCTCCTGGACTCCAAAGAAACATTTGGATCTTTTTGCATATAATTGTTTCTCCTCCAATAGTTGTAGCACCTTGTCAACATGTTCAACATGATCCTTCCAAGACTTGCTGTAGATTAGTATATCATCAAAAAATACCAACACAAATTTTCTAAGGAATGGTTTGAAAATTGAATTCATCAAACCTTGAAATGTTGAAGGTGCATTGGTAAGGCCAAAAGGCATGACCAAAAATTCATAATGACCCTCATGAGTTCTAAATGCCGTTTTCGGAATGTCTTCAATCTTCATTCTGATTTGATGATATCCCGAACGAAGATCCAACTTGGTGAAGTAAATTGATCCATGCAATTCATCCAGTAATTCATCAATGACAGGAATGGGGAACTTATCTTTAATAGTGAGCTTGTTGAGCTCCCTATAATCTGGACACATGCGCCATGATCCATCCTTCTTGTGCACCAATACTACTGGAGCTGAGAAAGAACTTTGACTCGGTTGAATTATACCAGCCTCTAGCATTTCTGCAACCATACGTTCAATTTCACTTTTTTGGACATATGGATATCTGTACGGCCTGATGTTTGGAGGAACACTTCCTGGAATCAGATGAATAGCATGATCATGATCACGCATAGGTGGGAGACCTTTGGGAGTCTCAAATACCTTGGAATGATTGTCCAGGACTTTTTGGAGATCTGGAGAAATAGATGATTCCAATGTGGAAACATCTAGCGAACATAATTGTGCAATTACACCTCTTTGCTCCTTTTTTAGAAGCTTTGTCATGCCATTAGAGCTGATTATCTTTCCTGGTTTCCCTGCAATACCCCTTAATTCAACTTCCTTTCCTTCCACAGAAAATTTCATGAAAAGTTCTTGAAAATTAAAAGCTATTGTACCCAAGGATTGTAGCCATTGGACTCCTAGTACAACATCAGCACCTCCCATTGGAATGGAAAGCATTGGGCTAGTCAATACATATTCTCCCATGGATAGCTTGATATTATGGCACTTTCCAGAACAATTTATTGTTCCTCCATTTGCAATCATCACTTGACACTCTGGTGCTGGATATAAGAAGCAATTCAATTCTTTTGCTACCCTACAATGAATAAAATTGTGGGTGCTTCCTGAATCAATCAACACTATTACCTTTTTCTTCTTGATTTGTCCTTCTATCTTGATGGTTTGAGGAGTGGTAATTCCCGCCAATGCATTACAAGATATGGTCGGATTTTTTTGTTCTTCATCTAGGCTTTGTTCCTGGAATATATCCTCTTCTTTTGACCTTTCTTGCTCCTTTTCTTCTTCCTCTTCACAATCTATGTAGAATAATTTCTTCTCACCACACTTATGACCCTTTGTGTATTTGCTATCACAATTGTAACAAAGCCCTTTTGCTCTTTTTTCTTCCAATTGTTGTGGTGTCAACCTTGTAGGTTGTGGAAGACTATGGGCAACAACACTTCCGTCTTTATAGTTGTGAATGTTATGCTTCCTAGTTGCCATAATTTTGCTTTCCATTTTTCTTGCTAACCTGAATGCCTTCTCTAATGAATCAGGTTCCCAAAGGCGCACATCATGTTGGATATTATCCTTTAAAGACCCTATGAACACATCAATCCTATGCTCCTCTGGAATATCTTTTACCCTTATGTTCAATTTTTGAAACTCCTCAATGTGCTCCATTATTGAACCCTTTTGTTTGAGACTTATCAATTGGCTAAAAAAAGTGTTGCTTTTTGTATCCTCATAATGTGCTATCAATTCTTCCGTAAAAATTGCCCAAGTGATAAATTGTTTACGAGAACAAAGCCATTGATACCATACAAACTGATTTGGTTCCAAATATAAAGTTTCCATACGTACCTTTTGTGTGTTTTGCACATTATTGAGATCGAAGAATTGCTCCATCTGTAATATCCATGTGGCAGGATCCTTTCCATCAAACTTCCTCATATCGATTTTTGGAACATGGTGAGTCTTCGATCCAACATTAGAGTCTATGGAATCATGATTAACATTTCTTTTGTTCTCATCATGAGTTTCCTTTAGTACTCTTTCACCCTTAGTGACCATTTCTTGTAGCAACTTATTCATATTTATCTTCAATTCTTCCATCTTATCATCCATGCCATCAATTTTAGCATCCATGCCATTCACCTAAGCTTCCATGCCCTTTATCTTAGATTCCACGCCATTTATCTTAGCATCTGTTAGCTTTTGTGAGCGTGACATTTGTTGCACTTGTTCTTGTAATTTTGATATATCATGTAGCATTTCTTCCTCTTCTTCATGAGTCATGCTAGAGCTTTCAGGTTCCTTACTAGGTGTTTGCATTTTCTTTCCTCGGGGCATCAGTTACCGATAATAATGCTTTACTATGCCCTTTGAATTCCTTCAAACCAAGCTTATGCAAAAATTAAAAAAAAACTACACACTTTTTTTTTTACTTTGTAGAAGCCTGATATTGAATCTGATGTATCTCTGTAATTTCGAATCATCCAGTTCTGAAATTGTGACTTGTAGTAGCCTTCTATGTCCTCTTTCCAACGCCACTAGTCTGATCCAAATTGGATTCTCCAAGAAAGAGTTATGCACAATCTCCCAGTGACCTGATTATAGACTAGTTCAGTAGAGCGAACTTGTATGAAGTGCCACGTGTCACTGTTTCAACCTTTGACTCTGAAAAATATATAAAAGAAAACTACAGTCCGTCCTCTTTCTGTACCTTCTTACGAAATTTCAATCCGATGCTCAGAAAGAAAGTTATGACGATTTTCCCCAGGTCACCTGTTTTGAGTGTAATTCAGGAGTCTGCAAAAAGACCAACTTCCTCAGATCATATCTCTGAAAATATCGCGCGAAAAGCTCTGAAATTCGGACCCAAGGTTTAGCGTGATTTCTTCTCAAATGGGTTTTTTTTGCGACTTCTGAAATGTCACAGAAAAAAGTTATAGCGAAAATGCCACGATGACCTGTTTGGAGCAACGAAACCCTAGAATCCAAAGCTCTGATACCAAATGTTATGGAAGCAGCTCAAGAAAAGATAGAAAAGAGAGATCAACGCCTTAGAATTCAGCCTCTTCGAGGGGGCAACCTCCTTTACATTACATAAATGAACAATTCTTGGATGATACAAATGACAAAACCTCCTTTCTATATATAGGAGTCTAAGGAGTCACAATATAATCCAATCGACCTAACAATAATAATATAAAGCCACAAAAATAACAATAGAGGGATTCTATGGGGCACAGAAATAACAATATGGGGGTAATAGGGGCACAAAAAAATAAATAAGTGGTATAACTACAATAGTAATGGGGTAATTACTAGTATTATAGGGACCCAACAAGTGCCCATATTGTTAGTATTGTGCCCCATAGAAGCCCACTATTGTTATTATTGTGTCCTTACATTATTATTGTTATGTCAGCTCTGATTATGTTATGACCCCTTAGACTCCACCCCTTAGACTCCTATATATATGTCAGCTCTAGACATCTTTTCATTTGTATCATCGAAGAATTGTTCATTTGTGTAATGTAAAAGAGGTTTCCCCCTCGAAGAGGCTGAATTCTAAGGCGTTGATCTCTCTTTTCTATCTTCTTGTGAGCTGGTTTCATAACATAGTTAACAACCAAAACAGAGAAAAAATAGTATATTAGAAACACATAACAACAAACATGATAAATAATTTCACCACTCTCCTGGGCTACATCTCCTTGTCTAGATTCCAATGCAGGGCCTCTTTCAATAAGTACTCAAATTTTTATTTTCATGTCTTTAAAATGCTTAGAATGAAAAGAAAACATATCTCCAATGAATCCATAACTGTTAGAAAACCCCATCTGGGTTCTTTCTTCACCTCATTTGGCCAAAAATTGAGAAAGTTATGCTTGTTACAAGTTTTTCCCAATTTGCATAGCTAGACATCCACCAATTCGGCTCAAACTTGGCTTGAGCACCCCAAACCTGAAACCAATGTGCAAGCTTGATCTACAATCTCGTCTGACGGGTGAAATTATTAGGCAGTTAAGCTTTCCATTAACCCCTAGTTTCAAAAAATGCAGTCGTATGGAGACCACGTGGCTAGGGGATGGGGCTAACCGGCAGGGCCCCCAACTAACTACCATAGGTCATATTGGATGCCATTGAACCCAGCGCATGGTAGCAAGTGCGCGCACCATTTCCTTAGGTCTAGTTGCTGGTCACATGAAGCCATGTGGCCTGGGGCTATGTTACATGTCAATTTTTCACCATGACACTTAATCAATTTATGGGTGTTTTTACCATCCATGAACATGTTTGAACCAACTCCCTCAGAAGTCAAAAAACCCAAAATATTTTTAAGTACATGAGAAATTTGGGGAAAATTGCTGTCACACCTTGTTAACTTACACTTGCATTGATTTTTCTAGAGTTTCCTGCACATTTGCTGAAATTAACCGTAAGAACAGCATAGAGTTGCGCTCTGTCTACCACTATAAACCTGTGTAGTTGAATTCAAGAAAGTAAAAATAAAAAGAACATTCTAGAAACATAGTTGGTCAAATATTTTCTAACGAAAAGCTTCCAGGTGATGCCTATTCAAACTATAACCCTCATATAATGCCTCTTAATCCCTTTTCTCGTGGAAACCTAATCCCTTAATTAAGGAGTTTTATCCTCCTCTTTTGGATCTGAAATCTCTTACTCTTGGCCTATAAAATGACTAGAAGGTAGAGGGGTTGAGGAGGTTAGAACTCAGAGAAGACAAAGTTATGCTATTGGTTTGATATTGGAAATCTTGTCATCTAAGGAGGATATTGAAGGCATTTGGGAGGAACCTCGTTGCATCAGGGTGAAGGTTGTAAGGCTCCTCTTAATATTTGATTAATACAAATGAACACTTTCTCCCATTGATTTGTCTTATCGAAATAATGAATGGTTTGTAATTGTTTATAATGTTTATTAAGGAAAATTCAATTCCTAATTTCCTTAATCATTAGGTTAAGTTGTTTGGATTATTATATCTCATGTGCTTTTGATCTTCTTATGGTCGATGCTTACAAGCCTTATCAAGCATTGGAGAGTGCATCAAATCACAACAAGTTATTTTCATTGAGAATTTCGTGAAATAGGTAAGAGGCTCATCCATTAGCTTTTAATTCTTATAATTCAAACAAGTTAAACTTTGGGAAGGGGTCAATTCAATTGTCTTGCTTGTTTCTAGTTTCCATTAAGGATCTAGGGAGATTGTTCTTGTTCGCAAGAGGGATTTGTTCGGTGTAACAAATTGGCGATACAACTGGGGATACTCTATGTTCACATATTTTTCCTTAGTTTTGATTTATGATTCTTCTGATCTATCCATACCCAAGTCTTTATAAATTAATGACCTTTCAGATCTGTGTTATTGATTCTTTGAATTTTTATTTTTTCTTGAATTTTTTTCCCGTGCATTGCTTTCGTTTGTTGAAAGAGTGTAGTTCTACACTAATTTATCCTTAGCAATAGGGCAAATGTGCTATGCTTTTCACTACTTACCTGCATAGGCCTTGAGAATTTTTAGAAAATATAGCTTTTTATTCAACCCAGACCTAAGTTTATTTTTCTAGAAGTGTCATTATCTTTGTTTAGACCGTGTTGTGCCTCTTGTGAACCCATTTGAGTGATTTGTTAATGTTTTTTTAGAATTAGGTCTTTTGAAGAAATTACTTAGGGTTTTTCCTGGTTGATTTGTTGATTGATCAAAACAATATAGGTTGTCCTTTTGTTTATGATATTCTTATTTTGTTTTGTGAAATACACCAGTTAAGCCTTAGTTTTCCATTTTTTTCTCGGAAGCTCTTCTTGTACATGAGTTAAGCACAAGATCGTGTTGAATCTAGTGAAGTGATCACACCCATTTCATCGGCCCAGATATAGTGATTTGCACATATTACAATGACATCGAAAGGTACTTGGGGTCACTTGAAAGTAAACCTCCAATTGATCATGTGGAGGAGCCTTCAAGGGGATTGAGCTTGTTACTTTGCCCTTGCATGTACGTTCGATCTGTGACTATCCCCCAAGGTAAAATTGTTGTATTTGGTGAACTTAGTGACTATAATCCTAGGGCTCTACCTAAGGTGATGGCAGAGGGAAGGTCATGTTGTACCTAGAACAAACGTTCACTAGACTCACTTAGACTTTTTGGATGGTAATCTTTGCTCAAGATGGTTTATAGGAGAGTTACTTGCACCAGAGTGTCTGATTAAGCAGGTTGTCAGGTTAACTGGCTCCAAACACTCATTTCTATAAATATTTTCACCTGGATCACTGCAACATTGGATTTCATCACCAACTAGTAATTATTGATCTATGTGAAGAGTTAGTTTGTATGGTTTGAACTCCTAGATTTTTAGCATGTGTGACTTTCTCTAATGTTTTTTTTACTTTTTAGAGACTTTAGGTGTAATTGAGATATTGTGTAATTTATCAATTGAAGTTTTTTCATTGTGGCGAAATTACCAAGACAATCACGTAGGATACTTAGGGACCCCCTTGAGTATACACCAAGTCAGTTAGAAAAGATAGAAGCCAAAAAATCTAAATCATCGGGATCCAGAACTGCAACAGAAACTGAAACTTCTACTATTATAGACTCTGATGTAAAAGGAATTGAAGTTAATCAACCGATAACATCTACTATTTTAGGCCTTGAAGTGACATAAATTGAATTTGATCAAACTCAAAAATTAACATCACACTCAGAAGGAATTGATTTACAAATTACTATACTCATTCAAATTGAATGAGATACTGGAGACTTTTTAGATACAAATCCCATTTCTGAACCAAATATTGACAAACCTGAGTCAGATATTTCTGAACGTGAGACTTATATGCCTGGTACAATGCATATTCAAGATCCACCACATTCACCACACGTGAAAATTATTATCACTGATAGTCTCCCTCCTCGTCTCATTAGCATTGAAGAACTTCTTTTGGATGAAGAGGAAGAACCAATAGGTTCTACTAGTGAACCTACAGATATATCAAAGCTTTTGTTTAGATCTCTTCACCCTAACCATTGGTGTTTCACACCCTTGAAATTTTTAAGATAAGGA
The DNA here is from genome assembly GCA_031772625.1 of Pinus tabuliformis. Classification (NCBI taxonomy): domain Eukaryota; kingdom Viridiplantae; phylum Streptophyta; class Pinopsida; order Pinales; family Pinaceae; genus Pinus; species Pinus tabuliformis. The sequence continues at coordinate 494,398,682 of CM062807.1, read as the reverse complement.
ATTCCATAATACACGACTCCTTATTCTACCATACCAGGTTTCGACTGGTCTAGGATGGCTTCTAGAAGTACCTCACTAGACACATCTATGTTTTCTACTTCTCCGGAGTCAGCATTGTATGGTGGTTTTCTACTACCTAGATGCCAGTCTCTTGCTGGAGCTTATTCATGAGCTTCTTCCTTGAACTCATCTTCAAACATGTCAACTGGTGTAATTAATTCTACCAATGAACATTTGACATCTGAACAATTTATTAATATGATTTCCGGTAATGTTGGCAATCCTAAAACTAACCCAATAGTTGTTTATTACCCATCTCGGAGGCAACCGTCATATCCTCCACCCAGAGGTCAACCTTTAGGTTGATCTTACCCTACAGCTGGGGGGAAACCCCCAGACATAAATTATCTCAATTGTGCTCAAATTCCTTAAACCATTTTTGGCCAACCTGTTATGCCTCAACCCACTGTTGGAATGCCTTACCCTGGAATGAACACAATATGCAACCCTTCGTTAAATCAACAGTCAATTCTAGTTGCTTCTCAAGTTCTTGTGTATCAAACCATTCAACCTATTGCACAACCTATACAGCAATTACCTTTTCAAGTTCAACCAACTATCCAAGTTAATCCATCATCATCTACCGAGCAACCACTTTAGCATCCTGTCTGGAGTACACCTCACATCTTGGTACAGTCTACTATACCAATGATTGTTCAGAGCCCAGGTTCAGGTTCGCCTCAAACTCCCATTCTAGGAGTATCATAGATAATTGTCCCACTTATATCACAAGTAATGGTACAATCCCTTGTTCAATCTTTATCTCGGGTATCTAGTGTTCAATATATTCCTACAATTCTGTCAATGCCCCAAATACCTATTATACAACCTAACATCCCATATATGAAAGTTTCGTTTCAAGGGAAACCTTTCCAAGGTCTACCTGAAAGTAAGTTTGTTCTAGGTCCACCTTTCCAAGATCAATTTCTCCAAGGTCAACCTTTGAAAAATCAACCCTTTCAATGATTGTTCATTCAAGGTGAAATGGATCAGAGTCTCCATTTTTAGAATCAACCATATCCAGGTCATACGTTTCAAGTACCTATACAACGACAATACAGTATGGCTCGTCCTAGATATCCAAGAGGTATGTAGATTCTGTTAGAGCCTAAATCTACCTCAGGCTAAGAAAGGCGGGATCTAGAGTAACATTAAACCACGCTTAACCTGGTAGCTAGCCCTACCAAGTTGGGAGAGGGCTCTCTCCTTGTCAATCTCAGGAAAATATGATCACTAAAGCTTGAGATGACTGATTTAAAGAATGATTTTAGGCTAGGTATATGCTAAAAAAAAATTGATTGAATTTGATGTTGGTTTGCTAGCTCAAATGTGAAAGGCAGGTTTGGGTCCGGGGAATGGACACAGTCTTGTAGAGATCTCTATGGAGCGAGGTAGGAAAATGGTTTAGTACTTTGAAATAAGTGAAATGGAGATATTTAAGACTGGTGAGGAGCTGAAGAGGGCATGAAAGTTTCAGGGATCCTCTTCAAATAGCTAAAAACATAAATAACTAAACAAACTTAAGGTATAGCAATGCAAACATCAATGAATTCTACCTTTATCCTTGTTTCATTTAGTTAAGATGAATATAGATAGATGATGGCATACATAAACACATGTAAACTTGCATTACAGGAGGAAAAACAATACCAAATCAAGTTCCCACAAGAATCCCATAAAGTGCTGCAAACCCTGGTCTATTCCTTTGCCAAACTGCAAAGATGAATGTACAATAATGCTCAAAGCATTCACAAGAGTCCAACCTTTACCAATGACTGAAAAACTACTAGATATAGGCAACAAACAACTCATGCTAGGATTTAGGGTTTGAATCCATGAGTTTAGGAGCTATTTCAACAAGATCTAAACTAAGAACTAAAAAGTAGGATTCATTCAGTTGCAAACTACCTTTCATGATGAATCTACCTCCATGAGTGAAATTTTAGCATATTTACATCAAAATCCATCAAGTTACATCAAATTACATCATCAGTTTTACTATGAGGAAGAGAAAAGTCAAACTGAGAAAAAACTAGGCGAAGAAACAGAGCTTTTTGGCAGAAAAGTCAATTTTCCATCCCATGCGCCGCACCTTTGTCCCTGTGTGTCGTGCCTTTTTGAAGCTGATTTTGGAGGCCTTCCCATGCACCAAATTTGCTCTAAGTGGGCTTGTTGGAAAGGTTTGTCTGTCTACTTTCTAGGACAGGTGGAATTTCTAGATTTGGTATCCATTTTCCCCTCCAAACGTGATTTCTCCCAACAATGCTTCCTGTGTGGCCAAAAAGGGGCAGAAAGGTCATTTTTGAGGTGTTTTTGACCCTTTTGGAAGCTCAAAACTTGTCAAAATTTCTTGGCCATGGGAGGACATTCATATTTTTCCATGAGGAATCCAAAAATTTTAAGTTTTTCTTGAAATAAGTTCCCTAACAAAAGCGCGTGCCAACGTGGCGCGACGCACCAGGTAGGAAAACCTGTTTTTTAGGCCAAAAATTCAAAATTTGTAAAACATTTCCCAAATTTCTTGAAATTTGGGGTGAATTTCCTTCATTAAGTTTTGTGTTGGGCTAAGGAAGTCTCAACCAAGATTAGGAGTCTATCTTTCTCTTTTATCTTCCTCAATTCTTTCTTCAACTTGGCCTTCAAAATCCTGATTCTTGCTTTGCACACCTTGTTTGTCGCCAAGTAGTGGTAGGCCATGTGCCTCAACATAATTTTATCTTTGTTGGCCTTCTCTAGCATCTTTTCCAAGTGCATGTTTACCCTCTCAAGCCAAGATTCACAATCAGCTTCAATTTCTTGTTTAAGTGGTGTCAACTTGACTTTTCTCCTTTTGGCAGCTTGCCGATTTTCTCTTATGTTTTGAAGCTCCATGATGGTTTGCTGATCCTCTAAATATTTGTTTGTTTACTTAAGATATTTGATTATCCACTTGGCTATTTCCAGGTTGAGAGACAAGTCATGAATGTCAGCTTTTTGTTCCTGAATTATCTCCTTGAGCTTTGAGCTTTGGGAGCCCAAATCGGTGTCATCATCCTGAATGAGAATGAAATCTCTCTCTTGACCTTCTAAAGGCCCCTCATCACGTAATGGATGCTTACCCTTTTCCTGTACCTGCTTTTTTGTTGAAGGAAATGGGACCCTTTCCACCTTGGGTGGAGATAGTACTCGTTTTGTTGTTGCAAACAATCTCCTTGTGCCCTTTTGGTAAGTGATGAATAATGGCACACTAGTGGTTTGAGTCTCATGCACCTCTTGCTGATGTGAAGGCTCTCTTGCCTCATGAAAAACTGATGAGGGCACTTCAGGACCTGTAAAGACCTCATGTGAAATGAAATCCTCCCATGAAACATTCAGTGAACTAAGTTGATGCAAAACCACAATCTTGATTAATACAAAGTGATAGATATTGTTGTACTGATGATGAAGAGGTTTCCTTTGCACTAATGTGGTCATTTTCTGGATATTCTGGCATATGAAATAGGTGGTTCATCATCCTCACCCTAGTGAAATGCATCAATATTCTGACATGATAGGCGTATAAGCGAGAAAATCTGCCTTCACAGCTGAAATATTTAATTATGAGATTCATTAATGGAGCATATGTATCAGGAAGGTACTTAAAAGGGAAAACTCTACTAATCTGCCTCTGAAAACAAGCCTTGATATAAGGCTCATAATGTTCCCTGTCCACCAGCTATCCTTTGTTCCACTGTTCACCCACATTCGGAATACCTGTTGCTTCTGAGATAGGTTCACTTGGCCATTATGTAGATGAGTGACAAACAAATAGGCAAGCTCATAGAAAGAATGATGTCTAAAATAAGGGTCCACACCTTTAACACAGAGATAGTGTGGTTAGTTGCACTAGAGACATGACCATTAGGTGCGGGACCACAAGAGTTTAAAAAGCTAATAGTAGGTGTGTCGTGCCAATGCCTAAGTGCACCGTGCCTTTTTGCATACTAGTGTTGGAGACCTTCCTGGTGTCCAAATTGGGTGTGGGATAGCTTGTTGGAAAGCTGATTGAGTCTACTTTCCAACACAACTTGAATTTTTCAATTTGGAGTTCATTTTCCATATCAGAAGTCAAATCTCCCAAGACTGGTCAAAATGTGCAAAATGAGGCTGCCTAAAGACAGAATGCTATTGCAGTCAACTTTTGAAGGTCTTTCTCAACCCCAAATTGAGCTCATGATAGCTCATTGGAAATATATTCATGTGTAGTTATCATTTGACTCATCAAGCAAGTCATTAGGTCAACCAAGATAGGAGAAATCTCATTTATTATTTTATTATTTTATTAATTTGGTCATTCATCCCATTTATTATATTATTCTAATTCTTTTAATTAATATATTCTATTTATTCTATTTTAACCATAGCTTTTATTATATTCCATTTTATTATTAACAAATTATTAATTACTGATATATATCAAATCAAACGTTCACATTTTCTCTATTTTCCTAATGGTCATATTTTATCTCTATCTTAATGGTCATATTTTATCACTATCCTCTCTACTTTCTTAACGGTCATATTTTATTAGTATCCTCTCTACTTTCCTAACAGCCATATTCTATTTTTTATCTTGTATATATTCTTGGTTTAACCCTCTTACTATTCCTAGACTTCCACTAAAGCAAAAAAATTGAAAGCATTCTCCCTTAATAGCATATGAGTCAATTTATTTTGAAGAGAGAATATTATGCATCATAGTTAAACTTGATGTTTCATATATGAATCTATCTATTCCAAAAAAAAAAAAATATTACATGTTAAATATCATTCTAATGATTAACTTAGTCTTATTTTGGTATGCTTGTTGCGCCAATCTTATGTCGGCCCAAATCAATATAATTATTATTATGTATAAACATAATATAAATTTAAAATATAAAGAGGTTATGAACACTCAAAATATAGGCATGGTAAATAAATATAAATATAAATAAATTGGAGGTATGGTAAATAAATAAAAATATAAATAAACTAGAGGTATATTAGGTGAAGTCTATGGGCCAAACACCACGGGCCAAATTATTATTAGTATTATGTAAAAAAAAATATTAACACTAATATTAATATTAATAAAAATAAAAATAAAAATGGCACATGGAATTGACCCGTCGTATTGAGAACCAATGGTATTGACCCATGGTATTAACATGGAATGTAACCTATTTAAAGGGGCAATTAACCCAGCATAAACCTACTAAGCATTGAGAGAGATCAAATATCTTGATATGCCAACTAAGATTTGATCCCTCTACGTTGCTTGGTAGATCAAAGTAAAGATAGATATTGTTTTCCATATACATGTTTATTTGTTTATTTTTTTCTCTTTATTCCCTAGCTTTTATGACAGAAAAGAATGAGAAATGATCATCTTTATAAAGATTGCATATCATTATATTTTTTGAGTTACAATTTTTTCCCCAAAAAATTCCCCTCCATGTAAAGCTGGTTATATTTCTGTGTTACATGATGTTCCCACTGCTGCCCCGACGGGGCAGCAAGAATAGTAAGCCATAAAGATCAACAACAATACTATACTATGTGATAGATTTCCCCTTAACCTGCAATTACTATCGCTGAAAGGGATCTCCCTTGAAGAATTGGCAAGGCTGAGACTGGTTTGCAACTATTTTCATTTATTATTTTCATTAGACAAAAACAATGAATGGAAATAGTTGCAAACACTATTTCTATTTATTGTTGTCGTACAACGAAAACAATGAATGGAAATATTTGCAAACCATTTTCAGCCTCGCCAATTCCTTAACGGACATCCCTTTCAGCAATAGCAGTAGTAGGTTCAACGAAAATTTATCAAACAGAATAGTAGTGTTGATCCTGTGCCGGTTACTATTCTCGCATGCATCGCCTGCACTAGCGGGAACATCCTGTAACACAGAGGGGAAAATAGAAAAAAATTGTAACTCATAAATATAATAATAATATGTAATATGACAATCGCTTAACGGACATCCCTAAGGGGAAATCTATCAAACTGAATAGTAGTGTTGTTTAGCTTGTGCCGCTTACTATTTTCGCATCACCGGCAATAGCGGGAACATCCTGTAACACAGAAATATAGCCAGCTTTACATGGAGGGCAACTTTTTGGGAAAAAAATCAGTAACTCACAAATATAACGATATGCCATTTACATAAAGATTACATGTCACTGGTCACTCTTTTGTCAGCCATAAAAGGTAGGGAATGAAGAGAAAAAAATAAACAAGCATAAGCATACAGATGAAAAAAAGATATATTTACCTGGAGTGGAACTTTCGCAATTTTTTTTAACAAATCATAACTATAATAATCTATAATCGAAATAAAAATAACTGTTCTCAACTTTTGAGCATGAGCACACTTCCTCTGATATGAAAAATAACGTTAACAAGATTGTGTGAGAGAAATGGAAGCAGAAGAGAATTTACCAGTGCATTAAAAGAGCCGCACACTCTTTCCTCTACCATGATTTCTCATCTCCGTTTATTTATTTATCTAGGTTACATTATAATTTATTTAATCATATTTAAGATTTAAAATTGAAATTAGAAAAAACAAATAGGCACGAACATGTGCATGAAAAAAAACAAAGATTCTCATTTATAGATTAAATCCGCTAAATTTAAAATATTTTCAAAACAAGACTCCAATATTTTATAGATTACACATGCTAAATTGAAAATATTTACAACCATTAAAGTAGGACTCAATATTTACCACCATTAAAATAAGACTCCACTGCATGATATTTCACTGCTATTATTTAGCATAGAATGTTATAAATTGGGGTATGCTTTAATTATGGTATTAGATGAACATCAAGTTTAGTGCGAATCTTTATGCGGCTTTGTTCGAATTTAAATCAGAATGTAAGAGATTTATTAGGCATTTAATAAGCAGTAGGTGCATTAAGAATAGAATAAAGTATCAAGGTGGAAACCTAATGTGGGAGAATTATAATATCAAAAAATTCTTATATTCTTGCACTGGTGCAGACTCATGTGAGTACGTAGACACCCACCTACTGAAAGCTACAACCTTCACTCGTTCTCCAACTCCAACTGAAAGGGAGCGCCAACCCCCTCATTTGATTACCAGCTACTATTGTTAGGAAGCTTTGACTTCCTCACTGAAGGATCCAACCCTCAACAACATCCGTGGACCATGTTTCATAAATTTTCACACTCGATCCACCTTCTTTAATACATCACAACTTTTAGATCAACTGAAGCAAACACCAACTTAATTCAAACAGAACAGTGAGATTAATGTAACTAGAACACAGAAGTCAACTCATAATACAACATCACAACATAGAATCAATTCCAACCCCGACCATTCATATGGCAACATGTATACACTACTTAAGGAAACCCATGCGTATTGTGCTTTGTTGTAGAGAAACCTATGTACAGATCTCAATATACTAAAAACTTGTACTTATGAATCAGACACAGAGTTGAACAGAGTTATTTTGAAATATTCTCTTAGCTTGTAGAACCCTCATATAGTTAACAACATCAATAATCTTTTCAACCAATCAACATGTAACCATATCTACAACATCAACACCATGCATTGGAATGGAAAGCATTGGGCTATTCAATACATATTCTCCCATGGATAGCTTGATATTATGGCACTTTCTAGAGCAATTTATGGTTCCTCCACTTGCAACAATCACTTGACACTTTGGTGTTGGATACAGGGAGCAATTCAATTTCTTTGTTATTTTACAATGAATAAAATTATCGGTACTTCCCGAATCAATCAAAACTATCACCTTTTTCTTCTTGATATGTCCTTCTATCTTGATAGTTTGAGGAGTGGTAATTCTAGCCAATGCATTACAAGATATGGTCAGATTCATTTCTTCTTTATCTAGGGTTTTTTCCTGGAGTATATCTTCTTCTTTTGACATTTATTGTTCCTTTTCTTCCTCCTCTTCACAATCTATGTAGAAGAATTTATTCTCAGCACACTTATAACCTTTAGTGTATTTTCTATCACAATTGTAACAATGTTGTTTTGCTATTTTTTCTTCCAATTGTTGTGGTGTCAACCTTGTAGGTTGTGAAAGGCTAGGGGCAACAACACTTCCATCTTTATTGTTGTGAGTGGTAGGCTTCCTGGTTGCCATAATTTTTCTTTCCATTTTTCTTCCTAACCTGAATGCCTTCTCCAATGAATTAGGTTCCCAAAGGTGAACCTCATGTTGAATATTATCATTTAATATCCTTATGAACACATCAATCCTACGCTCCTCTGGAATATCTTTTACCCTTATGTTCAATTTTTGGATGTCCTCAATGTGCTCCATCATTGAACCCTTTTGTTTGAGATTTATCAATTGGCTAAAAAAGGTGTTTCTTTTCTTATCCTCATAATGTGCTACCATTTCTTATGTAAAAGTTCCCTAAGTGACAATTTGTTTAAGAGAGAAAAGCCATCGATACCATACAAACTAATTTGGTTCCAAATATAAAGTTGCAATACGTACCTTTTGTGTGTTTTGCACATTATGAAGATCGAAAAATTGCTCCATCTGTAGTATGCATGTTTCGGGATCCTTGCCATAAATCTTCCTCATATCGATTTTTGGAACATGGTGGGTCTTCAATCCAAAATTAGAGTCTATGAAATCATTATTAACATTTATTTTGTTCTCATCATGAGTTTCCTTTACTACCTTTTCACCATTAGTGACCATTTCTTGTAACAACTTATTCAAATTTATCTTCAATTCTTCCATCTTATCGTCCATGCCATTCATCTTAGCTTCCATCTTAGCATCCATGCCATTCATCTTAACTTGCATGCCATTCATATTAGCTTACACGCCATTCATCTTGGCTTTATTTACCTTTAATGAGAGTGAAATTTGTTGTACTTGGTTTTGTAATTTTGATTTATCATGTTGCATTTCTTCCTCTTCTTCACAAGTCATGCTATAGCTTTCGCGTTGCTTACTAGGTATTTCCATTTTCTTTCTTCGGGAATTAATTAATGCTAATAATTTTTCACTATTCCCTTTGAATTCCTCAAACTAATTTTTCAAACCAATCTTTTTGTAAGAGCCTGATATTGAATATGTTGTATCTCTCAAACTACGGATCTCAAATATTTGAAATCGCGTCTTGCCGTATCCCTTTGAGTCCTCTTTCTAACCCCGCAATTCTGATCAAGATTGGATTCTCCAAGGAAGAGTTATTCCAAATGTCCCAAGATGACCTTATTATAGACTAGTTCAGTAGAGTGAACTTGTATGATGTACCACGTGTCACTGTTTTGACCTTAGTACCTGAAATTGATACACAGAAAACTATAGGCTGTCCTATTTTTGAAACTTCTTACAAAATTTCAATCTGATGCTCAAAACAAAAGTTATGATGGTTTTCCCCAGGTCACCTGTTTTGAATGTAATTCTAGAGTCTAGAAAAAACCTAAATTCCTCAGATCATATCTCCGCAAATATAGTGAGACAAGATATAACCAAAATTCCACGATGACCTATTTGGAGCAGCGAAACCCTATAATCCAAGCTCTGATACCAAATGTTATGAAACCAGCTCATGAAAAGATAGAAAAGATAGATCAACACCTTAAAAATAAGCCTCTTCGAGAGGGAAACCTAACAATAATAATATAAAAGCACAAAAATAACAATAGAGGGATTCTATGGGACACAATAATAACAATATGGGGACAATAGGGGCACAACAATAATAATAAGGGATACAACGACAATAGTAATGGGGGAATCACTAGTATTATAGGGACCTAACAATATTCAACTTCATCATTTAATCAATTCTACTTCAGACATTATCACTCAACCCAGATAAACATGAGGAAATAATTGACAAATAGTAGAGATAAAACAACATTGATGAGGTTGATCAGTCATTTATGAACATAAACCCTTCCTTTATGTATGTGACTTTCAAGAAATGAACCCACGTGTATACGCGACTTAACCGAGACCAACCTGTGTACATATCTGCAAATTTTGACCTAAAAGTGCACAACTCTTTAGAATCTTTAAAAAGACCTAGATCATAATATTCAGAGAGAAAAACATGTGTCAATACTTATATCTCGTCAATCCATGAGCATATCATACAATGGACATTCATTTCAAGTCTCATGATCCTGATCCATCATAGTATTCATCGGTGCATAATTATTTCAGATCTATGTGTCAATTATGGCCCTTACAATGCAAATATAATTCAGATTGAAGTATTCATCAAAAGCCCTTTTACATTCACACTTAGCACTTTGATCTTCACATCATTATATAGTTAGAGCATTAGTCAATACCATGAGTAAAAAATACACTAGTGCCACTGGTAATCTTAGACGGGATCAAGTAACTGTTACTGCGCTCAATATTGAGGGTTAATACCATGATAAGGACCCTTGGTATTCTTAAATTAGTGTGTTAGCATGTATATGACTTTTTTTCTTTGTACTTTCATGTATACTATGTCAAGAGAATACTCTTCCCCATGTTTCTCAGTTCATCTATAAGAAGAGTCAGATGAACTATAATCCACCATTTTGCTTGTCATCTCTGATCTTATTCTTCCTACAAACATACCATGTGATATAAACCAAATATAAACATAACCAACATACCACAATGAAATTCATGGGAGGCTATCCTATATGCACAATCATTCTATATTATCACAACACATACACACACATATAACTACACCAACATATCAACCTATCCACATCAAACATTGTAACATCGACTAGATACATGACAACCATGGCCACTACAATGCATGCATACAATTGACATGCATGCATAACAATCACATCCTTCCCATCTTTTCCAAATGTTGAACCTAGAAGCTCTGATACCAATCAGGAATGCGACACCCCACATTTACCCACTTTTTCAAGCACTTTGAGTAAATACAAAGAGAAGTTGCACTGTGACATGAGCTAACCTTGTAGTTCTAGTTAAGGAAGTAGGGCCTACAAACTGACATCCTATAGGGACTATAGATCACCCAACAACCCAGGTCGTCAATCCCTGATATGGAACCTTATTTTAGTGACCTAGACCTATAACTACACCCTTGACACTACCTCCATGTAGTTGTGAGCTTCCAACCACACTCACAAACCTTACTTCACATGGTTATGACCTTAGATCCTCATTTTTGTGCCTTCGGTCCCGAGATCTAAGCCACCTTTCTAGGCTATCCTCCAAACCAATCCCCAAAAATTCCTGTAACTTTTCAAAATCATATTTCTCATAACGACAGTGTTAATATTTCAAACTTGAATCCAGAACTTGACCTAGACTAACTAGAAAATACTAAATATTTTGTCAAACACATGGAAAATATGTAAGCTACATGTCATGAAGGCATATATGAGTTGAAGTCTTTGTACTTTAGTTTGAAATCCCCGAGAAGTTCTAATTCCCTCTCAAGTATCTACAACAACACTTGTTATCCTATAAATTCATAAACCATTTATTAACTTATCAAAGCATCATAAGATGCACAACCAAATCGCAATAATAAACCATCCTTATAACCAACATAAAATTGTAATATTAACCCTAACAAAACAACCATCGAATCAACATAATAACAAGTACAAATGCTCATAAATCACAATATGAAAATAACTCTTATTAACATATGCAAAAGCCAACCAAGTTAGGGACTTTCACGTACCATTTGAGCATAGATTGAACTGAACCAAAACTTTGTTTCAACCAATCACCCATGTGCCATATTCCAAGCATGAATGTGGGATTCATGGGATAAACCAAGTCATAAACAACCATGGGAATCCATAGATTAAACCACTTCCACCCTCAAACTACATCAATGTCACCAAAACTAGTCAAGAGATCACAAACCAAAACAAGATTGGATGCCTCATAATTTCTTCACCATACCTTGAGGAATTTTCCTTCTATAGCCACCTATAAAGGGCCTCCCAAAGAAAACCATCTCCACCCTGAACCGTTGGGAATTTTCCTGAGACCACCTCACTTGGCTCCAAAACTTTTTGGGAATCCAAGGCTCAACCAAGAAATGAATCCCATGACATAATAGCTATCTAGGAAATGGAAAGGCAAGGCTAAAACCACTATCAAACCCATCAAAACCCATGTAAATGACAACAAAGGAACCAAATACTCAAATGCATAAACCATGCATTCACACATCAACTAGGAAATCACACATGCAACATGTTACCTATAAAAACCTCCTGCTCAAGTTGCTGATCCAACCTTCTCCTTTCTTTCCTTTTATTTCCTTTCATTTCTTTGCTTAGTATTTTATTTTCCTTCCTTTGCTTGCTTTCTTTCTTTCTCCTCTTGGTGTTCCTTTCTCTCTTAAACTAATTCAAAATCTAAACTGATTAAAAACTATTAACTAATCCTTAGAAGCTCTTTTATCATTGAGGCCTTTATTATCTTAATTTTCCTTCAATTTTTCTCTAATATCCCTCTCATGCAAATATATGTCTCTTGGCCATCCTTTCTCCTATTTTCCTTTATTTTCATAAATAAAATGCCAATCAATGGCTCTTTGCCTTGGCCAATTCATTTGCCAATTCCTCAGCAATTAATAAACCGAAAGTGATGCCCACTATAGTGATTTTCTCAACATTCAGCTTGGAATGCTTGTCCCATGATCTTGGTCTTATTTTGACTTTATTAACCTTTATTATATGAACTTTAACCCAAGGTGGTTAAAAGGCTTCACCAAAACCCTATCCTATAAGCCATTGACCTCATTTACAAACTAATTGACTCTAAAACCCTCAAACTCATCAAAATTTTCCTCACCGCAACTTTCTTCATTTTTAATGGAGTCTACTATGAGAAACCTAAGCCCACAACCATTGGTTCCTCCCTTTCCCTTATCATTGCCAACATTTTCACAGAGCACTCTGAAACCTTATCCCTTAAATTCTTCCACTTAAAACCTATGTTTTGGAAGCTCTTTGTTGATGATACCTTTTCTATTTGGTACCATGGTATGCTAGAACTTAGAACCTTCCTTTCCCATCTTATTCAGTTTCCTTACAACTTCGAGTTTAGTATGGAGCTTCAGTCCAAACAATCCCTCCCTTTCTTAACATCCTTGTCTCTCACCATCCTGATCACCCGCCAACTCTGTCGTAAGAAGACTCATACTGATAGGTACATTCATTCTAACTCTCACCATAATCATGTTCAAAAATATGTTGTTCTTAAAACCCTTGCTACTCATGCCATTCGTATTTCTCCTCTCAATCATTCTCCAACGAAAAAGAACATATCACCAAATCCCTTAAATCTAATGGTTACTTCTTGTCCTAGATCAAAAAAGAATTCCATTATGCTCTCCACTTTAATCTTAAAAGCCTTGCCATCAATCCACCCTTAGCCAAAGTCTCCCTTCCCTATACTAAGCGAATTACTGCTCATATTTCCAAAAGCCTTTATAAAAGGAACCTCAAAACCTTGTTCAAACCCCAAAAAACCCTTAGTAAGCTCTTCAGCTTGGCCAAAGACAAGAATGGCCCCATTCTTGGCCTCAGAATCTATGAGATCCCTTTCTCTGGTGGAATGTCCTACATAAGACAAATAGGAAGATCCTTCAAAGCTTGACTTAAAGAGAATATGAAAGACACCTACCATAATTGAATTACTAAATCCACTATCGATGAACACTCCCACAATACTAAGCATTTAATTTGTTTTGTGAAACCAAAATCTTCACCTCTACATCTTTCCACTCAAACCACATCATTAGAGAGGCTCTAGAAATTGAAGAACACCCTAACAACTTTAATAGATAAGATGGATAAAAATTAACCCATTCTTGGAAACCCACTATTCCTTTTTTGTCCATTAATCCTAATCATCCTAACTGTGATGTTAAGCGTAACCATTCTCACTTACCCTCTCCCTTCACCTTTCACTCGTCCTCTTTGTTACCTTATCCCCAACCCTTTGTTTATGCCTATTCTCTTTCCCCTACCTGGACCCCCTTTTTTATTAATCATTCCTCTTAAAAAAATTTAATATATACTATGTTAATTATCTAATTTTAATCTTAACTCTATTTTAATTCTTCATTAATTTAAATTTAATTAAATACTATTTTAAATTCTTCTTTGCTTTTAATTGTTCTATAATTTCAATCTAATTAAATACCTTTTTTATTCTATTTTTGTAACTCTTTAATTCTATTTTATATTATCTTAACCTAATTTAATCACATTCTTATATTACTTTAATCGAATTTTTTAATGACCTTGTCTACTTGTTGGGGTTTTTGGAGTTTTTAGCTAGAATGTGGAAAAAATTATGGTCAAATCCTGATTTGTATGGATTAAATTGACTTTTTGATTGCATATATGAATCTAGCACCCTTAAAAACATGGACACTTAGATTTTGAAAAGTCCACCCCTCAAACTTGTGATTCAAATGAATGAAACAAAACAACACATGGATGCAAAAAATGAATATCTACCTCAATGCCTATCCCAAAATTAGCAAGGAGCTAAAGAATTTTGTTATGGAGAAGTTTCATGAACAGATTTGGGGAAAAGATTTGGGTAAAAAGAAGAAGTACTACATTGAGGAATTCAACCCTATCTGTGATCTACAACAAAATGAGCTACCTCAATGCCTGTCCCAAAAATAGCAAGGAGCTAAAGAATTTTCTTATGGAGAAGTTTCATAAACAGGTATGGGGAAAAGAGTTGGGTAGAAAGAAGTACTACATTGAGGAATTCAATCCTATCTGTGATCTACAACAAAAAGAGTTCATTGGAGCTAGCATTCTGTGGAGGGAAAAGGTTCTTATTGCTCAATTAAGGACCAACTTGCATCAACTTCGGTGTGAAACAGGAAGATGGAAAAGGCCTAAAGAAGCTTGCGAAGAATGAGTGTGTACATTTTGTACGTCTGAGGGAGTGCAATCAGAAAAACATTTCATTTTGGAATGTGATTAATTCAAAGGCATCAGAGAAAGTTATGAGAATATGTTAGCATCAGTTTCTTGGCATTGCCTTTGAGGGGATTGTTGAAAGGTTGGGCCAGCTCATTATCAATTTGAATAAGAAAAGGATTGAATTGAAAAAGGCCAAAAGCAAGGAACTAATGGTCCCATAGAGTATTTTAGTCTCGTGGATGTTAAAATATCATTTCATTTCATTGTCCAATTCTAGACAAATTAGACCACAAAATAGGCTGAAAATCATTCCAAAAAATCTAACAAATAGCCTATGCTATCTTTAAATTTTATTTTATTAAAACTTATTATTATTATAATATTAATTTAATAATTTAAAATAAATATTTTACCATGTCCTCTACCGTATTAAAATCAATTTGACGAAATTTATTATTGTATCTTATTCTTATCCTATATATTTATTATATTTATTATTGAATAGACTATGTATCTTATTCTTATCCTCTTATCTCATTATTACGTTAAAATTATATAAGGCATAGAAAATATTAGAAAATATTTACAACCATATATAAGGCATAGAAAATATTAGAAAATGTTTACAACCATATATTTCTCTGGTTCTATTATTTAGTATAGAATGCTAAATATTGGTAATTATAAGATTAAACATCAAGTTTAGTGCGAATCTTCACGCAGCATCCTTTTGAATGCTTGGAAATTGACACTCAAAGTCTGGCAATAATGGTCGTTATTGTATTTACTATTTACGAATTAAAAACTCTTTAGATATTAATAAATGTATTATTTTTCCCGGGTGGAAGTGAATGTTGGAGATGAGTCATTCTTCTCTGGTAATTAGGAGTCAGGTAAATTTTTCTTAAAGGTAGAAGGTAAATTTTGAATTGTTTCTTCTATTCCAGAAACATTGACAACAGCACGAGGAAGCGACAGATGGGCTATCGGTGGCGCTGAATTGTTATAAAGAAATAATAATCTTTTAGTCAAGTAAATATTGGTGAAATAAATTTAATGCCCAAGTTAAGAAGTTTTAAAATGAAATGTACAACATTCTTTATCTCTCTTCACTCTTGAAGTTCAACGTTCTTTATCTCTCTTCAATCTCGAAGTTCATTTGTCCAAAAATTCTTTCACATATTCTTTACGTGGAATGTTCAAGATATTTCCAGAGTCAAAACTAACATTATATGTGAACATTGTTTTTTTCTCAAACTAAGGCATATAAATTTGTTAAATATAGTATTTTCAAAACCTTATTTTACCAAAGGCAATTTGTTAAATATAGTATTTTCAAAACCTTATTTTACCAAAGGCATTAATAATCTTCTTATAAGAAGTCCTGAAATGAAAAATAATGAGTACAACTTTCTATTTCCCTCTTCACTCTTGAAGATCACTTCTCTAAAAAAATTCTTTGATATTCTTCATCTTGAATGTTCAACATCTTTCCTCAATGAAGCAACTAACACCATATGTGAACACTCTCCCTCAAACTAAAATATATAAATTTGTTAAATATAGCATCTTTAATATTAGGAAGATTAAATTTTATTGTAAATTTTGGCAAAATATTGAAAATAAGATTAGTACTTTAAGAAATAATTTATTTTTAGTAGAATTTTTTAGTATGATTATAACTGGGATGTTTTGATTTTAAAAAAACCATAACTTTTTTTCTCTTTTTTTCTTTTATGTTGTGTACTGGTAAGGTTACATGGTGGTCATGTTCAAGAATAACACTGAAACAAGGTGGGGAATTTAATTGGTGACATAGCATCCTTAACAACACACTCGATGACAGTCTATCGAGGACCCCGTGGACAAGGCCATAACTTATTCAATATTAATAGGCTTTTCCTTTATGATCCTAATATAGAAACTACGTCATTATTCTATTTTTTGTGGAATTCGTCTTATTGCGATCTTGATCTTGTTCAAAAATATTGACAAAAGTGTTTTTGAAGAATTTTAATGAGCAATTTGAGGCCCCAAATTGAAGTGGGTGTAACGTATATAATACTTATTAAAATCATTATTACAACCAAAATTATAAAATACCATGACCACTATACTTCTTATAGAAATGGTCTTGCTAAATTTTGATTAATAATTTGAACATTAATCACAACATAAAAATTTATCATGTGGGGTTTAAGTTAGAAACTAAAATAGTTGTAACTTATGTTATACTTCTCAAAATAGATATCATGAACCCAATTCTTATTGAAATTTGTTGAATTGAGTTTTATAATGTTATCGTTCAACCCTAAAGGCTTCCTAGATATTAAATTTGTGAATTTTCATCCTTTGGGATATTATGAAATACAATTAAACAAGTAGTTGTAATCAACAATATTTAATCCTTTAAAGCCTAAATTTATATGCAATCTAAGAGAAAAGACAATATAGTGTTACAATAAGTGTTATCGTGTAAGGAAAGTTGTATTAAACATATTTGAAAACACTAATTTACAACAATACATATAAGAAAAAAACATCAATTATCTTCTTCAATTATAATGTTTAATTGTTATTACATAATCATCCTTAACTTATGTCAAATAAGAAAAACATTTATGCATGGAAATTACAAACCATGAACATAGATGGTTGAAAATTAAATCTATAATTCACACATGTGTTGTATAGTTAAATAACTGATTAATATGCATAATATGAAGTTTGTGTACCTAATATAACCTTATCAAAAGACTAATACAATGTACGAGTTCTCCAAAACCTATCTATGGAGAACTAAGAAAAACCCTAGCTCAACCAAGGAGCTCTAACAAGAAAGAACTACGGAAATGGGTCCTACCTCCTTCCATTTTTTCTTCTTCACTAAGTGCAACTTAGGGTTTCATATGAAAAATGTGATATCCATATATCTAAAGGATGAGTGCCTCATCCTAGACTTCAAAATACTCCAAGAAAACCATGAAACCCTAGTAATTGTGAGAAACATAGAAAAATACAAATGAATATAAGAGAGAGAGAGATAGGATGACTATTGCAATCTTACAGTCACATCTCTAATATAAGATATAAAAGTGTGAATAGTGAGTGAAGGACTCCTTCCTTTCTCTATAAATGATCTGTAATTGAAACTCGAAGGCGATATACAAATTGCAAGTGAAATTTTTATGTATTTTGGGTATTGGATCAAGTTACTAAACAAATAAACAAATGGATTTTAATATTAGTTAACAACCAAAATAGAGAAAAAAATAGCATATTAGAAACACATAACAACAAACATGATAAAGAAGTTCACCCCTCTCCTGGGCTACATCTCCTCGTCTAGATTCCAAAGCAGGGCCTCTTTTAGTATGTGGTCAAATTTTTGTTTTCATGTCCTTAAAATTCTTAGAATGAAAAAAACATATCTCCAATGAATCCATAACTATTAGAAACCCCCATCTGGGTTCTTTCTTCACCTCATTTGGCCAAAAATTGAGAAAGTTATGCTTGTTACAAGTTTTTCCCAATTTGCATAGCTAGACATCCACCAATTCGGCCCAAACCTGGCTTGAGCACCCCAAACCTGAAACGAATGTGCAAGCTTGACCTACAATCTCATCCGACAGGTGAAATTATTAGGCAGTTAAGCTTTCCATTAACCCCCAGTTTCGAAAAATGCAGTCATATGGAGGCCATGTGGCTAGGGGCTGGGGCTAATCGGTCGAGCCTCCAACTAACTACCACAGGTCACATTGGATGTTGTTGAACCCAGCGCATCGTAGCAAGTGCGCGCACCATTTCCTTAGGTCTAGTTGCTGGTCACGTGAAGCCATGTGGCCTGGGGCTGTGTTACATGTCAATTTTTCACCATGACACTTAATCAATTTATGGGTGTTTTTACCACTCGTGAACATGTTTAAACCAAATCCCTCAGAAGTCAAACAACCAAAAATATTTTGAAGTACATGAGAAATTTGGGGAAAATCGTTGTCACACCTTGTTAACTTACACTTGCATTGATTTTTCTAGAGTTTCCTGCACATTCGCTGAAATTAACTCTAAGAACAGCGTAGAGTTGCGCTCTGTCTACCACTATAAACCTGTGCAGTTGAATTCAAGAAAGTAAAAATAAAAATTACATTCTAGAAACATAGTTGGTCGAATATTTTCTAACTAAAAGCTTCCAGGTGATGCCTATTCAAACTATAAACCTCATATAATGCCTCTTAATCCCTTTTCTCATGGAAACCTAATCCCTTAATTAAGGAGTTTCATCCTCGTCTTTTGGATCTGAAACTTCTTCCTCTTGGCCTATAAAATGACTAGAAGGTAGAGGGGTTGAGGAGGTTAGAACTCAGAGAAGACAAACTTATGCTATTGGTTTGATATTGGAAATCTTGTCATGTAAGGAGGATATTGAAGGCATTTGGGAGGAACCTCGCGGCATCAAGGTGAAGGTTGTAAGGCTCCTCTTAATCTTTGATTAATACAAATGAACACTTTTTCCCATTGATTTGTCTTATCGAAATAATAAATGGTTTATAATTGTTTATAATTTTTATTAAGGCAAATTCAATTCCTAATTTCCTTGATCATTAGGTTAAGTTGTTTGGATTATTATATCTCATATGCTTTTGATCTTCTTATGGTCGATGCTTGCAAGCCTTATCAAGCATTGGAGAGATGCATTGAATCACAACAAGTTATTTTCATTGAGAATTTCGTGAAATAGGTAAGAGGCTCATCCATTAGCTTTTAATTCTTATAATTCAAACAAGTTAAACTTTGGGAAGGGGTCAATTGAATTGTCTTGCTTGTTTCTAGTTTCCATCAAGGATCTAGGGAGATCATTCTTGTCCGCAAGAGGGATTTGTTCAGTGTAACAAATTGGCGACACAACTGGGGATACTCTATGTTCTCATATTTTTCCCTAGATTTTCTTTATGATTCTTTTGATCTATCCATACCTGAGTCTTTATAAATTAATGACCTTTCATATCTGTGTTGTTGATTCTTTGAATTTTTATTTTGTCTTGAATATTTTTCCCCTGCGTTGTTTTCATTTGTTTAAAGAGTGTAGTTTTGTGCTAATTTATCCTTAGCAACAGAGTGAATGTGCTCTATTTTTCACTACTTATCCACGTAGGCCTTGAGAATTTTTAAAAATATAGCTTTTTATTCAACCCAGATCAACTAAATATAAAAATAACCAATATAATGCAGTGAAGTTCAAGGGGGGCTATCTCGTATTCACAATCCTTCCATATTATCACAACACACACACACACACAAACACATACCTATAATGACACGAACATATCAAACTATCCACATCATTCATTGTAACACCAACTAGATACATGGAAACCATAGCCACTACAATTCATGCATACAACTGACATGCATGCATAGCAATCACATCCTTCCCATCATGTCCAAGTATTGAACCTAGAAGCTCTGATACCAATCAGTAATGTGACACCCCACATTTACCCACTTTTATAAGCAATCTGGGTAAATGCAAAGAGAAGTTCCAATATGACATGACCCAAACTCCTAGTTTTAGTTAAGGAAGTAGGGCCTACAAACCAACCACAAACTGACATCCTACAGGGACTACAAATCACCCAACAACCTAGGTGGTCAATCCCTGATATGGAACCTTGTTTCAGTCACCTAGACCTATAACTACACCTTTGACACTACCTTCATGTAGTTGTGAGCTTCCAACCACACTCACAAGCCTTGCTCCACGTGATTATGACCCCAGATCCTCATTTTTATGCCTTCAGTCCTGAGATCTAAGCCACTTTCTAGGATATCCTCTAGGCCAGTTCCCAAAACTTCCTGTAACTTTTCAAAACCATATTTCTCATAACAACAATGTTAATCATTCAAACTTGAATCCAGAACTTGACCTTGGCTAACTAGAACATACTAGATATTTTGTCAAACACATGGAAAATATGTAAGCTACATGTAATAAATGCATACTGATTTTAATTCTTTGTACTTTATTTGAAAATCCCCAAGAAGTTGTAATGCCCTCTCAAGTATCTATAACAACACTTGTTAGCCTATGCATTCATAAACCATTTATTAACTTATCATATAATCATAATATCCACAACCGAATCGCATAATAAACCATGCTTATAACTAACATACAACCATAATATTAACCATGACACAAAAACCATCAAATCAACATAATAAAAAGTACAAATGGTCATAAATCACATTATGAAAATAACTCTTACTAACATATGAAAATTCCAACCAAGTCAAGCACTTCCACATACTATCTCACCATACATTGAACGGAACCAAAACTTTCTTTCAGTCAATCACCCTTGTGCCATATTCCAAGCATGAATGTGGGATCTCATGGGATAAACCAAGTCATAGAGAACCAAGGGAATCCAAAGTTTAAACCACTTCCACCCTCAAACTACCACAATCTCACAAAAACTAGTCAAGAGATCGCAAACCAAAACAAGCTTGGATGCCTTATAATTTCCTCACCATACCTTGAGAAATTTTCCTGTCTACACCCACCTATAAAGGGCTTCCCAAAGAAAACCATATCCACCCCAAACCCTTGCGAATTTTCCTAAGACCACCTCACCTGGTTCTAACAATTTTTGGCAATCCAAAGCTCAACCAAGAAATGAATCCCATGACAAAATAGCTATCTAGGAAATGGTAAGGCAAGGTTAAAACCACTATCAAATCTAACAAAACCCATGCCAATGACAACAAATGAACCAAATACTCAAATGCATAAACCATGCATTCACACATCATCTAGGAAACCACACATGCAACCTGTTACCTGTAAAAATGTCCTACTCAAGTTGTTGATCCAGCCTTCTCCTTTCTTTCCTTGCTTGTCCTTGCTTAGTGCTTTCCCTTCCTTTGCTTGCTTTATTTCTTTCTCCTCTTGGTGTTCCTCTCTCTCTCTGAAACTAATTCCAAATCCAAACTGACAAAAAACTATTAGTTGATCCTTAGAAGCTCTTTCATCATTGAGGCCTTTATTATCTTCATTTTCCTTCATTTTTTCTCTAATATCCCTCTCATGCAAATATATGTCTCTTAGCCTTCCTTTTCTCCTATTTCATTTATTTTCATAAATAAAATGCTAATTAATGGCTCTTTGCCTTGTCCAAGCGTTAGCCAATTTCATTAGCCATTAATAAACCGAAAGTGATGTCCACTATAGTTATTTGCCGAACATTCAGCTTGGAATACTTGTCCCATGACCTTGGTCTTATTTTGAATTTATTAGGCTTTATTATATGAACTTTAACCCAGGGTTGTTAAAATACTTCATCGATTTCATTGATAAACCTAAATACCTAATTCTTGATGGAAAAAACATCACTGTTAAATGTGATGTCGTCTCCCTATTTACCAAAACCCTATCTTAGAAGCCATTGACCTCATTTAAAAACTAATTGATTCTAAAACCCTCAAACTCATCAAGATTTTCCTCACCACTACTTTCTTCATTTTTAATGGATTCTACTGTGAGAAAACTGAGTGCACAACCATGGGTTCCTCCATTTCCCTTATTGTTGCCAACATTTTCACATAGCACTCTGAAGCCTTATCCCTTAAAATTTTCCACTTAAAACCTATGTTTTGGAATCTCTTTGTCGATGATATCTTTTGTTATTTTGTCCTGTGGTATGCTACAACTCTGAACCTTCCTTTCCCATATTATTCACTTTCCTTCCCACTTCCAATTCAATATGGAGCATTAATCCAAACAATCCCTCCCTTTCTTAACATCCTTGTCTCTTGTCGTCCTGATTACCCACCAAGTCTATTGTAAGAAGACTCATACTGATAGGTACTTTCATTCTAACTCTCACCATCATCCTACTCAAAAATATGTTGTACTTAAAACCCTTGCTACTCGTGCCAATCAGATTTCTCCCTCTCAATAATTTTCCAATGAAAAAGAACATATCACCAAAGCCCTTAAATCTAATGGTTACTCCTTGTCCTATATCAAAAAATAATTCCATTATGCTATCCATTTTAATCTTAAAATCCTTGTCATCAATCCACCCTTAGCCAAAGTCTCCCTTCCCTATATTTATGGAATTACCAATCATATTTCCAAAATCATTTCTAAAAGGAACATCAAAACCTTGTTCAAACCCTAGAAAACCCTTAGTAAGCTCTTCATGTTGGCCAAAGACAAGAGTGGCCCCATTTTTGGCTTTGAAATCTATGAGATCCCTTGCTCCTGTGGAATGTCTTACATAGGAGAAATTGGGAGATCCTTCACAACCTGGCATAAAAGCATATGAATGACACATACCATAACTGAACCACTAAATCGAATATCGATGAACACTCCCACAATACTAAGCATTTAGTTTGTTTTGTGAAAACCAAAGTCTTCATCTCTACCTCCTTCTGCTCAAACCACATCATTAGGGAGGCTCTAAAAATTGAAAAGCACACTAACAACTTTAATAAAGAAGATGGATAACAATTGAGCCATTCTTGGAAACCCACTATTCTTTTTTTGTCCATTAATAATAATCCTCCTAACTCTGATGTTAGGCCTAACGATTCTCAGTTACCCTCCCCCTTCACCTTTCACTGGCTCCTCTTTGTTACCTTATCTACAACCCTTTGTTTTTGCCTAGTCTTTTCCCTCAAACCGCACCCCCTTTTTTATTAATCATTCCTTTTAAAAACTTTTAATACATACTATGTTAATTATCTAATTTTAATCTTAACTCTATTTTTAATACTTCATTAATTTAAATTTAATTAAATACTATTTTAAATTCTTCTTTACTTTTACCCTAATTAAATAATTTTTTTATTCTATTTTTTTAACTCTTTAATTCTATTTTATATTATCTTAACCTAATTTAATCATATTCTTATATTACTACTTGTTGGGTTTTTTGGAGTTTCTAGCTAGAATGCAGGAAAAATTATGGTGAAGTCTTGATTTGTATATATTAAATTGGATTTTTGAATGTATGTATGAATCTAGTACCCTAAAAAACATGGACACTTAGATTGTGAAAAGTTGACCCCTCAAACTTGTGATTCCAATGAATGAAACAAAACTACACATGGATGAAAAAATGGAAAATCTACCTCAATGCCTACTTATGGTCAAATCTTGATTTGTATAGATTAAATTGGTTTTTTGATTGCATGTATGAATCTAGAACCCTAAGAAACATAGACACTTAGATTGTGAAAAGTTCACTCTTCAAATTTGTGATTCCAATGAATGAAACAAAACTACACATGGATGAAAAAATGGAATATCTACCTCAATGCGTGTCCCAAAAATGTAAGGAGCTAGTGTATTTTGTTATGGAGAAGTTTCATAAACAGGCATGGGGAAAATAGTTGGGTAGAAAGAAGTAATACATTGAGGAATTTAATCCTGCATGTGATCTACAACAAAAAGAGTTCATTGGAGCTAGCATTTCATGGAGGGAAAATGTTCTTGTTTCTCAATTAAGAACCAACTAACATCAACTTTGGTTTGAAACATGAAGATGGAAAACACATAAAGAAGCTCGCAAAGAACGGGTGTGTACATTTTGTACGTCTGGGATAGTGGACATCAACTTTGGTTTGAAACATGAAGATGGAAAACACCTAAAGAAGCTCGCAAAGAACGGGTGTGTACATTTTGTACGTCTGGGATAGAGAAACTTTAACTTATGGGAATATGTTAGCATCAGTTTCTTGGAATTGTCTTTTCAGCCAGGGGATTATTGGAAGGTTGGGCGAGCTCATTATCAATAAGAAAATGATTGAATTGAAAAAGGCTAAAAGAAAGGAACTAATGGTCCCATAGACTATTTATTGTGTAGTCGATGTTAAAATATCATTTCATTTCATAGTCCGATTCTAGACAAATTAGACCACAAAATAGGCTGGAAAACATTCCAAGAAATATAACAAATAGCCTATGCTATCTTTTAATTTTAATTTATTAAAAATTATTATTATTATAATAAAAATATAATAATTTAAAATAAATATTTTACCATGTCCCCTCCAATATTAAAATCAATTTGACCAAATTTAGTATTCTATTAATTTGGCCCTTCAATCCATTTATTATATTTTTCTAATTCTTCTAATTTAATATAATTTTAAGGCAGAGTCTAACTTATAGAAGAAATATATTTTTGAACCTGATTTGTCCAGGCTCTAATAAATTATTTGATGTGATTTTTTCCAAAAATTTTCTCTCTAAACATTATTGAAAATAATATTTTTGAATACAAAAATAGATTCAACTCCCTAAAAAACACCGGGGACTAAAATTATGCAGATCAAACAATTTAAACTTAAATAGTACTAATTTAATAGTTGAAAATAAATATTTTACGATTTCCACTTTAATATTAAAATAAATTTGAACAAAATCATTATTTTATTAATTTGGTCCTTCATCTCATTTATTATATTATTCTAATTCGTGTAAATTAATATATTATATTTTATCTAATTTAACCATAACCTTTCCCCAACTTCCAAATTTTTTTTTTTTTTATTAATTATTAATTATTTATTGTTAATAAATATCAAATCAACAATGTTCACATCCTCTCTATTTTTCTAACAATCATATCTTATCTCTATTTCTCTGTCCTAACGATCATATTTTATCACTATCCTCTATACTTTTGTAATCGTCATATTCTTTATGTATCCCACTAAGACCACTATTCCCATACTTCCACTAAAACAAAGAGCACATTGCATATTTTTCTAATTCGTCTAATTTAATATAATTTTAATACTAATTTAATAATTTAAAATAAATATTTTATCAATTTCCACTTTAGAATTAAAATAAATTAGACCAAATTCATTATTTTATTATTTATTAATTTGGTCCTTCATCCCATTTATTATATTCTTATAATTCTTTTAATTAATATATTCTATTTATTCTATTTTAACCATAGCTTTTATTATATTTCATTTTATTATTAACAAATTATTAATTACCGATATATATCAAATCAACAACGTTCACATTTTCTCTATTTTCCTAATGGTCATATTTTATCACTATCCTCTCTACTTTCTTAACAGTCATATTTTATTCGTATCCTCTCTACTTTCCTAATAGTCATATTCTATTTTTTATCTTGTATATATTCTTGGTTTAACCCTCTTACTATTCCTAGACTTCCACTAAAGCGAACAAATTGAAAACATTGTCCCTTATGTTGACACCTAATCCGAAACGGATGAGGTGAAGCCGGACAGTCATCTAGAACATGAACTGATCCGTCTTGTATTTGTATAAATAAAGTGCTAGCTAATGAATAAAAGATGAATCAGTGTTTTCTCTCATTCAATGAGGAGTTACCCTGGGCTGACATGGTATCAAAGCACAGGTCCCATGTTGGTTGTAACTCCTGGTCTGTCCTGAATGCCTCTGGCCCGACACTGCCGAGACTGCGCCCTCTGTCCGTGGAACTGTACGTTGATGCGTTTCTGCTCAAACCTATCTCATTCCAGCAAAATGGTATATGCGTTTCCACTGTTAGGTAAAAGCTATCTCACTCCAAAATTACGCTGGTGACTGCGTTTTTTATGACTATGTTGAAATTACGTTGTGTCATATTGAAGTTTGCGCTGTGTTTTTTGTAAAGAACTGTGGTATCGGTTTTTTAATGGTGCGGAGTCCTTCATCCGCTAAGAAAAAAAAAACACTGCTTTATTGAAGACTGTAAACTGTGAAATTATTATAAAGAACTGCGTTCATTCCAGCAATCCAGTGGTATCATTTTTTATTATAAAGAACTGCGTTCAATCCAGCAATCCAGTGTTCATTCCAGCAATCCAGTGGTATCGTTTTTTGTTATAAAGAACTGCGTTTTTTGTGACTGCGTTTGAAGACTGTAAACTGTGGTCTGCGTATTTTTTAGCTGTGGATATACATTTAAATGCTATGACCGCGTTGTTTTTGTAAAGACTGTGGTATTGCAAGAAAAGTTTGTAAGCTGCATACGTGGTATAACCTTTATGCAGATATAAGAAAAGGCAACATACGGTGGTATGGCTGCGTATTGTTTGTAAAAGGAATGCTATTGATAGAGGCTGCGTATTGTTTGTAAAAAGAATGCTATTAGTATTGGCTGCGTATTGTTTACTATTCCTGTAAGGAAGAAGGCCAGTGGTGAGCGGGAGGAGTTATTTGTAACTAGCGTTGAGATAGCAGCGGAACAGTTATGGCTTGACAAATAAAAATGGAGCGGAGTTTTTATTACGCTGTCCTCTTGAACAGTTTTTACATCAATAATATATATTGAAATGATATATATTATGCTGTCCTCTCTTTTGTTCAAAAAAAGTGATATATGTTGAGCGCCCTCTCTTTTTTCAAAAACAGTGATATATGTTGAGCGCCCTCTCTTTTTTTTTTCAAAAACAGTGATATATATTTGAGCGCCCTCGTATTTTTTAAAAAAAACATAATATTATGGAAGTGATGGTGATATAAGAAATGCTCATGACATGCTGATGAAATGTTAGAAGAAGAATAAAATGCATAAGGCTATGATATAAGGATATTTTTACAGAAGTTTTTGGCAGAGATATTTTTTTCAGAAGGATTTTGTTTACAGAAGTTTTTGGCAGAGATATTTTTTTTTACAGAATGCATTCAATCATTTCTATGGTCGGAATAGTTCTCACTGGCAAGGAGAACTATTCTGAATGGTCCCGGATGGTAAAACACACCCTTATCTACAATGAGCTGTGGAAAGGAGTGTGTGTCGGAGAAGAAGACAAAGACCCTGTGCAGCCCACATCAGACAAAGAACTCGCCATTTCGGAAAACAAGAACAGCAAAGCCTTTGCATTGATCGCAGCATCTGTAAATGAGGAAGTAAGTCGTCATATTTCATGCTACCAGACCAGACATTTCATTTGTTGTTGGAATCCTCTCCAGGTTTATGCAAAGGCCTTGTGAGGGACATTGGTCTGCTGCAAAAAGAGTTCTAAGGTACTTGAAGGGAACTCAAGACCTTGGAATCAAGTATACACAGGTGGACGACTTCAACTTGATTGGATACTCTGATTCAGACTTCGATGGAGACAAAGAAACTCGGGTATCTACTTCCGGATATGCTATGAGTCTTGGATCGGGAGCTGTCTCCTGGAGATCACGCAAACAATCAGTACCAGCAGATTCCACAACAGAAGCAGAATATGTGGCAGCAGCTGAAGCAACGAAAGAAATTGTGTGGCTCAGGAAAATTCTTGAAGATTTGCAGGTAAAACAAATACAATCAACTCCACTCATGATTGATAACACATCTGCAATAAAGTTGGCCAAGAACCCAAAGTTCCATGATCGTACTAAGCACATCAATACTAAATATCATCTGATCCGACATCATGTTGAGGCCAAAACAATCCATCTCCATCATTGTTCCACAAATGAGCAAATTGCAGACATCTTCACCAAAGCGCTTGGAAGAGAAAAGCTTGAAAGATTCAGAATGATGCTTGGACTCACCAACGTCCCTTCAGATTAAGGGGGGGAATGTTGACACCTAATCCGAAAGGGATGAGGTGAAGCCGGACAGTCATCTAGACGAGGAACTGATCCGTTTTGTATTTGTATAAATAAAGTGCTAGCTAATGAATAAAAGATCAATCAGTGTTTTCTCTCGTTCAATGAGGAGTTACCCTGGCCTGACACCCTAATAATGTTTGAGTCAATTTATTTTGAAGAGAGAATACTATTCATCATAGTTAAACTTGATGTTTCATATATGAATCTATCTATTCCAAAAAAAAAGATTGCATGTTAAATATCATTCTAATGATTAACTTAGTCTTATTTTGATATGCTTGTTGCGCCAACCTTATGTTGGTCCAAATCAATATAATTATTATTATATATAAACACAATATAAATTTAAAATATAAAGAGGCTATGAACACTCAAAATACAGGCATGGTAAATAAATATAAATATAAATAAATTGGAGGTATGGTAAATAAATAAAGCCTCTTTTCATACTTACTCCAAAAGTATTGTAAATAAATAAAAATATAAATAAACTAGAGGTATATTAGGTGAACCCTGTGGGCCAAACACCATGGGCCAAATTATTATTAGTATTATGCAAAAAAAAAGTATTACCACTAATATTAATATTAATAAAAATATAAATGGCACATGAAATTGACCCATCGTATTGAGAACCAATGGTATTGACCCATGATATTCACGTGGAATGTAACCTATTTAAAGGGGGAATTAACCCAGCATAGATCTACTAAGCATTGAGAGAGATCAAATATCTTGATATGCCAACTAAGATTTGATCCCTCTAAGTTGCTTGGTAGATCAGAGTAAAGATAGATATTGTTTTTTCATATACATATCTGTTTGTTTATATTTTTCTCTTTATTCCCCACCTTTTATGACAGAAAATAATAAGAAATGATCATCTTTAAAGATTGCATATGAGGAGGACGAGAGCAGGACGACGATTAGGGTTCTGAGGAAAGTATCGATGGTGCA
The DNA here is from genome assembly GCA_031772625.1 of Pinus tabuliformis. Lineage (NCBI taxonomy): Eukaryota > Viridiplantae > Streptophyta > Pinopsida > Pinales > Pinaceae > Pinus > Pinus tabuliformis. The sequence goes on along the minus strand of CM062807.1, from coordinate 494,369,105 downwards.
GGTAGTACAGCTCTGGATCTGTACGCGAACCAGACCAAATCAGCTGTTGCGCAGCGGGAAAACAGAGTACTAGGGCAGCTCAATGGAATCTCCTCAGGGGAGGGCGTCAGAGCCCTCCCCACCGCAGCACGATCCTGAGCAGGCGTTCCTCTTTGGATCGATTGATAGGGAGATCCTGATCAATGGGAACAGGCATCCGCAAGGAAACAAGAAGACAGGAGGACGGAAGGACCAAGCCAGCGGCACTCAAGACAAACGGAAAAATCTGGAGGAAATCCCGAAAGTATCCTCAAAAACATGCAAACCAATAGCCAAAGAACGGCCACGAATAGAGCTACCTGGACACAAGATTGATGCGTGAATCGAGTCCATGAGGGATCACGCCATTATTGGGAATTTTGTAGGGTTCTCGCCGACAGAAAGAGCCTTATATGGGTGGATCGCAGCGAAATGGAAGCCCAAAGGAGACGTTACCCTGCAGCTAGGGCCGAAGGGTTTCTTCACAGCAATCTTCTACTGTATTGAGGACAAACTCAGGGTACTGGGAACAGGGCCCCATTTCTTCAACTCAGTGGGCCTGTACATGAGAGACTGGATACCTAGATTCAACCCCGACAACGAAGACCTCACCTGGGCACCAGTTTGGATCAGAATGTATGGACTTTCAGATGAATATTGGGACGAGGACATTCTCAAGAACATAGGAAATGGTCTAGGGGAGTACATCGGGACTGCAGAAGAAACCAAACTGCGCAGATTCATTTCCTATGCTCGCATCTGCTTCTTCATGTGCTTGAATGAAGCTCTACCAGAATCGGTAAGTCTCTCCCACCGTGACGAGGAGTGGATCCAACCCCTGGACTATGAGCATGTACCTTTTCGTTACAGGAGATGCCACGCTCTTGGGCATCTTTTCCGTGACTGCCCTCTGAACACCAAAGCCACTACTCCTGACCCTTCTGATCCCGCATCCCAAGACGGCTTCACCAAAGCCCCTAGCCGAAGGTGAGCGCACAAGAAACCCTCCAATGGGAATAAGCCCCAGCATATCAGCACCAATGGCCCAGCTTCCCAAAACAGTTTCGAAATCCTAGCTCAATCCTCTAATGAAATCCCCCCGAGCTCTGAGTCTAACCCCTCCCATCCCTCTTCCTCCTCCCCTCCCCCCCCCTTAGCCTCCCCATCCAAACGCCAAACCCCCTTAATCTTCAATGACTCTCCCTCAGGAGATCTGAAAGCTCAGACAGAGAAAGACAAGGACATGGAAATCGATGGAAAGCTAGACCCCCCTGCTAACTCAGAGATTTTTGTGGAAGAAGGCAGTCAAGTGCAACAGATGGAAGAAGAACCAGAAAGCATAGATTTGCATGGCCTAGATATTCTGGAACTAGAGCTAGCATGCAAACAGAAAGCATATGACAGCATATCCGAAACCCAACTCAGCAAGCTGGAAGTGGTCATCTCGAGAGCATATCAGCAGCAGCAACTAGGTATTCAACCAGGAAGCCAGTGGGATGGAAACCACCCCCCAAAAGAAACCAAAAAGAGAGGACGAAGAACAGATCTACAAAGAACGATCGAGATTGGGAAACTCCTGGTAGACTCAGGCAGGTATGCAAAATTGACAAAGTACTATAAACCCTCTGCAAATAGTTGAACCATGAAGCTTGTATCATGGAACTTAAGAGGGCTCAATAGCCCAGGGAAACTAAGAATGTTAAAAAACATGATTAAAATGGAAAAGCCGCAACTATGCTTTCTCCAGGAAACCAAATGCAATGGATCTACATTAGGTAGCATTCTCTCCAAAGCATGGCCAGGATGTCGTTCGGTAGCAGTAGATGCCTCTGGAGCTTCAGGAGGACTGGCCATTGCATGGAATACTCAAGCGTTAAATCTCTCAGATTTCCACGCTTCTCATCATCTCATATAGACAGCATTCCACATTTTAGGCACGAACATCCATGGAAACCTATCAAATGTATATTTCCCGCAGGATACAAGAAGCAAAATTGCGCTTCTAGACACCATAGAGGCTTTGAACAACAACAGGAGGCACCCACTCTGGATCATCGGAGGGGACTTTAACATGATCACCAAGCTAGAGGAGAAGATTGGGGGGCGAAACAGATTGGAGCAAGAAAACACCCATTTCAAGGACTTCATTCAAAACACCTCCCTCATAGACCTGCCTTTCTGCAATGGAACCTTCACATGGAGCAACCGCAGAGTGCGAAAACATCAAATCGCTTCCAAGCTAAACCGCTTCCTTATCTCTGATAACGTGGTTCACCTAGGAGGAGATATCACAGCTGCAATTCTTCCGCACACAGGCTCGGACCATTGGCCGATTGCCCTCCAATGGCAAAGACCAGGCGATTTAACCAGGAGGCCCTTCCGCTTCGAAGGATTCTGGCTCTCGCATCCCGAGTTTAAAGACTTTGTCAAAACTACATGGACCTCCTTTATCCCACCAGAAGGGTCTAAGATGTATAAATTCCAACAGAAGCTTAGGTTCCTAAAAAATCACTTAAAGCGCTGGAACAGGGAAACCTTTGGAGATATCTTTAGAGCGCAACAAGATCTAAATCGGGAACTGATGGATCTCCAACAAAGAGTAATCGCAGGGGGACACATGGAAGTGACCCTGGAACAGGAACGACGTATCCATAGACAGCTTGAGGAAAGGCAGAAGCAAGAAGAAGTGTACTGGAAGCAAAAATCCAGAATAAGATGGCTGAAGGAGGGCGAACGTAATACCAAATACTTCCACAGAACTACTATTCAAAGAAGAATGCACAATATCATTCCTTTCATCCAAAAGGAAGGAGGGGAAAAAGTAGAAAAGCATGAGGAAATCGAGGAGGAATTTCTCAATCACTTCTATCAGGTCCTTCAAGAGCCGGAGGGAGATAGGCGACAGGCAATTGAAAGGATTACTAACAATGTGCCAAGGATCATAACGAAGGAACACAATGAGCTTCTCCTCCGCCCAATACAGCTTCAGGAGGTGGACGAGGCAATGTCCCAGCTTAAGGAAGGAAAAGCCCCTGGACCGGACGGATTCACTACCACGTTCTTCCACACTTTCTGGGAGATGATAAAACAGGAAGTCTGGCAAATTATTGAAGAATCGAGAGCTCTCCACTGGTTGCTTCCCTCTCTCAACTCCACCTTCATTGCCCTGATCCCCAAAGAGGAGGACTCAATCACTCCCGACAAATACAGGCCGATTGCACTTTGTAATGTCATTTACAAAGTGATATCCAAAGTTATTGCTAACAGGATAAAGCCTCTGTTACCCCTGCTCATATCACCGGAACAGTCGGGTTACGTAGAAGGAAGATAGATCATGGATGGCATCCTCCTCACGCACGAGATAATACACTCCCTCAAACAATCAAAACAGGTAGGTATGCTTTTGAAACTGGATCTTTCTAAAGCTTTCGACAAACTCAGCTGGACTTACATTCAGCAAATGCTAAAGGCTTTTGGTTTCTGTTCTATGTGGATTCGCTGGATTATGAGCTTATTTAATTCCACTCAATTCTCCATTCTTGTGAATGGGATCCCTTCCCGCCCCTTCAAACCATCAAGAGGAATTAGGAAAGGGGACCCCCTATCCCCTTTCCTCTTTGTTCTCGTGGCAGAAGGGCTTGGCCGTCACATTAAACATGCCCTAAAATCCCACCGTCTCAAAGGCCTTTCTGTTCACAACACCCCAGCTACCTCTCATCAGCAATTTGTTGATGATACCATGCTATTTGGATATCCCTCGGTCCAGGAAGCCGCATGCTTCAAATCCCTGCTCAATGACTTTGCTGAAGCTTCAGGCACTGATGTCAACTGTACCAAATCGCAGATCTTCTTCTTTCATACGCCTCCTCTTGTTAAAACGGCGGTTGCTCGAATCCTTGGCTTTCCCACAGCCTCCCTTCCCTCCAAATACCTCGGAGCCCCCCTCACTGCCTCAGCTATAAAGCACTCCTCTTGGCGAACCCTCATTGAGAAGCTTGAATCTTGGCTTAACCTTTGGACGCACAGATCTCTCAATCTTGCCAGTCGGGTAGTGCTCATTAAGTCTGTCCTTCAGGCAATGCCTCTGTATCTTTTCTCAATCCTTGCTGCGCCCAAATGGGTTCTAAAAAGAATCAGGAATCTTCAGCGCAGTTTTCTATGGGGCGGTTCAGCAACTAATCGTAAATGGGCTTTAGTCAAATGGCCCACAGTCTGTCTGCCCAAAGACAAAGGGGGTATTGGTCTGAGAGATCCGGAGCACAACAACTCCATCATGAGCGCCAAAATATGGTGGCACTGGATCACAAATCCAGAAAAACCTTGGGCAAGAATCTGGACAGCTAAATACGCTAATAACAGACCTCAGGCGGAGCTCATTAGGTTCACCCGCACGGAAAAGGGTTCGCTAATATGGAACGCAGCCAAACAACACTTCTAGATAATTCAGCAGCATAGTTTTTGGGAGGTCAGGAACGACAAGACTGCAAGATTTTGGACTGATGCATGGAACCAGTTGCCAAAGCTCACCCACGTTCTTCAATCACCCCCGAATCTCGTTAGGACGGAGCAGCAACAAGAAAAGATCCATCACTACTGGGTGCAGGAAACGGAGCATGGATTCAGGAAATGGAAATAGGGTAATCAGTTAATAACCATCACAAACCTACAGGACATCGAGGAATTGGAGAAGGAGCTCGAAAAAAGAAGCATCAGACACGACGAAGGCAATGACATCCTAAGATGGGGATATCGACCAAAGGGTGACTTTACTACTTCTGAGGCCTACAAGATTGTATGCAACATCACCACCCCTTCTGATCCTATCTGGAGCAAAATATGGGGTCTTGGATCCTGGCCCAAAGTCTCTTACTTCCTATGGTTGGTTAACCACAAAAGAATCCTCACCTCGGACAAGCTAAGAAGAAGAAATTTTCATGGACCATCGATATGTCCCAATTGCAATCAAAATGAGGAAACGCTCCAACACCTCCTGGACACCTGCCCCCTAGCCAATCAGCTATGGGAAAAGGCTAGCTTCAGATGTCAAAAAAGATGCAGAACAGAGAACGACATAATCAACTCCCTAAGACAATGGCCGCAGAATCCTTATAAGAGCGAGTTACTCAACTGTCTGTGGAACTTTCTCCCTGGACTTATCCTATGGGGTATATGGAAGGAAAGGAATAAACGTATATTCAAAAATCAGCGCTCTACGATCGAAGACATCTGGACCAGACTCCGTGGGAACCTCAACGAAACGCTGCTGCTCCACTCCTGGATCCAGGATGATCTTCCATCTCTAGACGTCGAGAAAGGCATTCTAAGCAACTGGCAACTACTCCTACCTCAGAATCTACACAAGATCAGCACCTCCAAAAGCAGCAATACAAACAAAGGCACTTGGATCACCCCTCCTAAGCATTCTTATAAGCTCAATTTTGATGGGGCCTCCAAAGGTAACCCTGGCATGGCAGGTTTTGGAGGTATTATGAGGAATCACGAAGGCACCCCCCTGCAGATATACTTCGGATACTTGGGTTGGGACACCAACAACTCGGCTGAACTTGAAGGCTTATGGCAAGGGCTCCTTCTCGCTTGGAATCTCAATCTCCAACCCTTGATCGTGGAAGGAGACTCTCAGATTCTCATAAACATGGCCAAGAGACTGCAGAATGGCTCACAAGCAAAAAAAATCGCAGACAGCTGGAGGCTCGCAGCCCGACTAGAAGCCATCGAACAAGCTCTCCGTAGCAACAGAGCCCTCACCTTCAATCACACAAAAAGAGAGGGCAACAAGGTCGCAGACCTCTTAGCTAACATAGGAGCAGATAATGAACACACTCTCCTTACAGGAACCACGGCCATTATACCAAATAATGCCCAGGCTCAGGACTTCGCTCGACTGGTCCAAAGAGACGCTGCCTCCCCAGATGCGGGTGACACCATGGTCGAAGGCGAGGAGCCACATGGAAGCCATGTGTGGCCTCATGCCTGAGACAGGAATTCAATGCGATCCGCCGCCGAAGATTATAAGCGTGGGTTCAGGTGCGTTCAGGGACGGCATTTCAATGCATTGTCCGGTGTTCAGGTGCGATTTCAGAGCGCAGTTATGGCATGTAGAGTTCGAGGAAATGCTGAGGAGGTTAAAAATGGTGAGGGGGTGGATCGCATTGTGTTGGTTCGCGCTCAGAAACTGGAGACTGGTTCATGGTATAGGGAGTATGCATCTGTTGTGTTTATGGTTCGCGGAGCTACTACTCACGCCATTCCTCTGTCAATTGACTGCGGCTTCCAGGCTGAAAGAGTGGGTGGTGGGCGCTTCAATCTCCCCAATTCCTCCCTTTCTGCTCTGTTCTTCCCCCCGGTTATCTGTGGGAAAATGGTCAGGCCTCGACAGCGCCTTCTCAGCCGTCGAGGCACTAGCCGAGGCGGGTCTTCACGCCCCTCCGAGGCATCACCCCAATCACGCTGCTGTCGATGCCTCTGCCATCGAGCTGCAGAAGCCCATCCCATTCAAGCGAGCCAATTCTTGGACTCTAGTAGCCCAGAACTGGACTCGGCACCTCTACCTGCGTTTGGCACGACCGTCTTCTCTTTCAGTAGCTCCCAGGAGAATTCCCGCATCAACGCCCATGTCTCGGTCCTTTTCATTGAAGAACCGAAGGATGAGAGTGAGTAGCACCCCAGCAAGAAGATGCACCAGCCAGGAAGCTCAAGGGATGTCGAGGGATTGCCAGAGGCTGCTCCAAAGCATGCTGTTAGTCCACCTCCGTCTCAGGCAGCACCTTCTCCAACGGGGGACAAGAAAGAACCGGACCCTCTCCCTGAAGACTATGGCTGGTACCCAATTATCGAGGAGGAGCCAGACGATTAGTCGTCCTCTTGCTCAGCATCACTCTCTCAGACGCTGCCCAGGTTCACCCATGTTTTGCTATGTCTGCTTAGGCCTACTGTATGTTTTTGCTGTTTATGTATGGTTCAAAAGAAATCTTGTTGAATGGTTTTTGAAGCCCCTGCACGGGTTCCTAATGAAGGTCTCCTTTTTCCTTTTTGAGCCCCTGCGCGGGTTGTCAATTTTGGCTCTGATAACACTTCTATGGTTTAAAGCCCCTGCGCGGGCGGTTTGTCTCAGTTGCGGTGCCCCTGCGTGGGCTGCTCTTTCTGATAACCTCCAGTCCAAAGTGCCATCCATGGCCTTGGGCAGTATGACTCAATGACTGTAATTGTTTTCCTATTCATGTATATAATAGAATAGCATAGTATTAACGAAAAAAAAAGATTGCATATCATTATATTTTTTGAGTTACAATTTTTTCCCAAAAAATTCCCCTCCATGTAAAGCTGGTTATATTTTCTGTGTTACATGATGTTACCACTGCTTCCCCGATGCAAGCAAGAATAGTAAGCCGTAAAGATCAACAACAATACTATATTATCTGATAAATTTCCCCTTAACCTGCAATTGCTATCGCTGAAAGGGATCTCCCTTGAAGAATTGGCAAGGCTGAGACTGGTTTGCAACTATTTTCATTTATTATTCTCATTAGACAAAAACAATAAATGGAAATATTTGCAAACACTATTTCTATTTATTGTTGTCGTCCAACGAGAACAATGAATGGAAATATTTGAAAACCATTTTCAGCCTCGCCAATTCCGTAAGGGACATCCCTTTCAGGGATAGCAGTTGCAGGTTCAACGACAATTTATCAAACAGAATAGTAGTGTTGATCCTGTGTCGCTTACTATTCTCGCATGCATTGCCTGCACAAGCGGGAAAACAGAAAAAAATGTAACTCATAAATATAATAATAATATGTAATATAAAAGTCTCTTAACGGACATCCCTTTCAGCAATAGCAGCTGCAGGTTAAGGGGCAATCTATCAGACAGAATAGTAGTGTTGTTTATCTTGTGCGGCTTTTTGGGAAAAAAATCAGTAACTCACAAATATAACGATTACATGTCACTGGTCACTCTTTTCTCAGCCATAAAAGGTAGGGAATGAAGAGAAAAAAATAAACAAGCATAGGCATACATATGGAAAAAATATATATTTACCTGGAGTGGAACTTTCAAAATTTTTTTTTATAAATCATAAATATAATAATCTATAATCGAAATAAAAATAATTGTTCTAAACTTATGAGCCTAAGCACAATTCCCCTGATATGAAAAATAACGTCAACAAGATTGTGTGAGAGAAATGGAAGCAGAAGAGAATTTACCAGTGCATTAAAAGAACTGCACACTCTTTCCTCTACCATGATTTCTCATCTCCGTTTATTTATTTATCTATGTTACATTATAATGTATTTAATCATATTTAAGATTTAAAATTGAAATTAGAAAAAACAAATAGGCACTAACATGTACATGAAAAAAACAAAGATTCTCATTTATAGATTAAATCCGCTAAATTTAAAATATTTTCAAAATAAGACTCCAATAATTTATAGATTACACATGCTAAATTGAAAATATTTACAACCATTAAAATAGGACTCAATATTTACGACCATTAAAATAAGACTCCACTGCATGATATTTCACTGCTATTATTTAGCATAGAATGTTATAAATTGGGGTATGCTTTAATTATAGTATTAGATGAACATCAAGTTTAGTGCGAATCTTCATGCAGCTCTGTTTAAAATTAGATAGAGTATAGAAAATCTTAGAAAATATTTACAACTATATATTTCTTTGTTTCTATTATTTAGTCTAGAATACTAAATATTAAGGTATGTTTTAATTATACCATTAGATGAAACAAAGTTTAGTGCGAATATTCGTGAAGCACCTCAAGTTAAAATTAGATAAGGCAACTAAATATATTTATAAATGGAAAGTTTAAATGTAAAATAAATGTATGAAGAGCAATTTTCAAATTTTTAAAAATTTAAATATTTTCATCCATAATGTTATAAGCATTATAAATATATGTTACAAGAAATATAAATATATAAATATATGTTACAAGAAATTTATCATAAATTTTTACCTCTTGAACTTAAATCAGAATGTAAGAGATTTATCAGGCATTTAATAAGCAATAGGTGCAGTAAGAATAGAATAAAGTATCAAGGTGGAAACCCAATGTGGGAGAAAACTACCAATGTTGTCGTCTCAATTTTCAAACTTATAATATCAAAGAATTCTTATATTCTTGCACTGGTGCAGACTCATGTGAGTACGCAGACACCCACCTACTGAAAGCTACAACCTTCACTTGTTCTCCAGCTCCAACTGGAAGGGAGCGCCAACCCCCTGATTTGATTACCAGCTACTATTGTTAGGAAGCTTTGACTTCCTCACTGAAGGATCCAACCCTCAACAACATCCGTGGACCATGTTTCATAAATTTTCACACTCGATCCACCTTCTTTAATACATCACAACTTGTAGACCAACTAAAGCAAACACCAACTTAATTCAAACAGAACAGTGAGATTAATGTAACCAGAACACAGAAGTCAACTCAGAATACAGCATCAAAACACAGAATCAATTTCAACCCCGACCATTCATATGCCAACATGTATACACTACTTCACTTAAGGAAACCCATGCGTATATGTGCTTTTCTGTAGAGAAACCTATGTACAGATCTCAATATACTAAAAACTTGTACTTCTGAATCAGACACAGAGTTGAACAGAGTTATTCTGAAATATTCTTTTAGCTTGCAGAACCCTCAAACAGTTAACCATATCTACAACATCAACACCATGCATTGGAATGGAAAGCATTGGGCTATTCAATACATATTCTCCCATGGATAGTTTGATATTATGGCACTTTCTAGAGCAATTTATGGTTCCTCCACTTGCAACCATCACTTGACACTTTGGTGTTGGATATAGAAAGCAATTCAATTTCTTTGTTATCTTACAATGAATAAAATTATCGGTACTTCCCGAATCAATCAACACTATTACCTTTTTCTTCTTGATATGTCCTTCTATCTTGATAGTCTGAGGAGTAGTAATTCAAACCAATGCATTACAAGGTATGGTCAGATTCATTTCTTCTTTATCTAGGGTTTTTTCCTGGAGTATATCTTCTTCTTTTGACATTTCTTGTTCATTTTCTTCCTCCTCTTCATAATCTATGTAGAATAATTTATTCTCATCACACTTATGACCTTTAGTGTATTTTCTATCACAATCGTAACAATGCTCTTTTGCTCTTTTTTCTTCCAATTGTTGTGGTGTCAACCTTGTAGGTTGTGGAAGCCTAGGGGCAACAACACTTCCATCTTTATTGTTGTGATGGTAGGCTTCCTAGTTGCCATAATTTTTCTTTCCATTTTTTTTGCTAACCTGAATACCTTCTCCAATGAATCAGGTTCCCAAAGGCGAACCTCATGTTGGATACTATCCTTTAAAGTCCCTATGAACAGATCAATCCTATGCTCCTCTAGAATATCTTTTACCCTTATGTTCAATTTTTGGAAGTCCTCAATGTGCTCCATCATTGAACCCTTTTGTTTGAGATTTATCAAATAGCTAAAAAAGGTGTTTATTTTTTTATCCCCATAATGTGCTATCATTTGTTCTGTAAAAATTGCCCAGGTGACAATTTGTTTAAGAAAGCAAAGCCATCGATATCATACAAATTGATTTGGTTCCAAATATAAAGTTGTAATACGTACCTTTTGTGTGTTTTGCACATTATGGAGATTGAAAAATTGCTCCATCTGTAGTATGCATGTTCCAGGATCCTTGCCATCAGTCTTCCTCATGTCGATTTTTGAAACATGGTGGATCTTCAATCGAACATTAGAGTCTATGAAATCATGATTAACATTTATTTTGTTCTCATCATGAGTTTCCTTTACTACCTTTTCACCATTAGTGACCATTTCTTGTAACAACTTATTCAAATTTATCTTCAATTCTTCCATCTTATCGTCCATGCCATTCATCTTAGCTTCCATCTTAGCATCCATGCCATTAATCTTAAGTTCCACTCCACTCATCTTAACTTGCATTCCATTGATATTAGCTTCCACGCCATTCATCTTGGCTTTATTTACCTTTAGTGAGAGTGAAATTTGTTGTACTTGGTATTGTAATTTTGATTTATCATGTGGCATTTCTTCCTCTTCTTCACAAGTCATGCTAGAGCATTCACGTTGCTTACTAGGTATTTCCATTCTCTTCTTTCGGGGCATTAATTAATGCTAATAATTCTTCACTATTCCCTTTGAATTCCTCAAACTAACTTTTCAAACCGATCTTATGCAAAATTAAAAAAACTACACACCTTTTTTTTTCACTTTGTAAGAACTTGATATTGAATCTGTTGTATCTCTGAAACTGCGGATCTTGAATATCTGAAATCGCGTCCGGCGGTATCCCTTTCAGTCCTCTTTCTAACCCCGCAATTCTTATCAAGATTGGATTCTCTAAGGAAGAGTTATGCAAAATCTCCCACGGTGACCTGATTATAGACTAGTTCAGTAGAGTGAACTTGTATGACGTGCCACGTGTCACTATTTTGACCTTAGTACCTGAAACTGATACACAAAAAGCTATAGGTTTTCCTCCTTCTGAAACTTCTTACAAAATTTCAATCTGATGCTCAAAACGAAAGCTATGGCGATTTTCGCTAGGTCACCTGTTTTGAATGTAATCCTGGAGTCTAGAAAAACCCTAACTTCCTCAGATCATATATCCACAAATATAGCGAGACAAGATTTGAAATTCAGATTGAAGTTCAGACTGATTTTCTCTCAAATGGGTTTTGTTTTGTAGCTTATAAAATGTCGCAGAAAAAAGATATAGCGAAAATTCCACAATGACCTATTTGGAGTAGCGAAACCCTATAATCCAAAGCTCTAATACCAAATGTTATGAAACCAGCTCACGAAAAGATAGAAAAGATAGATGAACACCTTATAAATAAGCCTCTTCGAGGGGGAAACCTCCTTTACATTACACAAATGAAAAATTCTTAGATGATTCAAATGACAAAACCTCATTTCTATATATAGGAGTCTAAGGGGTCATAATATAACCAAGCCGACCTAACAATAATAATATAAAAGCACAAAAATAACAATAGAGGGATTCTATGGGGCACAATAATAACGATATGGGGACAATAGGAGCACAGCAATAAGAATAAGGCATACAATGACAATAGTAATGGGGGAATCATTGGTATTATAGGCACCTAACAATATTCAAGTTCATCATTTAATAAATTCTACTTCAGACATTATCACTCAACCCAGATCAACATGAGGAAATCATTGACAAATAATAGAGATAAAACAACATTGATGAGTTTGATTAGTCATTTATGAACATAAACCCTTCCTTTATGTACATCACTTTCAAGAAATGAACCCACGTGTATACGCGACTTAACCGAGACCAACATGTGTACATATCTGCAAATTTTGACCTAAAAGTTCACAACTCTTTATAATCTTTAGAAAGACCTAGATCATAATATTCAGAGATAAAAACATGCATCAATACTTATATCTAGTCAATCCATGAGCATATCATACAATGGACATTCATTTCAAGTCTCATGATCCTAATCCATCATAGTATTCATCGATGCATAATTATTTCAGATCTATGTCTCAATTATGGCCCTTACAATGCAAATATACTTCAGATTGAAGTATTCATCAAAAGCCCTTTCACATTCACACTTAGCACTTTGATCTTCACATTCTTATATAGTTAGAGCATTAGTCAATACCATGAGTAAAAAATATACTAGTTCCAATGGTAATCTTAGACGGGATCAAGTAACTGTTACTGTGCTCAATATTGAGGGCTAATACCATGGTAAGGACCCTTGGTGCTCTTAAATTAGTGTGTTAGCATGTACATGACTTTGCATATTTGTACTTGCATGTATACTATGTTAAGAGAATACTCTTCCCCATGTTTCTCAGTTGATCTATAAGAAGAGTCACGTGAACTATAATCCACCATTCTGCTTCTCATCTCTAATATTATTCTTCCTACAAACATACCATGTGAGATAAACCAAATATAAACATATCCAACATACCACAATGAAATTCATGGGAGGCTATGCTATATGCACAATCATTCTATATTATCACAACACATGCACACACATATAACTACACCAACATATCAACCTATCCACATCAAGCATTGTAACATCGACTAGATACATGACAACCATAACCACTACAATGCATGCATACAATTGACATGCATGCATAACAATCACATCCTTCCCATCTTGTCCAAGTGTTGAACCTAGAAGCTCTAACACTAATCAGGAATGTGACACCCCACATTTACCCACCTTTTCAAGCACTCCGAGTAAATACAAAGAGAAGTTCCACTGTGACATGACCCAACCTCGTAGTTCTAGTTAATGAAGTAGGGCCTACAAACTAACATCCTATAGGGACTACAGATCACCCAACAACCCAGGTGGTCAATCCCTGATATGGAACCTTGTTTTAGTGACCTAGACCTATAACTACACCCTTGAGACTACCTCCATGTAGTTGTGAGCTTCCAACCACACTCACAAACCTTACTTCACATGGTTATGACCCTAGATCCTCATTTTTGTGGCTTCGCTCCCAAGATCTAAGCCACCTTTCTAGGCTATCCTCCAAGCCACTCCCCAAAAATTCCTGTAACTTTTCAAAATCATATTTCTCATAACGACAATGTTAATCTTTCAAACTTGAATCCAGAACTTGACCTAGACTAACTAGAACATACTAAATATTTTGTCAAACACATGGAAATCATGTAAGCTACATGTCATGAAGGCATATATGAGTTTAAGTCTTTGTACTTTAGTTTAAAATCGCCGAGCAGTTATAATTCCCTCTCAAGTATCTACAACAACACTTGTTATCCTATGAATTAATAAACCATTTATTAATTTATCAAAGCATCATAAGATGCACAACCGAATCGCAATAATAAACCATCCTTATAACCAACATAAAAATATAATATTAACCCTAACAAAACAACCATCGAATCAACATAATAACAAGTACAAATGCTCGTAAATCACAATATGAAAATGACTCTTATTAACATATGCAAAAGCCAACCAAGTCAGGGACTTTCACGTACCATCTGAGCATAGATTGAACTGAACCAAAAATTTGTTTCAGCCAATCACCCATGTGCCATATTCCAAGCATGAATGTGGGATTCATGGGATAAACCAAGTAATAAACAACCATGGGAATCCATAGATTAAACCACTTCGACCCTCAAACTGCACCAATGTCACCAAAACTAGTCAAGAGATCACAAACCAAAACAAGATTGGATGCCTCATAATTTCTTCACCATACCTTGAGGAATTTTCCTTCTATAGCCACCTATAAAGGGCTTCCCAAAGAAAACTATCTCCACCCTGAACCCTTGGGAATTTTCCTGAGACCACCTCACTTGGCTCCAAAACTTTCTGGGAATCCAAGGCTCAACCAAGAAATGAATCCCATGACATAATAGCTATCTAGGAAATGGAAAGGCAACGCTAAAACCACTATCAAACCTATCAAAACCCATGGAAATGACAACAAAGGAACCAAATACACAAATGCATAAACCATGCATTTACACATCAACTAGGAAATCACACATGAAACGTGTTACGTATAAAAACCTCATGCTCAAGTTGTTGATCCAACCTTCTCCTTTCTTTCCTTTTCTTTTCTTTCTTTTCCTTGCTTAGTCTTTTCTTTTCCTTCCTTTGCTTTCTTTCTTTCTTTCTCCTCTTGGTGTTCCTCTCTCTCTTAAACTAATTCCAAATCTAAACTGATTAAAAACTATTAACTAATCCTTAGAAGCTCTTTTATCATTGAGGCCTTTATTATCTTAATTTTCCTTCAATTTTCCTCTAATATCCCTCTCATGCAAATATATGTCTCTTGGCCTTCCTTTTCTCCTATTTTCCTTTATTTTCATAAATAAAATGCCAATTAATGGCTCTTTGCCTTGGCCAATTCATTTTCCAATTCCTTAGCCATTAATAAACCGAAAGTAATGCCCACTATAGTGATTTGCTCAACATTCAGCTTGGAACACTTGTCCCATGGTCTTGGTCTTATCTTGACTTTATTAACCTTTATTATATGAACTTTAACCCATGGTTGTTAAAAGGCTTCACGAAAACCCTATCCTACAAGCTGTTGACCTAATTTACAAACTAATTGACTCTAATACCCTCAAACTCATCAAAAATTTCCTCACCACCACTTTCTTCATTTTTAATGGAGTCTACTATGAGAAACCTGAGCCCACAACCATCGGTTCCTCCCTTTCCCTTATTGTTGCCAACATTTTCACAGAGCACTCTGAAACCTTATCTCTTAAAATCTTCCACTTAAAACCTATGTTTTGGAAGTTCTTTGTCGATGATACCTTTTCTATTTTATACAATGGTATGTTAGAACTTCGAACCTTCCTTTCCCATCTTATTCACTTTCCTTACAACTTCCAATTCAATATGGAGCTTCAGTGCAAAAAATCCCTCCCTTTCTTAACATCCTTGTCTCTCAGCATCCTGATAACCCACCAACTCTATCGTAAGAAGACTCATACTGATAGGTACATTCATTATAACTCTCACCATAATCATGTTCAAAAATATGTTGTTCTTAAAACCCTTGCCACTCGTGCCATTCATATTTCTCCTCTCAATCATTTTCCAATGAAAAAGAACATATCACCAAATCCCTTAAATCTAATGGTTACTCCTTGTCCTAGATTAAAAAAGAATTACATTATGCTCTCCACTTTAATCTTAAAAGCCTTGCCATCAATCCACCCTTAGCCAAAGTCTCCCTTCCCTATACTAAGCAAATTACGGATCATATTTCCAAAGGCCTTTATAAAAGGAACCTGAAAGCCTTGTTCAAACCCCAGAAAACCCTTAGTAAGCTCTTCAGCTTGGCCAAGGACAAGAATGGCCCCATTCTTGGCCTCAGGATCTATGAGATCCCTTTCTTCGGTGGAATGTCCTACATAATACAAATAGGAAGATCCTTCAAAGCCCGACTTAAAGAGCATATGAAAGACACCTACCATAATTGAATTACTAAATCCACTGTCGATGAACACTCCCACAATACTAAGCATTTAATTTGTTTTGTGAAACCAAAATCTTCACCTCTACATCTTTCCACTCAAACCACATCATCAGAGAAGCTCTAAAAATTGAAAAACACCCTAAAAACTTTAATAGATAAGATGGATAAAAATTAACCCATTCTTGGATTCAACCCACTATTCTTTTTTTGTCCATTAATCATATTCATCCTAGCGTAACCATTCTCACTTACCCTCTCCCTTCACCTTTCACTCATCCTCTTTGTTACCTTATCCCCAACCCTTTGTTTGTGCCTATTCTCTTTCCCCTACCCAGACCCCCTTTTTTATTAATCATTCCTCTTAAAAACTTTTAATATATACTATGTTAATTATCTAATTTTAATCTTAGCTCTATTTTTAATTCTTCATTAATTTAAATTTAATTAAATACTATTTTAAATTCTTCTTTTCTTTTAATTGTTCTATAATTTTAATCTAATTAAATACTTTTTTTATTCTATTTTTGTAACTCTTTAATGGTATTTTATATTATCTTAACCTAATTTAATCATATTCTTATATTACTTTAATCGAATTTTTTAATGACCTTGTCTACTTTTTGGTGTTTTTGGAGTTTTTAGCTAGAATGTTGAAAAAATTATGGTCAAATCTTGATTTGTATGGATTAAATTGGCATTTTGATTGCATATATGAATTTAGCACCCTTAAAAACTTGGACACTTAGATTGTTAAAAGTCCACCCCTCAAACTTGTGATTCAAATGAATGAAACAAAACAACACATGGATGCAAAAAATGAATATTTACCTCAATGCCTATCCCAAAATCAGCAAGGAGCTAAAGAATTTTGTTATGGAGAAGTTTCATGAACGGATCTGGGAAAAAGATTTGGGTAAAAAGAAGAAGTACTACATTGAGGAATTCAACCCTATCCGTGATCTACAAAAAAATGAGCTACCTCAATGCCTGTCCCAAAAATAGCAAGGAGTTAAAGAATTTTCTTATGGAGAAGTTTCATAAATAGGTATGGGGAAAAGAGTTGGGTAGAAAGAAGTACTACATTGAGGAATTCAATCCTATCTGTGATCTACAACAAAAAGAGTTCATTGGAGCTAGCATTCTGTGGAGGGAAAAGGTTCTTATTGCTCAATTAAGGACCAACTCGCATCAACTTTGATGTGAAATAGGAAGATGAGTGCAATCAGAAAAACATTTCATTTTGGTATGTCATTAATTCAAAGGCATCAGAGAAAGTTATGAGAATATGTTAGCATCGTTTCTTGGCATTGCCTTTGACGGGATTGTTGAAATGTTGGCCCAACTCATTATCAATTTGAATAAGAAAAGGATTGAATTGAAAAAGGTCAAAAGCAAGGAACTAATGGTCCGAGAGAGTATTTTAGTCTCGTGGATGTTAAAATATCATTTCATTTCATTGTCCAATTCTAGAAAAATTAGACCACAAAATAGGCTGAAAATCATTCCAAAAAATCTAACAAATAGCCTATGCTATCTTTAAATTTTATTTTATTAAAAATTATTATTATTATAATATTGATTTAATAGTTTAAAATAAATATTTAACCATCTCTTTAGTATTAAAGTCAATTTGATGAAATTTATTATTGTATTGATTTGGCCCTTCAATCCATTTACTATATGTTTCTAATTCTTCTAACTTAATATAATTTTAAGGCATAGTCTAACTTATAGATGAAGTAATATTTTTGACTGAATTTACCAAAATCCAACAATACTATTTCAAGATTTTTTTGTTATTTAAAATACATTTTTGAATAAAAAATGGATTCAACTACTTGAAAAACGCCCGGGAACTAGAATTATACAGATTAAACAATTTAAACTTAAATAATACTAGTTTAATAATTGAAAACAAATTAGGGATTCCCATATACCCATAATGGATAACAACTCAATGTCTGGTGGCGTATGGTCTGGTTGTAACGTCAGGTAGGTAATTAATGTATTCTGTCTTCAGGTTGATATGGGTCACTTCTCATCTCCATTCTCTCGCCTAAGGAGGATCACCTATGAAAATGTACAGGGTCAACGTCTTTATGCGATAGCCATATGGTACATTGGATTGGGTTATTCCCAAGAATATATATCTTTCTTATTTTTAGTGGTAGTTATAGGTTGTTCATGACGTAGGTCACCTAATTAGATTATATGATTTTAGGCTATTATTGTTAAGGTTATATTTGTAGTTATGACTATGGCCAGGTTGTGCAATAGCTTCCGCAATTATATCCCTTATAGTATGGTAATTATGGTTACTATAATTCCATCCATTTGAGGTACGGAACTATTGTTCCGGAGCAGGTATGTTGGCTTAGCATTATCATACCCTGTAACCTGGGAATTTTTGACCTTTGTGATCCTGCCCTAGCGCGTAGAAGATTTCACTTATAGAACCATGGATAGACCATGTATCTTATTCTTATCCTCTTATCTCATTATATAAGGCATAGAAAATATTAGAAAATGTTTACAACCATATATTTCTCATTATTTAGTATAGAATGCTAAATATTTGTAATTATAACATTAAACATCAAGTTTAGTGCGAATCTTCACGCAGCATCCTTTTGAATGCTTGGAAATTGACACTCAAAGTCTGGCAATAATGGTCGTTATTGTATTTACTATTTACGAACTAAAAACTCTTTCGATATTAATAAATGTATTATTTTTCCCGGGTGGAAGTGAATGTTGGAGATGAGTCATTCTTCTCTGGTAATTAGGAGTCAGGTAAATTTTTCTGAAAGTTAGAAGGTAAATTTTGAATTGTTTCTTCTATTCCAGAAACATTGACAACAGCACGAGGAAGCGACAGATGGGCTATCGGTGGCGCTGAATTGGTATCCCATTTTACTGGCATTCTATCTCATTTTAATATTTTTTTCATTAAAAAATGTGAAGATACATAATCAGAAATGCAGATAATGCCCAGAAGAAAGAGATATATCAACGTTAACATCTTAAAATAAGTAAGAACTCCCAGACCGGGAATACCGATCATTTTCTTTTACCTGGACCAAAGATTCTTAAACTTCTTTATATATTGTTATTAAATGTTATGCATCGAAGGAAATTCAATAAGATGCACATCATTTATATTTATAAATTGAAAATTTAAATGTATGAATGGCAAGTTTCAAAGTTTAAATATATATATATATATATATATATATTTGTTAAAGCAAAAGTCGTACCTTTTATTTCATTAAATTGGAAAACAAATTACATAAAATACAACAGTGTCAAAGAAATTGCGGGCTAAAGAGATATCAAACTGCTTAAAGCCTAGGTCACCGAGCTAAAGGCTTAAAAGCTGAGCCAAGGACCCACAAACAAAACTACAAAACCCTCGAAATACAAACAAGAGCTGAGACCGTTCGATCCCCCCTCAAAGATCTGACGGACGAGGCTCAAATCAGGGCGAGAACATGCATCCACTTTAAAATTAGAATCGGACCCGATGAGGAAATAGGAACCATTCTAAAAGGATTTCAGGTCCGAATGGGGGGATAACCCTCGAGTATGTAGTCTGCCCGAAATCCACCGATTCCCACCATGAAGCGCAACAAGCACGGAAGATAACGCTCACCTGGACCTGCATACTTTTCCTTGATCGTTGATTCTCCTCCCCAGATCCAACGGCAAAGGATAATATCGCAAGACCTAAAAGCACGGAGAATTGAATTACCGCGCGATAAATGCCCTGGACCCACCAACATGCTTGCTTATTCTTGACCGTAGATTCGTTGTGCTTGATCCAATGGCTGTGGAACATATCGCACGAGCCAAAGGCATTGAGAATTACCTCGCGATGAGAGCAGTATTCCTTCCTGTCACTTGGCCACGTGTTGCTTTGTGAGTGGAATCAGTCCCAACTCTGCAAAACCACTTTCAGCTTGAAGGGCCTGCAATGAATCAGAAACCACCCCGCGAGCGGTATTGCCACCACAGAAAGAAAAACTAGGGTTTTGAGTCTGCCGAGAAAGCTAGGATTCTGGCCCCTTGCACCAACCCATCTTGTAACGACATGCATTCTCTGGCATGAAGTGCGATGGTAAAAGGTGCGAGCTACTCCAACTTTGCAATGACTTGTGCGCATTTGTTGAAGGAAGCTCCTTGTTTATATGGCGTGGAGGAGACATGGAGGCCGACTTGGCATAGTAGGGGCTTTTGCGTTGGAGCAAGGGCTTGGGTGAGGTTGGCTGGGCAAGCCATGACCTCCCCCTTCAACGCATATAAACTTGTGTTGCGTTGGATCATTTGGACATCACTCCGTCGCTCATCGCTCAATGAGAGAAGTGCGTGGGAAGGTGGAGGTGCAGCAAAAAGAAGGCGCAGATTGGTGATGCGCCCGTTCTTGGGCGAAGCCACACAAAGGAATGCACATCTTGGTATTGGGTGAAGGGCGCGGGCAGGGTCGCTCGCCGGTTGGAGTAGGGTGTGCACGGCTGTGTGGCGCCTACATTGTGCGACAACTTGGCAAGGGTTCTTGGGTGGCTTGGGTGAGCGCCCGCCCGTCGTGCAAATGTGCACGGTGACTTGGTGAAGTGTTGAGATTGTGAATGGAGTTACGTCTCGGATAGAGGCGCCCGTGTGTGGCGACTTGGAGGTGCGCCCAAGTTGGGAAAACAACACAACCGTGAAATGAAGGTTGGAACCGGAGGTCGTAAAGTTGGGCAGGAAGTATTACGTGCTGTTCACACGATTTGGGCATTTGTCAAGAGTTGGCAAGTGGGACTGTGTGTGGGCAGGTGTACACGGTTTGGGTGCTTGCGACCAAACGAAGAGCGAACCGGCGGAGACGTGCAACAAGGTGAACGAAGAGTTGGTGAGTCATGCAGCGACCGTGCAGATGTGCCAATGCGCTGGGCAACCGAGTTTGCCAAAGTTGGAAATTTGGCTAAGTATAATTTTGGGTTTCCCAAGGACTTAGTCTGTAGTTTGTGAAAGTGGAAAAATTATATATATTGATATTCTAGAAGACTCATATTGCAGGGAGTTGCCCCTCCCTTTATACTATTGTGCATTTCTCTTGTTTAATGCTGTTGATAATGAATGTGTATGGGTTTGCATTGATATAAAGGCACATTAATAATACTTGGTAACGAAAATAAAACTAAGTATGGAATGTTAAGGCATAGTCTACAATCGTAAGTATTGGTGAAAAGAAAATGCTTGATAGTGCTGCACCTCGCTATAAGCGGTTGAAAGACTACCGCAGGTGTAGGGGCGTGACAGTTAGTATCAGAGCTGATACGTGACGAAGTGCAGGTGTGGATGGATGCACTTGACAGTTGATGACAGTAGAAGCAGGTACTTGCAGGTGAAGGAAGCTAGTTTCACATACAAGTGGAACAAGGGTCGGTTCATGGTTGCAGGGAACTTGGTGAAGCTGGTGAATGGTGAAATGGGTTTAGCAGAGGTGAAGCATCGTGCTTGGATCAAGCTGAATGGCAAGACATGGAAGGTTTGGACAAATGCGAAGGGAAGCTCTTGCTTACCTTATATAGGTTGAAGAGGTTGAAAGAAGAGAATCCCCGGATTCGAGATGAACTT
Organism: Pinus tabuliformis; assembly: GCA_031772625.1. NCBI lineage: Eukaryota > Viridiplantae > Streptophyta > Pinopsida > Pinales > Pinaceae > Pinus > Pinus tabuliformis. The sequence goes on along the minus strand of CM062807.1, from coordinate 494,347,393 downwards.
GAATTCTTGGAAAAGAATGTTGAAGACGAACTTCTTCAACTTGGCTGGACAATGGAGCAAGGTGAATTTGCAGATTGTGCTATCAAGGAAGAGGAAGCCGTGATGATTGAGGATGTTGCAGACATGACAACGATGGAGGATGAACTTGAGATTGATCAAGTTGGACCAGGATCGTGCAGTTTGTAGACATGGATGAATGAGGATACTCATATGGAGGAACCTCATGATGATGATGAAGCAAGTATTGATACTTGTGTTTCACTTGAGCATTTGAGAGATGGACCGTATGCAGGGGAGGGCAAAGTCAGTTTGTCGAAGCTGGGGAACATCTTCTCGTGGATGTCTATGATGAGACCTTGTGTGGAGAAGCAAGGATTGTTGATTGTTGCAGGACTTGTTGGGGTTGTTTGTGACCTTGTGATAGAAGGTACAAAGGCCCGTGACAAGGGAGGAACATGATGATCATTGTGGAGGATTGGGTCATGCTTTAGCCATATGGAGAATTGGTTAAGTGCCCGGCATGACCCATGGATAGATTGGAGGGCACACACTTGAGGTACGATGTTACTTGGGTAGAATTCTCATGGCTGAGACCAAGAGCAACTCTTGGTGGAACATTCAGTGGAGGAGCCATGATGGAAGGGACCCCTGATGTGATGATGATGATATGGTTGGGTGACCGAGTTCACTAGACCAAAGATTGCAGACTTGGATAAGGATGACCGATTGTTGTGATGGGTCTACTTGGTTGGACTACATGGGCAACTTAGTCATAGACATCAGGTTGGAGACATGGAGCATGGTAGTCTTATGTAGGGACATGATGCAGGAACACTTGTAGAGGTGCCACTTATGGGCATCCAATGAGGAGTGCCAAGACAGGGATGTTGTGCAGATGGATTTGCTGATGGGACATGGGAATGTTTTACTTATGAGCCAATGGAGAGGTTGTGCACTCTTGTACAACAAGGCCATGGACTTGGATGGAGTTGTGAGCAAACTATGGAGCATTCCTACTACATGGAGAGCTGAGGCATCTTGCAGAGACCTTTGGGCCGACACTTGTATGCTTGCTAGGATGTTGGTTGGGGATGACTTATGGAGCTCATGATGACATGAGATTGTTGTGACTTTTGGGGACTTCATATATGGTGGACTTGGGGACACTTTGGAGCAATGGAGTTACAATGATGATGATGCCTTGGTGGCAAAACTTGGGCATGGGTTGAGCTGAGACCCAACCACTTTTGACATGGGAGCTGATTGATCTATGATCATGGGCAGCACATGGATAGATGAGATAGGTGTATACTTGTTTCTATGGCAGACTTGAGGGATGACACATTGTAGATATGATGGAGGTTGCTTCATGGACCTGGATGTGGCACACCGAAAGTTGGAGATTGATGAGATGATCTCTTCATATGAAGGAGATACACATATGGATGATGTTGGGATAGATGTGGTTGATTTCATGCAGCACATTGACACCAAATATCGTGGAAAACATGTTCCAGATGAGATGAGGATTACTTCATGGACCTAAGCATGGCTTACTCTATATGGAGATGGATTCTTGATCGAGTTGAGGATGTGATGGGATGTTTTGAGAAACAACTGATGGTGGCATGAGGATGTGCATTCTCATGGCTTGGACGTGATAGTTGGACTGATCGCCCGACTAGTTCAGACATGGGGTCGTGAAGTGTGCAAAGATGTGTTAGCATTTGTTGGAGTATCATGGCAGCCATTCACATGATGACAACACATGATGAGGTCGACATGAGAGGTTGCAGGAAGCATGTAGCTTGAGATCGAGGGACAAACCTTCCACGATGGGGAGTAGCATGTGGAGATTGTGATAGGGTGATCGATGATCATGGATTGAGATGATCTATGATGTATGACATACCGATGGGGTATGGTGATCTTGGTGACATATGGTTGCCAGGACGAGACATGATGGAGAAAGCGGTTCTACATATGTTGCAGAGATGTTTGCAGCATGTGGAGGAGTTGACATCATGGATGATACAGTTGATCTTGGGGGATGACTACTAGAATGGTATGTTGTCGAGGATGACAACGACTTTAGGTGGAGGCGGATGTAACGACCTGCGTTCTTCGGCATGAAGTGCGATGGTAAAAGGTGCGAGCTACTGCAACTTTGCAATGACTTGTGCGCAATTGTTGAAGGAAGCTCCTTGTTTATATGGCATGGAGGAGACATGGAGGCCGACTTGGCATAGTAGGGGCTTTTGCATTGGAGCAGGGGCTTGGGTGAGGTCGATTGGGCTTGGGTGAGGTCGACTGGGTAGGCCATGACTTCCCCCTTCAATGCATATAAACTTGTGTTGCGTTGGATCATTTGGACATCACTCCATCGCTCAGCGCTCAACAAGAGAAGTGCGTGGGAAGGTGAAGACGTAGCAAAAAGAAGGCGCAGATTGGTGATGCACCCATTCTTGGGCGAAGCCGCATGGAGGAATGCACATCTTGGTCTTGGGTGAAGGGCGCGGGCAGGGTCGCCTGCCGGCTGGAGAAGGGTGTGCACGGGTGTGTGGGGCCCGCATTGTGTGATGACTTGGCACGGGTTCTTGGGTGGCTTAGGTGAGCGCCCGCCCTTCGTGCAAGTGTGCATGGTGACTTGGTGAAGTGTTGAGACTGTGAACGGAGGTGTGTCTCGGGTAGAGGTGCCCGTGTGTGGCGACTTGGAGGCGCGCCCAAGTTGGGCAAACAACATGATCGTGAAACAAAGGTTGGAACCAGAGGTCGTAGAGTTGGGCATGCGGTACTACGTGTTGTTCACACGATTTGGGCATTTGTCAAGAGTTGGCAAGTGGTACTACATGTGGGTAGGTGTACACAGTTTGGGAGCTTGCGACCAAACGAAGAGCGAACTGGCGAAGACGTGAAACAAGGTGAACGAAGAGTTGGTGAGTCATGCAGCGACCGTGTGGAGGTGCCGACGAGCTGGGCAACTAAGTTTGCCGAAGTTGGAAATTTGGCTAAGTATAATTTGGGGTTTCCCAAGGACTTAGTCTGTACTTTGTAAAAGTGGAAAAATTATATATATTGATATTCAAGCAGACTCATATTGCAGGGAGTTGCCCCTCCCTTTATACTGTTGTGCATTTCTCTTGTTTAATTATGTTGATAATGAATGTGTATGGGTGTTCATTGGTATAAAGGCACATTAATAATACTTGGTAACGAAAATAAAATGAAGTATGGAATGTTAAGGCGTAGTCTACAATCGTAAGTATTGGTGAAAAGAAAACGGTTGGTAGTGCCACACCTCGCTATAAGCAGTTGAAAGACTACCGCAGGTGTAGGGGCGTGACACATCTCCTCGGGTGAATGAAACAAAGGAAGATGAAAATTCCTCCGTCCGGCCATCTATCCGAGAAACAGTGTCTGTCGAGCAACGTCCTCCAGAGACTTCTGTGTTTGTTCTTACCAGGGTTGAGGAGGCCCATAGTGACCCGAATCCCAAAAATGACCTCACTTCAGAAATAACACTTCATAAATAAACCAAATCAACTAGACCTCGTCTCTCTGGCTCTGTTACGAAACACCATTCTGTCCTCATCCACCTGATCTTGACAATGCGCCTTTAATCTATTCTGAGGCATCTCTTGCCAACTCAGCTCGACCCTGCTTTTGGTGTAGAGCACCCCTTGATTGGCCAGGATGTCTGCCAATTTATTTTCCATCCTTATCACATATGTAAAACTCACGGTAATGTACCCAGTTGGTGAAGATGAATCCGTTGAAAGACCTAAAACATCCTCCAATGTTTTGAGACTTTTTCTGGCTCCGTGCCATAGCTGATTCTCTTGACCGAGTTAATGATTAACTTAGAATCAACTTCAACTATTATATTCTGGAAATTATTCTGCTTTAGGAATTTTAAACAGTGCTCAAGAACCATTAATTCCACCATATTATTAGTGGCTCTTCCCAAATGGTAATGGAAAATAAAAAGGATGCAACCATTTTCATCCCTTAACACCCCTCCAAAGCCAGCAATACCTGGGTTGCCTTTTGAGGCCCCATCAATGTTGTATTTCGAAAAACCCTAAGAGGGGGATGCCAATAATCCTGCTTAGTGTTCAGTTTCATTACCTTCCTATCCAAGCCATGTGGTATGAGCCCCTGCATACCCAACTGAAGAAGTATCTGCATTTCAGCTTCTGAAGGTGGATTCTTTGGGGAAGTTTTCACAATAGTACTTACCGTCTCCTTAAGCTGTCTTAAGATCTTCTCAAAAATGCGTTGGGAGGAATTTTTTTCATTTTTGAAGATTCTGTTGTTCCTTTCTTTCCAGACATTCAATATTATGAAGCTTGGTGTTAAAGCCCAAGCTGATCAAAGAAATTCATAATCAGAGAAGTTTCATCTCCACTTATTTAGGGTGTTGATAATGCTTCCTTTGTCCTTGTCTTTCTGTTGGAAAATAGTGGCAAAAGTATCCCGCAAATTGGAGGTGAAAATGTAATTATTGAGAAGGTGCTCCATTGTTTCCTCCTGGGTTTCACAGAGCTGGCATCTGGAAGGACACAGAACACCCCTCTTCTGAATGTTTTCCCAAGTCAAAATTTCCTTATGATGAACTAGCCACATGAAGAGTTTGATCTTCATCCATCCTTCATGCCTCCATAGGTTCTGCCAAACCCTATCCGGTACATTAGAGTCTAGCTCAAGGAGTATGAAATTTTGCCTCCTTAAGATTGAAGGTACCTTCAGTATTGTTACCCCATCTAAGTTGGTCATGCCCCCCTGTCACTAAAATTTTCCTTTGGTCCAACATTTTTAGAAGTGCCTCAGCTTTTGTTTTCAAGGGGCTATCATCCCTGTAATCTATGTTCTTCTAGGTTCTCCATTTTCCTTCACTATTGTTTTGATCCCAAAAATCTTTTACCCTAACTAACCCTTTGGTATCAATTTCTTTCTTGAGGTACAGAAAATCCTCTCTTAACAGTGTAGGTTCTTGTTGCCATTTATCCTCCCAAAATAAAGCAGGATGTCCCTCTTTGATTTCCCAGAAGCTATTTTTTTGTACTAAGCCTCTATTCTCCCAGGCCTTATTCCAGATGTGTGAGCCTTTTATGATGCCAATCATCCTCATGTGATCATTATCTTGCCAAGTTCTGGCATATTTTTTTTCCAGATACTAGCCCAACAAGCCTTTGGATCTTTTACCCAACGACACCATAATTTTGCTCCTAAAACTTTGCTTAGTACTTCTGGATCATCCAATCCAAGACCCCCATTATTTTTAGGTTTGCAAATCTTATCCCAGGCTACCAAGGCCCATTTCTTTCTCTTCTCCCCCTTACCCCAAAGAAAGTCTCTTTGAATGGTTCTAAATTGTTGTCAACCTCCTTTTGGAGCTGGAAGGGCTGATAGCAGGAAGACGGGGATTGATTGAAGAATAACTTTTGTAAGCACTAACCGACCAGCCAAGTTTAAATATCTAATAGTCCATTTCTTGATTTTATCCTACATCTTAATAATCACCAGCTCCCAAATGCTCTTGTGCAAAGGTTTATCAGTTAGAGGAACTCCCAAGTATTTGGAAGGAGGACATCCCTTTGAAAGCCCAGAATTCTAGATATATTTCTCTGAATAGAAATATTGGTATTAAAGAAAAAAATCTTAGATTTGGAGAAATTAACTTCCATACCTGTAGCCATGGCAAAGTCACACATAATTTGTTTATAGGCTAGTGCTTCTTTGACTATGGGAATTCCCTGCAGCATAGTATCAACAACAAATTGTTGATGGGTCAAAGCCTGCCCAGTGTCAAAAAGTTGGAGACGCTTGATGTTGCCAACTTCTTTCGCATGCTTGATTGACCGACCAAGTCCTTCCATCATGAGGATAAAGAGAAAGGGAGAGAGTAGATCTCTCTGCCTGAGGCCTCTTGAAGGAGTAAAAGTCTTGGAAGGAGAACCATTAACCAGAATTGAAAAGCTAGAAGAAGTTACTAGGGCCATGACCCATCTTACGGAATTATGATCAAACCCAAAGGCTATAAGGACCTTCCTGATATAGGTCCAATTCAACCTATCATAAGCTTTGGCTAGGTCCAATTGCATAATCATGCCAGCCTTCCTATTGCTTAAGAATGAGTGCACCACCTCGTGCGCTTGAATGATGTTATTGAGAATTTGTCTACCCTCCACAAAACCAGATTGCTCCACAGAAACTAGAGTAGGAAGAAGTGGTTTGAGTCTATTGGCAACAACCCTGGATATTATCTTGTACACCACATTGCACAAGGCTATCGGTCTAAACCTGTTTGGGGCCTGAGCATTGTCCTGTTTGGGGATCAAGGAGATGAAGGAAGTATTGAGCACCTTCAAAATGGTTCTATTCATCCTGGAATCCTCCACCACATTCAAAATGTCTTGTTTAACAATGTTCTAGCAAGCTTTGAAGAAATCCACATTGAAACCATTAGGGCCTGGTGCTTTACCATTCTGCATTTCTTTGTAGACCTCACTAACCTCTTCTCCAATCACTAGCCTATTAAGATTAAAATTATCCTCTATTGTTACAAGACTAGGTATGTGCCTTGTTAAGTCCCTGATAAAATGATCTCTGTCTGAGATGGTTTCTTGTGCTATACCTGGAAAGTGTTGAACTAACACAGTTTCTATATCTTCGTGGGAATTAAGAAGATGACCTCCCTTGTCCTTAATCGAAGAGATCCTATTATGAGATTTGTTCGCCATGGTGGATCAGTGGAAAAATCTACTGTTTTGCTCCCCTTCTTTTAGCCATTGAACTCTAGATTTTTGTCTCAAAAATATTTCCTCTTGTTTACATAAATTCTCCCAGTCTTCATGATGTTTGGTGATTTGATCATTTCTAACTTTATCAAAGCCATTCGTGATAAGGGCTTGATTGAGTTCCTGCATTTTGTCTTCAACAACTTTTTTCGCTTCAAAAATATTGCCAAATTCGTTCTTGTTCCAGTCTTTAAGTCTGAGCTTGATGTGCTTTAGTCTTTTGTGTAGCAAAAACATTATTGTACCCTAGATATGCAGATCTTCTGTCCACCATTTTGCAATGTTGCTGATGAAATTTGGGTGGGTGAGCCAGATATTCTCAAATCTAAAAGGTCTGTTCTTGGGGGTACTAATGCCCTGAACCTCAAGTTGTACAGGCCAATGGTCCGAACCTCGAAAGGGGAGAATTCTCGCTATCATTTTCTTGTCGGTGAGCATAAGGCCCTCTGAGATTATGAATCTATCTAACTTTGAGGCTACTTGAGACTCTCCTCCTCTTTTATTGTTCCAAGTAAATAGGCCATCACTCATATCAGTGTCAACTAGCTTCATATTATCTACAAAAGTTTGAAATTTTGTAGAATCTTTGCTTAAATTTCTAGTTCCCCCTTTTTCTCCGAAAGTGATTTGATCATGTTGAAGTCCCACCCATGATCCATGGTACTCCTACATTTCTATCTCTAAAATCCACAAGAGAATCTAGAAACCTGAGTTTATCATCCATTCTTTGAGGGCCATAAACATTCATGACCAGATACGTCTCCCTATCTCCCACAGGCTGAATAACCACTAATAAATAATTCCTAGATGCCTCAACATCTATTATCCCAATATTTTGGGGGTTCCAAAGAGTGAGTATGCCTCCTGCTGTATTATCTACTTTAACTTCTAGAAACTCAAATCTATTGAGCCATTTGCTGTGAATTTCCTTTATTTTTTGAATGGAACATTTAGTTTCCTGAATAAAGATCATATCTGGAGCTTCTTGTTTCATTCTATTGCTAATTATTCTTTGTTTTCTTTTACTACCTAGACCTCTGATATTCCAAGATGTGAACTTCATTATTAAATATTTGTAAAGGAGTAGCTGGTTAGATCTTTCATCTTACTTGAATCTATCATTAGCTTTCCACATTCCATCAATAACTCGTTCTGCTTTTTTCTGCCTATTTTCTTTCCTGGGTTTCTAGGAGCTAATCTTGGTGTGGTTTTCATAGTTTTCACACCTTCATTGCCCTGCCTTTCATTCTTTCCTTGCCTCTCCAGCCTTTTATCCTGAGTTTTCCATAGGAATAGCTGTTGTACTCTATTGAACTCTTCTTGAGGTAATGAGTCTACCCCTCCCATGGTCCCCTGTTTCAAGAACCCTTCCAGATCTAGTTGTTCTCTATCAAGAATCTCCTGCAGTTCATGATCCTCCATTTCCATCTCACTCTGGGTCATTTCTTGATCCATCTCCAGTTCTCCATCGCTCAGCATAGTCTCTTTTTGTTATTAATATCCTGTGTTTGTTCACTATCTTCTTCTTTCTCCTTCTCCCCTGGGCTTCCTTCCATTACCTGATCTACTTTTGTTATCTCTTCCTCTTCTTCGAGTACTTGGAACCTATTCATATTGGCCTGTTGCCATTTTTTTTTTGGTTGCTTTAGCCCCCTTTTGCCCCCTTTTCCTCTATATCCCACTTTGTCAAAGCTTTCAGTATCTTTCATTGAGGTAGTTTTACTTCTGTTCTCTATTTTACTGAGAGGGTAGTCTCTAAATAGGTGCCCATGCTCATGACACCTACAACATCTAAAAGGAATATGTTCATAATCTACTGTTTGCACCCATTCTTCATCAAAAACTTCCAAGATGGCCTCATCCAGTAGAGCTCCAGAGAGATCCATCTCCACACATATTCATGTGAACAAAGTGTATTTTCCCCTTCTGGTGGCCTTAGAAGCTTTGAAAAAATGCCCTAGTTTATTTCCTATGGCAGATAATGATTTCGTTTGCCAGTAATCAAGAGGTAGGGAGTAGAGTCTTACCCAGACCAGGACCGAAGTGAAAGTCTCTCGCTCCGGGGAAAAATTCATCATCCACGACCTTATGTAGAGGCCTACAGCTGCATAGAAGTAGGTCCCTCCTTCAAACACCCTGTCTTTGTCCTCAATATTTGCAAAGACCACAGTGAAGAAACCCTTTGACCTAAGATGTAGGTCTATGCTTCCTTTTGGTTTCCAGTGGTATTTAATCCACGCTTGTAATGCCTTTTCAATGGGCCATAATCCCATGAATTTACAAATGATAGCATAGCTCCACATGTGGTCCCTGTGCATCTGCAGAGTAGGATCATTTAAAACTACTCTGGGTGTGACCTCAGCCTTGGGTTTGCATGGCCCCTTTTGCGCTTTGTTTTCTGATACATGTTTCTTGTCTTCTTCCTCATTTTCTTTTGTGTTGTTTTCCTTCCTTGACTTGGATAAATCTTGATCCTCTTCGATGTTCCTTTTCCCTTCTCCTAAATGACCTCTGATATATTCTATTGGTTTCTTACCTTAGCTGGCCACGGCCTACCTGTAGGAGGGAGTGGAGCTCCCCCCTTTGCGCCCCTATATGGAGTTCAACACTTGCACAAACTTGAAACCCTAGATCTTTGTCCATTCTTTCAGATGTTGTTTCCTTCATTCAATCTAGCACTTCTTTCACTAATCTTCTCCATAATTGAGTTATCAATTTTTTTCAAAGTTTAAATATTTTCATCCATAATGCTATAAGCATTATAAATATATTTACAAGCAATCATAATCTTTTAGTCAAGTAAATATTGATGAAATAAATTTAATGTTAAAGTTGATAAAACCAAAAATCTTATCTTACTCAAAAGACATTAATAACTTTGTTATAAGAAGTTTAAGAAGTTTTCAAATGAAAAGTGAGGAGCATAACATTTTTTATCTCTCTTCACTTTGGAAGTTTACTTGTCTAAAAAAATTTTCACATATTTTTTATGTGGAATGTTCAAGATATTTGCACAGTCAAAACTAACATTATATGTAAACATTGTCTTTCTCTCAAACTAAGGTATGTTAAATATAGTATTTTCAAAACCTTATTTTACTAAAGGCATTAATAATCTTCTTATAAGAAGTCCTAAAATGAAAAATAATGAGTACAACCCTCTATTTCCCTCTTCACTCTTGAAGATCACTTCTCTAAAAAATTCTTTCAGATATTCTTCATCTTGAATGTTCAACATCCTTCCTCAATCAAGCAACTAACACCATATCTGAACACTCTCCCTCGAACTAAAATATATAAATTTGTTAAATATAGCATCTTTAATATTAGGAGCATTAAATTGTATTGCAAATTTTGGTAAAATATTGAAAATAAGATTAGTGCTTTAAGAAATAATTTATTTTTAATAGAGTTTTTTAGTATGATTATAATTGGGTGTTTTGATTTTAAAAAATCCATAATTTTTTAATTTTTTTTTTTTTTTGTACTCGTAAGGTTGCATGGTGGTCATGTTCAAGAATAACACCCAAACAAGGCGGCGAAATTAATTGGTGACATAGCATCCTTAACAACACACTTGATGACGGTCTATCCCGTGGACAAGGCCATAACTTCTTCAATACTAATAAGTTTTTATTTTATGATCCTAATATAGAAACTACATCATTATTCTATTTTTTATGGAATTCGACTTATTGCATTCTTGATCAAAAATATTGATAAAAGTGTTTGTGAAGAATTTTAATGAGCAATTTGAGGCCCCAAATTGAAGTGGGTGTAACTTATATAATACTTATTAGAATCATTATTACAACCGAAATTATAAAATACCATGACCACTATACTTCTTATAGAAATGGTTTTGCTAAATTTTGATTAATAAATTGAACATTAATCACAACATAAAAATTTCTCATGTGGGGTGTAAATTAGAAACTAAAATAGTTGTAACTTATGTTATACTTCTCAAAATAAATATCATGAACCCAATTAGTATTGAAATTTGATGAATTGAGTTTATGATATCATCATTCAACCCTAAAGGCTTCCTAGATATTAACTTTGTGAATTTTCATCCTTAGGGATATTATGAAATACAATTAAACAAATAGTAGTAATCAACAATATCTAATCCTTTAAAACCCTAAATTTATATGCAATCAAAGAGAAAAGACAATATCGTGTTACGATAAGTGTTATCGCTCAAGGACAGTTTATAGTGTATTAAACATATTTGAAACCACTAATTTACAACAATACATATAGGAAAAAAAAATTGATTATCTTCTTCAATTATAATGTTGAATTGCTTATTACATAATCATCCTTAACTCATGTCAAATAAGAAAAACATCTATGCGTGGAAATTACAAACCATGAACATAGATGGTTGAAAATTAAATCCATAATTCACACACATATTGTATAGTTAAAAAATTCATTAATATGCATAAGATGAAGTTTGTGAACATAACCTTATCAAAAGGCTAATACAGTGCACAAGTTCTCCAAAACCTTTCTAGGGAAAACTAAGAAAAACCCTAGCTCAACGAAGGAGCTCTAACAAGAAAGAACCACTCAAGTGGGTCCTACGTCTTTCAATTCTTTTCTTCTTCACTAAGTACAACGTAGGGTTTCATATGAAAAATGTGATATCCATATATCTAAAGGATAAGTCCCTAATCTTAGACTTCAAAATACTCCAAGAAAACTAAGAAACCTTAGTTATTGTGAGAAATAGAGAAACAATACAAATGAATATAAGAGAGAGAGAGAGAGAGAGAGAGAGAGAGAGGTGACTATTGCAATCTTACAGTCACATCTCTAATATAAGATATAAAAGTATGAATAGTGAGTGAAGGATTCCCTCCTTGCTCTATAAATGATCTGTAATTGGAACTTGAAGGTAATATACAAATTGCAAGTGATATTTTTATGTATTTTGGGTATTGGATCAAGTTACTAAATACATAAACAAATGATTTTTAATCTTAGTTAATAGCCAAAATAGAGAAAAAAATAGCATATTAGAAACACATAACAACAAACAAAATAAAGAAGTTCACCCATCTACTGGGATACATATCCTCGTCTAGCTTCCAATGTAGGGCCTCTTTCATTAAGTGCTAAAATTTGTGTTTTCATGTCTTCAAAATTATCAGAATGCAAAAACAATATCTCCAATGAATTCATAACTGTCAAAACCCCCTATCTAGGTTCTTTCTGCACTTCATTTGACCAAAATTTGAGAAAGTTATGCTTGTTACAAGTTTTTCCCAATTTGCATACATAGTCATCCTACAATTCGGCCCAAACCTCGCTTGAGCACCCCAAACCCGAAACCAACGTGCAAGCCTAACCTACAATCATGTCTAACAGGTGAAATTATTGGGATGTTAAATTGTCCATTAACTCCCAGTTCTAAAAAATGTGGTCGTATGGGGGCCATGTGGCCAGGGGCTGGGGCTAACTAGCCGGGCCCCCAACTAACTACCATAGGTCACATTGGACGACGCAGAACCAGGGGCGTGGTACCAAATGCACATGCCATTTCCTTAGGTCTAGTTGCTGGTCATGTGAGGCCATGTGGCTTGGGGCTGTGTTACATGTCAATTTTTCGCCATGACACTTAATTAGTTTATGGGTGTTTTTACCATTCGTGAACATATTTGAACCAACTCCCTCAGTGTTTATGGGAAAAATAGTGTCTTTTTTATCTACTAGCCCTCTAGGATTGGCAGCTATCCTAGAAACAAACAATCAAAGCAATTTGGGATCTCTTCTATGTATGATAGATAAGAGAAAAGAAAAGGAACCAACCTGGATCTTCTGCTTAGCTCCTTGCTTGATTTCTCTCCCCCTTAACAGAGCTTGCAACTCCTCTTCTACTTATCCAACTTAGAGAATACCTGTAGAGACACAGTAACAAAACACTGTCAAAGCATCTTAATCTATTATATCATAAGCATTACAGAATCAGAAATACAATGAACATACAATGGCATTCACAAATAATAACATTCACAATTGCACAGTTGTATGGAAGAAAACTCAAAGAACTTTATTAAATAAAAGGGAGAATTACAACCCAATTGTCTGATCCAACATCATCCTCCCATTATGAAAGCCCTATTCACCTCATGAAAAGCAAGATCACACCAACAATACAATGCTCTTTCTCAACCATAAACTATCAACACTTCCTTGCAAATTACAAAATTCCAGCCTCTAGATCTCTTAGATGAGGGATCCATTTATAGATGTGTGCAACGGTGTGAGTCATCTCTGGGGTTTTGATTAGTGTCATTCCACTTGTTGTTTTTGGTTCCACTTGGAGATTTCTTGGATCTCCTACTCATCCCTGGGCGAATTCGAAGAGGCAAGTGTCATAGGAGAAGTTTCTAGAAGATTCCATGAGCATCCACTTAGCAAACTGTCTTGGACATTTGTCCATCCTCGCTCACCACACCCTACAGAAGGCCTTATCAGTATGCATTGCACTTGGCTAGTGTAGGAGTCAGTATGCATCGCACCCTGACAATGGAGCAGTCAGTATGGTCCTGCTTTGGCCAATTCTGGATGGTTTTTCAGGTGGAACTTTAGAAGATTCCATGAGCATCCACTTAGCGAACTGTCTAGGACATTTGTCCATCCTTGCTCATCACACCCTACAAAAAGCCTTATTAGTATGCATCACACCTGGCTAGTGTAGGAGTCAGTATGCATCACACCCTGACAGTGGAGCAGTCAGTATGGTCCCGTTTTGGCCAGTTCTAGATGGTTTTTCAGGTGGAACTTTTAGGGAATGATGTAATCAGTTTACCATGATCCTTTAGGGTATAAAACAACACTTTTAGGGGTTAAAGAGCCCTTAGTTTATCGACATATAAGATTGGGGTTGCAGTGCCCAAATATGTTATAATACTCAAAAGTCAAACAATCCAAAATATTTTGAAGTACATGAGAAATTTGGGCAAAATCGTTGTCACACCTTGTTAAGTTACACATGTGTTAATTTTTCTAGAGTTTCCCACACATTCACTGAAATTGACTCTGAGAACAACGTAGAGCTGTGCTCTGACTGCCACTAAAAACCTGCACAGGTGAATTCAAGAAAGTAAAAATAAAAAGTACATTCTAGAAACATAGTTGGTCGAATATTTTCCAACTAAAGCTTCCAGGTGATGCCTATTCAAGCTATAACCCTCAGGTGATGCCTCTTAATCCCCTTTCTCATGGAAACCTAATCCCTCAATTAAGGAGTATCATCCTCTTCTTTTGGATATGAAACTTCTTCCTCTTGGCCTATAAAATGACCAAAGGGTAGAGGAGTCGCGGAGGTCAGAACTCAGAGAAGACAAACTTATGCTATTGGTTTGATATTGGAAAGCTTGTCATCTAAGGATGAGATTGAAGGCATTTGGGAGGAACCTCACAACATCAAGGTGAAGGTTGTAAGGCTCCTCTTAATATTTGATTAATACAAATGAACACTTTCTCCATTGATTTTTCTTATTGAAATAATGAATGGTTTATAATTTTTTATAATGTTTATTAAGGAAAATTCAATTCCTAATTTCCTTTATCATTACGTTAAGTTGTTTGGATTATTATATCACATGTGCTTTTGATCCTCTTATGGTCGATGCTTGCAGGACTTATCAAGCATTGAAGAGTTGTACCGAATACAATAAGTTATTTTCATCGAGAATTTCGTGAAATAGGTAAGAGGCTCATCCATTAGCTTTTAATTCTTATAATTCAAACAAGTTCAACTTAGGGAAAGGGTTAGTTCAACTGTCTTGCTTGTTTCTAGTTTCCATCAAGGATCTAGGGAGATCTCTCTTGTCCACAAGAGGGATTTGTTCAGTGTAATAAATTGGTGACACAACTGGGGATACTCTCTGTTCTCATATTTTTCCTTAGATTTTCTTTATGATTCTTCTGATCTATCCATACCTGAGTGTTTATAAATTAATGACCTTTCAAATCTGTGTTGTTAATTCTTTGAATTTTTTACCCCTATGTTGTTTTCTTTTGCTGACAGAGCACAATTATACCCTACTTTATCCTTAGCAACAGGGAAAATGTGCTCTATTTTGCACTACTTACCCACACAAGCCTTGAGAATTTTTGAAAATATAGCTTTTGCTTCAACCCAAACTTGAGTTTATTTTTCTGGAAGGTCGTTATCTCTGTTTAGATTGTGTTGTGTCTCTTCTGAACTCATTTGATTGCTTTGTTAATGTTTTTTGAGAATTAGGTCTTTCTGAGGAAACTAATTAGGGTTTTGCCTAGTTGATTTGGTAATTGATCAAAACAAGATAGGTTGTCCTTTTGTTTATGATATTCTTATTTTGTTTTGTGAATACACCAATTAAGCCTTAGTTTTGATTTATTTGTGGTCAAACTCATTTTGAATTGCAAATTAGGGTTTCTTGAGACCTAGTTCTTTTGTGAAGGAGTTGTGGTCATTTTTGCTTGATAACGAAAAGTGTTGCTTTCATCTTTGAAATTTCTCACAAATTTCTCACAATTACACCGTTATTATCATTAAATCAAAGTATTCATAAGGAAAATGTGTGTTCTCCAATTCTCTTGATTGATTTATCTGTGTTTGAAAGTTTTGAGTGATAAGATATAAAGAGTATTTTGGCTTATTTGACATTTAGCGAAATATTTTATTTGGTTTGTTTCCTACATTTTCATTACATTAAAGTGAAATTTGTTGCTTTAGAAAAATTGGAAAAGTTGTGAGTTTTTGCATTTCATTTTGAAAAATCAAAGAAGACTTTCTTTTCTCTAAACAGGATTTCATGAAATTTGAAAGTTGTTATTGCATTTTTTAGTGCATTAAGATTTAGAGTCGTGTCATAACATCATAACTTTCACCTTCATCACCTTTTGAGTAAAGAAAAACTTAATAATACAGTGTTAATTAAAATTCATCTAGAATTTTACATTTTTTAGGGCTCTTTCCACCTACAGCAACTTAATTGTAGGGATTTGGAATAGGGAAGGAAGTAAACTTTCCAAATCTACAAACGAACAATAAAATCTTAAGTTAGGGAGAGAAAATATAATTATTTCCTTTTTGCTCTTGGAAGCTCTTCTTGTACATGAGCTAAGCATGCGATCGTGTCGAATCTAATGAAGTGGTCGTACCTATTCCATCGGCCTAGATATAGTGATTTGGATGTATTACAATGATACCGTAAGGTACTTGGGGTCACTTGAAAGTAAACCTCCAATTGATCATGTGGAGGAGCCTTCAAGGGGATTGAGCTTGTTACTCTGCCCTTGCATGTATGTTCGATCTATGACTGTCCCCCCAGGTAAAATTGTTGTATTTGGTGAGCTTAGTGACTATAATCCTAGGGCTCTACCTAAGGTGATAGCAAAGAGAAGGTCCTATTGTACCTAGAATAAACATTGACTAGAATCACTTAGATTATTTGGAGGGTAATCTTTGTTCGAGATGGTTTATAGGAGAGTTACTTACACCAGAGTGTTTCATTAAGAAG
This sequence comes from Pinus tabuliformis, assembly GCA_031772625.1. NCBI lineage: Eukaryota > Viridiplantae > Streptophyta > Pinopsida > Pinales > Pinaceae > Pinus > Pinus tabuliformis. The sequence continues at coordinate 494,331,069 of CM062807.1, read as the reverse complement.
GTTGTCAGGGTAACTGGCTCCAAACACTCATTTCTATAAATCTTTTCACCTAGATCACTGCAACGTTAGATTTCATCACCAACTAGTAATTATTGATCTATCTGAAGAGTTAGTTTGTATGGTTTGAACTCCTAAATTTTTAGTGTGTGTTACTTTCTCTGTTGTTTTTTTTACTTTTTAGAGACTTTGGGTGTAATTTAGATATTGTGTAATTTATCAATTGAAAATTTTTCATTGTGGCAGAATTACCAAGACAATCACGTAGCATAATCGAGGACTCCCTTGAGTATACATGGAGTTACGTAGAAAATATAAGCCAAAAAACCTAAATCATCAGGATCTGGAACTACAACAGCAACTAAAACTTCTACTATTATAGACTCTCATGTAAAAGGAATTGAAGTTAATCAACCGATAACATATACTATTTTATCCCTTGAAGTGACATAAACTGAATTTGATCAAACTCAGAAATTAACATCACATTAAGAAGGAATTGATTTACAAATTACTAAACTCATTCAAACTAAATTAGATACTGGAGACTTTTCAGATACAAATCCCTTTTATGAACCAGAGATTGACGAACCTAAGTCAGATATTTCTGAACATGAGACTTATACACCTGGTACAACACATATTCAAGATCCTCCACATTCACTGCGTGTGAAACTTATTATTACTAATAGCCTCCCTCCTCATCTCATTAGCATTGAAGAGCTTATTTTGGAAGAAGAGGAAGAACCAATAGTTTCTACCAATGAAGCTATAGATATGTCAAAGATTTTTTTTAGATCTCTTCACTGTGACCATTAGTATTTCACACCCTTGAAATTTTTAAGACAAGGGATTCCATGATACTACACGACTCCTTATTCTACCATACCAGGTTTCAACTGGTCTATGATGCCTTCTAGAAGTACCTCATCGAACACATCTATGTTTTCTACTTCTCCAGAGTCAACATTGTATGGTGGTTTCCTACCGCCTAGATATCACTCTCTTGCTGGAGCTTATTCAGGAGCTTCATCCTCAAACTCATCTTCAAACATGTCAATTGGTGTAATTAATTCTACCAATGAAGGTTTCACATATGAACAATTTATTAATATGATTTCTAGTAATGTTGGAAATCCTCAAACTAACCCAATAGGTGTTTATTACCCGCCTGGGGGCAACCATCATATCCTCCACCCAGAGGTCAACCTTTAGGTTGATCTTACCCTACAGCTAGGGGGAGACCCTTTGCCAGACATTATCTAAATTATTCTCAAATGCGTCAAACTGGTTTTGGTTAACTTGTTATGCCTCAACCCACCGTTGGAATGCCTTACCCCAGAATGAACATAATCTACAACCCTTTGTTGAATCAATAGTCAATTCTAGTTGCTTCTCAAGTGCTTGTGCATCAACCTGTTCAACCTATTGGACAACCTATACAACAATTACCTTTTAAAGTGAAACCAAATGTCCAAGTTAATCCATCGACACCTACCCAACAAGCACTTCAGCAACCTGTCTGGAGTACTCCTGACACCTTGGTACAATCTGCTATACCAACCATTGTTGAGAACCCAGGTTCAGGTTTGCCTCAAACTCCCATTCTAGGAGTAATGTAGATAACTGTCACACTTATATCATAAGTAATGGTACAACCCCTTGTTCAGTCTTTATCTTAGGTATCTAGTGTTCAATCTATTCGTACAATTCTGTCAATGCCCCAAATACCTATTGTACAAATTAAAGTCCCATATATGAAAGTGTCGTTTCAAGGGAAACCTTTCCAAGGTCTAGCCCATAGTAAGTTTGTTCAAGGTCCACCTTTTCAAGCTCAATTTCTCCAAGGTATACCTTTGCAAAATAAACCCTTTCAATGTGTGTTCATTCAAGGTGAAATGGGTCAGAGTCTCCCTTTTTAGAATCAACCATACGCAGGTCATACATTTCAACTACCTATACAATTGCAATATGGTATGGCTCATCTTGGATATCCAGGAGGTATGTAGATTCGAAATGCTAAGGCTATTCCAAGATATCTTGGGTATCCTCGTCCCTGTACAGGACTCGTCCCTTAGGGTTATCAACATCCATCTCAGGATCCTAACCGCTAGTTTTCATTCATTAGAACTTTGGATTTTCCTAATCTCTTTCAGTTAACTAATGATCCACTTCATCATTTACCATTTTGGCCAGCCATTCCTACTAAGTTGCCCAGTGATATTCCTAAGTTTGAAGGTAAGTCGAGTGCAGATCCATGAACCATGTTATGACCTATCATCTTTGGTGTGCATCCAACTAATTAATCAATGATTCTATTAGATTACAACTTTTTCAATGAACATTAATCATCTCGACAAGCAAATGGTATGTAGAAATGTCGCGCACTTCCTTCAGCACATAGCTTTGTTGACCCATTTTCAGTTGCCCAATATGATAATTGAACCAAACTTTTAACTTCTTTAAAGTAGTCAACATCAACACATATCTCAGATCACATTCATGGATGGAGACGAAGACATTGCCTAGTTAAAGTTTATATTCCAAACCAGATTTTGGAGTAATGGTTCATAAAATATCTTTCACTAGTAATAACTGAAGATGTGGCCAAAGGAGGTGTTGTAACTAACAAGCTAGTAATTTGTCATGCTTAATAGCTTGATCTTGTTTATACTCAGTCTGTTACTTTGTATGAAAAGATCATGGATTTACCCCATCCTGGTCAAACTAATCCTTCCCTTACAGGATCACATGCTATAATGGCATGATTGGTTCTATGAGCCAAAAGGCTAAGAACAAAAAGAAAAATACTAAGAAAACTTAGATTTCGGATTTGTTTGACTCACCTGAAGAAGATCCTTCTCCCTAAATTACTTTGGAAATTAACGTCGTAGAATCATCTACTGGAAAAGGTAAGAAATCTAGAAATAAGAAAAAGGGAAAAGACAAAGATAAACAAGACACTCGTTCTAAGGAGAAATAAAACAAGAATGAATTCTCTGATGAAAAGAAGAAACCTCGTTATCCTTGCCTTATTTGTGATGAAGATCATTACACCAAGGAGTGCCCACATCGTACTGAAGTTTCTACATTTGTCAAAATTTCACCCACTCCCACTATTTTGAAGGATCCATTTCCTTCCCAAGATAGTAAAATGGTTTCTCATGACCAATCATCCTCAACCACATTAGCAGATATCATGATGATGTCTTCCAAAGTTATAGTAGCAACAAGATCCAAAGATTATACATCAAATAGTCTTATTGAAGATGGAGATGAATCCAGTCCAGCTGGTCAAACTTCCACATCTACTCCTCCTTCTTTTGAACCATTACACATTGAAAAGCCAAACTCTTATATTATAATTCGTCTGCCTGCTAAGGGTATGCTTTGAAAGTTAGCTTTTAACCCTAATGCTAGGACTGCTCAGAACTATATCATCGTCGAAGATTTGGCTATGTCACCTTTGACAATGTCAGCTCTTGAAGTGCTACAGACTTGTCCAACAGAAAGGAAGTTATTATTATCAACCATGGGAGCAATAGATTTTCATGACTCCAATTTGATTTTTTTCAATCTCGAAAATCGTATCTCGTGTCTCCTGCACCAACTATCCTTTTAGATACTAGTTCATGTCAAAACTCGACGATATTTTCGAACAGTGATTGACGAAGGAGTGTCAACATGTACTATGTCCATTTCCTGTTGGAAAGATTTGGGTTCTCCAACGATCAATCAATCTCCCATGAATTTGAAAGCCTTTGATGGAAGAGGTTTTTGTTCGTGTGGAATTTTAAATGATTTTCCAATCGAATTAGAGGGTAAAACAATTACAATGGATGTTGATATTTTTTATGCTCAACTTGACTATAACCATTTTCGTGGTTGGAGCTAGACTTATGCCATGGCAATAGTAGTCTCGTCATATTTTAGGATGATCATGTTTCTTCACAGAGGAAGAATTGTGAAGGGATACCAATTATCCTACTATACCTCAGACCCTAGTTCCACTGGAAGTGTGCCTTTTTTTGGAAAATCAATGACTCCCATGGGGAAATTTTTCTTATCACAAACTCCCATTTGCCCTGAAAAGTGTTGGCACAAATTTTCAGTGAGAAATGTCTTATGCATTCCATGATATCAAGCATATTGTTCAACCCTATTTAGATGACCTGTTAGCTCATTCAATGAAAAGGAAGGATCACCCATTGCACTTAAAAGAAACTATCATTAGGTGCAAACATTACAATATTCGCCTGAATGCACACAAATGTGTCTTTTGTGTGCAATCAGGTCAGCTTCTAGGTTTCATTATTTCGAAAGAAATCATTCGGGTTGACCCCCTCAAGGTAGAGGCAATTCTAAATTTTCCTGCTCCTTCTAGCCTTACTCAACTCCAAATTTTGCAAGGGAAAGATTTTTTTTTTGCATAGATTCATCCACAATTATATCAAACTAACCCAGGGTTTTACTTGGCTGTTGAAAAAGGGCATTCCATTTTTCTGCGATGAGGTTGTTGATAAAGCTTTTGATGCATTAAAACAAACCAATGCACCGTTACTGCATCCACATGATTATCATCGAGATTACTTTTTTTATTTAGTCGTGTCCAATGCCACTATTGGCATGGTGTTAAGCCAAGAGGATGATTTTGGCAGCGAACATGTGATTTATTATTTGAGTAAAAATATCACTAGAACTGAGATTAAATATGCACATGTGGAGAAGCTAGCCTTTGTAGCTATACAAGTTGTTCAACGATTTCGTCAGTATATATTTCTTTGAAAAATAACTGTCATTTCAAATTGCAACCCTATGTTGTATATCCTCACTAAACAATTCCTCAGGGGAAAATACTCCAAGTGGATAGTTATCATAGAAGAGTTTGATTTGGAATTTGAAAAATCCAAGTCAAATAAATATTTGACTTTCATCAAACTATTGTGTGACTTACCTCATGCTATTATAGAAACTATAGTAGAAGATTCTTTTGATGATGCATCTCTCTTTCTTATTAGTACGTCAGATTCATGGTATGCAGATATCATTATATATCTCCAAACATAAACTTTTAGGCCTGAGTTATTTAAAATTGATCATCATTGAATCTGATACCAATCCCAACAACACAATATTATTGGTGACAATCTTTACCATCATGGTATCGATCTATATTCTCATGTTGTTTGACTCTTCAAGAGGCCAAAAAAAAATTAAATGATTGCCACTCTGGAGCATGTGGTGGTCATATGCCTAGATATTCTATTGCCAAAAGATATTATGTGTTGCTTATTTTTGGCCTTCAATGTTTAAAGATTGCATTACTATAGTTTGCGAATGCCATAATTCCCAAGTCTACGATTGCAAAATGTGAGCACCTCCAGCTCCTCTTCACGCTATCATAGCTATTGGTCCTTCTTCCAAATGGAGCATCGATTTCATCACCTGAAACCCTCACTCGACTGGGGAGCATGGATATATTATCCATGTAGTTGATTACTTTACAAAATGGGCTAAGCGATGCCTAAATATAAAGAGGATGGCGAAACTGTTGCAGTTTTCATTTTCAATCATGTGATTTCTTGGTTTGGTGTCCCACAAGCCATTGTTATAGACCATGGTAGTCATTTTTGTAAATTTATGATGGTAAAAATATCTGCACAACTCAGCCTATTCCATGATAGCTTTACTCCATATTACCCACAAGTTAATGGTCAGGTTGAAGCAGTCAATAATTTTGTAACCAATATGATTAAATGGATAATTGGTATTCACAAAGGAAACTGGCATTCTATGCTCTTTTCAACACTATGGGATTACTGTACTACTACAAAAACATTGACCGGTTTTACTCCATTCCAACTTATTTATGTTTTGGAAGCAGTATTACCCATTGAATGTGAAATCCCATCCCTAAAACTAGCTATCGAATTATTACCTCCTACCTCTGCAGACAAAAAACGCTTTGTACATTTAGCACATTTAGATGAAAATCGCCATGATGCCGCACTTGTTAGAGATGCTCATAAAAAACATGTCAAAGCTCAGTTTGATCAAACGTTAATCCTTGTTCATATTCAGAAGGTGAACTAGTCTTGGTTTATGATCAAGCTCATTAAAAGTTAGGCACGGGAAAGTTTGAACACATGTGGCATGGCCCTTACATCATAAAACAAGTATTAGCTAAAGGAGCCTATGAGCTACTTAATTATGATTGTATTCCTTTGGGAAAGCCCAGAAATGGTATTTACCTAAAGAAATATTATGCATAAAATTTTGGTAGAGATTTGTACAGTGTTTACCATTTTTTAGGTATGTGGGATAGTTAATTTTTTTCACATTTTCTACTACTTCTCCTACTTATCTCATTTTACACTTGATTTTCATATGTCGATGTTATCTCAGACTTCCATTGGCTTTGTTGATGGTGCTAGCCATAGTACTTGGAATTTATCTTCCACAGCCTGGGTTATCTATTCACCCAGTAATGAGCTAGTCCCTATTCATGGAATATGTCTTAGTCAAACAAAAAACAACATACTGGAATATAGTGCAGTCATTGAGCTATTAGTTGATGCCATTACATTTTGTATATTGTGTTTTATATTTAGGTTAGATTCATAGCTCGTGGTAATACATTTAAACAGTGACTATACCGTAAGGAGTCCAACAATGTTAAGAGTGTTTTTATGGGTCCGTCTTTTGGAAAGGCGATTTGATTATATCGAACATCAACACATTCTGAAATATTTACATACATTAACAGATGCATTGGTGAATCATGCGTTAAATAGACATTTGAAACATTTGTAAATTAAAAACAATATTCATACATTGATCAATATAAACAATAGGCAAAAGTAGTATTTTTTCATTAAAATAGAGTTTGTAGAAAAGTGTGTGTCTACAAAATATGTCATCCGAGGACATAAGGCCTCGTGGTCTTTTATTTTCCAAATATGTTGACACCAAAAATCAAAATGTGGTCCTAGAATCTAGAACAACTAAGCATGATGATGCTCATGATAGCAAATGATAGCATGAGCAACTCGACGCAACAAACATCTAAGTGGCCCTAGAACACCAACTACATGTCTCTGATAGGTGCGAGGAATGTCATTCGTCCTAGTCTCTGGGATATTCAAAGTCAACCTCCCAAGTTTTTGTTCTAGCTCTGTTAGGATATCCTCTGCCTCTAGGTTAGCTGTCACAGCTGCTATAGAATGTTTGCCTCATCTATCAAACTGTCTCATCCCTGTTGGTCGGGTTGGGCCCACGTCTACACATACATTTCATATAGTTAGTCTTTGAAGACAAAAAACACATAAAAATTTGGAAATATGTCAAAATGAGAAATTATCAACTAGATCACCCCACTCAGTTCTAATTGGAAGTGGGATATCAGGATTACCTTTGTAATCCATCTCGACATATGAAAATTCTTCAATTAGAACAATCTGCTGGCCTAACCAGTCAAAAAACTCTGGAGTATACCTCACTACTGGTCCATCACCTCCATTGTGTTCCATTAGTACAACCCACCTCATGATGTGTGGATGCTTAGGCCTCCCTTTATCTCCTAGATTCTGATATGGCCGAAGAGTAGGAATCCTCTCTAAAGGAAAAAGCAACAAGAATGGCACCATAACTGAAATTCTTCAGTTTTCTATTCTTGCCTCTAGTCAACTGGCCCTTCATGTTCACCACCAGTACCTCACACCAGTTGAACACTGTGGATTCCCAGCATTCCACGACCATTTGCATCTGTGCCCTGGTGGCTAAATGAAGGGTAGCGCTGCCATACAATTTGATAATAGTGAAAGTAATGTTCCTCAGGGCAAGAGCTCGATGGTTTGAATATCGATTATTCCATCCATGGGTAGTGCACCCCTAGAAAAGCACCATAGATACCCATCAGTAGTATATCCTCATGTCCTCTCTCTGAATAATGAAATGTCGGCTCCCCATGGAGATAGCCTAGTCAAGAAATAGATGTCATCGGCGTCAATGGTAGCACGATGATCGACAATCAAAAACCATTTTTCCTGGACATTCCAAGTTCTTACCATCCATATCATCAGATCTACTTGAGCTTTCATCCAATGAATGAGTTAGTATTTTAGGAGGCCACAAGTTCTTAGAGCCTGCATGTTGGCTAGCTCTCGCAAAGCTGCCAAATCATTGGCTTCATGCTCTCTTTCCCTCCACTAAATTTTGAGCAATCAAATCACCTAAGATGACCATTTTAGAAGGATTAGAATCATTTTGGAAATCCATTTGATGTTTTATTTTTGGCCCAAAACTTGTTTAAAAATAAGCACTCTTTCCCTGCGTAGCCACCATTTTACGGACAGGGCGTAATTGCGTGGATATTTTAGTAAAATTCCACATAGGCCGTCATTTTTCTTATGGAAATTTTTATTGGTATACGCGGGCCTGACTGAAAAGAAATAATGCGGGGTTGAGGGCACATTTTTAAACATATTTTTTTCCCCAAAAAAATAATTGGAAGCTTAAAAAAAATATTAAATGGATGAAAAGGTACATTAAGGACACATCTTCTACCTAGAAGAAGTGGTGTGTGATTCTATCCACTGGTTAGCTCAGAATCAGTCCTGGTAGTCTGGTGGTAAAAACTCCTCTCGCCACTCTCAAATGGGAAAAATGTAAATGGTGAAAATAATTTACCATTCCCACTTTTATAGGTTTTTTGAAGCTCAAACACATTATTTTTTATATTTAAGACCTTCTGATAGGGGAAACGACATTTTTGAGCAATTATGATGATTTATTGAATTTAAATGTGCAGGGTAGGTTACGAAGCGAGGATGAATCATTCTGTCTATTTAGCAGACTTTTATCACCATTCATGCTCTTAAAAATTTATGAAAAGTGAAAATCATGGAGTCCTCTTTTAAGCCCTTTTCAGACTCATTCAAAACGAAAAGATTGTCGAGTACTTGCTTGTTCTAACTCGTAAAAGTAAATGAACAACTCTCCACTCAATATAAGTTTACCCATTTTATTGACTGATTTAGGAATATTTATGAAAAAGGTATACATTGATAGAACATGGTCAATAGAGTTCTCTCTTATATTATTTTATCCCTTTTCAGACCTCAGAGACTAAAATTTACGAAAAAGAACCTGATGGAGTCTACTTATGTTTTTGTTCTAACTCTCTAAAATTAAAAAACATCGAGCTTTATTTTCTCTGGGCTCGTTAAAATTTTACGATAAAAGAATCGAATGATTTTCCTTTTTGTGTCTTTTTCAAACTCTTAAAATAAAACGACATCGATTTACTCCTTTACTGGAGTCATAAAAAGTAAACAGTATGGTGTCCATTAAGCATAAATAGGACCGAACCATTCCTTCTTAGGGTTCGTTAAAAATACATCGATGGACTCATCTGAAGGATGAGCTTATAGTCAAAGCATATGTTATCCTACTCAAGCTTGTTAAAATAAAGAGGCACTCACCAGTAATGGTGGGGGGTAATTGGGGAAATGTGTCCATTTTACATTATCATTTTTAAAAGGTAGCAAGTCACTCTTGAACACGACACTTAGTCATACTCATGTCCGGGTTGGGAAATCCATTTGTCTTACAATTAATCGAACCTCATTTGAAAGTCTTCATGGTTTTTGGTATTACCATTAAGTCAAATTCTGCTATGTAAATTTTCATGTTGTTATGTGTTCAAGATAATTTCAAATTCAACTCAAAATACCTTTGAAAATTCTAGCTTTCAATCGCATCGGCCATCCTTTAGTCGGTACTTGCAAACTATTTCCAAAACTTGATATTATGTTTTGTGTCATAGGTTTTCCTACAACAGCTTGCTTCCTATCGAATTCAGCTCATTATCTAGGATGTTGATCTGGAAACGTTCAGTACCTTGATGCCTGCATGCCTTAATCACAAGTTTCTCACTTTTGATGACAGTTTCTCATCATTGGCCTTCGATCAAATGATTCTATGAGTGTTCGACTTTAGATCACCTAATCACGCTTCATATATTGTACTGCAAGTACCTTGAGAACCATTGTCATTATTGGTTGTTTCTCTCGCACTTGTTAATGATTCACATAAGTGACTAGCAATCAAGTGGTTTCTTGCCTATTCGACTTCAAAAAATTCACTCGCATGGTTAGATTCATAACGTGGATAGAGAGATGCAGATCAAGACCTTGGATCTAGTTTCTTCAATCTAGGTTGTGAGGAGATTTTATATTCATGATTATGTAGACAGGTGGTTGTGTCCATGTTGGGTATACCATCTATATCATTTTGGTTTTTCCCTGCTTGTTCATTGAGTTTTCTTTACTTTGAGTATGGGAATGCATACCTCAAAGATGATTTTTGATACGTATTTATGCATTGTAATCCTTGAATGTTCCCTCCAAGTTTTCAACCATTACATCTGATCCGATCCTTGGAATGATAAAGCACTTCAATCTTTTAAAGTTATTTTATGGACTTCACACTTTAGGGGGAAATCTCCTACATGTCAATTTGTTCGCCATGACACTTGATCAATTTATGGGTCTTTTTACCATCCATGAACATGTTTGAACCATCTCCTTCAGAAGCCAAAAAACCCAAAATATTTTGAAGTAGATGAGAAATTTATGGAAAATAGCCATCAAACCTTATTAAGTTTGACCTGCGCTGATTTTTGTGGAGTTTCCCAAGCATTCACTGAAATTAACCCCCAGAACAGCACAAAGTTGCACTCTATCTGCCACTATAAACACACACAAGTGAATTCAAGAAAGTAAAAATAAAAAGTACATTCTAGAAACATATTTGGTTGAATATTTTCCAACTAAAATCTTCCAGGTGATGACTATTCGAACTATAACCCTGGGATGATTCATCTTAATCCATTTTCTCATGGAAACATAATCCCTCAATTAAGGAGTCTCATCCTCCTCTTTTGGATCTGAAACTTATTCCTCTTGGCCTATAAAATGACTAGATGGTAGAGGGGTTGAGGAGGTCAAAACTCAAAGGAGACAAACTTATGCTATTGGTTTGAGATTGGCAAGCATGTCATCTAAGGAGGAGATTGAAGGCATTTGGGAGGAGCCTCATGGAATCAAGGTGAAGGTTGTAAGGCTCCACTTAATCTTTCATTAATAAAAATGAACACTTTCTCCCATTGATTTGTCTTATTGAAATAATGAATGGTTTATAACTTTTTATAATGTTTATTAAGGAAAATTCAACTCCTAATTTCCCTGATCATTATGTTAGATTGTTTGGATTATTATATCGCATGTGCTTTTGATACTTTTATGGTCAATGTTTGTAGGTATTATCAAGCATTGAAGAATTGCATCGAATCACAATAAGGGATTTTCATCAAGCATTTCGTGAAATAGGTAAGAGGATCATCCATTAGCTTTAATTATTATAATTCGAACAAGTTCAACTTAGGGAAAGGGTCAATTCAATTGTCTTTCTTGTTTCTAGTTTCCATCAAGGATCTAGGGATATCACTCTTGTCTGCAAGAGGGATTTTTCCAGTATAACAGGCTGGCCTCCGCTTCAAGTGCTAAGGGTTGGACCCTATGTTATGCTCTTGCCTATGGTTACATGAGGGTTCTTTTAACCCAAGGTTGGTCCCCTAGGGGTTGTCCCCCATCTAACTCTCGCCACAATTCTTCTTGCTACGTGTTATGTCATGGGTTGTGACCACGGGGCTAGGGTTAAGCTCTAGTCCATGATCCTGCCCCTTGGCTCTGATGGGCACGTTGACTAGAGCTAGGGATTAGCCCCAACCCTACCCCCAAATGTGCAACCACAAAACTCTAAATACAAATCAATGACTTTGTATAATAAAGAACATGGTTGGCAGAAGGGTGGCACGTTGTGTTGTTTCTTGGTAGGTCTATGGTTTGAACCTCCCGGAGGCCCTACTGGCCCCCATACAAAGGTTTACAATGCCAACAGGAGGCCACATGGGAGCCAACAATTGGCCCACATGGCTCTCCCTCATAGGATCACGTCAATGAACCTTAAACCAATGGAAATCCACCATTCACTAGCTAGTACTAAAAGTCACTTGTTAACAACCATTGATCCGTAAAATACATAGTGAACTACCTAGTCACCTTCCTTGTAAGCATATAGACTACTGATTGGTTGTACCTGCAATTCAATTTTAAAATTTTGCATATTTGGGAAAATTATCAGAATGCAATATCAAAAGCATACAATATCGATTTTGAGTGAAATGAGTTGTGTTGGATTCAGGTGACTGCGATCTATGCATTGGTACTACAAGTTTCGACCACTTTGGAACACTTTGAATTTTGAGCACTAAACCGATCCCTTGGATCACTCCTCCCCATTGGAAGCTTTTGGACCTCCAAAAGCTCATTTTCAGTCAACAAATAGATGAGTGTAGATTTCCCTCACCTTTCTAATTTTAACCCATTTGGCTTTGTTCCAATTTGTACCTTGGAACCCCATATGAAGGTGCTTCCCGTTCCTTCTTCTTCAATTTCATGTTTCTCTGTCAAGAATAGGACCTTGCTGCAATTCTTCAAAATGTTTAGAAGAGAAAACTTTTGTTAAATAAATCTAAACATTCTCCCATATTTATTCAATCAATGTAGGCTTATTCATTTTCAAGTTCTTTTCATCTTGAACATTGTAGTCAAAACGATGCTTAGCATGTATAACTTTGCACTTGGCTTGAATCATTACCAAATGTGATCACCATCGCCATGCACCATCTCTTTTCAAGGCTAAAACATTATGAAACCCACAAGAATATATTTTAGAACCAATGTCCTCTTTGTCAAATAGCTTTTACATATGCTTTTTGACCACTGCATTCTTTAACACTAGCATCTTGTTCATACCAATGTTAAACAATGATGTCTTATGCTAAAATTGCACTTCATATTGTTTTCCTGTTTTAGGAGGCAACATGTTAGACTTCTGAAACATATTATCATATGGATTAGCAGCCTCAATGAAATCAGATTGCAAACTTTAGTCATATCCTTGAAAGACTTCATTTTCATCAACATCTTTATGTTTAATCATCAACAATGTAAAATTTTGGCTAGCATTTACAAACCTGTGCATTTGTCCAACATTTGCAAGAGATAAATTCAACTTCTTGCTATGTGCTCTAAAATTGTACTCAATCTCATCTGTAAACAATTGGCACTTGTCCTCATGACAATGAAAGATGGATTTCCTGTCATATAAGTATGGGCTTCCAAACACAATCCAAAAATGTCAAGTGGTACCCCATTAAGTTCTATCTCATCAATAAGATTTGTAGTGATGGAAAATCTAAGTATGCATTTTCTTGTCAGTTGCAACTTGGCATTGTGACATACCCAACCCAAAGGATAGGGTTTAGGATGAGGAATGGTTTCCAAATTTTGTTTCTTGACAATTTCTTCTGAAATGAGGTTTGTTTGTGGACCACTATCAAACAAAGTATCTACCTTGTTATGTTTTGTGATAGTTCTAATATGGAACAACTTTAATATTTCTCTTTAATTTTGAGTTTCAATGGGTTTGCTAGAAGAACTAGTACTTGCAATTGAATCCTTACCTTTTAATCCCATGGCTATCATTTTTGTTTCATCTCAAGAATCAAATCCTAGATCATGTTGTGTAGTTGCAACAATATTTTCTTTCTCCTTTTTATTAAACTTTTTGGGTCAAATCTCAGGATGAAGTTTCCAGCAGTGATCTTTGTCATGGTCTTATTTAGAACAACGTTTACATGTGAGCCTTTCTCTTTCTTTCTTGACTAAAGCATTGTTTTTATCCTTTCTTTTAAACTTCCCTTTTCCTTTTTCTCTGGACTTGAATGAATTCTCACTAGTTTCTTCAGAAACATTCTTCCCTCTTGCCTCTAAATGAGTTTTATGTACAAAAAATTCACCTAGTTTTGTAGGGTTAAACATGAGAATGGTATGTCTCAAGTAACTATGCAATCCTCCAATGTACTTGCATAGAGTGACTTGAGAGGATAAATCTATACCCAAAATCAAAGATATTTTTCTAAATTATTAACTATAGCATTGCCCATTTTGACCTTTAGCTTGCCTAATGTTTTCTTAATCCATAATATCTTTTTGCATGTTTGTTATTGGATAAAATTTCCTTCTTATTGCAACAACAAAATAATTCTATGAGGATAAAACCTTACCATGTTTCTTCATGTCCTCTTGAGTTTTGACTTCCCACCAAATAAGTGTTTCACCTTCCAATCTAAGAGAAGCAAGCTAAATTTTGGTCTTATCATCCTTGATTCTTTGTATCCTGTAATACACTTCAATCTGACGAACCCAATTATCCAATTTTTGAGCATTTACCTCAACATTGTACATAGGCAATTCAAACATTATACCAAGCCACAATTCTTATTGCTACGTGTTATGTCATGGGTTGTGACCACAGGGCTAAGGCTAAGCTCTAGTCCATGATCCTGTCTCTTGGTTCTAATGGGCGTGTTGACCAGGGCTAGGGATTATCCCGACCCACCGTTGGAATGCCTTACCCTAGAATGAACACAATCTACAAACCTTCATTAAATCAACATTCAATTCTAGTTGCTTCTCAAGTGTTTGTGTATCAACCTATTCAACCTACTGGACAACCTATACAACAATTACCTTTTCAAGTACAACCAACTATCCAAGTTAATCCATCGACACCTACCCAACAACCACTTCAGGAACATGTCCCATATATGAAAGTGTTGTTTCAAGGGAAACCTATCCAAGGTCTACCCCAGAGTAAGTTTGTTCAAGGTCACCTTTTCAAGCTCAATTTCTCTAAGGTCAACCTTTGAAAAATCAACCCTTTCAATGATTTTTCATTCAAGGTGAAATGGGTCAGAGTCTCCCTTTTTAGAATCAAACATACCCAGGTCATACGTTTCAAGTACCTATACAACCACAATATGGTATGGTTCATCCTGGATATCCAAGAGGTATGTAGATTACAACTGCTAAGACTATTCTAGGGTATCTTGGGTGTCCTCCTCCCAGTACAGGACTCATCCCTCAGGGTTATCAGCATCCATCTCAGGATCCTAACCACCAGATGTCCTTCATTGGAACTTTGGATTTTCCTGATCTCTTTTGGTTAACTAATGATCCACTTCTTTATTTACCATTTTGGCTAGCCATTCCTACTAAGTTTCCCAGTGATATTCCTAAGTTTGAAGGTAAGTCGAGCGAAGATACATCAAACCATGTTATGACCTAACATTTTTGGTACACGTCCAACTAATTAATCAACAATTCTATTAGATTATGACTTTCTCAATGAACCTTTACCGTTTTGGCAACCAAATGGTATGTAGAATTGTCACGCACTTCCTTCAGCACATTTAATGCCCTTGCTACAACTTTTTTGACCCATTTTTAGTTGCCCATTCAATATGATAATGGAACCAAACTTTTAACTTCTTTAAAGCAGTCAACGTCGACGCATATCTCAGATCACATTCATGAATGGAGATGAAGATGTCGCCTGGTTAAAGTTTATATTCCAAAGCAGATTTTGGAGTAATGGTTCATAAAATATCTTTTACTAGTAATAACTAAAGACGTGGCCAAAGGAGGTGTTGTAACTAACGAGCAATTAATTGCTCCTGCTCAATAGCTTGATCTTGTTTATACTCAGTCTGTTACTTTGTTGAAAAGAACCCGATTTACCTTGACCTAGTCAAACTAATCCTGCCCTTACAGGATCACATGTCACAGATGGCATGATTGGTTCTGTGAGCCAAAAATCTAGGAACAAAAAGAAAAATACTAAGAAAATTTAGATTTTGGCTATATTTGATTCACCTGAAGAATATCCTTCTCCCGAAATTACTTAAGAAATTAACGTCATAGAATCATCTACTAGCAAAGGTAAGAAATCTAGAAATAAGAAAAAGGGAAAAGATAAAGCTAAACAAGGCACTCATTCTAAGGAGAAATAAAACAAGAATGAATAGTCTGATGAAAAGAAGAAACATCGTTATCCTTGCCTAATTTGTGATGAAGATCATTACACCAAGGCATGCCCACATCGTATCGAAGTTTCTAATTTTTTCAAAAGTTCACCCACTTCCGTTTTGTTTAAGGATACCTTTCCTTCCCAAGATAGTAAAATGTTTTCTCATGACCAATCCTCCTCAACCACATCCCAGATTTCATGATGATATCTTCCAAAGTTATGGTAGCAACGAGATCCAAAGATTATACATCAAAGAGTCTTGCTGAAGATGGAGATGACTCCAGTCCAGCTGGTCAAACTTCCACATCTACTCCACCCTCTTCTGAACCGTTGGACATTGAAAAACCAAACTCTTATATGATAATTTGTCCACCTACTAAGGGTATGCTTTGAAAGTCAGCTTTTAACCCTGATGCTAGGGCTGCTCAAAACTATAACATCATCGAAGATTTGGCTATGTCACCTTCGACAATGTCAGCTCTTGAAGTGCTATAGACTTGTCCAACATAAAGGAAGTTATTATTATCAACCATGGGAGTAGTATATTTTCATGACTCCAATTTGATTGTTTTCAATCTCGAAAATAATATCACGTGTCTCCCGCACCAACTGTCATTTTAGATACTAGGTCATGTCAAAACTCGACGAGCTTTTTGAACAGTGATTGGCGAAGGAGCATCGACATGTATTATGTCCATTTCCTATTGGAAAGCTTTGGGTTCTCCAATGATCAATAAATCTCCCATGAATTTGAAAGCCTTCGATGGAAGAGGTTTTCATTTGTATGGAATTTTAAATGATTTGCCAATCGAATTAGAGGGTAAAAAATTTACAATAGATGTTGAGGTTTTTGATGCTCAACTTGACTATAACCTTTTGCTTGGTTGGAGTTGGACTTATGCCATGGCGGTAGTAGTCTCATCATATTTTAGGATGATCATGTTTCTTCACACAGGAATAATTATGAAGGTATACCAATTATCCCACTATACCTCAGACCCTAATTCCATTGGTATTGTGCCTTTTTTGGAAAATCAACAACTCCATATGAAGAAGTTGGTGTTGGTCTTCTCAAAGACTCATCTTTGATGGGAACTTTCGTGTTCCTTCCACTCGATTTCTCTCATAATGATGCCTAGATTAATATGATTGCATCAAGTACTTTCGAATCAGGAGATTCGTGGAAAGTATGTTTAGAATAAAAAATTATCTTATATGGCAGTGACATGCCTCGTATAACTTTTGAGTTATCTTATGATCAATTTCAGTCCTTTTCCAACTCATCAACATCTGAAGACAATTGAATGAATACGATATTTGATAAATATTCTCATTTGTCACGCATGGAACCAATCTCTATGCCTTGTCCTTTTAAAATATATTTTTTAATTGATGAAGGGATTATGGAATTTATGAACTTGGAATAAATGCCATGGAATGAATACAAAAAAAATACCAGGAATCGATCCTAACAGAGATATACATGAAATAAAAACTTATCTGGATGCTAATCCTATTAGACAATGATTACGTCCTATAAATCCATGAAAAGTTTCCTCTATACAGTTATCCAACTCCGTATATCAACGAAATTGTCGATGATTATGCCGAGAATGAAATTTTTTTGTTCATGGATGGATTTTCTATCTACAATTAGATAAGCATACACCCTGATGATCAATACAAAACCATATTTATATGCCCATGGGGAAATTTTTCTTATCACAAACTCCCATTTGGCCTAAAAAGTGTTTGCACAAATTTTCAGCGAGAAATGTCTTATTCTTTCCACGATATCAAGCATATTGTTCAGCCTTATTTAGATGACCTGTCATCTCATTCAATGAAAAGGAAGGATCACCCATTACCCTTAAAAGCAATTTTAATTAGGTGCAGACATTACAATATTCGCTTGAATGCACACAAATGTATCTTTTGTGTGCAATCAGGTCAGCTTCTAGGTTTCATCGTTTCGAAAGAAGTCATTCGTGTTGACCCCCTCAAGGTAGAGTCAGTTCTGAATTTTCCTGCTCCTTCTATCCTTACTCAACTCCAAATTTTGCAAGGGAAAGAAAACTTTTTGCATAGATTCATCCACAATTATGCCGAACTAACCCAGGGTTTTACTTGACTGTTGAAAAAGGGCATTCGATTTTTCTGGGATGAGGTTGTTGATAAAGATTTTGATGCATCAACCTTGTCCTTGTATTATACAATAAAGCTTATGCATTATCGGTTAGAGAACTCATCAACCTTGTCCTTGTACTCTACAATACTCCTATCAATTTTCTTTCTAGAATCAATGTCAAAGCCATCATCCATAAAGGTATCAAGCCTATCATCCTCAAGAGAACTAGAAGGCTTACAAAAACTAGTGCAACATGACTCACATATCTCTTAGGAGGTATACTTGTCTCCATTCAATAATCGAGTGCTCCTATATGTTCTTTCACTACCTCAAAACTAAAATATGTGTCCAAGCACATTGGAAAGCACAAGTTGATGAGCTCCTAAATTTCCTAATTGCGTTGACATTGTCTTGACTATTTCTTCTTTTGAAGACCTTTGAATATGCATTTCCTTAGTTAATTATTGTGATAATTGTCAATTATTAGCAATTTCAATTTATCTAGTAATTGCTTATGAATTGATGTGTTTGGAATAACTATGACATCACAATGATATCATATTTTGGTTTCATGACGAACTCGATCCGAATTTTTTATTTCCATCTTCCAAAGAATAACGTGTTGTCAAATTTTGTGCTTCTAATGAATTTGACTCAATAATTTTCTCCTCAATTTTGTTGACATTGCATCCAACTCCACATCCTTCTAGAGATTGTAAATTTGACTTTGTAAACTCCTTCCAAATGTTGTTGGTGAGTTCATGTTGATGAATTCTATATGCATGCTTCCTAAAAGTCATAACTATCACAAAAAATGCATTTGTGCTACAAAATACACTATCAAGTTAAAGAGAATATTTTAGAGTACACAACTATCTCAAAAAAGAAATGCATGCTAAATAATACCTTATCATAGTAAAAGAGTTTATTGTGGAATTCACATCTATGCCAAAGAATGGGTTCATGTTGTAGAATCAATTATACATGAAAGAGTTATGATAATATCCCACAATATAGTATTATAGGGGTTTCAAATGTGGCTATCATAACATGGTAATGTTGGGTCCTTCATTTTTGTGACAAATTTTGACAGAAAATAGTTGTGGAAAGAAGACGCAAAAGTGGAAAAGAAAATGGTTGACTTTGTCGGAAAGAAACACTTGAAAATAAGGAAGCAACAAGCAAGAAAAGTAAGCAATTGCATTGGAACTCATCAAAGCTATAAAAGAAGGATCGAGTTGCTAAGGTTGAAGAAATCGAGTAACTGTGGACCAAGTAGATAGATCCCATCAAATTGGTTAAAGTGGATTGTATCAAGTGAACATGCATGGGATCTAGGAGGCTAAAAACTATATATGTCCATACATATTAAGCTACGAAGAAGAGATATCAGAGAAGTGTTGTCTTGCTACTAGAATTAGAACTTGATTTTTGTAGTGATATGCTATTGTAATTTTGTCATATTTTGAGCCTGTAATAAGAGTTCAAATGAAATCCTAAAGAGATCCTACATAGTGTTCATGTATATGTACGATAATGTAATCAAACTAAATTTATATAATGGAGATTGTTGTAGGGATCCAATTTCTATGTTTATGAATGAATATGATTTTATTGTATGGCTCCTTAAAATTTTTAAATAGCCTAATAAATAACAACGTAAACTTTGAAATGGGAATTGTAAACTCAAGATGTGAACTTTAGCCAAGAAATCCCAAAAACATGAAAATAGTGCTAAAAACTAAAAGTGTGTACTCTGGAACGATGTTTTTTTAGGGTTAATTTTCAACATATTTAAAAAATGGAAGTAAAACCAATTTTTTTTTTGTGCAAAAACCAATTGTTTTGTGCAAAATAAATAAATAAAACACACTATCGTTTTTGGTAGAATGACATTTTTCATTCCCAGGTATAATTTCAACATTTTTTAGTAATGACGATAAAGATAAAATAATGGGATCTGAAACACATTAAAATTCCATCAGTTTTCATCCATGTTGTTAAACATATAATAACATGACACTAGAGATCGCTAAAATTCTAATTGTTTTCAACCATAAAAAATAAATAAATAAATAAGTAAAATAAAATCAAAATAAAAAAAATAATAATAATAATTGGAAAATTTTAAACCATAGAATTAAAAAACTCGAAGCTTTCAACACATTTAAACCATGACATTATGAACAAAGTACATGACTAAATTAATCAAAATGTCAATACTTGTAAATTGAATTAAACATAAGTTATATCTCTAAGTTATTGCTACATTGTAGATATTCTAAACAATAAAACTCATCATAATTAAAACTTATAATCCAACAAAAATAAAAATGACTCATAACTACATTTAACATCATATGGAAATGAAATATTTTATTTAAAGATACGATGCAAACATCAGTTCTATAAATTGTCTTAGACAATTATTCAAAATCACTCATATTTTCTTGCAGACCATCAAAATTTACATCTTTAGATGAATGACTAGATGTAGATGAAGATGTTCCATATTATTCTCTTTCATCAACTAGTGCCCCATCCAAGTCCACATGCATGCCCACCATTTTTGGTTTCAAAATTATTCTAGGTCTACGACTGGTTTCAGCAGACTCCCATCTCAACATTGTTTCTTTTGGTCACAACCTCTTCAGAATATTTATCATCTTAAAGTGAAGTATGTCAACATCCTCCAATTTTAATAGGTCTCTGCGATGACGATTTATATATGTACCCTTTCTTTTTCTCTTTCCACCAATTTTTTTTATCAACTACCATCTCTGGCTTGTACACACCATTGATTGGTTGTGTATTTGTGGCATACCAATGTACTTCAACACCTACAACATCTTCAATTTCCGTAATGACCTTTATAACCTTAGCAACCCATAATGGATATCCATTGGAATCTCCATCTGCTAGCACTGTGATCATGCAACCCTACTTAATATTCTGTATTAAGCCCTTGTAAAGGTATTCATGGCTTCACATTGTGCACGAGATCTTCTAGAGCCAAAATACATTTCTCTTTCCTCTACCTGTGAAAAATTAATAATACCTTGAGATTGTTGTTGTTCAATAATGTTTCTTTCCTCATGTTCATTTGACACATTTTATGGCCAAATAAATGGAGTTTTCAAAGTTATATCTTCATTTATTGTTCTTGAAATGATATCACTTTGATTATTGAAAAAATTCTCCCACCAAAATGAATCAACAATATCAAAGTACTCATGTATATCTAATACATTTTTTAATTTCTTCCAAGCAATCAAAATAATTTATATCTCTATTCTACCTACGTACATTAGGAACTTTAGCAACTGATTGCAATAATGATATATTTGATGCAAATATTGGATGATATGGAATGAACTTCAAAAATGCTAAACCTGATGACAATGCCCATTCTATAGTAGTTGAATACTTCTTTCTCGATATTAGTGTTTTCCCATCAATTTTTTTGATTCGAAATTGATGTTGGAAGCTAATGTCATTAAGTTGTTCAATGCATTTCTCCTCACCATGCAATCCAAAAATAAAACTTCGCATGTCAATAGTTTCTTCCAACACATCAAAAATAGGCTCTAGCATTTATGATTTCTAAATACATTCAATTCATGATGGAAAGCCCCCAACATCCTTCCCGCTCAATGTGACAGAAAAACGATTGAATCCTGGTCTTGCTGAATCCTGATATTGTTGATTTGTTGAATCCTAGTCTTGTGTCGGAGCTTCATCCTGTGTCAGAGAATGGTTATGTATCGAAGTTGATGACATGTTGCAGTTACTTTTCTAATCAGTCTTTGGCTATTCACTAGAGGTCGAAGCTACAGAATCCATAAAACATCGCTTTGCTTCCATAAATATATATATATATTTTTTTTTATCTAAATATCAAACACATGGACTTTCTTAGTAGTCTTTCTGACGCATGCACCTTTAGATTTTTTCTTTTCATCCACTTCATCACTACTATTCACAGCTCCACTTCTAGTGACAATACTAATTTGAGATTCGTTGGTCCTCCTTTCAGCAATCATCATTTGAATATTTTTTGTCGGCTACTGATTTCTTTTTTTTTTGCATCTTCGCCATAACTATAGGACATTCTTCAATTACATGTTCAAAGGATTTACAGTACTTACATGTCATTCTGCGGTTCTGGCAATCTGTCTCTCCCTATCCCTCTCAACTAATCTTCTCGTCTATGGAACAAAAAGCACTCAAAAATAGTGGAACCATGATTTCAATTAGTGGCCTAGTTATAACATAGCCCGATAATCCACTAGTGATCAACTTTGACTCCTTCAACTCTTACAATATGAAGTATTCTACAATGTTATTCATCATGATCACGTAGCTAGACCATTTTTCATGAACAATAGGGGTTGATATGGCAACCTCTCAAATTATGGCGGTCAAAATAGGAAGGAAAACTTCTGAGTGGCATAATTTTTTCATGCAAAATTTAATTGAGTAAATTCTTGCATTATCGAAAAAGTATCTATCTGTAGAATAGGAAAACAATGTGATGCACAAAAAGTGGAAAAGTTTTACCCCAAACATTTCCATTTGATTCCTTGTTTTCTTAGCGGGTCTTGACCCAGGTTCAAAGTTAGTTATGCCAACCAACAAATCCCTACACTACTAGCCCTTTTGGCAACAAGTCATGTAGTGCAGGTTGTAGTCTCACTCGTAGCAATATGGGAGGATGCAAGAACCAAGTTTCTGCATCCAGAGATGAGTGTGATGTCTTTTAATGCCTCAGATCTGCCTTCGTGTAGATCGATAAGCATTTAGGGCTCGGTACTACAACTCGATTGAAACAGCCTCCAGACCTTCGCGAAGGTCTACGGTCGGCTTTTGTGGAGCCTTATCAGTTGATTTATCCACTTATGTTCATCAAAGAACAATCCTAGATTAGGGTTCGCACATGTCTACTTAATTTATTTAGGAAACATAACATAGTTCATCACAGTCTTCACGAAAGTAGTTAATATGGATTGCATACATATGTTAAGATTTATCCATGTGAATCGTGCATTATTAGGTCAATTTTTCATAAAAACATCATTTATCCACAGCATGTATCATAAACAGAAGTAAATAGAAATAAATAGATAGACATAGGAATTCTTTAATACTCTTCTCTATTGATCTTCAGTTCAGGTTTATAGACTCAAAACTATCCTGCACACTCAGTTGTAGGGGACCGCGCACTCAGCTATGGACTCTACCTAGGCCTCTGCGCACTCAACTATAGAGCCTTTCTCTCCTATCTGACCCACTTCTATATGCTAAGACTTCTAAGGCTTCATTCCTTATCCATCATGACCTTAGATATATCCTTAGACTCTCTACGACACACCTACTTATACAATCCCATGATCCGCACACCATGGGTTGGTCTTCAAAGCCAACTCAACTTTTACATAAAGAAGGGGCTAAAACCCCTTTGACTTCTAACCATCTACATGCTCTGCATCCACAAATCGTGGAGATTTTACATTAATTAAGAAATATACATTGACACTTAGGTTATTTTAACCCCAACACTAACCCAGGGGACCCCATCCCAATAGGCCCCCAACACAAATATCTTGACTCACCCTTGAGTCACTCAACTGGCACTGTAATCGTGCTGCGAAGATTCCCCAGGTGCACTTGAACTACAACAACTTCAGTAGCACTCTGAGTGGCTACCTACTTGACCTCCTCAACTAGCTTCTCTATAGTTGGTCCTTCTGCGGCCAACTTCATTGTTTGTTGCATCTGCTGGAAGCCTGTTAGCTTCTCCTGAATGTTGGTCGTGACCTAGTAGGCCTCCACTAATCAAGGCAACAAACTGGCCTTAAGCAAGGCCTCCTTCTTCTGTGTCACCTCTATTTGTGTGAAGAGTTGCTTCGCCTCATACAATTTGTCTAGGCATTGTGATGGTGCAATGGAGCACATCATTTCCCTGACCTCATCATATTGCTTTTGCAACTCCCTAACCTCTATATTCAGTGTCTGCAGGTTTGAGTCTTAAGGAATTTAGACTTCTGTGATCCATAAAATTGTTCAGAAACTCTTCGGCAAAATCACATAACCAATCTTTTGTCGACGCGTTTCGAACCAGCCAGTGTGGTTCATCGTCAGGACAAGTTGAAGAACCAATCCGGCTTAGCTTGATTAAATAGAGCGTGCAGAGACTCCAATGGCTATATTGCCAACGGCTAATTTTGACCTAATGATCAAAGTCAAACCACTAATATTCTTGATATATTAAATCTTTATTATTCTTAGAAAACAGCTAAATCAGGTAAATAATATATTAAAAGAATTCATTTGTTAATAAATGTATATGTATATCTAATATATACTTTATTTTTATTAGCTAAACTTAAAAGAATTCTTTTGTTAATTTTACCTAAATGAATATAACTTATAATATTTATATAATCCATATTCATTATTTAAATATAATGGTCAATAAATTAAATAATCTATATTTATTATTATTCAACATTATTTAAATATAAACCAATAGTCTTAAATTACTATTAGGTAATTGTATATTAATTCGATGATTATTACAATCTCATGGTCCATTGGTAAAATATATTATTTTATTTTTATTTATTATTTAAATATAATGGCCTATTCGAAATTAAACAATAAGTTATATATAATAATTTATATTTATAAAATAATCTCTATTTTTACTTAATGATTTATAATTCCAATATTATTAAAGCAAACACTAGTATTCTTGTTAAATCTTTATTATTCTTTAGAATTTAGTTACAATAGGTAAATACATTAAAGTACATGTTTATTAATAAATTGTATATCTATAAAAATAACTAACACAAACTAACTAAATACTAATGGTATATCATATATTTTTTAATAACAATTTCTTATTTACCATTTAAACCTAATGGTCCATTTGTAATTCAATTAATAATCTATATTCATTAAATAATCAATATTTATTCAATAAATTTGTTATAAAATTATTAAAATTAACTATGTCATTAGGTAAATATATTAATACTTATAAGGTCTAGAACGGTATTTACACTAATTAAATATAAAAGAAAATAGTTACAGGGAATTTCAATTCTAAGGGAATAGTGGAATTAAATATAAATGCATAAATGATTGAAATAATGGAAACAGAAATCTAATCTATTTTTAATATACCTAATAGTATCATAAACGGGATAAAGTTAATACAGTAATTAGCCCGAAATTAATTAATAACCTATTCATAACTCATACCCCTTATAATAATAGGACTAAACCGAAGAATACTATAGGATACAAGGATAACGGGGAGAAAACCCGGGAAGAAAGGAGGGACCAACCGCCCAAAAACCAAAACTTAAGGAGAGGGAAGACAGAAACCCTATGACTTAACGGAAGGGGAATGAGGAGGCTCGGAAGATAAGGCTGGGACCCAGCAACTGCTAATCTTCCAGCCATCATCCCTATTAAGATTGTTCGGCCTCTTCTCAATCTCCAGGGCCTCTCTAAATTTGCGATGGTGAAACTGCGCAACTTTGGCAATGACTTGGGCCTCTTCTATACATACATGATGCATAGTTTTTCCCGCATGCTCAGCCAAGGCTGAGGACTTGGTCCTACCATGTCTCAAGTCAGCCGAATGCTCACTAATTCGTTGATTGATAGAGCGACCAGTCTCACCAATATAAGGGGTCCCACAGGAACAGGGAATGACATAGACGCCCATCATGTCTTTCGGGTAAATAGGGTCTTTCACAGACCTAAGGGAGCCACGGATAGTGTTGAGCGGTCTAAAAGTTGCGGGCACATCGTACTTCCTCAGAATCCTCGCAATCCTATCACACTGGCTGGTTCGAAACGCGTCGAAAGAAGGTTTGAGTCTTCCTGGAGCATTGACACCAACTCCATTTCTTTCTCAAATAATGCCGAACAGTTAGCAATTATGGAATCCAAGGAGGCCATTCCTTCTCTAATTGTACCTCCGCATTGCGCCCGGACCTCAAGTGGAGTTGTGGGACGCAATTTAACTGCAGCTTAATTATTTTCATGTTGAGTTCAAATTGAACTTGACAAATATCTACCTTTGCTTCACACACACCAGCAACTAACGTCCTGGTTTTCGCTTCTGGTTATGCATCCTCAAGAATATGTAGCTTAGGCACTGTTCTGTATGCCTCAGTGACTGCGGACTCTAATCATGAAATTTGTGCGTGTAGCATCTCCTTTTCTTTTAATACCTGCATCTTCTTGGCAAACATATATTTGTTGTTCACCCTGTATTCGATGATGAGGTTGACAGCATGCTGCTCCCAAGCTCTCAATTCGTCTATCACCCTTGCATGCAGCATGTGAAGGATCTCATTGGGGATCACTGCAATGTCCAGCCCAGTGTTATTAAGTGTGCTTAAGATGATGCAGTCATCAGCTCACTCCATGTGAAGGGACCCTTCTGGTAAGGCAACAATCCTAAGATCTAGGGTCCTTCCCAATTCCGTTGCTTGACTCATACCCAGGGCCAGGGTCGCTTTTGTTGCGCTCGCTTCACCATCGCCCACCTATATCCGTTTGGCCTGGATCTATAGCTCATTCAAATCCTTTTGGATGCTCCCTAGCATCTACAAATACTGTTGCTCGAACTTTGGCATCATCTCAGTTGTAGTGTCCCTTATTTTATCCCCGATCTCATCGAGATTGCCATCCATCAATACCATGCGATCACCCTGTGACTTGTTCGATCTTTATTTTTCTGGGGACCTTACAACTACTCCTGTCTATGCTTCTTTTGATGAAACAGGGTGCTCTACCCCTCATCTCCTTTGTCGCCATGTTCAGACAGTTCTTCCTCCTCGATCTCTCGTGAAGGGGATTTTCCACTTAGTTTTTACTCACACTACTTCTATTCAACCTACTTCTTAGTAGCATGCTCTTTCTACATCTGATCCTTCTCTACAACTTCCATCTTCCTCTATGCGGTGAGGTTCTACACAGCTTGCTTGGTTGCTTTATTTCTTTTTTGTGCTGACAAACTTCCTGCTCCCTTACTGGATCCAGCGTCTAAGTTTGAGGGGGTGCACCACTCTACTAGCCATCGATCAATCACCTCCTACACATCTGTCTCCGTTACCAAATATGGAAAGTCATACCATTTTTGTTGTGGATCCTTCCACGCTTGAATGTAAACGCTATGGAAGTCAGCCTTAAAAGTTGCATAGGCTGACAATTGTGTGTAGAAGGTTGGGGACAACCTTGGACGCTGGTTAATTGCCATGCGGAGACTTGATTCCATCAGGACCCAAAATATTTTTGTTTCTATGATTCATGTAGGGTCCTTTGTAGCCCTCAATGAAGCGAAGTGCAGTGTGTCTAGTAATCCTTCTTCGGGCAGAGGAAACTGGCCATCCTTCGATAGATCCCATGCAACCAAGATGATAGAGAGCAACACCAAGTGTAATGGAACAACTTGATCTCATCCTCGGCCTTGTGGAAATTTGCAAGGAATTTTTAGCATAGGTACCTAGAGTAGTTGAACTACACGCCCTTCACGCACTTTGCAGTTAGGGAGACTACAAGCGCAAGAACTTCGTCCATGATACAGTTTCTCATTACCTTCCTTACTAAGACCTGTGTGGAAATTTGCATTGCAGGGTCATTTATGGACGTGATTGAATATCCGCGCACCTTCCTCACTAGGTGAAACTCCTTCTTCATTGTTTCTGTCAGATCCTTTTCTCCTGTGTTTCTGCCAAACTCCTTGGTCAGATTCAATCCCTTCTATGGTAGGTGCGTGATCCTGTGGATGAGCATGTTAGTGATGGGGATAGTCTCACCTAGCCATAAACACCCATCGTGCACCAGAGTGAGTAGTTGGCACACACAAATTGTGTTGATAGGGGTGTGGTGATAATGGGGCACCCATAATAGATTCAACAATCCAGAATCTCCACACTGTGGATCGATTCCACCATCTCTAGCGTGGTAACAACCGACTCCACATAGTATACATGCCTCATATACTTATATGTGGCTAAGTGTGGAAACCTGGCATGATCTACGAGGTCCCAATCTTAAACCTTTAGCAATGGGATCCATGCAAGCCACGGACCTTCAAAGGGAACCTGCTCAGGGAGCAGGGGCATAGAAATGTAATATTTTTCTGAGTCTGGGTCCTTTGTGACCTTCGCCTTCCCCTTGCATGGAGGGATATAGTCAAACAACTTTGTTATGCGCTCGATTCCCTCAGCATCTACGTCCTCTATGCCCTATCCTTCCTCTGCCTCTAGATCGACAACCTTCTTGGACTGCTCGGCTTTCTTTTGTTTTTGTGCTGCAGAATGCTTTCTCGCTGATTCGAGCACTGGTAGTGGCTTTTTCCATTTATCCTTCTTTAGCTTTTGTGTTTCTTTAGCAAGGGTAGGCTTTGGCCTAGGCAACATCAGCGCCATAGGCACAAGAGTTCGAGCTTCTATACTCACCACTTCTCAGGCAACTCCTTCAGAAGCAATGTCACCACTAATACTCACAGTCTTTGTAGGGCTTGGTCCAAGCATTTTCTCAAGAACGAACTTTTGATTCAACGTCAATATCTTAGCAAATGCACAGCTTGCGACCAAATCCTCCCAATACGATCGGTTCATAGATGACAAACAACACAACTCAACAAAAAATCTAAGGGTGCAAATTGTTCTTTGTTGGACAGGCATGTGTAATTTATAGGGCGTTTGAATTTGAATCCGATATTTCCCCCCAAATTCTAATAATTAATGTTGTTTTGGCGGTAGATCTTAAAATATTATTTCCTTAACCGTCGCTAGCCCACTCGTCTTAACCATCTTCTGGCTGTGAGCTCATGAACAGTGACTCTAATGGTCACTTTTCTGTTGTGTTGCTCGATACTCCCCTCCATAGTGTAGCTTCCAATGCATAGCTTCATATATTGTATCTTCATCATCTTCTACGCAGCCTTCCTGCTACGTAGTCCTCCGACCCTAGTAATGTACTTTATAGTCCCGCGCTCCCTTGCAACTTCTTGGAGCACTAAGACTGTCTTTCCACCATATAGTCATTGCACAGGATCCCCTGTATATAGCTTTAATTGACTTCCATTTACTCTTCCCAAAAAAGGTTCTCCATTCATCTTCATGAGCTAAACTGCGCCTCCATCTGTAATTTCTTTGATAATATATGGCCCCAGCAAATGCATCTGAAATTTACTTGGAAATTTAGTGAACTTGCTATTTGAATGTGTGAAGCTTGATGTGTCGATTGTGCCATGCTTTTTCACATTTCTTCTATACTTTCTGATGGGATCCAACCAAGAATCATTCATCTTCAAGCTCTATCATCTGCATGAGATGTTCCTTCAGGGCTTCGCGATCTGCCATACTTGTTAGAGCTACTATATGTAGACTAGGCACAATATATTCCATAGGCATCATAGCTTCTACCCCATAGACCAACCTAAATGGAATTTGTTCTATCAGCTTGTTGCAAGTAGCCCTATACGCCCATAGTACTGTAGGTACATGCACATCCCAGTCATTTCGTTGCGTGTTGCAGATCTTAATCTCTGAGTTCTCCAAAATCTTGTTGAAGGCCTCAAAAGTTCCTTTAGCCTGTGGGTGATATGGTGTGCTCTTTTGGTGATAGACCTGAAATTCCTCTATTAACATGCTGATTTTTTCATTCAGAAAGTGCATACCTCTATCACTCATCAATACCTTCAGGTAGCCAAATCTGGTTAAGACATACTCAAACAAAAACATTGCTAATGTATCCCCTGTACAATCCTTAACCAATTGTGCCTCTACCCATTTGGTTAGATACTCTGTCATGGTGATAATATAGTATGCACCTGTTTTCTTTCCTGGGGGCTGAATTGGCCCAATATAATCAATTGCCCATTTTTCAAATGGTTGCAATGATACTTGAGGTTGTAATGGAAATTCATCCCTTCACGATGGTTTGCCCATTCTCTAACATGCATCACATGCTTTACAATACACTTTAGAATCCTTGTGCAACGTTGGCCACCATAGGCCTGCGCGAAAAATCTTATGCACAGACTCCTTTCCTGCATAATGTCCTCCCACAACCCCTCCATGAGCTTCAGCGAGAATTCTATTTCTCTCAAAATTGGGCACATATCTTCGGAATATTTCATTAGCACCCATCTTATATAGATGTCCCACAATCACTGAAAATTTTGTCGCACACACTACTAGCTCCTTCTTTTTCTAACTTGTATACCCCTCCGGTGTCATCCTTGTAGTAAAAAAGTGAATAATATCTACAAAATGATTGTCCACTATGCGCACCGTGAAGAACTGCACATCTGGAAAACCCTTCTTACATATTATTAGGCTCCTCTCCTAATTCGATTCCCGACAGATGATAGGGTCTTGCATTCAGCCTCCCTAGCTTCACAATGACCTCAAAGTCATACTCCTGGAATAGCAGCAACCATCGGCAGATCTCCCCACCCAACATAGGCTTATTGACTAGGTATTTCAAGGCAGAATGATCTGTGTACATCTTGAAGTTCCATCCTAATAGATAGTGCCTAAACTTCTGCAGCACATATACTATGGCCAATCCTTTGTGCTTAGTCATTAAGTAATTCTTCTTAGCCTTTGATAATTTCCTGCTTGCGAAGGCTATAGGGTGGTCCATTTCTCCTTCACTGAATTTCGTTAATACTGCATCCAATGACATGCACGAGGCATTAACATGTACGTGAAATTCCTTATTCCAATCTAGGAATACTAAGATCAGTGCGGTGACCATCTTTTCTTTCAAAACATCTAAGCTACTCTAACATTCTTCGTCCCAACAGAATGTCGTGTCCTTCTTCAGTAGTTTCTCCATAGGTGTAGTAATCTGAGGATATGCTTTAATAATTTTTTTGTAATATCTCGTATGTCCCAACATTGCATGCCACTGATTTACATTCCTCGGGGCTTCCAGATTCACTATCACTGTGATCTTTGCAGGATCCACCATCAGCCTTTGCTTGCACACCATGTGACCCAGCGAGATTCCAAAGGGAACACAAAATACGTATTTCTTCAAATTTAGTGCGACTTGGTATCTGCGACATGTATCCAACATTATTCATAGACTTACATGGTGCTTTACTAGACCAAAAAATGTCCAGTCCTCAAAGTATACTTCTAAGAACTTATGGATGAACTTCTTAAATGTCATTATGAGTATGCGAGAAAATATCGTCGGTGCATTCTTGAGTCTGAACGACATCACGGTGTATTGAAAACAACCTCACTCCATCATGAAGGTCGTTTTTCTCCTATCATTAGGCGCGATATTAATTTGATGGTACCCTAAAATCCCATTAGTGAATGAGTAGGCCTCCTGCCCTCCAACATTATCTAATACTTCATCGGCATTGAGCCAATTTATTAACACAAATTAACACAAGTATTTCATTATTAATCCAGGTTTGTAAAAAACTTGGGGGCATGTCCAAAATGTATGGATATCGGATGTAGTCAAGATTAGAAGACAAAATATGAAGAACTAAGGAAATACATATTATAAATATAAATCTAATCAAATAATTTCTAATTCACTTTTGCAATATATGTGAGATGAACTAGCTCCTAACTTAGGAGATTCATTTGTTTCCTTCTTCTATAGTATTACTTTATGAATAGAAATCAAAAACCATTAATTGAAAACAACTTAAGATGCATAAATAAACAATGAAAAAGGCTCCTAACTTAGGAGATCCTTGATATTCCTCATCCCAAATTCATTCATCATTATGTTATTGTTAGAAAACTGAAACTTCATAAAATTACTAAAAGCAAGAAAGATGAACTTCAGTTTTTATTCATTAATCCAATAGAAGGAGGGTTCAACTTGAACACTGTGTTGTCCCTTCATATCAAAATGATAAATAAACCAAGATTCATCAGCAAACATAAATCATCACACATCAATTCAAGTAAGCAAATCTGAAGCAAAACAAGTAAACAAATCTGAAGCAACTAATTCATGAAAATCAAGCTAGTTTAACAATGAAGTGTACTTAGCTTGGAGTAAGGGCCCTCCACCCTTGCTTTGCACACTTGAAGAGTTTATCAACTAATGCAACTTCAGTCAATCATCCACACCATTGAACAGCAAAATGAAAGTAGAACAGGTTCTTCAAATTAACTTGAAATGTTCAAATGTCTCAACATAAAATTATACAAATTCTACATGCATAAGACTTCAAAGTTTTCGCTTAAATAGAAGATCATGAAAAAAACTGATCTAGAGTATCTTGAACAACTATATCTATCCATATCCACCTATCCAAGTCGAATTCATCCAACCTATCACTAAAAATATGGAAAATCCCATGAAATCATAAAATTGCCCTATTTTCCAGGGATTTTCTGAATAACTTGGCCTGTTTGACCAGCTTTGACTGGGCCTGATTTAGCTTGGTTTAACCGAACCAATTGGAGTTAGTTTAGTCCTAGTTCCCAAGCTTTCTATAAATGTATCCAACTTGTGCCCAGCTGTCCTACAAATATGACATCAATATAGCTATTATGAGAATTTCAATTTTCATAAAAACTTCTAGAAATTGTAAAATTAAATTTAAATATCTGAATATGCATAAAATACATCAAAATGAGGTGGATGTGATGGTAAATGGATGGAAAATATAGAAACTAAGTATGTTTTCTTAAGCAAAACTGGACCAAAAATGAGGGCCAACATCCCCCCCTTGTTGATTCACAAGCATGTCCTCATGCTTATTTCTTCCTCTTGGATCTTCTAACCTCTGTTGTGAATCTTGT
Source organism: Pinus tabuliformis (assembly GCA_031772625.1). NCBI lineage: Eukaryota > Viridiplantae > Streptophyta > Pinopsida > Pinales > Pinaceae > Pinus > Pinus tabuliformis. Next base: position 494,298,123 of record CM062807.1, on the reverse strand, counting down.
GCCTAGCCTTGATGCTTCCTGTTGTGTGGCCTCTAACAGATAATCTATCCCCATGCTATGTTCTTCCTTGTAAATAGTAGCTTTGACCTTCTGTTTCTCATATTTGTTTTTCCACGTGTTTTTATCTTTAAGCCACTTGAATGCCTATTTGCAAAGTATATCATTCTTTCTCTTTAGTTTGCCTACCTCCTCATTTAATTTTTCATTCTCCCTCACTAATTTTGCATTGTTTTTTTTGCATGCTTTATTTTCTTTCTTCAAGTGCCTTTCCAGGATCTTGTTTATTTCTAGTTGATCTGTTAATTCTTTGATTTTTCTGAAGTGAAACTTTTTTCTAGTTCCTGTGTATCTTTTGCAAATGGTGTGGCTTCCACATTATCAAAATATGAGTATTTTTCTAAAGATTATTTCTCCAATCTTTCAATTATGTCTTCTACCTATTTATCTGTACAACATGTTTCTACAATCTGTATTTCTTGGTCCTTACTACTTGTTTCTATTGGGTTCTTTCTCCTATGCCTCCTAGGAGTGGATATGAAGGATATTTCCTTTTCAACCATAACAATGTTGTTTTGCTTCTTAGACTTGGTTCTTGGATAAAGTGGTGAATTCATGATGCCTTTGGTTTCCTTATTTGTTTTGTACTGCTCTTCTATGACCTATTCTTCATGCAAAACAGTAAGGAAAACTTCTAAGTGGCATAATTTTTTCATGAAAACTCTAATTGAGGAAATTATTACATTATTGAAAAAGTATCTATCTGTAGAATAGGGAAAAAATGTGATGCACAAAAAGTGGAAAAGTTTTACCCCCAATATTTCCATTTGATGCCTCAAACTACTCCATGAATGTTTCAAACCCCAACTTTCTAGGTTGGGTCACTCAAATAAAATGGTCATGTGAGTTGATTCCTCTATTGTTTCTACTTTGAAAGCATCGAGATGTATGAAAAACAACATAATAATCAATTCCACGTTACTTTAGTGCTTCTTCCTTTTTGGAGGTCCTTGGTTGAGGTAGGGGTTTTCTTGGCTTTCCCTGGATAGGGTTTTAATGAGCCAGAGCATTATACTAGCCTTTTGATAAGACTATGACATGTGCATGAACTTGATATTATGCATATTAATCATTTTCTAACCTATAAAATTTGTGTGAATTGTAGATTTTAATCTCAACCATGTATGTTCAAGGTTTGCAATTTCCAGGTACACATGTCTTTCTTATTTGGCATAAGTTAAAGATGCTTATGTGAACAAATTTTTAGACAAGTGGGCTTAGGGAGTGAAGAGGGATAAATACAATTATAGGAATAATACTTCATTTCAAAAACTCCTACAACAAGATCATTAAGTTTTTGAGCAAGATAAGTTCATTGTTTCTATCAGCCACAATAGGCTAAGGTCATTATTCTATAAACCTTAAAAATAAGTTTAATTTCATCAATGTTTACTTGGCAGAAAAAATGTTATTCTTTGTAAAACATATCTACAACATATATATGTCAGGTGAAAATATTCAAATTTTTGAGCATTCAAAATTTACTATGTATAAATATATTTTGCATTTATATTTTCATGATATAGTTGTGCATATTATTCTTGGATTTTATTAAAAGGTATAAGTCAATAAGGCTAATATTAATATATACGGAAGTTTCAGAATATTTGGTACATGAAAAAGAAAATCATCTTACAAGGTATTTCCGATCTTGGAGTCACTGCATCATAATCATTGGGATCTATGAATAGATAAAAACTAATGTTCTTTCCTCCAAGGGAATCCTTTTCATATCCAATGGCACAATATGCCAAGAATTTTTTGTGGTGCTCTCACTTGAGATTGCAATGCCAAAAATTATCTATAGGTTTACCAATTTTGTAATTTGCATAGCCCAACTCTCGCCTCTTCGTGTTGTTGTCAATGCTTCTAGAATATAAGAAACAATTCAAAAATTTACCCTCAAACATTAAAAACCGTATTAACCAAATACACTTGACAAATCATAACTGAGTGTTCTAATTACCTTTAAACAATCTACACTACATTGTCTGGATAATTTTCTATAGTAGTGGTATTGACAAGTCCTGCTTCTATGCAATCCTCTACAAACATGGATCCAAATGGGATTTTTTCCCCCACTATGTATGCATAGGATTTCGATCGAGAGCATCTAGTTCAAGGTACTATGTTTCTTCATTTTAATACAAAACATTGACTAATCACAAGCCACCATATTCACCTCACTCTTGTAATATTCTAGTTTATTCATGAAATCTATAACATATAAACCAAATAAGAATGACTCATCTCCAACAGTTACTTTTACAAGAAATTAATATATTATTAATATTTAAAAAATGAATATATTTATTAATATTTAAAAAAAAAGGCTTCAATTTGTCCGCCTGGGGTAGTTGAAGTGGCGATGGCCATGGAATGAAGTCTCACCGAACCAGAGATCTTGGGTTCGAATCTTGGGCTACCCTCCCCCATAGTGGGGTGAATAATGGACATGTAAACATGAAAATCAGAGAGTCCTACCAAGCTTACAAAAAAAAAGGCTTCAATTTATTACATTGATTATGCACATATGCTTATATCGTAAACACAATGACAATGAAACAAATGTTGAGAACATTGTTTCCAAGCTTCTACTGAGTAGAGAAGCACATTGCAATTTTAATTTCTTAGTGACTCATCTTGTCAATGTCAAACAATTTGCTCAAAGAAAAATCCATTAAAAGTGAAGAAATTAGTGGTGAGATCATTTTTTATAAGGTTGATGGTTTCAAAGCATTATTGATGGTCCCACCCATGCCCTCTCCAAATTCCTTGCCATGAAGCTTCATCCCTTCTCTTTCCACTACCCCTCCTTCATTAAAGACATCATTGATTTCATTGAGAAAACCAAACACCTAAATCTTGATGGAAATGACATCATGGTTAGATTTGATGTTGTCTACCTATTTACCAAAACCATATCCCAAAAGCCATTGAACTCATTTACAAACTAATTGACTCTGAAACCCTCAACCTTATCAAAACTTTCTTGACCAACACTTTCCTCACTTTTAATAGAGTATGCTACAAAAAACAGGGTGCACAACCATGGGTTCCTCTCTTTCCCTTATTGTTGCCAAAAATTTTATATAGCACAATGAAACCTTATCCCTTAAAAGCTTCGACTTAAAACCTATGTTTTGGAAGCTCTTTGTCGATGAAACCTTTGTTATTTGGTCCCATGGTATGCTAGAACTTTGAAAATTTCCCTCTCATGCAAATTTGTGTCTCTTCACCTTTTTTTATGCTATTTTCCTTTATTTTCATAAATAAAATTCCAATTAATGCCTCTTTTCCTTTGCCAATTTCCTTGTCAAATAATAAATGAAAAATGATGCCCATTATAGTTCTTTACCCAACATTTAGCAAGTTGGAATATGTGTCCCATGAACTTGGTCTTATTTTTCCTTTACTAACCTTTAGTACATGAAATTTGACTCGGGGTTGTTACAAAACTCTCCCCCTTAGAGGAACACCATCCTCGGTGTTTTATGACACCTATGACCAAAAAACCACTAAAGTAAAACATATTACCTATGTAGCTTTATATCACATCTCAATGTAATATTTACAATGAACAACTACTACAAACCACGACCAACATGACAAACATAACAATCATACCGCTTATTGGGGCTTTATAACATAGCTCATTATGGTATCTACAATCATACACATATATACATAAATATACCAAAACTCATTTTCTTGAGCCAACAAATAGTGAAGGATACAAAGGCCGCATATGATTTCCCATCTCCCATGTAGCTTCATCGGGGCCAAAGTGCTTCCATTTCTCTTTAACTTGCTCAATTTCTTGGTTCCAGAGCATGCATTGTTTCCACTACAATATGCATTGTGGTTCTGGTTAGAATTCTCCCTCTAGTTCCACCTGTAATACATACCAGTCAATCACATGATAAACATGTTGCACAAATATATTAAGCAATGAAACATGGAAAACATCATGGAATTTCACTATAAGAGGTAGTGAAATTTTTTAGGCCACTATTCCAATACTCTCGAGGATCTCAAAAGGCCCGCCATACCAAGGTGCCAGCTTGTCACATGATCCAATCCTGAAGGAGCTCCTCTTGGGATTGATGCACAAGTACACATGCTACCGAACTTGAAACTCCTTAAATACCATGTATTGATATGCATAAATCTTCTGCTTGTCCTGTGCTACCATCAAATTCCTCTTAATATCCTGCATTTCTTGTTCCATCTCTACCAACATATCTATTCCAATGAATACCCAATTCACTAGATCACTCCAGCTAATGGGAGTATTACAAATCTACCCATAAAAAATTTAATCAGGCTCATCTTCATGGACTGTTGATACCCATTATTATAGTCAAACTCTACTAGTGAAATATACTCTTCCAACTTCCTCTACTAATGCATAACATATATCCTCAACATGTCCTCAAGAATTTTGTTGACCCTCTATGTTTGTTTCAAATACCTCTTGAAAGTGATGCAATACTAGATACCTCTTCAAGACCTTAGCATCCTCAACATCCTTCCCTTTGTCACTAGAAACATGCACTGCAAAAAATACACATCCTTTCCTACGACTACACTTAGCTTGTATAGATATAACCATTCTAAATGATGTAGGCTTCTTCTTTCCCTGTAAGATTCTCTTCTCTCCATCATCATCCAAGCACTCAATAGCCTTCTCATAGAAATCTGCCTTAGTCCTGTGAAGGTAAAACTACTCCATGCCCAAAAGAATATTGTATGAAACCAAAGGAAGAACATTTAGATGTGATGATGTAGGCATATTATTCAACCCAAATGCACAAGCTCTCACCCAGTGATGAACACCTTTTGGTACTTGTAGCCAACTGGACCAACCAAGACTCTGCATGCCCTTCTTTTCTCATGGCACACTTATCAACCAAGTTAATATTAATATAAATATAATTAGATCCAAGATCAATCAAAATGGAAGAAACTCGATCACAGAGCTTACCTTCCATCCTAATAATGGATGCTTGGTTATTAGCTTGTTTCTTATCAAATGTTGCATAAACATGAGTAATTCTCTACACAACATCCCTAATTATCTGTGCCTCCTGAGAACTGTAGACTTTGAGGTCGGCTACCCTGGTACAATGACCAATCCTTCTTACAGTAATCCTTTCCACAAATACAACATTGCAATGGTTCTCTACCACTACCTTTATTATGCTTCTCTCCAAGATGAGATCCATGTCCCTTCTCTACTACAACAAACTTCTTATAAGGAGCCACATTCTCACTTGCATCCTAAGGTATTTCCCTCTTCGGAGGCCACTTTCATTTCGTTTTATTATTCCCTTTCCAGGCACACATAGGCTTCATCTTGCACTTCAACTACTCATAATAGTACTTCAAATTCGCATTTATTTCCTCGAATGACCGAGGCTCATCATCTTCAATCCAATCTTTGAATGCTAATTGAAGTCCACTGATGAATCTTTGAACCTCTGTATTCTTTCCCTTAAGATGAGGCACATACCTTAACAACTCCATAAATTTATTCATGTACACTTCATCTGTCATAGACCCAACCTTTAATTCATAGAACGTGTTAGCCTTACCATCATAGTATCTCTCTAACAAGTACTTCTTCCTTAATAGTCTTTTGAACTCATGCCAACTCAACTCCTCTGTATTGATGCCTCTGACATGCTTTACATATTCCTACCAAATATCTGCCTTTCCCTTGAGACTAAAAATAACTATCCTAGCTTTCATGTTCTCTATATAATCATGTAGCTCAAAAACTTTCTTCATCCCAATCAACCATGGTTCTACATCTTCTGGTTTCTTCAACTTTTCGTGGGATGTAGGAGCCTTGGATTTCTTGAACTCATCTAGAAAGTACCCCCTCTCACTCCTCTTGTAAGGATGATAACAATGATGACCATGATGCCTCTATGATCGAGAACTAGAATAAAACCTATGCCACCTCTGATTGTGTCATCCTCATTCTACTTGTGCCCTCCATGAGACCTCTTTTGGGAACAATACCAAGAGGGGGGGTGAATCAGTATTTTAAATACTCACAAAAATTATTTTATTTTCTGAAATATTTACACGACTTTACTGAACCGAACTCACCTATGTAGGTGATTGTTGTAAAATAAATTAGCATAATATTAGTAAACTTGTAAAACAATTAATTCATTATATGTTAAACTTAAACTAGAATGTAAGAGATTTATCAGGCATTTGATAAGAAGTAAGTAGGTGCAATAGGATAGAATGAAGTATCACACATAAACAACACACCTGAACACCAAGATTTAAGGTGGAAACCCAATGTGGGAGAAAACCACCGTTGTTGTTGTCTCAGTCTTCAAACTTATTAATATGAAAATTTTCTTACTTTATTGTACTGGTGCAGACTAATGCTAGTACGTAGGCAGCCACATGTTGAAGGATACAACCTTCATTCATTCTCCATATCCTATTGGAAGGGAGCTCAAACCCCCTGATCTGATTTCCAGCTACTACTGGAAGGAAGCTTTGACTTCCTCACTAAAGGATCCAACCCTCAACAACATCTGTGGACCATGTTTCATAAATTTTCACACTGGATCCACCTTCTTTAATACATCACAACTTGTAGATCAATTGATGCAAACACCAACTTAATCCAAACACAACAGTGACATCAATGTAAGTAGAACACATAACTGAACTCAGAATACAACATCAACACATAGAATCAACTCAAAGCCCAATGATTCATTTTCCAACATGTATACACTACTTCACTTAAGGAAACCCGCATGTATATGCACTTTTCTGCAGAGAAAACTGCATACAGATCTCAATATACTAAAAACGTGTAATTCTGAATCAAACACAGAGTTTCCCAGAGTTATTCTGAAATTTTATGTTAGCTCAAAGAACCCTCATACAGTTAGAAACATCAATAATATTTTCAACCAATCAACGTGTAACCAAATTCAACTTCATCATTCAATCAGTTCTACTTTAGACATTATCACTCAACCCAAATCAACATGAGGACATCATTAACAAACAACAAAGATACATCATGATTGACCAAGTTGATCACTTTATGATGAAAAACCCTTCCTTTATGCACATGAATTTGAATAAACAAACCTACGTGTATACATGACTTAACCGAGACCAACCTCTGTACATATCTACAATTTTTTACCCAAAAATGTGCAGTTCTTTAGAAATTCAGAAAGGTGAATATCATAATATTTAGAGATAAAAACATGCGTCCATACTTACATCTAGTCAATCCATGAGAAAATCATATAATGGAAAGTCATTTCAGGTCTCATGATCCTGATCCATCATTGTATTCATCAGTGCATAATTTTTTCAGATCTATGTGTCAACTATGGCCCTTATAGTGCAAATATACTTCATATTGAAGTATTCATCAAAATGCCTTTCACATTCATACTTAGCACATTGATCTTCACCTCCTTATATAGTTAGAACCTTATCCAATACCATGAGTCAAAACTACACTATGGCCAGTGGTAAACTTAGACAGGATCAAGTATCTGTTAATGTTCTTAATATTGTGGGATAATACCATGGTAAGAACCCTTGGTACTCTTAAATTAGTGCACCGGTATGTACATGACTTTTCTTCTTTGTACCTACGTGTATACCATTCCAAAAGAATACTCTTCCCCATGTTTCTTAGTTGATCTATAAGGAGAGTCATGTGAACTGCAATCCACCATTCTACTTGTCATCTCTGATCTTATTCTTCCTACAAATATACCATGTTAGATAAATGAAATATAAACATAACCAATATACTGCAGTGAAGTTCAAGGGAGGCTATCTCGTATTCACAATCCTTACATATTATCACAACACACACACAAACTCACACCTATAATGACACGAACATATTAACCTATCCACATCATTCATTGTAACACCAACTAGATACATGACAACCATAGCCACTACAATTCATGCATACAACTAACATGCATGCATAGAAATCACATCCTTCCCATCCTATCCAAGTATTGAACATAGAACCTCTAATACCAATTAGTAATGCGACACCTCACATTTACCCACTTTTACAAGCACTCCAGGTAAATGCAAAGAGAAGTTCCAATATGACATGACCCAAACTCCTAGTTTTAGTTAAGGAAGTAGGGCCTACAAACCAACCACAAATTGACATCCTACAGGGACTACAAATCGCCCAACAACCCAGGTGGTCAATCCCTGATATGGAACCTTGTTTCAGTCACCTATACCTATAACTACACCCTTGACACTACCTTCATGTAGTTGTGAGCTTCCAACCACACTCACAAGCCTTACTCCACGTCGTTATGACCCCAGATCCTCATTTTTGTGCCTTCGGTCGTGGGATCTAAGCCACTTTTCTAGGCTATCCTCCAGGCCACTTCCCAAAACTTCCTGTAACTTTTCAAAATCATATTTCTCATAACAACAATGTTAATCGTTCAAACTTGAATTCATAACTTGACCATGGCTAACTAGAACATACTAGATATTTTGTCAAACAGATGGAAAACATGTAAGCTACATGTCATGAATGCATACCTGATTTTAAGTCTTAGTACTTTAGTTGAAAATCCCCAAGAAGTTGTAATGCCCTCTAAAGTATCTGTAACAACACTTGTTAGCCTATGAATTCATAAACCATTTATTAACTTATCAAAGAATCATAATATCCACAACTGAATCACATAATAAACCATGCTTATAACTAACATACAACCATAATAGTAACCATGACATAAAAACCATCAAATCAACATAATAACAAGTACAAATTCTCATAAATCACAATATGAAAATAACTCTTACTAACATATGAAAATTCCAACCAAGTCAAGCACTTCCACATATGATCTGACCATAGATTGAACTAAACCAAAACTTTCTTTCAGTCAATCACCCCTGTGCCATATTCCAAGCATGAATGTGGGATCTCATGGGATAAATCAAGTCATAAAGAACCAAGGGAATCCAAAGTTTAAACCACTTCCACCCTCAAACTACCACAATCTCACAAAAACTAGTCAAGAGATCGCAAACCAAAACAAGCTTGGATGCCTCATAATTTCTTCACCATACCTTGAGGAATTATCTTGTCTACACCCACTTATAAAGGGCTTCCCAAAGAAAACCATCTCCACCCCAAACCCTTGGGAATTTTCCTAAGACCACCTCACTTGGTTCCAACACTTTTTGGCAATCCAATGCTCAACCAAGAAATGAATCCCATGACACAATAGCTATCTAGGAAATGGCAAGGCAAGGCTAAAACCACTATCAAATCCAACAAAACCCATGCCAATGACAACAAATGAACCAAATACTCAAATGCATAAACCATGCATTCACACATCATCTAGGAAACCACACATGCAACCTGTTACCTGTAAAAATGTCCTACTCAAGTTGTTGATCCAACCTTCTCCTTTCTTTCCTTGCTTAGTCCTTTCCCTTCCTTTGCTTGCTTTATTTCTTTCTCCTCTTAGTGTTCCTCTCTCTCTCTGAAACTAATTACAAATCCAAACTGACAAAAAACTATTAGCTGATCCTTAGAAGCTCTTTCATCATTGAGGCCTTTATTATCTTCATTTTCCTTCATTTTTCCTCTAATATCCCTCTCATGCAAATATATGTCTCTTAGCCTTCCTTTTCTCCTATTTCATTTATTTTCATAAATAAAATTCCAATTAATCGCTCTTTGCATTGTCCAATAATTTTCCAATTTCATTAGCCATTAATAAATCGAAAGTGATGCTTGTTAGCTCTGCTACATAATCCAACATTTGAGGATCAAATGTAGTCCTGATTGGGTTGATTGCGCACAGAAGGATGCCCAAAAATGGATACAAAAGTGCCCCAAAAGCCTTCAAAATCCTCTTAAGGCCTTCACTGATCTAAACTATCGCAAGAGGAAAAGCCCTTGGGAGGGCGGAAATACACTATCGGGAGGCCTAAAACACTCCAAAACTGTAAAAAATCAGAAGCGCAGGCCTAGCAGTTCAAATGAGCGACAGCCGTTCGATCTGGCCGATCAACAGTCCAGATCGCATCGGCGGGTCGCAATCGGCGGAGGCAAATCGACGGGTCATATCGCATCGGAGCATCGGCGGCTGGGCGGTATCGGCGGTATCGGCAGTGGCATTGCGATTGCGATATAGCGATTCGATCTGGGCCGTTAATCGCGTGCACAGATCAATGGTCCAGGTCGCGTCGGCTTTTCGCTATCGGCAAAACCAAAGGGACGGGCTTTTATTTAAGGCATGCTTGCGACCCGATGGGTCGGACCCGATGGCGATTATAAGTCATTTTCGATATATTTTCGGGTCCGCGCTAAAACCGTTTTCAATGGTTTTTGGCGCATTTTCGCTATATAATGAAATATATGGAGGTCTTGGGTGAGCGCTGATAGCGATGAAGCCCAGACCTGAAAGGGTCCGGGAAGTGGAATATATATGTTTTCTAGTCCGCCGATGGCAAATTTCTCATGTTTTGCAGCATTTCTCAATGTATTTTCAAATATAAAGAAAAGCAGAGAAGTCGGCTCTGATATGCAATTGCGACCCGAAAGGCGGACCCGATAGAAAAAGTTATGCACGCCTCTGCCATGTTGCCTGTACCACTCCCGACTGCTCACTACCGCCGAAGGAAAATGACAGCCAGCTACCTGCACCCAGCTTAATGATTCTCCAGCAATCGCATTTAACTAACAGAGTGGCCGAAGATGGAAAAGGATAGCCTCGAGTAGATCACTGTAGTTATCAATTATGGGGCGTCTTTTAGTTAATACTCCATCTTCCAGAGAGGGTCAAATCCATTTAAACATAGCCAGATTAGTATCAAAGGCCCATTTCTAAATGTAAATGCGGTTGGTGACCATTTATGATCCCTCCACGCATAGGTTAGCAGAGATATTTTGTAATGAAACACCATATATACCCAGAACAGAGATGTAATCGATGGATGAGTGTTGGATGAAGAGAGCCCTGTTGTAAGGTTCAAATTTTGGAGACTGTAACTACTTTGTAACCTGCAGCGACTGGTCTTCATTTCCAGCTAATACAAGCTTTTTTTGCTGTTTATTGCTCACTTTCCACTTCTCATTCTTATTCCAGGCTGTGCCTATTTGCATTTGTTCTATTGCTATGAATGTTTAGCATCAGAGGGGCTGTCATCCCACCTCTGTGTTAGGATTTAGCATGTATCATAGAACATGTGTGCAGGTTTCTATTGTTTAATGCATAGAGAGCTGTCATCCTGTCTGTGCATTAGAAACTAGATTTACAGACCTCTTAACTGGTGGTAGCCAGCCATCACAGGGTCCTGTGCATCTGCTAGTGTGGTCAGTCTTCTCCATTATCACCTTATCCTCAAACTGTGAGCAATAGGTGGTTAAAAGCCTTGTAGTCTGCGGGTGTTCACCCATGTCTGGGGTCAATCATAGTAGAAGTGGTTATCTGGCTTGAATATGCAGCATTTGTTCCATTCATCCACCATTTATCCAACTATATTTGGTTGAATTTGTAATATTCCCGAGCATCACCGATATGCAACCTAGGTGAGTTTCTTGGGGTGATAACATTAATTGGCGCCATTGCCGGGGAGAAGAGAATCGAAGCTCAGCTTCCCTGGGAGATGACACAACTTCAAGCTTTGATGACATACAAGGTTTGAACACATTCTTTGGTTGTGATCATCTGTCTGGCGACTCCACTGGAGGAAGGCCATCCTTTGGCAACCCCACATTGAAGTTTTGCACAATTCGTGAAGCATGCTCGGAGAAATCTTCAGAAATCACTAGCTAGCTAGTGCCTGATCCTGAGAAGATTGTTAATTGAAGAAAACTTTGCAGACGGGAGCATCAGGATCAGGTAATCCTTAAAGAATTTTATGTGTCTCTATTAGTGAAGTTCACCTTCAGAGATTCATACAGCTCCCATTTATTCATTTCCCTTCTGGATCTCTATCCATAAAAGCATCCATGTTGTCTATCGTATTCCTATGTTTCTGCTATTCCATTCATTGATTCATTCTACTCAGTTCACCAGTATCTTTTTACCTTACCTCAGTCATGGCAAGCCAACAACTTCTTACAAAGATAGAAAGAATAGTTGCTGCTAGGTATGGTCCCTTAGTTTTGCCTACCCCTTTGAATGCCATGCCTGTAGGAGATTATAAGGAATATATTCCTAAGTTTACTGGTGCAGAAGGAGTATCAGCTGAAGAGCACCTCGAATATTTCTATTGTTATGCTGATAACCTAGATATCAATGAAGAGGATGTACAGATGAGGGTTTTTGTCCAAAGCCTATATGGGGAGGCTAGAAAATGGTTTAGAGAATCACCCCCTAGGTCTATTGCAGATATTGGAGCCCTAGATGACGTATTTTTAAAGCACTGGGGAAGTAATAAAGATCTACTCTATTATCATACTAAATTTGGGAACTTGCAGAGAAAAGATGGTGAACTGCTATCTGATTTCAATATTAGATTCAATCAAATGTATAGCAGAATACTAGCTGAAATAAAACCTACCCCTTCTTCTGCCATGCTCACATATTCCAATGCCTTCGATTCTCAGTTCTGCCTGTTGTTAAGAGAAAGGAGATGTGCTTCTCTGGCTGATATGCAAGATGCAGCTTTTGAAGTTGAATCGAACATTCTAGCTGCAGAGAGACTTGAAGATGATGCCGACTGTAGAAGTCAGGGAGGTGAATCCTCATCATTGTCAGAGCCTGAGATTAATAAATTAGCTAGCATAATCGAGCTTTTGACCTCTCAAGTTTCCAAATTAAAGATTGAGCAGTATTCTAAGGAAGCAGGAGCTCCCTGTTCCATTTCTCTTCCAGCTCCAAATCTATATAAAGGAGCATAGGAGTAATTGCGGATTTTGAAGAGAAATAGAGATGCAAACGAGGATCAAAGGTTGAAGACCCTTTGTCAGGATCTAGTCATGAAAGAAGATCTGTTTGAAGAAGAGGAGGAGGTCCATGGTTTGGGAGGTGCTCCTTTCCTAACCAGAGCTGCATATGAAGAAGCAATAGCTAGAGGAACTGCTCGTGAGTTTCTTGTAGCTGCAGAACAACAAGCTGATCAGCAGCAGCAGATGGCAGCAGGTCCGTTCCTCCATGAATCTGAGCCCGAAGCTAGTTCATCTTCACGTGGCTATGCAGATTTGCAAATTTTCCAGCCTTCTTTTGTCCCCAGCCCAGTGATTAAAGAGGGAGAGGAAAACTCCCCATCATCTTTTGTCCCTATGTCTGCTCATCAGGAAAGCCCTCATTGTTGCCCCTTGAACACTGAGGTAGAATATAATTCTATGCTCAAGGCTGAAACTGGTAATCTCGGCCTAGATATTCCGATGCCTACCCAGAAGGCCTCCACAAAGATTGAAATGGCAGCTTATCAGATGACAGAGGAAGAAAATGCACAGTCATAGGACTCCTCCTTGGATGAGGGTTGTTTAAAGAAAGATTCAGGAGCAGAAAATGTATCTGTGTCCCCTGCACAAGAATACAATGGTGCATCTTTCATATTAGTTGTGCAGATTATAAAAGGCACAGACAAGTACAAAGCAGCCATGATTATCCAACAGGTGTACAAAGGATCCTGTGAAGAGCATCGAAGGACGAGAACATACAGAAAGGGAGTGAAATTTGATCCCTACCTACCTGTCAAGCTCAAATGTCCTAAACTCTTTGAGGTAGAGGATCAAATCAATCCAATCCTGCTGATCTATGATGAACCAGGCTGAGAGCAGGAGAAACAGTTCGATTGCCCTGCAAATGGGCAAATTTCGAAGTTTAAGTTTTCAGGCTTTTATGTTTGTAATTAAGTTCTTTTACAGTTTTATGTTGTATGCTTAGTTGACTCAATGCCCAATGGACACTAGACAAGTGTTTTTTTTTATAGTTGTTTTTGTATGAAGGCATTGGTCTGCACGTTCTTGAGACCTCACAGGAGGGATCTCATCCCAGAAGGAGCCAGTGTTAGCTCTGCTACATAATCCAACATTTGAGGATCAAATTTAGTCCTGATTGGGTTGTTTGCGCA